>OU342741.1:155984185-157431465 GCA_910589775.1 Avena eriantha | reverse complement strand
TCTGAACCTCGTACTAAGAAAGCTATAGGGGTAGACCCGCGTGCGATAACACTTAGTAGATTCCTGGACGTGTAGGGGTAACAGTCCCGCTACGGGTATACCGGGGGTCTAGCATGTGCTATAAGGTCCCCACTTTGTTTTCCATGTAGATATGACCTAAACAAAGCTAAGCAACAAAAAAGCGCTGTTGTCTGAACCTCGTACAAAGAAAGCTACACGGGTAGAGCCCGCAGACCCCACCGACTAGGGTTTCACTGGAAAAGGACTGCCGGAAGCTCCGGAATCCCACCGGAACTTGCACGTGGACCTAGTATATGTGTCCAAGTGTTGTGGAAGGTCCATGGATGCAATGTCTATATCCCCGGTATGACCTTCTTCACATGCGTGCACTAACACTAAGTAGATTCCTGGACATGTAGGGGTAACAGTCCCGCTGCGGGTATACCGGGGGGCTAGCATACGCTATAAGGTCCCAACCTTTGTTTTTCATGTAGATATGACCTAAACAAAGCTAAACCAATAAAAAAGCATGTTGTCTGAACCTCGTACTAAGAAGCTACACGGGTAGACCCGCGTGCAATAACACTTAGTAGATTCCTGGACGTGTAGGGGAAATAGTCCCGCTTGGGGTATACCGGGGGGGCTAGCATGTGCTATAAGGGTCCCAACCTTTGTTTTCCATGTAGATATGACCTAAACAAAGCTAAACCAACAAAAAAGCGCGTTGTCTGAACCTCGTACGAAGAAAGCTACAGGGGTAGACCCACGGGCCCCACCGACTAGGGTTTCGCTGGAAAAGGACCGCTGGAGCTCCCGGAATCCCACTAGAACTTGCACGTGGACCTAATATATGTGTCCAAGTGTGGTGGAAGCTCCATGGATGCAATGTATAGATCCCTGGTCTGACCTTCTTCTCATGCGTGCGATAACACTTAGTAGATTCCTGGACGTGTAGGGGTAACTGTCCCGCTGCAGGTATACCGGGGGGCTAGCATGTGCTATAAGGTCCCAACCTTTGTTTTCCATGTAGATATGACCTAAACAAAGCTAAACCAACAAAAAATCGCGTTGTATGAACCTCGTACTAAGAAAGCTACAGGGGTAGACCCGCGTGCGATAACACTTAGTAGATTCCTGGACGTGTAGGGGTAATAGTCTCGCTGCGGGTATACCGGGGGGCTAGCATGTGCCATAAGGTCCCAACCTTCGTTTTCCATGTAGATATGACCTAAGAAAGCTAAACCACAAAAAAGCGCATTGTCTGAACCTCGTACTAAGAAAGCTGAAGGGGTAGACCCGCGTGCGATAACACTTAGTAGATTCCTCGATGTGTAGGGGTAATAGTCCCGCTTCGGGTATACCAGGGGGACTAGCATGTGCTATAAGGTCGCAACCTTTGTTTTCAATGTAGATATGACCTAAAAAAAGCTAAACCATCAAAAAAGCGCGTTGTCTGAACCTCGTACTAAGAAAGCTACAGGGGTAGACCCACGGGCCCCACCGACGAGGGTTTCACTGGAAAAGGACCGCCGGAGCTCCGGAATCCCACTGGAACTTGCACGTGGACCTAGTATATGTGTCCAGGTATGGTGGGGTCCATGGATGCAATGTCTAGATCCCCGGTCTGACCTTCTTCACATGCGTGCGATAACACTTAATAGATTCCTAGATGTGTAGGGGTAACAGTCCCGCCGCGGGTATACCGGGGGGCTAGCATGTGCTATAAGGTCCCAACCTTTGTTTTCCATGTAGATATGACCTAAACAAAGCTAAACCAACAAAAAAGCGCGTTGTCTGAACCTCGTACTAAGAAAGCTACAGGGGTAGACCCGCGTGCGATAACACTTACGAGATTCCTAGACGTGTAGGGGTAATAGTCCCGCTGCGGGTATACCGGGGGGCTAGCATGTGCTATAAGGTCCCAACATTTGTTTTCCATGTAGATATGACCTAAACAAAGCTAAACCAACAAAAAAGCGTGTTGTCTGAACCTCGTACTAAGAAAGCTACAGGGGTAGACCCGTGTGCGATAACCCTTAGTAGATTCCTGGACGTGCAGGGGTAATAGTCCCGCTTCGGGTATACCGGGGGGCTAGTATGTGCTATAATGTCCCAACCTTTGTTTTCCATGTAGATATGACCTAAACAAATCTAAACCAACAAAAAAGCGCGTTGTCTGAACCTCGTACTAAGAAAGCTATAGGGGTAGACCCACGGGCCCCACCGACTAGGGTTTTGCTGGAAAAGGACCGCCGGAGCTCTGGAATCCCACTGGAACTTCCACATGGACCTAGTATATGTGTGCAAGTGTGGTGTAAGGTCCATGGATGCAATGTCTAGATCCCCGGTTTGACCTTCTTCACATGCGTGCGATAACACTAAGTAGATTCCTTGACGTGTAGGGGTAACAGTCCCGCTGCGGGTATACCGGGTGGCTAGCATGTGCTATAAGGTCCCAACCTTTATTTTCCATGTAGATATGACCTAAACAAAGCTAAACCAACAAAAAGCGCGTTGTCTGAACCTCGTACTAAAAAAGCTACAGGGGTAGACCCGCGTGCGATAATACTTAGTAGATTCCTTGACGTGTAGGGGTAATAGTCCCGCTTCGGGTATACCGGGGGGCTAGCATGTACTATAAGGTCCCAACCTTTGTTTTCCATGTAAATATGATCTAAACAAAGCTAAACCAACAAAAAAGCGCGTGGTCTGAACCTCGTACTAAGAAAGCTATAGGGGTAGACCCGCGTGGGATAACACTTAGTAGATTCCTGGACGTGTAGGGGTAACAGTCCCGCTACGGGTATACTGGGGGTCTAGCATGTGCTATAAGGTCGCAACCTTTATTTTCCATGTAGATATGACCTAAACAAAGCTAAACCAACAAAAAATCGCGTTGTCTGAACCTCGTACAAAGAAAGCTACACGGGTAGACCCGCAAGCCCCACCGACTAGGGTTTCGCTGGAAAAGGATCGCCGGAGCTCCGGAATCCCACCGGAACTTGCACCTGGACCTAGTATATCTGTCCAAGTGTGGTGGAAGGTCCATGGATGCAATGTCTAGATCCCCGGTCTGACCTTCTTCACATGCATGCGATAACACTTAGTAGATTCCTGGACGTGTAGGGGTAACAGTCCCGCTGCGGATATAGCGGGGGCTAGCATGTGCTATCAGGTCCCAACCTTTGTTTTCCATGTAGATATGACCTAAACAAAGCTAAACCAACCAAAAAGCGCGTTGTCTGAACCTCGTACGAAGAAAGCTACAGGGGTAGACCCACGGGCCCACCGACTAGGGTTTCGCTGGAAAAGGACCACCGGAGCTCCGGAATCATACTAAACTTGCACGTGGACGTAGTATATGTGTCCAAGTGTGGTGGAATCTCCAGGGATGCAATGTCTAGATCCCCGGTCTGACCTCCTTCACATGCGTGCGATAACACATAGTAGATTCCTGGACGTGTAGGGGTAACAGTCCCGCTCCGGGTATACCGGGGGCTAGCATGTGCTATAAGGTCCCAACCTTTGTTTTCCATATAGATATGACCTAAACAAAGCTAAACCAACAAAAAAGCGCGTTGTCTGAACCTCGTACTAAGAAAGCTACAGGGGTAGACCCGCGTGCGATAACACTTAGTAGATTCCTGGACGTGTAGGTGTAATAGTCCCGCTGTGGGTATACCGGGGGGCTAGCATGTGCTATAAGGTCCCAACCTTTGTTTTCCATGTAGATATGACCTAAACAAAGCTAAACCAACAAAAAAGCGGGTTGTCTGAACCTCGTACTAAGAAAGCTACAGGGGTAGACCCGTGTGCGATAACCCTTAGTAGATTCCTGGACGTGTAGGGGTAATAGTCCTGCTTCGGGTATACCGGGGGGATAGCATGTGCTATAATGTCCCAAGCTTTGTTTTCCATGTAGATATGACCTAAACAAATCTAAACCAACAAAAAAGCGCGTTGTCTGAACCTCGTACTAAGAAACCTACAAGGGTAGACCCACGGGCCCCACCGACTAGGGTTTTGCTGGAAAAGGACCGCCGAAGCTCTGGAATCCCACTAGAACTTCCACGTGGACCTAGTATATGTGTCCAAGTGTGGTGTAAGGTCCATGGATGCAATGTCTAGATCCCCGGTCTGACCTTCTTCACATGCGTGCGATAACACTAAGTAGATTCCTTGACGTGTAGGGGTAACAGTCCCGCTGCGGGTATACCGGGTGGCTAGCATGTGCTATAAGGTCCCAACCTTTGTTTTCCATCTAGATATGACCTAAGCAAAGCTAAACCAACAAAAAAGCGCGTTGTCTGAACCTCGTACTAAGAAAGCTACAAGGGTAGACCCGCGTGCGATAACACTTAGTAGATTGCTTGACGTGTAGGGGTAACAGTCCCGCTGCGGGTATACCGGGGGGCTAGCATGTGCTATAATGTCCCAACCTTTGTTCTCCGTGTAGATATGACCTAAACAAAGCTAAACCAACAAAAAAGCGCGTTGTCTGAACCTCGTACTAAGAAAGCTACAGGGGTAGACCCACTGGCCCCACCGACTAGGGTTTCGCTGGAAAAGGACCGCCGGAGCTCCGAAATCCCACCGGAACTTGCACGTGGACCTAGCATATGTGTCCAAGTGTGGTGGAAGGTCCATGCATGCAATCTCTAGATCCCCGGTCCGACCTTCTTCACATGCGTGCGATAACACTTAGTAGATTCCTGGACGTGTCGGGGTAACAGTCCCGCTGCGGGTATACCGGGGGGCTAGCATGTGCTATAAGGTCCCAACCTTTGTTTTTCCTGTAGAATCTGACCTAAACAAAGCTAAACCAACAAAAAAGCGCATTGTCTGAACCTCGTACTAAGAAAGCTGAAATGGTACACCCGCGTGCGATAACACTTAGTAGATTCCTGGACGTGTAGGGGTAATAGTACCGCTTCAGGTATACCGGGCGGCTAGCATGTGCTATAAGGTCCCAACCTTTGTTTTCCATGTATATATGAACTAAACAAAGCTAAACCAACAAAAAAGCGCGTTGTCTGAACCTCGTACTAAGAAAGCTACAGGGGTAACCCACGGGCGCCACCGACTAGGGTTTCACTAGAAAAGGACCGCCGGAGCTCCAGAATCCCATTGGAACTTGCACGTGGACCTAGTATATGTGTCCAAGTGTGGTGGAAGGTCCATGGATGCAATGTCTAGATACCCGGTCTGACCTTCTTCACATGCGTGCGATAACACTTAGTAGATTCCTGGACGTGTAGGGGTAACAGTCCCGCTGCGGGTATACTGGGGGGCTAGCATGTGCTATAAGGTCCCAACCTTTGTTTTCCATGTAGATATGACCTAAACAAAGCTAAGCCAACAAAAAAGCGCATTGTCTGAACCTCGTACTAAGAAAGCTACAGGGGTAGACCCGCGTGCGATAACACTTAGTAGATTCCTGGACGTGTAGGGGTAACAGTCCCGCTGCAGGTATACCGGGGGGCTAGCATGTGCTATAAGGTCCCAACCTTTGTTTTCCATGTAGATATGACCTAAACAAAGCTAAACCAACAAAAAATCGCGTTGTCTGAACCTCGTACTAAGAAAGCTACAGGGGTAGACCCGCGTGCGATAACACTTAGTAGATTCCTGGACGTGTAGGGGTAATAGTCTCGCTGCGGGTATACCGGGGGGCTAGCATGTGCCATAAGGTCCTAACCTTCGTTTTCCATGTAGATATGACCTAAAGAAATCTAAACCAACAGAAAAGCGCATTGTCTGAACATCGTACTAAGAAAGCTGAAGGGGTAGACCCGCGTGCGATAACACTTAGTAGATTCCTGGACAGTGTAGGGGTAATAGTCCCGCTTCTGGTATACCGGGGGGCTAGCATGTGCTATAAGGTCCCAATCTTTGTTTTCCATGTAGATATGACCTAAACAAAGCTAAACCAACAAAAAAGCGCGTTGTCTGAACCTCGTACTAAGAAAGCTACAGGGGTAGACCCACGGGCCCCACCGACGAGGGTTTCACTGGAAAAGGACCGCCGGAGCTCCGGAATCCCACTGGAACTTGCACGTGGACCTAGTATATGAGTCCAAGTGTGGTGGAAGGTCCATGGATGCAATGTCTAGATCCCCGGTCTGACCTTCTTCACATGCGTGCGATAACACTTAATAGATTCCTGGATGTGTAGGGGTAACAGTCCCGCTGCGGGTATACCGGGGGGCTAGCATGTGCTATAAGGTCCAGACCTTTGTTTTCCTTGTAGATATGACCTAAAAAAAAGCTAAACCAACAAAAAAGCGCGTTGTCTGAACCTCGTACTAAGAAAGCTAAAGGGGTAGACCCGCGAGCGATAACACTTAGTAGATTCCTAGACGTGTAGGGGTAATAGTCCCGCTGCGGGTATACCGGCGGGCTAGCATGTGCTATAAGGTCCCAACCTTTGTTTTCCATGTAGATATGACCTAAACAAAGCTAAACCAACAAAAAAGCGTGTTGTCTAAACCTCGTACTAAGAAAGCTACAGGGGTAGACCCGTGTGCGATAACCCTTAGTAGATTCCTGGACGTGTAGGGGTAATAGTCCCGCTTCGGGTATACCGTGGGTAAAGCATGTGCTATACTGTCCCAACCTTTGTTTTCCATGTAGATATGACCTAAACAAATCTAAACCAACAAAAAAGCGCGTTGTCTGAACCTCGTACTAAGAAAGCTACAGGGGTAGACCCACGGGCCCCACCGACTAGGGTTTTGCTGGAAAAGGTACCGCTGGAGCTCTGGAATCCCACTGGAACTTCCACGTGGACCTAGTATATGTGTCCAAGTGTGGTGTAAGGTCCATGGATGCAATGTCTAGATCCCCGGTTTGACCTTCTTCACATGCGTGCGATAACGACTTAGTAGATTCCTTGACGTGTAGGGGTAACAGTCCCGCTGCGGGTATACCGGGTGGCTAGCATGTGGTATAAGGTCCCAACCTTTGTTTTCCATGTAGACATGACCTAAACAAAGCTAACCAACAAAAAGCGCGTTGTTTGAACCTCGTACTAAAAAAGCTACAGGGGTAGACCCGCGTGCGATAACACTTAGTAGATTCCTTGACTTGTAGGGGTAATAGTCCCGCTGCGGGTATACCGGGGGGCTAGCATGTGCTATAAGGTCCCAACCTTTGTTTTCCATGTAAATATGATCTAACCAAAGCTAAACCAACAAAAAAGCGCGTTGTCTGAACCTCGTACTAAGAAAGCTATAGGGGTAGACCCGCTTGCGATAACACTTAGTAGATTCCTGGACGTGTAGGGGTAACAGTCCCGCTACGGGTATACCCGGGGTCTAGCATGTGCTATAAGGTCCCAACCTTTGTTTTCCATGTAGATATGACCTAAACAAAGCTAAACCAACAAAAAAGTGCGTTGTCTGAACCTCGTACTAAGAAAGCTACAGGGGTGGACCCGCGTGCGATAACACTTAGTAGATTCCTGGACGTGTAGGGTTAATAGTCCCGCTTCGGGTATACCGGGGGGCTAGCATGTGCTATAAGGTCCAAACCTTTGTTTTCCATGTAGATCTGACCTAAACAAAGCTAAACCAACAAAAAAGCGCGTTGTCTGAACCTCGTACTAAGAAAGCTATAGGGGTAGACCCGCGTGCGATAACACTTAGTAGATTCCTGGACGTGTAGGGGTAACAGTCCCGCTACGGGTATACCGGGGGTCTAGCATGTGCTATAAGGTCCCCACCTTTGTTTTCCATGTAGATATGACCTAAACAAAGCTAAAGCAACAAAAAAGCGCGTTGTCTGAACCTCGTACAAAGGAAGCTACACGGGTAGACCCGCGGACCCCACCGACTAGGGTTTCGCTGGAAAAGGACCGCCTGAGCTCCGGAATCCCACCGGAACTTGCACGTGGACCTAGTATATGTGTCCAAGTGTGGTGGAAGGTCCATGGATGCAATGTCTAGATCCCCGGTCTGAGCTTCTTCACATGCGTGCGCTAACACTAAGTAGATTCCTGGACATGTAGGGATAACAGTCCCGCTGCGGGTATACCGGGGGGCTAGCATATGCTATAAGGTCCCAACCTTTGTTTTTCATGTAGATATGACCTAAACAAAGCTAAACCAATAAAAAAGCGCGTTGTCTGAACCTCGTACTAAGAAAGCTACAGGGGTAGACCCGCGTGCGATAACACTTAGTAGATTCCTGGACGTGTAGGGGAAATAGTTCCGCTTGGGGTATACCGGGGGCTAGCATGTGCTATAAGGGCCCAACCTTTGTTTTCCACGTATATATGACCTAAACAAAGCTAAACCAACAAAAAAGCGCGTTGTCTGAACCTCATACAAAGAAAGCTATAGGGGTAGACCCACGGGCCCCACCGACTAGGGTTTCGCTGGAAAAGGACCGCTGGAGCTCCGGAATCCCACTGGAACTTGCACGTGGACCTAGTATATGTCCAAGTGTGGTGGAAGCTCCATGGATGCAATGTCTAGATCCCCGGTCTGACCTTCTTCACATGCGTGCGATAACACTTAGTAGATTCCTGGACGTGTAGGGGTAAAAGTCCCGCTGCAGGTATACCGGGGGGCTAGCATGTGCTATAAGGTCCCAACCTTTGTTTACCATGTAGATATGACCTAAACAAAGCTAAACCAACAAAAAAGCGTGTTGTCTGAACCTCGTACTAAGAAAGCTACAGGGGTAGACCCGTGTGCGATAACCCTTAGTAGATTCCTGGACGTGTAGGGGTAATAGTCCCGCATCGGGTATACCGGGGGGCTAGCATGTGCTATAATGTCCCAACCTTTGTTTTGGATGTAGATATGACCTAAACAAATCTAAACCAACAAAAAAGCGCGTTGTCTGAACCTCGTACTAAGAAAGCAACAGGGGTAGACCCACGGGCCCCACCGACTAGGGTTTTGCTGGAAAAGGACCGCTGGAGCTCTGGAATCCCACTGGAACTTCCACGTGGACCTAGTATATGTGTCCAAGTGTGGTGTAAGGCCCATGGATGCAATGTCTAGATCCCCGGTTTGACCTTCTTCACATGCGTGCGATAACACTTAGTAGATTCCTTGACCTGTAGGGGTAACAGTCCCGCTGTGGGTATACCGGGTGGCTAGCATGTGGTATAAGGTCCCAACCTTTGTTTTCCATGTAGACATGACCTAAACAAAGCTAACCAACAAAAAGCGCGTTGTTTGAATCTCGTACTAAAAAAGCTACAGGGGTAGACCCGCGTGCGATAACACTTAGTAGATTCCTTGACTTGTAGGGGTAATAGTCCCGCTGCGGGTATACCGGGGGGCTAGCATGTGCTATAAGGTCCCAACCTTTGTTTTACAAGTAAATATGATCTAAACAAAGCTAAACCAACAAAAAAGCGCGTTGTCTGAACCTCGTACTAAGAAAGCTATAGGGGTAGACCCGCGTGCGATAACACTTAGTAGATTCCTGGACGTGTAGGGGTAACAGTCCCGCTACGGGTATACCCGGGGTCTAGCATGTGCTATAAGGTCCCAACCTTTGTTTTCCATGTAGATATGACCTAAACAAAGCTAAACCAACAAAAAAGCGCGTTGTCTAAACCTCGTACTAAGAAAGCTACAGGGGTGGACCCGCGTGCGATAACACTTAGTAGATTCCTGGACGTGTAGGGGTAATAGTCCCGCTTCGGGTATACCGGGTGGCTAGCATGTGCTATAAGGTCCCAACCTTTGTTTTCCATGTAGATATGAGCTAAACAAAGCTAAACCAACAAAATGCGCGTTGTCTGAACCTCGTACTAAAAAAGCTACAGGGGTAGACCCGCGTGCGATAACACTTAGTAGATTCCTTGACTTGTAGGGGTAATAGTCCCGCTACGGGTATACCGGGGGCTAGCATGTGCTATAAGGTCCCAACCTTTGTTTTCCATGTAAATATGATCTAAACAAAGCTAAACCAACAAAAAAGCGCGTTGTCTGAACCTCGTACTAAGAAAGCTATAGGGGTAGACCCGCTTGCGATAACACTTAGTAGATTCCTGGACGTGTAGGGGTAACAGTCCCGCTAAGGGTATACCCGGGGTCTAGCATGTGCTATAAGGTCCCAACCTTTGTTTTCCATGTAGATATGACCTAAACAAAGCTAAACCAACAAAAAAGCGCGTTGTCTGAACCTCGTACTAAGAAAGCTATACGGGTAGACCCACGGGCCCCACTGACTAGGGTTTCGCTGGAAAAGGACCGCCGGAACTCCGGAATCCCATTGGAACTTGCACGTGGACCTAGTATATGTGTCCAAGTGTGGTGTAAGGTCTATGGATGCAATGTCAGATCCCCGGTCTGACCTTCTTCACATGCGTGCGATAACACTTAGTAGATTCGTTTACGTGTAGCGGTAACAGTCCCGCTGCGGGTATACCGGGTGGCTAGCATGTGCTATAAGGTCCCAACCTTTGTTTTCCCTGTAGATATGACCTAAAAAAAGCTAAAGCAACAAAAAGCGCGTTGTCTGAACCTCGTACAAACAAGCTACACGGGTAGACCCGCGGACCCCACCGACTAGGGTTTCGCTGGAAAAGGACCGCCGGAGCTCCGGAATCCCACCGGAACTTGCACGTGGACCTAGTATATGTGTCCAAGTATGGTGGAAGGTCCATGGATGCAATGTCTAGATCCCCGGTCTGAGCCTCTTCACATCGTGCGCTAACACTAAGTAGATTCCTGGACATGTAGGGGTAACAGTCCCGCTGCGGGTATACCGGGGGGCTAGCATATGCTATAAGGTCCCAACCTTTGTTTTTCATGTAGATATGACCTAAACAAAGCTAAACCAATAAAAAGCGCGTTGTCTGAACCTCGTACTAAGAAAGCTACAGGGGTAGACCCGCGTGCGATAACACTTAGTAGATTCCTGGACGTCTAGGGGAAATAGTTCCGCTTGGGGTATACCGGGGGGCTAGCATGTGCTATAAGGGCCCAACCTTCGCTTTCCACGTATATATGACCTAAAAAAAGCTAAACCAACAAAAAAGCGCGTTGCCTGAACCTCATACGAAGAAAGCTATAGGGGTAGACCCACGGGCACCACCGACTAGGGTTTCGCTGGAAAAGGACCGCTGGAGCTCCGGAATCCCACTGGAACTTGCACGTGGACCTAGTATATGTCCAAGTGTGGTGGAAGCTCCATGGATGCAATGTCTAGATCCCCGGTCTGACCTTCTTCACATGCGTGCGATAACACTTAGTAGATTCCTGGACGTGTAGGGGTAACTGTCCCGCTGCAGGTATACCGGGGGGCTAGCATGTGCTATAAGGTCCCAACCTTTGTTTTCCATGTAGATATGACCTAAACAAAGCTAAACCAACAAAAAATCACGTTGTCTGAACCTCGTACTAAGAAAGCTACAGGGGTAGACCCGCGTGCGATAACACTTAGTAGATTCCTGGACGTGTAGGGGTAATAGTCTCGCTGCGGGTATACCGGGGGGCTAGCATGTGCCATAAGGTCCCAACCTTCGTTTTCCATGTAGATATGACCAAAAGAAAGCTAAACCAACAAAAAAGCGCATTGTCTGAACCTCGTACTAAGAAAGCTGAAGGGGTAGACCCGCGTGCGATAACACTTAGTAGATTCCTAGACGTGTAGGGGTAATAGTCCCGCTTCGGGTATACCGGGGGGCTAGCATGTGCTATAAGGTCCCATCCTTTGTTTTCCATGTAGATATGACCTAAAAAAAGCTAAACCATCAAAAAAGCACGTTGTCTGAACCTCGTACTAAGAAAGCTACTGGTGTAGACCCACGGGCCCCACCGACGAGGGTTTCACTGGAAAGGACCGCCGGAACTACGGAATCCCACTGGAACTTGCACGTGGACCTAGTATATGTGTCCAAGTGTGGTGTAAGGTCCATGGATGCAATGTCTAGATCCCCGGTTTGACCTTCTTCACATGCGTGCGATAACACTAAGTAGATTCCTTGACGTGTAGGGGTAACAGTCCCGCTGCGGGTATACCGGGTGGCTAGCATGTGCTATAAGGTCCCAACCTTTGTTTTCCATCTAGATATGACCTAAACAAAGCTAAACCAACAAAAAGTGCATTGTCTGAACCTCGTACTAAAAAAGCTACAGGGGTAGACCCGCGTGCGATAACACTTAGTAGATTCCTTGACGTGTAGGGGTAATAGTCCCGCTGCGGGTATACCGGGGGGCTAGCATGTGCTATAAGGTCCCAACCTTTGTTTTCCATGTAAATATGATCTAAACAAAGCTAAACCAACAAAAAAGCGCGTTGTCTGAACCTCGTACTAAAAAAGCTATAGGGGTAGACCCGCGTGCGATAACACTTAGTAGATTCCTGGACGTGTAGGGGTAACAGTCCCGCTACGGGTATACCCGGGGTCTAGCATGTGCTATAAGGTCCCAACCTTTGTTTTCCATGTAGATATGACCTAAAAAAGCTAAACCAACAAAAAAGCGCGTTGTCTGAACCTCGTACTAAGAAAGCTACACGGGTAGACCCGCGTGCGATAACACTTAGTAGATTCCTGGACGTGTAGGGGTAACAGTCCCGCTACGGGTATACCCGGGGTCTAGCATGTGCTATAAGGTCCCAACCTTTGTTTTCCATGTAGATATGACCTAAACAAAGCTAAACCAACATAAAAGCGCGTTGTCTGAACCTCGTACTAAGAAAGCTACATGGGTTGACCCGCGTGCGATAACACTTAGTAGATTCCTGGACGTGTAGGGGTAACAGCTCCGCTGCGGGTATACCGTGTGGCTAGCATGTGCTATAAGGTCCCAACCTTTGTTTTCCATGTAGATATGACCTAAACAAAGCTAAACCAACAAAAAAGCGTGTTGTCTGAACCTCATACTAAGAAAGCTGAAGGGGTAGACCCGCGTGCGATAACACTTAGTAGATTCCTTGATGTGTAAAGGTAATAGTCCCGCTGCGGGTATACCGGGGGCTAGCATGTGCTATAAGGTCCCAACATTTGTTTTCCATGTAGATATGATCTAAACAAAGCTAAACCAACAAAAAAGCGCGTTGTCTGAACCTCGTACTAAGAAAGCTATAGGGGTAGACCCGCGTGCGATAACACTTAATCGATTCCTAGACGTGTAGGGGTAACAGTCCCGCTACGGGTATACCGGGGGTCTAGCATGCGCTATAAGGTCCCCATCTTTGTTCTTCCATGTAGATATGACCTAAACAAAGCTAAAGCAACAAAAAAGCGCGTTGTCTGAACCTCGTACAAAGAAAGCTACACGGGTAGACCCGCGGACCCCACCGACTAGGGTTTCGCTGGAAAATGACTGCCGGAGCTCCGGAATCCCACCGGAACTTGCACGTGGACCTAGTATATGTGTCCAAGTGTGGTGGAAGGTCCATGGATGCAATGTCTAGATCCCCGGTCTGACCTTCTTCACATGCGTGCGCTAACACTAAGTATATTCCTGGACATGTAGGGGTAACAGTCCCGCTGCGGGTATACCTGGGGGCTAGCATATGCTATAAGGTCCCAACCTTTGTTTTTCATGTAGATATGACCTAAACAAAGCTAAACCAATAAAAAAGCGCGTTGTCCGAACCTCGTACTAAGAAAGCTACAGGGGTAGACCCGCGTGCGATAACACTTAGTAGATTCCTGGACGTGTAGGGGAAATAGTCGCGCTTGGGGTATACCGGGGGCTAGCATGTGCTATAAGGTCCCAACCTTTGTTTTCCATGTAGATATGACCTAAACAAAGCTAAACCAACAAAAAAGCGCGTTGTCTGAACCTCGTACGAAGAAAACTACAGGGGTAGACCCACGGGCCCCACCGACTAGGGTTTCGCCGGAAAAGGACCGCTGGTGCTCTGGAATCCCACTGGAACTTGCACGTGGACCTAGTATATGTGTCCAAGTGTGGTGGAAGCTCCATGGATGCAATGTGTAGATCCCCGGTCTGACCTTCTTCACATGCGTGCGATAACACTTAGTAGATTCCTGCACGTGTAGGGGTAACAGTCCCGCTGCAGGTACACCGGCGGGCTAGCATGTGCTATAAGGTCCCAACCTTTGTTTTCCATGTAGATATGACCTAAACAAAGCTAAACCAACAAAAAATCGCGCTGTCTGAACCTCGTACTAAGAAAGCTACAGGGGTAGACCCGCGTGCGATAACACTTAGTAGATTCCTAGACGTGTAGGGGTAATAGTCCCGCTGCGGGTATACCGGGGGGCTAGCATGTGCTATAAGGTCCCAACCTTTGTTTTCCATGTAGATATGACCTAAACAAAGCTAAACCATCAAAAAAGCGTGTTGTCTGAACCTCGTACTAAGAAAGCTACAGGGGTAGACCCGTGTGCGATAACCCTTAGTAGATTCCAGGACGTGTAGGGGTAATAGTCCCGCTTCGGGTATACCAGGGGGCTAGCATGTGCTATAATGTCCCAACCTTTGTTTTCCATGTAGATATGACCTAAACAAATCTAAACCAACAAAAAAGCGCGTTGTCTGAACCTCGTACTAAGAAAGCTACAGGGGTAGACCCACGGGCCCCACCGACTAGGGTTTTGCTGGAAAAGGACCGCCGGAGCTCTGGAATCCCACTGGAACTTCCACGTGGACCTAGTATATGTGTCCAAGTGTGGTGTAAGGTCCATGGATGCAATGTATAGATCCCCGGTTTGACCTTCTTCACATGCGTGCGATAACACTAAGTAGATTCCTTGACGTGTAGGGGTAACAGTCCCACTGCGGGTATACCGGGTGGCTAGCATGTGCTATAAGGTCCCAACCTTTGTTTTCCATCTAGATATGACCTAAACAAAGCTAAACCAACAAAAAGCGCGTTGTCTGAACCTCGTACTAAAAAAGCTACAGGGGTAGACCCGCGTGCGATAACACTTAGTAGATTCCTTGACGTGTAGGGGTAATAGTCCCGCTTCGGGTATACCGGGGGCTAGCATTTGCTATAAGGTCCCAACCTTTGTTTTCCATGTAAATATGATCTAAACAAAGCTAAACCAACAAAAAAGCGCGTTGTCTGAACCTCGTACTAAGAAAGCTATAGGGGTAGACCCGCGTGGGATAACACTTAGTAGATTCCTGGACCTGTAGGGGTAACAGTCCCGCTACGGGTATACTGGGGGTCTAGCATGTGCTATAAGGTCGCAACCTTTATTTTCCATGTAGATATGACCTAAACAAAGCTAAACCAACAAAAATCGCGTTGTCTGAACCTCATACAAAGAAAGCTATACGAGTAGACCCGCAGGCCCCACCGACTAGGGTTTCGCTGGAAAAGGACCGCCGGAGCTCCAGAATCCCACCGGAACTTGCACCTGGACCTAGTATATGTGTCCAAGTGTGGTGGAAGGTCCATGGATCTAATGTCTAGATCCCCGGTCTGACCTTCTTCACATGCATGCGATAACACTTAGTAGATTCCTGGACGTGTAGGGGTAACAGTCCCGCTGCGGATATACCGGGGGCTAGCATGTGCTATCAGGTCCCAACCTTTGTTTTCCATGTAGATATGACCTAAACAAATCTAAACCAATAAAAAAGCGCGTTGTCTGAACCTCGTACGAAGAAAGCAACAGGGGTAGACCCACGGGCCCCACCGACTAGGGTTTCGCTGGAAAAGGACCGTCGGAGCTCCGGAATCATACTGAACTTGCACGTGGACGTAGTATATGTGTCCAAGTGTGGTGCAATCTCCATGGATGCAATATCTAGATCCCCGGTCTGACCTCCTTCACATGCGTGCGATAACACATAGTAGATTCCTGGACGTGTAGGGGTAACAGTCCCGCTCCGGGTATACCGGGGGCTAGCATGTGCTATAAGGTCCCAACCTTTGTTTTCCATGTAGATATGACCTAAACAAAGCTAAACCAACAAAAAAGCGCGTTGTCTGAACCTCGTACTAAGAAAGCTGAAATGGTACACCCGCGTGCGATAACACTTAGTAGATTCCTGGACGTGTAGGGGTAATAGTACCGCTTCAGGTATACCGGGCGGCTAGCATGTGCTATAAGGTCCCAACCTTTGTTTTCCATGTAGATATGAACTAAACAAAGCTAAACCAACAAAAAAGCGCGTTGTCTGAACCTCGTAATAAGAAAGCTACAGGGGTAACCCACGGGCCCCACCGACTAGGGTTTCACTAGAAAAGGACCGCCGGAGCTCCAGAATTCCACTGGAACTTGCACGTGGACCTAGTATATGTGTCCCAGTGTGGTGGAAGGTCCATGGATGCAATGTCTAGATACCCGGTCTGACCTTCTTCACATGCGTGCGATAACACTTAATAGATTCCTGGACGTGTAGGGGTAACAGTCCCGCTGCGGGTATACTGGGGGGCTAGCATGTGCTATAAGGTCCCAACCTTTGTTTTCCATGTAGATATGACCTAAACAAAGCTAAGCCAACAAAAAAGCGCGTTGTCTGAACCTCGTACTAAGAAAGCTACAGGGGTAGACCCGCGTGCGATAACACTTAGTAGATTCCTGGACGTGTAGGGGTAATAGTCCCGCTGCGGGTATACCGGGGGCTAGCATGTGCGATAAGGTCCCAAACTTTGTTTTCCATGTAGATATGACCTAAACAAAGCTAAACCAACAAAAAAGCGCGTTGTCTGAACCTCGTACTAAGAAAGCTACAGGGGTAGACCCGCGTGCGATAACACTTAGTAGACTCCTGGACGTGTAGGGGTAATAGTACCGCTTCGGGTATACCGGGGGCTAGCATGTGCTATAAGGTCCCAACCTTTGTTTTCCATGTAGATATGACCTAAACAAAGCTAAACCATCAAAAAAGCGCGTTGTCTGAACCTCGTACTAAGAAAGCTATAGGGGTAGACCCACGGGCCCCACCGACTAGGGTTTCGCTGTAAAAGGACCGCCGGAGCTCCGGAATCCCAATTGAACTTGCACGTGGACCTAGTATATGTGTCCAAGTGTGGTGGAAGGTCCATGGATGCAATGTCTAGATACCCGGTCTGACCTTCTTCACATGCGTGCGATAACACTTAATAGATTCCTGGACGTGTAGGGGTAACAGTCCCGCTGCGGGTATACCGGGGGGCTAGCATGTGCTATAAGGTCAACCTTTGTTTTCCATGTAGATATGACCTAAACAAAGCTAAGCCAACAAAAAAGCGCGTTGTCTGAACCTCGTACTAAGAAAGCTACAGGGGTAGACCCGCGTGCGATAACACTTAGTAGATTCCTGGACGTGTAGGGGTAATAGTCCCGCTGCGGGTATACCGGGGGCTAGCATGTGCGATAAGGTCCCAAACTTTGTTTTCCATGTAGATATGACCTAAACAAAGCTAAACCAACAAAAAAGCGCGTTGTCTGAACCTCGTACTAAGAAAGCTACAGGGGTAGACCCGCGTGCGATAACACTTAGTAGATTCCTGGACGTGTAGGGGTAATAGTCCCGCTTCGGGTATACCGGGGGCTAGCATGTGCTATAAGGTCCCAACCTTTGTTTTCCATGTAGATATGACCTAAACAAAGCTAAACCATCAAAAAAGCGCGTTGTCTGAACCTCGTACTAAGAAAGCTACAGGGGTAGACCCGCGTGCGATAACACTTAGTAGATTCCTGGACGTGTAGGGGTAATAGTCCCGCTGCGGGTATACCGGGGGCTAGCATGTGCGATAAGGTCCCAAACTTTGTTTTCCATGTAGATATGACCTAAACAAAGCTAAACCAACAAAAAAGCGCGTTGTCTGAACCTCGTACTAAGAAAGCTACAGGGGTAGACCCGCGTGCGATAACACTTAGTAGACTCCTGGACGTGTAGGGGTAATAGTACCGCTTCGGGTATACCGGGGGCTAGCATGTGCTATAAGGTCCCAACCTTTGTTTTCCATGTAGATATGACCTAAACAAAGCTAAACCATCAAAAAAGCGCGTTGTCTAAACCTCGTACTAAGAAAGCTACAGGGGTAGACCCACGGGCCCCACCGACTAGGGTTTCGCTGTAAAAGGACCGCCGGAGCTCCGGAATCCCAATTGAACTTGCACGTGGACCTATTAGATGTGTCCAAGTGTGGTGGAAGGTCCATGGATGCAATGTCTAGATACCCGGTCTGACCTTCTTCACATGCGTGCGATAACACTTAATAGATTCCTGGACGTGTAGGGGTAACAGTCCCGCTGCGGGTATACCGGGGGGCTAGCATGTGCTATAAGGTCCCAACCTTTGTTTTCCATGTAGATATGACCTAAACAAAGCTAAGCCAACAAAAAAGCGCGTTGTCTGAACCTCGTACTAAGAAAGCTACAGGGGTAGACCCGCGTGCGATAACACTTAGTAGATTCCTGGACGTGTAGGGGTAATAGTCCCGCTGCGGGTATACCGGGGGCTAGCATGTGCGATAAGGTCCCAAACTTTGTTTTCCATGTAGATATGACCTAAACAAAGCTAAACCAACAAAAAAGCGCGTTGTCTGAACCTCGTACTAAGAAAGCTACAGGGGTAGACCCACGTGCGATAACACTTAGTAGATTCCTGGACGTGTAGGGGTAATAGTCCCGCTGCGGGTATACCGGGGGGCTAGCATGTGCTATAAGGTCCCAACCTTTGTTTTCCATGTAGATATGACCTAAACAAAGCTAAACCAACAAAAAAGAGGGTTGTCTGAACCTCGTACTAAGAAAGCTACAGGGGTAGACCCGTGTGCGATAACCCTTAGTAGATTCCTGGACGTGTAGGGGTAATAGTCCCGCTTCGGGTATACCGGGGGGCTAGCATGTGCTATAATGTCCCAAGCTTTGTTTTCCATGTAGATATGACCTAAACAAATCTAAACCAACAAAAAAGCGCGTTGTCTGAACCTCGTACTAAGAAAGCTACAGGGGTAGACCCACGGGCCCCACCGACTAGGGTTTTGCTGGAAAAGGACCGCCGGAGCTCTGGAATCCCACTGGAACTTCCACGTGGACCTAGTATATGTGTCCAAGTGTGGTGTAAGGTCCATGGATGCAATGTCTAGATCCCCGGTTTGACCTTCTTCACATGCGTGCGATAACACTAAGTAGATTCCTTGACGTGTAGGGGTAACAGTCCCGCTGCGGGTATACCGGGTGGCTAGCATGTGCTATAAGGTCCCAACCTTTGTTTTCCATCTAGATATGACCTAAACAAAGCTAAACCAACAAAAAAGCGCGTTGTCTGAACCTCGTACTAAGAAAGCTACAGGGGTAGACCCGCGTGCGATAACACTTAGTAGATTCCTTGACGTGTAGGGGTAACAGTCCCGCTGCGGGTATACCGGGGGGCTAGCATGTGCTATAACGTCCCAACCTTTGTTTTCCGTGTAGATATGACCTAAACAAAGCTAAATCAACAAAAAAGCGCGTTGTTCAAACCTCGTACTAAGAAAGCTACAGGGGTAGACCCACGGGCCCCACCGACTAGGGTATCGCTGGAAAAGGACCGCCGGAGCTCCGAAATCCCACCGGAACTTGCACGTGGACCTAGCATATGTGTCCAAGTGTGGTGGAAGGTCCATGGATGCAATGTCTAGATCCCCGGTCCGACCTTCTTCACATGCGTGCGATAACACTTAGTAGATTCCTGGACGTGTAGTGGTAACAGTCCCGCTGCGGGTATACCGGGGGGCTAGCATGTGCTATAAGCTCCCAACCTTTATTTTTCATGTAGAATATGACCTAAACAAAGCTAAACCAACAAAAAAGCGCATTGTCTGAACCTCGTATTAAGAAAGCTACAGGGGTAGACCCGCGTGCGATAACACTTAGTAGATTCCTAGACGTGTAGGGGTAATAGTCCCGCTTCGGGTATACCGGGGGGCTAGCATGTGCTATAAGGTCCCAACCTTTGTTTTCCATGTAGATATGACCTAAACAAAGCTAAACCAACAAAAAAGCGCATTGTCCTGAACCTCGTACGTAGAAAGCTACAGGGGTAGACCCACTAGCCCCACCGACTAGGGTTTCGCTGGAAAAGGACCGTCTGAGCTCCGGAATCCCACTGGAACTTGCACGTGGACCTAGTATATGTGTCCAAGTGTGTTGGAAGCTCCATGGATGCAATGTCTAGATCCCCGGTCTGACCTTCTTCACATGCGTGCGATAACACTTAGTAGATTCCTGGACGTGTAGGGGTAACAGTCCCGCTGCGGGTATACCGGGGGCTAGCATGTGCTATAAGGTCCCAACCTTTGTTTTCCATGTAGATATGACCAAAACAAAGCTAAACCAACAAAAAAGCGCGTTGTCTGAACCTCGTACTAAGAAAGCTGAAATGGTACACCCGCGTGCGATAACACTTAGTAGATTCCTAGACGTGTAGGGGTAATAGTACCGCTTCAGGTATACCGGGCGGCTAGCATGTGCTATAAGGTCCCAACCTTTGTTTTCCATGTAGATATGAACTAAACAAAGCTAAACCAACAAAAAAGCGCGTTGTCTGAACCTCGTACTAAGAAAGCTACAGGGGTAACCCACGGGGCCCACCGACTAGGGTTTC
The DNA here is from genome assembly GCA_910589775.1 of Avena eriantha. NCBI lineage: Eukaryota > Viridiplantae > Streptophyta > Magnoliopsida > Poales > Poaceae > Avena > Avena eriantha. The sequence continues at coordinate 157,410,988 of OU342741.1, read as the reverse complement.
ACTAGAAAAGAACCGCCGGAGCTCCAGAATTCCACTGGAACTTGCACGTGGACCTAGTATATGTGTCCAAGTGTGGTGGAAGGTCCATGGATGCAATGTCTAGATACCCGGTCTGACCTTCTTCACATGCGTGCGATAACACTTAATAGATTCCTGGACGTGTAGGGGTAACAGTCCCGCTGCGGGTATACTGGGGGGCTAGCATGTGCTATAAGGTCCCAACCTTTGTTTTCCATGTAGATATGACCTAAACAAAGCTAAGCCAACAAAAAAGCGCGTTGTCTGAACCTCGTACTAAGAAAGCTACAGGGGTAGACCCGCGTGCGATAACAGTTAGTAGATTCCTGGACGTGTAGGGGTAATAGTCCCGCTGCGGGTATACCGGGGGCTAGCATGTGCGATAAGGTCCCAAACTTTGTTTTCCATGTAGATATGACCTAAACAAAGCTAAACCAACAAAAAAGCGCGTTGTCTGAACCTCGTACTAAGAAAGCTACAGGGGTAGACCCGCGTGCGATAACACTTAGTAGATTCCTGGACGTGTAGGGGTAATAGTCCCGCTTCGGGTATACCGGGGGCTAGCATGTGCTATAAGGTCCCAACCTTTGTTTTCCATGTAGATATGACCTAAACAAAGCTAAACCATCAAAAAAGCGCGTTGTCTGAACCTCGTACTAAGAAAGCTACAGGGGTAGACCCACGGGCCCCACCGACTAGGGTTTCGCTGTAAAAGGACCGCCGGAGCTCCGGAATCCCAATGGAACTTGCACGTGGACCTAGTATATGTGTCCAAGTGTGGTGTAAGGTCCATGGATGCAATGTCTAGATCCTCGGTCTGACCTTCTTCACATGTGTGCGATAACACATAGTAGATTCCTTGACGTGTAGGGGTAACAGTCCCGCTGCGGGTATACCGGGTGGCTAGCATGTGCTATAAGGTCCCAACCTTTGTTTTCCATGTAGATATGACCTAAACAAAGCTAAACCAACAAAAAAGTGCGTTGTCTGAACCTCGTACTAAGAAAGCTACAGGGGTAGACCCGCGTGCGATAAAACTTAGTAGATTCTTGGACGTGTAGGGGTAATGGTCCCGCTGCGGGTATACCGGGGGGCTAGCATGTGCTATAAGGTCCCAACCTTTGTTTTCCATGTAGATATGACCTAAACAAAGCTAAACCAACAAAAAAGCGCGTTGTCTGAACCTCGTACTAAGAAAGCTACAGGGGTATACCCGCGTGCGAAAACACTTAGTAGATTCCTGGACGTGTAGGGGTAATAGTCCCGCTGCGGGTATACCGGGGGGCTAGCATGTGCTATAAGGTCCCAACCTTTGTTTTCCATGTACATATGACCTAAACAAAGCTAAACCAACAAAGAAGCGCGTTGTCTGAACCTCGTACTAAGAAAGCTGAAATGGTACACCCGCGTGCGATAACACTTAGTAGATTCCTGGACGTGTAGGGGTAATAGTCCCGCTTCAGGTATACCGGGCGGCTAGCATGTGCTATAAGGTCCCAACCTTTGTTTTCCATGTAAATATGAACTAACCAAAGCTAAACCAACAAAAAAGCGCGTTGTCTGAACCTCGTACTAAGAAAGCTACAGCGGTAACCCACGGGCCCCACCGACTAGGGTTTCACTAGAAAATGACCGCCGGAGCTCCAGAATCCCACTGGAACCTTCACGTGGACCTAGTATATGTGTCCAAGTGTGGTGGAAGGTCCATGGATGCAATGTCTAGATACCCGGTCTAACCTTCTTCACATGCGTGCGATAACACTTAATAGATTCCTGGACGTCTAGGGGTAACAGTCCCGCTGCGGGTATACCGGGGGCTAGCATGTGCTGTAAGGTCCCAACCTTTGTTATCTATGTAGATATGACCTAAAAAAAGCTAAGCCAACAAAAAAGCGCGTTGTCTGAACCTCGTACTAAGAAAGCTACAGGGGTAGACCCGCGTGCGATAACACTTAGTAGATTCCTGGACGTGTAGGGGTAATAGTCCCGCTGCGGGTATACCGGGGGGCTAGCATGTGTGATAAGGTCCCAAACTTTGTTTTCCATGTAGATATGACCTAAACAAAGTTAAACCAACAAAAAAGCGCGTTGTCTGAACCTCGTACTAAGAAAGCTAGAGGGGTAGACCCGCGTGCGATAACACTTAGTAGATTCCTGGACGTGTAGGGGTAATAGTCCCGCTTCGGGTATACCGGGGGGTTAGCATGTGTGATAAGGTCCCAAACTTTGTTTTCCATGTAGATATGACCTAAACAAAGCTAAACCAACAAAAAAGTGCGTTGTCTGAACCTCGTACTAAGAAAGCTACAGGGGTAGACCCGCGTGCGATAACACTTAGTAGATTCCTGGCCGTGTAGGGGTAATGGTCCCGCTGCGGGTATACCGGGGGGCTAGCATGTGCTATATGGTCCCAACCTTTGTTTTCCATGTAGATATGACCTAAACAAAGCTAAACCAACAAAAAAGCGCGTTGTCTGAACCTCGTACTAAGAAAGCTACAGGGGTAGACCCGCGTGCGATAACACTTAGTAGATTCCTGGATGTGTAGGGGTAATAGTCCCGCTGCTGGTATACCGGGGGGCTAGCATGTGCTATAAGGTCCCAACCTTTGTTTTCCATGTAGATATGACCTAAACAAAGCTAAACCAACAAAAAAGCGCGTTGTCTGAACCTCGTACTAAGAAAGCTGAAATGGTACACCCGCATGCGATAACACTTAGTAGATTCCTGGACGTGTACGGGTAATAGTCCCGCTTCAGGTATACCGGGCGGCTAGCATGTGCTATAAGGTCCCAACCTTTGTTTTCCATGTAGATATGAACTAAACAAAGCTAAACCAACAAAAAAGCGCGTTGACAGAACCTCGTACTAAGAAAGCTACAAGGGTAACCCACGGGCCCCACCGACTAGGGTTTCACTAGAAAAGGACCGCCGGAGCTCCAGAATACCACTAGAACTTGCACGTGGACCTAGTATATGTGTCCAAGTGTGGTGGAAGGTCCATGGATGCAATGTCTAGATACCCGGTCTGACCTTCTTCACATGCGTGCGATAACACTTACTAGATTCCTGGACGTGTAGGGGTAACAGTCCCGCTGCGGGTATACCGGGGGCTAGCATGTGCAATAAGGTCCCAACCTTTGTTTTCCATGTAGATATGACCTAAACAAAGCTAAGACAACAAAAAAGCGCGTTGTCTGAACCTCGTACTAAGAAAGCTACAGGGGTAGACCCGCGTGTGATAATACTTAGTAGATTCCTGGACGTGTAGGGGTAATAGTCCTTCTGCGGGTATACCGGGGGCTAGCATGTGCGATAAGGTCCCAAACTTTGTTTTCCATGGAGATATGACCTAAACAAAGCTAAACCAACAAAATAGCGCGTTGTATGAACCTCGTACTAAGAAAGCTACAGGGGTAGACCCGCGTGCGATAACACTTAGTAGATTCCTGGACGTGTAGGGGTAATAGTCCCGCTTCGGGTATACCGGGGGCTAGCATGTGCTATAAGGTCCCAACCTTTGTTTTCCATGTAGATATGACCTAAAAAAAGCTAAACCAAAAAAAAGCGCGTTGTCTGAACCTCGTACTAAGAAAGCTACAGGGATAGACCCGCGTGCGATAACACTTAGTAGATTCCTGGACGTGTAGGGGTAATAGTCCCGCTGCGGGTATACCGGGGGCCTAGCATGTGCTATAAGGTCCCAACCTTTGTTTTCCATGTAGATATGACCTAAACAAAGCTAAACCAACAAAAAAGCGCGTTGTCTGAACCTCGTACTAAGAAAGCTGAAATGGTACACCCGCGTGCGATAACACTTAGTAGATTCCTGGACGTGTAGGGGTAATAGTCCCGCTTCAGGTATACCGGGCGGCTAGCATGTGCTATAAGGTCCCAACCTTTGTTTTCCATGTAAATATGAACTAAACAAAGCTAAACCAACAAAAAAGCGCGTTGTATGAACCTCGTACTAAGAAAGGTACAGCGGTAATCCATGGGCCCCACCGACTAGGGTTTCACTAGAAAAGGACCGCCGGAGCTCCAGAATCCCACTGGAACCTTCACGTGGACCTAGTATATGTGTCCAAGTGTGGTGGAAGGTCCATGGATGCAATGTCTAGATACCCGGTCTAACCTTCTTCACATGCGTGCGATAACACTTAATAGATTCCTGGACGTGTAGGGGTAACAGTCCCGCTGCGGGTATACCGGGGGGCTAGCATGTGCTATAAGGTCCCAGCCTTTGTTTTCTATGTAGATATGACCTAAAAAAAGCTAAGCCAACAAAAAAGCGCGTTGTCTGAACCTCGTACTAAGAAAGCTACAGGGGTAGACCCGCGTGCGATAACACTTAGTAGATTCCTGGACGTGTAGGGGTAATAGTCCCGCTGCGGGTATACCGGGGGGCTAGCATGTGTGATAAGGTCCCAAACTTTGTTTTCCATGTAGATATGACCTAAACAAAGCTAAACCAACAAAAAAGCGCGTTGTCTGAACCTCGTACTAAGAAAGCTACAGGGGTAGACCCGCGTGCGATAACACTTAGTAGATTCCTGGACGTGTAGGGGTAATAGTCCCGCTTCGGGTATACCGGGGGGTTAGCATGTGTGATAAGGTCCCAAACTTTGTTTTCCATGTAGATATGACCTAAACAAAGCTAAACCAACAAAAAAGTGCGTTGTCTGAAACTCGTACTAAGAAAGCTACAGGGGTAGACCCGCGTGCGATAACACTTAGTAGATTCTTGGCCGTGTAGGGGTAATGGTCCCGCTGCGGGTATACCGGGGGGCTAGCATGTGCTATATGGTCCCAACCTTTGTTTTCCATGTAGATATGACCTAAACAAAGCTAAACCAACAAAAAAGCGCGTTGTCTGAACCTCGTACTAAGAAAGCTACAGGGGTAGACCCGCGTGCGATAACACTTAGTAGATTCCTGGATGTGTAGGGGTAACAGTCCCGCTGCTGGTATACCGGGGGGCTAGCATGTGCTATAAGGTCCCAACCTTTGTTTTCCATGTAGATATGACCTAAACAAAGCTAAACCAACAAAAAAGCGCGTTGTCTGAACCTCGTACTAAGAAAGCTGAAATGGTACACCCGCATGCGATAACACTTAGTAGATTCCTGGACGTGTACGGGTAATAGTCCCGCTTCAGGTATACCGGGCGGCTAGCATGTGCTATAAGGTCCCAACCTTTGTTTTCCATGTAGATATGAACTAAACAAAGCTAAACCAACAAAAAAGCGCGTTGACTGAACCTCGTACTAAGAAAGCTACAAGGGTAACCCACGGGCCCCACCGACTAGGGTTTCACTAGAAAAGGACCGCCGGAGCTCCAGAATACCACTAGAACTTGCACGTGGACCTAGTATATGTGTCCAAGTGTGGTGGAAGCTCCATGGATGCAATGTCTAGATACTCGGTCTGACCTTCTTCACATGCGTGCGATAACACTTAATAGATTCCTGGACGTGTAGGGGTAACAGTCCCGCTGCGGGTATACCGGGGGGCTAGCATGTGCTATAAGGTCCCAACCTTTGTTTTCCATGTAGATATGACCTAAACAAAGCTAAGACAACAAAAAAGCGCGTTGTCTGAACCTCGTACTAAGAAAGCTACAGGGGTAGACCCGCGTGTGATAATACTTAGTAGATTCCTGGACGTGTAGGGGTAATAGTCCTGCTGCGGGTATACCGGGGGCTAGCATGTGCGATAAGGTCCCAAACTTTGTTTTCCATGGAGATATGACCTAAACAAAGCTAAACCAACAAAAAAGCGCGTTGTATGAACCTCGTACTAAGAAAGCTACAGGGGTAGACCCGCGTGCGATAACACTTAGTAGATTCCTGGACGTGTAGGGGTAATAGTCCCGCTTCGGGTATACCGGGGGCTAGCATGTGCTATAAGGTCCCAACCTTTGTTTTCCATGTAGATATGACCTAAAAAAAGCTAAACCAAAAAAAAGCGCGTTGTCTGAACCTCGTACTAAGAAAGCTACAGGGATAGACCCGCGTGCGATAACACTTAGTAGATTCCTGGACGTGTAGGGGTAATAGTCCCGCTGCGGGTATACCGGGGGGCTAGCATGTGCTATAAGGTCCCAACCTTTGTTTTCCATGTAGATATGACCTAAACAAAGCTAAACCAACAAAAAAGCGCGTTGTCTGAACCTCGTACTAAGAAAGCTGAAATGGTACACCCGCGTGCGATAACACTTAGTAGATTCCTGGACGTGTAGGGGTAATAGTCCCGCTTCAGGTATACCGGGCGGCTAGCATGTGCTATAAGGTCCCAACCTTTGTTTTCCATGTAAATATGAACTAAACAAAGCTAAACCAACAAAAAAGCGCGTTGTCTGAACCTCGTACTAAGAAAGCTACAGCGGTAATCCACGGGCCCCACCGACTAGGGTTTCACTAGAAAAGGACCGCCGGAGCTCCAGAATCCCACTGGAACCTTCACGTGGACCTAGTATATGTGTCCAAGTGTGGTGGAAGGTCCATGGATGCAATGTCTAGATACCCGGTCTAACCTTCTTCACATGCGTGCGATAACACTTAATAGATTCCTGGACGTGCAGGGGTAACAGTCCCGCTGCGGGTATACCGGGGGGCTAGCATGTGCTATAAGGTCCCAGCCTTTGTTTTCTATGTAGATATGACCTAAAAAAAGCTAAGCCAACAAAAAATCGCGTTGTCTGAATCTCGTACTAAGAAAGCTACAGGGGTAGACCCGCGTGCGATAACACTTAGTAGATTCCTGGACGTGTAGGGGTAATAGTCCCGCTGCGGGTATACCGGGGGGCTAGCATGTGTGATAAGGTCCCAAACTTTGTTTTCCATGTAGATATGACCTAAACAAAGCTAAACCAACAAAAAAGCGCGTTGTCTCAACCTCGTACTAAGAAAGCTACAGGGGTAGACCCGCGTGCGATAACACTTAGTAGATTCCTGGACGTGTAGGGGTAATAGTCCCGCTTCGGGTATACCGGGGGGCTAGCATGTGTGATAAGGTCCCAAACTTTGTTTTCCATGTAGATATGACCTAAACAAAGCTAAACCAACAAAAAAGTGCGTTGTCTGAACCTCGTACTAAGATAGCTACAGGGGTAGACCCGCGTGCGATAACACTTAGTAGATTCCTGGACGTGTAGGGGTAATGGTCCCGCTGCGGGTATACCGGGGGGCTAGCATGTGCTATAAGGTGCCAACCTTTGTTTTCCATGTAGATATGATCTAAACAAAGCTAAACCAACAAAAAAAGCGCGTTGTCTGAACCTCGTACTAAGAAAGCTACAGGGGTAGACCCGCGTGCGATAACACTTAGTAGAGTCCTGGACGTGTAGGGGTAACAGTCCCCCTACGGGTATACCAGGGGGCTAGCATGTGCTATAAGGTCCCAACCTTTGTTTTCCATGAAGATATGACCTAAACAAAGCTAAACCAACAAAAAAGCGCGTTGTCTGAACCTCGTACAAAGAAAGCTACACGGGTAGACCCGCGGGCCCCACCTACTAGGGTTTCGCTGGAAAAGGACCGCCGGAGCTCCGGAATCCCACCGGAACTTGCATGTGGACCTACTATATGTGTCCAAGTGTGGTGGAAGGTCCATGGATGCAATGTCTAGATCCCCGGTCTGACCTTCTTCACATGCATGCGATAATACTTAGTAGATTCATGGACGTGTAGGAGTAACAGTCCCGCTGCGGGTATACCGGGGGCTAGCATGTGCTATAAGGTCCCAACCTTTGTTTTCCATGTAGATATGACCTAAACAAAGCTAAACCAACAAAAAAGCGCGTTGTTTGAACCTTGTACTAAGAAAGCTACAGGGGTAGACCCACGGGCCCCACCGACTAGGGTTTCGCTGGAAAAGGACCGCCGGAGCTCCGGAATCCCATTGGAACTTGCACGTGGACCTAGTATATGTGTCCAAGTGTGGTGGAAGGTCCATGGATGCAATGTCTAGATCCCTGGTTTGACCTTCTTCACATGCGTGCGATAACACTTAGTAGATTCCTGGACGTGTAGGGGTAACAGTCCCGATGCGGGTATACCGGGGGGCTAGCATGTGCTATAAGGTCCCAACCTTTGTTTTCCATGTAGATATGACCTAAACAAAGCTAAACCAACAAAAAAGTGTGTTGTTTGAACCTCGTACTAAGAAAGCTATAGGGCAGACCCGCGTGCGATAACACTTAGTAGATTCCAAGACGTGTAGGGGTAATAGTCCCGCTGCGGGTATACCGGGGGGCTAGCATGTGCTATAAGGTCCCAACCTTTCTTTTCCATGTAGATATGTCCTAAACAAAGATAAACCAACAAAAAGCGCGTTGTCTGAACCTCGTACTAAGAAAGCTACAGGGGTAGACCCGCGTGCGATAACACTTAGTAGATTCCTGGACGTGTAGGGGTAATAGTCCCGCTTCGGGTATACCGGGGGGCTAGCATGTGCTATAAGGTCCCAACCTTTGTTTTCCATGTAGATATGACCTAAACAAAGCTAAACCAACAAAAAAGCGCGTTGTCTGAACCTCGTACTAAGAAAGCTACAGGGGTAGACCCGCGTGCGATAACACTTAGTAGATTCCTGGACGTGTAGGGTTAATAGTCCCGCTTCGGGTATACCGGGGGGCTAGCATGTGCTATAAGGTCCGAACCTTTGTTTTCCATGTAGATATGACCTAAACAAAGCTAAACCAATAAAAAACGCGTTGTTTGAACCTCGTACTAAGAAAGCTACAGGGGTAGGCCCACGGGCCCCACCGACGAGATATGGATTATCCTTTGCCAACTTTACCAATTCTCAAAGGAAGTCAGTTTTATAAATATCTTGGGCTGCACCATGGTACGACAACAAGTGTGGTTATTAGCTTTATTACGACAACAAGACTCCATGTGAAGTTATTAGCTTTATTACAGATGTGGAGTTTGATATGATACTCCTAATCTGAACAAGCTAAAACATCCATAGTTTCATTCCTTACACCGAGTAAAATGTCTCAGATCGTCCACGAGGCGGGTGAGAATACCATGCAAAGTCTATGCTGCCAGAAAGGCAGTCTAGAAAACTTTGTGAGAAATCTCGTCTTCCCATTTTCGAAAATAGCAAAAAAATCCAAATTATGTTCCCAAGAACACTGAGCAATATGTAAGTGTTTAGCCAAGTCACGAAGACCTCTGCTATTCAAACACATGACATTCCTTGGGAAACAATTGGAGATTTCAAAAATTTAGCCCGTTTCCGAGACTTCTTACTGGTAGTGGATTTTGATTTCCGGCCCGAAGCTGTTAGTTCATATAACGAACATGGCCGGTCCTCGTCCAAACCCACCTCCGATACTTCACCCACAAAATGAGAAAGAAGCTGACCATCTGATGTGGTAATCGCTTCATCATCATTTAAATAAGTGGTGTCCAACATGGTCGAAGCTTTTGGAAAACCCATAAGACGATCAAATTCCATTCGCCTCGAGACTTTAGCTAGTCAAGACAGAGGTATCATTCACATTGAGTAAACATGTCTAATAGTTTCAAGGAAGCTGGTCGTGAACGAAGCACTCTCTACTGGTCATCTAGAAGTGGTAGGACGGGACTGGAGTCTGGACTTCCCTTGCGAGCATAGCAAGTGAAGCAGTAGCTCAAAAAATGGTAGCCCTATCAAACTCTCATATAAAGTAGCAACATACTCTGAAAGAAAGAACCGCCTGCAGGCTTGCCACGTCTCACCGTGATCTGACTGACTCGAGTGCCATGGAATTGGTACATCGACTGATGCAGTGGAGAGGCGGAGAAAGGAGGGGCGTGTACGTAAGATTTTCCACTAGCAACGACCGCAAGTTTGAATCCCTCGTGGCACTTCCAATGGATTTGAGGAAGGGTTAGCTGATGATGGAAATTAGGAAGAACCAAAGCCCGTTCAGTTCACATTGCTATGGCAGATTCATCACTAGACTTGTATGAACTCTTAGCATTGTTCAAGCATTTCTGCTTCAGTGCGCACCTCCTGGAAACCAAAAGTTTGGGAAAACACATGGACGGCTAGGATACACACGGACGGTTCAACGACGGGGGGCATGATCGTCCTTCCGAAATTTTCGGAGCTGCACTGAAAAGAAAACAAACCGTAGAAGCCCACGTAGAAGCCCGTACGACGCGTATTATACACGTATGCACGTGGGTGCCGAACCGTCTGCTAACTTAAAAAGCATAGTCAGTTGGTCTGCGTTCCAACCACTTCCAGAAATTTCCCAAATCGGATAGCAAACCCTAGCTAGTTGTCTCTCCACAAACCCTCGATCGTGGCGGCCGTCCATGGAGAAGGGGAAGCAGGTGGAGGCGACCGCTGACAACGCAAAGAAGGGGAAGCAGGTGGCTGCGGGCACTGAGCACGCGGAGAAGGGGAAGCAGGTCGCGGATGCAGAGGGCAGCAATGGGAGCTCCGGCTTGGGTGGGCCGGCCGTCTACTCCGGTGTGCATCCAATGAAGCGGAAGTTCGAGACGGAGGCACAGATCAGGCGCAAGAAGAAGAAGAACCTAAAGAACAGGCTGCATCAAGAGAGGAATGAGAGGGGGAGAAGATCTACTCACCTGTCGACGTCGAGACCTTCCGCGAGTCCGACATCGATGACATCAATGAGGTAAGTCCAGATCTCTCTCTCCTAGTGTTCTTACCGCCGAGGGCTGCCTCGTCCTGTTCTTGCTAGGGTTTATGGTGCTAGTAGGATTAGATACGCCTAGCGATGCTAGTTTGTGCCAGGTTAGATGCGCTACAGATTAGCTACTGATTTCCCCAGGACCCATTTGGCGACGTTCTGATGGATGTAGGATCAGGTAGGCTTCTGATTTGGCAGGCTAGATCGTCGAGTGGTTCCGCTTACTTTGAATGTTATGATATCTATAATCTGTGCCAGGTTTACATGCGCCTAGATGATGTAGCTTATGCTTGGCCTTTGTGCTTGAGTTTTTGGTCTTGAACGATCTAACAAGTAAGAACCTGGCATTTTGTTTGCAATGAAAATGGAATGGGGCTGATGCCTATTGATCTACACACATAAGTGATTTATGGGTTCTACTTGCGACCACTTCGAGATTGTAAATTTAGGTAATGTGACCATGGATAGCTAGTTTATGAATTTGCTTGTAGTAGTTAAGTAAAAGAGACATGAGAATATGTCCCAGGTGCATGCCATTATACTATTGTACTGTTGTGTAGAATGTATTTGGTATCATTTACTTTTCTTATTAATTTAGTTCATTACATCATCTGATCACTTTATACTGAGCTAAATATACTCTGTCTATGTACTCATAGTCAGAGTGTCTGCCTTGTAATTTGCTAGTCTTTTGAAATGCTTGTCTCACATAGACCATTGGGTCTAGTACATTCATGATAGTTGATTTGTATTTGTATTTGTCAAATATTTGTAACATATCAAGAATTTCTGTAGTTGCAGTTCTGGAGCTGAAAGTTCATGTGTTTTGTTACATATGCATAAATTCCTGGTTGTAGTACTGCTAGTAACAGTTGTTGTTGTCTTGCTTCATTGGTTTATTCTTTTTGTTGCACTACTACTTTCAGTAGCTATTTTCTTATGCTCAACACATAAGTTGGTAGTTAATGCTGATGTGATCTAGCTTAAGATTATTACGTGTCATACAACATTCTGCTTCATAGGATTATAATATTTACTGCACTACTGCTTTCACCACATGGTTGTTCTGCTGCAAACTTAAGTTGGCATTCAATACTGCAGTGATACAATTTAAGGTTAATAAGTGTGATAGATCAATCTGCTTGTAAGGCATAATTTTTTGTTGCACTAATGCTTCCATCATGTTTTGTTTTGCTGCACACATTTGATTTGTATATAATGTTGCTCTGATCTAACTTCATATGTGTGATATATTAACTATTCTGATATGATTTTTAAATGTTCAATTAAAAAGCAATTGTCCAAGTTTACCGTTGTATAATATGTGGCACATATAGTCTTATTTCACAGAGTAATTATTGTAAACCTTATTTCATTTCACAAATTTCCACAGGAGTCAGACGATGTTAGGAGTGACGTGGAGGAGAGGGACCGCAAGAGCCGTGCTGTGCTGAAGAAGCTCAAGGCTAGGGACATCCCCTATCTTCTAGGCCCAGGGCAGTAAAAGTGCCCGTGGTGCTTTCGGAAGGAGATGCCAAAGGACCACCTGGGAATGTTGCAGCATGCTACCTACTATGGAACTGGCAGCCAGAAGCATAAGCCCCACCTGAAGGCCAAACATGCCGCTTATGGCGTGTTCCTGCTGAAGCACCTCCCCTAGGCCTAGATTGTGTCTTGTCTGTCTGTTTGCTAATATGGTTGTTATGTTAAGACTATGTTTATCTATGATGTGTTGAACTTGATGCAGTTGGCTACTTACTGTGGTTGAACTTGTGTTTGAACAATCTAATGTTCGTGCTTAACTTTATTGTTTCATGTTTAACCTGGTTTTTGTTCTTGATATTTTTAATCCTGTGCATATGTACTCTGGTTGTGTATTTGCGGGAAATGGTGGCATAAAGGGAAAACAAGGAAATCTATGGAATGTATATGTATTTGGGTTTCTTTAGCTAGTTGATAACGGGTTAAATTAAATGATTAGCTGCATTACATTGATTAAAGTTTCACTTTTAGTGTGGCATCAGAGGTGCATTTGTGGTAACAGTCTTATGTAAGACTCTAAGATTAGCCGGCGGTGGTAGCCCTGGTTTACAGAAATGTATGTCAGTGTAGGGATAGCATTTGGGTTTTATAAGAGGAATACAACTATGAAGGTCGGCCCAATAAGACACCCAGGTAATGCGACCTGGCTATTTATAAGAGAAACATAAACCCTAACTTCCTCTCACCGCCTTCCCAAATTAATTGTGGCGCTGCCGCCGGAGCCATCTACCGTCGGAGTTATCGCCCTGGTTTGGATCCTTAGTGGCCGCCATGTATGTTTCAAGGTCATCTCACATAATCGGAACCATCCGCTCTACATTCCCCTGGTTCCCTGCTCCGACTGCGGCGTCGTCGTCAATAGGGACGTCTTCGGCACCGATGACCATGATGGCTGGGTCTTTTACAAGTGCAAAACTCATGGGGTAAGAATTTTGGTTTGATTTTCATGCAGTCGATTGCGCATGTACCTACACTATGAGCAGTGTTCATACAAAATTAAATGTTTGATATTCAGTGTTCCTAATTTTACAGATTGAATGCGATTTTTGGCGGTGGGAGCTGAAGTACGTGGAGTACTTTTGTGAGAACGGTATTCTGAGTGGTGATGCAGCAATAGATGCTTATGGATGGGCAGAGGAGAGGAGGGAAACTCTGGAGCTAAGGAAAAAAGAAAGAGCAGCATTAAATCCTAGGAATGAGGAACTGGTACTAATGAAGTTGGTCTCTATGGTTGATCTTCTTACAGAAGCAGTGCTTCTTCTAAAATGTGCAATAGGGTTGTTAGTTGTCCTTTGTTTGTTGCTTATTCAGCAAAAATGAAAATCCATGTGCGTTGCTGATGTAATGGTATATCCTCTGTGTGTCTCTGCTGTATCCATGTGTTGAATAATTTTGAAAGCAAGTGAACGTACCTCTGTGCTGTCTCTGTTATATCTGTTTGCTGATGTAATGGTACTTGGGCATGCCTTCGGCACGGTAGACGGCTAAAATCTAGGGTTTTAGGGGTGTTTCGGACAAGTACGGACGAATCGCCAGGCCAAGTGTTCAAGGAATGTGCTCTCCTTTTTCACATTGCTCCACCATGCCCTCACAAGCACTCACATCCCTTGTTTTACAAACAACATGTTGCTTGGCCATGCACTTCCCACACTAGCCAGCTTCGGTCCAGGGTAGTAGGGTGTAACGCGTCTACCCGTCGGGATAGCGGCATGGCTATTGATGAATGGCCTCAAACTTGGCACAATGGCTCACAATGACACACCACACACTTATATCACTTCAATGAGCAGTGATGGCATGCTTGGGCATGCCTTCGGCACGGTAGATGGCTAAAATCTAGGGTTTTAGGGGTGTTTCGCACAAGTACGGACGAATCGTCAGGCCAAGTGTTCAAGGAATGTGCTCTCCTTTTGCACATTGCTCCACCATGACCTCACAAGCACTCACATCCCTTGTTTTACTAATAACATGTTTCTTGGCCATGCACTTCCCACACTGTCCAGCTTCAGTCCAGGGTAGTAGGGTGTAACGCGTCTACCCGTCGGGATAGCGGCATGGCTATTGATGAATGGCCTCAAACTTGGCACAATGGCTCACAATGATACACCACACACTTATATCACTTCAATGAGCAGTGATGGCATGCTTGGGCATGCCTTCGACACGGTAGACGGCTAAAATCTAGGGTTTTAGGGGTGTTTTGCACAAGTACGGATGAATCGTCAGGCCAAGTGTTCAAGGACTGTGCTCTCCTTTTGCACATTGCTCCACCATGCCCTCACAAGCACTCACATCCCTTGTTTTACAAACAACATGTTGCTTGGCCATGCACTTCCCACACTGGCCAGCTTCGGTCCAGGGTAGTTATTTGAACAACATGATATTGGGGAATGTTACACTATGTTAACACCTGCTGAAATAGAAGGTGATGTTAAATATGTTTTAACTTTGGCGAAGATCCCCAAAGAAGCTGTAAAAAGGGCGTACCAGAACGTAGATGAGGCTATCTTGTCTTCGAAAAATCTTAACGATGTCCTTATAAAAGAATGGCTTAGTACTCCTATAAGTTTTCGCTAACCTATTTTATTGTTATTTTACAACAAAGCAGTATGAACATGCAATCATTGTACAACTATTATTTGCAGATACTTGATGCCTACATTCTAGATCTGGCTCCCCGTTTTGACTATGATCGGCACATATGTGGACCGTTGAGGTCAACCTATCTTATCAATGAAGCCATTAAAATGTACAAAATAATTTTTTTTTAAAGTTTGACGTAGAAGAAGTGCCAAGACCAGGAGCTGTAGGAAGGGTTATGAATGAATATTTTGCGCGTGACAAGGTAAACAGTGTTGTTTTATAAAGTTAATGTTATTGTTAACTATTTGGAATCCTACATAATACATGCTAGTGATCTTATTTTGTAGGCATATTTCCCTCTGAATATACGTGCAGAACATTATGTGACAGTTGTAATGCATAACAACAAGAAGGAGTTCCAAGTCCTTGACCCTAAGTACAATTTAACCTATTCGCATGCAGTTGTGGATGACTTGGTATTATCTACTTTTCTCATCAAAACCGTGTTTTCTTTTGGCGTTTCACTAGCTCTTAATCTTTTGCATAAAGGACAAATTACACTAGACATATGGTGGACAAACAAAACTACACACAAACAATTTCCTGACGTCGATACTTGGCCTATTAAAAAATATGAAATTGGAAAGCAAGATGATTCGTAAGTACTTTTGAGTCATATCACTTTAGCACTACTAATGTCGTAAATGAATTTTATTTCATCCTATATGGCAGCAACTCATGCGAATTATGGGTATTGCAATGTCTAGAGCACTGGATGGAGATTGTATGACTAAGAACATTTCTCAGGTCTGTACACTATTCCTTTGTATAGTCGCAAAAATCAATATGATTACAATTCAATTTATAAACTCTTATATATGGTACTGCAGACAACAATCGAGGAATCAAGAGGACCTACCATTGCAATGATTCTTCTGTCTAGAAGAAACAAACTAGAGGCTGTGAAAAGGAAAGTCAGATCAGTGATTAATAACAGTGTACCTTGAGAATTTACTAGTCCATGGAGGTTTCCATACCTGGAAAATTCATATTGATTTGTAAAACAGTTTATTGTTTGCATTTTACGACAATAGTCCATATCCTGTTGTGTCGGGTCAACTCAAAACTAAGAAATGGTTTGGTTGTTTAACTTGTTTGTTTCGACCCAAATTAGTTGTTCACGTTGAAAAACTAGTTCATTTCTTTCAACCAAGCGTCTTTTAATATACATAGCGTGCTCTGCATAATTTAATATATTTAGCTTGATCTGCATATTTCGGTGAAATCAAATTAAAAGGGCACGAACAAAGTATAAAAACAACGAGATAGATATAATATAGGAGGGGCATCCCTTACAACATAGAAAACATACATAGAGGGGCATATATGCCCAAGCAAAAAACATGAAAATAAACTCTCTCCTCCCTCTTGCTCTTGCTCCCCTCCTCGATCGCATCTCCTCGGCGCTGCCCCAACCCTCACTCTTCCTCAGGGTTGTACAGGAGAGTGTGCATCCCGTTGACGGCGGGGAAGGTATTGTCGAATTTTGTGAAGATGTTGAAGGTGGTGAAGAAGATCGACTCGCACCGACACCAGTAGACCTCGCCGAGGAGAAGATATGCATCATACCGGTTGGTGAAGTGCACCGTGAGCCCTACCGCAAGGCCTTCGAGGGCATAGTGATCTTCGAGGCGGAACATGGACGGATAGCCAGGTCGGAGGTGGCGATAGCCAAAGCTAAGGAAGGTGTAGGCCAACTCCCTCGGGGACCTCAACCTTGAGTTCGCCCATACACGGAGGGACCCCTCAACAACGACCCCGGCGGGGTAGGTCCTCTCCGGCACGGTGCGAGGCGGACGGAAGGTAGCACCGTTGAACTGCATGGTGGCGACGGGCGATGGATCTTGCCAGGCGGCGGACGGTGAACCTTAGTGAAGAAGAAGGGCTTGGCAGATGGATGGGGTGGAGTGTGGGAGAGGATGCTGTGGAGATATGGAATTTTAAATAGCCTCGAGCTCCGCTTGAACAAGATCGGTGAGTAACTGCACAACACGTCGGATGCTCTGCGCGTGTATTGGTGCGAAACAAGGGGTGGCCGTATCCATCACGTGCGTCGTCTCGGTTTCCATGCTCTCTGAATCGCTGCGTCGCTAATTGATGCACCGATTCAACGAGTCTGAAACGAGCGCAGTCGCTATGTCGTAAAGTATGAAATGAGCGATGCATGCTACGTCGATCGATGTGTCCGCTCAGCTGCGCGCCCACGCATGCATGCATCCATGGTGGGGACAGGGCCTAATCAGGAATCTCACGGCCCAACGGTCCAACGACCGCTCCATTAGAACGTGTATTAATGAGGTGGGCCTTCTCCATGCATGCGCCATGCAGCATCGTAGCTTGTCTAGTGCACATCGCTGCAGCCTCGTAGCCTAGCTACTTGCACATCTTTTTTTCGCTGTGGATTTACAGGGGCGTGTTGCTCGGTCGGTCACACGCCAAAAAATTTCACACAGGCACAGCTTTCCGTCACACGCCCGCAGAAAAGACTCAATGCTCCTCGATACCGTGCGCCCACGCCTCCTCGATACCTTGCGCCAGCGCCTCCTCGAAACAGTGCGCCTTAAACACGAAGGGAGAACGAAGCGACCACGACGCGCCTATATATCTGCCCCTCGACATCTCCCTCTCTCACTTGCTCGTCCCAATCCATCTAACCGCTAGCCGTCGAGCCCCGCCACCACTCAGGAAACCGCTAGCCGCCGCGTACAGCCACCACTCAAAGCAAGCGCTCGCTGCCCCCGCCCCTCCCCCGCCAAGATGCAGTTCAACGGTCTGACGTACCGCCGCCCCGCCACCGTGCGGGAGAGAGAGTGGCCGCACGGCCGGGTCATGGAGAACCGCCTTTGCATCTGGGCCATCTCGAGGTGGAGGGGACCGCTGGAGCTGACCCGCTTCTTCCCTGCCGCCGCCTACCGCCACCTCCCTCCCGACACTCCACCCATGTTCCAGATCGAGAAGCACTTCGACGGCGCAAACGGCAACAATAACTTCTGCATTGGCCTCTACGTCACCTTCGTCAACCACTACGACGCCTACCACCTCCTCGGCCAAGTGTTCCGGCATGGATGCGAGTTCATTGCGTTCACGACGTACAATATCTTCACCGACTTCCACGACATCTTCTCCATCAACAGCGCGGCCCACTCTCTACCGTACATCATGGCGGAGGATGATGAGGGGTATGACGCGTAAGGAGCGGCCAAGGAGGAGCCAGGGAGCGGCCGGGCCGGAGGAACAAGAAGACTGTTGTGTCCGTGTCGTGTCGTGTCATGTCGTGTCTGTTCGTGTCCGTTGGACTTACTTTTCTACTATATATAATGGTTGTTAATCGTGTTATATTAATATATGTTCTTATAGTTCGTGCAAAAATACACTTGTGCATACTACCAAAACGGGTACACAAGTGCATAAAATAAAAGGCTCAAAATGTGATAACAGCTCGTGCACCAAAGGTTGGAAACAAAACAGAGCATAAAACAAAACAGTCGGCGGGGTTTTTCTTAACACCGACGAACTGAAGAAGTAAAACAGAGCATCTCATAATAATTTGCCAGATTTCGAATTGATTTTATTCAAGCCAAAGCCATAGACCATAACATCCATGTCAGTGGGTTATAGGATAACAAAGCATCATGATTTTTACTCAAACACTTATTGTGTTGTCTAACGACCAATGATCAGGAGATAAACAAAACAGAGAGAAATTACAAGGACGTCGCTCTCCTTCCAATTCCATGAAAAAACGTCACACAGGAGCTATTTGCCCGAACAAATATCAACAAACTATAAATGTACATCACAAATACATATTTTCACACGAACTGTCTAAAAAATAATTTCCATGTATGATACTTGAAAAATGACTACCCTTCCTACTGTAGGACATTCCTGCACGAGACGACAAATAATATTAGATAATAAAGTCTAATAAAAATGTAGAAAATATATCAAGCTAATTTTCAAAACCGTACTTGGGATGATATATGCATTTTGGGTTCTTCCTGTTATGTCCCTCCTGTTGGCAAGCGCTGCACACCCACTTCTTTCGCTCTTTGTATCCTAGCGGTCGACTGTTTTTGGTCATGGGAGAATGTTTCTCAACTGAAACTTTCTTGTTTTGCTTTGGCGCGCCCTTGGTGAACACTTTTTTAGGATCACCAACATCAAACTGGCTTGCTTGACTTGCATCTGCATTTTCATTAACTGAACTACGAGGACCATATGCTCTGCATTTATCATACCCTTGTCTTCTAGAAATAATTCTATCGATGGTACTCTTCAGAAGATCATACTCCGCCGTGTCATTGCATGCAATATGCATAGCTTGTGAGGCCAACAAATTTATACTGCTGTATTTTTTCCGCTCCTCTGGCCCAGACCAACCCCGACCAAACATATCGCTCGTGCGTCTAGCAGGCAACCTAAACCTGACATTTTTAGTGAACGCCGCAGAGCACAGCCGTCTGGTATTGCAGTTAATTTTAAGTGATTGAGCACGCGTAGTATGTGCTTGCAAGGGATCCCTTTCCGAATCATCCTTCGGCAGCTACACCTTATAATTTCTGACGAGTTGGGAGTGTATTCCACGTAAAACTTGCTGTCAATATTATTTTTCCATGCGACGACAAAGGTGTACGAGTTAGATTCTAGCTTTCTTTCTAAAATCTGCATCCCGCCAATCTTCGAAATGTCACCTTGCAAAATATAGAACACAGCTGGAGTGAAGACTGTCGCAACAGGTATCTCTAGTTCTTTGAAATAAGTAACTGGCACCGGAAATGTCTGTGAAGTCGTGCAATCATCTTTGGCCTCCTTCTCACGGAGACGTGCGATGGCATTCTCGTAGTGATTAACCATGTCCACCATGTCCACCAAGTTCATTTTCCCATCAAGGTGGAGGCGAAGAGACGAGTTTAAACTTTCACTCCTCTGGTTGCTTTTCATACCCAGCCAGAACCCTTCTAAAAGATACGCGGCGGCCCATAATCTCTTCTTCGTGTACATTCTCTTAAGCCAAATTGTAGTTTTGGGTGACGTCCACTTCCTAACAAAAGCGTGTCATCGCTGCTCGAATACTTGCTCCGACATGGTGTAATATAGAAGATTCCTAAACTCGTTCAGTGACTTGTTAGGTAGGTGCATCTCCATATTGTTTTCAACGTGAAAGGTGCAAATATGATGGTATACACCAGTAAGTACTTCATCCACAGCGGAGATCATGGCGGCATCTGCATCCGTGATTACTGCCTTTGGCTTCTGCTGGCACATTGCTTTCAAGAAAGTCCAGAGCAGCCAGGCATATGTTTCTTCGGTCTCGTTTGATAGGATGGCACATCCAAATACCGTTGTTTTATGGTGATTGTTCAAGCCAACAAAGGGAACAAATGGCATTCTATACTTATTCATCTTGTATGTGCTGTCAAACACAACGCCGTCGCCGTACTCCTGGTAATCCCGACGTGATTGAGAATCGCACCAGAACAAGTGCTGCAGACGGCCTTCATGTAGCGTGTAATCATAAAAAAATTTAGGGTCCCTCTTTTTTCTCTCCGCCATAATGCCCAAGGTTGTGTTAGCATCACCTTTATAAAGCAGATTCCTCTTCTCCCTTGAGCACATGTTGTACAAATCCTTCCTTGTAAATCCCACACCGGCAAATGAACCACCGGAGTTGCTAATCATTGATCGCATGATGATATGCTTCCTAACCCCCATGTCACACTGCGATAATATCTCAGCTCTTTGGGAGTCATTGATCTTCCTATAGGACCAAAGAAAAGGGACTTCATCCGGTCTCGCTAACACATGATTGTGAGTGTCATCAAAACTCTGAACGATCCAAAGATTAGTTTTTCCATCAAACTTCACCACCATACGTGCCTTACTGTTGCACCTAGACTCACCTCTGAGCCTATATTTGCGGCCTTCCATTGTCAGTAATTTCTTATCACATTTCCCTTGCTTGCAACACACAAAGCGCCTTAGACGAATAAGTCCATCATCAAACCGCCTCACTTGGTGCTTCCTAATGCCAAACACATGATCTTTGGCATATCTGTTGTAGAAAGAATAGGCTGCTGCTTCATTATGAAATGTCATTTCCATTATCTTGTAGTATAGTTCTCTCTTATCATCAGGATACCCAGTGTCATTGTTACATTTATTTGAACTCTCAGTCTGATTACATGGTGCCTGCTACAAATTCAAAACCTAGCCATTAGAACTATAGTAGTATGCAT
Organism: Avena eriantha; assembly: GCA_910589775.1. NCBI lineage: Eukaryota > Viridiplantae > Streptophyta > Magnoliopsida > Poales > Poaceae > Avena > Avena eriantha. The sequence continues at coordinate 157,389,889 of OU342741.1, read as the reverse complement.
GTCGGTTCGTTGATTGCTAGAAAACAGCCTATAAATAATACCTCCCCCGTGTCAACGAAGATATCAAAATTTGGTGCATCTTCACAATCATCATAATTACCCATCTTCAAGTCTGATTCACCCAAATAGTCATACTCCATACTAGAGTCATGTGTTACCTGAACAATTTAGCAATATTTAGTATACAATTACATCATACGGTGCATGACATATAAAATTGTACATCACTACACATACCTCAGTATCATCAAACATGTCCGTTTCTTCATGATTGTTAAGGCCATTGTGGAAATTGTCGGCATAGACAATCTAAATAAATCAAGCCATGAGATATCATATATTATTTAATTTAATATTTAAATATTAAAGAAGAAGCTAATGTGTCCTCACATCAAACTCATCTTCGCTCCAGCCGTCTTCGGGATGCGTATTGGCGGATATGGAATCATCACCGACATGCCCGATTTGATCATCTTTCATACTAGATCTAGAGTCCTCCATCTCCTCTATCAGTGATTGCGCCACATTGTTAGAATCACCAATGCTATGTGTATCTAACAATTGCTAGAGACGAAGCATGATCATGGGGACTTACAAGATCGGAAGATAAAGCCGACGATTTGGATTAGAAACCCTAGTGACGAAGACGCCGAGCCGCTGGCGCGCCTTCTACCTTCGAGGATCTGCGGCAGCGGACGCGAGGATCTGCAGCGGCGGATGCGAGGATCTGCGGCGGCGGACGCGGGGTAGATCGGCGGCACCGAGGGGAAGCAGATCCGCGGGTACGAGCGACCGAGTTTTACCAGGCGACAGAGAAGAGAAAGCTTCAGTTACGCCGAACAATGGTGCATGCATGGACGTGGGAGCTAATCGCGGTGATTAGGTCTAGGTGGACCCTACGTGGGGTCGTGCCGTACGGTGTCGTCTGTCCCTGTATACAGATACAAGACTATACTAGGCTTGGATATGGGTTCTGACTGGGACAAAAAAAACGAAGCCAACAAATCGCGCCGGACTAAAATGCCCCTAGCAGTTCGGACTTCCTCCTAAACGACGGTGCGCACTGAAGCACTCCTCTTGTTCAAGATATTTAACCGTTCTGTGCATGCACTAATTTTGGATTCTGCTAAGTTTCCTAATTTCTGATGATCCTGGTGCATGTATCAGTGAAACCACCAAGCGAGGTGCATACGACCGGGCCTGCCCTGACGCGTGCCCTGACCTACTGAAAGTACAGAGAAAGTATATGGAGAGAAGTGAAAGTGTGAAGCCCACCAAATATTATGCAAACTTGACGTACTGTACTGAAAGTTTACCTTCATCTTATTGCCCTACACAAACTCTACAAAATGTGTGTACATCTGAATGCAATTCACCTGGTGCAGTTCATCGTCTTAGGCTCAGCAACGTTTTGCCGTCAGAGTTATGGGCCAAATTTTATTTGCCTCCTGTATCAAGTATTCAACTTCCTTGGTCCCGGATGATCAAGTCAACTGCACATATCTCGCTTAAAATCAGAGTCTATCTGTCGGCTGATCGAGCATCGCCTGATGAAGATGTTAAAAGTATGATTTATCACTAACTACAAATCATCTACTACTACTTCTACAACATAAGGCACGATGGCAAATGCTTAGTACAGTACCATCATTCTACTGCGAGTTCAATATGATCAGTGAAAACGCTGTACTTCCATCAGAGATCAGTCAGTAACTATACTTGTGTCTAAATTGCCTGCCCAACCCTTAGTGCGACTCAAATTTTATTAACCGATTTAAACGGTAAAGTTAGGCTCAAACTTCAAGCGGATCTTATGTTAGGAGTATTTGGAAGGCGGGAGTGTAAAAAAGTAGTAGTACTAGATAGAACTCTAATTAGAAATCTTACATGGTTCAGAATCAGAAATCTTACATGGTTCACAATAAACTAGTACTAGATAGATGGTACAGGGACAACTTAACCAAACAGATAAACATGCCTAGACCTACATGAGAGAGGTCATCTGACAGTTCCAACGAGGTTGCTGGTGGATAACACCGCCCAGGATCATCAGAGGCCGGGTTCTTCGTGCATCATCTCTACTTATTCCACGGATGGAGCCCCAAGACTAACAGTAGAACCAGGGCGATCGCCAAGACGACCATAAAGATGATGGCTATCACCTTGTCCTTCTTCTTCCAGCGGTTGCGCCGCGCGGCCCTAGCTGCAGCGGCCTGCGCTGCAGGAGCAGCTTGCGGTTGATCAGCCCAACGTATCAGCACCGCAGCATCAGCATGTTTTTCTTTACACAAGATATGTAATTACTGACCTAACAAAATCTTGAGGTGGTGTCTATCATTAACTAATTCGCTTCAGACATCAGCAAATAATAAATCAAATAAAATTTCTATCGGCACATCGGCACATGATCTATATGTTACCCAAGCACAGAGGAGATGCCTATGTATTCCATGTGTAGCACCAGCCTCAACTAAAAGAGTAGATCTGGCCAGTCAAAACAAGAGCACGCACGGAACTAAAACCGGCAGGCTGTAGCTCGAACAAAAGCACCTTAATTGACATGAAATACTCTTATAGTTAGTCCCATATACTCCTGTAGCTCAAACAAAAACACCTTAATTGACACGGAAACAAGAGCACATACGAAGTATCTCAGCTCGTTTGCTAATTAATTAATGTGCTGTCGATCTCGTAGAAAAAAACAGAGCATATAATTAACTAAGGGATGGAAGAAGCAGCATGGGCATATATGTGTACTGACTACTGAGTACTGACACAAATGATCTTCTAAACCACATTACCGCCGCTGGAGGATTTGGCACGTTGTTGGCCGCTGCTGCCACCGGAGGATCGGCCACGATGTTGGCCGCCGCCGCTGCCGCCTGTGGGTTGGCCGCCACGTTGTTGGCTGCCGCCGGTGCTGCCTCTGGGTTGTTGGCTACTGCTGCCGCTACTGCCGCCTCTGGGTTGGCCGCCACATCGTTGGCTGCCGCCGCTGCCGCCTCTGGGTTGTTCGCTGCTGCTGCCGCCGCCTGAGGAATGTCCATGTCGTTCGCCCTCAGAGAGTGTGGTTAGAGAGGGACAAGGTGTGTGCTGTGGAGCTTCTTTGGCTAGCGATGGGAGTGAAAGTAGTACGTAGCTAGTAGGCTGGTAGCCAGCAGCCAATGAGAATAATTGTTTTCTGAATTCGGGTGTAGCAAGGCTCCGGAAGGACGGCCCCCAACAGGCTCCTCTTCGGGTGAAAGTCAAAAGCGCTAGGAGTGGACTGGGTCTCGACCACAGCACGTGAAAACGTAGCTCAAAAAAATGGCACCTCTATCTCTGTTTCATACAAAGGGCTGATACACCGAAATAGAAATGCAATTATGCAAGGCAACAACCGCCTGCACCTGCAACGCGTCTCCCCATGATTTGATCGATCGAGCACCCTGCTCCTGTGACTGCCTTGGAAATACTGCTAGCAGGAGGCGGGAGATCCAATTACTTTTCACACACTTTATCTTGTGGATTTTGTTGGTGGCAGCAGACGATCAAGATCGCGATAATCACAAGTAGGTCTACTGTTCGCCAATGGTAGTGCTTGTAATTCGTATCTTGTGCAGCGCTAGAATGGTATCAACGGTAGCCACCAAGATGAAAGACATGCAATTAATTGACCTCTTGCATTTTTTTTCTCCAATATTGGCGTTTTGTTACTTAAACAAATTTGAGCATATATCCGGTCTCTACATAGATATAGGATGTACACAACCTATCAAGTCTAGACAAAAAAAAGGTGAACTACAATTAATCATCAAGAAACTGTAAAATGCTAGGATAGTGGAAGACCAATCCGTGTAGATCGTGCTGCTTAGATAAAAATATCCCTAGCAGTGTCCTATACCTTCTCAAACAGGCCATGAATCTCCACACGCTATAAATACGACCATAAACAGAACAAACTAGTGCACATGTAGATATTCTGCATATGAAAAATATTTTTATCATTCAAAATCTTGTCGTTTCTACATAGTCTTAGGGGCCAAATATCAAGCGATCCCACCCGAACAAGAATTCTAAACCTATGATCAATACCATATTACCAATTGCTATTTTTTGCAACACTAGATGATGGATACAAGTAAGAAACTATTTGGATGACTGACCATATAAAATGAGCGAATCGACACATAAAGAACAAGTGTTTAATTGACTACTGTGATGAACAAAAGCAAATTTGTGCTACCGTGCCAATTTCATTTTACAAAGTTGTCCATGGTAAGGATTACACCTCTACGAAGGTACCATGCAAAGATATTTGTATTCAGTGGTATTTTGAATTTCCAATTTTTCTATAATTATCGAATGACATGTTTGGCTAAACCAAAGCTCTATACATGGAGTCCACTGAGAACTTACCATTATCATGAAGGTTCCATGGGAACTCATAGCCCCTTGCGATAGTTGGATCAAAGCCAATCCTTGTAGCAAGGCATTTCAGGATGCAAGTCTGGGACCAATTAAATCCTGTCTAAACGACACATTCGGTAGAGATGACTCGAAGACTATAACGATAGTATCGCTCTTGTGACAAAAAATGTTATATATATCTAGATATTGTTCTCAAGAGTAGCATTGACTAGCCACTTATCCTTCCAACATCTGATTTTTGAGCCATGTTTAATTATAAATGATCCAAATTGGTAACACTCGCGTATGATAAGCCTGAGTTATTGTGTATAATGCTAATCCCTGAATCGATTCACTAGCACACACCTTCTCCCTTGTACATCATAAATACAACGTACATAATCCAGCAGTTGCGATTATATTATTCAAGTACACAACAGAAAACGATAACAAGGTAGATATTCATCCTTCAAATATACCACAGGAAAACAATTGTTGATTGGAGTCTCGTGACTAATATCAATCACTTGGTACCAAAATAACCTGCAACATGAAATGTTATAGCCAAACTAATTTGGTCAATACTTTAAAGTATTGGAAAGTGTCACTATGGATATAAATTAGAACCTATCAATTACATGCATATTTGGCTAAGTGAAGTTCAGACTTATTTGCAGAACGCAATCATATTTTATCCTACCTTTTTCAAATAGTTTTATCCTTTTAGAATAATTTTCTGAACATTTTGGCCAGCACCAAGTGCTCCTACTCCCTTTTCCAACCCACCAAATTTTATTAAGAGATTGGAATGGTGAGGTCTTCCATCAGCTTTAGGCCTTAGTTTCTCAATATTGTCTGTAATCGAGGACACACCAATGTGCATAGCATTTGATATTCTGCAAAAGTTATACACTTTACCTGCATGACATAACGTCTTAACGCCACTAGTGGCTCCTGGTTTAGTACACACAAAATGGAATACCAAAAAATCAATAATGTGACGAAGTCTTTCCATATAAGTCCTCCCAATACATAATGTCAGCACGTCTACTAGGTACCAATGCAAGGATATACCTCCAATACATAATTCTAGTCAACCGAGAGAGCTACCAATTCAAGGGTCTTCCATTGTGTAATTGACTAAGCCAAAGCAGATTTTAGCATGTGGCTCTACTGAAAGCCACTTTACGAGAAACATGTCCAATATTTAAAATTATAGGTGGTATTCTTCTAATGCACACACGAGAGAGGTATCTATAGATATGGTTCCCTTCGTTGCCACTTTATTCGTAACTGAGTATCCACGTTCCACCCAGGTGATTCATTAAGTACTTGTTTTATTATGTAAAACATATTTTTCCAATACCATATATAATCATAATATAATATTCCACTCCGAATCTATAGTAAGGCTAAGCATACTATAATTACGATGTTTACACTAATCAAGATATAAGAGGATATCCTACATATGACATAGCATAGTATATAGTATAAAATATTCCTACACATGCACTTCTACTGAAAACTACTACATGCATAGAAAATAACATGATTTCATAAATAGTGTCACTTGGCTTTGGTTGATGTAATGGTTACACTCGTCACAATCATAATAGTTGTGCTCCTCGCAATCGTGCAACGTGGCCATATCTAATTCGACGCGGCCTGACTAGGCAACAACTAGGTGATGATGCGACACGTGACATGGAGGTTGAGTGGACCCGCTGACTGGGTGTCTGAGCTGATGGTGCGTTAACAGATCAGTGACTAGACAGCCACACGTGCACCATGCGGCAGGCTTTTAGTGGTCGATACCAATTCAGTTACTTCTAATTGGGACCGTACGGATACGATATGATGTCCAAGAGTGAATTCTTCCTCACCTCACCGGCGATGACGTCACTAGCAACGATCGACGGCGGCTAGTGCTCAAGCGATGAAGGTTGCGGCGCTTTTGGTGGATCCCGACGAAGGTGGAGTTGATGATGTGAAGCGTACGTCGGTGTAGGTGCTCCTTGTATTCCCCCGATGGCTCCCGCTTCATGGGTCGACGCTGAGGCGCGACTAGAGTGGCGCGACTCCGGTGAGGCTCCGGCGAGCAATGCAACTACAGCTTCTCCAAAGCTCTACTGATGGGGAAAATAGTATGAGGAGAAGCGGTAGATCGTGGAGAATAGGATAGAGGGACAGAGAGGGGTCGAGATGGTTGGAATCGATAGGAAGATTGACCTATAAAGCTCCTACAACGGTGGCGATATTGGATCAAGCTAGAATTCGATCTAGGGTTTTAGAAAGACGGAAAAAGATAGGGGAAGAATTCAGGGAAATAGATAGCGGTGATCTTGCATGGATGAGGGACAAGAAATTGATTGGGATTTCAGTTCAGGATTGAACTATATGCGTCTTGTTCTCCATGCTCAAGGTGGAATAAGATGACGAGTGGGGCCCACTTTTCAACGGTAGCAGGAGACGGGTTGCTATGGTTGGCTGCTTACTGGGCGCTACGCGTGCTTCTCTGCTCGTGTGCATGTTAGGTAGGTATCAGGCCACAGGGTTGGCTCGGTTGGTTAGACTAGGTAGTTTTTTCTTTTTCTTTTCTGTTTTTAGTATTTCTTTTATAACTTTTGTTTTATAACTTCAACTAAATTCAAACTAGTTTCTAAAATTTTATAAAAATCAGGGGCCAATAATCTTTCCTAGATAAAATATAGCATTTATGAATCTTTGTAATTCCTTATAGGAACAAACAAACATTTTTTAAATACACTACAAGAATGACCCCCATCTCCAGGACTTTTTTGGGGCAACACAAGCAAAAAGTATCTGAGTAAGTTGATTACCCGGAGGATCATGGTTTCACGGCGGTTTTAGAGAGAGAAACACAAATATATGTCGTGGTATTACCGATACCGGCACAAAATGGTGACGTGGTAGGTGGCAGGCAAGAGTGGTGCTTTGTACTGCCAGGGTTGATGCATCTCTGGCATAATTACTGGCATAGTGGATTTTACGAGACCTGCACAGTGGATCCGTCTGAGCCAGCAAGTTACCTCGTCCCACTGGCCACTGAGCCCCACTAGGGAAGGCAAGCGTCTAATGGACGGTTGTAAATATCTTATCCATTTTCTTCAACCTCTCCCCACTCCCTACTTCTCTTCACCCTCTCTCTGCACGAATGATTCAATCGGCGCCATAGCGATTCTGATGAGACCTAGGTGGTGTGCTATAGTGGTAGACTACGAGATGAATGTAAGCATGCATTTCTGGATTTTAATTTTGATCTAGGAGGATATTTGTGGTTTCTTGATCAATATCCATATGGGTTTCAGGACGGACCATATCCACCTTCATCTATTGATAACGACCCACAATGGAATGGGATCGTCATGGAGACACCTCTTTGGTGCGTATGCGGCTTGAAGCCACGTCGTAGAGTTATGTGCGACCCTCATCGGAGAGTTGACACTGACCACAGGTGAAAGAACATTTCATGATCTCTAGTGTTTTGTGTGTTAGATAACAATACCATGGAGTATATCATGTGTGCCAAGTGCTGTAGATAAGAAAACATGTTGTTGGGGGGCCGGATAATCCACCCCTATAAAGGGCTAGATAATCTGGCTTGACCCTCTTGGCCAAAGTTGGATGCTATGCCAGCCTTTGTCTGGGGGCAGATAATCTTTCGGATTATCCGGCCAGGGCCAGAGAATTTTCCCAGGCTGGATAATCCGCCCCAAAAGGGGGGGCGGATAATCCTCCCCCAGGAGAAGTCGCTAAGGGAGCCATGGCGCGACCCTCTGTGTGGGGGGGTTGTCTTCCAGGGCCGGTGTTTTTACCCGGGCCGGATAATCCGCCCCAAAAAGGGGGACCAAATAATCTGCCCCCTAGGAAAACTGACTAAGGGAGCAGAGGCGCGACCTTCTGTATGGGGGCGGAATATCCCCCGGATAATCCAAGGCTGAGGCGGAGTTTTACACCCGGCCGGATAATCCGGCCTTCACTTGGGCCGGATATCCGGCCCCAGACTTCACCAACGGCTCTATTTTGATAGGGGTATAAAAGCCCCAACTAGCCCTCCTGTTAAATCTCTTGATTGATTCGAAAAAGTTCTAGTCTGTTGCAAAAGCTCTCATTCAAGATCTCCCACTTCAACTACACAAAGGCTTCGACCTTTGGGGGAATTGAAGGTGGATACTTCATTCATCGACATCACGAATCAAGCGCTTCACTTCCGCTCCATTCACTTGGAGATTTCTCTATCTAGTATTCTTGTTAATATCTAGGTCTAGTGTTTCAATATTGATAACATTTGTTCTTGTGGCAGCTTGTTGTCATTACGAGAGCCTCCAATTCAGTTGTGGAGTTGTGCCCCACTAGTTGTGTAAAGGCATCGGTTCCCGCCTCGAAGGGTACCAATAGTGGAAAGGTGGATCAGGACTTTGGTGGCGAGATTCATCGGAGAACAGGGTGAGGCCTATTGTGGCATGGTGGTCTTAGTATCGCCCACCCCTCCAATGCAGATGTACTTTCCTTAACAAGGAAGGAACTGCGGTAAAACAATTCATGTGTCTCCGTGTGCTCCACTACGGTTTCCTCGTTCCTCACCCTTCTCGCCTTTACTCGCTAGTAGTTAGGTTTGCATATAGGAAAATTCTTAGTACTTGCGTATCTACAGAATTTACCTTTTGTGCCAAGCCTAAAATTGAAAAAGTATTAAAATTTGAAGTAGCACTTATTCACCCCTTCTAGGTGCTCATACGATCCATTTCAATAGGTTCCTTGGCTGCGATGAATTTAATCTCGAACGCAATGCATGTTTTTGGGCTGATTGGCAGAACACTTATGTGTACTTGACACATGCATTGTGTTGTCTGTGGAATCGATTTAAACACAAGGAAATGTTGCGCGACGGTGAGAAGATGCGCCGCTTAGATGAAATCAACGAGAAAGTTGTAGAAGAGGCAGCGCAGTTTCTCCATGATCAGAAGGCCGCATGCAGACATATTTCCTTTGACATGATGGACGTTCTTAGACGAATGCATCAATTAGTTGATTCATATGTGAATTCAGTACTAGATTCGAATTTAGAGTCTGTTACCTCTGTTGAGTATGTTGAGTCGAATTAATAGGATAATTATGCGCTTGTTTTTTCTTTTCTTTGAAGCATGTATTATGTAATTATTATTTGAACACTTTATCGTCTTCCTTCAATTGGTTAGGAATTACTGTATCCTATTTTTTTTAATTCATTCGAGTTTCCCTACTTGTTTACCTTTCAGCAAAAACAAACTTATTTTCATAGGCCAGAGCAACCAAGCCCACCCAACTTTATATCTAAACCTTATCTGAAATAGTCTCCCACCTCTAGATCTCACTTTCACCTTCCCACTCTCTGATGCCCCAACCGCGGCTGTGTGTACCTCTCTGGCGCCTTCAACCGAGGCTACACTAACCTCTCTGGCGCTTTCGACCACGGTTGCGCACAACTCTCCCTCGACGGCAACCGCACACAACTATCCCTTGACTGTGGCGGTGAGAATATGTGTGGCTCCCTCGGACATGACTGCACGAACCACTCCGGCACCCTCGACCGAGGCAGTGCACACCTCTCTGTTGCCCTCCACCGCCCAATCGTACAGTACCTAGTTCTTGTTCCCGCACGATCTAAATGACTTATGTGTGTTTGAACCCTGACAAGGTACCTAGTTCTTGTCCGCCCATACCCTCTACGATGCGAGGTGAGGTGGTGAGACTTGATCAGGTCTCTAGTAACATGTATTTATGTATGTGAAATAATATACATTCATTTTAGGGTTGTTTACACAATTACAACCTTCTCTATTGGTTTGGCAATGGTGTCAACATGAATTGATCAAGAAGGAGAAAATTGAAGAGGATAGTCAGAAGATACAAGCCAATGATACCTTACTATATTCGCACCATGAACAAGAAGGGAATATGTTAGATTTCTTTGAATTCCAATCATGCTGCCACCTACACACTATTGATGATAGTACTTACCAGAACATGTAATTGTTCCTTTCTTCCTTGTGTGGTACTATTCATGCCCTTTTCCCCGCATGTTTCGCATTCCTCACATTCATCGAGACAGAGACACGATTGAAGATCATGGTGGCAATGAGACAATTGGAGAAGTTCGTGTGAAGCATGAAAATGATGGCACTATTAGTTTGACTTCAAATTGGACAAACTATGTTGGCCAGAAGAAGCTGGAAGAAGGAGATGTTTGTGCATTCGAGTTTCAAGCAAAGGAGGCCTATCTGGACATCATGGTGCATAGAACCTAAGTCATTTGTTATGGATTAATAAGTTAGTTCTTTCGAGATGTATATGAACTAAATTTGCATCTCAACTATGTGTATTACTGTTTGTGTGCTATGTGCTATGAGTTTCTGTGTATTATGAATTTATTATTATTTATGTGTTTTATATTATATAAAAATGTTGGAATAATTATGAAATTAATTCTATTGCTATGCACCAAAGCATGCGTCGCCAGATATAGTAGCAAGAAGTATTTTTGTGCCATTATCTCACCTATTGTCTGACACATAGTTAGTGTTGGCCTACAATGGGTCGCGGTGTTAATATCGTGTTTCCGTGCTAGAGCTAGCTCAACTGATGTCGATGTGTCGAGCCAAAAAAAGAACCGCCTGATTTTTTTCCTGACATGGTTATCTATGACAACTTTTTTTGCCACGCGAGCATGAGCGCAGTGACTAGGCATGTGCCTCAGCATGTATAAGCGCCAGGGTATACGACCGTGATGTAGTGATAATATTTTAAAATAAGGTTTTGCATTTTTTGGCATGATGAATAAGATGCAATGCCAATGATTTATACTATTCAATTCCCAAATTCTAAAACTTGGGATGTTACACACTACCACCCTTAAAAGGAATATTATCCTGAGATTCAGGAAGGCTAGAAATAAATAGGTTCGAGATACACCAGGGTGCTACCACCCTTAAAAAACTGACTGGTTGCTTCTTTAGTGTTCATTTGGCAATTTGTGAGTTGCATTGCATATAAAAGTTGCTAGCAAATCATCAACCTAGGATTTCTATGTGATTACCTGAGATGCACTGTAGATGCATTGTATCGAAATGCATGAACATTGGAGAGGGGTTGACTAAAACTTACGATCCACATCATCTACATCTTCAACAACTCCTTCAATGTTGAAGTGGAACTAGTAGGAAAACTCTTATAACAATCATTTCTCTAGTGGCATCCAAAATATAATACACGCCACACTTGTAGATGAAATAGTAACGTCGTTGACATATTCAAGAATGCCACCAATAAATCCTAATAGTGGCGTCCACGTATAAATAAACGCTACAAACAAGAGGGTCCCCTTACGTAGTAGGGACAAAGGTAATAGCAGCGTTGGATTCAGGTGAACGCCACCAATATGTACACTAGTGGTGGCGTTGGAGTCTGCTAAATGCCATGGGCCGATGATACATTGCAAATGTATCTATAATTTTTAATGTTCCATGCTTGGTTTTATCCACTTTCTTGTGTTTTGTTTCAACTTTGGAGTACTTTTCATATGATTTCTTGGACTAACCTATTAACAAGAGCCATAGTACCAGTTGCCTATTTTCTGCTGTTTTTGGTTCCAGGAAAGTCAGAAAATGAATATTCTTGGAATTGGACGGGACAAAAGCCAAAGTGCCTATTTTTCTGGAAGTGATCAAGTGCCAAAATACAAGACGAAGAACGGCCAGGGGCCGGCCACACCACCTGGCCGCGCGGCCAGGCTGGGCCCACGCTAGGGGGTGGTGTGGTGGCTCCCGGCACCCCCTCGGCCTCTCCTTCCGCCTATCAAAAATCCACGAAAGAGTCTGTAGCCACCGTCATCTCTATCCCTACATCGGGAGGGATCTTAAGCTCTTCCCAGCACCCCGCCGGAGAAGGGAATTCACCCTGGAGGCTTTCTTCATCACCATGCAAGCCTCTGGTGTGATGCGTGAGTAGTTCATCCTTGGACTACGGATCCATGTAGTAGCTAGATGGCTGGTTTCTCCTCCTTTGTGCTTTCATGTTTAGATCTTGTGAGCTCCGTTCATGATCAATATCATCTATTTGTAATTCATACATGTTGTGTTTGCGAGGATCCGATGGATATTGAAATGCTATTTCAGATTGATTATTGATTCTATCATGTCTTTGTTATTTGAGATCTTGCATGCTTTCCGTTGTTAGTAGCTATCTTGGCCAAGTAGATGCTAGCAACTCCAAGAGTTAGTATTTATGCTCGATAGTGGGTTCATGCCTCTGGTAATCTGGGAAAGTGACAGAAATCTCTAAGGTACTTGATGTGCTATTGCTACTAGGGAGAAAACAACAATCCTTTGTTCATAGAAGGATCGTATTGTTTACTTTACACGCAGTTCGTAAAGCAATAATTTGTTGCTTGCAACTTAATACTGGAGGGGGTTCGGATGATAACCTGAAGGTGGATTATTAGTCATAGATGCAGTTGGATGGCGATCTATGTATTATGTTGTAATGCCCAATCAAGTCTCAGAGGAGTCAAGATGATTAGTATATGCATGTATTGCTTTCTCGGTGTTTGTCAATTGCCCCGCTGTAATTTGTTCACCCAACATGTTATCTATCTTAAGGAGAGCCACCTCTAGTGAACTATGGATCCCGGTCCTTTACTTTACATACAATCTACAATCTTTTACTGCTTTGTGTTTACTTTTTGCAAACTTTTACTTCTTTCCATTCGATACGTTTAATCCTTTGTTTTCCGCAAAACACGGTGAGATTGACAACCTCATCGCAAGTTGGGGACAAAGTTCTGTGGTTGTGTTGTGCAGGTCTCCACGTTGCTACTAGCACCGGTAGTGCGCCCTACCAAAGATCAGTTAGTAACACCTTTGGGGTGTTTCCTTGCTCCTACTGGTTCGATTAAACCTTGGTTTCATAACTGAGGGAAACTTGTTGCTGTGCTCATCATACCTTCCTCTTGGGGTTCCCAACGAGCTCTACATCAACACCGCCATCAAGCATTTTTCTGGGCGCCGTGCATTGAGCCATCAAGCATTTTTCTAGCGCCGTTGCCGGGGAGTCAAGGACATCTTCACAAGGGGAGTCCCTCATAACCAATCTCTTTACTTTGTTGTTTTTGTTTTGCTTAGTTTCTTTTTGCTTTGTTTTCTTTATTCAAAAGCACAAAAAAATTAGTTTTGCAAGTTTGCTTTCTTATTTCAAAAACACAAAAAAAAATTAGTTCCTTTCTTAAGTTGCCTTTATGACTAGCTCTGCTCCAATCACTATTTCATTATGGATAGCTCACTCAGTTTCCTATTTGGGAACAGTATTATGACTGCTAAGGTAATAGATGAACCACCGCCTGCTAGAACATCCATGGAAGAAGAAATTGCTGAACCTGAAAGCTCATTAGATGAAAAAGAGGAGGAGAGTGATGGACAAAAGGAGGAAGAATGGATCTACCCATGCCTACCTTCTAATGAGAGTAACTCTTTATCCCTTATATTATTTTATTGTCCCCCATGCTTATCAAAGGAGGGTGAATGTTATGTTCCCGAGGATTCTTTTGAAAATGTTTATAATAAAGCTCTAGTGCTTGTAGATCATGAAAAGCATGCCTTATGTGATAGTTATATTGTTGAGTTTATTCATGAGGCTACTGAAAATTATTATGAGAGAGGAAAAAATGGTTGTAGAAGTTTTTATGGTAATGAAACACCTATTTATGTGCTGGAAGTTTTGAAGTTACTTTTGATTTATCTTCCTATGCATGTCACTTTGTTCTTTGTGCATTTATTTGCATACAAGATTCCTATGCATAGGAAGTGGGCTAGACTTAAATGTGTTTTGAATTTGCTTCTTGATGCTCTCTTTTACTTCAATTCATATTTCCTATGAGAGCATCTTCTCAAATTTTCATGCCTAACTTAAAGGCGTTAAAGAAAAGTAATTGTTGGGAGATAACCCAAGAGTTTTAAATAAGTCTTGGAAGTTATTACCTCTGTAATAACCTCTCCTTATCATTTTTATTTGCTTTTTGTGCCAAGAGTAACTTCTAATGAGAGTGAAGTAATGATTGGGAAAGTTGTTGTCCCGAAACAGATTTCTGTGCTTTACCGTAAAACTTTCTGAGAGAGCTCTGTACGACGGATTGAGCTGTAAATTTTTGTGCTTCTTCCCCAGGTTGTTATATAACTTCCGTTAGTTCAACACTTTTTGATTTGAGCAACAGAAGGTCTTCGGAAAAATTCGTCTTTACCTGCTGGTCTGTTTTGATAGATTTCTGCCATTTTCTGCATTTGCTTCTTGTTGGTTCCTTCTTGAGTTCTCTTGGGGAATTGTGATTTTTGAGGGAAGTGCTACAGTAGCTAGTGTTCTAATGGAAGTTTATTTGGTGTTAGAACTGAACCTTGAGACTTATTTATCTTAAGTGCACTAATGTTGCTAATGAGATTGTGTGAAGTTTTGTATCAAGGAAAAATTTCAGGTGTATGGAAGGAATGAGTAATGAGATGAAGGATGGACTAAAGCTCAATCTTGGGGATGCCACGCGTGTCACCCCAATAAATTCCAAGAAGTACAAGCATTAAAGCTTGGGGATGCCCAAGGCATTCCCTTCTTCATCAATAAAAATCCCAGGTTTCTTCCAAACGCTTCATTTTTATTGTTTCATGCACAGTTGTGTTTTTCTTGGAGCGTCTTATTTTTCATTTTCATTTTCGTTTTGGTTTTCGTTTGCTTTGGTTTGCTTAGTTTGCTGAATAAATTGGTTCAGATGACGATAAATTCGTTTTATAGACTCTGACATTTGTTCAGATGACGATATTCCTGCTACTACCATTAGGTACAACACGAACATTGCTGATAATCCCGTTGAGGACTAGTAGTTAGTGCTATATGTTGCTAGCTAGCTTAATTATATGTAGTTGGCACAGACGTTGCCGATAATCCTTCTACTACGATCTTTATGAATATATCTTGCTATGCCATGAATATCAATTGGATGCACTAGATTTTCTTTAATTTTCGAAAACTCACTTGTGACGTTCAAAATAAAGCCACAAATATGATATGTAATGGTGGCGCTTCCAGGAAACACCACTATTATGATATGTAATGGTGGCGCTTAAGGGACACGCCACCACTAGAAATCCTACTAGTGGCGTTCGGTGGAGATGCCACCGCTAGGACCTACTAGTGGCGCGAGGTTAATGGGGTGCGGTCTAAACGCCATGAACCCCCTTTTCCGAACGCCGCCACTAGTCCTTTTCCTACTAGTGTGGTTCAAATGCCCCTCTTGGAATGGACTGGTCTTGTTCCCATTAAGGTTTCCATCATTCTTCTTTTTCTTAGCATTTCTATTTTTCTCAACATTCTTCTTCTTCTCAGGATAGTCTGATGCATAGTGCCCCAATTCCTTGCAATTCTAGCACTGCAACAGGCTTATATTCCTCTTTTTATAGTTGTTCTGATGGTTATGGACATTATTTCCACTATTGTCGTGACTATCCCCATTACCATTGGTAACTCCATCATTATTGTTGTGGTCCTTGTGCTTGTGGTGGTCATGTTCATTCCCTCCATGCTGGTTTTTCACATTGTCTCCATGGTAGTTGTGTTTATTTCCTTCATGCATGTGATTTGTAGAATTTTAATTCCCATTATGGAAGGTATGAGTCATGTGATGTGGCCCCAAGTGATGGTTTCCACTATACTTGCTCTTATGTCTCTCTTCCTTCTTCTGTTTCCCTTTGACAATTCTAGCTTTGTCCATCAATGTTTGAAATCAGGAGCATGGACTACTGGGAGTTGAATAGAGAGATCATCACTTAGTCCATCCAATAATTGCTCTCTCATTTTATCATCAGTATCAACATCCTCCAAAGCATAGTGAGACAAATTGGCGAATTCCTCTATGTACTCCGACACCATGCAATTATACTAGTGAAGCTTGAGGAATTCCCTTCTCTTTAGGCTCATAAATCCATATGAGTCATGATTATTCTTAAATCCTTCCTCGAACATCTCCTAGGTGACATGTCAATGGGGTGGGTGATCTGAAAAGTATCCCACCATGTGGTAGTATGTCCTTCAAGCGGGTGAGCAGCAAACCTTTCAGCATCAGTGCATCCCACGGTTACTATGTCCTTGTTACTAGAGCACATCCAATTGAGTGTAGTCGTGGGCTTAGGTGCGCTTGAAAACTTCTCAAGCCTAAATCTCAGGAACCTAGTGAGTGCATCCACTTGGGGTGGGTTTCTGTTGTTGTCATTGTCGTTGTTCCCATTGTTATTATTGTTTGCTATAAACTAAGCCACCACTTGTGCTAACTGTGCCTATTCTAATATCAATTGCTCCATCTCAGTGGGTTTACGATGGGGCAACATCTGTTTGGGATAACATAAATGAGTATAGATACAAAAGGACCAATAGAATATATTTCCTACCCATAAACATCATATTCAAACAACAAGAAAGCCCTATAATCAATCAACACATAGCTAAAATAATGTGGTATTCATGTTCGAGAAGAATTCTTTAGTGGTTAACACCCACAAAATAATTTTAAACCATTTTATAATTTGTTTGGGGTTTTTAAGAACAACCTTTAATAAATTGCGTATAAATTCTTATGAAAATTTCTAGAACTTTATTGTTTCAAACTAACAGATCCTAATCAATAATATTTTCATACAGCAAGGTTTGATATGATCAATAGATAATCTGATATCGATGTTCTATCGAAGAACTAGATGGTGGGCATCAAACTATTCTTGAATCTTGTGCTTCCTAGAGCGAGCGCTCAATGCTGGTGGTATCATGGCATAAATGTACTAATCCTCCGCAACAGATTGTTTATTCGTACATCGTTGTAAACAATCATGTCATCTTGATCACATAGATTGTAGGTACATTCCCTTATTCCAATTTTTAGCTTCTCGGTCTCATTTTCAGCTCACCGTTCTTGTTCTCCAAATCAACATTTTATCTCTCATCTATTGCGTGGTATTTATGTTTTAAAAATAGAAGAGTTTGAGAATTTAAGTGATAATAAGATACTAGAAATAAGTATATGACAAGAAGAATATGTAATGAAATAGAGTTTATAATTCCTATGATTTTCCCATTCCATTACTAGGTCGAGATTCTACAGTCGACACGCAGCTCTGATACCATCTTGTAACACCCTCGGATCATAAAACTGAGTTCTTGTGTAAAATGCCAATCCCTAAATCTCTTCACTAGCACACATTATAAATATATACCAATATAGCTGTGCATCATAAATACAAAGTACATGATCCAGAACTTGCAATTATATTATTCAAGTACACATCTGAAAACAATAACAAGATAACAAGGTAGATCTCTGATTTGTTGCAAACATATCTATAATTTTTGATGTTCCATGCTTGTTTTATATCTACTTTATTACGTTTTGTCCACACTTTGGAGTATTTTTATACACTTTTTAGAACTAGTCTATTAAAAAGATTCCATAGTGCCTGTTGCCTATTTTCTGCTGTTTTTGGTTCTAGGAAAGCCAGAAAATGAATATTCTCGGAATTGGACAGGAAAAAAACCAAAGTCAATATTTCACCGAGGGGAGCACGGAGCCAGAAGACGAGACGGAGAGGGGCCAGGGGCCGGCCACACCACCTTGCCGTGCGGCTAGGCCTGGCCCACGCCGGGGGGTGGTGCGGACGCCTCGGGCACCCCCTCGGCCTCCCCTTTCGCCTATGAGAAGCCTCCGATACAGAAACCCTAAGTACCAGATCAAAATTCCACGAAAGAGTCTATAGCCACCGCCATCTCCATCCCTAGATCGGGAGGGATCTGAAGCTCTTCCCAGCACCCTGCCGGAGGGGTGAGATCACCCTGGAGGCCTTCTTCATCACCATGCCTGCCTCCGGTGTGATGCGTGAGTAGTTCATCCCTGGACAACGGGTCCATGTAGTAGCTAGATGGTTGGTTCTTCTCCTTTGAGCTACCATGTTTAGATCTTGTGAGCTCCGTTCATGATCAAGATTATCTATTTGTAATCTTACATGTTGTGTTTGCGGGGATCCGATGGATATTGAGATGCTATTTCAAATTGATTATTGATTATATCACGTCGTTGTTAGTAGCTATCTTGGCCGAGTAGATGCTAGCAACTCCAAGAGGGAGTATTTATGCTCGATAGTGGGTTCATGCCTCTAGGAATATGGGGAAGTGACAGAAATCTCTAAGGTACTAGATGTGTTGTTGGTACTATGGAGAAAACATCAATCCTTTGTTCATAGAACAATCGTATTGTTTACTTTACACACTTTGCTTAATGCAATTATCTGTTGCTTGCAACTTAATACTAGAGGGGGTTCGGATGATAACCTAAAGGTGGATTATTAGTCATAGATGCAGTTGGATTACGGTCTATGTATAAAGTTGTAATGCCCAATCAAATCTCATAGGAGTCAAGATGATTAGTATATGCATGTATGCTTTTTCGCTGTTTATCAGTTGCCCCACTGTAATTTGTTCACCCAACATGTCATCTATCTTAAGGAGAATCACCACTAGTGAACTATGGACCCCGGTCCTTTCTTTTACCATCAATCTACAAAGCTATTTACTGTTTTCTGTTTACTTTCTGCAAGCAATTACTATCTTCCACACAATACGTTTAATCCTTTGTTTTCAGCAAAACCGGTGAGATTAACAACCTCACTGTAAGTTGGGGGCAAAGTTCTGTGATTGTGTTGTGCAGGATTCCAAGTTGGGAACAACACCTTGGAGGTGTTTCCTTGCTCCTACTGGTTCGATAAACTTGGTTTCATAACTGAGGGAAAACTTGTTGTTGTACTCATCATACCTTTCTCGTGGGGTTCCCCAACGAGCTGAACATATTGAGTAAGCAAGACTTTTTCTGGCGCCATTGCTGGGGAGTCAAGGGCATCTTCACAAGGGGAGTCCCTCATAACCAATCTCTTTACTTTGTTTTATTTGTTTTTCTTAGTTTATTTCTGCTTTGTTTGCTTGTTTCTTTATCAAAAAAACAAAAAAATTAGTTGTACTAGTTTGCTTCTTTATAGTAAAAACACGAAAAAATGACTACTCTTGAAAACACTAAGTTGTGTGACTTCACTAGCACCAAGAACAATGATTTCATGTGCACACCTATTGCTCCACCTGTTCCTGAAGCTACTTTCTTTGAAATTAAACCTTCTTTACTCAATCTTGTTATGAGAGAATAATTTTCTGGTATTGGTACTGAAGATGTTGCTACTCATCTTAATAACTTTGTTAAACTTTGTGAGATGCAAAAACATAGGGATATAGATGGGGATATTATAAAGCTTAAATTGTTTCCTTTCTCTTTGAGAGGAAAAGCTAAAGAATGGTTGCAATCCCTAACTAGAAATAGCATTGATTCTTGGACTAAATGCAAAGATGCTTTCATTGGAAAATACTATCCTCCTACTAAGATTATATCTATGAGAAGTGAAATAATGAAATTTAAACAATCTGATAATGAACATGTTGCTCAAGCTTGGGAAAGAATGAAATCTTTGGTAAAAATTTGTCCCACTCATGGACTGACTACTTCGATGATTATCCAAAACTTTTATGTAGGGATGAATTATTCTTCAAGAAATCTATTGGATTCTGCTGCTGGAGGTACCTTTATGACCATTACTTTGGGTGCTGCAACAAAGCTTCTGGATAATATGATGGTTAACTATTCTGAATGGCACACTGAGAGAGCTCCACAAGGTAAGAAGGTAAATTCTGTTGAAGAAACCTCCTCCTTGAGTGATAAAATTGATGGTATTCTATCTATGCTTGTTAATGGGAAAGCTCATATTGATCCAAATCATGTTCCCTTGGCCTCTTTGGTTGCCCAAGAAGAGCAATTTGATGTGAACTTTAAAAGAAATAATAATTTTAGCAACAATGCCTACAGGAATAATTTTGGTAATAATAATTATAGGCCATATCCTCCCAATAATGGTAATGCTTATGGAAATTTCTACAACAATAATAGGAGTGCATCCTCTGAACTTGAAGTTATGCTTAAAGATTTTATTAGTAAACAAACTGCTTTCAATAAAACTATTGAGGAAAAACTCTCCAATCTTGAAAGAAATATAGCATCATTGTCTGAAGCACAATCTTCTTTGAATAAAATGGCTGCTAAATCTGAAACTATTGAAAACCCTTTTGTTGCTACTAATGCGATACAAGTAAGAATTGATGAAAATGTTAGATTATTAGCTAAATTGCATGCTAAGTGGGAAAGAGAAGATGAAATTGCTTGAAATATTAGTATTTCTACTATCACTACCACTAATATTGAAGCTAGTAAACCCAATGGAACCTTCTCTAATAAAAATGCTGAAATTCTTCAAAATATGGGAAACAATAGCTCTACTAATTTAGATGATAATTATGATTTTGATCTTGATGGTTGCAATATCTCTGAAGTAATTATGTTCCTACAAAAGCTTGCTAAAAGTCCTAATGCTAGTGCTATGAATATGGCCTTTACAAAACATATTATTGATGCTCTCGTAAAATTTAAAGAAGAAAAGATGAAACATAAAGCTTCTATTCCTATGAAATTAGAAGATGGTTGGGAACCCATCATTAATATGAAAGCGAATGATTTTGATCTCAAAGCATTATGTCACTTTGATAATAGTGTTTCTATTATGCCTAGAAAGATTTATGAAATGCTTGATTTGCCACCATTGTAAGATTGTTATTTAAATGTCCCACTTGATGATAATGCTAAAAAGAAACTCATGGGGAGTATTAATGATGTTCTTATTATGGTTAACAATGCCTATGTCCCTGTTTATTTCTATGTTTTGGATGTTGAATGCAATGCTTCTTGTCCTATTACTTTGGGAAGACCTTTTCTTAGAACTGTTGATGACCCACAAGTATAGGGGGTGTATCGCGGTATTTTCGAGGGAAGTGAAACCCAATTTATTGATTGGACACAAGGGGAGCCAAAGAATATTTATAAGTCTTAACAACTGAGTTGTCAATTCAGCTGCACCTGGAAACAATCTTGCTCACAGCAGTTTATCAGTAGCAACAGTTCTGTAGTAGGAATAGTAAAGTAACAGCAGTAGTAAAGTAACGACAACAGTAACAATATCAGTAAACAGTGGGATTCGAGTGCGGTAGGCATAGGGATGGATGGACGGGCGTTGCATGGACAAGACAATTCACATAGCAATCAGAACATAGGGCAATTGCAGATAAATAAGATAAAGCATCCAAGTACTAGATAATCCTAGGCATGTGTTCCATATATAGTCATACCTGCTCGCAATGAGAACTTACACAACATCTTTTGTCCTGCCAGCCTGTTTGCAGCGGGGCCTCAAGGGAACTACTGGCAATTAAGGTGCTCCTTTTAATAGAGCACCGGAGCAAAGCATTAACACTCCGTGAACACATGTGATCCTCACATCAAAGCCATTCCCTCCGGTTATCCCGATTTCTGTCACTTCGAGGCCATTGGTTCCGGACAAAAACGTGTGTATACAACTTGCAGATAAGACCAAAAACAATACTATCATAATGAATCAATAACATGTTCAGATATGAAATCATGGCACTTGGTCCCTAGTGACAAGCATTAAGCATAACAAGTCGCAACAAAGTCATAAAGCACTAATAAAAGATACTAGGCACCATGCCCTAACAATCTGATGCCATTACATGAACGATCTCATCCAATCCCTACCATCCCCATAGCCTACAGCGGGGGATTATTCACTCATAGATGGGAGAAACATGGATGGTCGATGGAGAAGCGATGGTGATGATGATGGCGATGATCTCCAATTCCCCATCCCGGCAGGGTGCCAGAACGGAGTTTCTGGTGCTGTTTCGTGGAATGTGATGGTGGCGGCGGAGCGGAACTCCTTCTAGAAAAACGTCGACCCCCCCCCCCTAAGTTTTTAGGTCAGAAGGCAACTTATAGGCAAAGAGGGAGACCGAGGGGCAGTCTGGGGCGGCCGGACCACCCCTGGCATGCCCTGGGCTTGCCCGCGTGGCCAGGTGGTGTGGCCTAGGCCCAGCCCCCCTCCGTCTCGTATTCTGGCTCCGGGAGTCTTCTGCTGAAATAGGATTTTTGGCATATTTTCCGGGATTTTTCCTGATAGTTGATTTTCTGCACAAAAAGTAGACACCAAGGCAATTCTGCTAAAAACAGCGTCAGTCCATGTTAGTTGCATCCAAATCACACAAGTTTAAAGGAGAAAAAATAGCAAAAGTGTTCGGGAAAGTAGATACATTTTGGACGTATCAACTGTTGGTCCCATTATTGATATGAAAGAAGGCACCATTAAATATCAACTCCCACTCAAGAAAGGTATATAACACTTCCCTAAGAAGAGAGAGAGAATTCCTTTTGCCTCTCCTATTAAAACAAAATTTGCTCTTAATGCTTCTTCATTTGAGAATACTTGATTATTTTCTCTCTTCTTATGCCTAACTTAAAGGCGTTAAAGAAAAGTACTTATTGGGAGATAACCCAAAAGTTTTAGTTGAGTCTTGGAAGTTATTTCTTCAGTAATAACCTCTCCTTATCATTTTTGTGTGGTTTTTGTGCCAAGAGTAACCTCTAATGAGAGAGAAGTAAGACTTGCGAAAGTTGTTATCCCGAAACAGATTTTTGTGCTTCATTGTAAACATTCATGAAAAATCTCTGTACGTTGGTTTGAGCTGTAAGTTTTTGTGCTTCTGTCCCAGGTTGTTATCCAACTTTTGGTCAACACTTTTCTATTTGAGAAACAGAAGGTCTTCAAAAAAATCGGTTTCTACCTGCTGGTCTGTTTTGACAGATTTCATCCATTATTTGCATTTGCTTCTTGTTGATTCCTTTTTGTGGAAATTGAGCTTTTTGAGGGAAGTGCTACAGTATGTTGTGTTTTAATGGAAGTTTTACTTGTGTTGGAACTGAACCAAAAGGCTTATTGTCTTGAGTACACTAATGTTGGTAATGAAGATTGTGTGAAGTTTTGTATGAAGGAAAAATTTCAGGTGTAAGGGGAGAATGATGTAATGAGATGAAGAATGGACAAAATCTCAAGCTTGGGGATGCCACCCCGTGTCACCCTAAGAAATATTCAAGAAGTACAAGCGTCAAAGCTTGGGGATGCCCAAGGCATCCCCATCTTCATCAATAAAAATCTCAGGTTTCTTCCAAACACTTCATGTTTATTGTTTCATGCATAGTTGTGTTGTTCTTGGAGCATCTTCATTTTTTTGTGGTTTTAGTTTGCTTAGTTTTCTTGAATAAATTGGTTGGACCCCCTCATTCATGCATTAGTTTTCAAATAAGATTGGTTTGGATTGGAAAAGAGTAGGAAAGTTCATGCTTAAGTGGTAAAAAGAAGCTTATTTTTTACTGTGGCCTAGACTTTATCATGTCATGCTTGATATTTTTTTTGCTTTATTCTTAGTGATTATTGCTGTAGCATGACATGTTATAAACAATTGAGATTGCTTAATGTGCCTTGAAAGAATCATGCGTTGTTTTAGCATATTAAAGCATAGTATTGTGGTATTCTCCTTTGATGCTTTATTTGGGTTGACTTGGAGCATGCTCACACCATGTTAAGACTATCCCAAGTCACCATAGCCTCTATGATCCTTTAGTTTTCGACTTGTAATATCACTTTATGCTTTAATTAATAATGTTTTGTCGTTTTGCATGATTATGGCCATTATTGCTCTCTTAGTTGGTCGCTCCCAGTCTTTTGCTAGCCTCCATAATCAAGTATGAGTTCCACTCATGTATCCAATTCCAAATAAAACCAACTTATTCCAAAGAGTCCACCATACCTACCTATTAGCATTTGCTATTCCAAGTATATTCATGTTTTTATCTACCTTCCGAATTAAACTTGTTATGTGAAAATTAGTGATTAAAGCTCTCATGAACTTGATGGCACACTTTAATTTTCTTGCCTCTAATGAACTTGAACCATTGTGTCATCTATTTTGTATATGCTTGCACGTATACGTTGGGGATTACCAGAACCATGTTGTCATGGGGAATGCTTTCAACATTGCACTTGTATATTGTACCCAGTTGATATCATGCGCTTTTGTTTATGGATGTCGTTGGTGTGAAATGAAAGGGGAGCTTGTAAGTCCATGGAGTTATGTATGTGTGTTAGAGAAATGCCTGGGCGGCTAGCCTAAGCCATGCCTAATCATGGTGGAAACCTGCATCGTAACCATAATGAGCAATCTATAAAGCATTCTTCTTATATAAAAAAAGAGATAGAGATTGAAAAAAAAAGATGAGAAAAGAGGAAAGAGAGAAAAAAGCACCATTTTCCCATGGTAAATAAGAAGATGCTGAGATGCTTATTGTCTGCTTGCCTTGTCATTTTGATATGGGGATTCTTTCGTATCATCAGGCAAGGGGTACCCCGTTGGCGGTTCTCTATGATACACATATACTTACTACGACAAGAACTTACCAGTAACTAAACTTGAGTAGCATGAGGAGCGACCCTCGTATTCAAGGGACATGAGATTGCAAACTTATACTTTGTCAAGCATATACTCCATAGTTTGTTCACTTTAACCTTAATCACTTCAAGATGCTTATGATAGGGGCAATGAGAGCTAAAAGCTAATAAGTACCATAATTTTTGGAAGCTCTTTATGAGACTTGAATCCCTACTTCCTTCTATGAAGGCCTTTCTTTTACTTTTATGTTGAGTCTCCATCTTCTATCTTTATGCACCTATTGAGTGAGCATAGTGGCCATTCTTAGTTTAATGTGAATTGTCCCAAGACTTGTTGATTGATTCATAACTTTGATATTGCTTGTTCTTAAACTATTTGTATCTAGTCACCCTTATGAACTTTGAAGGTGTCCTATGCATTTATGTTTTGCTACACTATGAGGGACAAGCTGAATACCATTATCATTATGTTTTCTATATGTGAAACAAACAAACGTCTTTCAAAGCATTGTTATTCATGAATCTTTTGTTTGTACCTTTTCATGTTACAACATAGTTGCTATGTCTTATTGTTAGAACTATATCTTTCATGCTATGCTAAAGTACTATGATCTCAACTATCAATGTTTTATAAATGCCTTGACCAAGATTGTGATGGTGCATGTCACCTAAAAAATTATTCTTTTCTCTTTATCACTTACCTACCCGAGGACGAGCATGAGTTAAGCTTGGGGATGTTGATATGTTGCAAACATATCTATAATTTTTGATGTTCCATGCTTGTTTTATATCTACTTTCTTATGTTTTGTCCACACTTTAGAGTATGTTTATACACTTTCTAGAACTAACCATTTAACAAGATGCCACAGTGCCAGTTGCCCGTTTTCTGCTGTTTTTGGTTCCAGGAAAGCCAGAAAATGAATATTCTCGGAATTGGACAGGAAAAAAGCCAAAGTCAATATTTCACCGAGGGGAACATGGAGCCAGAAGACAAGAAGAAGAGGGGCCAGGGGCCGGCCACACTACCTAGTCGTGTGGACAGGCCTGGCCCGCGCTAGGGGGTGGTGCCGCTGCCTCGAGCACCCCCCGGCCTCCCCTTTCGCCGATAAGAAGCCTCTAATACAGAAACCCTAAGTACCGGATCAAAATTCCAAGAAAGAGTTTCTAGCCGCCACCATCTCCATCCCTAGATCGGGAGGGATCTTAAGCTCTTCCCGGCACCCCGCCGGAGGGGAGAGATCACCCTAGAGGCCTTCATCATCAACATGCTTGCCTCCGGTGTGATGCGTGAGTAGTTCATCCCTGGACTACGGGTCCATGTAGTAGCTAGATGGTTGGTTCTTCTCCTTTGAGCTACCATGTTTAGATCTTGTGAGCTCTGTTCATGATCAAGATCATCTATTTGTAATCTTACATGTTGTGTTCGCGGGGATCCGATGGATATTGAGATGTTATTTCAGATTGATTATTGATTCTATCATGTCTTTGTTATTTGTGATCTTGTATGCTCTCCGTTGTTAGTAGCTATCTTGGCCGAGTAGATGCTAGCAACTCCAAGAGGGAGTATTTATGCTCGATAGTGGGTTCATGCCTCTAGGAATCTGGGGAAGTGACAGAAATCTCTAAGGTACTAGATGTGCTGTTGCTACTAGGGAGAAAACATCAATCCTTTGTTCATAGAACAATCGTATTGTTTACTTTACACACTTTTCTTAATGCAATTATCTGTTGCTTGTAACTTAATACTGGAGGGGGTTCGGATGATAACCTAAAGGTGGATTATTAGTCATAGATGTAGTTGAATTACAGTCTATGTATAATGTTGTAATGCCCAATCAAATCTCATAGGAGTCAAGATGATTAGTATATGTATGTATGCTTTCTCGATGTTTGTCAATTGCCCTGATGTAATTTGTTCACCCAACATGTCATCTATCTTAAGGAGAATCGCCACTAGTGAACTATGGACTCCTAATGACCCACACGTATAGGGGGTGTATCGCACTATTTTCAATAAGTAAGAGTGTCGAATCCAACGAGGAGCAGAAGGTGCTGGCTAGTGGTATGGATCAGGAATTCTCTGCAAATACTTAGCAAACGCATTTTTAGGCGTTTTTGATAAAGCAAGTAAACAAAGTACGAGTAAATAAAAGACAGTAGGAATAAATGCAGCAAGTGGCCCAATCCTTTATGCAGCAAAGGACAAGCCGGTTGTATTACTTAAGATGACCAAACATTCTCGAGGACACATGGGAAGACTGTCAAGTGCTTTCGCTTCATATAGTTGATTAATCTTCTTTAGCTTGCTAAGTATTGTGTGGGTGAACCTGTGCTAATGTACCGACCTTCCTAGGACTAATACATACTTGTGACTATACCCTTTGCAAACATCCGTAAGTACAAGAAAGTAATTAAGGTAGAAAGCTAACCACAGCTTTAAACTCTAAGACCCTTACGTCCCTTGTGCAATGGTTTCCTAACGGGGGTTCAAGTTTCTGTCACTCCGGCAACCCCTACGATTAGTAGCCAAATACTTAATGCATTCCCCTAGACCCATATAGGTGAAGTGTCATGTAGTCGACGTTCACATGACACCACTAGAAGAAGTACACCACAACTTAAATATCAAACTATTGAAGCTTTCTCAACACAACTCCACTACTAACAACATGACTTCTCCCATGTCCTCAAGAACAAAATGAACTACTCACAAGACATCATATGGATCATAATCAGAGATGGAATAATGATGTATAATAATCTGAACATAAACAATAATTCAATGGTTCACTCAATAGCATCAACTACAAAGAGTAATCAACACCAGGAAAGTTTCCCCTATGAACTATGCAAGATTCAACCCAATTGTTACAGCAATATGGAGATGGTGATGAGGGTGCTGATGGTGATGATGGTGGTGGTGGTGATGATGATGATCCCGATGAAGGCCAGCTTGATGGTGGTGTTGATGGCGACGATCTTCCCTCTCCGGGAAGGAATTCCCCCGGCAGAAATCTGTCTGCCGGAGAGATCTTTCTCTCTCGGTGTTTTCCGCCCTGCAGAGGCGGCGGAATCTTTCTGTGGTCGCTCCCCGAGTCTTAGGGTTTCGGGAGGATAATATACGCTAGAGGGGAGTGCCAGGGGTGGACCAGGGCAGCCACACCACCTGGTGGCACGACCTAGGCTGGCCCACGCTAGGGGGTGGTGTGGGCCCCCTATGGCCCATCTCCAGCCCCCTTTCTGGCCTCCTTCGTCTTCTGGAAAAATAGGATTTTCCGTATATTTTCCCGGATTTTCTGATCTTCGTGAATTTTGCCTCCAAACAACACATTTTCCATCAGAATCCTGACTGCAGCGGTCCATGATCCAAAAGTCATCAACCATGCAAAAACAGATGAAATAACATAAGTATCACCTATCAATACGAAATATATCAATAAATAACAGTGAAATATGACATAGAATAGTGATGCAAAATGGACGTATCAACCCTGGTCCTTTCTTTTACCATCAATCTACAAAGCTATTTACTGTTTTTTATTTACTTTCTGCAAGCAATTACTATCTTCCACACAATACGTTTAATCCTTTGTTTTCAGCAAAACCGGTGAGATTGACAACCTCACTGTAAGTTGGGGGCAAAGTTCTTTGATTGTGTTGT
Source organism: Avena eriantha (assembly GCA_910589775.1). Lineage (NCBI taxonomy): Eukaryota > Viridiplantae > Streptophyta > Magnoliopsida > Poales > Poaceae > Avena > Avena eriantha. The sequence continues at coordinate 157,361,316 of OU342741.1, read as the reverse complement.
GCAGGATTCCAAGTTGGAAACAACACCTTGGAGGTGTTTCCTTGCTCCTACTGGTTCGATAACCTTGATTTCATAACCGAGGGAAAACTTGTTGCTATACTCATCATACCTTCCTCTTGGGGTTCCCCAATGAGCTCAACATATTTTGTAAGCAATCTCCATCCTTTAAATGTCCCACATGCGAAAAATTATTCAGTGGAGTCTAGCGACCTATATTGATCACTTGGTAATGAAATAACTTGCAACATGAAAGGCTGCATCCAAATTAATTTGTTCAATACTTTGAATGTATTGGCAAGTTTCACTAGTATCTGGATATACATTGGAACCTATCAATTACATGCATATTTTTCTAAGTGGAGTTCAGGCTTATTTGCAGAAATAAATCATATTTTAGCCTATCTTTTCCAAATAGTTTAAATCATTTTAGAGTAACTTTTTTAACACATTGGACAACACCAAGTGTTCCTACTAACTTGTTCAACCCACCAATTTTTTTAAGAAATTAGAATGTCGAGATCTTCCATCACTTTCAGGCCTTAGTTCCTCAATATTGTCCGTAACCGGGGACATGACTAAGTACTAGGAATTTTATCTTCTACGGAAGTTGTACACTCTATCCATATGACACAATCTTTTCTTGAAGCTACTAGTGGCCGCTGGTTTAATACACACCAAATGGAGTACCGACAGATCGAGAATGTGACGAAGACTTTCCATAGAAGTCCTCATAATATATAATACTAACATGTATAATGTGCACCAATGCAAGGATATACCTCTAATATATAATTCTAGTCAATCTAGAGAGGTACCAATCAAGAGTCTTCCGCTATGTAATTGACTAAGACAAAGGCCATTTTAGCATGTGGTTGTACTAGAAGCCACTTTATGATAAACATGTCCAATCTGTAAGATACTAGGTGATATTCTTCTAGTACACACACGAGAGTGGTATCCATAGATATGGTCCCTTTTTTGCTAGTTTATTTGCAACTAAGTATCCATATTCCATCCAGATGATTTATTGAGAACTTGTTTTATTATATAAAAGCATATTTTTCCAATACCATATAATCATAATATGATATCCCCCGAATATATAGCAGGGCTAAGCATAATACAACTATGAAGTTTACAGTAATCAAGATATAGGAAGATATCCCACATAGGACATATCATAGCATATAGTACAAAATATTCTAACACATGCACTTCAACTAAAAACTACTACATGCATAGAAGAAATAGTAGGACTTCATGAAATAGTGTCACTTTCTTTTAGTTGATGTAGTCATTCAAACAATCCTCACAATTAAAATGGTTGCACTCATCACAATCTCAATAGTTACGCTCCTCGCAATCGTGCGATGTGGCCAGATCTGATTCAACACGGGCTAACTAGGCGATGACTAGATGATGAAGTGGCACGTAATGTGGAGGTTGACTGGACTCACTGATTGTGTTTGCTGACTGGGTGTCTGAGTTGACAAGGCGCCTATGAGGCGTTGACAGAGTAGTGAATGGAATACCACGTGTGCGCCATACAACACGCATATAGTGGCCGATACTGGTTAGTTCCTTATAATTGGGACCATAAGGATATCATATGACAGCCATGAGTGAATTCTTCCTCACCTCACCGGCGAAGACTTCACTGACCGTGTTCGGTGGTGGCTGGTGCTCAAGCGATGAAGGTTGTGGCGCTTCTAGTGGCTCCCGACAGTAGAGTTGATGACGTGAGGCGTATCTCGACGTAGGTTCTCCTCATGTCCCTCCCTATGGCTCCCACTTCTTGGGTAAACGTTGAGGCACGGCTAGAGAAGCGTGACTCCGGTGAGGCTTCGGCAAGCAACTGCGTCTTTTCCAAAGCTCTACTTATGGGGGAAACAGTATGCAGAGAGGCTGTAGATTGTGGAGAACATGATAGTGGGACAGAGAGGGGTTTGGATGGTCGGAATCTACGGGAAGGTTAGCCTCTAAAGGTCCTTCAATGGTGGTGATATCAGATCGAGCTGAAACTCGATCTAGTGTTTCAGAAAGACGGAAAAAGAGAAAGGAAGAATGCAGGGACATATTAGCGGTGTTCTAGCATGGAGGATGTGGAAGAAATCAAGCAAAATTGATCGGGATTTTGGTTCCGGATTGAACCGTACGCGTCTCGTTCTACAGGCGCAAGGTGGAATAAGATGACAAGTGGGGCCCACTTGTCACTAGGAGACGGGCTACTACGGCTGGGATCTTACTAGTTACTAGGCTTCTATGCGTGCTTCTATGCTCGTGTGCGCGCTAGATAGCTGTCGATCCGTAGGGTTGGCTTGGCTGGTTAGACTAGGTAGTTTTTTTGTTTCTTTTACTTTTCTGTTTGTTAATATTTCTTTTATAACTCCAAATGAATATATATAGCTTAATCTTGGTGGGAACGGAGGCATTTCGGGGCACCTGCCGTGCGCGCTGTTGTTTCGTGTCTCTACATGTGGGACTTTGTTGATATCGTCGTTGTTTGTGGGCCTGGAGAGGTGTTGCTTCTGCACTGCTTCACATGGACGATGGATGGGCTTGCGCGTGCATTATTTCAGGGTCTAGTGGGTGTGCGCCTTTTTTGCGCCTGACGGGTGGCCCTTTGTTTGTGGGCCTAGTTTGTCATTCATTATGTATTTTCAGTGGGTTGTTTTTTTGTGTTGGTTCATGGAGGTGGGGGATCATATCACCTGGTATCTACGTTGCTTCGACCCGGTTGACGGGGTGAGTTGTTCACGATGATGGGCGTGGGCAGCTCCGCGTGCTCTGTAGCCGAATCATGTTGTCCTTGGTAATGGATGGTTGAAAGTTCTAGTGTCGCCCCGACTCCTCCTAGAAGGTGAGTTGTTCGCATTGATGGGGATCCATCGGGTCGTAAGGAGAGGTTGTTCATGGCTCCCTCTTCTCCCCGACGGCCTTCTCACTCCATCATGTTGAGATTCTTCCACGGGCAGTGAAATATGCGAGGGAGGGGTTTGCCACCCATGGTGAGTCCTTGATCCTCTCTCCTCCATCCCCAAATTATCAACAAGAGTCGTTTAATGGCGATTGGATAGCCTTGTATCTGCTAATTTATTTCTCCCCAACTAATTTTCATGTGACTTTTTAGTGTTATACTGCGGTGGCATTGTCTCAAGCACGGGGATAAATTGCATGACACAGGTGCAAGACCATCCGTATACTATCTTGCAGATGTTTGATGAATGTCTCATAGGTGCTAAGGTTCAGATTTTGTTGTTGCTCTTTCCTCTATTTTAATTGTTATTTAAATACTCATATCTAGGTTAATTTTGTCACACAATAGTATACCATGCATGGATCTTGCGCTTGCTAGAAGAAGAGTGGTATTATTATCTTTGAGGAGAGAGGTTCTTTGAATTGTTCCTAATATCTATTTTTAAATGGGGATTGATCTACACTAGACCCTAATATTAGATTTTTTGTTACACCCGAGTCTTTTAGCTTCTCACTACTTTCTCCATGTTTAAAAGGTGAATTATCAGAATTTATGGACATTGTAAATTTAGAGTCTGTTAGTTACACCCAAGTTTACTAAATTTCACTTTTAGGTATGATATTTGCAGCCTTCCAGACTATAAGTTACTAAAAAGTGCATGCTTTTGATGTAGATTTTCATCTTATATTCATATTAATTTGATGTCCTAATGCTAGGCTATGTTAAGATGTGGAATTGAACTGCCAAAACAATGAACAAAGCAATTTGTAGTGTCGCATGAAAAAGCAAAGCACTTTCTGTCTATCGATCTAGAATGATCATAGCTATGCACATCTAAGTTATTGATGTACACCAGACCTTAATCTATGAATCTAATTACTGAGTCATGCATTCATGCATTGAAAAGTGCGTCCATGCAACCTTCTAATTGATACATAATCACCTAAGGTGCCAATAGCGCTCGAGGTTTATTGCTCAGTTCTCCATCCACTTGCATACAAGTATATTACAACGTCAATGAAAAGTCCTCCTTAATCCTTTCTAAAAAATCAGTATCCATCATTGCTTCTCCGTAATTGATCTCACCATTGGTTTTCTGCAGGTGCATGATGATGCCCATTTTAGGATTTACCCATTCTTAGTTGAGAGATGCATGCCAAATTAGCTTCTATCCGTGAAAGAAGAAGCATCAGTGTGTGCAAGAGTGCGTATGCATGTAAAGTTGATTTCTGTTAGGGCATGTCGATTGTGATTCCTCTCTCTTTTTTGTTATGAATCTGATGTGGGGGTAGTTAGTATAGACAGAAATCCAACTTTGGTCTTTTGGATAAGTTCTCTTACTAGGAATTCTCTTTAGATTTAGATAAAACTGTGTTGGGCACTACTGCTGAGGTTGTAGAGGTGGAGGTTTTTGGTTTGCAAGTTCATGGTGATACCATCTACTTTACCGATCTTGAATGAACCAACAAATCACCTCTATATTCCACCAAATGAAATGCTTGAGGCCGAATACTGAGTTCACTATTTGCAGACCAAGTTATCCTTATTGTATCATATATCAATTCTTGAATATACCTTATGGTATTTCTAGTGCATGTAGTTTTGTCATGTGATTTTGCATGCATGTCATGAATCAATATTAGATTACACTAGCATTGTGCTTGAAGTGAATGATCAAATTATCGATGAATATAAAAGAGATTACATTGCAAGTTCACCTATGCTCTTAATAATTCATATTGTCTTATAGAATTTGCTCACTTCCAAAAATATATTGTATATAGGAACTGAAGTGTCTTGAATTGTTTCTGCCTATATATTTCACATGATACAAAAAATAGTCATTACAGTATAGAGATAGGTGTTTCACTCTTTACAAAGTTATTGGCTTCAAGCATGTTGGTGAAGTGATTTTCTATGGTCGCCTTTCACTGCGGGACAAACAAGGACTAAGATTGTCAACCTATCTTGCCCATTGAAACGATCCCTTGTGCAAAAGAAAAATCGTGTTTAAGACTGTCAACCTATCTTGCCAACTAAAACGATCCCTTGTGCAAAATATAAATCGGGTTTCTGTGACAAAAGAATAGAATACTAACAGAATGACACAACACACACCATAATGCATACAACAATGCATGTAGACGACACGTCGAATCGCGCGAACCAGTCTAGTTCAAACTAGTTTCTAAAATTTTATAAAAACCAGGGGATCATTCTACAATGACAATTGGCAATATTCTTGCCGAGATAAAATATAGCATTTATGAATCTTTGCAATTCCTTATAGAAATAAACAGACATTTTTAAATGGGATTTTAAAACAAGGTTTTACATTTTTTGCATGATGAATACTATGCAATGCCAATTATTTCTATTCAATTCCCAAATTCTAAAACTTGGGATGTTACAAGCAAGTATTTCTTTGTCACCATTAGACCCGTCTAGAAATATGAGTCAAAGGTTTCAATAAACTTGGGATAGTACATTCGAGCCTATATATATATTTGTTTTAGGATATTTTCTCATACACCATCCTCCGTAACAAGCTTAGAAACCACTTACCCAGGACAACTTTATTTTCGAACTCAAGATCCTGAATTTCAAGACCTTCTTGGTCTTTCGGTCTGCAAACTACACTCCATTTTGCTAATTGATATTTCTTTTTGTCACTCTCTTCTTGCCAAAAGAATCTTAAATTGAAAGAGTCCAAGGGATTCAAGATTCCTATGGGTATATAGAAGAAAGAAATCATAACGAGTACCATTTTGCTCAGTACTACATCAATGAGAACCAATGTTCCATCAAAAGATAGTACATTTCCTTCCGAGTTGGTTAGTAATTTTTGTAGTGAATCGGATGCCTAAGTAGTTGATAGGAAACTAGCCTTCCTTGCATCCAATTAGTTCAACGTACATAGATGCCTCGTCCTAGGCCTCACCAAACATAACAATTCACTCTTATGAAAATTTATCTTAATCCCTGAAAGATTTCAAAATTAATTTCAAATTTTGCACCTTTTCAAGGTCATGTTCTATAAATAGAAATGTATCATCTCCATATTGAAGGATAGAAAGGTGACCATCTACCATATATGGGATAACTCCTTCAATTTGGCCCTCATTTTTGGCACACTCAATTTTGAACGCCAACATATAAGCCACTATGTTAAATATCAATTTATTAGATGGTTGGCTTATGTTTCAACCATATGTGATATATTATGTAATAACTTGAATACTTAAACTTCTCAAATCAGGGTGTGTGCATCAGTTCATGCAGAGGCTGGGGCTTAGTTCCCCATTTTAAAAAAAATGTTATTACAAATTTAGAGATGTAGTTAACAATTTTGATTTCTAATGCTGTTATGCAATGTTCTGGGATTGTATGAGTCATTGAAAATTGTACTTCATTTTAGGTTATTTCAATAGCGAACTCCTATGTTTTCAACAAGATGGTCCTCACCAAAATATTTATAAGAAAATGGCACATGGCATTTTAGTAATATTCCGCGGCTTAACTATATGTATGGAAAACTAACCTGAGCCCGAGTTATTTTCTGAAGTAACTAATCTCTTTTGTAGCCCATTGCCCGTTGTGTGACAATTATTTGAGCCCATGCGGTATCCCAAACCAAAGAATATTTTGTCCTCACTATGGTTGGTGATTACGAGGAGGCCATGATTCATTTTGTAGAGTTAATCATTTATTTATCAAAAATATTTTGTAGTTTATTGCAAAATTAGTTAACTAGAAATATGATTGTTAGTTGTACAGTTTGTTCATTACTATGATCGAAAGCAGTTACACAAGATGACTACTTATTTAGGCACCTCGACCATACATACCCCTAATGGCCACTGGTATGACCTTAGGCTACGGAAACACAAACACATTATAGAGATTACCAGTGAAGAATGAGAAAATCTTATAGAGCACTTGGTTATAACTTACTATGATCAGATTGTGGTGAACATGGATGATGAAATGACATATATTCACGTCTACTATATTTGACAAGTCCAATAACTGAAAGAAACATTTCGATGGGTTAGGTGATATTATATCATTTCTATTTACCATAGTTGATAGGTTCGTGTTATGTTGTATACAACTTTGTAATAATGAATTCGAATGGAAGTTATTGGTAATCCCTGTATTTGTGAACATTCAATTTCCAATTTAAAAGTGGTGATATTTTGTTTAACCATGAGCAATGAACCTATCCGCACCAGAGAAATAGTTACTTTGAAATTCCAATTGTTCACCGTGTGAGTCTGATCTCGGTTAATGAATGCCAAGAACATGTAGAAGTTGATATCCTTGTGAATGGTTATAATAATTTTAGGGATGACCGAGGGAAGCTTTGGCTTCAGAAGCATCACATTGACACATTATGGAGCGGGCTGTAGGGTGCCTTCCATATTTTTGGCGGGTTACAGTTTTCATGACCGAGAAGCTGATCATTAAGTATCTTGTGATTGGCGCTCTGGGCTTGCTTGTCATCACATCGAAAGAGTCGAGATGTCAAACTTAGCAAATAGTTTGATCTTATAGTGCAAAATTAATTGAGCGTAGAAGAAGCTCTGATGAGTATGTATCTTCCCTGCCAATCTCTCCCATCTTCTACACTCATCGGAGCTTCTCTTCTACGTACGCTCAATTGGAAACATCCATCTTCTGATGGCTATAACTAATTATCTCAATTGGACTAGATAAAATATTTAGCCTTTCCAGGGAAATTGCAAAAAAAAAAAAACCGATCATAGCACTATTTGTTTTCAATATAGGAAAAGACTGGCTGAGGAGGCGGCCTATCAGAGATTGAGGCCCTCTCTCCTAGAGTCTCTTTCTTCTGAGAGGGACTCTATCTGATGGCGGTTAACCCCGGTGGGAGAGTACTCGGTTAGCACAGCGTACAGAGCCCTCTTCCGGGGCCGTGAGCTAGGTTGCACCATCCCCCTCTCGAAGGCCCCCCTGCCCCTTAGTATTTGTATCTTTGTTTGGCAACTTTTCCACCATCGTCTGTCCCCAGGAATCGAAGTGGCTAAGCGCAACGGCCCCGTCAATAGCATGTTTCCACTATGTGGAACACTAGAGACGTGAGCCCGCATTATGTTCACATGCACTGCGGCTCAATTTCTATGGAGCTTTGTTCGGGAAGCCCTTGGGCCTGCTTGGCAGGCCTAGGATCTCGAGGAGTTCCCGTAAATTGAGGCAACCATACTGGAAGGAGGTGCCGCCTCTTCTCGCTAGTGTTTGCGGCCTTAGCATGGACCTTATGGAATGTGTGGAACAAGATGGTGTTTGAGCGGATATTCCCTAGCCGTGCTTTTGACTCAATTTTTTCTTGCCTACCCACAGCAGTGGTACCCGCTGGCTAGACAGCGAGATCGGGAGCACCTGGATGACACCTTCCGGGCTCTGAGAGCGACGGCGCACCCCTTTCTCGGTCCTTGACTGCACGTGATCCAGGCGTCCACCGTGCCCCCGGGCTAGCTCCATCGTCTTTTTTTTAATTTCCTTTGGGTTTTTGTTGTGCTGAGGCCCCTGCGGACTATGGTGTTTTTTCTTTTTGTTTGACTTTGGCCGGTTGTGTGTTGTGTTGGAACTTAGTTGTATCTAGATGTTAGATTATTTATAAGGCGGGGCACAAGCCTCTTTCGAGGAATAGAAAAATGGTACCATAATTTGTTTTTGTTGGAAATGGCGCCTAGGTTTTAACCAAGCAAGATCGATCAAGTAAACTGGTGTTCCCAGTTCCACGTTAAATGTCAGGCACACCAAACTGAATTGTAGTCGGCTTATTACAATCGCCAAACTATCAACACTCCTTGACTGAGCACATGAACAGATCGCTCGATCTCCAGAAAATACTACTACCTCCGTTCTACAATATAAACCTTGTAGCAAGCTAAAACAGCTTTTCTCAAAGGCTTATATCATAGAACGGAGGTAGTACTTTATGGAATAAAGTTAGGCACTCTGCAGCATCGTCGAAACCCCACGAAGAAGAGGTGGTTCTAGTAAATTCTAGGCACATGAAAAACACAATACATTACTTTTTTAGGCGAATGAAAACATAATTATCTGGATATAATAGAGTTCTGACTTGAGACAGCTCCAAAGCCCAAAGCCGCCATTCTACATCCTGTGGCAGGCACACGGTACCTATCCGTTAATTTACCTGGTTCATAATGAACTCCTATATAGTAGTACTACTGTATAAAAGGTCATATGCATCAATTGATGCAGAGGCCGGGATTTTACCCCCTGTTAGAAAGAAAAAAATGAACTCCTATATAGTAGTACTACTTAACCAAGCAAATAACATATATCTGGGATTTCGAGTTCTAGGCACACGAAATTGAAATCTACTTGGTTTAATCTATTATTACTACTCCGAGCACATGAACATATAGCTCTCGATCTCAAGATAAAGAGAAAAGATCCATGTCTAATAATAGTTTCAAGGAAGCTGCTGGTGAGTGAAGCATATGTCTGCAGATGGAGCACTCTCTACTAGTGATACCATGGATGCGCCATCAACAGCCCAAACAGAGTAAAAGTGCCCCCCAGGATGACGAAAAACGCCGTACAGAGACACATCTTCTCCCTCCTCTCCCGCAGGAGCCTTGCCTGCGCCGCAGCGGCGGCCACAGCAGCAGCATCCTGCAGTTCAGCTCAACAAGTCAGTTCACCGGCGACACCAGCTCCACCTTCTCGATCTCAGTTCACCCGAAATGGAAGAATTGCAAGATGAGTGACATCGGAAAAAGGTAAACACATCAGTTTAAGCTAAGCACATTGAAGAGAGTGAAGAAAAAGAAATTGCATATATGCTCGTAGACATCATCTAGTATGTTTCTGTGTGTATCGCTAACCAATTGGTTAAACAAGAGCATGCATAGTTTCAAGGAACTTGGCCAGTCTAACTAAATCGGCAGGTTGTAGCCCGAATCAGAACACTATAATTCGGAAAAGCAATTGGCACGAACTACTCCTATCTCATATCTATGTCAGCTCGTTTCCTAATTGTTGTGGTGCCGATCGCGTAGAGAAAAAGAGCATAAATTAGTAAGAAAGGAAAGGAAAGGAAATTAAAGAAGCAGATATTGGCACAAGTGAGTGATCTTGTAAAAAACACCATTACCACCGCTGGCGCCGCTGGAGGATTGATGACCCCGTTGATAGCCGCTGCGGCCGGTGGAGGATTGGGCACATTGTTGGCCGCCGGTGGGTTGGCCACGTTGTTCGCTGCAACCGCCACGGCCGGAGAAAGAGGAGGAGGATTGGCCACTTCCGCCGCCTGGGGAATGTCCATGTCGTGGTCGTGCCCGCGTAGAGCGTGGTTACAGACGGAGGAGGTGTGTGTGCTGTGGTGACTAGTTTCTTTGGCCAGCGAGATGGAGAGTTAACCAAGGAAGGAGTATGAAGCTAGTAAGTACTGTACACTGGTAGCCAGCAGACAATGGTGTACCAGGGTTTCGGTAGGATGGCCAGGAACAGGTTCATATTCTGGTGAAATTCAAAAGCGCTAGGACTGCACGACTGGAGTCTGGACTTCCCTTGACCACAGCACGTGAAGCCGTAGCTCAAAATGGGCAGCCACATCAGTTTCTCATATAAAGCAGGACGATACACTGAAACGGCAATACAATTATGCAATGCAACAAACGCCTGCTGCACGCTGCAACGAGTCTCCATGACCATGATCATCGCTAACTTTCCAACGCGGTGTAAAACGAAGATAAAGTCCCGCGTCCAAATAAACCATGTTCTGACTTGGAGGATTCAGGCTCTGGTACTTGGAGCTTTCCGGACTAATTAATATCGATGATTGCTGCTATAATTGTCCACATCACCAATTTTTCTCTATCTAATATACTACAATTTCACATCAATTTAATTCAGCATCTCGACTATTTTTATCTAATGAATCTTGCATATTTTTTATAGAAAACTCCATGTTTAATGTGTATTATACCCTTTAATGTTTCAATTTCCTTTGATTTCTTTATGTTTGCATTTGATTTTTTTTGTTGCATTGTACTTTTACTTATTAATAATATATCACATAAAATTTAAAAATATAAATGTTTTGATTCTTTAAAAATTTCTTATGATCACATATGGGCTCACATAAAATGATATACCCAAAAAATCCCGCTAGGGGTAAACCAGAGTAAATCTTGTGATAAAATAGTCTCAACCTTGGTTTATCATGTTGCTATGAGCTACCCTAGGAATAAGAAATATAAAGTCTATTGGTCAATCGTCATACAGAGAATTATAGAGGGGTACATCTATGGGGCTTATGATCTATGGTTTTCGCTGGAAATGGCTGATCGGAGCGTCAGAATCCCTCCAAAACTTTCATGTTCCCCTAGCATATGTATAGAAGTGTGGTTAAATGTTGACATATCAAGAACCCAGCGCTCGGATGCGAGTCTGCTCACAAACATGCGATAACACTTAGAAAGATTCTCCACTTGTAGCTCGAAACTCCCGTGTCAAGTCAACCAGAGAGAATCCTTTTAAATCTTCGAACCCAACCTTAGTTTTCCATGTTAATATGACCTAAACTAATAAAAATAAAGATAAAAATCCATTGGCCAACTGTCGTTGGATGCCGGCCAAAGGGGTAGATCTACGGGGCCCACGGTCTAGGATTTCTCAAGAAACGGCGGATTAGAGCACCAGAATCCCTTGAAAACTTGAATGTGGATTAAGCATATGTATAGAAGTTTGGTGGGATATTGGGATAACCAGAACCCAGATCCTGGGTGCTAGCATATTCACATACATGCCATACCACTCAGAAAGGTTCTGCATCTATATCTAGAAACTCCCATGTCGGGCCAACCAGATGGAATCTTGAGGTAAAATGGTCTTAACCTTGGTTTACCATGTTGCTATGGTAAAAAATAATAGGAATAAACATAAAAATCCATTGGTCAACTATAGTACAAAGAATTATAGAGGTAGATCTGCAAGGTCCATGATCTAGGGTTTTCGCTAGAAATGGCTGACTGGAGCATCAAAATCCCACAAAAACTTGCATTTGCCCCGAGAATATGTATAAAAATGTGTTCGGATGCTGAGATAGCCATAACCCATCTCCCGAGTGTGATCCTGCTCACATACATGCGATAACACTTAGCAAGGTTCTTCACATATAGCTCGAAACTCCCGTGTTGGGTCAACCAGAGCGAATCCTTTGAAATCTTGGGCTCAACCTTGGTTTCTCATCTTAATATGTCCTAAACTAATAAAAATAAATATAAAATTCCATTGGTCAAACGTTATAAATAGAATTATATAGTTGTGGATCTGCGGGACCCACGTCAAGGGTTTTGTAGGAAATAGTGGATCAGAGCGCTGGAATCGCTTCAAAACTTACATGTGGTCCTACCATATGTATAAAGGTATGGTGGGATATTGAGATATCCAAGACCCAACCCTCGCATACAAGCGATAACATTTAGAAAGTCTCCGCACCTATAGTTGGAAACTCCAGTGGGTCAACCAGATGGAGTCCTTTTGAAATCTTGGGTTCAAACTTGTTTTGCGATGTTGATATGACCTAAAGTAACAAAAATAAAGAAAAAATCCATTGGTCAATGATGCATGTAAAATGCATGCATGAACTTTGTAGGTTATTGAGACATATTCTGATGTATTTACATCTTACATGATGTTATATCCATGTTTTACATTGATTTGTGGGGATTTATCAATGATACCCTTTATTTAGTTTGTAACTCTGCAGGACAGGAAATCCCTATTTTGTGTATTTTTATCTTTACAGAGTTAAACAAAGTCAAATGGACCGGCGATTTTTCAAGGAGTATTTTTTGCGAAGAGAAGCAGCTGGAGCACCAGGAGGTCACTAGGAGCCTCATGGGCTGGGAAAGAGGCCTAGTGGCACGGGCCCACATAGTGACCATCCCACCTCCCCTCGTTTGGGCCTCGTTGCTCAGATGTCGTCGATTCTATGGCCCCCCAGATTAACCATTCGAGAATCCCTGTTATGTATATCACCACGATCCCATGATCATTCTGCCGTGGCCAAGAATACAATTGTATTTAATTCAGGGCCCCACATAACCTACAGCTATTTCTCGAATATTTTCTAGTGAAACTACTGCATGTAGTATTTAATTCACAAGAGTACAATAATTAATCAATAAATCCCGAGCTCCTTGGTTTTGGTAGAGTTTAGAGTAACACATCATTGAGAGTTGGAATCCACTCAAAATGTGCAGTAGATCTACCTTGGGGTTTCTCAAACTAAGATATGAATTTATTTTGTTATTTTTACAACTTTAGATCCATATCTCCACTTTGCATGAGACCAATGACACATGCAAGGTAATGGAATACCTTTCAGTAGAACTTTGTTGCAAGGGGTTTGGAGTTGGTAAACTCCAAATATGATTTTTGAGTGAAAAGGACATATCTTTGTAGAAAAAGTACCAGAAAATGTGTATTTTGTATTTTGTCTAGATTTTGGTTCTGCAAGTTGTGGAAAACATGTGGGTACATGTCAAACATCATATCTGGCCATTAACTAAGCAGTTTTCCATTTTCTTTGACATCTAAATCAAATAGGCATTATTGTAGACCTAAGATACTGATTAAAAGAAGATAAAACACAAAGCTAGCGGGGCCGCAATGCTGCAGCCCAAGTCGGGCTGGCCCAACAAGGCTCGCGCATGCGCAGGAGTGATGTGCATTTGAACTCGAGGTCAGGGGCCGCCTGCCAGCGGGCGTGGACAGCCTAAGCGGTATGGGGCACCTTTGGCCGCTCGATCTATAGTCCAGATCGACAGCCCGTGGTCGCCTCCTTCCTCCCACAGAATGTGACAGAGAGGAAACCCTAGGCAGGGTTGGGACACTTAGGGACCTCACCTCGAGCCTTCCCGGCAATGGAGAGGTGGAGGAGGACACGCAACTCGTCATGGTGATCCCAGAGAGGGGCGGCAAGGGCGGGTTCGGCGAGGAAAAATGGAAGGTGCGCATCTACACGGGCGAAGCTCGTTGGTGGTCGACAGTGGTCGAGGATCCGACATTCCCTAGAGCAAGAAATGGGGCGGATTAGTTATATCTGGACCAGAGAGGAACTTGCATGGCTAATGTGAGTACGGAGGAAGATTTGAGAGGAAGGCGACATGCAAGCTTGCATAACCGGTAGGATTTTCTCACATTCTTCTTACCCACAACAGCAGAACCCACAATAGCAGAACCCGGTGCACTAGGAACAACCTCCGAGGTGGCAACCACCAGCATAGCAGTATCAACGGTCCCCTGCACACCATACGGGTATGTCCCCTATTGCCCCGATGCCTGGAAGGGAACACCCGCTGCCACAACGGGATACCCATACTGTCCAACTGACTGCTGGTGAAACTGCGGCTGGTACTAAGTAGACTGCGAGGCCGACTGTTGATCCACCTGTGGCTTCTTCTTCTTCGTCTTCCGCTTAGGCCCCATAGCACCCGCCGCTCCAGCCCCAACATTATACGCCTGAGACGCCGGAGCCTGCGGATACAACGCTTGCGGTGGCATCGTGGCACCACTCGACGGCTGACCGCGAAACGTGGGCTGCAGTGGCTGCTGACCGAAAGGCAGAAACGAAGGCCTCGCACCCATCCCCGGCTGGAAGGCTCCCGACGGCGGCATCGCCTGGGGGCCCGAGAAAGGCGGCGGCCCATGTCCGAAGTGGCCAGCCACCGGAACCTGTCCAGCAGGCGGAGGGCGAGCTCCCGGCGCCTGACCCCGGAAACGCCCCGCGAAGTGGGGGGAGGCGGCCGGCATGGACCCGGCTGCCCTCGGTGGTGGCGGAGTAGAAGCACGAGGAGGATGCGACGCATGGGCCGGCGCCACCCCAGGCGGAGGCGCAGGGTTGCAAGGATTCGGCGCGGCCATCGGAGCCGGACCGAGAAGGGCCCGAACGAAGGAATGTTGGCGAGGCGATGGCGAGTGAGGTGATCGAAGACGAGGTGGCGGCGATAGGGACGATCGAGAGCGAGGTGATTGCAGGCTGGGCGATGGTGATAGATGTTGAGGCGGCGATAATCGAGGCGAAAAAAGAGGAGTCCGAGGCGCACAGACTCGTGACCCAGTTAGCCCGAGCCGTCTTGCAGTCGCACGCCAGCCTCCTGCCTCGTGAGCCGAATCGGTGGGCCCACCACATTCCACATCATCCGCCACCTCACCGCCTGCACTAGCGTACCGCGGAGAAATTGGATCGAGCCGGTCACGATCTCCCCCGACCACCCCTCGACCGGCCGGCAGAAAATCCCCAAGGATCGGCGGCGCAGAAGCCCTGCGCGGCAATAGAGGCCCTTTCCAGGGTCTAACGGCCAGTCCCCGGCGGAGGAGGAACCCCACTGGCGACGCCACCGGACCTTTCCGTCCCACCGGCGAGGACGAAGGCCGACAAGGCGGCGAAGAGCTCCTTGGCGGTGAGGATGGAGACCCCTTCTTCCAGAACCGGGAGGCCGGCGTCGGATAGCCAATGTCCTCCCAGAACGCCTGCCACAGCTCATCGTCCGATTTTCTCTGCCGCCGGCCAAGCGTGATCCAGCCCAGCTCTTCTTGCGGTGTCAATTTGCGTTCAAACATAGATCAGTGCGTTTTGCGAAAATTTGGTTCCGATCTGACAGTTTTGTGTGATTGAAACTATGAATATAGGTGACTGCTGATAAACCAGTTTATGGAAAGTAATGATTTTAGACCATTCCCGACGAGGCTAATATGCTTTAGGGAGCATTTTTATTTGAATTTTATTTTCAATAAATTTTTAAATATAAATTTTTTCAAAAGAATACTTGTGCGTACATGTTCGCATTTTAGATTCGCACAAAGTTGTTTCACGAAAAATTGACATTTTATTAGGTTGTGTAAAAAACAAAAATTTCGGTGCTAAAAAGGCTCTCCACGTCCACAAAACATATTGGTTATCGTGAAAACCACATGTGAGGACATCGATCGATTAAATACACACGTAAACATAATTTTTTATTTTCTTAACAATTTGAAATATGTGTTTTCAATAAATGGAGCAAATGCACGTGGGATCAAATGCGCCTTTCCGATCTCGGAAATGAATTTACGAACAATCCAATTTAGATAAGAAGGTAGAGATACTCTTAGCTTGGAAATTACAAGCATAATTTTTTTATTTTTCGTGGCAACGCACGGTCATTCATCTACTCTCTCCGTTTTATAATATAAGATGTTTTAGATTTTGTGAATGATTTATTTCACAAAATCTAAAACATCTTATATTTTGAAAACTGTGGGAGTATATGATTCATCTATCTAGTAACATAACGAGGCAATTGCACGTTTGTTTTCTAGGGTTTTATAAAACCTTGTAGGCTCTAAGCGGACTCAACAACAGCCTCGGCGATCTGTTGGAGCACCGTGTTCCTTTGGCTTGCTCGAGGTGCCATGTAACTGGTGCATCGACTGCTGGAGAGCGCACGTGGCAAAGCGCTATTCAGAAATCAGAATCACAAAGAAAGAAAGAAAGAAAGGAAGGAAGAAATAGGCGAAGAGCGCACCATGCCTTAGAGAGCTGGCCAATGCAGGAGTTTAGTATTTGCCATTACAGCTCTCTAATCAGCTGTTCCACATTCAGCGTCGGCACATCAACCAGAACTCATACTTGGTTCACAATCAACTAGTAGTACATAGATTGTACTGACAACGTAACAAGCCGATAAATACTTGGTTCACAATCAACTTGATAGATTGTACTGACAACATAACAAGCCGATAATATTTGGTTCACAATCAACTAGATAGATGGTACTGACAACTTAACAACCCGATCATAAACAGATAGTTCCACTTAACGAAGCTGCTAATGGTTCTTCCGGCATGGCATCATCTCTACAGCAGGAGATACAGAAGCAGGGCGATCAACGCAGGGACCAGAAAAAGGATGCAGGCCAGTACAGGTACAGGAACATCATCATCCTGCAGTTGATCAGGTAAAAGTATTAGCTAGCAGCGCAACATCACCAGGCATGCGTCTTATTCTTTACAACATACTACTATCTGATTACTGACCTAACAAAATCTGGAGGTGTCTATCATTTAGTAATTCGGTTCAGACTTCAGACATGAGCAAAAGAGAGGGAGCGGGATATGAATCAAATAAGTGTTTATCCGCACTTGATCTGTATGCAGTTAGGGTTCCAAGCATAGAGGACATGCGTATGTTTCTATGTGTAGATCCAACCAATAGATTGGATCTGGCAAGATGAAATAAGAGCACACACGGAACTGGAATTTGCTGGCTGTAGCTCAAACCAAAACACCTTAATGCCATGAACCAATCATTACGAAGTACTCCTACAAGAATTGTTACGAACTAATCTTATAGTATATATGCACGGCTGATCGTGGAGAGAAAACAAGGCACGGTTAAGTAGAAAAAGGAAAAGCTGCATCGATAAATGATCCACTTTACCGCCGCCACTGCCGCCCGTGCTGCCCGTGGGTTGGCCACGTTGTTTGCTGCCACAGGGTTGACCACGATGATGACTGCCGCCACCGGCTGAGGAGGAGAAGGATTGGTCGCTGCCGCAGTGCCGCCACCGGCTCAGGAGGAGAAGGATTGGCCACAGCCGCCACCGCCAGAGGAGGAGAAGGATTGGCCACTCCCGCCGCCTGAGGAATGTCCATGTCGTGCTCGCGGTGGCGGTCTCGTGGAGAGCGTGGTTAGATACGGAGGAGGTGTGTGCTGTGGAGAGACGAGGTTCTTTGGCCCCCGAGATAGATTTACTCAAGGAGTATGTAGCTAGTACACTGGTAGCCAGCAGCCAGCAGGCAGCTCGTATTTGTTTCTGGTTTCGGGTGTAGCAGGGCTTGGGTTGGACAGCCACGATCAGGCTCTTTTCCTGTGAAATTCAAAAGCGCCAGGATTGGACTGGAGTCTGAACTTCCCTTGTGAGCACAGCACAGCACAGCACGTGAAGCCGTAGCTCAAAAAATGGCAGCCCAATCAGTCTCTCATATAAAGTAGCCACATACGCTGAAATGGCAATGCAATTATGCGATGCAACCACCGCCTGCAGGCTGCAGCGTCTCACACCGTGATCTGATCGAGCATCGTGTTCCTGTGACCGGCTGGGCCGGGGGTGCTATGGAACTGCTGGTACATGGATTGCTGGAGAGTGGACAAGCGAGAGCCACGTACGTACGCGTTCTATGCCCTGATCCGATTTTCCATCACAAGCCTTTTCTGTGGATTCTGTTGTCAGAAAACAAGATAAAACACATTCATCAAAATATAGGTCAACAAATCGTCCAATCGTACTGCATATTAATACGGTACTCCCACAAACTCATGTAGACGTACGGAGGCCACGAGTATGAAAGCCATGCAATCAACTGTACTATGCGCCGTGTAGCCTTGCTCTAAAATGATAAAAGTCTTAACTTTTCTTCCCACAAACTACCGATTTTGCTATTTCTGAAAGACCCCACGCCTCCCGGCGTCGCCCCCGCGAGGCGATGGGGAGGGAACCCTAGATCCCCGCCGCCGGACCCTCTCTCATCTCCCTCCTCCTCCCTCGCCACCGCCAGGGGCACGGCGGGGCTCCTTCGTCCTATTGCCCGGTGGGGCGCCACCATGCTTTTTCGCTGGTGAGGAAGATAAGGAGAAGGTCAGCGCGTGGGACGGTGAGGGTGAGAGAGAGAGGGTGAGGTGCGGGTAGGGACGCTCCACGTGGGATTACGCGAAAATGTCGTATCATCCTCACCGCTTTGACTGGAAAAATCAGGAACGGACGACGAAAAAAAGAAATTGGAAAGAAGAAGGCTCGCGAGACATGCGATAACGCGGCATAGAGCGCTTGGCCGAAACCTAGAATCTACAGTAACCGAACGTAAGAAACATTGAACAGAAAGCGTGGAGCGCTAACATGACGAGAAATTGTCGCGCCTTGCGAGAAACGGCCGCGTTTCATTTGACTTCAACACTTAACAAGTATGTATTCCTAAAACAAAGAAGAATAAGCTGATTTTGGCTCCTCTTAGGCTTTGCATCTGAATTTGCTTTTGAATATATTAGCATATCTCGAGAATACATGAGATGCTTATGTAAATTGATACATGTTCTACAATTTCTACACAAGTTAAAAAAAAATTAGTGCCCCTGACTTGGAGCATGTCTATGGTTAATAAACAAGCGGGTTCTATCGACTAAGTGGGTCCAAAAGAAATATCATAACTTTTATTTTTATTTTGATATACAAAAATTATCAAACTTGATTATATATTAGATCTTGCTTTTATATAAAGATTCGTGGCAACTTTCAGCCATACCTTCTCTTTTAAATTTTATTGAACCAGTGAATAATTTGGAATATATCAAGCATAACTCTTGCATAGAATTAATATATATGTGATCTGGTTGTCTATATTGACTAAACTAATTATTTAATAATCTAACCACTTATAAATATTGAATACAAAGTTGTGCATTCCCTTGTAGCTCTGCAATCCAAATAGTTGCGAGTATCGATTTTGAGGCAGTCGAACAACGTTACCGTGTGATCTTCGTAAGTTATCTTATTTTGACATCATTAGTTTTTTACATCGATCATGTAACATGCTATTTTCTTGTGTTATTGAACTTGGTCTATTGCTCGATGTATTTTTGTTTAAAGTTTGCTTGATGTATCTTTTTATTTACTTGAAGAAACACCGATACCTCTATATTGCTTATGAGCTTCAATATGAAATAAGGGTCCGCTTCTTGCGTCTATAGTCATATCTCATAGTTTCATACATGTCTAATACATAAACAACACATTTATCTACGTATTAAAGCACTCAATCTCGGACATGCTCATATATTTAATTTATAATAACACAAACAAAACAATATATGTTACTAGCATTGAGTACACACTTACTACACTCTACCAAATAGACTGTAGGCACGCACGTTCACCTAGTAAAGTGTTAATCTCTTAAAAAAAATCAAAAGTAGGTCGAATGCCCAATCGTACTACATATTATCGTACTATTATAGTTACTAAATTGTACCATCTTCCTTGCAGGTCTTGTGTAAATTAACAAGACATCCCGACCCCGAGCGGCGGCGGCGCTGCGCCGCCCTGGGGCATCCCCCCGTCCCTCCCTAGAGTCCCCCCTCCCACGCCACTCCCCCCAGCCGCCGTCGGAGGCGTCGCCGGCCAAAGGGTGCGCGGCGTGGCGGCGGCGGGGCGTCTGCTGGATGCGATCTGTAATGGGAGGCAGCGCCCTCACCAACTCAGATCCATGGTGGTGCGTGGAGTTGGCAGCATGAGTGCGGTGGTGGTGGTCGATCTTGTCCTCCCCTGCATCGGCGACGAGGGCCGCGGCGCCATCACGACATCTGGGCGCCGGGGCAGCGGCCCTGGGCTTGGCTGCGGCGATTTCCTCCATTGGAGGTGGTCGGCCACGTTGGGACTTGGTGTGGAGGATCTCGAGATCTCACACCGATCTCCGGTGGTGTTGATCTCACACCGATCTCCATTGGAGGTGACATGGTAGCCGGTGAAAACCGAGCCTTGATCTTGGCGGATGATGGCGGCGTCACTCAACATCGCTACCTTGTTGAAGGCATCGTCTTCGCTGGTGTCGCCACTACACTCGAGCTGTTCTGGGGCAAACCCCAGATCTGGGAATCCTGGGTCGGATGATGGTGGCGCTTGGCATCGATTCCCCTCTTGAGGGCATCATTTTTGGAATAGACATCGGTGGGATGTCAGGCCACTCCTGCTGCTCTGGGGGAAACCCTAATCTAGTTCTCCGGATCAGGCGATGACGGCGCTTTGGTGTCGTATTCTCTCTTGGGATCCTTGCTTGTGGAGCAGCGCTGGATGGCAGAGGTTGGTGGCGGAGCGGATTCGTCTTGCATGGTGACTCTAGTAGAGATGTCAAGCCATACCTAACCGCCAGGTGCTATGCTCTGTCATGTCTAGTGCGGTAGGTGCTACGGACGACAGATCTTCTGGAGGTCTCTAGCTGCGTCGGTTGGCGAGACTCAGCGGCATGGCACCGGGAGGTCTCGGTGGCGGTCGCACATGCTTGTTGATGGACGTGTGGCGGTGGTGTCGTCTGGCGTCATGGCGGCGTCGATGGCAGGTCTTGCAAGGTCATAGCATTGATCTATCCTGAATATGGGTTGGCGGAAGACGGCGGCAGCAGAAGATTGAGCGTACACGATGATGTGCGCTACGATCAGCTGGACCGGTTGGTGCTCCTGACCCGCCGTGGGGCGGTTTCGGGACCTCCGGTATGTTGATGATGTGTTGGCGTGCGGTTAGAGTGTTCTGACATGGCCATCCCTTCATCAAGTGGTTTTAGAGAGATTGGTTCGATCTTTGTATCCTCTTTGTAATTTCATTGTATAATAAATAAAAAAGGATGTGTGCATGTTTTTTATGCAGAGGCCGGGGTAACACTTCCATTTTGAAAAAAAAAACCCTAGCATCATATACAAGGTTACCACGAAGATGGAACTCATGCGATCGACCCGTATAATACCCCAAGTGGCCTTTCTTCTAGAATGGTAAAATTAAGTTTACTTTTTCTTTGCACAGACTACCGATGTCGCTATTTATCACATGAAGAGAAACAATAATTTTAACTTTGTAATAAGGACAGCTATACGCATCAGTTGATGCAGAGTCAGGTGTTAGTACCTTTTCAAAATAAAAGCATCAAACATACGTCGATTAATCACCAAATCATAGTAATTAGTAGCTTGTGCAACGCTAAGACGGTTATTGAATTGCATGCAATAGCCAACACAATCAACAGTTCAAACTAATGGAAAGGGTTAGGCAATATATTTCAGTACTCACCTTACGCCTTGTCCTTTGGCCTATTGTGACGTTTGTTTTGGGGAGCTGCAATATTTGTTTTAATTCTTCCGTTGGCCAGGATTTGATCCTAGGACCTCCTGCTCTAATATTGAATTGCATGCACTAGCCAACGGAACCAACAGTCCAGACTGACGAAAAGGGCTAGACAATATATTTCAATAACGGTGACCACGAAGATGAAAATCGTACAATCGACCTATATTATGCCCCCTTAGCTTTTCTATAAGTGGTAAATGTATATTACTCTCTCTAATCCAAATTAGTTGACTTAAATTTATCTAGATTCGAATGTATCTAGACTTGTTTTAGTGTTAGATACATCCGAATCTAAACATTGAAGGCAGCGGGTCGTTGATCTTGCCCCAGGCAAACCACCCCCTCCCGCATGTCCCTCTCCTCTCTACCGTCGCCAGATCCGTCGCCGGACTAAGCTACAGCGGCGCGGTGGCGGCGGGGCCCCAGCCCTCACGCGCGCCCCTTCCGAGGCGGCGGCGGCTCGAGTTCCGGGCAAAGGCGGCGGCTCTCCAGTGGAACTCCAGCAGTGATGGCGAGTGGGCGGCGGCCGGTGAGTTCTGGCGGCACTGGTCCTTGGGCGTGAAGGAAATATGCCCTGAGAGGCAATAATAAAGTTGTTATTATATATTCCTTATATATGATAGATGATTATTTTACATGCTAGAATTGTATTGATTGGAAACATCAATATATGTGTGTTTAATAAACAAAAAGGGTTCCTAGTTATGCCTCTCTTATAGACTAGCTTGTTGATTAACAAGATGATCAAGGTTTCCTGATCATGGACATTGGATGTTGTTAATAACAAGGTCACACCATTAGTGGAATGATGTGATTAACATTCATCCGAAGTATAGCATTACGATCAATTCATTATGTTTATATTGCTATAACATCATACGAAGTAATCTTTATCCTTAGACCATGAGATCATGTTAATTGCTAACACCGGAAGAGTATCTTGATAACATCAAACATCACACCGTAACAGGGTAACTATAAAGATGGGTTCAGTACTACGAAGGTGTTAAGTTGAGGCTCATGGATCAAGAGTGGACTTTGTCAATCCAGATGACGGATAGATATACTCTGGGCCCTCTCGGTGATATCACATTAGGATAGCTTGCAAGCAAGTGATGTGATCACTAGAATGTTATATCACGGGAACGAGAAAAGAGTGCATGTCGATAACGAGATCAAACTAGGTATGGAGATACCGATGATCAAATCTCGGACATGTAATATATCGAGAGACAAAGGGATTTAGTTACAAGCGTTAAAGGCTCTCACGATCACAGAAGTCATCGTTGAATGTGTAGGAGTCAGTACGGATCTTCAGGTCCCGCTGCTGATTGTTGATCGGAGAAGGGTCTCGATCATGTCTGTATTATTCGCGAACCGTAGGGTGGCACACTTAAGAGTTACCGGACACCATTTTGGAGCACATATGTTTCAGACGAAAGAATTGCAAAGCGCAGGAATTTTTTCAATAGAAACCGGAAATTGTTTCGGGTGAAATTGCAGAAAGTGGTTCTGCATGTGATATTGAAATATTACAAGGGGCTATATTTGAATGTTTGTTAATTAAAGTAATTAAAATAATTCTGAATAAATTTAATAAAAAGAGTTTTATTAAATGAGAGAGCATTAAATGTGGAGAAATTTAATGCATTTAAAGTGGAGACTTTAAAAGGAAATGTGAAGAGGCATTTTAATGTGGAGGGGTTACCACCACATGAATGGGGGAGGTGAGGGGTCAGCCCCCCATGCGCCGGCCATGGAGAGAGGAGGCACCCCCCTCCTCCTATAAAAGGCCACCCATTCCCTCCTTCATCCTCACACCTCCTTGTGAAGGATCTCTCTCCCCCTCTAGAATTATTCCCCCATGGTCTCGGATTAGCGAGATACATGTTCCCGGTGGCATTTCATCTGGAAGGAGTTGCTGCTTCCGCTGAATCGCTGGAGCGAGGAGGTGGAGGTTGTCCGGTGGCTTGAACGTGTGTGCGAGTGCGGATGCGCTATTGAGTTGCGGCGCTCAGACTTCCTCACGATCTTGAGATCGGCAAATGTACGACTATATCAACCACGAGTTCCTACTCGTTAACAAAGCCCGTTGTCTATGAGGGTAAGTTCTCGTTGGATGTATGTCCACCCGTTGCTTTGTACCTAGTAGATAGATCTTGGCGTGTAGTTCACACCGTAGGAAATTTTTTGTTTTCTATGTTGCGGACCCAATAGTGGTATCAGAGCCTGATCTATGCGTAGGTGTTTAGCACGGGTAGTACACATATGTTGATATGTGGGCGATGATGATCATGTTATTGCATCTTTTATATATTTTGGATATTGGTGGCATAGTGGGATGAAGCGGCCCGGACCAACCTTACATGTCATCGTACATGAGACCGGTTCCACGACTGACATGCAACTTGTTTTGCATAAGTGGCTGGCGGGTGTCTGTCTCTCCTACTATAGTCAATACCTGATTTACAACGAGTTGCTAATAACTTAGTTATCCTCGTTGTGGTTCATGTTCGTAGGTGAGAACGGTTCTATCTCCGAAAGCCCTAAGCCACGTAAAACTTGCAATTGATAAATTAGAGGCGTCTAGTTTAGATCGTTGCTGAGCTAGTGTATTGATATGGTATTGTTGTAAGTAGATGTATGGTAGATACTCTCACAACACAGTCAACGTGTAAGTTTCATAGACCTTGGCCTTACACACAAAGGAATGATAGAGATCATACCACAATGCAAGTGATAGAGATCAAATGCATGGACCATATCATCTCACTTTATACATTAGATGTTAGCATCTTATACTGCTAGTTTGGCGCGTTTGGTAGCATTATAAGATGATCCCTCATTTAGATATCAAGATAAAAATGTGTTCTTCCTTGAGTATGCACCATTCTATGGATCGTGTTTCGAGACATCACGTGATGATCGGGTGTACTCGAATCTACGCTTTCATAGGAATGGGTGTAAGACAGTTTTACACACGCGAGTACTAAGGTTCTTACTTGGCGAGCCTAGCATGTACAGACATGGCCTCGGAACACGGACCGAAAGGTTAAGCATGAGTCATATGGTTGATATGATGCCCATATAGATGCTCGCCTTTGAAGCTATATCAACTCACGTGATGATCGGACTTGGTGTAGTGGATTTGGTTCATGTAATCACCAAAAGGACACGAGGGATATCGTTTTTGAGTGGGAGTTCATTAGTAATTTGGATTAGTTGAACTCAATCTATCATAAATTTACTCTAAATAAACTTTACAAATTCTGTTGTAGATGGCACCACCTGCTTTTAATTTCAATGTGTTCATGGAGAAAGAGAAACTTGTTGCGAATGGTAGCAACTTCACCAACTGGGCTATGAATTTGAGGATTCTCCTCACTGCTGCACAAAAGCAATATGTGCTAGATGCGCCGCTAGGCCCCCCACCAGCTCCTGATGCCCCTGACGAGGAAAAGAATGTCTATGTGACTCGTCAAGAGGACCACAACTTAGTTCATTGCGGCATACTGTATGGGCTAGAGCCAGAACTTTGAAAGAGTTTCGAAAATGGCAATGCCTTTGATACCATGGGAGAATTGAAAATGATTTTCGATACCCATGCTGCCGTAGAGAGTTATAATACTACAGAAAAGTTCTTTAGCTACATGATGGAGGAAAACAGCTCCGTTAGTGAGCACATACTCGAAATGTCTGGGTACGCCGATAAGCTTGTGTCCTTGGGAATAACGATTCCCATTGACTTAGGCATACATCGTGTTCTCCAATCTCTGCCACCTAGCTACAAGATCTTCGTGATGAACTATAATATGCAGGGCATGGAGAAGTCTCTTCCCGAGCTTCTGTCAATGCTTAAGACTACAAAAGTGGAGATTAGGAAAGAACATCAAGTGTTGATGATCAATAGGACCACCGGTTTTAAGAAGGACAAGAAAGGCAAGCACAAGGGAAAGAAGGGTGGCAAGTCTATTGCCACGCCTGAAAAGAAACCCCGGGCTGGCCCTAAGTCGGATACCAAGTGCTACTATTGCAAGGGGACTGGCCATTGGAAGCGCAACTGCCCCAAGTATTTGGCGGACAAGAAGTCCAGCAAGGCAAACAAAGGTATATGTGATATACATGTTATTGATGTGTACTTGACTAGTACTCATAGTAGCACCTGGTATTTGATA
Source organism: Avena eriantha (assembly GCA_910589775.1). NCBI lineage: Eukaryota > Viridiplantae > Streptophyta > Magnoliopsida > Poales > Poaceae > Avena > Avena eriantha. The sequence continues at coordinate 157,335,229 of OU342741.1, read as the reverse complement.
CCGGATCGGTTGCTAATATATGTAACTCGGTTCAGGGGCTACGGAACAAGCGACAACTAGCAAGGGATGAGGTCAGGATGCGGGTCGGCAATGGATCAAGAGTTGATGTGATCTCCTTCGGGACGCTACCTCTTCATTTGCCATCGGGATTAGTTATAAACCTAAATAATTGTTATTTGGTGCCTGCACTGAGCATGAACATTGTATCTAGATCGTGTTTGATGCAAAGTGGTCATTCATTTAAATCGGAAAACGACGGTTGTTCGATTTATAAGAATGATATCTTTTATGGTCATGCACCTATGTTGAATGGTTTTTTTCTGTTGGATCTCGATAGTAATATTACGCACATTCATAATGTTAATGCTAAAAAGATTAAACTTGATGATGATATATCTACATATACGTGGCACTGCCGTCTAGGTCATATTGGCATTAAACGCATGAGGAAACTCCATTCTGATGGACTTTTGGAATCACTTGATTTTGAATCATTTGATACATGTGAGCCATGCCTTATGGGCAAGATGACTAGAACGCCGTTTTCCGGTTCAATGGAACGGGCGACAAATCTATTGGAAATCATACATACTGATGTGTGTGGACCAATGAGTGTGTCGGCGCGAGGTGGATATCGTTATTTTGTTATTTTCACGGATGATTTGAGTAGATACGGTTATATCTATTTGATGAAACACAAGTCTGAAACTTTTGAAAAGTTCAAGGAATTTCATAATAAAGTGGAAAATCATCGTAATAGAAAGATCAAATTTCTACGGTCTGACCATGGAGGAGAGTATCTAAGTTACGAGTTTAGCACACACATGAAAGAGTGTGGAATAGTTTCACAACTCACGCCTGCCGGAACACCACAACGTAATGGTGTGTCGGAACGTCGTAATCGTACCTTATTGGATATGGTTCGATCTATGATGTCTCTGACTGACTTACCTCTATCATTTTGGGGTTATGCACTGGAAACAGCTACATTCACTTTAAATCGGGCACCATCTAAATCCGTTGAAACGACACCGTATGAATTATGGTTTGGAAACAAACCTAAGTTGTCATTTCTTAAGGTTTGAGGATGCGATGTTTATGTGAAGAAACTTCAACCGGATAAACTCGAACCCAAAGCGGAAAAATGCGTCTTCATAGGATACCCTAAGGAAACAATTGGGTATACCTTCTATCACAGATCCGAGGGCAAGGTTTTTGTTGCCAAGAATGGATCCTTTCTTGAGAAGGAGTTTCTCGCGAAAGGTGTGAGTAGTCGGAAGGTAGAACTCGAAGAGGTTATTGAACCTTCTCTTCATGGAATGGCGAGTGGCGCAGCACCAGAAGTTGTTTCGGAGTTGACTTCACCTGATGAAGAGAGAGCTAATGATAATTAGCATGAAACTCCGAAAGAGGACACTACCGACCTCGCAGGTCAAGCAGGACACGTGCAGCTCCTGAACTGTATGGCAATCCTGTTGTGAATTTCATGGTTGATGAAATGGATGACCCTGTGACGTATGAAGAAGCGATGATGAGCCCAGGTTCCAACAAATGGCTAGAAGCCATGAAATCCGAGATGGAATCCATGTACGAGAACCAAGTTTGGAACTTGGTGGACTTACCTCATGACCGAAAGGCCGTTGAGAATAAATGGATTTTCAAAAGAAAAACTGATGCTGATGGTAATGTGACCATCTATAAGGCTCGACTTGTCGCAAAGGGGTTTCGACAAATTCAAGGAGTTGACTATGATGAGACATTCTCTCCTGTAGCGATGCTTAAATCGGTTAGGATTATGTTAGCAATTGCTGCATATTTCGATTATGAAATATAGCAGATGGATGTCAAAACTGCGTTCCTCAATGGTAAGATTGAAGAAGAGTTGTATATGATACAACCTAAGGGTTTTGTCGATCCTAAGGATGCTAATAAGGTATGCAAACTTCAGCGATCCATCTATGGACTGAAGCAAGCATCCCGGAGTTGGAATCTCCGCTTTGATGAGGTGATCAAAGAGTTTGGATTTGTCCAAACTTATGGAGAGGCTTGTATTTACAAGAAAGTGAGTGGGAGCAATGTGGCATTTCTGATATTATAGGTGGATGACATATTATTGATTGGAAATGATATAGATCTTTGAAACAGGTGTTAAAAGTTATCTAAACAGCAAATTTTCGATGAAAGACATTGGTGAATCGTCATATATATTAGGCATTAAAATCTATAGAGATAGATCAAGACGCCTAATTGGGCTATCGCAGAGTACATACCTTGATAAGATATTAAAGAAGTTTAATATGGACGAAAGTAAGAAGGGGTTCTTACCTATGTTGCAAGGAAAGACATTGAGTAAGACTCAAAGTCAGGCTACGGCGGAAGAAAGAGAGATGATGGATAAGATCCCCTATGCCTCGGCCATAGTCTCTATTGTGTATGCCATGCTATGTACAAGACCGGATGTGGCACATGCTATTAGTTTGACTAGTAGGTACCAATCTGATCCAGGTTTAGAACACTGGATAGCGGTAAAGAACATCCTCAAGTACTTGAGAAGAACTAAGGATATGTTTCTTATATACGGAGGTGAAGAAGAGCTAGTCGTTAAGTGTTATGTCGATGCTAGATTTGACACCGATCTGGATGACTCTAAGTCTCAATCCGGATACGTATTTCTCTTGAACGGAGCAGTAGTTAGTTGGAGGAGTTCCAAACAACCTGTGGTGGCTGGATCAACGACGGAGGCGGAATATGTTGCTGCTTCAAAAGCGGCGCAGGAAGCAGTTTGGATGAAAGAGTTCATTATGGAACTGGGTGTGGTTCCCAGTGCGTTGGACCCGATGGTGATCTATTGTGACAACAATGGAGCCATAGCCAACGCAAAGGAACCGAGGTCTCACAAGAATTCCAAGCATATTAAGCGCCGGTTTCACTCCATCCGCGAGCATGACAAGGATGGAGATATAAAGATTTGTAAAGTACACACGGACCTAAATGTAGCAGATCCGTTGACTAAAGTTCTCCCTAGGGCAAAACATGATCAACACGAGAACTCCATGGGTGTTAGATTTATCACTATGTGAACTAGATTATTGTCTCTAGTGCAAGTGGGAGACTGAAGGAAATATGCCCTGAGAGGCAATAATAAAGTTGTTATTATATATTCCTTATATATATGATAGATGTTTATTTTACATGCTAGAATTGTATTGATCGGAAACATCAATACATGAGTGTTTAATAAACAAAAAGGGTTCCTCGTTATGCCTCTCTTATAGACTAGCTTGTTGATTAACAAGATGATCAAGGTTTCCTGATCATGGACATTGGATGTTGTTAATAACAAGGTCACACCGTTGGTGGAATGATGTGATGAACATTCATCCGAAGTATAGCATTACGATCAAGTCATTATGTTTATATTGCTATAACATCATACGAAGTAATCTTTATCCTTAGACCATGAGATCATGTTAATTGCTAACACCGGAAGAGTATCTTGATAACATCAAACATCACACCGTAACAGGGTGACTATAAAGATAGGTTCAGTACTACGAAGGTGTTAAGTTGAGGCTCATGGATCAAGAGTGTAATTTGTCAATCCAGATGACGGATAGATATACTCTGGGCCCTCTCGGTGATATCACATTAGGATAGCTTGCAAGCAAGTGATGTGATCACTAGAATGTTATATCACGGGAACGAGAAAAGAGTGCATGTCAGTAACGAGATCAAACTAGGTATGGAGATACCGATGATCGAATCTCGGACATGTAATATATCGAGAGACAAAGGGATTTAGTTACAAGCGTTAAAGGTTCTTACAATCACAGAAGTCATCGTTGAATGTGTAGGAGTCAGTACGGATCTCCAGGTCCCGCTACTGATTATTGATCGGAGAAGGGTCTCGATCATGTCTCAATTATTCGCGAACCGTAGGGTGGCACACTTAAGAGTTACCGGACACCATTTTGGAGCACATATGTTTCAAACGAAAGAATTGCAAAGCGCAGGAATTGTTTCAATAGAAACCGGAAATTGTTTCGAGTGAAATTGCAGAAAGTGGTTCTGCATGTGATATTGAAATATTGCAAGGGGATATATGTGAATGTTTGTTAATTAAAGTAATTAGCAAAATTCTGAATAAATTTAATAAAAAGAGTTTTATTAAATGAGAGAGCATTAAATTTGGAGAAATTTAATGCATTTAAAGTAGAGACTTTAAAAGGGAATGTGAAGAGGCATTTTAATGTGGAGGGGTTACCACCACATGAATGGGGGAGGTGAGGGGTCACCCCATGCACCGGCCATGGAGAGAGGGGGCACCCCCCCTCCTCCTATAAAAGGCCACCCATTCCCTCCTTCATCCTCACACCTCCTTGTGAAGGATCTCTCTCCCCCTCTAGAATTATTCCCCCATGGTCTCGGATTAGCGAGATACATGTTCCCGGTGGCATTTCGTCTGGAAGGAGTTGCTGCTTCCGCTGGATCGCTGGAGCGAGGAGGTGGAGGTTGTCCGGTGGCTTGAACGTGTGTGCGAGTGCGGATGCGCTGCTGAGTTGCGGCGCTCGGACTTCCTCACGATCTTGAGATCGGCAAGTGTACGACTACATCAACCACGAGTTCCTACTCGTTAACAAAGCTCGTTGTCTACAAGGGTAAGTTCTCGCTGGATGTATGTCCACCCGTTGCTTTGTATCTAGTAGATAGATCTTGGCGTGTAGTTCACACCGTAGGAAATTTTTTGTTTTCTATGATGCGGACCCAACAGGGTGGCGGGGCGGTGGATGATGGCGAGATCTTGGATTCCTAGATCATCGACTTATTCGCCCCCACGACGTCGGCCGGTGCCATCCGGAGGTCTTCCGGAGCCTACTATGCATCACGAGGACGCCCTGAGCGGAGGCCCTAGGGTTGGTGGAGGTGGACATATTCTCCGTCGAAGGTGACCGGCCTGCGGCTGGATTAGCGAATCTCGCGGTCTATGTTCTAGTCCCAGCAGCGAGGTGAGAAGACCCAGGTGCTGGTGAAAACCGAGCCATTGGCAGGCGATGGCGGCGTTACCACGCTGTTACCTTGATGAAGGCATCGCCGTGCACCTTGGGTCGACCTCACTCGTGCTACTCTGAGGGAAACCCTAAGATCTTCGGGTCGAGCGATGACGGTCCCGCGGTGTCGGTATCGCGGTCTCTCCTGGGAGCATCGCTTGTAGAGCAGCGTTGGATGGAATGTGGCAGGAGAGGTGGAGCAGCTAGCGCGCGGGGGTGGTGTTGCTTGGCACCACGGTGGTGTCTGGTGGCTGTTGTGGCGAGAGTCTGCGCATCGATCTACATGCTGATGACGGGTTGGCGAAAGACATTGAAGGCGGCGACATCCGGAGCGTGTGCGTGGGCGACGCTCCATGGATATGTTGTGCAGTTCTAGGGCTCTTTTTGCTTGAGTTCAAGTCGCCGCGCCTAGGCTCACCAGCTTCTCTTGGCGAGTGGCAACAGTGTGAGTGACCATGGGGCGGGGTCGAAACAGGCAGCTAGGTGTTTGATTGATCTCGCGGGGAGCTGGTGATACGGTTATCGTTTTTGCTCGGTGTTTTGTTTTGGCGGTTCCGGTTTGTATGATTTTTTTAATGGCTTTTGCCAAACAATGTGGTTCTAATAATAAATAAAGGTTGTGTGCATCGCTTGATGTAGAGGCCGGGGCTCCGCTCCCTATTTCGAAAAAAACTATTTTGAGTCGGAGGGAGTACTTTTACTTCCCACAAACTACCAATTTTATATTTTTCTCACATGCCGAGAAATAACAATCTAAACCTTAATAAACATACTTGTGTGCACCAATTAATGCACAGGCAGGGGTTAATTGTTTTCGGGGAAAAGTGTACTACAAAATCTTAAGATCCAATCCTTTAAGAGAAAAACTTAAGATTACAATCGTGAATATTTCAATATTAGTGAAGTCATCTTCGTCCTTAAAGATGGGAACATTGTCAAATAATCCATATTATGACATATTAGGTGTTAAATCTTGTGTTTGATCCTAATAAGTGAACATAGGCACTAGTAGAGATTGGGCATTTTAAGTTTCCCATCGCACATGGAAGGTGTCATCCTTGTGCCTTCCGAACAATCCTTACAAATATCTATGTGCCCCTGGTCTAGCCGCGCTCAGTGGATTTTATGCTAGGATGAGGCGACTGAACATAATTTGTTGCCAAGAAAATATAAAACATCCACTTAGTGAAAGCATAATAACGATTCATAAGGTCTGACAAATAGTATAAATTGAATGATTCGCATATGAATTTTGCATACATGAACATTACATACCTGTAATGTTTTAAAGAATGTAACATGACTACTTGTTATCGGGGTAGGGCCTCATGTTTCAACAATTCAACGATGAAAATTTACAAATCACTTCATCACATATCAAATTATATTAAATAAATTTCCATATTTATTGACCACTAATGAATCGATGCCAGAATTCTGCAATGCAAAATGCTATTCAGAAATCAGAATTACAAAGAAAGAAGTAGACGAAGAGCTAGCATCTGAAAAGTGTGAAAAACGGTGATGCAAAAATGTTGATGTTCTGCTATCGACTGGTTGCCCTAGAGAGCTAGATTGCCTAGTGCCTGCTCGGACGTACGGCCGTGTCAGTTTGCCCTGATTACTGTCGTTTTGGGTCGTCGCCCTCAGCTGCCTAATGCTCAGACGGCCGCCGACCCATCGCTGCTACCTAGGGCTAGATAACAAGGAGATCGTACATCGTCTCGCTCGATCTATGGGAGGTTTGATCCGACGGGAGCCACGCCACGCAGGTAGAGGGATCGATATGTCGATAGATTCTTTCTCATGGACTAGCCCAGATTCCAATTTTTCTAGGTACTGGTGTGGCAATCCTTACGGTAGGGTCCGCGGCCCGGCCCCACGCTTCCACCCTGTTGGCTCCACCCTTGGCCGCTCTCCTGCTAGCTTCTCGCAGATATCGCACACGACTTGCATTTATAGAATGTAAGTAGGATATCTTTCACCAAGAAAGAATGCAAGTAAGATATTGCATATACGGTCCTCTTGACGAAAATCGTTAGTATTGTGTTGGTGCATCGCACATGATTCGTGGCACATGCACATGAATATCATAGATATCGCACACGACCACCGATAGAAAAAGGGTCTTTGGTCCAGCACCCACTTGCCATTGGTCCCAGTTCGGTTCCGCAATCGGAACTAATGCCAGACACCGGTCCCGGTTCATGCCGCCTGGACATTGGTTCCGGTTCATCTGTAAGCATTGGACCAATGCCCCCGTGACGCACACGTGGCGCTCTGCGGAGCATTGGTCCCGGTTCATGTCACGAACCGGGACCAAAAACCCCCCGACGGTCCCAACCCAGGTCAGAGATCTAAATTAAATCGAGGCAGAAATTGAATTGATCTAGTATTTTTGAAAAATTCTTCCACAAATTAATCAAGACAGAGATCTAAATCGAGACATTTCATTAATTCGATCACAAATTCTTCCTAAACAAAGGTGCGATTTTACAAATTCTTCCTAGTCGACAATTTTACTTCCGCTGTCGCTGTCCTCCGAGCCGCCGGTTTCCTCGTCGTCGTCGGACGGAACCTCCACGATTTCCGCATTGTTCGCGAGACGGAGCTCCTCTTCGCGGCGAGCGGCGTCGATGACGGTGTACTTCGTCCGTCCAAGGACGGACCAGAACCTCTCCCGCCCTTCTCGGTTGCGGAGATCCGGGTGTACCACGCGCCCGTAAACGATGTGGTTGCCAATTTTGGCCTGCCGCTCCTTCTTGAACAGCCGGGGCTAGTACGGGCTGGCCGCCGCGTACCGGAGCAGCGCCCTCTTCCACGCGGGCATCTGGCAGCGACGCGCCGCGATTTTGCTCTCCATCTCGGCTCCGCCAGGGACATGGAGCGGAGCCACCGGCACACCTGCATAGCTGATGCGCCATCCGTGGGGCACCGTCGCGCCCGGCGGCGCGAGGATGTCGAAGTGCACGAATATCACCGCCTCGTAGAAGTTCAGTGCGGGCATATCCATGGCGGCACGGTGGAGATTGGAGAGGAGGGGAGGCGAGACGACGACGCGGTGGAGAGATTGCAGAGGGCGAGGCGACGCGCTGTGGGCTCCTATTTGTACACGAGGACGACGAAGCGACGGTGCTGGGTATTGGTCCCGGTTTGTGGCATGAACCGGAACCAAAAACCCTCCTCTGGCTATAAATAAGCCCCGCCCATCCACTTATTTTTCTGAAATTTTGTGTGAGAGGTGGATGCTAGGTTTTTTTTCTTCACACTGCACACAAGGTGTTCGACGAAATGTCCGAGCCACGCTTAAGTTCGCACAACACGGTATCCTCGGCCGAGGTTAGCAACCTTATCTTCTTTATCTGTAACTGATACAAAAATATTGCATGTGTCCATGTAGGGTGGTCATTTCACTATTCACGATGTCATTGTCATGGTTAATTATTATGACGCAAATCGATGCGCTGATGCGATGGATGTACGGCGACCAATGCGATTCCGATTTTATTGCAGGCTTGCATAAATTTATCAATTTGGCTAAGGCAATCAGAGTGGATAATTTTATGCCTTGTCCCTGCATCGACTGTCGGAACATGGCGGAGCACTCTGCCCCGAGAATCCTTCAAAGTCATCTGCTTCGGAGAGGTTTCATGCCCGTATATTATTGTTGGGCCATGCACGGAGAAAGAGGGGTTAGGCTGGAAGAAAATGAAGAAGAGGAGGATGATGACAGCTATCCTATGTCCCCTGAAGAATACGGTGATATTGCAATGGAAGACAATGAAGAAGAGGGAGGCGGCAATGAAGAAGAACAATGGGCATCAGATGAGCCCGCTGATGGTCTTGGTCGGGTCATTTCTGATGCAAAGCAACAATGTGATACAGAAAGGGAGAAGCTTAATTTAGAGGCCATGCAAAAGGATCACAAAAAGTTGTTGTACCCAAATTGCGAAGATGGCAGCACAAAGCTCGGTACCACACTTGAACTGCTGAAATGGAAGGCATAGACTGACTTATCTGACAAGGGATTTAAGAAGTTACTAAAAATAATGAAGCCAAAGCTTCCAAAGGATAACTAGCTGCCCGAGACAACGTACGAAGCAAAGAAGACTATCTGCCCTCTAGGATTAGATGTGGAGAAGATGCATGCATGCATTAATGACTGCAAACTGTACCGCGGTGAGAAGTACGAGAATATGGATAAATGCCCGGAATGCACTGCATGTCGATACAAGATCAGACAAGATGACCCTGGTGATGTTGAGGGCGATGAAGAGCCCCCCAGGAAGAGGGTTCCTGCTAAGGTTATGTGGTATGCTCCTATAATACCACGGTTGAAACGTCTATTCAGAAACAAAGAGCAGACCAGGTTGTTGCGATGGCACAAAGAAGAGCGTAAGAAAGACGGGAAACTGAGACACCCCGCCGATGGGTCATAGTGGAGAAACATCGAGAGAAAGTACTCGAACTTTGCAGGTGACGCGAGGAACTTATGGTTTGGTCTAAGTATAGATGGCATGAATCCTTTTGGGGAGCAGAGCTGCAGTCACAGCACCTGGCCAGTGACTCTATGTATCTACAACCTTCCTCCTTGGTTGTGCATGAAGCGGAAGTTCATTACGATGCCAGTGCCCAAAAGGACCGAAGCAACTCGGCAACGACATTGATGTGTACCTAAGGCCATTAGTCGATGAACTTTTGTAGTTGTGGGCAGAATCAGGTGTAAAGGTGTGGGATGAGCACAAAGAGCCATTTGACCTACGAGCATTGTTGTTCGTAACCATCAATGATTGGCCTACTCTTAGAAACATTTCAGGACAGTCAAACAAGGGATACAATGCATGCACGCACTGTTTAGATAAGACTAAAGGTACATATTTGGATAAATGTAAGAAGGTTGTGTACCTGGGGTGTCGTAAATTTCTTCTGACTAATCATCAAGTAAGAAAGAAAGGCAAGCATTTCAACGGTGAGGCAGATTACCGGAAGAAGCCTAAGCTCCCTAAAGGTGCTGATGTATTTGGTATGGTGAAGGACCTAGAAGTAATCTTTGGAAAGGGTCCTTGCGGTCAATCTGTTCCGAAAGACCCCATTACCGGACACACGGCCATGTGGAAAAAGAAATCTATATTTTGGGAGCTTGAGTATTGGAAAGACCTAGAGGTCCGTTCTTCAATCGACGTGATGCACGTGGTGAAGAATCTTTGCGTGAACCTGCTAGGCTTCCTGGGCGTGTATGGGAAGACAAAAGATATACTAGAACCACGGGGGACCAGCAACGTATCAAAGACCCATACAACAAGCATACTGATAAAGGCCGTAAATACTTAAGCAGCTACGCTCTTACCAAAGCAGAGAAGGAAATCTTTTTTGAAGTCCTTTACAGTATCAAGGTTCTGGTTGGCTTCTCGTCAAATATAAAGGGAATAATAAATATGGCAGAGAAAAATTCCAGAACCTGAAGTCTCATGATTGCCACGTGATTATGACGCAGTTGCTCCCGGTTGCATTGAGGGAACTTCTACCGGAAAATGTTCGAGTAGCCATTGTGAAGCTATGTGCATTCCTCAATGCAATATCTCAGAAGGTCATCAGTCGAGAAAGTATGGAAAGGCTACAGAAGGATGTGGTCCAATATCTTGTCAGTTTTGAGTTGGTGTTCCCCCGTCCTTCTTCAATATTATGACGCATCTCTTAGTTCACCTAGTCGAAGAGATTTCCATTCTCGGTCCTGTATTTCTGCATAATATGTTCCCCTTCGAGAGGTTCATGGGAGTCTTAAAGAAATATGTTCGTAACCGTGCTAGGCCAGAAGGAAGCATCTCCAAGGGTTATGGAACAGAGGAGGTCATTGGGTTCTGTGTAGACTTTCTTCCTGACCTTAAGCCGGTTGGTGTTCCTGAATCACGGTATGAGGGGAGACTGAGTGGAAAAGGCACGCTAGGAAAGAAAGCAATGATATTTAGGGACGGGTATTCTTTGAATCAAGCACACTACACAGTTCTATAAAGTTCTACCTTCGTGGCTCCGTATCAAGGAACACATGAATGTTGTATGCTCCAAGTTCCTAGGGAAGGATGACTACTGGATTAAAGAAAATCACATGGAGACTTTTGGCACTTGGTTGCAATTACATCTCATGAATGACACCACTATTGGAGATCAGCTCTACTTGTTGGCCACGACACCATCTACGACTGTATTGACTTTCCAAGGGTACGAGATAAATGGGAATACATTTTACACGATTGCCCAAGATAAAAACAACACCAACCAAAACAGTGGTGTCCGTTTTGATGCAACATGCGAGAATGGGAAAAAGGACACATATTATGGTTACATAGAGGAGATATGAGAACTTGACTATGGACCTACTTTGAATGTCCCTTTGTTTTGGTGCAGTTGGGTCAACATGAATGGAGAAGGGGTAAAGGTAGACCAGCTGTACGGAATGACAACAGTGGATCTCAAGAATATTGGTTACAGAGACGAACCATTCGTCCTAGCCAATGATGTGGCTTGGATTTTTTATGTGAAGGACATGTCCTCTAGACCGAAAAAAAGAAAAAAAATAAGGAAACGAATACATCAAACGATGAGCCCAGGCGTCACATAGTTCTTTCAGGGAAAAGAAACATCGCGGGAGTCGAGGACAAGATAGACATGTCAGCAGATTATGATAAGTTTGATGAAATTCTTCCCTTCACCGTGAAAACTGACCCCAAGCATCCTATTAAGCAAAGAAGATGCTCCATGGTTACAGCCTAAGAAGCGATCATAGGCACGGGATCGACATACGCGACGAAGGATTCATACCCTAAACCCTATGTAAATCTATGTAATGTATGGAAACTTTATGTGATGTATGAAAACTTTATGTGAGAATTGGCTTCGTAGAACACCCCAATTTGGTGGTACCAATGCGAAACTTTAATTTGGTGGTTGCTTCACAGAACACCCCGATTTCGGCACCTCAAAAATGGAAATTGTCTTTTTCGTTCGTCGAAAAGGAACTTCCACCTGAGGACGGGATCCTAAGACATATTCGAGAAGATCCACCGTAGTGGTGTCCCTGGTCTCGCACACCATCTTGCAGTTCTTCACAAGAATGCATATCTATTTATAGATTAAGCAGCACAACATAGTGTCAGGCACTGATGACATAATGTCGACACACTCACCCCTGGCATAGTGCTGCCACCCACATAAAATAGTGTCATCATTTACTGGCTTAGTGCTGCCCACTGAGGACATAGTGTCGACATGTTGTCGCCACATCCACATTTAGTCCCGGTTGGTGCCTCCAACCGGGACTAAAGGTTCATCATATCTTTAGTCCCGGTTATTGGGTTTAATTTTATTTTTTAGATTAGTACTAATTAATTGACTAACGACGAGGATGAAGCTTCTTAGCCCGGGGTAGAGCCTCGCTAAATTGAAGTGGATCTCTGATGAAATAGCATGTTGTGAACCTATAAATGATTTTTTTCAAATGGGTTGGTACCAATGCCAAACTTTAATTTTGTGGTTGCTTCACAGAACACCCCGATTTCGGCACCTCAAAAATGGAAATTGGCTTTTTCGTGCGTTGAAAAGGAAAACTTCCTCTTGCAACATCGTAATCCATCCCAAGATGCACATGTGTGCACAATATGGGCACATTATCACAAACTATGCCCTGATTCTAGCCATAACATTGGTGGTTTAACCTAAATGCCATGAAACCTCGAACATGATAGGTCATTTTGTGAAGGATTTTTTATGATGTTTGCAATTTTCAAGTTAAATATTTTTCCTTACAACTATGACACATAATATGACACCACGCAAAGGTTTCACATTGTTTGGATCGTTTTTGAATTTCTTATACCCGTTTCAAACTATATTCAAAATGGTAGGGATGAAGATTCCTAGCCCGGGGCTGAGCCTCGCTGAACTTGAAGTGGATCTATGATGAAATAGCATGTTGTGAACCTAAAAATGATTTTTTTAAAAATTAACAACCATTATATCATGTACTTGTAGTTCAAATCTAGGCAACCTTCTACCGATTCGGTAGGAATTTGTCTTTTTCATGAGGGATGGACGGAAAGGTTCCAGATACACCGGTTGGGAAATTGTCCATCTAAGGTGGTCTAGTATTTTTGAAAAATTGGTTGGTACCAATGCCAAACTTTAATTTGGTGGTTGCTTCACAGAACACCCCGATTTCGGCACCTCAAAAATGGAAATTGACTTTTTCGTGCGTCGAAAAGGATAACTTCCTCCTGCAACATCGTAAGCCATCCCAAGATGCACATGTGTGCACAATATGGGCACATTATCACAAACTATGCCCTGATTCTAGCCATAACATTTGTGGTTTGACCTAAATGCCATGAAACCTCGAACATGATAGGTCATTTTGTGAAGGATTTTTTATGATGTTTGCAATTTTCAAGTTAAATATTTTTCCTTACAACTATGACACATAATATGACACCACGCGAAGGTTTCACGTTGTTTGGATCGTTTTTGAATTTCTTATACCCGTTTCAAACTATATTCAAAACGGCGGGGATGAAGATTCCTAGCCCGGGGCTGAGCCTCGCTGGACTTGAAGTGGATCTATGATGAAATAGCATGTTGTGAACCTAAAAATGATTTTTAAAAAAATTAACAAGCATTATATCATGTACTTGTAGTTCAAATCTGGGCAACCTTCTACCGATTCGGTAGGAATTTGTCTTTTTCATGAGGGATGGACAGAAAGGTTCCAGATACACCGGTTGGGAAATTGTCCATCTAAGGTGGTCTAGTATTTTTGAAAAATTGGTTGGTACCAATGCCAAACTTTAATTTGGTGGTTGCTTCACAGAACACCCCGATTTCGGCACCTCAAAAATGGAAATTGGCTTTTTCGTGCGTCGAAAAGGAAAACTTCCTCCTGCAACATCGTAAGCCATCCCAAGATGCACATGTGTGCACAATATGGGCACATTATCACAAACTATGCCCTGATTCTAGCCATAACATTTGTGGTTTGACCTAAATGCCATGAAACCTCGAACATGATAGGTCATTTTGTGAAGGATTTTTTATGATGTTTGCAATTTTTCAAGTTCAATATTTTTCCTTACAACTATGACACATAATATGACACCACGCGAAGGTTTCACGTTGTTTGGATCATTTTTGAATTTCTTATGCCCGACTGAAACCATATTCAAAACGGTAGGGATGAAGATTCCTAGCCCGGCTTCTTAGTTAATAAATATGCAGAAAAATTAATTAATGAATTTTTAATTGAAAATGGCATAAATGTTAATAATTTGAATAGGTGGAATAATTCTTTTATAATACATAAAAAGGTTTTGAACACCCTTTTCCAAATTATGCAATAAATATTTGTTAAAGCAATTTTAATTGAAAATAGTAAAATTGTATAGTTAAAATAAAAATATTTAAAAACAGAAAATGGTTTTTGATTAGTTATTTAAATAGAAGCCCTTTTCCTGTTGAAAGTTTTTTCAATTCCAAATTATGCAATAAATATTTGTTAATGCAATTTTAATTGAAAATAGTAAAATTCTATAGTTCAAATAAAAATATTTGAAAACAGAAAATGGTTTTTGATTAGTTATTTAAATTGAAGCACTTTTCCTGTTGAAAGTTTTTTCAAATTCCTAATCATGCAATAAATATTTGTTAATGCAATTTTAATTGAAAATAGTAAAATTTTATAGCTAAAATAAAAATATTTGAAAACAGAAAATGGTTTTTGATTAGTTATTTAAATTGAAGCACTTTTGCTGTTAAAAGTTTTTTGAAATTCCAAATAAATAATCATCTTAAATTGAAACATCTTATTAATTAAAGAAGAAAACAAATTTGAAAAAGGCGGAAAGACCAAAAGTTTTGCCAAAATCTGAAAAACGGGTCAACCGGGACCGATGATCCTAGGTGCGCACACTTCCAGCGACGCTCCTTTGGTCCCGGTTCGTCCCACCAACCGGGACCAAAGGCTCAACGGTCCCGGTTGGTGCTATGAACCAGGACCAAAGGCCCTGGGTGCGCGCGCGCATGTGGCGGCCCAGCAACGCTCCTGCCCAGACTTTTGGTCCTGGTTCATCCTAGCAACCGGGACCGTTGATCATTTGGTCTCGGTTGGTGGGACGAACCGGGACCAAAGGCCTGTACAGTATACAACTGTTGGAGATATGCCCAAGAGGCAATAATAAAAGTGGTTATTATTATATCTTTGTGTTTATGATGAATGTTTACATCCCATGCTGTAATTGTATTATTAGGAAACACTAATACATGTGTGTTTTGTAAACATGTGAGAGTCCCTAGTAAGCCTCTTGTTGAACTAGCTTGTTGATTGATTGATGATCATGGTTTCCTGATCATGGACATAAGGATGTGATTAATAACAAGGTTATATCATTAGGAGAATGATGTGATGGACACACACCCATAGTAAGCGTAGCATAAGATCAAGTCATTAAGTTCGTATTGCTGTAAGCTTTCAAATACATAGTAACCTAATCCTCCGACCATGAGGTTATGTTAATCACCATCACCGGATGGATACTTTGATGACATCAAACGCCGCTTCGTAACTAGGTGGTCATAAAGGTGTCATTGGGTATTCTGAAAGTATGTGTTGAAGCGCATGGACCAAGATTGGGATTTGTCCATCCATATGACGGATAGATATGCTCTGGGCCCTCTCGGTGGAATGTCATCTAGTTAGCTTGCAAGCATGTGACTGGGTCACAAGGGATGACATATCACGGAACGAGTAAAGAGTACTTATCAGTAACGAGGTAGAACTAGGTATGGAGATACCGACGATCAAACCTCGGATAAGTATAGTATCGCGAGACAAAGGGAATTTGGTTCGTATGTAAATGGTTCAATCGATCATGAAGTCATCGTTGAGTATGTGGGAGCCATTATAGATCTCCAGGTCCCGCTGATGGTTATTGATAGGAGATGTGTCTCTATCATGTCTACATATTCACGAACCGTAGGGTGACACACTTAAGGTTCGAAGTTGTTTTAAGTAGATATGGAATATGCGTTGGAGACCGAATGTTGTTCGGAGTCTCGGCATGGATCCGGGACATCACGAGGAGATCCGGAATTGTCCGGAGAATAAGATTCATATATAGGGGATCATTTTCTGAGTTAGGAAATGTTCCGGAGTATTTGTATAAGGGTTCTAGAAGGTTTCGGAATGTTCTGGAAGGTTCTAGAGGATTTCTTGGAGTTTGCTTGAAAACCAAGAAAGGGTCAAAGGAAACCTAGTGGGGCAAGACACGGATTCGTGGGGGAGGAGGAGTCCTCCCCCCTTCCCACCGCCGGCCATAGGAGGGGAGTCCTACTAGGACTCCCTCTCCCCAGGCGCGCCTCCCCCCTTAAATAGAAGGGCAGGGGCGCCCCCTCCAAGCCCTCTCCCATAACTCCAATCTCTGCCGCCTCTCTCCTCCACCTTTCTTCTGCACAGGCATAGGCGAAGCCCTGCAGAATTCTCTACTCCATCACCACCACCACGCCGTTGTGCTGCTGGGATTCCGTGGAGAAGATCTACTACCTCCGCTGCTCGCTGGAACGGGGAGAGGAAGGTCTGCTTCGACTCCGCACGTGTGACCGACTGTGGAAGTGCTGCCGAAACGCGGCGCCGGAAGGATCGTCCACTTGACCAACTGCGGAAGCGCTGCCGGAACGCGACGCCGGAAGGATCGTCCACACGATCTTGAGATCGGCAAGTGATCGACTACATCAACCACGAGATCCAATCTCGTTAACGCTTTCGGATCTACGAGGGTTAGTTCCTATCTATCTCGTTGCTCATGTCTAATAGATTAGATCTTGGCTTTTATCTAGATTAGATCTAGGTTTTGTTCGTTCTTGCGGTAGAATTTTTTTGTTTTCCATGCTACGAACCCATCACCAGCGCCGGCCCTTCTTCCTCTCCAACTCCCCCAAATCACAGAGCACATCGACGCACGGCTAAGGCGGCGGAGCAAAATCATGCCGTCAGGCTGCCCAAATCCAGAGCAGCTTCACGCCGTCGACGCCCGTCGCCGCCACCGTAGACGGTCGGAATTGAGACGCTCTCCTCTGGCCGAAATGGAGCCCGAAGTTGTCACCTTCCCGAGCTCCGGCTGCCATCGATTCGCCTCCGTCCGGCCTCCGCTTGCTTCCCCGACCCCTCCATCTCAACCCCGGTGAGATTCTGGTGTCCATGCACATATCCGTCCTCTCCCTCGTGCTCTGGTTCGTGGTGCCGACGATGACAACCGAGCGCCGCCGCCAAACCTCGTCGGTGTCGTCGCTCCGGCGACCTCTTGCAAGAAGTGCCGCTACTTTCTGGTTCCCCGCGACGAGACATGTCCAATGCGCCCACCCATGTGTCCAGGTGCGCACGGGATCGATGGATCCGTGCTTGACCCGAGCAATAGCGTCGATGACGTCATCATGACATTAGGCTGACGTTATTTCTCTTTTTTTCTTTTAGTTAATCTTTTCTGTAATTGTTTTATTAATTGAAAATGCTGACAGGTGGGTCCAGCAAGTTAGGTTTTTATTCTTTTTGGAAATGTTTTCTGAAATTAATAAAAGTCTGACATGTGGGGCCAGATGGAAAATAATTTTGATAGTTCCAAATGTTTATTTATTTAAAAATGATTTTAAAATGGATTAAAATTGGGAAAAATCATAACTAATTCATTTTAAATCAGAAAAATGTGTATAATATATCAAAATGTTCAGAAAAATGAGCTCTGCCATTTAAAAATGTAAGCATTCATATTCATACAACTTTGAACCTTACTTTACATAGAGGAACACCGACACCCCCTAAGTACCATGAGTTCGATGGTTTCTCCACCAAGGGCATTCCGAACCGATTTAGAAAATAAGTGCATAGTGTTTTCTATTATTCGCATTATTAAATTGCAAATCTTAATTTGCAGATACTATGGATCCAACAAACCAAGATACTATGATTCCAGAACATCAGGAAAACATCCTCCATGGAATGATCTGCGAAAAATGAAGATATCAATATCGATGTCACCAGGAAGTTTCTAAGCGATTCCGGTGAGGGAGATGAGTCTCTCAACCGAGGAGACGGCTCCGGTGAGGTAGAAGCCGAAGCCTGGGACAGGGGAGAAGCCGATGAGGGAGAAGGCGACGGCTCCGGCGGAACCTTAAATCTCGCAAACACCAGCGAGGTGTATATATGTATTTTTGTAATTCAAATGTTGCTTTCTCTATATATACATGCATATATTAACACTCTTTATTCTTTTAGCCCCTCCAGATCGAGAACTTATTTCGTAAGAACGAAACGAGGCCCAACAAAAAAGTTGGATGACACTGTGAGGTATAGGATCGAAGTGGTTGGTGTAAACGGCGAACCGCAAGCTCCCGTCGATGTCGCAAGAAAATTTGTCAAGCAATGCAGAGTTCTTGTGAGGGACTACATCCCTATCACCGTTCAAGAATGGAATTGGCCAAGCGGCGGTGGAGTCCCGTATGTCGGCGACACCACCAAAGATAAGCTTTTTGACAAGCTCATGATTAATTTCCTCCTACCGATGCCAGATGTGAATCTAGATGAGGAGGAGAGAGCAAGAATGGAGCTTGTGCAAAGAGTCATGAAGTTTTCTCTCATCAAGATGGCCGACGCATTTAAGAACTAGAAGAATAAACTATACAATAACTTTGTCAAGGTAGAGAAGACTCCGGATTTCAATCAAGGCGGCTATGCTAAGTTAAGACACCCGTGAGAGGATTTTGTGAAGTACAAGACATCGGAGAAATCTAAGGAAAGGTCTAGAATAAATACGGAGAACGTTGCTAAGAAAGTGTACCATCATAATATGGGGCTTGCTGGCTACACCGGTTGCATGCCTAAGTGGGATGCACTTGAGGTCAATTACATTGCTGCTGGGATCAGACCAGAGCCCACAACATGGACACCATGGGCGAGAAACTGGTTTTATGGCCATGGGGGCACGTTGGACAAAGAAGGGAGGGCAATATATAATCAGAAACACAAAGATGATCCTCTACTGCCCATCGACGATATTAGAAATGCAGTAGATGATGTTGCAGTGAGACGGTTCATTCCTGATAGAGAGAACGAAGAGCTCACATGCGCCCTTAAAATCCTGAACACGAAGGACGAGCACGAGGCACACCAGGCTCCAAGTTGTGTAAGGTTGCCTTCCCTGCGGAAATGAAGAGATATCCCGATAAAAGCCATCAGAGGAGAAAGGAAAGGGAGGAAGCTGAGAAAGCGGCCACTGCAGACCGGCTGCGTAATGTAGAAGAAGCACTAAAGCAGCACCAGGATCAACTCGACAGACTTAGCCAGCAAGGTACTAGCGGCCAATCTCACGGCACGTGGTAGAGGCTGCATTCGATGGTACCGGTGCCCTATCGAATAAGAAAAGCAGCGTCACTTCAACGCAGCTCCATGATGTTGATGATGATGCACCGATGACGGCTCCTCCTAAACGCTACACAGTGGATGATATCACGGAGAGCACAACTTGTGAGCTAAAGGTGCAAGTTACGAACTTAAGGGTGACAGCAGCAGTCGGCATGGCCGTACCAATTGCGCCTAACCCAACTTGGCATTGCAGACCGGTTCCAAAAGGGTACGCTGTCATCATGGTGGATGATGTGAAGGAAGATTTTGAGGAGATGAAGCTGGACCACCCTGCGGGGGTAGATATGGAGCAGACTCAACTAGGAGAAGCCAAAGGGGGACTATTGTATGGCCAAAGGAGCGCATCGTGCTTCCAAATTATGTGCCGCCAAGGCCACCCGCTCCTTAGAGCAGCAATCCACCTTCTCCGCCACCTCACCATTCTCCAGCGCAACCGTCACCTTCACCGCCTCACCACTCAGCGCAACCGTCTCCATCGCCGCCTCAGCCATCTCTCCCGCCGCGTCATCCGTCTCCGTCCCCTAAGCCTCAAAGACAAAAGCAGAAGTATACTAAGAGGAGCAGCACCACCAGCAGTACCAAGAGCATGTTCCGATCACCGAAACGTAATCTATCGCCCCTCCCAAAAGTACCTCATAAGAATATGAAGAAGCTACCTTGCGAGAAGACAAATGAGGAAACTGCTGCGGCTACAGCTGCCCATTATGAAAAGTGGAAGATTGACATGGCTAACAAGAAAAGGCCGATAGAGCCATTCTACCTAGTCACCACAGAAGATAAAGCCAAAGCAGCTGCACTTAAGATTTAGCTTCACCAACCCATAGCGCTCACATCAGACTATAATCGCTCTATTACCAAGTCGGCTGAGGCAAAAGAGTGGAGAGTCGGGAAAGAAGTTGCCCAGCTCGGACAACAGAAAAATCAATCGATCGAACCGCTCAAAGTGTACGATACCAATGAGTGGAGAGCCCAAGAGCGGCATGATCCGAACATTGATCCGGAGTTTGTTCGATTGTACGGAGAAAAGGCCGAATTATATGGACTGTCTATTACTTAGTACATGAGCCGTATGGATGAGTTCGAGGGGTACCAAGAAATAGCATACGTATACGATTACGGGGCTCCTCTCGTCAAATTCGAGTTAGTCAAAGATCTACCAACAAAAATGCAAAGATTGCATAACTGGTACATACAAGCCTGTGCTGAATCCAAAAACTGGATCTATGCTGGATATAAACACCACCATTATGGTCATGGAGATGGCTTCCTACTGATTGAATTTTCAGAATTATTTCAATTTTTCCAACAAGACGCCATCGACAAAAGTATCGTCAGTGCCTATTGTTTGTAAGTATTATTAATTTCTATAATTAAGTCTTTCTAGCTCAGCTCATTCGTTGCTTGTATAATCTTACTCATCACTATACTAATTATATATGCAGAATGAAGATTCTCGAATGCAACAAAGGACAAATATATGACCTTGGGTTTGTTGACTGCAATTTCGTTCATGAAGTTACTCTAAAAACGAAACACAAAGAGACAGAGGATAACTTGGTACAAGCGTTGACGCATTTCAGCAATAGAAGGGAAATACTATTTCCTTACAATGCTGGGTGAGTGTTACTGTCTTGTACACATTCTATTTTCTCTTACTCGATGTTAAGCGCATAATTGACTCGTGCTATATTTTGTTAGTGTGTCCAGCTTCCACCATATTCTGTTAATCATTGTTGTTGACATCGGAGTAGTAAAAGTCCTGGACTCGAAACGCACACCTTTAGAAAAGTGGGCGAACATGCAGGAATGCCTCAAGAAGGCTTGGAAATGCTTCACCACCAAAACTAGGGGTGTTTGGAAGCCAGAGCTTATATTTCAACCATTGACTATAAGTACTACTTGCTAGATCCACGCATCTCTTTGATTCTAGTTTCAATACCACCATTATCATGCTTGATTATTATTTTGATTGAACTCCGTTCTCGTAAAGTGCTTGAGGCAGGAAACCAAGAATAACTTATGTGGATACTATGTCTGCGAGTTCATTCGCCAGACGACCAAAGAGAAGGACGCAGACCGGAACATCAAAAGACTTGAAGTAGGATAAACAATAATCACAAGTTTATTTTATTACCACCAGTTGTGTTTAGTTTCATTCATATATATTGATCCCCTTCTTTAAATTAGATCGAACGGATGCGAGGCGGTCTTCTATCACAAGAACATGTGCAAGCAATTCAAGAGGAAATTGTCGGATTCTTATTAGAACAAGTCCTAGATCCGAAAGAAGAATACTATTACCCGGTTCATTTGGAAGGGTGAAGTGTAAAAAAGAAGATATAAATTAGATCAAATTCGTGTGAGTACCATTTGTAATTAATATGTTTCGACCAAGAAGACGGATGAGACGGTGTATAATATATTTGTGATCATGATGTGTAATATATATCGTGGTTTCATTATTGCTGTATATATGTAGTACCATTAAATTGAATACAAAACACCAAATAAAATAAATAAATAAACCCTGCCACGGCACAAAAATAACCCAAAAAACACCGTGCCACGAATCAGGACCAATGATCCACCCACCCCTCGTCTCGTGCGCGCCCATGTGGAGACCCATTGGTCCCGGTTTGTTCCACGAACCGGGACCAATGATCCACCCCCTCATCACACGTGCGCCCACATGGATACCCATTGGTCCTGGTTCGTGCCCGAACCAGTACCAGCATTAGTCCCGAGTGATTGGTCCCGGTTCGGAAACCGGGACTAATGGCATTTATGAACCGGGACTAGAAGTCCTTTTTCCACCAGTGGACTTGCATTTATAAAATGTAAGTCGGATATCTTTCACCAAGAAATAATGTAAGTAAGATATTGTATATATTTCCCTCTTGATGAAAATCGTTAGTATTGTGTTGGTGCATCGCACATGATTCGTGGCACATGCACATGAATATGTGCTGTATATTTGCTATCATTCCCAAACTTCATGCGTTTATGTTTTTTCAAGGGCTACTAGGCCGCGGTACCAAAGTTCACGGGTGAGTGCACAGCGGTACCTAAGTTGCCTGAAATTGCCGCGTTTCGAAATGTTGGGCCACCAACTACCGAGAGGGGCCATTTCGATGCAAACTCATCTCACTCCTACCAAATCCAAACATGCCGTGAAACTGCCCCGTGAAGTAGACGGTTGGGACCCTCATGTCAGTATTATTTCCGTGACACGAGCGCCAACGTGGCAACCACGTAGGCGAAACGAGATACTAAAGGAGCATGGTGCGTTGACCAAATTCACAAATCCACTCCCTCCCTCCTTTCGCATGAACCCTAGCACCGGTGGCGTCGAAATCCCCTCTCCAACCAGAATGATCTCTTCGGGCATTTGACTTCCGGCGCCAAGTTGCTGCGCCTACTCGCTGCTACCGAGCTCTAATGCCGAATGTCGTGCCAGCCGTTGCGATGATCCAGCCCGCCTCTACCGCCGATGAGCTGAGCAGCACGAAGGATGGCAGATCCATTTGCAAGAAGAAGTACTTCTGGCTAATTTCGGGTGAGCTACTCTTCTCTTTAATATTCGCACTACCTATAACTGCTAGCTGGATATTGGCATTACATAGATATATCGAACATAGAATTGTTTGCTAGCACGACGCTGATAAAAAATTCTTATATTTTGTCTCCAATTTTCTATCAACTAGGATCTCCGCTGAACCCAAATACATGGTTCTGGTCACCATCTGCGGCTACCTCATTAAATTAGCACATGGGAAGAGCACGTGGAAACAAGCTCAGAATCTGAAGATGGAAGTAGCACCTGTACAGTTATGCACTATCCCTGGTTTGGTTGCTGTTGTGCGTAAACTTGCTGAAATGAGGCTAGAGCAGACTGCACGGTTCAGCATCATTCATGAACGAGGCTTCAAGGTTCCTATAGCGTGTGACAGTCAGCTAATTGGGTTGATGAAACGGCATGTTAGGCTTCGTGGATATGCTAGTGTGTAACATACTGGATGAGGAAGCTCCTGCTACTGGGAGTCGCCCAGCTATTATTGGACAGGGAGGTCTAACTCGAACCCCTGCTGTTGTTGAGCAAAATGTGGTTCCTCGTCTGCGACATGCTTCTGTCAGGCAACCTCCTCGTAGGAGTCCCCGTATTGCCATTGTGGAAAACTCTGCTCTAGAATCTCTTGGTACTGGTCGTCCCTGTCCCCGTGCCCGTGTTGTTGCGACTGCTGCTCACCCAATCCATGCCGCTGTTGAGTAAAATAAGGCGTCCGGAGGCTGCCCCACTGTTGTTGCCAAGACCACCGCCTTGTGTGCTCCTCCTCCTCGAAACCGTCCTCAAGTTGTGCGAACCCGTGCTCTAGAATCTGCTGGTACTGGTCGTCCTTGTGTTGTTGTTGATCTGGACGCTGTTGACCCAATCCCTATCGCTGTTGAGCAAACTAAGGCTTCCAGAGGCTGCCCCACTATTGTTGCAAAGACTGATGCCTTGTCTCCTCCTCGAACCCGTGATTGGGTTCAGCGAGTTGCTGGTCTGAAGCCAGCTCATGGTCTGGACTCTGCTAGCACTTGAAACACTGTTGTGGTGGGAACTGCTCCTGATCGTCGATGTGGCATGGCAGCAGCTGATCCTATTGTGGCTACCGTTAGAAGGGGACCTACCTGGCCACCATGTAATGTAGCTCCCGCTGCTAAGGGCCCTCACCTTGCTCCTGGTCCTGGTACTTCCACCGAGGTTGATCCAGCTAACGATGACGCTGGTGATGGTGGCGGTGGCATTGGGGCTGGGTCTGATGGTGCCACTCCATCTCTTGAACCTCTCGGAGATTTCTATCCTGAAGAACCTGATGATGGCACAGTAATCGTTCGTATCGGTGTCGCAGATTATATTGCAAAATTAGATGATGGCACAGAAAAATTCTATGACGAGTTTGATGTAATCCTTGGCAGATACGACCCTGAAGTGGTAGAGTTATCTGACCTGATGGCATCGTTACGTGTGAAGGTGCTGTGGGGTTCCTTCCAGGAAGCATGTTTGTTATATTATGGTTACAGGAGCAAAAAGGCTATCGAAGTGAAACATACCAGGGATTTAGTCGTACCGTTTACAAGGAAACATTATAGAGGTGAAGTTTACTTCCACTTGGTAGTGCTCACGGTTGGAGAGGAATTGGAACTCGACAATAGAGATGATGGACTTTTAGAAGGCATGCGTGACCTGATACATGGCATCACTAGGGCTGGTGCGGCTGAGGGTAGCTTCGAACAAAGGAGAGTCTTACAGAGGAGCGTCATAAAGAGGAGCAGGAAGAGCATCCCTAGAAAGGGCACCCCGAAGAAGAACGTCACCAAGGAGACCACGCCAGAGAAGAGGACGCCCAAGAGTCGCACGACAAAAGGCACCACGCCGCAGAGTACACCCTTGAGATCTAGTCAAAATGCCACATCGAACGGTAGCAGCAAAAACGATAATAGGGCTAGCACGATGGTGAACACTCCTAGGAGTGGTAGCCAAGAGGCGAAGATGGCCAGCACGGAGGCTACCACACCCAGTGGGAGCAGAGAAAAAGTACTAATTTGGAGCGGAACACGCCGCTGTCAGGGAATTATGCCAGCACGAAGGAGAACATGCCCAATAGTAGCAGCAAAAGGGCTAATTTGGAGCGGAACACGCCGCTAAGGTCAGGCAATAATGCCAGCACGAAGGAGAAGACGCCCAATAGTAGGAGCAAAAGGGCTAATTTGGAGCGGAACACGCCACTGGGGTCAGGCAATAATGCTAGCATGAAGGAGAACACGCCCAATAGTAGCAACAAAAGGGCTAATTCGAAGAAGAACACACCGCAGAGGTCAGGCAATTATGCCAGCACCCTGGAGCCAATACCCGTGAGGGGAGGCAGTAAGGAGATCACACCCAAGAGCGGCAGCAAAAAAGCCAAGTTCGATGGGGAATGGAACGCGGATGTCAAGCCCTACTAATACCATCAGGAAAGATAACATCAGGAAGGAGGATGTACACAGGAAGAGCAAGAGGGTTCTATACACTCAAGATGAAATTGATTCTGACTGCTGTTTGTCCACTGAAGTACCTGGTATCCGTGCAAACGTAAGACCACCCCATGTGGTTGCAGCAGAACCAACCAAGTGTCTTGGAGAAAACAGAGTTGCTGGTGAGGTGGATTGGGGCAATGTTCCTATCCATCTGGGTGGAGACGATGGTGCAGCCCCACCCATGGGAGTCCATATGATGTGTGCAGTACTAGGCATTAGATACGATGGCAAATATTCTGAATCAGATGAAGAAGAAGGCACTGTAGAGGATCAAGAATCTGGTGATGATGAAATAGACGAGGAACTTAACGATGAGGCTGGTATTCCAGTCGATGATTTGGGTGTTGAAGTAGAAGAAATGAAACATGACCACGAGTATCCTATAATTTCGGTCAGCACCGAGTTCAGGAGCATGCATGAGTTCAGGATGTCATTCCAGCATTTTTGTATCAAGGGGGAGTTCGACGTTTATCGACTGAAGAACTCTGCCGAGAGGTATGAGGCCGTTTGCAAGTTAACATGGACGAATAGACGGGTCGAGGTACATTGTCCATGGAGGATCACAGCAAGAGCCTTACCTGCGTCAACTGCAATTAGGGTATTGGGGCAATGAATGCAGCAAACCAGAACTCTCTCTCTCTCTTTTCACTCTATAACTACAATTGATGTGCGATATCTTTCTGGAAACTAGTCGACTCCGCTTATCTTTTAAATGAATCTGTGTTGCAGGTGAACAAAATGGGCCCTCCACATATGTGTCCGATAGGCAGCAAACTGAAATCCTCAATGGCTGATACGGAGTGGGTGGCTATGCAATCTATGTCCATACTAAAGGATAACCCTAAGGAGACCGCGAAGAATATTTAGACTAGCCTCGGTTCTAAATACAACATTGTCCTTCCGTATTACACGGTTTGGAAAGGTAAAGAGAAAGCTCTGGGGGTCTTGCATGGGGATTGGACCAATAGCTTTAGGATGATGTACAACTTCAAGGCGGAGGTACAAGCTAGGTGTCCGGGAAGTGTTGTGGAGATTGACACCAAATCAGAAGGTGGTAAAATATTTCAAAATATTTTTCATGGCGCTTAAACCTTGCATCCAGGGATTCAAGGACGGCTATAGGCCGTATCTGAGTGTAGACAACACTGTCCTAATTGGGAAATGGAAAGGCTGCCTACCATCTACCACAGCACTTGATGGTCACAAATGGATGTTTCCAGTGGTATTCGGGCTGTTTGAAACAGAAACGGAGGAAAACTAGGTCTGGTTTAGGAGCCAGCTCAGGAGATCAATAGACCACATGGATCCATTGGCTATATCCATGGATGCATGCAAAGGGCTGACGAATGCAGTGAAGGAGGTGTTCCCGCGAGCTGAAGGTAGAGAATGCCATGCCCATATGATGCTCAACTTGTACTTACACTATGCAGGCAGCGTGTTTCGTTACATGTTTCCTGCTACTAGAGTTTACAAACCTAGTAGCAGCGAATATTTCATGAGTAAGATTTTTGCCAAAGCCCCTGAACTTCCAGAGTACTTAGCCATCCATCATTCGCAGCTATGGAAGAGGAGTCAATTCAACTCTGACATCAAAGTTGATTACATAAACAACAACCTTGTAGAATGCCTGAATAACTGGGTGAAGGACATAAAAGTGCGTCATGTTCATATATTGATGGACATCATACGTGGTATGATCATGAAGCTATTAAATATAAGGAGAGAGATCGATAGGAGACTTAGAGGACATATGCTACCGCCAGTTGTACAACAACTGCACAAGAGAAGTCGAGGACTTGCTCATCTTAAGGTTCTCCCGTCAACCAGCAGAAGCTGTGAGGTGGTCGATATGTCCAAGAGTGGCAAAAGGGATGTTGTGAACATCCAGCTATGAGAATGAACCTGCTTATAGTGGCAGCATACCGGGAAACCTTGCGACCATGCCTTGGCCTTCTTGGTGAAGAAAAGAACTCTACCACATTTGGATTAGTATTTGTCAAACTACTACTCTATGGAAAAGTTCAGAGCTGTGTACGCTGGATCCGTTGAGCCATGTACAGACCCATCTCAGTGGCCTCAAGTCTAACTGTCTTTCAAGCTTTGCCAGCTAGTTACAAAAAGGGGCAGAGGAAGACCCCAGGTGAATAGGTTTAAGAATTTTCTCAAAAAGAAGGGTTCGACTTTCTGTGCTACAAAGAAGGGCAAAAACAGATGCAAGACCTGCCATCTTATAGGCCATAGAGTAGCTGGATGTCCCCTTAATGCTCCCAGACCTAGGTATGAGATGATACATTCACACAAAAAATTGTTTATAGTCTGTAGATATAAGGTAGTAATCCATGTACTATTTTTTTTACAGGAAGTGCAAGGTAAGAAACAAGACAGCCAACTCAGTGATTTTGCTGCGGGAAGAAAACCAAAACGAGTGGAGTGATGATGTCGGAGAAGATTCTGGTGCTGATTGGCCTGACTTCCCTTAGCCCGGAGATGCAGGGTACGTGAAGGTAAGAAAATTGGTACCCAGGAAGAGGAAGAAGGCAGGAGATGAAGAAGCCAGTGGACGTGAAGGAAAGAGGAAGAAAGTTGGCACCCAAGCAGATAAAGAGGGCTAGCAGTGTAGCAGCCTAATGATGTATTGAACTTGAACAGTTAAACTCTGGAGCTGTGTGCGTTGAACTTGTCGGGCAAAACAATCTGCCTCCCGTACTCGGAGTAAAATGTATCGCGACTTTAGGATTTGATACGGCCGAGGCCAGTAGTTGAATCCAAAACTGTGACTGTGCCACTACTATCTGAACAATCAAGATAGCTGAGCGGTTAAATCATCTCCAAAATCGATGGGTGTTAGTGGCACAGACATGATTTATTTATAGGCGCTTAATAAATCTCTGCTGTTGGCCTTACACTTATGATAAGTTTCTGGGCTGGAAAACAATTTCTTAAGCTGGCTGCTACACTCCACGAAGCAGCAACTTATTTTAGCTGCTGGACAATGACATGGCAACATAAACTGCAAATGCAACAGATAATGCCCAGATAATGAGGAAATTGTGTCCACTATCTGGCCTAATCTTGAGCCCGTCTGTCTCACCACCTCCTTGCCCCTGCCTCCCCTGCACCTGGCGAAGCTCCCGGATCTCTCGCTCCATCGCACGAATCTCCTCTTTCTTGTCCCACACAGCATCACGCAGATCCTGAACAAGCTCTCTGTGAAAACCTGTCAGTGGCTTTTCGATCCACACAAACTTGTCACAGCTAGTCCTCCTCCCTTCCTGCGTAGTAGATCGAAGGAAACAAAAAAAGAATTACATTACGCTTTCCGGATCCAGGTTACCATTGTACCTATAGTAGGAACTTACCGCTCTGATGCTGCAGTTGCTGAATTTTCCTGCAGTATTTTCGTCGGTCCACGAAATCCATCTCGGCATCTTCTCACCACAAAAACACAGCATATCGGGGTAGTAATCGTAGGGCGCCCTCCGGTACCTGATGGGGGCACCCGCCTGACGGCATTGAGCCGACCCTGATTCCGCCCGAGACGAACTACACGAGCTGCAAGCCATGAGCGAGGGGAGCGAGTGCAGAGGAAATAGGAGCCTTTGGATGTCTAGGTAGTGGTGAAGCGTGATTTATCCCTACTTAATAACTCAGGCAAAATCCTACCGTCTACATTCGGCTGACAGATGGGGGACCTAGCATGTGGACTTGTCAAAAAAACCTCGCGCCTTCGTGGTTCAAAAGCCCTCTCGCGCGCATGGAACGAAATTTTTTGGCACCTTGCCCGCGTACATATCACTGGGAGGCCTTGCTCAGGAACCAGACACGCCTGGCCCACAATCTTACTCCCTCCTAGGAACTTGTCATGGCTCGCGCCGGCAGATCCATCCGCTCCACCGCTTCCGGTAGGGCTCGCCGCGGCAGATCCACCCCAAGATCTTACCGTCGCAGTATCAAATCACCATGCTTTCTTGAGAGGAGCGAGGATGCTACGTATGCGAGCTTGGCCCCTCCTACCTGTAGAAGGACTGATGCGGCGTCGAGCTCGAGCAGGAGCCGCCAGGCGCGACGGCGCTCTGTCCATGCCAACCCCGTCACCTTCGTCATTGTCGATTCCGATGTGGAGGACGACGGGGACAAAGCTGTGCAGAATGCCATTGTTGCCTCCTTGGAGAAGGGCAAGCCACGGGCGGGAGTGGATGTTGTTGGGAAGGGCACGGCGGTGTCACCAATCGAGGTGGACTCCGACGACAGCGGTGTGATGTGGGTTTAGATGTTGTTTAGGATTGTTGCAATTTTGGATGTGTTTAATGCGACTACAATTATTGTAATGGGTTTATCGAGCTATATTGAGAAATATGTGCAATAGCAGCGTGGGAGTGCTTCCACTTTAGAAATTATGTCTGTGCCATTTGCATGTTGCATTATCAACGTAGATTACTTGTAAACAATCCAACAAAAATCATTAGATTACAACCATCGGACGGGAGTGGCAGGATGGAAGAGAAGTTGGGACAGTGGCTTTGAGGGGAAGGAAGAGGAGGGGGCGTGACACTGGTAGGTGGGCCCTCAGAACACGTGACACTGACATGCGGGAGCGGGAGCACACGGTATTGCCGGTCTGTCCAGAGCAAGCGGACTTTGCAACATGACAACAGCAAGCTGATTGGACCAATATAATAACTCGTCGAATTATTAAGGAGTACTGAAAACTACAACTGGGGTACATTCGCACAACACGTATGCTCTAAGCACCTGAGAAGCATCGCTTAAGTCTAACAGTAACGACAACACAAGTACTACATTTCCCTGTCGGTCTTCTCGATACAAATGTAGAAATGCATCTACCTGTTCGGTCTAGCACCGACAAGGTACTGAGATGGCACTCATAGGATCAACCTTAGGTCCACATACTCCACCTCCCGCGGCGTCGGGAAGCTAGGCGCCTCGGCTAGCACAAGAATGCTATCAGACGACGACGGCTGGGCGTTCGCCCACATGCGCACCGTGTATACGGGCCAGGCGCACAAGACCGACTGACGCATACGGCACACACGACGGTGGGCCCGACTCTGGTTCCCAGAACACCGGCGGTGATGGTCAGGACGAAAACAGAGCCGTCCCCCCTGGAAAATTAGTCGGCGGCGTGCCGAGTCAGTGAACGACACCTCCTCTTGGAGAAGTTGGGCTTGCCCATATGAGATCCTAATCACTTCGATCAAGTGCCCCTCTGCAAGGTGGACGACGAGCTATGCCGGTGGGCCGGTGTAGTTGCAGCCCGGCTCCGTGCAGGAGCACACGCCGTGCAGGCACGTGAGCTCATGGAGAGGGAGCTTGTGGTAGGAGTAACGGCGAAAGCATCCTGGGTGGGAGCACACGAGCGGGAACGTCGCGGCGAAGTTGCGCGCGAGGATCTCTAGATTCTTGGGCTGCAGCATCTGCCACATCTGAAGTTCATCGAGAAATCGGAAAAAAGTTCAGCAGTTAGATTGGCGAATAGCAGGAATATGTAGGATAAGTTCAAAAGCTTGTAAAATGATTTCTTAGCATGAAGGTAGCGACCCGAGAATTGGCGGATGTCGTCGGCTTGCGGCTACGGCAGGATGGAAGTGAAGTGGGAAAAGTGGCTTCGAGGGGAAGAAAGAGAAGTACGGGGAGGAAGAGAAGTAACGGGGACGTGACACTGGGATATGGCCCACTGAACTCGTGAGTCGCGACACTCGCAACATGCCAGTTTGTCCAGAGCAAGCATGGCCAATCATGCCGCAAAACAGCCTACTCGTGGATCGCTCTCACAAAGACCATCCCAATCATCCAAGCGCCCCAATCGAATGGTATGTAACAATCGTCAAATAGAAAAATTGTGTTAAGGCGTGCCTTCTAGAAGACTCGGTCTAACGATGGATCCATTAGGGGGCAGTGCTACTTTTAGTATAAGAACAAACATGCAATGACTCTAATGAATCCATATGTGGTTTGTGGAAAAGAACACACATTCAATGACCACTGGTTGATCCAGGTGTGGTTTGTGGAAAGAACACACATGCAATGACTCTAGTGCTAGTTTTAGTATAAGAACACACATGCAATGACTCTAATGGATCCATATGTGGTTTGTGAAAAGAACACACATGCAATTACCACCGGTTGATCCATATGTGGTTTTTGGAAAAGAACACACATGCAATGAACACTGGTGAATCCATAAGTGGTTTGTGGAAAGAACACACAGGCAATGACCACAGGCTGATCCATAAGTGGTTTGTGGAAAAGAACACACATGCAATGACCACCGGTTGATCCATAAGTGGTTTGTGGAAAAGAACACACATGCAATGACTCTGGTTGGTCCATATGTGGTTTGTGGAAAGAACACACATGCAGTGACCACTGGTTGATCCATGTGTGGTTTGTGAAAAGAACACACATGCAATGACCACTGGTTGATCCATAAGTTGTTTGTGGAAAACAACACACATGCAATGCACACTGGTGGATCCATGTGTGGTTTGTGGAAAAGAACACACATGCAATGAGTCTAGTGCTGGTTTTAGTATAAGAACACACATGCAATGACTCTAGTGGGTCCATATGTGGTCTGTGAAAAGAACACACATGCAATGACCACTTGTTGATCCATATGTGGTTTTTGGAAAAGAACACACATGCAATGAACACTGGTGGATCAATAAGTGGTTTGTGGAAAGTACACACATGCAATGACTCTAGTGCTGGTTTTAGAACAAGAACACACAAGCAATGACTCTAGTGGTTCCATATGTGATTTGTGGAAAGAACACACATGCAATCACACTGGTTGATCCATGTGTGGTTTGTGGAAAGAACACACATGCAATTACTCTAGTGGTTGATCCATGTGTGGTTTGTGGAAAGAACACACATGCAATGACTCTAGTGGTTGATC
Source organism: Avena eriantha (assembly GCA_910589775.1). Lineage (NCBI taxonomy): Eukaryota > Viridiplantae > Streptophyta > Magnoliopsida > Poales > Poaceae > Avena > Avena eriantha. The sequence goes on along the minus strand of OU342741.1, from coordinate 157,302,747 downwards.
CATGTGTGGTTTGTGGAAACAACACACATGCAATGACCATTGGTTGATCCATATGTGGTTTGTGGAAAAGAACACATATGCAATGAACAATGATTGATCCATGTGTGGTTTGTGGTAAGAACACACATGTAATGAGTCTAGTGCTGGTTTTAGTATAAGAACACACATGTAATAACTCAAGTGGGTCCACATGTGGTTTGTGAAAAGAACACACATGCAATGACCACTGGTTGATCCATGTGTGGTTTGTGGAAAGAACACACATTCAATGACAGTGGTGGATCCATGTGTGGTTTGTTGAAAGAACACACATGCAATGTCTCTAGTGCTGCTTTTAGTATAAGAACACACAAGCAATGACTCTAGTGGGTCCATATGTGGTTTGTGGAAAGAACACACATGCAATGACACTGGTTGATCCATGTGTGGTTTGTGGAAAGAACACACATGCAATGCCATTGGTTGATCCATGTGTGGTTTGTGGAAATAACACACATGCAATGACTCTAATGGATCCATATGTGGTTTGTGGAAAAAAAACACACATGCAACGACCACTGGTTGATCCGTGTGTGGTTTGTGGAAAGAACACACATGCAATGACACTAGTTCATCCATGTGTGATTTTTGGAAAGAACACACATGCAATGACACTGGTTGATCCATATGTGGTTTGTGAAAAGAACACACGTGCAATGACACCGGTTGATCCATGTGTGGTTTGTGGATAGAACACACATGCAATGACTCTAGTGGGTCCATATGTGGTTTGTGAAAAGAATACACATGCAATGACTACTGGTTGATCCATATGTGGTTTGTGGAAAGAACACACATGCAATGACTCTAGTGGGTCCATATATAGTTTGTTAAAAGAAACCACTAGTGGATCCATATGTGGTTTGTGGAAAGAACACACATGCAATGACTCTAGTGCTGGTTTTAGTATAAGAACACACATGCAAAGAATCTGGTTGATCCATATGTGGTTTGTGGAAATAACACACATGCAATGACCACTGGTTGATCCATGTGTGGTTTGTGGAAAGAACACACATGCAATGCCACTGCATGATCCATGTGTGGTTTGTGGAAAGAACACACATGCACTGACTCTAGTGCTAGTTTTAGTATAGGAACACACATGCAATGACTCTGATGGATCCATGTGTTGTTTGTGGAAATAACGCACATGTAATGACCACTGGTTGATCCATGTGTGGTTTGTGGAAAGAACACACATGCAATGACAGTGGTGGATCCATGTGTGGTTTGTGAAAAGCACACACATGCAATGAGTCTAGTGCTGGTTTTAGCATAAGAACACACATCCAATGACTCTAGTGGGTCCACATGTGGTTTGGAAACGAACACACATGCAAGGACCACTGGTTGATCCAAATGTGGTTTGTGGAAAACAACACACATGCAACGAAAGCTAGTGAATCCATAAGTGGTTTGTGGAAAGAACACACATGCAATGACCACTGGTTGATCCATAAGTGGTTTGTGGAGAAGAATACACATGCAATGACCACTGGTTGATCGATATGTGGTTTGTGGAAAAAACACACATGCAATGACCACTGGTTGATCCATGTGTGGTTTGTGAAAAGAACACACATTCAATGACTCTAGTGCTAGTTTTAGTATAAGAACACACATGCAATGACCACTCGTTGATGCATCAGTGGTTTGTGGAAAGAACACACATGCAATGACCAGTGGTTGATCCATAATTGGTTTGTGGAAAAGAACACACATACAATGACCACTTGTTGATCCATAAGTGGTTTGTGGAAAAGAACACACATGCAATGACTCTTGTTGGTCCATATGTGGTTTTGGGAAAGAACACACATGCAGTGACCACTGGTTGATCCATGTGTGGTTTGTGAAAAGAACACACATGCAATATCACTAGTTGATCCATGTGTGGTTTGTGGAAAGAACACACATGCAATGACTCTAGTGCTAGTTTTAGTATAAGAACACACATGCAATGACTCTAATGGATCCATATGTGGTTTGTGAAAAGAACACACATACAATGACCACTTGTTGATCCATATGTGGTTTGTGGAAAGAACACACATGCAAGGACTCTAATGGATCCATATGTGGTTTGTGGAAAGAACACACATGCAATGACCCTAATGGATCCATATGTGGTTTGTGGAAAAGAACACACATGCAACGACCACTGGTTGATCCATATGTGGTTTGTGGAAAGAACACACATGCAATGACAGTGGTGGATCCATGTGTGGTTTGTGAAAAGAACACACATGCAATGAGTCTAGTGCTGATTTTAGTATAAGAACACACATGCAATGACTCTAGTGGGTCCACATGTGGTTTGTGAAAAGAACACACATGAAATGACACTGGTTGATCCATATGTCTTTTGTGGAAAAGAACACACATACAATGACCACTTGTTGATCCATAAGTGGTTTGTGGAAAGAACACACATGCAATGAACACTGGTGGATCCATAAGTGGTTTGTGGAAAGAACACACATGCAATGACTCTAGTGCTATTTTTAGTATAAGAACACACAAACAATGACTCTAGTGGGTCCAAATGTGATTTGTGGAAAGAACACACATGTAATGACACTGGTTGATCCATGTGTGGTTTGTGGAAAGAACACACATGCAATGACTCTAGTGGTTGATCCATGTGTGGTTTGTGGAAAGACCACACATGCAATGACTCTAGTGGTTGATCCATGTGTGGTTTGTGGAAATAACACACATGCAATGACTCTAAACGATCCATAAGTGGTTTGTGGAAACGAACACACATGGAATAACCACTGGTTGATGCATATGTAGTTTGTGGAAAGAACACACATGCAATGACACTGGTTGATCCATGTGTGGTTTGTGAAAAGAACACACATACAATGACACCGGTTTATCCATATGTAGATTGTGGAAAATAACACACATGCAATGGCCACTTGTTGATCCATGAGTGGTTTGTGGAAAGAACACACATGCAATGAACACTGGTGGATCCATAAGTGGTTTGTGGAAACAACTCACATGCCATGACTCTAGTTCTGGTTTTAGTATAAGAACACACAAGCAATGACTCTAGTGGGTCCATATGTAATTTGTGGAAAGAACACACATGCAATGACACTGGTCGATCCATTTGTGGTTTTTGGAAAGAACACACATGCAATGACTCTAGTGGTTTATCCATGTGTGGTTTGTGGAAAGAACACACATGCAATGACTCTAGTGCTAGTTTTAGTATAAGAACACAGATGAAATAACGCTAATGGATACATATGTGGTTTGTGAAAAGAACACACATACAATGACCACTTGTTGATCCATGTGTGGTTTGTGGAAAGAACACAAATGCACTGATGGTGGTGGATCCATGTGTGGTTTGTGAAAAGAACACACATGCAATGAGGCTAGTGCTAGTTTTAGTATAAGAACACACATGGAATGACTCTAGTGGGTCCACATGTAGTTTGTGAAAAGAACACACATGCAATGACATCGGTTGATCCATATGTGGTTTGTGGAAAAGAACACACATGCAATGTACACTTGTTGATCCATAAGTGGTTTGTGGAAAGGACACACATGCAATGAAGACTGGTGGATCCATAAGTGGTTTGTGGAAAGAACACACATGCAATGACTCTAGTGCTGGTTTTAGTATAAGAACACACAAGCAATGACACTAGTGGGTCCATATGTGATTTGTGGAAAGAACACACATGCAATGACACTGGTTGATCCATGTGTGGTTTGTGGAAAGAACACACATGCAATGACTCTAGTGGTTGATCCATGTGTGGTTTGTGGAAAGAACGCACATGCAATGACTCTAGTGCTAGTTTTAGTATAAGAACGCACATGCAATGACTCTAATGGATCCATATGTGGTTTGTGAAAAGAACACACATACAATGACCACTTGTTGATCCATGTGTCGTTTGTGGAAAGAACACACATGTAATGACAGTGGTGGATCCATGTGTGGTTTGTGAAAAGAACACACATGCAATGAGTCTAGTGTTGGTTTTAGTATAAGAACACACATGCAATGACTCTACTGGGTCCACATGTGGTTTGTAAAATGAACACATATGCAATGACACCGGTTGATCCATATGTGGTTTGTGGAAAAGAACACACATGCAATGACCACTTGTTGATCCATAACTGGTTTGTGGAAAGAACACACATGCAATTAACACTGGTGGATCCATAAGTGGTTTGTGGAAAGAACACAGATGCAATGACTCTAGTGTTGGTTTTAGTATAAGAAGAGACTCTAGTGGGTCCATATGTGATTTGTGGAAAGAACACACATGCAATGACACTGGTTGATCCATGTGCGGTTTGTGGAAAGAACACACATGCAATGACTCTAGTGGTTGATCCATGTGTGTTTTGTTGAAAGAACACACATGCAATGACTCAAGTGGGTCCACATGTGGTTTGTGAAAAGAACACACATGCAATGACCACTGGTTGATCCATGTGTGGTTTGTGGAAAGAACACACATGCAATGACAGTGGTGGATCCATGTGTAGTTTGTGGAAAGAACACACATGCAATGACTCTAGTGCTGGTTTTAGTATAAGAACACACAAGCAATGACTCTAGTGGATCCATATGTGATTTGTGGAAAGAACACACATGCAATGAAACTGGTTGATCCATGTGTGGTTTGTGCAAATAACACACATGCAATGACTCTAATGGATCCATATGTGGTTTGTGGAAAAGAACACACATGCAATGACCACTGGTTGATCCATGTGTGGTTTGTGGAAAGAACACACATGCAATGACACTAGTTGATCCATGTGTGGTTTGTGGAAAGAACACACATGCAATGACACTGGTTGATCCATATGTGGTTTGTGGAAAGAACACACGTGTAATGACACCGGTTGATCCATGTGTGGTTTTTGGATAGAACACACATGCAATGACTCTAGTGGGTCCATATGTGGTTTGTGAAAAGAACACACATGCAATGACCACTGGTTGAACCATATGTGGTTTGTGGAAAGAACACACATGCAATGACTCTAGTGGGTCCATATGTGGTTTGTGAAAAGAAACCACTAGTGGATCCATATGTGGTTTGTGGAAAGAACACACATGCAATGACTCTGGTGCTGGTTTTAGTATAAGAACACACATGCAATGACTCTAGTGGGTCCACATGTGGTTTGTGAAAAGAACACACATGCAATGACACCGGTTGATCCATATGTCTTTTGTGGAAAAGAACACACATGCAATGACCACTTGTTGATCCATAAGTGGTTTGTGGAAAGAACACACATGCAATGAACACTGGTGGATCCATAAGTGGTTTGTGGAAAGAACACACATGCAATGACTCTAGTGCTGGTTTTAGTATAAGAACACACAAGCAATGACTCTAGTCGGTACATATGTGATTTGTGGAAAGAACACACATGCAATGACACTAGTTGATCCATGTGTGGTTTGTGGAAAGAACACACATGCAATGACTCTAGTGGTTGATCCATGTGTGGTTTGTGGAAAGACCACACATGCAATGACTCTAGTGGTTGATCCATGTGTGGTTTGTGGAAATAACACACATGCAATGACTCTAAAGGATCCATAAGTGGTTTGTGGAAATGAACACACATGGAATAACCACTGGTTGATGCATATGTGGTTTGTGGAAAGAACACACATGCAATGACAGTGGTGGATCCATGTGTGGTTTGTGAAAAGAACACACATGCAATGAGTCTAGTGCTTGTTTTAGTATAAGAACACACATGCAATGACTCTAGTGAGTCCACATGTGTTTTGTGAAAAGAACACACATGTAATGACCACTAGTTGATCCATATGTGGTTTGTGGAAAAGAACACACATGCAATGACGACTTGTTGATCCATAAGTGGTTTGTGGAAAGAACACACATGCAATGAACACTGGTGGATCCATAAGTGGTTTGTGGAAAGAACACACATGCAATGACTCTAGTGCTGGTTTTAGTATAAGAACACACAAGCAATGACTCTAGTGGGTCCATATGTGATTTGTGGAAAGAACACACATGCAATGACACTGGTTGATCCATGTGTGGTTTGTGGAAAGAACACACATGCAATGACCCTAGTCGTTGATCCATGTGTGGTTTGTGGAAAGAACACACATGCAATGACTCTAGTGATTGATCCATGTGTGGTTTGTGGAAATAACACACATGCAATGACTCTAAAGGATCCATAAGTGGTTTGTGGAAACGAACACACATGGAATAACCACTGGTTGATGCATATGTGGTTTGTGGAAAGAACACACACGCAATGACACTGGTTGATCCATGTGTGGTTTGTGAAAAGAACACACATGCAATGACACCGGTTTATCCATATGTGGTTTGTGGAAAAGAACACACATGAAATGACCACTTGTTGATCCATGAGTGGTTTGTGGAAAGAACACACATACAATGAACACTGGTGGATCCATAAGTGGTTTGTGGAAAGAACACACATGCAATGACTCTAGTTCTGGTTTTAGTATAAGAACACACAAGCAATGACTCTAGTGGGTCCATATGTGATTTGTGGAAAGAAGACACATGCAATGACACTGGTTGATCCATGTGTGGTTTGTGGAAAGAACACACATGAAATGACTCTAGTGGTTTATCCATGTGTGTTTTGTGGAAAGAACACACATGCAATGACTCTAGTGCTAGTTTTAGTATAAGAACACAGATGAAATGACTCTAATGGATACATATGTGGTTTGTGAAAAGAACACACATACAATGACCACTTGTTGATCCATGTGTGGTTTGTGGAAAGAACACACATGCAATGATGGTGGTGGATCCATGTGTGGTTTGTGAAAAGAACACACATGCAATGAGGCTAGTGCTAGTTTTAGTATAAGAACACACATGCAATGACTCTAGTGGTTGATCCATGTGTGTTTTGTTGAAAGAACACACATGCAATGACTCAAGTGGGTCCACATGTGGTTTGTGAAAAGAACACACATGCAATGACCATGGTTGATCCATGTGTGGTTTGTGGAAAGAACACACATGCAATGACAGTGGTAGATCCATGTGTAGTTTGTGGAAAGAACACACATGCAATGACTCTAGTGCTGGTTTTAGTATAAGAACACACAAGCAATGACTCCACTGGATCCATATGTGATTTGTGGAAACAACACACATGCAATGACACTGGTTGATCCATATGTGGTTTGTGGAAAGAACACACATGCAATGACTCTAGTGGTTGATCCATGTGTGGTTTAGGGGAAGAACGCACATGTAATGACTCTAGTGCTAGTTTTAGTATAAGAACACACATGCAATGACTCTAATGGATCCATATGTGGTTTGTGAAAAGAACACACATACAATGACCACTTGTTGATCGATGTGTGGTTTGTGGAAAGAACACACATGCAATGACTCTGGTGCTGGTTTTAGTATAAGAACACACATGCAATGACTCTGGTTGATCCATATGTGGTTTGTGGAAATAACACACATGCAATGATCACTGGTTGATCCATGTGTGGTTTGTGGAAAGAACACACATGCAATGACTCTGGTGCTGGTTTTAGTATAAGAACACACATGCAATGACTCTGGTTGATCCATATGTGGTTTGTGGAAATAACACACATGCAATGATCACTGGTTGATCCATGTGTGGTTTGTGGAAAGAACACACATGCAATGCCACTACATGATCCATGTGTGGTTTATGGAAAGGACACACATGCAATAACTCTAGTGCTAGTTTTGGTATAAGAACACACATGCAATGACTCTAATGGATCCATATGTGGTTATTGGAAAAGAACACACATGCAATAACCATTGGTTGATCCATGTGTGGTTTGTGGAAAGAACACACATGCAATGACAATGGCGGATCCATGTGTGGTTTGTGAAAAGAACACACATGCAATGAGTCTAGTGCTGGTTTTAGTATAAGAACACACATCCAATGACTCTAGTGGGTCCACATGTGGTTTGTGAAAAGAACACACATGCAATGACCACTGGTTGATCCACATGTAGTTTGTTGAAAAGAACACACATGCAATGACCACTGGTTGATCCATAAGTGGTTTGTGGCAAGAACACACATGCAATGACCACTGGTTGATCCATAAGTGGTTTGTGGAAAAGAACACACATGCAATGACCAATGGTTGATCCATATGTGGTTTGTGGAAAGAACACACATGCAGTGACCACTGGTGGATCCATATGTAGTTTGTGAAAAGAACACACATGCAATGAACACTGGTGGATCCATAAGTGGTTTGTGGAAAGAACACACATGCGATGACTCTAGTGCTAGTTTTAGTATAAGAACACACATGCAATGACTCTAATGGATCCATATGTGGTTTGTGAAAAGAACACACATGCAATGACCTCTTGTTGATCCATGTGTGGTTTGTGGAAAGAATACACATGCAATGACTCTAGTCGTTGACCCATGTGTGTTTTGTGGAAAGAACACACATGCAATGACTCAACTGGGTCCAAATGTGGTGTGTGAAAATAACACACATGCAATGACCACTGGTTGATCCATGTGTGGTTTGTGGAAAGAACACACATGCAATGAAAGTGGTGGATCCATGTGTAGTTTGTTGAAAGAACACACATGCAATGACTGTAGTGCTGGTTTTAGTATAAGAACACACAAGAAATGACTCTACTGGATCCATATGTGATTTGTGGAAAGAACACACATGCAATGACCACTGGTTAATCCATATGTGGTTTGTGGAAAAGAACACACATGTAATGACCACTGGTTGATCCATATGTGGTTTGTGGAAAAGAACACACATGCAATGACCACTGATTGATCCATAAGTGGTTTGTGGAAAGAACACACATGCAGTGAACACTGGTTGATCCATGTGTGGTTTGTGAAAAGAACACACATGCAATGCCATTGGTTGATCCATATGTGGTTATTGGAAAGAACACACATGCAATGACCACTGGTTGATCCAAATGTGGTTCATGACATGAACACACATGCAATGACTCTTGTGGATACATATGTGGTTTGTGGAAAGAACACACATGCAATGAACTCTAGTGGATATATCTTGGCATAATTTGATGTATGCCACGATGCATTTCATTGTAAAAGACACCCACTTTCCATTTTTATACTACTCAGCTTTGCCCTTGGTTTTTTGATAGTACCCAGTTTTCCCCCTCTCTCTTTCGTAGAAGCCCAAACTTGTGCCCACTCTGTCTGCTACACCCTGATTGGTTGTCATAGTTGTCACACGGATCGTGCGCACCAACCGTTGATCATGTGTGATCCAACGAGGCTCGTTGCACACGTCATGCCCTTCACGGGACAGCGCGAGACAGCACGGACGTCTCCCTCAACGAGACTTCTACAAGAAGGAACACGATGCCGTCCATGGAAAAAGTCGTCGAGTGGTCATGTCATGTTTAATCTAGTCTGCAAAGGCTACAAGTCTACTACACGGCAACTGGTCATCCACGGACCATGGGTTATACCATTTTTACTATCCAGCGCGCCTGCACTCTCACTTCCAACATGCCCCCACCACACGAACCTTCCACGCGGCAGCCGTAGCCGGAAGAGCTGCCAACTGAGGCCCTCAAGGAGGCCTAAACGTCCCCGCATTAAAACCCCAGCCTATCGGGTCCTCCACCCGCACTCATCCACTACTCTCTCTTCCCTATCCAGCAAAACCCCACAATCTTGAATGTACTTGCACGAACCTTCTCCATGAAACCAGTGCGTGGGGGTGAGTGTCCGGGCATCGCCATCGGGGTGGTGCTTCACGCGGCAGATCTGGAGGAGCATCATGCAGCACAAGCCGAGGAGGACGTGCAGTTCAACCCCTTTGGGGACCATGTGCTCGCCGATGCTGACGACTTCGGAGGCGCCGATGAGGGCGTGGAGTTCGACGAACACGCTCCGCTCATGTACCCGGAGGTACATCTATTTCTACATGTTTCATATTTTCTGCTCGAGCTTAATCTATCCTGGCATCATAAAAAAATCTAGTCCTAATGATTAGATGCAACGTACGAACCGGTACATGGAGAGATCTAGTCTGTTCTGAATGAATCCACTTTATTTATTAATAAGTTACCAAGAACACAAACCACATTAATTTAGGAGCGAGCTGGAGAGACGGCCGTAATGAACTGCTGAACCTGTATAGACATGTTATTGCATCGAAAGTAACTTGGAATGGTGGAAGGAATATATATTTATTATTTTGCTCATTTCGGTTTGTATTCCATACATTACAGGTGTATTCAAGTGAGAAGGACTCTGACAAGGAGACCAGGGACAACAAGAGCCGCCATGTCATGAAGAAGCTCAAGAGCGGGATAATACCTTTCCGCACTCGACTTGGGGAGCTCAAGTGCCCTTTCTATAAGAAAGGAGTCAACCCGAGGATTTCTAGCTTGATTCTGCATGCGGTTGGCATCGGTAAAAGCTCGACTAGTAAACACAAGTCGGCGACCGAGGCTAAGCACGCTGCTTATGGCAAGTTCCTGAGGGAGTATGTCAAGACCGGCCTAGTGTCCCCTTACTTAGGAATCAACAACTTCTAGCCGACCAACCCCTTCACTGTGCTGGCCCGACCACTAATAATATTTAGTTCTCTTACCATATCTAGACCCTTAAACTATGGGGATTTCTATTTTCGTACCCTTCAAAATATATTCAAGTTCATCTGTTTATGGAGTTAAAGTTCCGGTGGCATACTCATTATTTTGCATGGATGGAGGGGTGCCCTTGACAGATATAAGGGTTATCATGTCCGCTAGATCACAGAGGATCAACGGTTCGTGGGCAAAACTGAGTACAACTGAATCGACATGGTTAAACACGACAGAAAAAAAACGTGACTCACGGTACACGTGTGCGGTGCACGGGGCGGTAGCGGACACGTATGGTCGTGCATGGTGCATTAGCATACGCGGTGCACGGTAGTGCAACGAAACATTGCTTCCCTTCTCCTTTAATAGAGGCCTCCCCACTCCCACTCATCACGCACTCGCTCACTCAACCGTCTCCACTATCCCATCACCTTCTGCAAACGCCCAACACAACCCCAACCACACCGGCGATGGAGAAGATCGGCGCGGTGGCCATCGGTGCCTCCAAGCCCACCGGCGAGGAGCCCCCTGTCCCCGTCCCCGCATCCGCCATAGCCGCCGGCGAGGAGGCCACTACCGGTCTCAGACAGATCCCGCTCGGCTAGGACCGCTACGAGGAGGTTGTCTACATAAGGCCGGAGAACCCCTACGACACCAGCATCACTGACCCATGGTCTGAGGTAACCAGGGTTTTCTCCCCTTCCCTTGTTCTTCCCCTGTTCCCATCATTGGATGCTAGATCATATGTTATTAGGGCTCGGCTGTTTGTATTTTTTACAGTAGCTAATCCTCTTGTGTTAGATCTCGATTTTCGATGAATCCCCATGTTTGTAGTTGGGATCAGTATTTGATTTGGTTTGAGATTTGGGGAATAATCTGGAGATCTCATTCGGTTAATTTGTGCAAAAAATCAATCCCGATAATCAAAGTATCTCAATCATGTCCTTATTTCACTCTACTATTTTTTCTAATAGGAGGATAGCACCGACCTCCGCAGCAACGACGAGTCCAAGGACACCAAGACTTGTCATGTGCCGAGGAGGCTAAAGTCCGGTCAGTACAACAACTTCTTCGCCGGTGACGTGTACATGTGCCCCTTCTGCCCCACCAGGAGGCTCCGCGCCATGGACTTCAACTCCCTCGTGAAGCATGCCGAGGACGTGAGGACCTACGGCGAGTCCGTAAACGTCCACGGCTTCAGGGCCAAGCACCAGGCACTCGGTCTTCACCTCTGCAACCTCCAGAAGGTGGCTATCGAGGAGGGTCGCATGCCCCCGATCAGACCCAAGGCGCCGAAGGTCAAGGGGCTGGGCAGCAAGAAGTGGAGGAGGCGCCAGAGGGAGGAGGCGGATGCCCTCCTGGCAGAGGCCACGAGGGGCCACTAATCAGCTGATGCTGTTGCTGCTGCTGTAAAGCAGCTTCTTTTGTGTTGTCTGTGTTGAAGCAGTCTGCTGCTGCTGCTGAGCAGCCTAATTGTCGAACCTCATTAAGTACCGTACTATATAACCTATATTAGCTGCTTTATCTACATCTGCTCTGTTTACTGAATTTATTTATGGTACTGGTTCATTTTGCTGCTCTAGATTTGCTACCAGATTGGGGAAAAACGATCGCAAAAGGAACAATGAATGAAGAGAGAAGATGCTCTAGATTCCCTACCTTTTTGGGCAAAAAACACAATTGTTAGAGAGAGAGGGGAAAAGGTGCTCTTAAAAAGGCCAAATAACAAAAAAAAACTTCCACTTTAGGCGTCATGGCGCACGTAACGGCCAAGCCTTTGACCAGACGGCACCCTCCTCCGAGCGCATGTGAGGGCTTCGGAATATCGGGAGGGAAAAAGTGAGGACAAACGAGACACAATGTAGCTATAGCTAAATCTGACAAAAAGCTGAATTTGGCTTTACCATGCAATTTGGCTAGAGCTCCACAATGTAGCTATTCTAAATCCCTAAACTATGTGGTGCGTTGAAACCTAATGCTTTTCCACCGACACGTGTGTTGCAAAGTTGCTTGATCGTGCATGCTTACACAAGTGGCCTACAGAGAAACTTATAGAAGCATGGGCAAACGAGCTTCATTTTGGCAAATTCGGGAGAAGCTTTGCGCAATCGGCAGGCCTGATCGGCTAGGCGGCTGCCCCGGGGTTCAGGGATGCTAGGTCCATGTCTATGTTTACACTTCTTAAACTTGTTAGGAATTAATAATAACTGTACACTTCCTTCTGTCCTGTCACGTTACGTCGTGTCAACACCGCGCACCCGCTGCAGATCGGCAACCGGACGGTGGTCTACGTGACCGGTCTCTGCCACGCCAAAGCCACATCGCACACCCGTCCCATCGCCTAATGGGACGGACGCCGAATTTAATCGCTAGGATTGGAAACCATCGGTGCTCGCCCGGTCAAACTTGCTTCCACATGGGTATGACCGGAATATTGGTAAACAAAATTTAAGGATGGCCTTCCGTCTCCTCAGCACATCACTATGCAAAAATCCCCAACTCATTCCTTCTGCCGGCGCCGCCACCGCAAGAACCATCGACGCTGCCATAGGCACCGCCTCCGCCTGGCCATACCACCGCAATAGATCACTCCACCTTCACGCCCAGTCCCAGCCACCGCTATCGACCCTAGGCCACTGCCGCCGCATTAGCTGCTGCCATGGACGCAGAGTACGGCGTGTTCGGCGACAGGAGCGACTACACTGACGAGTACACCGTCACCGCCCATGGCACCACCAAGCTGACGGTCGTCCACACAAATGCGTCAGCGGATGTTGCCAAGGTCATCACAATGTACGAGCGGTGGCTACAGGAGCCGATGGATAGGTACAAGATCGTCGGCCTTGACCTCGAGTATACCGGAGATAGGAAGAGGACGGCGCTTTTGCAGCTGTCCATGCGCAACCACTGCCTCCTATATCATGTATGTAGGGCCAAATCTATATGCCCGGAGCTTTGCGAGTTCCTACATAGGAGGGAGATCTACTTTGCCAGCGTCGACATCAAGAACGACACTCCAAAGCTAGAACGGGATCTCCTCGTTCATGTCGTCAATCACGTCAGTCTCCAACGTTTGTGGAGGTACCCGGATGGCGGTACGGGGAAAGCCGACGTGACTATACTTGCTGCCGACATCATCGACCGTGAGTACACCGGCATGAAAGTCGAGTTCTAGAAGCACCTGCACGAGCGATGGGAGTGGAGGCACCTGGATTACGATGCGATCAAGTACGTAACCAGGGACGCGTATGTCTGATACGTCCAAAACGTATCTACTTTCCCGAACACTTTTGCTATTGTTTCTCCTCTATACCTGTGTGATTTGGATGCAACTAATGCGGACTGACGCTGTTTTCAGCAGAATTGCCTTGGTGTCTACTTTTTGTGCAGAAAGTCAACTATCAGGAAAAATCCCGGAAAATATGCCAAAAATCCTATTTCACCCGAAGACTCCAGGAGCCAGAATACAAGACGGAGAAGAGCCCTGGGGTGGCCACACCACCTAGTGGCGCGGGCCAGGCCAGGCCACGCCAGGGGGTGGTGTCGGCCCCCCAGGCACCCCCCGGCCTCTCTCTTCACCTATAAGGAGCCTTCTGACCTAAAAACTTCGGGGGGTTTGACGTTTTTCCAGAAGGAGTTCCGCTCTGCCGCCACCACCAGATTCCACGAAACAGCACCAGAAACTCTGTTCTGGCACCCTGTCGGGACGGGGAATTGGAGGAGATCATCGCCATCATCATCACCATCGCTTCTCCATCGACCATCCATGTTTCCCCCATCTATGAGTGAGTAATCCCCCGCTGCAGGCTATGGGGATGGTAGGGATTGGATGAGATCGTTTATGTAATGGCATCAGATTGTTAGGGCATGGTGCCTAGTATCTTTTATTAGTGCTTTATGACTTTGTTGCGACTTGTTGTGCTTAATTCTTGTCACTAGGGCCCGAGTGCCATGATTTCAGATCTGAACGTATTATTGATTCATTATGATAGTATTGTTTTTGGTCTTATCTACAAGTTGTACACACACGTTGTTGTCTGGAACCTATGGCCCCGAAGTGACAGAAATCAGGATAACCTGAAGGGAATGGCTTTGATGTGAGGATCACATGTGTTCACTGAGTGTTAATGCTTTGCTCCGGTGCTCTATTAAAAGGAGCACCTTAATTGCTAGTAGTTCCCTAGAGGCCCCGCTGCAAACGGGCTGGCAAGACAATAGATGTTGTGCAAGTTCTCATTGCGAGCACGTATGACTATATATGGAACACATGCCTAGGATTGTCTAGTACTTGGATGCTTTATCTTATATATCTGTAATTGCCCTATGTTCTGATTGTTATGTGAATTGTCTTGTCCATGCAACGCCCGTCCATCCATCCCTATGCCTACCGCACTCGAATCCCATTGTTTACTGCTTTTGTTACTATTGTCTTTGCTTTGCTACTGCTGTTACTTTACTATTCCTACTACAAAACTGTTGCTACTGATAAACTACTGTGAGCAAGATTGTTTCCAGGTGCAGCTGATTTGACAACTCAGTTGTTAAGGCTTATAAATATTCTTTGGCTCCCCTTGTGTCGAATCAATAGATTGGGTTTCACTTCCCTCGAAAATACTGCGATACACCCCCTATACTTGCGGGCCATCAAGACTATTTTCTGGCGCCGTTGCCGGGGAGCATAGCTTTATTTATCAAGTTCACTTGGATTCTCTATTGTTCGCTGCTATCCATCCATCATGGGTAAGTCTCGTGATGGCAAGTTTCCTATTTTACCATCCACTACAAGAAGAGGTACGGTTCTGAACACCTCTGATGCTCTTGATTCACCGTCTGTTATAAGTAAGCTCGTTACACCACCACATACACACGCTACACACACTGCTACTACTGCTGAATCTGAAACTTCTGATGCTTATGATGCTGCTTCTACTGTGCTTGATAAGAGTGGTTCATTAGGTCCTTTCCTAGATGCTACGATTGCTAGAACTATAGCTGGAAATACCGAAACTCCTAATGAAGACACTACCACACCTCTTAGCTCACCTGAGTCTAGTGAGAGTTATGATATTGAAGAAGATTATGTTGAGATGACCGATGAGTTTATTAAAGAATGTAAGAACACCCATGATAGGAGCGCTGCTAAGAGTCTCCTTGAGAGGCGTACTATTAGACCCAAATTATCTCCTGCTGCTAAGTTTGCTGATTCTCCCATAAACATTATAGATGAAGATTATGATTTCTCTCTCGATCTATCCTACATAGCTATTGTCGAGAAAGAACCTTTTAGTGGGACTAAGAATGAAAGTGCGGTAGCACATATGAATGAAATTTCTACCATGAGTGGCTTGTTTTCTGATGATATTAAGATGCGTACTTACTTTGTTGCCAAGATTTTCCCCTTTTCACTCAAAGGAGAAGCTAAAACTTGGCTTAGTAATTTACCTCCTGGATCTATTGATACTCCTGAGTGCTTGATTAGTACTTTCCTGCAGAAATATTTTACTCCCAGTGCTAGACATGCTATTTTGTAGGAACTTTTTGATTTTAAACAGGGAGAAAAAGAGGTATTGCCTGAAACTTGGGCAAGGTTTTGTGCTTTGATTCATGCACAGGCTGGAAGTCCTTTACCTAAGAATGATCTTCTTGATATATTTTATAATGGACTAACCAAGGAATCTAGGACATACCTAGATAGTTGTGCTGATTGTGTTTTCAGGAATAGGACTCCTAAGGAAGCTGAGGAATTAATGGCTATAATAAGCAAGAATTATGAAGATTGGACTCCTCCTAAACAAGCTATACCTGAAGTAATTGTACCTGAACCATCTATTCCTGTGCCTATTCCAACATCAAAGAAGAGAGGAGTTATTGAATTAAATGATGAAGTGATGAAGGAAGCTAAGAAATGTCTTAAGGAGAAGGGAATTAAAGCTACATATGTCAAGAATTTACCTCCTATAGAAAAATTGTGTAAGCCTATTCCCTACTCATCCACTATTGAGGTACACTCTCTCCAACACTTTGATGAAGGTGATATCCCTTACGCTAAACCTCCTGATCAATGCTTAGAAGAATTTGATGTCTTTATTGTTAAGCAAGATAACTTTAATAAAAGGGTGCAAAATCATCTAATGGAAAACACTAGAGCTATTGTAGAGTTGAAAGATATTGTGGAAAGAACCTCCAATGATGTTAAAATGATTGTTAAACACTTTCAAATGGTTCAAACTCAAATAGACCAACTCGTTAAAGTGCAAAACGACTTGCTAGTTAATGCTGCTAAAGAAAAACATGCTTATGAAATTAGGACTAGAAGTGGAGCTGCTACCCAGGATCCTCTATATCCTGAGGGGCATCCCAAAAGAATTGAGCAGGATTCTCAACAAGTTGAAAATAGTGGTTCTACTCATAAGAAAAGCAAAAAAAGAAACATAAAACTGTTGTAGAACCCTCTGAACCTGCTATAGATCCTAATAGTATATCTGTCTCTGATGCTGAAACGGAAAGTGGTAATGAAGAAAATGAAGTTCATAATGAAGAAAAAGTTGAAGAACCTGAAAACCACACTAAGAATACTAAATACACTAAAGAGGATTTTATTGCTAAGAAACATGGTAGTGAAAGAGAACCTTGGGTCCAAAAACCTCTGGCTTTCCCTGATAAGAAACACAAGTCAAAGGAAGATGAACACTATAATAAGTTTTTTGAGTGGATGAAGCCTTTATTCTTGCAAATTCCTTTGACTGATGCTATTAAATTGCCCCTTACTCAAACTATATGAAGGACATTGTCTCGAATAAAAGGAAGATCCCTAATGAAGAAATCTCTACTTTGCTTGCTAATTATTCCTTCAATGGTAAGGTTCCTAAGAAACTTGGAGACCCAGGGATTCCAACTATCCCTTGCTCTATTAAGAACAGTTATGTTAGAACTGCTTTGTGTGATTTGGGAGCTGGAGTTAGTGTTATGCCTTTCTCTCTCTACAAGAGGCTTCAACTTGAAAAATTAATACCAACTGATATATCTTTGCAAATGGCTGATAAATCTACCACTATTCCTGTGGGTATATGTGAGGATGTACCTGTTCAAGTGGCTCATAATTGCTTGATATTAACTGATTTTGTTGTGCTTGAAATGCCTGAAGATGATAATATGTCTATTATTCTTAGGAGACCTTTCCTTAATACCGCAGGAGCTATTATTAATTTTAATCAAGGAAAGGTGACCTTCAATGTTAATGACAAGGAACATACTGTCTATTTCCCCAAAAATATTGAAAGGACTTATGGTTTGAATTCAATTGAACATGTTGAGGGCATTCAAGTTGGAGAAATATATTGTCCCATACCAAGAGAAAATTTTGAAACTATTATGATTGGGACCATTGCTATCAAGGTTAAGGTAACATAATCATTAGTGGAGTACAAAGTTTTGTCTCATATGCAATTGTTTTGGTAGCAAGACTTGATCAACCTTGCTAACAAAAGGATTCCATTGAACAAAACAATGTTTTCATTATGAATATCTCCGTTTATTTCTATCCTTTGCATTTTAGTTTTTGCTTTCGTTTAGTTTTCTTTTTGTTGTTAGTTGCTTGCATGCTAGAACTTCTGTAGTTCTAGCCTTGTTTTGTCCTTGCATCATGTTTCCAAAAGAAAAAAAAATCTGTCTGTCAGAAAAATCATTCTTCTATTTCTGAAAAATTCCCAAAAATAAAGTGTCTCGAAAAATTCCAGAAAATTCATATTAAATTTTTACGTGAAAAAAGGGGCAGAGGAGTACCTAGTAGGTACCAGGGGGGCCACCAGGCAGGCAGACCATGTGGTGGCGCGGCTAGCCCTGGGTGGCGACATGCCCTGGTGTGGGCCACCCCTAGCCCCCCACTTACTCTCTCACCTACCACTTTCTTCTCTCTCCTGAGTAAGCTCCAGTTCATAGCTCAAAATCGCGTTCTTTCTATGCTTGCTCTTGATTTCTTCGATCTCCTTGCTCAGCCCATCTTTCTTGCTGAAATTTGGAGTATTTGTTCCCTGGTATGTGACTCCTCCCCTTGTCCAAGTAGATTTGTGATTAGTGGATTATATGTTGAGTATTTTGCTGCTGTAGGTGACTGGTTTTGAGAGCTTCTAAGCTTGTTTGATGCTTAGAGATATAGTTTTGATGCATGTTTAGGCCTCTTCCAAGTCCCTATGAGTAGAATCCTTCATTATATTTACTTTGCAATCACTTGTTTAATAGGTGTTTAAATTTCAGAATACCAAGCATGAACAACCGTACTTTTGGAGAGATATTTGAGAGTGATGTACCTAGGAGGTTGAGGCCCTCAAGAATAGCCTCCCAAGCTAGGCAATCATACAATGGAGACCTCATTGCAACCCGTATTGGCAGTGAAAGGGATGATGGAGATGCTCACCCATCCTCTTTTCCTTGTTTTACTTTCTTGCAAGCTGCAGGTATTCTTCATGATTTCTTGCTACTGATTGAGAGGGTTGGTTTGACTTCTTATATGCAAGATGAGAGTGCACAATACGCTATGATCACCAAAACTTTTGTTGAGAGCTTCTCATTTACCAACACACCCTATCAATCTACTGTCTCTTTTAAAATCTATGATATGCCCTTCACCATGCCTTTGGAGAGATTTTGTAGTATTGTACGTGTGTGTATGACAGGGACCATGAAGAAAATTCAAGGGCGACCCGCTGATTTGTTGGAGATTTACCGAGGGGTGACCAATGATGATGACCGCGTGGCACAACGCGGAAAGATAAGAAATATCCAACTTCCTGCTCTTAGATACTTTTCATACTATCTTGCCACTAGTGTATTGGGTAGGGAGAACACTAGTAATATCTCCAACTATCACTTAGCTTTCCTTGCTGCTACGCTCAACAATGGTACTCGGTACAATCTTGGCTCGCTTATTGCTCGCCGCCTAGCTGCTAGGGGGCCTATCTATGGGGGCATCATTGCCTCGCGTGTAGTCACTGCATTAGGTCTCTCAGTGGATCCCGATGATGCTATGCTAGCACCACAGAGGCTTGACCTTGTTGCCATGAAAACTCATCACTTTGTCACTGCTACCTCTGATTTGAACAATCTAGTGTATAGGATGCTTTTCACTGATGGGGATGAAAGGGAGATCCTTTTGCCACAGCCTGCTTTGTTTAGTGTTGACAGGAGACCGTGGTCGCGCTCCAAGGAGGAGGTGGACGAGCAGCTTCGCTTGCTGGGTTTCCACAAGCAGCACCAGGAGGATGTGCCCTCCTATGATTACTCCGCACATTACGGAGGGACATACTCGAGCTCGCACCAGGACGAGGGGACCTCCTCGTCGTACCACGGTGACACTTCATCCTGGCCAGCTTGGGATTGATACCCCACTTAGGCCAAAAGCCTAAGCTTGGGGGGAGGTACGCCGACACCGCACTCATCTCCATATCATGTTGCGTCGGTACTTTGTATATGCATGTTTTCGTTCTCTTATTAGTTTTTGTTCTTCTTTGCTTTTGCTTTCTAAAAAACACAAAAAGACCAAAAATATTTTTTGTTGTTTCTCTTTGGTTTGCTTCTTATTTTTTCCTTGGTTTGCTTTTCCTTTTTGCTTTGTTTGAACTATTCGAAAAACCCAAAAAGATTTTGCTTTGTTTGTTTTTCTCTTTTGGTTCTTGTTTAAAAATCGAAAACACCAAAAATATTTGTCGTTCTTCTTTGGTTTTTGCGAGTTTGCTACAGGGTTCGGCAGTCCTCAGTGGATATTGGTTTCATATTATTATTCAATCCACACAAGTGAAGAGCAATAATGAGGATTAATGACAACTTGAGGCATGGTAAGAGGCTGGTAATGAACTCTATTTGTCTTCATTTTTTGTACATATACTCATCATTGTGAGCTTGCTTAGTCCATTCATGTAGGGTGTATGTTATCTTTGGATGCTTAGTAGTTCTTGCTTTCTTGTGATTAGCCCCAGCCCGCTAATACTTTGTAGAATGTCTCATGAATGTTTGCTTGCATTACTCTATTCATAAATTGGTATGACACCGTGGTATCCTCCTCTGAATGTTTAATTTGAATTGACTTGGCACATGCTCACGCATGCACATGACTGTAATAATCAGTTAAGCCTTGACAACTTATTTTGCCTTGAGGATCTTGAATCACTTTCATTCCATGAGTAGTCCTGTTTTGTTGCAAGCATGATAATGATAGCTATTGCTCTCTCGTTTGTCGCTCCCTTACTGTTGCTAGCCTTCACTTCCACTGAGTATGTTTTACTCAAGTTCCAAACTCCCAAAACTAAATATTTCCAAAGTGTCCACCATACTGATACGTCCATTTTGCATCACTATTCTATGTCTTAATTCACTATTATTCATTGATATATTTCGTATTGAGATGTGATACTTATGTTGTTTCATCTGTTTTTGCATGGTTGATGACTTTTGGAGCATGGACCGCTGCAGTCAGGATTCTGATGGAAAAGGTGATGTTTGGAGGCAAAATTCGCGAAGATCAGAAAATCCGGGAAAATATATATAGAAAATTCTATTTTTCCAGAAGACTCAAGATGCCAGAAGATGGAGTGGAGGTGGGCCACAGGGGGCCCACACCACCCCATGGCGCGGGTAAGCCCAGGCCGCGCCAGGGAGTGGTGTGGCTACCCTGGCCCACTCCAGCCTCTCCCCTCTGGCGTATATCTTCCTCCCGAAACCCTAAGACTCGGAGAGCGACAACAGAAAGATTTCGCCGCCTCTACGGGGCGGAAAACACCAAGAGAGAAAGATCTCTCGGGCAGACAGATTTCTGCCGGGGGAATTCCTTCCCGGAGAGGGGAGATCATCGCCATCAACACCACCATCAAGCTGGACTTCATCGGGATCATCATCATCACCACCATCATCACCATCAGCACCCTCATCACCATCTCCATATTGCTGTAACAATTGAGTTGAATCTTGCATTAGTTCATAGGGGAAACTTTCCCGGTGTTGATTACTCTTTGTAGTTGATGCTATTGAGTGAACCGTTGAATTATTGTTTATGTTCAGATTGTTATACATCATTATTCCATCTCTGATCATGATCCATATGATGTCTTGTGAGTAGTTTGTTTTGTTCTTGAGGACATGGGAGAAGTCTTGTTGTTAGTAGGGGAGTTGTGTTGAGAAAGATTCAATAGATTGTTATTTAAGTTGTGGTATACTTCTTCTAGTGGTGTCATGTGAACGTCGACTACATGACACTTCACCTATATGGGCCTAGGGGAATGCATTGTGTATTTGGCTACTAATCGTAGGGGTTGCCGGAGTGACAGAAACCTGAACCCCCGTTAGGAAACCATTGCACAAGGGATGTAAGGGTCTTAGAGTTTAAAGCTGTGGTTAGGTTTCTACCTTAATTACTTTCTTGTACTTACGGATGTTTGCAAGGGGGTTTAATCACAAGTATGTATTAAGTCTAGGATGGGACGGTACATTAGCACAGGTTCACCCACACAACACTTAGCAAGCTAGAGAAGATTAATCGACTATATGAAGCGAAAGCACTTGACAGTCTTCCCATGTGTCCTCGAGAATGTTTGGTCATCTATAGAAATATAGACGACTTGTCCTTTGCTGCATAAAGGATTGGGCCACTTGCTGCATTCATTCTTACTGTCTTTTATTTACTCGTACTTTGTTTACTAGCTTTATCGAAAACCCCTAAATATCCGTTTGCTAAGTATTTGCAGAGAATTCCTGATCCATACCACTAGACAGCACCTTCTGCTCCTCGTTGGGTTCGACACTCTTACTTATCGAAAATACTGTGATACACCCCCTATACTTGTGGGTCATCAAGACTATTTTCTGGCGCCGTTGCCGGGGAGTGAAGCGCTATTGGAGAGTGGAACTGGAAAAGGAAACTTCTACTGTGAGTATTGTTTACTTCTGCTAGTTGCTTTATCTTCATTATGGATAGTTCGCTGAGTTTCTTATTTGGTAATGCTACTACCACTGCTAAGGTAGTAGATAAGCCACCACCTGCTGATAAAGATGTTTTCAAAATACCTACAAGAATTATTGATCGTGTTATGGACAACTACTATGTTGGGGATGGAACTGTCCATCACGGTGATCATTTACTCTTTATACACGAATTATGCGGGTTGTTCAAGTGTGCAGGTATTACTATAGATCAAGTTAAGAAGAAGTTATTCTCATTATCACTGAAAGGAAGATTTGAGGAATGGTATAAGCTGCTGAAGAATGGAGCTCTGGAATGGGAGGAAATAGTGCCTCTCTTTTATTCAAAGTTTTATCCTCCTAGTGAAATTCATAAAGATCGGAATCAAATATACAACTTTTGGCCTCTTGATGGAGAGAATACAGCTCATGCTTGGGGGAGATTGAAGTTACTAATTCTCAAATGTCCCATTCATGAGCTCCCCAACAATATTATTATCAGTAACTTTTATGCAAGGCTCCCTCTACATGATAAAGATTTATTGGATGCTTCTTGTGCTGGATCATTCACTCGTATGGACGAAGAAGTTAAATGGGACCTTCTGGACCGTATTCAAGACAATGCTGAAGCTTGGGAGAACGACAAAGGTAGAAAGTCAGGTATAAATTATGATTATGAATGCATTGAATCTTTTATGGGAACTGATGACTTTCAAAATATTAGTAATCTTTATGGTCTTGATTTGCAAGTTATTACGAATTGCTTTAGAGCTTTTGCTTCCTATATTGAAATTCCAAAAAGGGGATGGAACAAGTACCATGCACCTTACAAAGATATTGTAGACTATGCTCCTATTGGAAGTGGTAACTATTGCATTATTGATCCCATCTTACCCGAGCGTTATATCGAGAAGATTCCCTTTCCCGAAAAGGCAAAGGACCATCCTATGATAACTAATGTAATCACCAAAAGTGAAAAAAGAACTGTAAAACCTGATGAACAAATAAACATTGAACCTGTGGTAGCAATTGTGAAAGACCTTGTCACTAAAAGCGTAGAAGATGGGCACATAGTCTTTTGTGAGGATGCTTCTAATATTGTTTCACATCCCAATAGGTCTAAAAAGGCTAGTGTTCCTGTGCTTTCTGTTAGAATAGGTGATCATTGCTATTATGGTTTATGTGATATTGGTGCAAGTTCTAGTGCTATTCCTTATGAGCTTTACAGAGAAATTATGCATGAAATCAGTCCTTGCGAGTTGGAGGAGATTGATGTGGTTATTCACCTTGCTAATAGAGAGACCATCTCTCCAATTGGTATTGTGCGAGACATGGAAGTTCTTTGTGGTAAGATTAAGTACGCTACTGATTTTCTAGTACTTGGTTCAGCCGCTAGTAAAACTTATCCTATCATTTTTGGTAGACCTTTCTTGAGTACTTGTGGAGCTATTATTGACTGCAAGAGGGAGAAAATCTTGACTACGTTTGATGGGGAATCCTATGACTTTAATTTTTCGAAATTTGCTAAAGAACCTTGCGAAGAGGAAACCCATAATGAGGATTTTAGGGTTGAACAACTTGCTTCTATTTCTCTTGCTCCTAACAATGCTTTGCAGCAATTTATGGAGGAACATGAAAGTGAAATCTTCATGGAAGAAAGAAATGAGATTGACATGATTCTCCATGATCAACCAGTGATGCTTAAGCACGACTTGCCTGTAGAAGACTTGGGTACCATGATGCCACCTAAAAAGGATCCGGTCTTCGATCTAAAACCTCTCCCTGATGATCTTAAATATGCTTTTATTGATGATAAAAAGATATATCATGTTATTATTAGCGCTAAACTTTTAGGGGAGGAAGAAGAAAGATTATCGGAAGTTCTGAAGAAACACCGAGGAGCTATGGGCTATACTCTGGATGATTTGAAAGGGATTTCACCTACTATATGTCAGCATTCTAACAACATAGAACCAGATGCGA
Source organism: Avena eriantha (assembly GCA_910589775.1). Taxonomy (NCBI): domain Eukaryota; kingdom Viridiplantae; phylum Streptophyta; class Magnoliopsida; order Poales; family Poaceae; genus Avena; species Avena eriantha. Next base: position 157,278,118 of record OU342741.1, on the reverse strand, counting down.
AGCCAGTAGTGGAGCACCAACGACGTTTAAATCCTAAGATGAAGGAAGTGGTAAGGAATGAGGTATTGAAACTCCTTGATGCTGGTATTATTTACCCTATTGCTGATAGTGAATGCTCATGTTCATTGTGTTCCTAATAAGGGAGGTATTACCGTTGTCCCTAATGATAATGATGAACTTATTCCTCAAAGAATAGTGGTAGGCTATAGGATGTGCGTCGATTTTAGGAAAGTCAATAAAGTCACTAAAAAAGATCACTACCCGCTTCCTTTTATTGATCAAATGTTACAAAGGTTGTCTAAAAAGACCCATTTTTGTTTTCTTGATGGTTATTCTGGTTTCTCTCAAATTGCTGTCAAACAACAAGATCAAGAAAAAACTACTTTTACTTGCCCTTATGGAACTTATGCTTATAGACGTATGCCTTTTGGTTTATGTAATGCTCCTGCTACTTTCCAAAGGTGCATGTCCACTATCTTTCATGGCTTTTGTGAGGAAATTGTAGAAGTGTTCATGGATGACTTTTCTGTCTACGGAACTTCTTTTGATAATTGTCTGCACAACCTTGATAAAATTTTGCAGAGATGTGAAGAAACTAATCTTGTTCTTAATTGGGAAAAATGCCACTTCATGGTTAATGAAGGGATTGTTCTTGGGCATAAAGTTTCTGAAAGAGGCATAGAAGTTGATAGAGCTAAGGTTGAGGCAATTGAGAAGATGCCATGCCCAAGAGACATCAAAGGTATTCGTAGTATCCTTGGTCATGCTGGTTTCTATAGAAGGTTTATTAAAGACTTTTCTAGGATATCAAAACCCCTTACCAATCTTCTTCAAAAAGATGTACCCTTCGTTTTTGATGATGATTGTAAGGAAGCTTTTGAAACTCTTAAGAAGGCTTTAACTACAGCCCCTATCGTTCAACCACCTGATTGGAGTTTACCCTTTGAAATAATGTGTGATGCTAGTGATTTTGATGTAGGTGCTGTCCTTGGGCAACGTATTGATAAAAAGCTAAACGTTATCCATTATGCTAGTAAGACTTTAGACGCTGCTCAAAGGAATTATGCTACTACTGAAAAGGAATTTTTAGCTATTGTTTTTGCTTGTGATAAGTTTAGGCCCTATATTGTGGACTCAAAAGTAACCATTCATATTGATCATGCTGCTATTAAATATCTTATGACAAAGAAGGACGCTAAGCCTAGGCTTATTAGATGGGTACTGATTTTACAAGAGTTTGATCTACATATTGTAGATAGAAAGGCTGCTGAAAATGTTGTAGCTAATAATTTATCTCGTTTGGAAAATATTTCTTTTGATCCTATGCTTGTTAATGATAGTTTCCCAAATGAACAATTAGCCGCAGTAGGGGTGAACTCGCGAGGAAGCCCTTGGTATGCTGAGTATGCTAACTTTATTGTCTCCAAGTATTTGCCTCCAACTTTTACAGCTCAGCAAAGAAGAAAGTTCTTTTATGATTTGAGGCATTATTTTTGGGATGACCCACACTTATAGAAAGAAGGGGTTGATGGTATTATGCGAAGATGTGTTCCAGAGTATGAACAAAAAGAGATATTGCGTAAATGTCACGGGAGAGCCTATGGAGGACACCATGTAGGAGATAGAACTGCACAAAAGGTATTACAATCAGGTTTCTACTAGCCTACCCTTTTTAGAGATGCAAGAAAATTTGTTTTATCTTGTGATGAATGTCAACGTGTTGGTAATATTTCTAAACGCAATGAAATGCCTATGAACTACTCTCTAGTTATTGAACCTTTTGATTGTTGGGGATTCGACTTTATGGGACCTTTCCCTCCTTCGAAGGGTTACACTCATATTCTTGTTGTCGTTGATTATGTTACTAAGTGGGTAGAAGCCATTCCTACGAAAAGTGCTGACGGGGAAACCTCTCTAAAAATGCTTAAGGATGTTATCTTTACTAGGTTTGGAGTGCCTAGGTATCTCATGACTGATGGGGGTTCTCATTTCATTCATGGCGGTTTTAGGAAGACCCTTGCTAAGTATGATGTTAATCATAGAATTGCTTCAGCTTATCACCCCCAAACTAGCGGGCAAGTAGAGTTATCAAATAGAGAAATTAAATCTACCTTGCAAAATACTGTTAATAGGTCTAGAAAAAACTGGGCTAAGAAGTTGAATGATGCTTTATGGGCTTATAGAAGTGCTTATAAGAATCCTATGGGAATGGCTCCTTATAAGATGGTTTATGGGAAAGCTTGCCACTTACCCCTAGAATTAGAACACAAAGCTTACTGGGCAGTGAAAGAACTAAATAGAGATTGTAAGCTAGCTGGTGAGAAAAGACTTTTTGACTTAAGTTCTTTAGATGAATGGAGGAGTGAAGCCTATGAGAATGCTAGGCTCTTTAAAGAAAAAGTTAAAAGATGGCATGACAAGCGAATGCTTAAGAGAGAATTTCATATTGGTCAGAAAGTTCTATTGTATAAGTCTCGTCTCAGATTTTTTGCAGGTAAGATACTATCAAAATGGGAAGGACCTTTCATCATTGAAGAAGTATACCGTTCAGGAGCAATAAAAATTTCTTCTCTAAAAGATAATCCTACACAAGTAGTGAATGGACAGCGACTCAAACACTATATTGCTGGAGATTCTTACAATGAAGATGTTGATGCCTTTCAAGTTATAACTCAGAGAAATTCATTGAGGACCAAATTCAGAGACCTGCAGAGTCCGTTTCCAACTAGGTAACAGTTCTGGTAAGAAAAGTTCCGTGAAAATACAATACAACTATATTTTTGCAGTTTTTAGTCAATAAGGAAAGCTCCGAAGCGAAAAAGGGACGGAAACGGAGCCAGGGTGGCCCACACCACCCCATGGCACGGGCCCACCCCTGGCCGTGCCACCAGGTGGTGAGGCCACCCAGGACTCCGCCTCCGACTCGTTTTCTCCCAGTACCTTCCTTTTGAAGTGAAACTTCGTAATATATACCCCCCCGGATCCCCCGAGGTTCGTATATCGTGTTTTTGTTGTTTTTTTGTTTCGGTCTGTTTCTGCCAGGTAGAATCCCAGATTTGGAGCCACAATGTCTTCCTCTGGAACATCCAAGAGAGATTCCTTAGAAGATATCATCAACCCATACATGAGAGAATTGAAGATTCATCCCAAGGAGTTGTTGCTCGAAGGTGGGGAGGTCCGGATTAAGGAGGTTCAAGGCCCTAAAGGTGAAGGAAGTCTGGAGGACAGGATGGAAGCATTGGAGCAAGAAGTCTTTAGGTACAGGAAGATGGCGGAGCACGAAGTGGACATCATCCACAAGATTTGTTCCGAACTCATCGCCGAGCACCAAAAGGAGACTACTGAACTCAAAGATGAAGTCTTTTCACTCCGCCAAACAACCAACGAACTGCAAGCACAGTTTTATGATGTTCAAAATCAAAACTGTGAGTATGAGGCTAGATTTAAACGCATAAGTGCTGCTGCAAGTTTCAGGATGTTGGAAACCACGATGTCCTTTGTTGATGGGAAGCCTTTACCCTGGAAGACGGACGAAGATGAGAGTATACCACCACCATCGAAGGAGTAATTCGTCATCGGGTTTGGCATCCCCTTGGATTGTTCCAAGCTTGGGGGTGTGCCGCGGTATCATACCACTATCTTCTATCTTTTTACCTTGTTAGTAGAGTCATATCATGAATAGAGGAGTTATTGTGTAGTATGGTTTGCATTATGGAAGTGTCCCCTCTCTCGTTAGATTTGTATCCCTTGGTGTGAGTTTCCGTTATGGAATATTAATGAGAAGTTCTATCATTCACTCTTTTGCGTAGCTTATTTTAGTTTTCAATTCGTGGTTATATGATTGATCTTGGTTTTAGTATTGGTATCACTTTGGGATCATTGAGTTAATTTAGTTGGTTTTGGCAAACCTGGCTCGGTCAGTAGCAACACCTTTTTGAGAGTTGAAAAGAAAAAGGTAGAAGTACTCTAGAGAAAAATAATTTCATCATCTTTCTTTCTTGATTTGCCCATAAGTTTAGTATTCTCTAGTTAAGATCTTTTGTGCTTCCAAGGAAGATTGCATGTTTGTCTTTATCACTTGTATGTTTGCTTGTTTCCTTCAACTCTTATACTTGCTACCCAGCCTTGCTAGCCAAAAACCTGTACTGAGAGGTAATTCTTCTCGTGCATCCACCTCCTTTAAACCTAAACCTTCGCCATTTGTGTCCACCATACCTACCTAGTAGCATTATTGCTATTCCAAGTAAATTCTTGTTTTATCTACCTCCCAAATTAAACTTGTTATGTGAAAATTAGTGATTAAAGCTCTCACAAACTTGATGGCACACTTTATTTTCCGCACTTAATAAACTTGAACCATTGGGTCCTTCTTTGTTGTGTATATGCTTGCGCTTTATGAGTTGAAGTTAGCAGAACCATGTATCATGGGGACCACTTTCAACACTTCATCGGTACTTGTACCTAGTTGATATCATGTTCTTTTGCTTACGGATCCCGGCGGTGTGAAATAAAAGTGGAACTTGTAAGATCATGGAGTCTATATCTGTGTTAGAGAAACGCCTGGGCCGCTAGCCTAAGCCATGCCTAATCATGGTGGAAACTTGCAGCATAACTATAGTGAGCATTCTATGAAGCATCCTCAATAAAAACCTATGCAAATAGCAAATAAAAAGATCACTGAGATGCTCCCCGTTTGCTTGCCTTGTCATTTTGATTATGGGATAGCTCCTGTGTCATGTGCAAGGGGTACCCCGTTGGCGGTTCTCAATGATACGCATGTATTTACAATGACAAGAGCTTGCTCGTGACTGACGTTGAGTAGCATGAGGATCGGTACTCATAAGTAAGGGGTATGAGATTTCAACTTATAACTTGTCAAGCATATCCTCTTAGTTGTGTCACTTTAACCTTAACCACCAAAATATGCCTATGATAGGGGCAATGAGAGCTGAAAGCTAGTAAGTATCATAATTTTTGGGAGCTCTTTATGAGACTTGCAATCCCTGCTTCCCTCTACGAAGGGCTTTTCTTTTACTTTGTAGTTGAGTCAGTAAACCTATTCCCTTCTATCTCAGCAAGTATTTTGAGTTGATGTGTTTCATTCATTCATATGATGATTTATTCACTCATGTTTCTTATGTTCCTTGCTTTGCACATTGCTCTTATCTTGAAGTTTACTACTTTGAAATCTTTCTTTGAAAACCAGCTATTTGTAAACTCCAGCAAGTTATCAACTATTCTTCGACCAAGAGCTAAGTTTGCCATTACCAATTATGATTCACTTTATGTGTCTTTATTGTGTTTCCTTTACACATTGCAAGTTGAGTTGTATAATAGTGAGTTGTCTTCTATTATGATCTATGTATTTGATGAATGTGATGCTTCTTGTCCGTATTCTTTTATCGACTCTTCACTCCATAAACTTGAGGTCATGTTTATTGAGCTCAGTTTCGCTTGGGGACGAGCGAAGTCTAAGCTTGGGGGGAGTTGATACGTCCATTTTGCATCACTATTCTATGTCTTAATTCACTATTATTCATTGATATATTTCGTATTGAGAGGTGATACTTATGTTATTTCATCTGTTTTTGCATCGTTGATGACTTTTGGAGCATGGACCGCTGCAGTCAGGATTCTGATGGAAAAGGTGCTGTTTGGAGGCAAAATTCGCGAAGATCAGAAAATCCGGGAAAATATACGGAAAATTCTATTTTTCCAGAAGACTCAAGATGCCAGAAGATGGAGTGGAGGTGGGCCATAGGGGGCCCACACCACCCCATGGCGCGGGCAAGACCAGGCCGCGCTAGGGAGTGGTGTGGCCTCCCTGGCCCACTCCAGCCTCTCCCCTCTGGCATATATCTTCCTCCCGAAACCCTAAGACTCGGAGAGAGACAACAGAAAGTTTCCGCCGCCTCTGCGGGGCGGAAAACACCGAGAGAGAAAGATCTCTCCGGCAGATAGATTTCTGCCGGGGGAATTCCTTCCCGGAGAGGGGAGATCGTCGCCATCAACACCACCATCAAGATGGACTTCATCGGGATCATCATCATCATCATCACCATCATCACCATCAACACCCTCATCACCATCTCCATATTGCTGTAACAATTGAGTTGAATCTTGCATTAGTTCATAGGGGAAACTTTCCCGATGTTGATTACTCTTTGTAGTTGATGCTATTGAGTGAACCGTTGAATTATTGTTTATGTTCAGATTGTTATTCATCATTATTCCATCTCTGATCATGATCCATATGATGTCTTGTGAGTAGTTCGTTTTGTTCTTGAGGACATGGGAGAAGTCTTGTTGTTAGTAGTGGAGTTGTGTTGAGAAAGATTCAATAGATTGTTATTTAAGTTGTGGTGTACTTCTTCTAGTGGTGTCATGTGAACGTCGACTACATGACACTTCACCTATATGGGCCTAGGGGAATGCATTGTGTATTTGGCTACTAATCGTAGGGGTTGCCGGAGTGACAGAAACCTGAACCCCCGTTAGGAAACCATTGCACAAGGGACGTAAGGGTCTTAGAGTTTAAAGTTGTGGTTAGGTTTCTACCTTAATTACTTTCTTGTACTTACGGATGTTTGCAAGGGGGTTTGATCACAAGTATGTATTAAGTCTTGGATGGGACGGTACATTAGCATAGGTTCACCCACACAACACTTAGCAAGCTAGAGAAGATTAATCGACTATATGAAGCGAAAGCACTTGACAGTCTTCCCATGTGTCCTCGAGAACGTTTGGTCATCTATAGAAATACAACCGGCTTGTCCTTTGCTGCATAAAGGATTGGGACACTTGCTGCATTCATTCTTACTGTCTTTTATTTACTCGTACTTTGTTTACTTGCTTTATCGAAAACCCCTAAAAATCCATTTGCTAAGTATTTGCAGAGAATTCCTGATCCATACCACTAGCCAGCACCTTCTGCTCCTCGTTGGGTTCGACACTCTTACTTATCGAAAATACTGCGATACACCCCCTATACTTGTGGGTCATCACATACCTACCCATTAGCATCATTTGCTACCTCCGTGCATATTCATTGTTCCTTGTTTTCTTCCAAATAAAATGTTTGCTTGTTATGAGAAAATTAGTTAGTAAAGCTCTCACGAACTTGATGGCACACTTTATTTCCTGCACTTAATAAACCTGAACCATTGTGAACTCTCCATGAAAGTTATATGCTTGCAAATTATAGGCTGGGGATTAGCAGAACCATGCTGTCACGGGGAACGCTTTCAACACTTGTAAATATATACCCAGTTGATACCTTGCTCTTTTGTTTGCGGATGTCGTCGGTGTGAAATAAAAGGGGAGCTTGTAAGTCCATGGAGTTATGTATGTGTGTTAGAGAAACGCCTGGGCCGCTGGTCTAATCCATGCTGACATGGTGGAAACCTGCAACGTAACCATAATGATATCTATGAAGCATTCTTATTATAAAAAAAGAGAGATAGCTATTGAGAAAAAGAAAAAAAAGAGTTTCATGAAAAGGGGAAAGAGAGAAAAAAAGCACCATTTTCCCATGGTAAATAAGAAGATTGTTGAGATACTCATTGTCTGCTTGCCTTGTCATTTTGATATGGGGATTCTTCCGTATCATCGGGCAAGGGGTACCCCGTTGGCGGTTCTCAATGATACACACATACTTACGATGACAAGAATTTACCGGTAACTAAAGTTGAGTAGCATGAGGAGTGGCCCTCGTACTCAAGGGACTTGGGATTTCCAGTTTATAGTCTGTCAAGCATATAACTCAGATTGGACCTCACTTTTACCTTAACCACATTAAAGATGCTTATGATAGGGGCAATGAGAGCTCAAAGCTAATGAGTACCATACTTTCAGCATTTGGAAGCCTTTCAAATCATTCAAAACCGTTTCTTCTACTTGTTGAGTCTCCACATATTCTTTGAGCACCTTATTGAGAGCATAGTTGTCATTCTTTGTGTTTGTTCCGTTACTTGATTATTTGTGTTATCACTTTGATGCTTGTATCCTTGATATCTTTACTTCTAGTCATCACTTGAACTTCAGAGGTGCCTTGGCATTCATAATCAAAGGCAAGTGAGATACCACTCTATCATACCTTTCTATGAGCATTGTAATGTTGCTTATGTTTATGCTTCATACTACTTATTATTCTTGAGTTGGAATCTCTTCATAGCTTGCAATGACTATTAAGTAGACTCAGTTGCATACTCTTTATTATGAACTGTCTAAGTAGTTGGTCACATTGCTGAGAATATTTACATCATATGAAGCAAATGTGTTCGTGAAAGTTATTTTATCGCACTCAGTTTTCAACTGAATTGCTTGAGGACAAGCAATAATCTAAGCTTGGGGGAGTTGATACGTCCAAAACGTATCTACTTTCCTGAACATTTTTGCTATTGTTTCTCCTCTATACTTGTGTGATTTGGATGCAACTAATGTGGACTGACGTTGTTTTCAGCAGAATTGCCTTGGTGTCTACTTTTTGTGCAGAAAATCAACTATCAGGAAAAATCCCGGAAAATATGCCGAAAATCCTATTTCACCCGAAGACTCCAGGAGCTAGAATACGAGACAGAGAAGAGCCCTGGGGTGGCCACACCACTTGGTGGCGCGAGCCAGGCCAGGCCGCGCCAGGGGGTGATGTGGGCCCCCCAGGCACCCCGTCGGCCTCTCTCTTTGCCTATAAGGAGCCTTCTGACCTAAAATCTTCGGGGGGGTCGACGTTTTCCAGAAGGAGTTCCGCTCCGCCGCCACCACCAGATTCCACGAAACAGCACCAAAAACTCCGTTCTGGCACCCTGCCGGGACGGGGAATTGGAGGAGATCATCGCCATCATCATCACCATCGCTTCTCCATCGACCATCCATGTTTCCCCCATCTATGAGTGAGTAACCCCCCGTTGTAGGCTACGGGGATGGTAGGGATTGGATGAGATCGTTCCTGTAATGGCATCAGATTGTTAGGGCATGGTGCCTAGTATCTTTTATTAGTGCTTTATGACTTTGTTGCGACTTGTTGTGCTTAATGCTTGTCACTAAGGCCCGAGTGCCATGATTTCAGATCTGAACGTATTATTGATTCATTATGATAGTATTGTTTTTGGTCTTATCTACAAATTGTACACACACGTTGTTGTCCGGAACCTATGGCCCCGAAGTGACAGAAATCGGGATAACCGGAAGGGAATGGCTTTGATGTGAGGATCACATGTGTTCACGGAGTGTTAATGCTTTGCTCCGGTGCTCTATTAAAAGGAGCACCTTAATTGCCAGTAGTTCCCTAGAGGCCCCGCTGCAAACGGGCTGGCAGGACAAAAGATGTTGTGCAAGTTCTCATTGCGAGCACGTATGACTATATATGGAACACATGCCTAGGATTGTCTAGTACTTGGATGCTTTATCTTATTTATCTGCAATTGCCCTATGTTCTGATTGCTATGTGAATTGTCTTGTCCATGCAACGCCCGTCCATCCATCCCTATGTCTACCGCACTCGAATCCCATTGTTTACTGCTTTTGTTACTACTGTGTTTGCTTTGCTACTGTTGTTACTTTACTATTCCTACTACAAAACTGTTGCTACTGATAAACTGCTGTGAGCAAGATTGTTTCCAGGTGCAGCTGAATTGACAACTCAGTTGTTAAGGCTTATAAATATTCCAATTGGGTTTCACTTCCCTCGAAAATACTGCGATACACCCCCTATACTTGTGGGTCATCAATGTCTGCTACGAGATGCTCAACAGGATCTGGCGGGTGGGTGAGTGTGCTGTTCACCACTACTAGTTTCGTATTTCGTTTCTAGTTTTATCTCTCCTGTATTTTATCTCGGATGTATTTTCTAAGCATTCCGTGTGTAAGAACCAAGCTCGTATGATCACTGTGCTATTAGCTACTTAACCTGTATGAATTACATTCCCCCTTTTGTATGCTCAACATTCATTCTTACAAATTCTGTATGTGCCATTTGCATGCGGCAGAATCCAGGACTGACATGCATAAGGTGTGATACAGTCATAAGTCATAACCAAAGCTAGATTATAGCAAAGGATACAGTCATAACCAAACCCAGATTATAGTTTGACAAAGGTAATACACAGCAGTTCATAATTGCTCCCATAGTGTACTTATGAAATAACATGTTTTCATAAACACAACAATCATGCACTAATAGTCTACATCCCAGCCTATTGGAGAAGGCAACCGATCCCAGGATGCCTTCGGTCACTTGCCCCAGTTTGTAGATTCATCTACACTTCGGCATCTGGGGCAAACAACCTGCCTTGGTGGTGGTTCAATGATGCGATGCCTGGAACGAGATTTTACAATCTAGCGGTACAGCTCGTGGCTAACATACCCGTCAATTGCAGCGTACATCAGATTAGGTTCAGAAAGTGGCTTATCCTCCCAGTAATCGTGCCCTAAACGCCTCCACGAACATCTCGCTAATATGTCCTTCATGTCAGCGTACCACGGGTCGATGAGTTCGAAGGCAAGAGCGGCCATCCCGGTCCTGCCGCCCTTCGTCCCTGGGATCCAGTAAATTTCCTGGATGTCCACTCTGCACTCTTTTGGGATTCTAATGTTGACAGTCGGGCTTTCAAGTAGTTTACTGTCATTCGTGATGTCAACACTAATAAATGTTATGTGTTGGTTCACGAGAAAGTCATGAAACAGATCCCTAATGCTTTCGCCCCACTTGCATGAAAATGAATTCAGACAAATAATATAGCAATAACTTTTGCAAACAGAGGGTCCAGGAACAAAAACACAACAAAGTCTACTAGATCCCGTCAGCCCCCTTCTCGCAAAAAGGCTGGTATACGAGGACGTGCCCCTTCTTTGCAAACAGACGGTTACACCACGGCGATCCTATGGTGATCGCAACTGTAGTCGAGGTCCAGACCTACGAACCTGTTTTCTTCAAACTACAGCCAACTCGTGTAATTATTCAGAGTGTTCCTCACTGTCCGAGGGTCGGTGGTGTAGACGACTTCAATCTTCTTCCCACCATGTACTTCGATGTCGAAGTGCGCAGTTTCTTACTTGCCGTCGTTTCGGACGTCCGGAGCATCCATGACTACAGGCAAGAGGGAAAGGATACTGAGGAAGAGGGTGATGCGGTGGTAGAGGAAATTGATGAGGCCGTGGAGGAGAAAGATGATGAGGCCGTGGAGGAGGAAATGAGACAGAGAAGTGAAAGATTGGAACCGCCCTTACCAATATCTGGAATGGTGCACGACCATTCGTAGTAGGGTGAAGGTGGAGAAAAATGGCGGTTTTACACATTGATGCTAGCGCTTCCTAAAATTTGTTCTGTGCCACTTGCATGCGGTGGAATCAATTCAAACGTAGGCATGTTTGCGCGTGCCGACCTTCACTCACTGATAGGCAGGCCGCACATTTCTCTTTTACGATTTATTTTTTCACTTCCTCTAGACGCTTCCGGTGCCCGCCCTCAATAATTACGCCCCTCCCCCTTCTTGTCTTCCACGCGGACGAGAACCGGCGGCAGCGGCGGTTCCTTAGAGATTCACTCCCTGATACATTGCAAATGTATCTATAAATTTTGATGTTCCATGCTTGGTTTTATCCACTTTCTTGTGTTTTGTCCACACTTTGGAGTACTTTTCATATGATTTCTTGGATTAACCTTTTAACAAGAGCCACTGTGCCAGCTGCCTGTTTTCTGCTGTTTTTGGTTATAGGAAAGTCACAAAATAAATATTCTCAGAATTGGACGAGACAAAAGCAAAACTGCCTATTTTACCGAAGTCATCTGGAGCCAGAATACGAGACGGAGAGGAGCCAGGGGGCTACCACACAACCTGGCCGCACGGGTCAGGCCTGGCCGCGCTAGGGGTGGTGTGGCCAGCCCAGGCACCCCCTCGGCCTCCCTCTTCGCCTATAAGTTGCCTTCTGACCTAAAAACTCAGGGGGGGTTCGACGTTTTTCCAGAAAGAGTTCCGCTCCACCGCCACCACCAGATTCCACGAAACAGCACCAGAAACTCCATTCTGGCACCCTGTCGGGACGGGGAATCGGGAGGAGATCATCGCCATCATCATCACCATCGCTTCTCCATCGACCATCCATGTTTCCCCCATCTATGAGTGCGTAATCCCCCACTGTAGGCTACGGGGATGGTAGGGATTGGATGAGATCGTTCATGTAATGGCATCAGATTGTTAGGGCATGGTGCCTAGTATCTTCTATTAGTGCTTTATGACTTTGTTGCGACTTGTTATGCTTAATGCATGTCACTAGGGCCCGAGTGCCATGATTTCAGATCTGAACATGTTATTGATTCATTATGATAGTATTGTTTTTGGTCTTATCTACAAGTTGTATACACACGTTGTTGTCCGGAACCAATGGCCCCGAAGTGACAGAAATCGGGATAACCGGAGGGAATGGCTTTGATGTGAGGATCACATGTGTTTATGGAGTGTTAATGCTTTGCTCCGGTGCTCTATTAAAAGGAGCACCTTAATTGCCAGTAGTTCCCTTGAGGCCCCACTGCAAATGGGCTCGCAGGACAAAAGATGTTGTGCAAGTTCTCATTGCGAGCACGTATGACTATATATGGAACACATGCCTAGGATTATCTAGTACTTGGATGCTTTATCTTATTTATCTGCAATTGCCCTATGTTTTGATTGCTATGTGAATTGTCTTGTCCATGCAACGCCCGTCCATCCATCCCTATGGCTACCGCAATCGAATCCCACTGTGTACTGCTATTGTTATTGTTGTCTTTACTTTACTACTGCTGTTACTTTACTATTCCTACTACAAAACTGTTGCTACTGATAAACTACTGTGAGCAAGTTTGTTTCTAGGTGCATCTGAATTGACAACTCAGTTGTTAAGACTTATAAATATTCTTTGGCTCCCCTTGTGTCGAATCAATAAATTGGGTTTCACTTCCCTCGAAAATACTGCGATACACCCCCTATACTTGTGGGTCATCAAGACTATTTTCTGGCTCTGTTGCCGGGGAGCATAGCTTTATTTATCAAGTCCACTTGGAATCACTATTGTTCAAGCTTAGTTTATTTCCGCCTTGTTTGCTTGTTTCTTTATCAAAAATACAAAAAAATTAGTTCCGACTCTAGTTGTTATTTTCGTTGGTCTGTTATTGTCTTGCTTTATCATGCTTGTTGTCAATGGTTGGTTTCTTTGAAACTGAATCTTATTGGCAAGGTGGGTTCACGGAAGATCAAAAATATTATTATAAGGAACACCGCTTGTCACAAAAAGGGAAACACTTATGGGAACAAATTGATAAATTGAATACCATTGCTAGAAACGTGTGCTCTACTTATAATGTTACTTATTGCTTCGATAAATATTGTTGCTGTAAGAGGTATAAACACCTCCCTTTTCAATGTGAGTATAATGATAATGTTACCATATCTTCTTATGTTAAAGGAAATTATGACTTTTATGATGCGGAACAAATTGAGGAATTTATTGCTTGGAAGGGTGCATTTGAACTTGCTAGTTCGCTTGAAAATATTGATGATTCACCTTATAAATATGAGGTTTATGGTATACTTAAATTTTGCTTTGATAATTACAAGGAAGAAAATGGCTATATTCTTAAATATATTAATAGATGCTTTCCACAAATGGAAGAGACTAATGCCTTGCAGGATCCTATGGAAGAAGAAATTGATGAACCAGAAAGCTCATTAGATGAAAAAGAGGAGGAGGGTGATGAACAAAAGGAGGAAGAATGGATTAGCTACCCATGCCTACCTTCTAATGAGAGTAACTCTTTATCCCTTACATTATTTGATTGTCCCCCATGCTTACTAAAGGAGGATGAATGTTATGTTCCTAAGGATTCTTTTGAAAATGTTTATAATAAAGCTCTAGTGCTTGTACATCATGAAAAGCATGCTTTATGTGATAGTTATATTGTTGAGTTTATTCATGAGGCTACTGAAAATTATTATGAGAGAGGAAAATATGGTTGTAGAAGTTTTCATGGTATTGAAACACCTCTCTATGTGCTGAAAGTTTTGATGTCACTCTTGTTGTATCTTTCTATGCCTGTCACTTTGGCCCTTGCGGATTTATTTGCGTACAAGATTCCTATGCATAGGAAGTGGGTTAGACTTAAATGTGTTTTGAATTTGCTTCTTGATGCTCTCTTTTACTTCAACTCATATTTCTTACTTGAGCATCCTCTCAACCTATCATGCATGAAGATTATAATATGTCTATTATTCTTGGGAGACATTTTCTTAAATACTGTAGGAGCTGTTATTAATTGTAATCAAGGGAAGGTGACCTTCAATGTTAATGACAAGGAACATATTGTCTATTTCCCCAAGAAGATTGATAGGACTTATGGTTTTGTATTCAATTTAACATGTTGAGGGCATTCAAGTTGGAAAATATATTGTCCCATACCAAGAGAAAAATTTGAAACTATTATGATTGGGACCATTGCTGTCAAGGTTGAGGTAACATAATCATTAGTGCAATACAAAGTTTTGTCTCATATGAAATTGTTTTGGTAACAAGACCTGATCAACCTTGCTAACAAAATGATTTCATTGAACAAAAGAATGTTTTCACCATGATTATCTCCGCTTACTTCTATTTTATCCATTTTAGTTTTTGCTTATGCCTAACTTAAAGGCGTTAAAGAAAAGTACTTATTGGGAGATAACCCAAAAGTTTTAGATGAGTCTTGGAAGTTATTACTTCAGTAATAACAGCTCCTTATCCTTTTTATTTGATTTTTGTGCCAAGAGTAACCTCTAATGAGAGAGAAGTAATGGTTGGGAAAGTTGCTGTCCCGAAACAGATTTCTGTGCTTCACCTTAAAAATTCGTGTAAAATCTCTGTACGTCCTTTTGAGGCGTGAATGTTTGTGATTCTGCCCTAGGTTGTTATCTAACTTCCGTTAGTTCAACACCTTTCGATTCGAGCAACAGAAGGTCTTCGAAAAAATTCGTCTTTACCTGCTGGTCCGTTTTGACAGATTTCTGCCATTATTTGCATTTTCTTCTTGTTGGTTCCTTTTTGAGTTCTTTTGGGGAATTGAGCTTTTTGAGGGAAGTGCTACAGTAGCTTGTGTTTTATTTGAAGTTTTATTGGTGTTAGATCTGAACCTAAAAGACTTATTATCTTGAGTGCACTAATGTTGCTAATAAAGATTGTGTGAAGTTTTGTATGAAGGAAAAAATTTCATGTGTATGGAAGGAACGAGTAATAAGATGAAGGATGGACTAAAGCTCAAGCCTGGGGATGCCACGCGTGTCACCCCAAGAAATATCCAAGAAGTACAAGCGTCAAAGCTTGGGGATGCCCAAGGCATCCCCTTCTTCATCAATAAAAATCTCAGGTTTCTTCCAAACACTTCATTTTTATTGTTTCATGCACAATTGTGTTGTTCTTGGAGCGTCTTCGTTTTTCATTTTGTTTTTTCATTTTCTTTGTTTTCTTAGTTTGCTGAATAAATTGGTTGGACCCCCTCTTTCATGCATTGGTTTTCAAATAGTTTGGTTTGGTTTGGAAAAGAGTAGGAAAGCTCATGCTGAAGTGGCAAAAATAGTTTGTTTTTGACTGTGGTTTATGCTCTATCATGCCATGCTTGATATTGTTTTGGCTGTATGCTTAGTATTCTTTGCTATAGCATGACTTTTTATAAACAATTGAGATTGCTTAATGTGCCTTGGATGAATCATGCGTTGTTTTAGCATATTAAAGCATAGTATAGTGGTATTCTCCTTTGATGCTTTATTTGGGTTGACTTGGCACATGCTCACACCATGTTATGACTATCTCAAGTCACCATAGCCTTTATGATCCTTTAGTTTTCAACTTGTAGTATCACTTTATGCTTTGATCAATCATGTTTTGTCGCTCTGCATTATTATGGCCATTATTGCTCTCTTAATTTGTTGCTACCAGTCTTTTGCTAGCCTCCACAACCAAGTATGAGTTCCACTCATGCATCCAACTCCTTAAACCAAGTTATTCCAAAGAGTCCACCATACCTACCTACTAGCTTATGCTATTCCAAGTATATTCATGCTTTTGTTTACCTTCCAAATTAAACTTGTTATGAGAAAACTAGTGATTAAAGCTCTCACGAACTTGATGGCAAACTTTACTTTTCTTGCCCTTAATAAATTTGAACCATTGTGTCGTCTATGTTGTATATGCTTGCACTTATTTGTTGGGAATCAGCAGAACCATGTTGTCATGGGGAACACTTTCAACATTGCACTTGGTACTTGTACCTAGTCGATATCATGCTCTTTTGTATATGGATGTCGTCGGTGTGAAATGAAAGGGGAGCTTGTAAGTCCATGGAGTTATGTATATGTGTTAGAGAAACGCCTGGGCCACTGGTCTAATCCATGCTGACATGGTGGAAACCTGCAGCGTAACCATAATGAGCTGTCTATGAAGCATTCTTCTTATAAAAAAAAGAGTCCTATATTGAGAAAAAAGAGAAAAATAAAAAAATGACATTATGAAAAGAGGAAAGAGAGAAAAAAGCACCATATTCCCATGGTAAATAAGAAGATTGCTGAGATGCTCGTTGTCTGCTTGCCTTGTCATTTTGATATGGGGATTCTTCCGTATCATCGGGCAAGGGGTACCCCGTTGGCGGTTCTCTATGATACACATGTACTTACGATGACAAGAACTTACCGGTGATTAAACTTGAGTAGCATGAGGAGCAGCCCTCGTATTCAAGGGACATGAGATTTCTAACTTATACTTTGTCAAGCATGTACACCATAGTTTGTTCACTTTAACCTTAATCACTTCAAGATGCTTATGATAGGGGCAATGAGAGCTGAAAGCTATTAAGTACCATAATTTTTGGAAGCTCTTTATGAGACTTGAATCCCTACTTCCTTCTATGAAGGCCTTTCTTCCACTATATATATTAAGTCTCCACCTTCTACCTTTATGCACTTACTTTGAGAGCATAGTGGCCATTCTTAGTTCTATATGCATTGTCCTAAGACTTGTTGATTGATGCATACCTTGATATTTCTTGTTTTAAACTATTTGTATCTAGTCACTCTTATGAACTTTGAAGGTGTCCTATGCATTTATGTTTGCTACTCTATGAGGGATAAGATGAATGCCACTTTGCTATGTTTTCTTTATGTGAAACAAACAAACGTCTTGCAAAGCATTGTTATTCATGAATCTTTTGTTTATGCCTTTTCATGTTGCATCTTAGTCTCTTTGTCTTATTGCTAGAACTTTGTCTTTCATGTTATGATTGAAGTACTATGATCCCAGCTTTGAATGTTTTACAAATACTTTGATCAAGTCTTTGATGGTGCATGTCACCTCAAAAATTATTCTTTCTTTTTATCACTTACCTACTCGAGGACGAGCAGGAGTTAAGCTTGGGGATGTTGATACATTGCAAATGTATCTATAATTTTTGATGCTCCATGCTTGGTTTTATCCACTTTCTTGTGTTTTGTCCACACTTTGGAGTACTTTTCATATGATTTCTTGGACTAACCTATTAACAAGAGCCACTCTGCCAGCTGCCTGTTTTCTGCTGTTTTTGGTTCTAGGAAAGTCAGAAAATGAATATTCTCAGAATTGGACAGGAGAAAAGCCCAAGTGCCTATTTTACTGGAAGTCATCTGGAGCCAGAATACGAGACGGAGAGGAGCCAGGGGGCCACCACACCACCTGGCCGCGCGGGCCAGGCCTGGTCACGCCAGGGGGTGGTGTGGCCAGCCCAGGCACCCCCTCGGCCTCCCTCTTCGCCTATAAGTTGCCTTCTGACCTAAAAACTCAGGGGGGGTTCGACGTTTTTCAGAAGGAGTTCCGCTCCGCTGCCACCACCAGATTCCACGAAACAGCACCAGAAACTCCGTTCTGGCACCCTGTCGGGACGGGGAATCGGGAGGAGATCATCGCCATCATACACCATCGCTTCTCAATCGACCATCCATGTTTCCCCCATCTATGAGTGAGTAATCCCCCGTTGTAGGCTATGGGGATGGTAGGGATTGGATGAGATCGTTCATGTAATGGCATCAGATTGTTAGGGCATGGTGCCTAGTATCTTCTATTAGTGATTTATGAGTTTGTTGCGACTTGTTATGCTTAATGCTTGTCACTAGGGCCCGAGTGCCATGATTTCAGATCTGAACATGTTATTGATTCATTATGATAGTATTGTTTTTGGTCTTATCTACAAGTTGTATACACACGTTGTTGTCCGGAACCAATGTCCCCGAAGTGACAGAAATCAGGATAACCAGAGGGAATGGCTTTGATGTGTGGATCACATGTGTTCACGGAGTGTTAATGCTTTGCTCCGGTGCTCTATTAAAAGGAGCACCTTAATTGCCAGTAGTTCCCTTGAGGCCCCGCTGCAAACGGGCTGGCAAGACAAAGATGTTGTGCAAGTTCTCATTGCGAGCACGTATGACTATATATGGAACACATGCCTAGGATTATCTAGTACTTGGATGCTTTATCTTATTTATCTGCAATTTCCCTATGTTCTGATTGCTATGTGAATTGTCTTGTCCATGCAACGCCCATCCATCCATCCCTATTCCTATCGCACTCGAATCCCACTCTTTACTGCTATTGTTACTGCTGTCTTTACTTTACTACTGTTGTTACTTTACTATTCCTACTACAAAACTATTGCTACTAATAAACTAATGTGAGCAAGATTATTTCTAGGTGCAGCTGAATTGACAACTCAGTTGTTAAGTCTTATAAATATTCTTTGGCTCCCCTTGTGTTGAATCAATAAATTGGGTTTCGCTTCCCTCGAAAATACTGCGATACACCCCCTATACTTGTGGGTCATCACTCCCCACTCGAACAACCACCCCATCCCTAATTCCACCCCCTCTCGAATCCATTCGCCTCCTTATCACAACGCCTCCATTAATCTACCGGATTCTAGACTCCATTTGCCGCTATGGGTAGAGCTTGGAGTAGCAGCAAGCTGAAGCGAAATGCATGCGACGACGACGCGGATGGCCAGGGCGACCGCTACCGCGAGGATTGGGGATGGCCGAACCTCAGCGCCACGAACATGCACAGGATCGCCTCGGGGTTGGACATCATCTCAGCCGGCCGCCTCGCTCGCTGCATCCCGGGCTACCGCGTGACGATGCGGAACATGGACAAACAACCGTTCGGCACGCCAGGCCTTCTTTACCCCGATAACAAAAAATGGCCAGACGACCGCGATGGCCACGTAAGTTCCGGTATCTGGCTTATTCGTTCAGTCATATCGTTGATTCATATGTGCTGAACTCTCATCGGAATCCTATGTTCCTTTCGTCGAACGTGTTGTGTGCACGCGCGGTTTGAACAAATCGAACCATTTAAGACTATTATGTACAGCGAAAGCTCTGCTCGTACCTGATATTCTGGTATTTTCGTAGTGACACAGTCTTACTTTAGGTGATAGACGAGTTGTCAATTTCGATTTTGCAATGGAATGCCTACTAGGTGATATTCTGTTTCCTAAAATAAAAACAAACAGATTAGACGATTTAAGGCTGTTATGCCCCGAGCTGTTTATGATCATCGTTAGGAGTTTGTTCTGGGGGCTCTGCTACTACTCCATATATTGAGTACCTTCGTAGTGACACAGGCACAATTTAGGCGATATCTGAGGAGACACTCATATTTAGGCGATATTTTGTGTACTTTAATCTGAAGGCCCAGTTGTCAAACTTTATTTACAATAGAATCCATGCTAGTTTATTGTACCAACTGACAATAAACTCTGCAGAATAGTCATGTAAAACTGATGCTGTTGGATAAGTGGTCTGAATCAGTAGTGGTGAATATCAAGGAAGAAGAAGAGACGGAAATGGAAGATGACCAGAACTAGGTGGGTGGCAACGGCGAGTGGCTAGTCCTTTTATCACAGGATGGAAGTACTTGGACTCTAAAAAATGGCTACAGATCGAAGAACATGCAGTGTCATCTTTGAAGGGTGTCGGCATTACTGCATTCAACAGCGGGTGGCCGCTGCCCATTTCTGAATTCGCTTACAGGTTCAACATGGCAGAACTTGACCTCGTGAAGGTACAGCTCCCACATAGACCGCGGGAGGGGGCGTGGAAGAACTGGGAGTACGACCTCTTAGTGGTGTTCGACAAGGCAATCCCATTCATTAGATGCCCAGAAGACAAGGAATGGACAGTCTTGCGCGACGACTTCCTACGGCCGGAGAAGTATGTCGATGCCATCTTCACCTACGGCTACTCTTCGTACAGACCGCAACGGATTTATGCGGTCACTGAACCTAGCGGCGACGTGCGTGTTTGGGAACCATCCATTTGGGGTGAGTCATGGTGTCATATAGCATGTAAAATCCCATTCAAAATTCTGCTTACTGACTGTTAGTAACACGCAGGTACCCACGTAGCTCCGCGCATCATTCCAACTCCGGTCATCGAAGATGCAGTAGCAGATGCTGAACTTGGGACACAGCGCTGGTTCCTGGCACCTCTCGGAGACAACACGGAACAGGATGGTGAACTCTTGTGGATTCATATCAGGGGAGCACTAAACAACGTTGGTGATACAATAGAACATATGGGGACACAACTTTCTTCATACCCATCGCTGCGGTGTCACATTTTCTCGAGGTCCGCATGCCCATCCGAAGACCCAGTAGAGCAAGTCTGGAGCAGAGTCAACAATCTGAAGGGACAATCTGTGCTTCTTTGGATCAACTACCCTTTGTTTGTCGGAGCCCCTGGAGCTGTTGAACATGTAATTGCTCAGGCAGCCCTGGCCCCTAATGGTGCTGCTGCTGGTGGTGGTGCTGGTGTTGGTGGTGGTGGAGCTGACGAAGAACTAGCTGCTGCTGCTCCTGGTGAAGCTGACGAAATACTTGGTGATGCTGCTGCTGGTGAAGTTGACGAAATACTTGCTAATGCTGCTGCTGGTGAAGCTGATGAAATACCTGCTGAGGCTACTGCCGGAGTCCATGAAGAACATGCTGGTGTTGTTGCTTAGGTGCCAGCACTTCTAGTGTTGATAGCAGACTGTGTGTTTGCTGCACACTCACGTGCCTATCATGTTGACACTCCAGATCCGACCTGGAGCCGAATCCACGTCGTGGGGAGGGGGCCTACAATTGGCTCATAAATGGGGTCGTACTATTTGAAGGAGAATGAAAGACGGCCAACTGCAGCATTCTGGTTCGTTCCGATGATACCACCAGCTTCAGGGACCCAGTGCTCACACTGGCAGATCCGATGAACCATTTGTCTTTATCTTTATCATTAGTTACGCTTATGTGTGTAAAGACTAAGCTGTGCTTATTTGTGTAAGACTAAGTTAGGCCTAACTGTGTAATATTCAGTGAAGCCTAGCTTTTCTTTCCACGCCCATAACAACAGAATTGCAGCATAGAACATACAAATGTAATGTGCATACCAGGCATTTTTGCTCAGGATAACAACCACTTCAAGCAAATGATACATCGTGTACACATTTGAGCGCATCACTAGAATGTGCCACCTATTGATGATTGATGATATGGATCTAGCTTTTCTGCACGTATTTACATTGAATCACTCATTGATTTGTTCACATATTTTTCGGCAATGGCTGATGAACTCCACTCTCTTGGTAACTTGCTTCATCAGCGAGCACTTGTTGATGCAATGCAAAGTACAGAACACATGGTCGTCATCGTCATTCCATTTAGGTTCCCTATGTTTCGTTATCACGGAGCTACTAATTTCAAATGAAAATCTAGTAAACAATATATGTGTACATTGTTAGAGTATGCTACGGCCACGGTACATACATGTTTTTCCACAATCACAAGAAGAAAACTTGATGCATTTTCATCTTGTTGGCGTTGTGCCGAACTGGGTGGATGTGGCTTTGGGGTTCGGAGAGGAAGGCGCCGTGGCTAGTGCGTGTGTGACCACGGCGACGGCGAGCTCGGATTCTGGAGGAGGCCAACAGGACTGAGCATGGTCGGCATGGTGACAGATCTCACCCGGGAATGAATTCCTGTCCCCGCACCGTGCCAATGGTGTGATCATGGTGAGGGCGAGCTCCGATTCGGGATGGGGAGGAGAATGGGCCGAGCAGGTTCGTCCAAGTCCTAGCTCCGCGCCATGGCCGTGACCACAGATTGCCGCCTCGGAGGAAGAAGAAGACGCGTAAATGATGCATGCGCCAATGCTGCAAGCCTACATGGCAGCGACGACGGCAGCAACATAACGGCGAAAGCTGATACGAGGGGCCCAACTTGACGGCCGTTAGCCAGATTTTTTGTATTGAAACGTAAAGTTGAATTCGTGCCGAAAAAGACCCTCTGAGTATTTGACACGTCAACTGTAGTCATCGCGGCTGATTTCAGGGAAGTCGGGTACCGCGTTGCCTGGCCACCCTAACTTTCGGACCGCAAAATGATATTCTCGTTTTTTCACGTCAAGTCAGACAAACGGAAAACACCAAGTTGCCTTCCCAGCTCCTATTAGACGTGTGTAGCATGTTTGCCTTCCTCCAGCATACAATGCACTACTGGTGATGCAGCAGAGCTTTCTTGGCCGCGTAGCCGCACAATACATAGCTCCCCGTTGTGACGCTCTTGGTACACTGCAGCTCATATGCCTCACGGGAAGAAGACCGTTTGCCTCTATTGCATGTCGCCACCTCTGTTAGACATGGGATAACGCGAGAGGAGGAGAGGAGATCCAAGAGCATTATTCTCATTTGTTGCAATGACAGCAATGACTGATGTTCAACCGTTCAGTACATGAACTAATTTTGAATTCTGCTAAGGTGCACCAAACAGTGGTGCACACAACCGTGTGTGTCTTGACGCATGCTCTGTTTTCCGTAGAGCAAATATATGGGAGAGAAGAGGCAAAAAAGAGAGAAACCTACCAATAATATGTAAATTTGACGTACTGAAACTACTATCCAATTATCTTATTATCCTGCACAAGTGCCACAAAATGTGTAAATCTGAGTGTAATTGAACTGGTACGATTCATCGTCTCGGGCTCAGCAACTTACTCGCATCAGAGTTATAGGCCAATACCAATTCTGACATATTCCGTAAGGATTGTTTAGAGCATCTCTAACCGAACTCCTAAAATATTCATGCTTACTCCTCTATGTCGCACCTAGAGGAGTCGGCCTCAGCGACTCCCAAAAATGACCAAAAACTTTAGGAGTCAGCCTCGGCGACTCATAAAAATAGGAACCTCTGAGCAAAATATTCCCTCTTGTAGCCGCACGCACAGCCTCCCTGTTGCACCGCTCATCCCCACGGGCGTCCACTCCGGCTGCCGAGAGCCCGTAACCTCCTCTACCCTCACCCAATCCGCCTCACTCGCCGGTGGCTACTGTCGCCGGAATTCGGCAGCAGAACCGCCTTATCCTTTCGTTCCCGTTACCGATTCAACACCTTTTCTGGCAACGGCGAGCTCAGTTCGTTCAAAAAAAGGAGCTGTCGGAGAATGGAGATGTCGTAGATCAACCACCACGGAGCTAGGCATGGCGAGAACCGAGGCCCTCGGCCTCTCTTTCGACGAGTAGTTCCCGGTCGTGGTGACTACGTTTACTCGACAGGCGACTGGCTAGCCTGTTATTCCGCAAATTCTATGTCGACTTTAGGTCGTAGCATAGCCCTGATGGTGATCTCAAATGAAGACCCCTAAGCCTGAGCATTGAAGATGGGTGAGTGACGAGGGGTAACCTCGGCAATGCCCATAGTTATGGGCTTAGGGTTTCGCGGAAAAGAGAACGCTGGAGATTTCGTCGGATGTCAGGCAAACAAGGGAGTCGAAGTCGCCTCATTATTGATGGTCAATGCTATTATAGATTGCTTAGCAGTTCTTCGGTACCTCTCCGTTGGCTTCTCCCAGCCTATATATAATAGGCCAGGTCCCAAAACCGTATACGGATAGGTTACATGTTTATGGTTACAACACCAACACAATGTCGGTTCCTATTTTCTTATCTAATACAACTAAAGGCTTTTATCGGATGCTTCTTGGGTCTTCATCTTTGATTCTTCATGGGCCGTGAGCCTTTATACACGGTAATAAAACATAAGCACCCAGATAATCATACCTATGTCAGTGAGACATGCCAGATAACTATAGTACATTTCAAATGGATACCCTGTTGAGCCTCATCATGATGCAAACATGATTGAGCACTTGCTCAAAATGGACTGAACCATCGAGAACAAGGAGATACATACTCTAGGCACTTAGCTACAAGATGATCTTGCTGAGCATCACTAGCGACGCATCTCTTTTTCTTCAGGAATGCCTATATGGATATTATGTCCATTGCTATGCTTGTCGTTTGCAACTTTCCCTAGTTGTTGCATCCAAGGAAGTTTTCCCTGTTGCTCAATTGTTTTAGAAACTTCTATTTATTGTTGACACCGCTGACTCCTTTGCAAAGCGCCAAGACAAGATTAAGGATGCTTAGTTGGATGAACTAGCTTGGTTACTAGCTATTGATGACATTGAAACCGGTCAATGTGCAAACCAAATACGTGCACTAAAACGACCTGGTGACACAAGATGGGGTTCACATTTGGGTTTAATATCTAGCCTAAAGACCACGTTTAATGTAGTAAGTATAGTACAATTCAAAAAATAGCTTCTGATGGAACAAACGGATCAATTCGTGCAGATGGAGATACCTCTTTCATCCACTTGACCTCCTTTAAGTTCATACTTTTCTTACGTTTAATGCAAGAAATATTGGAGATTACCAAAGATCTTGGGCAAGCTTTGCAAAAGAAATCAAAGGACATAGTAAATGACATGCGTCTAGTGTTCTCAACAAAGGTTCGTCTTGATGAGATGAGATCAAATGATGGTTGGGAAGCCTTCTTTTTTCCGGTTGTTGAGTTTTGTGCTAACCACTCAATTGATATACCAGATTTGGAGGCAATTTACATTATGCGTGGAGGTCGTGCTCGTCGCAACTTAATTCTTTTACTAAACAACATTATTTTTGAGTGGAAGTATTCCGTGCAACACTTGATACTCAACTACATGAACTAGACTTCCGGTTTAATGAGAAGGTAATGGATCTTCTGACCACTAGTTCTACTTTGATTCTTGCAAATAAATTTTAGATCTTTCAAGGTTGCTGATATTTGTGAGATGGTGAAGAAATATTATCCGACTGATTTCGGTCAACAAGAAATTTATCGCCTAGAGAAGCAAGTTAAGCATTTTGTTGTGGATGTTTCCAATCATAATGAGATGAAAAAAGTGTCAACATTGACAAAACTTTGCCACTCGTTGAGAGTGGATGACATTCTATCTATAACCAGATTGATAGATTGCTTCGGTTGCTTCTAACTTTGTCAGTTTCTGTGGCAAGTGCAGAACGCACATTTTCTACTTTGAAGATTATTAAGACAAGATTGCGTAATAAAATGGAAGATGAGTTTCTTGCCAATAGCTTGCTAGTAAACATATAGAGAGAAATTGCAGAGAAGTACAACTATGAAGATATTCTTCTGCATTTCACGGGAGCAAAGAGAAGAAGAGTTGATCTGTAGTGATTAACACATGGGTCTATGATGAGTAAAAATCCATGACTAAGTAGTAGATGGTTTCTTTCGTTTCAGCATATAATTGTATTTTTTTTAGAAGATCAATCTCAATGCTACAGATTCTAGCTTGTTACTATCATTTGATTTGTCGTTCCAACAAATAATTACATGTCATTTTGCAGCTTCACCCCCCCCCCCCCCCCCCCCACCCACCCCAAAGATTTTCTGCAAGGTCTGTCACCTACTAGCGTAACTACAACAATTCTTAGTTGTGTTTTATCATTCACTTTGATTTTGAACAATTTGATTTATTACATTTATTAATTCGATTTGTAATATTGAATAATTTGGTTTGAACATTAACTATTTTAGGTTGTAAGTGCTATGTTTGGTTCAAATGATTTGGTTTGCAACAAATAAAATTTTAGGGAGTTAATTATAGGGGATCGGTTAGAAACATCTTTCTTTTATTAGAGCAAATTAGAGAAGTTAATTGATAGGAACACGTTTGCTCATCTAAATTGTAGGGAGTTTGGCTAGATATGCTCTTAGATCCCAACAGAGAGTTTATATATTTGCTTCATGTATCAAGTATTTTAAGTTCATCCATTTTGGAAAAAATCAAGTACTTCCTCCCTTAACTAATGTAAGACCTTTTAGCTTTTTTTAGAAATACATGCATCTAGACATGTTTTATTGTTTAGATTCATCCATTTTAGTCCTAATCTAGTCTACTTTGAAATATATATAAGGTCTTACATTAGTGAAGGGAGGGAGTAATCAAGTTCCTAGGTCTCTCCTGCTATTGACTTAGCTAGATGATCAAGCTATGATTTTCTTATATCTCCTATAATGGATTATTATGAAGTCAACGGCATATTACTTGCTTAAAAAGCAGATTATTTTATCCTTGGGCTGATGAATATTTCAACCGACATCTCAGCAAAAGCATGATTTGCCATTAACCCAGATCGTCTACAACATGATGCACGATGGCAGATGCAGGACTATTTGCCATTATAGCTCTCTAATCAGCTGTTCCACATTCAACGTCCGCACATGAACTAGAAATATTACTTGGTTCACAATCAACTACATATATAGTTCCAACGAAGTTGCCCATAAACAGATAGTTCCAACGCAGTTGCTAATGGTTCTCCGAGCAACATCTCTACAGCAGGAGATGCAGACCCAGGGCGATCAGCCGAATGAGCAGAAAGACGAATGCCAGAGCGGGCAGTACAGGAAAATCATCTTCATCCTGCAGTTGATCAGCTAAAAGTATGAGCAGCGTAACATCACCAGGCATGCATCTTATTCAGACATGAGGAAAAGAGAGGTAGGGGAATATGAATCAAAGTATCCGCACATGATCTACATATAGGTCAGATTATTATCCAAGTACAGAGGACACGCCTAATTTTCTACTGTATGTGTAGATCCAACAAATAGACTGGATCTGGACAAATGAATGAAACAAGAGAACTCGTGGAACTGAAATTTGCAGGCTGTAGCTCAAAGCAAAACACCTTAATTCCATGAACCAATCGTTACAAACTACTCCTGTAACAATTGTTACGAACTTATGCATGGCAGGCTCTGCTGACCGTGGAGAGCAAACAAGGCATCGTTAAGTAAAATAAAATGAAAGAAGCCACATCCATGCATAAGTGATCTTGTGAACCACATTACCTCCTCTGCCTCTTCTGGAGGATTCGCCACGTTGTTAGCCGCCGCAGGGTTGATGTCGATGATGACCGCCGGTGGGTTGGCCACGTTGTCCGCTGCCACCACCGCCGGAGGAGGAGGAGGAGGAGGAGGAGGAGGAGGAGGACGACGACGACGACGACGAGGAGTGTCCATGTCTTGCCGGTGCAGAGAGAGTGGTGACTGCTGAGTGCTGGCAGACGGAGAAGCGTGTGTGCTGGGAAGAGAGAGGAGCGCTGTGTAGCAGCCAACCCGAGTAGGAGTAGATAATAATTAGTTTCTCCTTCCCGGTGTAGCAACGCTCCGATCGGACAGCCCCCAACAGGCTCCTGTTCCGTGAAAATTGATAATCGCTAGCTAGCTGTGAACTGAAAATTGATAATCGCTAGCTAGCTGTGAACTGAAAATTGATAATCGCTAGCTAGCGCGTGTGGACTTCCTCACGTGAAATCGTAGCGCGAAAATGGCAGCCCCCAGCCCCCTCTTTACCTCTCGTATAAAGCAGGCCGGCCGATACTCCCAAATGGCAATTCAATTATGCAATGCAACAACCGCGCGCTGCAACGCGTCTAGTACATGATTTGACCGACCATCGTGTCATTGTGACCGGCTGGAGGAGCCATGGAATTACTAGTAGTAATCAACTGCTAGCTCGCCCAATCCTAGTGCACACGACTTGCACTTATAGCACTAATATTTTTGTTGGAATTTTTTTCGATAATGGGCGTTTTTATTACTTAGAGTAAATATTATACCCGGTCTCTGCATAACTGGGATGCACACAGCCGACAATAGTCTAGTAAATCCAACAAAATTAAAAAACGACGAAGGCGGATTACAAATCGATATGATTAATTACAACTATGCCTAAGCCTAAGGTGCTGGAGCCGGACCGATCCGAAGATTATGCTGCTATCTATGGCTGATAAACAGGTCTCGTGCCGTATCCTCCAGCCGCGTACACACCTCCATAAAAAGGTCACGAAACTCCACACAATATAGTGCCGACCAAACCCGAAGGGTATTTGTACACCTGTAAATAACCTGCAGAAGAGAACAGTTAATATCATTAAAAACCTTATCATTTCTACATAGCCATAGCGACCATATAAAAGCAATTATTCCGACCTGAAGAAGTATGTTGTACTTGTTATCTATACCATATAACCAATTCTCAAAAATATTGGCAATACTACCTGGTGGAAACAAGCTAGAAGCTGCTTGGGTGACTGACCAGAAGCTACTGCTTCCTTGCCCGTTGTCTTCGTGCTGGAGGAGACTGGCGGCGTTGGGGCCTGCGAGTCTCGCGAATAATGGCGATGGTCCTAGGGTTCCTCCCGCGCCAAGACTAAGATGTGCTTGTTGTGTGCTCTCGTTGATCTAGCCGGACTGTCGAGTTCTGGAAGGCTTCGCCGGCGAATTCTCATGGGTGAATATGCCTGGAGATTGCTGGATCGGATTGAATTTGGTCGGACGTACCCATATTTTTGTCTGGCGTTTGGTTTTAGCGGGAGCGTTGCGAAGGTCTGATATCTTTTACCATCATGTGTCATGTCTTTGAGGATCCATGGTAAAGTCAGATGCGGAGAATGTCACGAAAGCTAGAACATTAGGGAAGCGATGGTGATTTGAGTCTTTGTGGTGACGAGGAACTGGATGCGTGATCTATAACTCGCAGCAGCGACTGTTTGTGGGGGCGATAACACAGGAGAAGTTCACTGTCTTACCTTGTAGGGTAAAAATCCAAGATTTGGTCTTAATTGGTTGTGCCTGACAATGACCTTGTTGAGGCATTGTTTTGTGAGTCAGAACTTTCTACAGGGTAAAAACCTATGATCTTTGATCGGGTGACGAGGGCTGATATTGTTTTGCGCCGCTATTGGAGTGGTTGGACTATTGATATTGTTTTGGTGGTGTTAGTATCATTGATTCGAGGAATCATTCTCTGTAGCGGGATTTTCCTTTTTATAATTTTTTCTAGATTGTGTGCATCCGTAGGGCCACTAGGACATGCGTAGTTGCAGAGGGTGGGTGTAATTGGTACTATATATTTTTTTAAAAAAAATTGGAGCTTTGCTGGGTAAAGCAGTTGAGCGATCATCATTGGAACTTGTCTGAACTTCCCGTTAATTAATACACTACACTGGGGTAGAACTTTCGTCTCATGTTTTAAAGAAGAATCTTACGGTGCAGAGCTTTCACATTTACTGTGTATTCCATGGGAATCTGGTTGCAAAGGAAAAATTCCTTCAAGTTTCCTTTGCTGCAACCCCACGAATCAAACACTGCTACAGTGAAAATTCCAATAGGATTAGGCATCCTATAATTTTGCTATGGAAATCCTGTGAATCAAAGGACCCCAATTAAGGGATGTGATGGAGTTGCTCTTATGGTGTGTTGCACTTGTAAATTTGTTAGCTCGCCCTCAGATAGCAATTATATGAAACTTATTATTTCACAATTTCGAACTTTGTATTTTCCATCTGACTACCATGGAGGTGGCATTCGTCACGATTTGAATGGCGGGCTTGTAGTCCATAACTCCATATATATGTGTAGCATGTTGCGTCTTTTCTCGGATGCCACTCTTTTATAATGACGTTATTATAAACTTAGGGATGGGGCACAAGTGTCCTAACCTTGGCATGTGCAAACTTTGTAAGAGGGAGAAGTAGACCGCGACACACACACCCACGTCTTGTAGTGTCGGTTCTGAAAACTATATTGAACATGATCAAGAATTGGCGGATTTCAATCTCACTGTTTTGAGTGTTTTACTTCAGTGATGTAGTGGGAAGTTTGGTTCAGCTAAAGGCCAGGGACCCAGGGTCTCCCATCACATGTACCATGTCTACAATCATATTCGACAGGATCAAGAACGAAGACACTAATTGGAGCTTCGCTGGGGCGAGGCAGTAGAGCGATCATCATTGGAACTTGTCTGAACTTCTCGTTAATTAATACACTACACTGGGATAGAACTTTCGTCTCATGTTTTAAAGAAGAATCTTACGGTGCAGAGCATTCACATTTACTTAGACATTGCTTAGAAGAAGAAAGATCAGAATTGTGCAGAGCAACAGTCCCAGGCCGATCACAAGCACGC
The DNA here is from genome assembly GCA_910589775.1 of Avena eriantha. Taxonomy (NCBI): domain Eukaryota; kingdom Viridiplantae; phylum Streptophyta; class Magnoliopsida; order Poales; family Poaceae; genus Avena; species Avena eriantha. The sequence continues at coordinate 157,247,747 of OU342741.1, read as the reverse complement.
AAAGTCTGTTATTTTCCGCCATCTCGTCGCGCAACTTCTCCTGAGTAGATCGTGCACGGATCACAAGTTTCCGAACCTGGCATCACGTAAATCATTCAGTGATAAGAATCAGTTTCCAGGCACATAGTACATCGGTGGACAAAAGTAAAGCAAGAAAGAGCGGGAGGAAGAGAGCCACTGATCGACCTTGTTTAGTGCCTTGTCTAGCTTCTCGCGCGTCTCGACGAGTGCTGCCATCTCTGCGAAATTCTGAAAACAGAGTGGTAGATTCGCAAAGAACGTCATCCGACCATTGGGAGAGAAATTAAGCGCAAAAACAATGGAGCTAATATACATGCAGTCCAGCCAAGACTACCTGTTGCAGCTCAAGGATCTTCTTGTCGAAATTCATGGCCACAGCCTGCCGTTCCTTGATTTCATCCACCGCCGGGACGACCTGTAATCCAATAAGCCAATTGCAAGTTCATAAAATTGATATGGAGTCAGAGCCGTCTAGCCTCATCAGCGATATGATATTGAGATGAGCATAATAAGAACTTGATTAGTGTATTGGAACGTGTTAAATGACCTGCTCTGGACTAATTCCCTGCAGTGCATTCTCGAACATCTGCACGACGCTGCCGGTGTGAATCACGCGAACCACCTAGACAAGTGTTGTGTTGTGTGCTCCACAAGAGTGAGATAAGAAAAATAATAATGTACTCCCTCAGTTGCTTGCTAAAACGTCTTATATTTTGCAACAGAGGGAGTATAATTTGAATGTACCTAGCAGTATCATAGAACTAGCATGTATAATTTGCATGTATACTTTTCAACAGAGGGGGTATAATTTGCATGTACCTCATCAGTAAGCTTTATTCCGGCGACTGTTCCACGTACAAGATTCAGGGTTTTCACAGAAGAAAATGAGTACACACAAGGAAGATCATATTCTGAAGTCATGGACCAGAAAGACAACATAGGAAGTTGAAAATGTTCACTTGCTGACCTGTGAAAGCCCTCCTCTGAACGACTTCTAGGTACTCCTTCCAAATAGTTGTCCGCAGATTCTGTAGGAACTAGGCATTACTTCTACCGAAAAATCTAATTTGCACAAAAGGTGGACGAGCTGTATATATAACCAAACCTTAAGATCACTCTCTCTTTCTTTAAGCTTTATCTTCAGTGCTCTGTAACCAACAAGAGCCAGTCAGATTTCACCATCTTTCACTGAACAAAACTAACAGGTGAATTGTTTTTAACCTTGGCAAATAAATTTGGACAGGTTGGTTCTGTTTCTCTAGCTAGATCAAACATATCTGGACGGGTTTTATAGCACGTAGAAACTATGTGGTAGAGTAACAACTAGCAGTGAACACTTAGCAGTGATCCATAACTGTAGATGATTGATCTACTACTCGAGGAATGGATCAAGATCTCACCTGATCATCGACATTGTTGATGGACCCATGGTCAGGGGAAGAGTGACTGAATATCCACGGCCATTTGACAGATTGTTCAGAATTGGAGTGAGGACACTTTGGAAGATCCTATTCAACTTTTCTTTCATGTGATGTGCCATATTGCCCACTTCATCCACATCTTTCTCCATCCTCCCCTTGATCTCTGGGATAAGAATGCTCCAGTTAGAAGCGCAGAGACTATTCTCTAACAAAAAGGAAAAGAAATGCAAGACAATGGAAACAGTTGAGCAGGTGGAATTTGCAACCCTTGATGGAAGAAGATTGAGTGACTGAGTTGAGCTCCTTGTTGGCCTCCTGGAAGGGGGCAGGGCAGAGAGAATAAATTGCAGGTAGTACAAAGCAAAAGCTATCGAAAAGAACAAATTGTCATGGAAAACAAACATGTAGTATGACCAAAAGATGGTGATGTTTTTTTTACCTTGATCATCTGAACCATGCTTGCTGTCCTGTCCAGAAACACCCTAAACTCCTTCAGCTCCTGGAGGTAGTACTCACGTCCATGGGCTGAAGTAGTGTCGGAGTTCAGACGCCCCATCTCGAGATCCGTCGCAGAACTCTCCCCCATCGCAGATTAAGCCTGCAAGGTGAGCAGCAGAAATATCAGCAATCTTGGCCTGAAATTTCCATGATCTAACGGAACAGAGAAAGTAGGCAACGAAGAAAAAGGAACTGCGCGTTGAGTCTTGTGCAGAAACAGACTTGCAGTGCTGCCTGCTGATCCAAGGGGAGACGAGAGATGAAAAGGAGAGTGAAGAACTCTGTGGCGGTCTCTTGGCTGCTGATATGCAGTGATCTTAATATATAGCAGTACTAGCTAAGCTAGCACACAACCCAGCAAGTACAGTCCTGTGAGCCAGTGTCACTCTCCTGCCATGCGGCAACCGGGAGAGGATTCTCCACCAAGTTTTTCTTGTATGGGTAATGGCGGAAATTTCTGCGAAACTTCTCTCCTGCCCTGAGCGCATACATACCCGGATGATAGCGTGCCTGCACCCGTCTTGCCTAGTTTGGGTCGGTATTCGGTAGCACCGTGTTCATCTCTCTCTCTCTCTTCAGTTGGAGAGATGGGTGCGCGTCAAAGCGAGATCAACAAGGCATCATAACGCGCAGGGGAATCGATTTGGTACCCCGCGTCCTAGCAAATGCATGATCATATAGTAGTCCTATCAAAGCAAGCACTGGCACCCCGCGTAGGACCAAATATGGCTAGGTTTGTGGCTTGTCATGCTATGCTGCTCTGCTCTAAGGGCAAGGTAAAGTACCCATTGGTCATGGTCAACACGTCAGACACCTCCTACAAGTCTGACGTTGACAGCTTGACATACGAGAGCCAAATTTCAGATGCTCTTAACTGCACAAAGGCTGGATATAGACTGCATATGTTTCGGCTTCGGTAGTACTACCAGAAAAGATGCATAGCAACCAGCTCAGGGCTTGAAATAGTCCATCGGTTGGCCGACCTTTCGAGATAGAACCATAGCTGTAACGCTCGTTGTTAGAGCACCTCCACTCCACTCGTTGGCGTTCCCGAGCTGAATACCGGCGCTATTTAGCGCTAGACGAACTTAATTTTCGATCTGAAAATGGCTGTTTTCTTACTCGCGTTCACAGGCGCGGTTTCTAGGCAATCCAAAATGGCGAGTTTTCGTTTAAATTCGGCTCAAATTCAAATAGAATTCGGCATAAATATAAATACAGAGCAATGTCGGCATAGTTCAGCATTAAATTAAACATGGTTCAGCATGAAATTAAACATAGTTCAGCATAGAATGAAATGCAACATAGTTCTGTCTAGTTCGGCCAGATCATGCTCGGCATCTACATGTTGCCCTTGCGTATCTATATGTGCTTAACCAGATCATCCTACAGTTGTTGATGCACTACCGGGTCTCGGATCTCCTAACGCATTGCGATGAATGCAGCCCACGATGGCGACATTTGGTGATCAGGCTCTGCAAGGGATCCCTTTCTGTAGTATGGCACGTCCTGCTCGACCAAATCCACTGGATCCTTTCTCTCATCCTCAATGATCATGTTGTGCAAGGTCACACAACAGTTCATCAATTTCAACATCTGATCTTTCGACCAGGTCATAGCAGGGACCCAGACAACTGCAAACCTCTATTGAAGCACACCAAATGCCCGCTCCACATCCTTCCTGCAAGCTTCTTGTTCCTTGGCAAACTGAGCATGCTTGGGGAGCATCGGACTTGAGATAGTCTTCACAAATATTGGCCATCTTGGATAGATGATATCTGTAAGATAGTATCTCTTGTTGTAGTGGTGTACATTGATCTCAAAGTCCCCGCGGAGAGCATGACCCTCAACAAGCTTGGCAAAGACATTTGAGGACTGGAGGATGTTGATGTCGTTGTTCGATCCTACCATGCCAAATCCAAAGATCATGTGTAGCAACTGCCTCGAGTATCACAGTGCAACCTCCTTTGTGGCCTTTGTACATTCCTTGCCAAGCAAATGGATAGTTCTTCTAGTGTCAACGCATGCAGTCGATGCTTGCAAACATTTCAGGGAATCCTCTACTTTCATTGACTGCGAGGATCAGAGTAGTGTCTTCAGCATTGGGTGTTCTCAAGTACTATGGCTCAAAACACTGCAATCACTGCCCTGCATAACCTGTACAAGCAATCAATGATGGTGGACTCGGCCATGCGGAGATAGTCATCGGCACTGTCACTCGAAGCTCTGTATGCAAGAAACCTCATCGCCACTATGCACTTCTATAGTGAGGAAAACCCTACCATGCCGGTGCAGTCCTTCTTGCATACAAAATAGGGGTTGAACTCCCAGATGGCATGCACGATGTTGAGGAACAGTTTCTGGATAATCCTGAAATGGCGCCGAAACATGGCCTCTTCGTGTAGCGGCTCAACATGCAGTAGCCCTCCACTCGCTGCCTTGATTTGCACTTCCGACGACCCTTCGCCGAGCCTCCACACTACGGTGCTGCAGTCTGCGTGTACAACTGGGCCAAGGAGATGAGGATCTGTATGTGATCTTCATCTTCGGCGGCTCCGGTGGTTTCTTTATCTAGCAACAGGGAGAATATTTGATGGCTCTCCTCCCACCCCCTCCACGTAGCCCTTGCTAGCCCCCTTCGCCGGCGATCTCCTTCTCCGGCGATCGATCTCCCTTTCCACTCCAATAATCTTCTACAGTAATCCTCCCCCTTCCCTCCCTTAACCCCTTTTGATCATGTTGCCTCCATCATGGAGTTGGAAGGTGACGTATTCCATGGCCAAGGACCAGGATCGTGGACGTGTCAAGGCATATGATGGATCGCTCTGCATCTGGAAGAATTGGATCACGTTGTTGAATGCAAAAAGTGCCCCAGTGGTTGGGTGTTTTCTGGCTGAAGGTGAGACGATCTCACTTGGATCTGAGGTATTGTTCCTGCTCATCTGGTTTTGGTTGGATCTTGTATCATTTCTCCATCTGGAGATCACTCCCTGGTCTAGAATTCTACGAATGTGAGTGCTGATATACCCAATGAGGATGAGATGAATAATTCGTCTTTGGTCCATGAATCGATTGCACTGGGTTTTGATTTCACTCTAGGCCTGAACTTTGCAAAATCTATTAGAAGGGACTTTGTGTCGACTGTTCATCCAAATGAGTCCACCGGACATTTCATTATGGTTGTTTCCTTTGGTCGTGCTAATTTTCGTTTAAATGAGGATACTGCTAGTCTAGCTCTTGAGGCAGTTCTTGGAGTACACTGTGGAGATTTTAAAGTTTCATTGCTAAAGGATCGAGTGTTCTCTTTTAATGTTTCGTCCAAGCAAGTTGGATTCCGTATTTTCAATTTAAGAGGCTTCTCATGTGACCAATTCAAATGTGCTTTTCACCTCTGGGGCTTTGGTGGACCGAACTGGCGTAGGGAATTTTCAGACTGGCAGAGGGATTGTGACAAAGAGTGGATCCTCATTAGTCCAACCAAGAAAAGGGTTCAATCTGGATTAGCAGCTCTAAAGAAACCAAAACCAAAGTCTATTATGCGCTCTGGCCTTGGAATTCCGAGAAAGTTAGTGTTCTCAAATTCTTTATGCTATTCTGCTTGCAAAGGTTATTCTGCTCCTGATTCTGACCATCATCTGAATACTGGCATGCCGATAGAAACCCATCAGACTGCTTCAACTCTAGTGATTCCTTTTGGTACTATTTGGTATTTTCCTTTCTCTCAGAGCCATATCTCCGTGAATTCAATGTCTGAGATTACCTTGGAACCGAATAATATGTCTGGAGAAAATTGCGCTCAGCAAGACCCGGCTATTAGTGTGGATCCTCAACAGTCTTCGGATTCTGAAGACGAGGTCCTCCCAGAACCTACAGGGCTGGAAGAGGTTGTGGAGGACATTGCCTTCAGATTTTGGGATTGCAAAAATTGTATGGGCCTAGGCCACAATACTACAGATTGCACTAGGAAAATCCGTTGTCGACAATGCTACCATTACGGACATAAAGCAAAGGCCTGTTTTAATAGATATTCTAAAAAAGCTCAACGCTAGGTGCCAAAAAAGGTCCGACCCGACACGTCCGGGCGTGACTCAGGTCCTATTTCCTTGACAACTTCGACTGCCATTCCATCTTCTATACCAGGAGCTGTTCCGAACCCTCGTCTCTCTCAGAGTTCTCCGCCGCCGTCACCTCCATTGAGATTAGACGCAATGGCGAACTACGAATTGGATCCTCAGCCGTGGCTACCTTGGGGACATCAAGTCATCGAGGGAGGTAATACTCGGTTGCCGCACACGTACTACTTTGCCTCTCAAGATCCGCCGCAGCAGCATCAGGCACATTGCATTGCTATTGTGGAACCACCACCTCCGCCTGCTCTAGCAGGGATATGGAGAGATCCTGTTTACAATTTTTTAGTCGGTCCGCTAAATCGCAATGTTGTTGAGTATCAACCTAGTCTATTTGGAGTTGGATTATATCACTTAGCGGCCCCAATTCCCAACATGCGCTGGTTGCCCATGGTCATTATCAGTTGTAGGATAGATTTGTGAGATTTATCAATGTTGATGATGCTGGCAATCACAGAGGTGGACTGGGTTTTAGGAACGGATGGCTGATGTTCTTGGGTATCCCACCAGATTATAGGAACGGTCTGAATATTGCTAATGCTGTTTCTACCTTTGGCAATTTTCACTTTTGGAACAATAATGATCCAATTTTGGACCGTGTGCTAGTTTATGCATCTTTTCCCTCCCCTGCTTTGGTGCCACGTGATGTAGTGTTTGGTCAATTTGCTAACATTGGAGGGGTGAGGAACTCGTGGATAGCTGCAATTTTTATTTTGTCCGCTGATTTTGCTGATGGCATGCCACCGGATGAAGATCAAATGCCGCCTGATGGTAACCCGCACCCACCCCCTTGACAACTTATTCATAACAATAATCTATTTGTGGGACCACAATTCCCAGAAATAGGTTGGGATGCTGTTGAAGTTGATTTGCCTGATGAACCCCAGGGGGATAACCAGGATGATGAGCAACATGAGGATGAGGCTAGTAATGATTCGCAGGAGTCTATGGTCATGGACTTTTCTGATCAGTCTGCCTCCCCTTTCAATAATATTGGTCAGGGTCAGAACAATCGGCTACACTTGGACTTGAACTTGGTTCCTCACTTGGATATTCCACAGCAGGATAATGGCCCGGTTTATTTTAATTTCCTGCAGATTGGCAAGATGGTGTCTGTAATTGGACCATCTCTACCACATGAGATGTAGTGGCAACGTCTCTTTGAAAGTACGATGTCAACTTTGTTGTCAAAAAATTTGCCTATGTCCTTGTAATTCTCTCCTTTCAGTCTGCTGAAGAGGTCCTGGTCAGAAGCTTTTGAGCCTGCTGTCGAGGTGTCCAAGTGGCCTCTTTCACCTGCTGTTCAGACTGGGGAAAGGGTGACTGTGAGCCTGCGTCATCGGTCTGTGGCAAGAGAGCTCACCTTTGACAACAATAATGGGCTGGATGAGCCTCCTATCTTTGCGGTATCGCCTGTTTCAGCTTTGAAAAAAAGAGCTTCCAGAGGAAAGAAAATAATTGTACAGCCTGAAGTTAAGAGATTTACTCGCAGCAGTTTGAAGAAGGATGGTATGAGACCCATTCCTGTTCTTGATGTTCCCTCACGTGCTCGCAAGATGCCTCATGCAAAGCTTTTGATTATCACTCAACATGAGGATGTAGAGGAGCAGGTGCCGGGTGCTGAAGAAGGACAGAGCCAAGATCAAAGGCCTATTCTAGCTACACCGATACATGTGATGCAGGTTGTTGGTCGGGAGCTTGGCATTGATGATACAAACCTGACCGAGGAGAAGCTTGAAGCTGATCCAGCCAAGTACAAGCAGAATATGAAGAAGGATGATTAAGCTGTGGACCATGGTGATAGGGCCTCACTTAAATATGGGCTCTTATATTTACAGTTATGGTTATTTTGTGTTGAACCTTACTATGTCAGTGTTTGGGTGTGTCAGACTATCGGTTGTTATCAGTTATCTTATGTCAGACTATGGTTGCTGGTTACTTGTATTTTTGTGCTTGAGTTTGATGGTTTTTGATATTATGTGTCAAGTTGAGCTTTTCTCCTATTACATGTTGATTAATGAGTCATAGTACTAAAAGAAAATGGAGAGTTCTCCGCTGGAACGTTCGAGGGCTAAATTCAGAAGATAGACAGAGGGAAGTTAGAAATAAAATCTGCCTTCAAGAAACAAAATATGAAAATTTTGATTGGCGATCGATTCGAAAAATTTGCCCTAAAAGATTCGATAACTTTGCTTTCTCACCATCAACTGGTGCTTCTGGTGGCATAATTATTATCTGGAACTCTGCGGTGTTTTCTAGAATACTAGTAGAAACACAGAGATTTGGTATCAAGATTAAGTTTACATCCATGCACAATAGGGATCCATGGGTTATGGTGTGTGTTTACGGCCCGTGTCATGGAATAGACAGAGACATGTTTGTTTCCTGGCTTTACAACCTGTGCATTCTAGTGTCTGAAAATTGGCTATTATTGGGTGATTTCAACTTCATTCGGTCTCAAGAAAATCGAAATAAATCTGGTGGCAATGTCCATGACATGTTCCTATTTAATAAGATCATTGGACATCTGGGTTTGCTTGAATTACCGCTGAAAGGCAGATCTTACACTTGGTCTAATATGCAGTCAAATCCACTGCTAGAACAGCGAGACTGGTTTTTTACAAGCTCTAACTGGGTGTCTGATTATCCTAACACGATGGTGCTTCAACTAGCCAAGATTGGTTTAGATCATGTGCCCTGTGTCGTCAATGTGGATACCACAATTCCCAAGTCAAGACTCTTCCGGTTTGAGAATTATTGGGTGGACCTTCCTGGCTTCCAAGAGTGTGTTTCTGCATCTTGGACTACACCTTCTCGGAAATCTCACTGCTCAGTCGTATTAGCTGATAAACTTAAACGACTAAGATCTGAACTTAAGAAATGGAACGTAAGTCTATCAAAGATGAAGCTTTTGATTCAGAACTATAACAAGGTCATTCTTTTCATGGACTCTTTAGAGGAGCATCGTCCTGTGTATAATTCTGAATTCAAATTTAGGTAGCTTGTCAAAGCTCATTTGGATGGATTGTTACTTGTGGAATGTAAGTATTGGCGGAAACGATGCACTATTCGTTAGATCAAACAAGGAGAAGACAATACGAAATTTTTTCATGCAATGGCTTCAGAGAGATATCGCAGGAACTCAATTACAATGTTGCAAGATGAGAATGGTAATGAGATCACTGATCACCAATCCATGGCAGGGTTATTATAGATGAATTATAAGGAGAAAATGGGGAAATCTGAAGGCATTGATATGCAATTTGATCTTGCAACCTTGCTGCATAGAATAGATGGTCTTGATGATCTTACTGCTCCTTTTCAGAAGAAGGAAATGGATGATGTGATCAAATTTATGCCTTCTGACCGAGCTCCTGGGTAGATGGCTTTAATGGTCTGTTCATCAAGAAGTGTTGGCCCATAATTCAAACTGAATTTTACAAACTAGCTTCTGAGTTTCATGCTAGTAATTTGAAGCTAGAGAGTATCAATGGTTCATATATCACCCTGGTCCCTAAGAAACCTTCACCCACAGAAGTCAATGATTTTAGACCAATTTCACTAACCAATGTATGTCTAAATGTTTTGACAAAACTTGTTGCCAATCGTTTACAGGACAAGATTCTAAGTTGTCTACACAAAAATCAGTATGGTTTCCTAAGATCAAGATCGATCCAAGACTGCTTAGCATGGTCCTTTGAGTACCTGTATCTGTGTCATATTTCTAAGAAACCTATAGTGATTGTGAAGCTCGACTTCGCAAAGGCATTTGACACAATCGAACATGATGCAATTATCCAGGTTATGAAGCACAAGGGTTTTAATGCTCTTTGGCTAAAAAGGATAAGGGAAATCTTATCTTCTGGGACATTGGCTATATTATTGAATGGTATCCCGGGAAAGCAGTTTGTTTGCAAACGCGGTGTTTGGTAGGGTGACCCTTTATCACCACTATTATACACTTTTGGATCTGATCTTTTACAGTCTGCAATCAATGATTTAGTGAGAACTGGTGAGATTTCAAAACCTATTTAGACAAATGATGTGGATTTTCTAATAATCCAATACGCAGATGACACTTTATTGATTATGCCTGCGGATTTGGAGCAGCTTCGTGTCCTAAAAGGCCTGCTATATAAATTCTCTTTATCAACTGGTTTGAGGATTAATTATCATAAGTCACAAATGGCCCCCATCAATGTTCTAGAGGATTTGATGAACACACTTGCGTTGGACTTTGGGTGCCAAGTGGCATCAATGCCATTTACATATTTGGGGCTACCTTTGGGTATCAATCGACCCACCATTACAGAGCTTATGCCACTGGTCTGTAGATTAGAAAGAAAACTCACCTCTAGTTCTAGCTTCCTTTCGCAAGGTACTAGACTGCAATTGATCAATTCTGCTCTTTCTTCCATGCCTATGCACTTTCTATGCACACTACAATTACAAAAAGGCTTGACTGATCAGCTAGACAGAATTCTTCGTCAATGTCTTTGGAGGGACAAATTTGATGAACCCAAGCAGTCACTGGCTTCTTGGGAGTTGGTTTGTAAACCGAAAGAGAATGGTGGTCTTGGGATCATTGACTTCCAAAAGAAGAATGCAGCTTTACTTATCAAATTTCTAGATAAATTTTACAATAATCAGAACATTCCATGGGTCGACCTAGTTTGGGGTTCTTACTACCGTGGTAAAGTACCACACGGAGAACAAGTTTGTGGCTCATTCTGGTGGAGAGATGTGATGAAACAAGTTGATAATTTTCGAAGTGTGTCTGCTGTTAAACATGGACGTGGTAACACTTTCTTATTCTGGTCTGACAATTGGTCTTTGCTCGGAAGTAATCAGCCTATCAAAGTGTGATTTCCTAGACTATTCTCATACGTACTTCAGGAGAATATGTCCGCTGCGCAAGTATATGCTCGGAAAGATATTACCAGCATTTTGTATTTGCATTTATCGCATATGGCTCACCATGAACTTATGGAACTACAATCTATTATGCAAGCTAATCCTCTTTCTGATCAGTGTGACACTTGGTCGTACAACTGGGGTGAGACTTACTTACCGGGGAAATTCTACAAACTCACGTTTGCACATATTAAAGTCCCTAGTGTGTTCAATTGGATCTGGAAATCATACTGTGTCATGAAAACTAAAATGTTTGCCTGGTTGCTACTACAAGATAGACTAAATACTAGAGACTTACTTCAAAGGCGGCATTGGCAGGTCACGGACGATACACACTATGTGCTTTGTCCAACTCAAGCTTATGAGGATAGAATCCATCTCTTCTTTGAGTGTAATTTTAGTGCCCGTATTTGGAACTACCTAAAGATTGAGTGGCAGCCATATGATGATTTATAGTTAATTATCTCAGATGCCAAGAGAAGTTTTGGAAAACCCTTCTTTATGGAGGTTCTGATCATAGCTTGCTGGAATATTTGGCTAATACGCAATGGGAAAAATTTCAATCAGGAGAGACCTACGTTTGGAAAATAGAAAGGCAAGTTTGTACATGATATTACACTTCTGCAATACCGCATAAAGGCGAAGCATAAGAGTGGACTGCTGGATTGGATAACTTCATTACACTAGATGATTTGTATAGAGGTAGGCCTGTCTACCGTTTGTAAATTGTAATTTTGTAAACTCTCTTTCTTTTAATAAATTGCTGGGGGGTTGTTGCCCCATAGTCTTCGGTCAAAAAAACAGGGAGAATATCTCCTCAGTGTCGGAGTCCATGGCTGGATGGGAAAAATGCCGAACACTTCGTGGGCGAGGTGGCGGGAGCTCGGAAACAAGTCGAGCTGCGGGGAAGGCGGGACGGCAAAACGAGGCCTAGTCGGAGGGAAAAGGATGCGGCGGAGGCGGCGGACCTACCTAAAGGCATGGTTTCGGCTTGGCGTGGTGGGACTTCGACGGCGATGACATGGCAGCGACGAAAGCTCTCTGCCGCGGGAGAGCCGAGTCGAGGTGGGGAATGGGGTTGTCTCGCTAATAGGGTTGGCCCACCTATTTTTCGCTACGTCCGGCTTTCCCAGGCGGTTTCCAGTGCCCTAGGTTCGTTGCATAGAAAACAAAAAAAATCTACCGCGAGAACACACAAAACCAAGATCCAATCTATGGAAAATCCAAGATCTAATCTACTAGATAAGTGCAACGAGATGATGATAACTAACCCATGAAGATCCAAAGCGTTAACAAGATCGGATCTCGTGTTTGATGTGGTCGATCACTTGTCGATATCAAGATCGCGTTGATGATCCTTCCGGAACCGCATTTTGGCAGCGCTTACGCACTCGGTCACACGTACGAAGTCGATGAAGACCTTCCTCTCCCCGTTCCAGCAGGATGTGGAGGTAGTAGATCCCCTCAGAATCCCAGCAGCACGACATCATGGTGATGGTGGTAGAGGAGAATTCCTGCAGGGGTTTGCCTAAGCCGGAGCAAGAAGAAGGAGTAGGGAGGAGAGGTGGCGGCTAGGGTTGGGAGTGGGGCAAGGGGGCGGCCACCCCTACCCTCTATTTATAGAGGGAGGGTGTGGCTAGGGCTCACCCTTTCCCCTCCACCTCCTAGGGCCGGCACATGGGGAGGGGGAAAGTTTCCTTCCCCCCCCCCCAACCCCCAAGTCATATCCCCTATTTTCTAGGGATTCATCCTTATCCATATGGGGCTAGCCGGTTTGGGCTTCTTGGGCCTAGTGCGGCTGGTCCATGGGCCCCTGCAACATTCCCTCAGCCCATGTGGCCCCTCCCGGGATGGTGGGCCCACTGGTGGCCCACTAGAACCTTCTAGAAGCTTCGGCCAAAATACTGAAAACTTTCCCGAACCCCGGAAGATGACTTCCATTATATGAATCTTATTCTTCGGACCATTCCGGACCTCCCGTGATATCCTGGATCCCATCCGAGACTCCAAACAACATTCGGTCTCCAACTCACATTCCATATCTACTTTAAACAACATCGAACCTTAAGTGTGTCACCCTATAGTTCCCGAACTATGTAGACATGATCGAGACACCTCTCCAATCAATAGCGGGACCTGGAGATCCATAATGGCTCCCACATATTCAACGATAACTTTGTGATCGAAAGAACCATTAACATACGATACCGATTCCCTTTGTCGCGTGATACTCTACTTATCTGAGGTTTGATCATCGGTATCTCCATACCTAGTTCAACCTCATTGCCGATAAGTACTATTTACTCGTACTGTGATGTGACATCCCTTATGACCTAGTCACATGCTTGCAAGCCAATTGTATGACACTCCACCGAGAGGGCCTAGAGTATATCTATTTGTCATCTGGATGGACAAATCCCATTCTTGATCCATGCACTTCAATCCATACTTTCAGAATACCGCCACCTTTATAACCACCCGGTTACGAAGTGGTGTTTGATGTCATCAAAGTATTCATCCAATGTTGGTGATTAACACGATCTCATGGTCGAAGGATTAGGTAACTATGTATTTAAAAGCTTGTAGCAAAATGAACTTAATGACTTGATCTTATGCTATGCTTACTATGGGTGTGTTTCCATCACATCATTCTCCTAATGATATGATCTTGTTATTAATAACATCTGATGTCCATGATCAGGAAACCATGATCATCTACTAATCAACTAGCTAGCTCAAAGCATTACTAGGGACTCATTTATGTTTACAAAACACATAAATATTAATGTTTCCTATTAATACAATTATAGCATGGGATGCAAACATTTATCATAAACACAAAGATATAATAATAACCACTTTATTATTGCCTCTTGGGCATATCTCCAACAGTTGTCTCGCTGATAGGGTTGGCCCACCTATTTTTTGCTATGTCCGACGTTCCCATGCGGTTCCCAGTGCCCTAGGTTCGGCCTGGGAACGCCGGATATAAATTGGTCCAAATCCGGTAGAAATCGGTGTCCTGGGAACGCGACTAGGCGAAATTTCTCCATCCAGATGAAAAAATCGCCCTGGGAAAGCCCTCCTAGGAACGCAAGTGGAGATTCTCTTAGCCCAGGCATGGAATAATGGATGCCCATCGGCAATTCTGTGCCCCCAGCACCCACCCACTTAAGGATGCTTTTTTTTAAACAAGCCAAAAGACTTTAATTTTTTACAATACTTGTGTTAGCAACTATTTTTTGGGCTATTGGTTGGCGAGTTGAGCCAACCTTGGATCAAAGGCAAAAATATGGCAGCCTTGGCTTAAGGCCAAAATCTGCTGCCTTGTATCAAAGACCAAAAATATGCCGCCTTGGAACCAAGGCCGAAATCTGGCAACCTTGGATCAAAGGCTGAAATCTAGGAGCCTTGGCTTAAGGCTGAAATTTGTATCCTTGATTGAAGGCCAAAATCTGGTAGCCTTGGTTCAAGGCCAAAATCTGACGCCTTGGATCAAAGGTCAATGATAAGGGGGAACCTCGTGGGTAGCCCGATCTTCATGGATCTTGTGGTCAAATCGATGGGAAAGCGAGGGGAAAGGGAGAAGGTAGCGGAAGCGGATGCACACCTCGCGAATAACACGATGAACACACGCAAAGTTCACAGGATACAAGACCAATTTCTCTTGCCGATGGCCACCGGTCTGACAGAATCCTCGCAAGGAAAGATCGGTCAACGTGCTCCCTCGATCCCAAGCGGAGCGGGAAGAACACCTTGGAGAGGGTCTTGACAACTACGCTCATGCACTCGCAAACGTAGGCCTTGTACAACGTGGGAGACACGATGCAAACTCCAACGAGGTGGTGACGATAGTCGATCCCCTTTTGGTAAAGGGGATGAGGCAAAACTAGAGATTTCACAAAGGGGGTTGTCTTTCGTCTACCATCTATGCCTAAGGGATACATGAGGGGGTGGGGGCTCTATATATAGGACAGCCACTTAACAAGGGGTAGTTTAGGCAATAATACTAGGGTTTGGGGTGGAATAGAGGGGTACATGGGCCAAGGCCTAGCTCAAGGCGTGCAAGCCCATTCCACCTAGGCCAGAGACTCCGGGGTCGACGTGGCTCTCCAGGGTGGACTCCGGGGTGGCATGTAGAGACTTCTAGGAGGGTTTCCGGAGTCTTGGCCGAAGTCGTGGGGCAGAGATTTTGGTGCGAAGGGTTGGAGTCTCCGGTGTCGAAGGTCCGGAGACTCCGGTGTGGCCGAAGACTCCGGGGCATGGCAGCGGAGACTTCGGGCGATGATGGTGGAGACTCCGGTTCTCGAGCTGGCTGCTCCTTGTCCATCTTCTTGGGTGACTTAGGGACTTGGCATTGTAGATGTAGTAGCGTCTATAAGACAGGCTACATCAGCTTACCCCCTTCAAAAAGAGTCGTCCTTGACTCTTCATGCTCATCACTAAGAAGAGGATGTCGAGAGACCTTCTTGATCCTGGGGTTCACCATATAGTCGCCCTTGGGAAGATTGGATTGACAACACTTCAATGTTCCTTCACCATCTATGAAGCCTACAAAGCTCACCACAAAAGCGAAGAACCACTCAAAGCATATCCAATTCATGAAGATTATAGCATGAGTCCTCAAGTAGAAGGAAGTCACCTTAGGATGTAGAGATGGCTCGTTGAAGGGCTGACATAGGTAAATCTCTTCGGTTCGTCTTGTCAACTCTTTGTCCATAGAGATTGATGCGGAAGCAATTATACCTTCACAAAACAAAGACCAAGCAAAATATGTTCGTGTGTGATAGAGGAGCATGTCATTTGTGGCATGTCCATTCTTGTTCACAACACAATTAGCATAACTCAAGTATAGCAAATGGGATGCATATGCAAGGTCAAAGTGTGTGGAACTTGTTTGAACATCATCCAAATGCGGGAACTCAAAAACTCCATAAAAGATCTTAGTGTGGAACTCAAAGCAATTTACTAAAATATTGATCAACATCTTTGATGCAAAGCTAGGAGAACTCGGCGAAAACACAAGAGGAAGAATATCCAAAACAACATTATTATGTGTGCAAACCAACCATTGGAAAGAACAATTGTTCAATATGTTGGATGACATACACATATCATCAAAAGCAAAGATCATGGGGGTATGAATATCACAAGCGGAAGCAAAAAACAACATGTTTGCAAACAAACCATATGAAAGAGCATGTGGTCCTTATGTTTGTTGCAACAACAATACGAGAGACTTGGAAGCTCTCATGACAATACATGCTTAAAATGGCATTATGGTTGCACACAAAACATCGAAAAGAGAAATTGTTTAACATTTTTGTTGCAACACACAAAGCATCAATATCTAATAGCAACGAAACATGATTGTCACAAGGTGAAAGAATACCATCAACATGCTTGCAAGCAAACCATAGGAAAGAGCAATTTGCCCACATGAAAGATGCAAAGCATGCAAAAGGTATCAAAGCTAGGTTCGATCTTGAACTCACTTGGGGAATGCTCTCTAGAGCTCTTTTTGTCAACTCGTGCTCAACCGAAGTTGACATTCTTGTGCGGGTACCTACACACATCAAACACAAAACTAAGAACGTGTGTGCATGGTAGAGAAATACATCATCCATCATGACATATCTCTTCTTGTGCACATCACCATTAGTGTCAAGAAAGTATAAAATATATCATGGTGAGTATGCAAGTGGGGAACATGCTTATCATGGCATTTACCAAAATCTCAAAAATTTGAGAAAGCTATGGGGACATCTCAATCGAAAGCCTATGATAAGTATTGTTAAAACAAGTGAAAGAGCAATCATCCATATTATTGCTAGCAACGGGAGAAATTTTAAAACACTCATGAAAAAGCATGGTCCGAGAGGTGCCATTTTTAACATCATTGCAAGCAAAACATTGGGAAGAGAAATTGTTAAACAAAGTGCAAGCAATGATATCATCAATGTAACGTTTAGAGCATATCATGTCTATGGCAATATCATGATAATAAAAGGATTCCACATGGTCATCCTGATGCATAGCAAAATCAACACATGGGAATAAGAATGGAACATATGTCATGTCACAAGTATCATCCATAGCATGCAAGTCATCACAAACCATCATGTCCACTAGTGGGATCATGGCATCATCAACACCCATATTATTACCTTGTTCATACCTCTCATATGATGTGGGTGTTGTGGTAGTAGTAGCCTCCATGTGGGCGACTTCGTCTTCTTGATGTAGCCATGGCGTAGCATCATCTTTAAGAACCATGTACATCTTCTCCATTTGAGGCATCATCATCTCCAAGATTGGCGCTTCTCGATCCATGGAACCTAGCAGATCATGAGAAAACACACTAGAGGTAGAGGGAAGTTGTTAGAAATCAAAGTGGTCTCACAAGACCTATCAACTACCACTCTCAACTAACTCAGTATATCACTCATGCCCTCAAAGTGGAAGCACTCAATCTCATATAAGGTGGAGTCGCTCATCTCACTCTTGTTCTCACTCAAGTGAGCTAAGTGGCTCTCATACTCACCTGGGATTGGTACCATATCATCACTCAAGCATATGGGCGATACGTCGTAAACGTATCTATAATTTTTGATGCTCCATGCTTGTTTTGTATCAACTATCTTATGTTTTGTCTACACTTTGAGGCATTTTTATACATTTTCTGGAACTAACCTATTGACAAGATGCCGTAGTGCCAGTTGCCTATTTTCTGCTGTTTTTGGTTTCAAAAAAGCTAGTAAACAAATATTCTTGGAATTGGACGAAACAAAAACCGAAGTTCCTATTTTTTCCGACACGACACGAAAGTCCAAAGCAGAGATGGAGGAGAGCCACGAGGTGGCCACACCATAGGATGGTGCCCCCTGGGCGCTCCAGGCCCTGGTGTGGGCCCCTAGGGCAGCCACCGACCTTGCCTCTTCGCCTATATAAACCCCCCTGAGATGAAAACACTAAAGGGAGGATCAGAATTCCACAAAAAGTTCCGCAGCGCCGTCGCCACCGAAGAGGAGATTCAGGGGACAGAAGTCTCTGTTCTGGCACCCTGCCGGGATAGGGAAGTGCCCCCGGAGCTATCTCCATTGACTCCACCGCCATCTCCATCATCGTTGCTGACTCCCATGATGAGGAGGGAGTAGTTCTCTCTCGAGGCTAAGGGCTCTACCGGTAGCTATATGTTCATCTCTCTCTATGCGTGATCTTATTGAGATCATGAGCTTTGTAATCTAGTTGAATAAGTAGATCTATTCTTCTACCCAAGTGCTTTAATTAATCTCTGCTTATCCCCGTGTGTGTGAAGTTGACAGTGTGCACACCGTGTGGCACTTAGGCTAAGGTTACAGAAATACTTATCATGAGTATAATTTGAGTTGGATGTCTCTATGAGATTGGGGTGTTTGTGGGAACCATCTAGCGCTCAAAGTGATAGTGAGGGGTTATCTAGATGGGGAATGTGAACTTTAAGGTGTGCTGTTATAGCCCTACATCGTCCAACCGGAGAGTAGTTCAGGGTAGCATAATGAGGAGAAGATATTTATATGAGAGTGTCCACTAGTGAAAGTATGATCCCTAGGCCTTATTTCTAAGCATTGAAACACCATTTACAATCAGTCATGTTACATGTTTGCTTGCTGCCACTCTTATTTCAGATTACAATTACCACTTATAATCATCCATATTACTTGTATTTCACTATCTTTTCGCCGAACTAGTGCACCTATACAGCTAACAAATGTATTGGGTGTGCTGGGGACACAAGAGACTTCTTGTATCTTGATTGCAGTGTTGCTTGAGAGGGATACCTTTGACCACTTCCTCCCTGAGTTCGATAAACCTTGGGGGATCCACTTAAGGAAAACTTGCTGCTGTTCTACAAACCTCTGCACTTGGAGGCCCAACACTGTCTATAAGAATAGAAGCGTGTGTAGACATCAAGCTATTTTATGGCGTTGTTGCCGGGGAGGTAAGGTAAAAGGTACTCACATCCTATGACTACTAAGCTATCTTCTAGTATTGTTCCTGGTGTGTGAGTGCTCGAAGTTATTTCCTTTAGATTCTGCAATTATATCTTTTTGTTTCTTGTTTTTTTTCACTACTTAGGCTTAATGGAAAACAAAAAAAATAGAGAGCTTTATAGTATTTATCTTGAGTTAGGATATCAAGTGTTTGAAGAGAAAATTAAAAAAATTATGGAACTTTATTTGCATTCTAATAGCAATGTTATTAGTATGAATTCTTTGAACACCATTATTGCTAATGCTATGGAAAATTCTAAGTTTGGGGAAGCTAGTTTTGATGAGCATGATATTTTTAGTCCCCCGGGCATGGAGGATAAAATTTACTTTGATGATACTATACCTCCGATATATGATGATTACAATGATGAGTATGATATTTTTAGTCCACCTACTATTGAGGAGAAAATTAATTATGATTACAATATGCCTCCTATATTTGATGATTATGGTGATGAGAATTATAATGCTAGCTATTTTGTTGAATTTGCTCCCACTACAATTAATAAGAATGCCTATGTTTATGTGGAGAGTATTAATTCTTTTATGCCTGTGGCTCATGATAAGAATGTTTTATGTGATAGTTATATTGTTAATTTTATTCATGATGATACAGAAAGTTATTATGAGAGAGGGAAACATGGTTTTATGTATCTCAACAATATTAAGTTTCCCCTCTTTATGTTGAAAATTTTGAAGTTGCACTTGTTTTGCTTTCCTATGCTTGTTGCTTTGTGCTTTCATGACTTGTTACTTTACAAGATTATTTTTCATATCAAGTGGGTTAGACTTAAACTTGTTCCATATTTTCTTCTTTATGCTCTCGTTTAATTCAATTCATATTTCTTATGTGAGCATCATCGAAATTATCATCCCTATCTTAATGGCTATAAAGAAAGAGCTTTTGGGAGACAACCCATCATATTTTTACTTTCAGTTTTTTGTTTTGTTGAGTCTTGAAAGTTATTGCCTCTGTAATAACCTCTCCTTATCCTTTTTGTTTGGTTTTTGTGCCAAGAATAACCTCTAATGAGAGGGAAGTAAGATATTGGGAAGTTGTTGTCCCGAAACAGATTTCTATGTGTCACTGTAAAAGATCGTGAAAAATCTCAGTACGTCGGATTGGGTTGTAATTGTTTGTGCTTATGCCCCAGGTTATTACCCAACTTTCGTTAGTTTTGCACTTTTCGATTTGAGCAACAGAAGATTTTCGGAAAAAATCGGACTTTACCTGCTGGTCTGTTTTGACAGATTTCTGCCATTATTTGCATTTGCCTCATAATCGATTTCTTTTTGCGTTCTCTTGGATCACTTGAGATTTTAAAAGAAATTGCTACAGTAGCTTATGTTTTAATGGATGATTTATTTGAGTTGAAACTAAACCAAAAGGATTATTAATTTGAATACACTAATGTTGCTAATGAAGATTGTGTGAAGTTTTCAAGTGTAGGGAGAGAATGATGTGATGAGATGAAGTATGGAAAAAATCTCAAGCTTGGGGATGCCACCCGTGTCACCCCAAGAAATATTTAAGAAGTACAAGTGTCAAAGCTTGGGGATGCCCAAGGCATCCCCTTCTTCATCAATAATCTCAGGTCTTCTTTCAAGACACTTTATTTTTATTACCTTATGCACTATGTGTTGTTCTTGGAGCGTTTTTGTTTTTAGTTTTATTTTGCTTTGTTTGGTGCAATAAGTTGGTTGGATCCCAACACACTTCTTTTTGAGAGAGACACACCCCGTTATTCATTGCCTAGAACACCCTAGTTTTCACTCTTATTGTTATCTGAGTGTTCTCCTTTGCTAGCACTTCATTTAACTTTAGTTTTCTTATTCTTTTGGCTTAGAACTTTTTAGTTCTTCTTTGTAGATGGGTGAGACATTCTCTCTGGTCTTTATTGATTATTATCTTTGATAGTTGTTTCAAATAAGTCGATTGGTGTTGGAAAAGAGTAGGAAGTTTCATGCTTATAGTGGTACAAAAGGAAGGTTGTTTTGACTGTGACTTACACTTTATCATGTCATATTTGATGTTGCTTTGACCTTATGCTTAGTGATTATTGTTGTAGCATGACTTGTTCAAACAATTGAGATTTATTAATGTGCCTTGAAAGGATCATTTGTTGTTTTAGCACACAAAAGCATAATATTGTGGTATTCTCCTTTGATTCTTTATTTGGGTTGACTTGGCACATGCTCACACCATGTTAAGACTATGAACCAGTCACCTTAGCCTCTATGATCATTTATTTTTTGACTTGTAATATCACTTTATGCTTTAATTAATAATGTTTTGTCGCTTTGCATGATTATGGCCATTATTGCTCTCTTAGTTGGTCGATCCCAGTCTTTTGCTAGCCTCCACCTGTACTGAGTATGAGTTCTACTCATGCATCCAACTCCCAAGAAACAAAGTTATTCCAAAGAGTCCACTATAAATTCCTATGCATGGTGTGTTACACCATTCCAAGTATATTCATGTGTTTATCTATCTTCCAAATTAAACTTTTGTTATGTGAAAATTACTGATTAAAGCTCTCACAAACTTGATGGCACATTTTATTTTCTGGCACTTAATAAACTTGAACCATTGTGCCCATCTATTTTACCTATATGCTTGCATTTTATAAGTTGTGAGTTAGCAGAACCATGTTACCATGGGGAATGCTTTCAACATTGCACTTATTATTCAGTTGATATCATGTTCTTTTGTTTATGGATCCCGGTGGTGTGAAATAAAAGGGGAGCTTCTAAGCTCATGGAGTTTGTATGTGTGTTAGAGAAACACCTGGGTGGCTAGCCTAAGCCATGCCTAATCATGGTGGAAACTTGCAGAATAACCATAGCGAGCATTCTGTGAAGCATCCTCAATAAAAACCTATGCAAATAGCAAATAAAAAGATCGCTCACATACTCATTGTCTGTTGCCTTGTCATTGTGATATGAGAAAGCTCCTGTGTCATGGGGCAAGGGTTACCCCTTTGGCGGTTCTCCATGATATACATGTACTTAAAATGACAAGAACTTACTTGTGACTAAAGTTGAGTAGCATGAGGTTCGGTAATCATAAGGAAGGGGCATGAGATTTTCAACTTATAACTTGTCAAGCATATCCTCATATTTGTGTCACTTTAACCTTAATCACTTCAAGATGCCAATAATAGGGGTAATGAGAGCTCAAAGCTAGTAAGTACCATAATTTTTGGAAGCTCTTTATGAAACTTGAAATCCCTACTTCCTTCTGTGAAGGGCTTTCTTTTTATATTTTTTATGTTGAGTCTCCATCTTCTATCTTTATGCACCAACTAAGAGAGCATAGTTTTCATTCTTAGTTCAATGTGCATTCTCCCAAAACTTATTGATTGATTCATAATTTTGGTATTGCTTGCTCTTAAATTATTTGTATCTAGTCACCCTTATGAACTTTGAAGGTGTCCTATGCATTTATGTTCTACTAATCCATGAAGGACAAGCTAATTACCACTCTTATTATGTTTTCTATATGTGAAACAAACAAATGTCTTTCAATGCATTGTTATTCATGATCTTTTCTTTGTACCTTTTTATGTTGCAACTTAGTTGCTTTGTCTTATTGTTAGAACTATATTTACTATGATCCCAACTATCAATGTTTTACAATACCTTGATCAAGATTGTGATGGTGCATGTCACCTCAAAAATTATTCTTTTTATCACTTACCTACTCGAGGAAGAGCAGGAGTTAAGCTTGGGGGTGCTTGATATGTCGTAAACGTATCTATAATTTTTGATGCTCCATGCTTGTTTTGTATCAACTATCTTATGTTTTGTCTACACTTTGAGGCATTTTTATACATTTTCTGGAACTAACCTATTGACAAGATGTCGCAGTGCCAGTTGCCTGTTTTTTGCTGTTTTCGGTTTCAGAAAAGCTAGTAAGAAAATATTCTCGGAATTGGACGAAACAAAAGCCGAAGTTCCTATTTTTTTCCGACATGACACGGAAGTCCAAAGCAGAGACGGAGGAGAGCCACGAGGCAGCCACACCATAGGGTGGCGCCCCCCCCTAGGCATGCCATGCCCTAGTGTGGGCCCCTAGGGCGGCCAACGACCTCGCCTCTTCGCCTATATAAACCCCCTGAGACGAAAACCCTAAGCGGAGGATCAGAATTCCACGAAAAGTTCCGCAGCGCCACCACCACCGAAGAGGAGATTCGGGCGATAGAAGTCTCTGTTCCGACACCCTGCCGGGACGGGGAAGTGCCCCCGGAGCCATCTCCATCGACTCCACTGCCATCTCCATCGCCGTTGCTAACTCCCATGATGAGGAGGGAGTAGTTCTCTCTCGAGGCTAAGGGCTCTACCGGTAGCTATGTGTTCATCTCTCTCTCTATGCGTGATCTTATCGAGATCATGAGCTTTGTAATCTAGTTGAATAAGTAGATCTATTCTGCTACTCAAGTGCTCTAATTAATCTCTGCTTATCCCCGCGTGTGTGAAGTTGACAGTGTGCACACCGTGTGGCACTTTGGCTAAGGTTACATAAATACTTATCAGGAGTATAATTTGAGTTGGATGTCCCTATGAGATTGTGGTGTTTGTTGGAACCATCTAGCGCTCAAGGTGATAGTGAGGGGTTATCTAGATGGGGAATGCGAACTTTAAGGTATGCTGTTATAGCCCTACATCGTCGAACCGGAGAGTAGTTCAGGGTAGCATAATGAAGAGAAGATATTTATATGAGAGTGTCCACTAGTCAAAGTATGATCCCTAGGCCTTGTTTCTAAGCATTGAAACACCATTTACAATCAGTCATGTTACATGTTTGCTTGCTGCCACTCTTATTTTAGATTGCAATTACCACTTATAATCATCCATATTACTTGTAGTTCACTATCTCTTCGCCGAACTAGTGCACCTATACACCTGACAAGTGTATTGGGTGTGTTGG
Source organism: Avena eriantha (assembly GCA_910589775.1). NCBI lineage: Eukaryota > Viridiplantae > Streptophyta > Magnoliopsida > Poales > Poaceae > Avena > Avena eriantha. The sequence goes on along the minus strand of OU342741.1, from coordinate 157,223,803 downwards.
GGACATAAGAGATTTCTTGTATCTTGATTGCAGGGTTGCTTGAGAGGGATACCTTTGACCACTTTCTCCCTGAGTTTGATAAACCTTGGGTGATCCACTTAAGGGAAACTTGCTGCTGTTCTACAAACCTCTGCACTTGGAGGCCCAACATTGTCTACAAGAATAGAAGCGTACGTAGAAATCAATGGGTGTAGGCTCGGTTTCCTCAACTCCGTGCGCCTCCTTTTGTGAAAGGAAAATCCCATGCTCACCAATCTCGACCTTGTCATCACCTTGTACTTTGGGTGCCATTGTGGTGGTGGCACTCATATAGGAAGTATTGGTCCTTGACGCCATCTTCGCCCTTGCATCCACTTGTTGGCAAAGCAACTTGTTTTCTTCTATCTCATGGGGGGTCATATTTTTTATGGTCTCGTCCAACTGGGCGAAGTAGAGGTATGTCTCTTGCTTGAATGACATTCTGGGAGTGCTTGGAGAAGAAGTTGCATTGATGCTCTTGTAGTTGGATACTTCATCTTGAACATGAAGTTTTGGTGTTGAAGGTTGATGGCGTGAAAGAAGGCTTGCTCTTGGTGCTATTTTGGTGGTGGCACTAGCCTTTTGATGGTGTCGATGGAGGTCATTGGCGTGCCTTGCTGAAGGTTGATGTAGATGGCGCACTTGGCCATCCACATGACGCTCATGACAATGCTCATTTTCCTTGGCACTCTTCTTGTGATGGTGGTGCCTTCTTGAGCTTGGTTGAGAATTATGGATGGTGCTCAACATGTATTCTTCGTCTTCATGGCAAAGATGCCTCGAACGACATCTTGTATCCTCTTGATGTTGGCGATGATCTCGAGAGGATGTTTGTCGATGAAGATTCTTGCTTCGTGGCCCCTTGTATGGAAGATGATGTTTGGGCAGCACTCTTCTTGTAGGTGATGTCACTTGTTGCCTTGGAGGTTGTTGCACATGACTCCTTCGAGGTGGTGGTTCTTAGAGCCTTGGAGATGGTGGTGCTTGGCACCTTGGAGATGGTGGCGCTTGACGGCTTGGAGGTGATGGCGCTCGTCGCCTTGGAGATGGTGACCCATGACGCCATGTAGGTGGTGGCGCTTGACGCCTTGGAGGTGGATCATCGAAGTAGGTGGTGCCCTTTGGTGTGGCACGCTTGGCCTTGAAGGTCATGGTGTCTTGATGATGCGCCTCCTCTTGCTTGGCGTAGTAGTCTTCCATCACCAAACGATGGAGGTATTCTTCATGGCTTATGGAAGAGCCCTCGAAATTGGAGAAGTTCTCCATGTCGTCCATGCTTGGTGAAGCATTGTTATTGTAGCACTCGAAGTCATCCATGCTTGGGGACTCATTGTTGATTTAGTACTCCATATCACCCAAGCATGTGGAGCCATTGTCGGTGTAGTGCTCTGTGTACTCCATGCATGAGGAGCCATTGTCGATGTAGAGCTCCAAGTCTTCTATGCTTGAGGATCCATAGTTGATGACGTGCTCCATGTCTTCCATGCATGTGGAGGCATCATAGGTGTAGTGCTTTGGGTCCTTAAAGCATGCGTAGCCATTGTCGGTGTAGTGCTCCGTCATGTCCTCTATACTTATGGAGTCATAGGCATGGTGGCTCATCATAGATTCTTGATAGATATCATCCTCGGTTCCGGAGTTTTTAGACATGATTCACAAGACCAAGTGGTGTATATGGAAGTGGTAGGCGTTAGGGATGCAACGTCAAACCTTACTTTACCTTGGAAGATAGTATCGTGCAAGTGGTCACACTTGAGAGCAATAAAACCAAGTAAAGTGAAGTTCGCGCAGAACACCAAAACCAACTAATCACTAAAAACACACACACAGCTTATGGTGGATGGGTATGGAAAGTGGCATGTCAAGAAACAATCCGAACTCAAGATGTTGTAATGACAAGTAAAGAACCACGATGCTCACAAAGCAAAACAAGTCAATCCACAAGAGGAAATATGTACAAGGAAACACACACGGTGGGATAAATGGGACTTGTGCGACGTATAAAGTGAGCTAAGAACCAAATGATTACCTAGCAAAGACTATAAGCTCGTGTCGCACAAGTGCAAGGAGAGACGTAGTTCGATTGCATAAAATTGGTGGGCTACAAGATATGCACAATAAGTACCACCTATTTGCTGTTCATCGAGCTTGCGCTTCCTATTCTATGAGGCACTTGTTTTTTTCTTCTTTTTCTTCTTTTTCTTTTTTTCTTGTGCCAACAACTATACAAGATAACTATATGAGATAGCATGCTCACAACTTTTTCTCGGAATTCTACAAGTATAAAATGTGCATATCCCAAGCAATCATAGGAGGAACTAGTCTCAATCGGTGTTTGTTATACGCAAAGATAGTGTAGTTCACAAAGGAAAGCAAGTGGGGAGAAGTCGTGGAATTTTTATACCTTTTGTCGCCGATCTTCACCCTTTATTGGTGGATTCCGCCTTGCTCATAGAATTGGATGGAGTAGATAGCATGAACCACAGATATGATGATGTATAGCTCCTTCTCCTCTTCAAAAAGAGCTAAAGAACACCAGAATCCGAGTTCGTATGCAAAAGTTATGCTCAAAACCGTGAAACAGATTTGCTGTTAGCAGGGGGTGGAGACTCCGGGGTCCGAGGCTGGAGACTCCGGGGTCGGGGTCTAAAGCGCGTCTAGAACTTGAACGGGGCACGTTTTGGCGGAAAAACTCAAACCAAAACCTTAAATTGGTGGGGGGAAATCAAGGAATTAGGCTATGGGAACGCAGGGAAAGGTAGATCAACAAGTTTAGCAAGTAATCCACGGATCAAAAATACACAAATCATAGATCGATCCAAAACACGAAATTGGGGCTATTTTTTTTAGGGATTTTCAAATTTATGGGGGAAAAGACAAAATCGTTGAGGAATCTATGGCAACCAAAAGCTGCTGATACCAGATGATAAGGGGAAACCTCGTGGGTGGCCTGATCTTCACGGATCTCATGGTCAAATCGATGGGAAAGCGAGGGGAAAGGGAGAAGGTAGCGGAAGCGGACGCACACCTCGCGAACAACACAATGAACACACACAAAACTCACACGATACAAGGCTGATTGCTCCCGCTGGTGGCCACCGGTCCGATAGAATCCTCGCAAGGAAAGATCGGTCAACGTGCGCCCTCGATCCCAAGCAGAGGGGAAGAACACCTTGGAGAGGGTCTTGAAAACTACGCTCACACACTCGCAAACATAGGCCTTGTACAATGAGGGAGGCGCTATGCAAACTCCAATGAGGTGGTGACGATAGTCGATCCCCTTTTGGTAAAGGGGATGAGGCAAAACTCGAGATTCCACAAAGGGGTTGTCTTTAATCTATCATCTATGCCTAAGGGATACATGAGGGGGTGGGGGCTCTATATATAGGCTACCCACTTAACAAGGGGTATTTTAGGCAACAATACTAGGGTTTGGGGAAGACTAGAGGGGTTCATGGGCCAAGGCCCAGCTCAAGGAGCGCAAGCCCATTCCACTTAGGCTGGAGACTCCAGGGTGAAGGGGCCGGAGACTGTGGGGTAGGCCAGAGAATCCTGGGTCGACGTGGCTCTCTAGGGTGGACTCCGGGGTGGCATGCAAAGACTTCTAGGCGGGCGTCCGGAGTCTTGGCTGGAGTCATGGGGCGGAGACTCCGGTGCGAAGGGCCGGAGACTCCAGTGTCGAAGGGCCGGAGACTCCGGTGTGGACGGAGACTTCGGGGCATGGCGGCAGAGATTCCGGGAAATGAAGGTAGAGACTCCGGTTCTGGAGCTGGCTGCTCCATGTCCATCTTCTTGGGTGACTTGGGGACGATATTGGGGACTTGGCGCTGTAGATGTAGTAGCGTCCGTAGGACGGGCTACATCACTTAATCTGGTAGTCTTGGTTCAAGGACGAAATATGTTAGCCTTGGTTCAAGACCGAGATTTGGCTGCCTTGGTCCAAGGCCAAAATCTGGATGACCTGCTAAAGTAAAATCCGATGGTAACACCAAGGCATGAATCTGGGCACCTTGAATATAGTTTGGCCGATTTTTATCCAGACTCAAGTTTGATGGATTCGCGCACGAGATAAGGAAAATCCGTCTTGGATGGGAAGGACTCTCAAAAAGCTAAAAAAAGTTGACGTATGCCTAAAGATCATAATTTAGTTGGTTCAAGCATGAAGACGAAGGCAAGTTTGACTCCAACACAGAAGGATCAACACAACTTCACTAGGAGTCAGCATGGACATTTGGGTCCGGATTCAATACGAAGCCAGATGAAGACTTACCTAGGTTAGAGCTGGATTTAGACTAGGATTCCGCCTTGTAAATGTGTAGAATTGCTGTCTAAAACTTGCACAGGGAGTCTAGCCGCCTCATATATATGTGATAGGTGTCGTCCAATTGAAACTAAGAAAACAATCGACAAACATAAATACATCTACTTTTTGTCCTCATCCCTTTGTTCCTGCTTCCATTTCTTCGACTACTCCGTAAATTTCGTCTGTTGAATGGACTACCGAGTTAAGAGCGGTCAGACCGGTTTAGCTCAGCCCATAGTCGCCAAAATCCCTAACGGGGTCCCTCCCGGGAAACTAGGGTTTCGGGTCTAAAAACTTAGCCGGACTGACTTGCGTGTCACGCTTCCATCTAGCCTCTTTCAACGTGAATTGTGGAGCATCTCCCATGGGGTTGAGGGTGAACGAGGACATTCGAGCGTAAAGATGGAAATTCCACAGTCTAACATCATAGGTGGCAGAATTTAGGTCTAACACACTTTTTGGTGACTCCACCGGGGACACACTAAATCTTAGATCGTAGAACAATGGCCGGTCCAGGAATAGCGAAACCCGGTAAGGTAACTCCCAAAAACATCATAAGGTCGCCTTTGATGAAATTTCAGAAGAACAACACCAGCTCTTTGAGACTATGAATTCAAGGCGCCAGGAGGAAATTGACGTGCTACAGAAGTAGCGAGAAGACGAACTTGTGGAGAAGCTCAAGCAGCCACAAAGGAAGAAAGAAGATGAAGACATGATCGCGTTCTTGGAAAAATTTTCAAGAAGGATCGACAAGGTATCATCACTTCATCCGGCGAGGCTAGGCTCATGCCTCTTCTAGATGACACCTCTGTAAGTGCTGATATGTTGATTGTTGATCAAATAGTTTCCATAAATCTACACATTAATGAATCAAATCTAGTGGTCTTTAAGGCAGTAGTCGATTATGTAAATGCTAGCAAAAATTCTCTAACCAATTTGGGTACTGATGTGGCTAGCTCTAACCCAGGACCATCGGTTACATCGACGAGTTCCTGCCTAGGCCAAACTCAACCGATCATGGTCAATCTGCCTTTCCCGGAGCCTATCAAGAGCATCCCATATTCGCCACATCCGTTGAATCCAGCTTTGTATCCAATAGCTCATGGCACAGTGTCGAATTACAATCCAGCTCTTGTGGCGAGAACCAATACTATGTCTAGTTCCGCCATAGTACCTGTATCCCAAAGGTTTTCGGTTAATCTGAACGAAGGCTTAGAGAAATTTAGAGCCGAGATACAAAGATGATGTATGAAAACTTCGGTATTGAGCCGAAGCCAACTCATATGTTATACCGACACCCATACCTGGATTACTTTGATCACGTACTATATCCCCAAGGCTTTAGAGTACTTGACTTTGGTAAATTCAATGGTGTAGATAGCAAGATAACTTGGGAACATGTGATGATACCAATCTATGTGTGTGCCAACTCGTTGGAACTCCAAGTGCAGAGTTATGCAGCAAGCGTCTTTTTCCCATAAGGGTGACTCGGGGTTTATATCGAACTCTCGGGGATCTACTCGTAGTTCTTCTCTTTATCCTCTTCAAGCAATCTATAAAGAAAAAACAAATGCCTTATGTCTCCAACTCACCATCTGGTTGTCAAGCACAAGGAAAATAAAAGTAGAATTAATTAAACTAGGGAAGTAAAAACAAATAAGAAAAGTATATATCTAATTATGGAAAACAATCTAAAATAAATAAGGAAAGTAAAAAACAATTAAAGGAAAGATGTTTTTGAATTTTTTATATGCATTGCAAGAAATAAATATTTCTGTATTTTCTAATTTAATTAAGGCAAAAATTGTAACGGCAAGTAAAAGGTGTTTCTTTTGATTATAGACAGACTGGGGTTCATAGTTTTACTTATCTAATCTCTCAGATATTATGGTGGAAATAAAACAACTTACATGATAATATATATGTGATTGGAAATTTATAGAGTGTTTGACTCGCATTCATATGGGCATCACGTCTTTATTTAAAGATGACGCAACACATCTCACTTATACTTCTCTAGAAAGGGAAAACTCTATGCTATCTAGATTTAATTACAAGAGTATAACTTTACGCACTTTGACATTATGTTTACATATCAAATATGCTATCTTGAACAAACAAGAATTATCTATTTCTGTCACTAGATGGTTGTAGTACATGCATCTAATTTCTCCCTAGTGAGGTAACAAAAGAAAGATAAAAACCATAGTGGATCTCAGATTTTCTATCACTGCCCAATCATCACTACCATGTTACTTCATATAATGCACACGTTTTCCCACACATGCTCTCGCATACAAGTATGATCAATACAAGTAAGTAAGAACAGGATAGTAATATGCATCTACTCATACATCAAACTCATAATAAGAACAATCTCAAATATCATATCATAAGATCTAGATCCACCACATAGAAATTACACATAGATGTCCACGATCATGTTATGTAGCTCACATGGATCTAATACAATCATAGCACAAGAAAGAGAGAGAGATGTAGATCAAGCTCGTCCCATAAACCTATAGTCTGGGGTGGACTACTACCTTCTCATCATGGAGGTGTTGGTGGAGATGTTGGAGAGGGTGGAGATGCAACTAGAGATCGGTTCCCATGGGTTCTCTTTCCAATCTTTGTTGGTTTTTGTTTTTGTTTTGTGGTTTCTGTATTTTCATCGCCTTGGTTTCGCGAACATCTCGAAGGGTATTTTAGATTTAGGTCAAGACAAAGATCCCAAGATGAAGATGAACGGCTGCGGACGCTCAAGGCCCAAGTTGGATCTGGTGGTGCGGACAGGGGTGGGCCCGTGCCACCTAGGCCATCTAGGCCCTATAGCTCCATTTTACCACTTCAAAAGCCCAAGTAGGCCCACATCAATAAAAAATCATCCGGTAAAAATCCTTACGCAATTTGACTCTATATAGGTCCCTGAAACATAAAAATACGAAAAACATGGTTTTCTGTCCTATAGGGTTATAAACCAAATAAAGGAGATCATTGGTAAATCCCCATAAATCAATGCAATACTTGTTTATAATTGTAAATAATATCCATTGCTTTACTAAATTACATGGTCCATAATTAAAACAATAATAACAAGTAATCATAACATACTGTTTCAATAACATTTACTTTATGAATATAGAACAATAAGTAAAGCTTGCGAAATAGTAAATGCACAAAGTACCATGGACAATTCAGCAAACTCAAAGAATGTGCAAACTTTTGCAAAGAAGAATTGTTCTTATGTTGGTCTTTAGAATAGAATCTTTTCTTTTGTGAGAGTTTATCTCTTAACTCGGAAGGAAGTAGAAAGTAAGCAGGGAAATACATGTGCTAAATCTTTGAAGTAAAGTTAAACAATTATAGATAAAGTGAAAAATAAAAATAAGGTTTTGAGATATGTAGATCATGTCAACGGTAATCATGAGTGGGGTTCCAAGCATATTTAGTTGTGTTAAAGTGAAATCAAATAAATATTCCAAGTTGAATGTCTCATGCCCGTTGACCACAAGTATTAAGATCACATGCTACTCAACTTACGGACTCAAAGAACTTTGTCATCATATGCATTTGGCTCCAAACAAGGTGGAAACCGAGGTACATCTTGCCCATTTGTACAATATTCCCTTTTGAGGGGCTATCCATACTTAGATGACAAGACAAATAGACAAATGAATCTCTTAGCAATTTATTTTTATTTACTTTTATTAGAAATGCTTCATTGAATATTCATATTGTAAATTTTCCACCGTGATGCATATCATGGCTTAGATTCACTACCCAAGCATTCCTCTAGCACATATGCATATTCCAGAAAAATTTGAAATGGCCTATTTATTTCACACTGCCTATTATCCATAGCCAAAATAAAACATGATATCAACAAATAGTGCAAAGTTGAAAACATACCCCATGTAAGCATGGTTCTGCTAACACTCAACTCATCACATGTCAAGTATACAACTCACATATTTCCAATCACAATGTTAAGTGCAAATTAATTGAGCAATTTTACTCTTGAGTGGTTAACCCCGTATCTTACTTTCCCATGAGCTTATGAGCGTACACAAAATAGAAGATTTTGAAACATTTAAAGATAGCACATCTAATATACTTGGAATAGCATTTTTCTACATAGGTAGATATGGTGGATACAATGTGAATGAATTTGTCTAAAGCATATTTGGATGTACAAGAACTTGCTTGAATTTTTATGAAAGGCTAGCATGAGGAAGAAACTTGATCACTAAGAAAAAGTATGCAGAAAGTGTTCATAGTAATACTCATTTACCGTGATGCAAAATAAACTTAAAGCAATATCTTCCTGATGCAAATGAGATATAGCACTATGCAGATCACTTACGCTACCATTTCTTTAAGCATAAACAATAAAACAATGTGTAACAACATGCATACCTTTTTTATAGCTATTTTTCCTTTTCCACTTTCTTTTAATTGCATCCATACTTAAACTTATTTTAATTACAGTAGCTTATTGATACTCTCAAAGTTCATCTACTGGTGGTGTTTCATTTATTAAAGTGAAATTGCATAACAAATATAAAAACTAGATAAAGACGCTCCAAGTTCAAGCGAAAATAGTATGACACTTAAAAAATAAAGTTAATAGCTTTGCAAATCAAGAGTTTAATAGATCCAAGGGGGCTTCATGGGAATCCCCATACTTACGATTTTCACCATATTAAGATTAGTCCTTGTTTGATATTCCTTCTTTCCGAGTGAAAAAACTTCACCACAGAACTTTCTTCCCATCTCTTATAGAGAGGTATCATTAATAGCACAAAGATGTAAATACTCTAAATAAATTATTGTTTTGCATATCCAGAGAGTTGTTTAAGTGGCTAAACTTAACCAAAAATAAAAAGTCTCAAAAAATCAATTTAAAGCTCAAAGAAGTCACCTTTTGCAACAAATACAGAATCTGTCCAAAAAAAGCTGTAGCGAAACGAATTTTTTGCCATCTTAAACATGTTAGAAAATTCTGATTTTTTTTGGAATGTTCAGTACGAAATTTTGTAACTTACGTTCAAAAGTTAGTTCATTCAGAGTTACGGAGATATTTCAAGAATGTTTTTGATAAATAGTGACGTGCAGAAAACTGCATCTCCGAAAATGCATATATAAGTTGTAACTTAGGTGCTTGAGCATGTTTATGTTTCAGGTTTTCTGCATGTCACAAACTTCATAAGTGATAAAATTTAAGCTATATACTCTCTCTGTTTCAAAATATAAGATAATTTAGCTTTGTGAAGCTAATGAATCTAAATCTTTTTTAGTGTGTAGGTTCACTCAAAATCTCTCCGAACCTACATAAGAGTCTTAGCTTCATGAAGCTAAAACATCTTATATTTTGAAAAGGAGGGAGTACGTCTATTATGTAGAGCGTTAACGGGGCATTGACAACCTTTATAAGAGAAATTTTGTGTGTGACTTTTTCTAAGCAACCTTCAGATTACAAGAATCTTGCAAAGTCTCCACACCACTGTTGGGCTCAATTTAGGCCCAGCAATCTTAATATGCATGCCACTTGTGGCCTGCCAAAGTACACGGAGAAAATGGAGAGAAAAAATGCAACATTTGGCTCCTCTTGACAAGAAAATTTTGGCAGCTCTAGCCGGTGGCGATGACGACCGGCCGGCTAGCAGCCGTTGCAGCCGCACTTCTGTTGCACGAGGTTGCACTTGTCGGCAGGATCGCAGTTGAAGGTGGAGCAGCAGTTTGTGATCTGGCAGTTGCTCAGGTTTGTTCTGGAGCAGCATCGGCACTGGAGGCACATCGGCGCCCCCGCCGCCAACGTCCCTGCCGCGCCACCGCCCGGAATCGCCGTCAGCCCTTGAAACGGTGGCCACACCGGCACCATGTCCGTATCCCATGCTGGTCATCAGAATTTAGAAATAATCAACGATCACAACCAGCTGCATACTCCCTCTGTTTCATATTACTCCGCTGGTTACTGTTCATCACGCAAAACCAGCTGCATTCTCTCTTATTTTTTATCAAAAAAATTCTATAATTTTTAGAATGGGTAGAGTAAACATAGAGCTACACATCCTAAAAAACCAAGGAGCAAAAGAGTGAAAAATGAGAGAAATCGGCCACGTCGTTTTACGTGCAATGTAGCACCGCGCAAAGTAAAGTGGAACAGAGGGAATATAAGATACCAGTACAGGACTACAGGTACAGCTATACTCATGTCGAGCTGTTAAGCCTATACCTTGAGCTTGTGGAGCAGCGAAGAGTAAACCGGTGGCGGCGAGAGCGATGGCGATACAGATCATCTTGAGGCTACTCGTCATGGCTAATTTGCTTCGAGGATGGTCGAGAGGGTCCAACGTTTTGAGCGACAGAAACCAAGGGATCGTTTGCTGTGATGGATCTGCTATGTCGTTGGTGAGAATATATACACGAAAAGATGGTGTGCCGTAAGGCCAGCATTCATTTTGACCCGTTTAAGACTTTTTATTCGCATTGAATTCGTTCCCAAATACTAGATCGTTGGATCGATCGAATTCGTGAAGTCATTAAAGAGTTGCCTCCGTTTAGTTTAGCAGCCAGATATTCCTTGCCTCCACGCTAGATACATACATATATTGAATTGCCGCTTTAAATTATGGCTAAATATAGTTCGTTCCATGCTTATCTCTAATTGGTATTTGCCTTAGTTACATGGCAGTGACTAGGCTTCGCCCTGTCGATCAGATTTCCTGATCCGCCGGTCTAACAGCCATACAATCTGATCGCCCCAACTGTTTGGTCTCCTTGTTGCGTTCACTACCGATCTAGGGTTTCCGGCTGCGCCCAGAGATATTCGACCGCTAGATCTAGCTCCTCTCGTTTCCGCCGCATGTCCCCTCTGATGGATCGCCGCGACCACGGCCGTGAGGACCGCGTGCGGGGAAAGCGCCCCCGTGGCTGGCGTGATCAAGAAGAAGATCGCCAACGGGAGGTCTCTCGATGCCATGAAGATCAATCCCGTCACGATGCCGAGCGCCGTCGTGAAGACGACGGAAACCTCGAAGCCTCTCTCCGCAACGAGCTCGCTGCCTCCTAGCGGGGGAGGGGGGGGTATCGAGAGGACGAGAGGATGGACCCCTCCCCGTCACATCGTGGCCACGAGCCCGCCATAAGCCCTCTCCTGCCACCGCCCCCTCCATTTTCTAGGAGCTCGGCTGCCAGATCCAACGACCGCCCCAGTGGGGTGCGGTTGGTGGTGACGGAGCCCGTTCTGCTAGGGGTTCTTCTCATCCCAATCACCAGTGGAGCAACTCGTGTAGTGGGATCCAAAACCGCGGTGGAGCGGGTAACGGCGGAGCGGCTGCTGATGTTACTTGCTTCAACTGTGGCGAGAAAGAACACTACCAATCCATGTGCCTGGAAGAATCATGATGTTTCGTTTGCAAACAGAAAGGCCACATCATAGCTAGATGCCCAACCAAGACGCGACCTCCGGAGCTCAAACTCTTTGGTTTTGGGGTCAAAGATATGGGTTTCTACTGTCTTGACAGGGGAGATGAGGAAGATGAAGCGCGGCCGCCTGATACATTGCAAATGTATCTATAATTTTGGATGTTCCATGCTTGGTTTTATCCACTTTCTTGTGTTTTGTTCCAACTTTGGAGTACTTTTCATATGATTTCTTGGACTAACCTATTAACAAAGAGCCACAGTGCCAGTTGCCTGTTTTCTGCTGTTTTTGGTTCCAGGAAAGTCAGAAAATGAATATTCTCGGAATAGGACGGGACAAAAGCCAAAGTGCCTATTTTTCCGGAAATGATCAAGTGCCAGAATACGAGACGGAGAAGGGCCAGGGGCCGGCCACACCACCTGGCCGCGTGGCCAGGCTGGGCCCGCGCCAGGGGGTGGTGTGGTGGCTCCCGGCACCCCCTCGGCCTCTCCTTCCGCCTATATATTGCCCCCGGGACGAAAACCCTAAGTACCCGATCAAAAATCCACGAAGGAGTCTGTAGCCGCCATCATCTCCATCCCTAAATCGGGAGGGATTTGAAGAAAAAATTAAAAAACCTATGAAACTTTATTTGCATGCTAATAGCAATGTTATTAGTATGAATTCTTTGAACACCATTATTGCTAATGCTATGGAAAAGTCTAAGCTTGGGGAAGCTGGTTTTGATGAGCATGATATTTTTAGTCCCCCAAGCACGGAGGAGAAAATTTACTTTGATGATACTATGCCTCCAATATATGATGATTACAATGATGAATATGATATTTTAGTTCACCTACTATTGAGGAGAAAATTAATTATGATTATAATATGCCTCCTATATTTGATGATTATGGTGATGAGAATAATAATGATAGCTATTTTGTTGAATTTTCTCCCACTATAATTAATAAGAATGACTATGCTTATGTGGAGAGTAATAATTATTATATGCATGTGACTCATGATAAGAATGTTTTATGTGATAGTTATATTGTTAATTTTATTCATGATGCTACTGAAAGTTATTATGAGAGAGGGAAACATGGTTTTATGCATCTCAATAATATTAAGTTTCCCCTCTTTATGTTGAAAGTCTTGAAGTTGCACCTGTTTTGCTTTTCTATGCTTGTTGCTTTGTGCTTTCACGACTTGTTTCTTTACAAGATTCCTATTCATAGGAAGTGGGTTAGACTTAAATGTGTTTTGAATTTGCTTCTTGATGCTCTTCTTTACTTCAATTCATATTTCCTATGTGAGTATCTTCTCAAACTATCATGCCTAGCTTAAAGGCGTTAAATAAAAGTACTTATTGGGAGATAACCCAAAAGTTTTAGATGAAGTCTTGGAAGTTATTACTTCAGTAATAACCGCTCCTTATCCTTTTTATTTGCTTTTTGTGCCAAGAGTAACCTCTAATGAGAGAGAAGTAATGATTGGGAAAGTTGCTGTCCCGAAACAGATTTCTGTGCTTCGCCATAAACATTCATGTAAAATCTCTGTATGTCCTTTTGAGGCGTGAATTTTTGTGCTTCTGCCCCAAGTTGTTATCTAACTTTTGTTAGTTCAACACTTTTTTATTTGAGCAACAGAATGTCTTCGAAAAAATTTGTCTTTACCTGCTGGTCTGTTTTCACAGATTTCTGCCATTTTCTACATTTGCTTCTTGTGGGTTCCTTTTTGAGTTCTTTTGGGGAATTGAGCTTTTTGAGGGATGTGATACAGTAGCTAGTGTTCTAATGGAAGTTTATTTGGTGTTAGAACTTAACCTTGAGACTTATTTATCTTAAGTGCACTAATGTTGCTAATGAGATTGTGTGAAGTTTTGTATGAAGGAAAATTTTCAGGTGTATGGAAGGAATGAGTAATGAGATGAAGGATGGACTAAAGCTCAAGATTGGGGATGCCACGCGTGTCACCCCAAGAAATATCCAAGAAGTACAAGCGTCAAAGCTTGGGGATGCCCAAGGCATCCCCTTCTTCATCCATAAAAATTCCAGGTTTCTTCCAAACGCTTCATTTTTATTATTTCATGCACAGTTGTGTTTTTCTTGGAACTTTTTGTTTTTTGTTTTCGTTTTGGTTTTGGTTTGCTTGGTTTGATTAGTTTTCTGAATAAATTGGTTGGACCCTCTCTTTCATACATTGGTTTGCAAATAGTTTGGTTTGATTTGGAAAAGAGTAGGAAAGTTCATGCGTATGTGGTAAAAAGAGCTCGTCTTTGACTGTGGCCTATGCTTTGTCATGCCATGCTTGATATTGTTTTGGCTTTATGCTTAGTATTCTTTGCTGTAGCATGACTTGTTATAAACAATTGAGATTGCTTAATGTGCCTTGGATGAATCATGCGTTGTTTTAGCATATTAAAGCATAGTATAGTGGTATTCTCCTTGGATGCTTTATTTGGGTTGACTTGGCACATGCTCACACCATGTTATGACTATCTCAAGTCACCATAGCCTTTATGATCCTTTAGTTTTCAACTTGTAGTATCACTTTATGCTTTGATCAATGATGTTTTGCCGCTCTCGTGATTATGGCCATTATTTCTCTCTTAGTTTGTCGCTCCTAGTCTTTTGCTAGCCTCCAAAACCAAGTATGAGTTCCACTCATGCATCCAACTCCTTAAACCAAGTTATTCCAAAGAGTACACCATACCTACCTACTAGCTTATGCTATTCCAAGTATATTCATGCTTTTGTTTACCTTCCAAATTCAACTTGTTATGAGAAAACTAGTGATTAAAGCTCTCACGAACTTGATGGCACACGTTACTTTACTTGCCCTTAATAAACATGAACCATTGTGTCTTCTATGTTGTATATGCTTGCACTTATTTGTTGGGAATTAGCAGAACTATGCTTTCATGGGGAACGCTTTCAACATTGCACTTGGTACTTGTACCTAGTTGATATCATGCTCTTTTGTATATGGATGTCGTCGGTGTGAAATGAAAGGGGAGCTTGTAAGTCCATGGAGTTATGTATATGTGTTAGAGAAACGCTTGGGCCGCTGGTCTAATCCATGCTGACATGGTGGAAACCTGCAGCGTAACCATAATGAGCTGTCTATGAAGCATTCTTCTTATAAAAAAAGAGTCCTATATTGAGAAAAAAAGAGAATAGAAAAAAAAGATACTATGAAAAGAGGAAAGAGAGAAAAAAGCACCATATTCCCATGGTAAATAAGAAGAATGATGGGATGCTCGTTGTATGCTTGCCTTGTCATTTTGATATGGGGATTCTTCCGTATCATCGGGCAAGGGGTACCCCGTTGGCGGTTCTCTATGATACACACTTACGATGATAAGAACTTACCGGTGACTAAACTTGAGTAGCATGAGGAGCGGCCCTCGTATACAAGGGACATGAGATTTCTGACTTATACTTCGTCAAGCATGTACACCATAGTTTGTTCACTTTAACCTTAATCACTTCAAGATGCTTATGATAGGGGCAATGAGAGCTGAAAGCTATAAGTACCATAATTTTTGGAAGCTCTTTATGAGACTTGAATCCCTACTTCCTTTTACAAAAGGCCTTTCTTCCACAATTATATTGAGTCTCCACCTTCTATCTTTATGCACCTACTTTGAGAGCATAGTGGCCATTCTTAGTTCTATGTGCATTGTCCCAAGACTAGTTGATTGATGCATACTTTGATATTGCTTGTTTTAAACTATTGTATCTAGTCACTCTTATGAACTTTGAAGGTGTCCTTGATACGTCCAAAACGTATCTACTTTCCCGAACACTTTTGTTGTTGTTTCTCCTCTATACTTGTGTGATTTGGATGCAATGCGAACTAACGCTGTTTTCAGCAGAATTGCCTTGGTGTCTACTTTTTGTGCAGAAAATCAACTATCAGGAAAAATCCCGGAAAATATGCCAAAAATCCTATTTCACCCGAAGACTCCAGGAGCCAGAATACGAGACGGAGAGGAGCCCTGGGGTGGCCACACCACCTGGTGGCGTGGGCCAAGCCAGGCCGCGCCGGGGGGTGGTGTGGGCCCCCCAGGCACCCCCTCGGCCTCTCTCTTCGCCTATAAGGAGCCTTCTAACCTAAAAACTTCAGGGGGTTCGACGTTTTTCCACGAAAAGTTCCGCTGCGCCGCTGCCACCGAAGGGGAGATTCGGGGGACAGAATGTCTCTGTTCTGGCACCCTGCCGGGACGGGGAAGTGCCCCCGGAGCCATCTCCATCGATCTTCACCATCATCTCCATCGACCATCCATGTTTCCCCCATCTATGAGTGAGTAATCCCCTGCTGTAGGCTATGTGGATGGTAGGGATTGGATGAGATCGTTCATGTAATGGCATCAGATTGTTAGGGCATGGTGCCTAGTATCTTTTATTAGTGCTTTATGACTTTGTTGCAACTTGTTGTGCTTAATGCTTGTCACTAGGGCCCGAGTGCCATGATTTCAGATCTGAACTTATTATTGATTCATTATGATAGTATTGTTTATGGTCTTATCTACAAGTTGTATACACACGTTGTTGTCCGGAACCAATGGCCCCAAAGTGACAGAAATCGGGATAACCAGAGGGAAAGGCTTCGATGTGAGGATCACATGTGTTCACGGAGTGTTAATGCTTTGCTCTGGTGCTCTATTAAAAGGAGCACCTTAATTGCCAGTAGTTCCCTAGAGGCCCCGCTGCAAACGGGCTAGCAGGACAAAAGATGTTGTGCAAGTTCTCATTACGAGCACGTATGACTATATGTGGAACACATGCCTAGGATTGTCTAGTACTTGGGTGCTTTATCTTATTTATCTGCAATTGCCCTATGTTCTGATTGCTATGTGAATTGTCTTGTCCATGCAACGCCCGTCCATCCATCCCTATGCCTACCGCACTCGAATCCTACTGTTTACTACTTTTGTTACTACTGTCTTTGCTTTACTACTGCTGTTACTATACTATTCCTACTACAAAACTGTTGCTACTGATAAACTGCTGTGAGCAAGATTGTTTCCAGGTGCAGCTGAATTGACAACTCAGTTGTTAAGGCTGATAAGTATTCTTTGGCTCCCCTTGTGTGGAATCAATAAATTGGGTTTCACTTCCCTCGAAAATACTACGATACACCCCCTATACTTGTGGGTCATCAAGACTATTTTCTGGCGCCGTTGCCGGGGAGCATAGCTTTATTTATCAAGTTCACTTGGATTCTCTATTGTTCGCTGCTTTCCATCCATCATGGGTAAGTCTCGTGATGGCAAGGTTGCTCTTTTACCATCCACTACAAGAAGAGGTACGGTTCTGAACACCTCTACCGCTCTTGATTCACCGTCTGTTCTGAGTAAGTTCCTTACACCACCACATACACATGCTACACACACTGCTACTACTGCTGAATCTGAAACTTCTGATGCTTATGATGCTGCTTCTACTGTTCTTGATAAGAGTGGTTCATTAGGTCCTTTCCTAGATGCTACGATTGCTAGAACTATAGTTGGAAATACCGAAACTCCTAATGAACACACTGCTACACCTGTTAGCTCACCTGAGTCTAGTGAGATTTATGATGCTGAAGAAGATTATGTTGAGATGACTGATGAGTTTATTGAAGAATGTAGGAACACCCATGATAGGAGCGCTGCTAAGAATCTCCTTGAGAGGCGTACTATTAGACCCAAATTATCTCCTGCTGCTAAGTTTGCTGCTTTTCCTGAAAACATTATAGATGAAGATTATGATTTATCTCTCGATCTATCCTACATAGCTATTGTCGAGAAAGAACCTTTTGGCGGGACTAAGAATGAAAGTGCGGTAGCACATATGAATAAACTTTCTACCATGAGTGGCTTGTTTTCTGATGATATTAAAATGCGTACTTACTTTGTTGCTAAGATTTTCCCTTTTTCACTGAAAGGGGAAGCTAAAACTTGGTTTGGTAATTTACCTCCTGGATCTATTGATAGCCTTGAATGCTTGTTTAATACTTTCCTGCAGAAATATTTTCCTCCTAGTGCTAGACATGCTGTTTTGCAGGAACTTTTTGATTTTAAACAGGGAGAAAAAGAGATATTGCCTGAATCTTGGGCAAGGTTTTGTGCTTTGATTCATGCACAGGCTGGAAGTCCATTACCTAAGAATGAACTACTTGATATATTTTATAATGGACTAACCTAAGAATCTAGGACATACCTAGATAGTTGTGCTGATTGTGTTTTCAGGAATAGGACTCCTAAGGAAGCTGAGGAATTAATGGCTAAAATAAGCAAGAATTATGAAGATTGGACTCCTCCTAAACAAGCTATTCCTGAAGTAATTGTACCTGAACCATCTATTCCGGTGCCTATTCCAACATCAAAGAAGAGGGGAGTTATTGAATTAAATGATGAAGTGATGAAGGAAGCTAAGAAATGTCTTAAGGAGAAGGGAATTAAAGTTGCAGATGTCAAGAATTTACCTCCTATAGAAGAATTATGTAAGCTTATTCCCTATTCACCCACTATTGAGGTACACTCTCTCCAACACTTTGATGAAGGTGATATCCCTTACTTGAAACCTCATGATCAATGCTTAGAAGAATTAGATATCTTTATTGTTAAGCAAGATAACTTTAATAAAAGGGTGCAAAATCATCTAATGGAAAACACTAGAGCTATTGTTGAGTTGAAAGATATTGTGGAAAGAACCTCTAATGATGTTAAAATGATTGTTAAACACTTTCAAATGGTGCAAACTCAAATAGATCAACTCGTTAAAGTGCAAAATGACTTGCTAGTTAATGCTGCTAAAGAAAAACACGCTTATGAAATTAGAACTAGAAGTGGTGCTGCTACCCAGGATCCTCTATATCCTGAGGGGCATCCCAAAAGAATTGAGCAGGATTCTCAACGAGCTGAAAATAGTGGTTCTACTCATAAGAAAAGGAAAAATAAACATAAAACTATTGTAGAACCCTCTGAACCTGCTATAGATCCTAATAGTATATCTATCTCTGATGCTGAAACTGAAAGTGGTAATGAAGAAAATGAAGTTCATAATGAAGAAAAAGTTGAAGAAGAACCTGAAAACCACACTAAGACTACTAAATACACCAAAGAAGATTTTATTGCTCAGAAACATGGTAGTGAAAGAGAACCTTGGGTCCAAAAACCTATGCCTTTCCCTGATAAGAAACATAAGTCGAAGGAAGATGAACACTATAATAAGTTTTGTGAGTGGATGAAACCTTTATTCTTGCAAATTGCTTTGACTGATGCTATTAAATTGCCTCCTTATTCAAAGTATACGAAGCACATTGTCTCGAATAAAAGGAAGATCCCTAATGAAGAAATCTCTACTTTGCTTGCTAATTATTCCTTCAATGATAAGGTTCCTAAGAAACTTGGAGACCCAGGGATTCCAACTATCCCTTGCTCTATTAAGAACAGTTATGTTAGAACTACTTTGTGTGATTTGGGAGCTGGAGTTAGTGTTATGCCTTTCTCTCTCTACAAGAGGCTTCAACTTGAAAAATTAATACCAACTGATATATCTTTGCAAATGGCTGATAAATCTACCACTATTCCTGTGGGTATATGTGAGGATGTATTTGTTCAAGTGGCTCATAATTGCTTGATATTAACTGATTTTGTTGTGCTTGAAATGCCTGAAGATGATAATATGTCTATTATTCTTGGGAGACCTTTCCTTAATACCGCAGGAGCTGTTATTAATTGTAATCAAGGAAAGGTGACCTTCAATGTTAATGACAAGGAACATACTGTCTATTTCCCCAAGAAGATTGAAATGACTTATTGTTTAAATTCAATTGAACATGTTGAGGGCATTCAAGTTGGAGAAATATATTGTCCCATACCAAGAGAAAATTTTGAAACTATTATGATTGGGACCATTGCTATCAAGGTTAAGGTAACATAATCATTAGTGGAGTACAAATTTTTGTCTCATATGCAATTGTTTTGGTAGCAAGACTTGATCAACCTTGCTAACAAAAGGATTCCATTGAACAAAAGAATGTTTTCATTATGATTATCCCCGTTTATTTCTATCCTTTGCATTTTAGTTTTTGCTTTCGTTTAGTTTTGTTTGTGTTGTTAGTTGCTTGCATGCTAGAACTTCTGTAGTTCTAGCCTTGTTTTTGTCCTTGCATCATGTTTCCCAAAAGAAAAAAATCTGTCTGTCAGAAAAATCATTCTTCTATTTTTGAAAAATGCCAAAAAATAAAGTGTCTCGAAAAATTCCAGAAAATTTATATTAAATTTTTACGTGAAAAAGGGGCAGAGGATTACCTAGTAGGTACCAGGGGGCCCACCAGGCAGGCACACCACATGGTGGCGCGGCCAGACCTAGGTGGCGCCATGCCCTGGTGTGGGCCACCCCTGGCCCCCCACTACCTCTCTCTCCTGCCACTTTCTTCTCTCTCCCGAGTAAGCTCCAGTTCCTAGCTCGAAATCGCGTTCTCTCTGTGCTTGCCCTCGATTTCTTCGATCTCTTTGCTCAGCCCATCTTTCTTGCTGAAATTTGGAGCAATTGTTCCTTGGTATGTGACTCCTCCCCTTGTCCAAGTAGATTTGTGTTTAGTGGATTGTATGTTGAGTATTTTGCTGTTGTAGGTGACTGGCTTTGAGGGCTTGTAAGCTTGTTTGATGCTTAGAGATATAGTTTTGATGCATGTTTAGGCCTCTTGCTAGTCCCTGTGAGTAGAATCCTTCATTATATTTGCTTTGTAATCACTTGTTTAATAGGTGTTTAAATTTCAGAATAGAAGATGAGTGAACACCACCTAAACCAACATGAGCTTTGGGTGCCTGATGTCATGAAGGTCCACCGGGAGGAGGAAGTTTTTCCCTCCATTTATCCATGTTCTGAGTTCATGAGAGCTGCAGGAATTCTGCAAGATTTCCACACCTTGGTTTCTAATGCGGGGTTAGAGCACTTTTTGGAAGACGAACCTTGTCAATTTGTGAAGCTAACCATGTCTGTGGTGCAGGATTTCAAATTTAGTCACTCTTTGCCTAACCCCATGGTCCATTACAAAATTTACAATATAGCTGTCAACCTTTCTCTTGATGATTTTTGTGCAGCTATTAAGGTACCTCGATGGGGATCATGTAAGAAGATTAAAGAGAGACCGGAACCACTCATGGATTTATACGCAGAAATTTGTCAAGGGAGTAGCTTCTCGAAGGAGAATGGAAAAATCTGTAACATTCATCTTCCCTCCATTCGCTACTTTGCCTACTTTATTGCCAAGTGTGTTCTTGCTAGGAAAACTGCCAATAAGTTATCTTTGTTTGATTTAGCATTTATCTCTGCTGCTCTTAGACGAGATAGGTCCTACAACTTGGGTGCTTTGATAGCTTTCCATCTTGCTGCTAACCGTGAGAAGGGTGGAATTTGTGGAGGCCTCATTGCTTCTCGTTTGCTAGCATTGCATGGTTT
Organism: Avena eriantha; assembly: GCA_910589775.1. NCBI lineage: Eukaryota > Viridiplantae > Streptophyta > Magnoliopsida > Poales > Poaceae > Avena > Avena eriantha. The sequence goes on along the minus strand of OU342741.1, from coordinate 157,202,613 downwards.
AGTGCCTCATCCTCTAGACCTATAGTTTCCCATAGAAAGGCTTGATTTTAACTCCATGGTACAACATAAATTTATTTCCTCGTGGGCTAGCTTGAGTGAGTTGTCTTATGAAATAACCTTTCTCAAAGCTGGCTGGAGAAAGAGCAAGTCTGAGCGTGTTGTTCTTTTGCCTGCACATGTTTTGTTTAACCTTGATAATAGGGAAGGATGGTCCCTCACTGAGGAGGAGCTTGACACGTACTTGGGAGAGCTCTCCCAATAGGAGCAGGACACTAGAAGGGAGGTCACGGATGATTCGGTCCAGCCCTCGAATGAGGGAGAGTCTTCATATCAGCAGCCCGCTTATGATTGGGGAGCTTCTTCTTCCTCTCATGGGCCCGGTTATGACCATTCTTACCAAGATCCGCCCGCTTGGAACCCCTATTCTTAAATGGATTGATACCCACTTAGGCCAAAAGCCTAAGCTTGGTGGGAGGTACGTCGACACCGCACTCATCTCCATATCATGTTGCGTCGGTTCTTTGTATATTCATGTTTTTGTTCTCTTTCTAGTTTTCGTTCTTCTTTGCTTTTGCTTTCTAAAAACACAAAAAGACCAAAAATATTTTTGTTGTTTCTCTTTGGTTTGCTTCTTCTTTTTTCTTTGGTTTGCTTTTGCCTTTTTGCTTTGTTTGAACTATTTGAAAAACCCAAAAAGATTTTTGCTTTGCTTATTTTTCTCTTTTGGTTCTTGTTTAAAAATCGAAAACACCAAAAATATGTGTCGTTCTTCTTTGGTTTTTGCGAGTTGGCTATAGGGTTCGGCAGTTCTCAGTGGATTATTGGTTTCATATTATTATTCAAGCCACACAAGTGAAGAGCAATAATGAGGATCAATGACAACTTGAGGCGTGGTAAGAGGCTGGTAACGAACTCTATTTGTCTTCATTTTTGTACATATACTCATCATTGTGAGCTTGCTTGGTCCGTTCATGTAGAGTGTATGTTTTATTTGGATGCTTAGTAGTTCTTGCTTTCTTATGATTAGCTCCAGCTCGCTAATAGTTTGTAGCATGCCTCATGAATGTTTGCTTGCATTACTCTATTCATAAATTGGTATGACTTTGTGGTATCCTCCTCTGAATGTTTCATTTGATCGACTTGGCACATGCTCACGCATGCACATGACTGTAATAATCAGTTAAGCCTTGACGAATTATTTTGCCTTGAGGATCTTGAATCATTTTCATGCCATGAGTAGTCTTGTTTTGTTGTAAGCATGATAATGACAGCTATTGCTCTCTCGTTTGTCGCTCCCTTACTATTGCTAGCCTTCATTTCCACTGAGTGCTTTACTCGTGTTTCCAACTCCCTAAACCAAATATTTCCAAAGTGTCCACCATACCTACCCATTAGCATCACTTGCTACTTCCGTGCATATTCAATATGCCTTGTTTTCTTCCGAATAAAATGTTTGCTTGTTATGAGAAAGTTAGTTAGTAAAGCTCTCACGAACTTGATGGCACACTTTGTTTTCTTGCACTTAATAAACCTGAACCATTGCGTCCTTCTTTGTTGCGCATATGCTTGCACTTTATGAGTTGAAGTTAGCAGAACCATATATCATGGGGACCGCTTTCAGCGCTTCATAGGTATTTTGTACTTAGTTGATATCATGTTCTTTTGCTTATGGATCCCGGCGGTGTGAAATAAAAGTGGAACTTGTAAGATCATGGAGATTGTATGTATGTTAGAGAAACGCCTGAGCCGCTAGCCTAAGCCATGCCTAATCATGGTGGAAACTTGCAGCATAACCATAATTAGCATTCTATGAAGCATCCTCAATAAAAATCTATGCACATAATAAATAAAAATATCGCTGAGATGCTCATTGTCTGCTTGCCTTGTCATTTTGATCCTGGGATAGCTCCCGTGTCATGTGCAAGGGGTACCCCGTTGGCGGTTCTCGATGATACGTATATACTTACAATGACAAGAGCTTACTTGTGAATGAAGTTGAGTAGCATGAGGATCGGTCTTCGTAAGTAAGGGGCATGAGACTTCAATTTATAACTTGTCAAGCATATCCTCTTAGTTGTGTCACTTTCACCTTAACCACATTAAAGATTCTTATGATAGGGGCAATGAGAGCTCAAAGCTAACGAGTACCATACTTTCAGCATTTGGAAGCCTTTCAAAATTATTCAAAACCTTTTTCTTCTACTTGTTGACTCTCCACATATTCTTTGAGCACCTTCTTGAGAGCATTAGTTGTCATTTTTTGTGTTTGTTCCATTACTTGATTATTTGTGTTAAGACTTTGATGCTTGTATCTTTGATATCTTTACTTCTAGTCATCACTTGAACTTCAGAGGTGCCTTGACATTCATAATCCAAGGCAAGCGAGATATCACTCTATCATACCTTTCTATGAGCATTGTAATGTTGCTTATGTTTGTGCTTCGTGCTACTTATTATTCTTGAGTTTGAATCTCTTCATAGCTTGCAATGACTATTAAGTAGACTCAGTTGCATACTCTTTATTATGAATTGTCTAAGTAGTTGATCACATTGCTGAGATTATTTACATCATATGAAGCAAATGTGTTCGTGAAAGTTCTTTTATCGTACTCAGTTTTCAACTGAATTGCTTGAGGACAAGCAATAAGCTAAGCTTGGGGGGAGTTGATACGTCCAAAACGTATCTACTTTCCCGGACACTTTTGCTGTTGTTTCTCCTCTATACTTGTGTGATTTGGATGCAACTAATGCGAACTAACGTTGTTTTCAGCAAAATTGCCTTGGTGTCTACTTTTTGTGCAGAAAATCAACTATCAGGAAAAATCTCGGAAAATATGCCAAAAATCCTATTTCACCCGAAGACTCGAGGAGCCAGAATACGAGACGGAGAGGAGCCCTGGGGTGGCCACACCACCTGGTGCGGGCCAGGCCAGGCCGCGCCGGGGATGGTGTGGGCCCCCCAGGTACCCCCTCGGCCTCTCTCTTCGCCTATAAGGAGCCTTCTGACCTAAAAACTTCGGGGGGTTCGACGTTTTTCCACGAAAAGTTCCGTTGCGCCGCCGCCACCGAAGGGGAGATTCGGGGGACAGAAAGTCTCTGTTCCGGCACCCTGCCAGGATGGGGAAGTGCCCCCGGAGCCATCTCCATCGATCTTCACCATCATCTCCATCGACCATCCATGTTTCCCCCATCTATGAGTGAGTAATCCCCTACTGTAGGCTATGGGGATGGTAGGGATTGGATGAGATCGTTCATGTAATGGCATCAGATTGTTAGGGCATGGTGCCTAGTATCTTTTATTAGTGCTTTATGACTTTGTTGCAACTTGTTGTGCTTAATGCTTGTCACTAGGGCCCGAGTGCCATGATTTCAGATCTGAACTTATTATTGATTCATTATGATAGTATTGTTTATGGTCTTATCTACAAGTTGTATACACACGTTGTTGTCCGGAACCAATGGCCCCGAAGTGACAGAAATCGGGATAACCGGAGGGAAAGGCTTCGATGTGAGGATCACATGTGTTCACGGAGTGTTAATGCTTTGCTCCGGTGCTCTATTAAAAGGAGCACCTTAATTGCCAGTAGTTCCCTAGAGGCCCCGCTGCAAACGGGCTGGCAGGACAAAAGATGTTGTGCAAGTTCTCATTGCGAGCATGTATGACTATATGTGGAACACATGCCTAGGATTGTCTAGTACTTGGGTGCTTTATCTTATTTATCTGTAATTGCCCTATGTTCTGATTGCTATGTGAATTGTCTTGTCCATGCAACGCCCGTCCATCCATCCCTATGCCTACCGCACTAGAATCCCACTGTTTACTGCTTTTGTTACTACTGTCTTTGCTTTACTACTGTTGTTACTTTACTATTCCTACTACAAAACTGTTGCTACTGATAAACTGCTGTGAGCAAGATTGTTTCCAGGTGCAGCTGAATTCACAACTCAGTTGTTAAGGCTTATAAATATTTTTGTCTCCCCTTGTGTCGAATCAAAAAATTGGGTTTCACTTCCCTCGAAAATACTACGATACACCCCCTATACTTGTGGGTCATCAGTCATGTGCATTTATATTTGCTACTCTATTGAGGGACAAGCTGAATACTATTATGCTATGTTTTCTTTATGTGAAACAAACAAACGTCTTGCAAAGCATTGTTATTCATGAATCTTTTGTTTGTGCCTTTTCATGTTGCATCATAGTTTCTTTGCTTATTGCTAGAACTTTGTCTTTCATGTTATGATTGAAGTACTATGATCCCAGCTTTGAATGTTTTGCAAATACTTTGATCAAGTCTTTGATGGTGCATGTCACCTCAAAAATTATTCTTTCTTTTTATCACTTACCTACTCGAGGACGAGCAGGAGTTAAGCTTGGGGATGTTGGTACATTGCAAATGTATCTATAATTTTTGATGTTCCATGCTTGGTTTTATCCACTTTCTTGTGTTTTGTTCCAACTTTGGAGTACTTTTCATATGATTTCTTGGACTAACCTATTAACAAAGAGCCACAGTGTCAGCTGCCTATTTTCTGCTGTTTTTGGTTCCAGGAAAGTCAGAAAATGAATATTCTCGGAATTGGACGGGGAAAAAGCCAAAGTGCTAATTTTTCCAGAAATGATCAAGTGCCAGAATACGAGACGGGGAAGGGACAGGGGCCGGCCACACCACCTGGCCACACGGCCAGGCTGGGGCCGCGCCAGGGGGTGGTGTGGTGGCTCCCGCCACCCCCTCGGCCTCTCCTTCCACCTATATATTGCCCTCGGGACGAAAACCCTAAGTACCCGATCAAAAATCCACGAAAGAGTTTGTAGCCGCCGTCATCTCCATACCTAGATTGGGAGGGATCTGAAGCTCTTCCCGGCACCCTACCGGAGAGGGGAACTCACCCTGGAGGCCTTCTTCATCACCATGCAAGCCTCCGGTGTGATGCGTGAGTAGTTCATCCTTGGACTACGGATCCATGTAGTAGCTAGATGGCTGGTTCTCCTCCTTTGTGCTTTCATGTTTAGATCTTGTGAGCTCCGTTCATGATCAAGACCATCTATTTGTAATTCATACATGTTGTCTTTGCGGGGATCCGATGGATATTGAGATGCTATTTCAGATTGATTATTGATTCTATCATGTCTTTGTTATTTGAGATCTTGCATGCTTTCCGTTGTTAGTAGCTATCTTGGCCAAGTAGATGCTAGCAACTCCAACAGTTAGTATTTATGCTCCATAGTGGGTTCATGCCTCTGGTACTCTGGGGAAGTGACAGAAATCTCTAAGGTACTAGATGTGTTGTTGCTACTAGGGAGAAAACAACAATCCTTTGTTCATAGAACAATCATATTGTTTACTTTACACGCACTTCGTAAAGAAATAATCTGTTGCTTGCAACTTAATACTGGAGGGGGTTCGGATGATAACCTGAAGGTGGATTATTAGTCATAGATGCAGTTGGATGGCGGTCTATGTATTATGTTGTAATGCCCAATCAAATCTCAAAGGAGTCAAGATGTTAGTATATGCATGTATTGCTTTCTCGGTGTTTGTCAATTGTCCCACTGTAATTTGTTCACCCAGCATGTTATCTATCTTAAGGAGAGCCACCACTAGTGAACTATGGATCCCGGTCCTTTTACTTTACATTCAATCTACAATCTTTTACTGCTTTGTGTTTACTTTTTGCAAACTTTTACTTTTTTCCATTCGATACGTTTAATCCTTTGTTTTCCGCAAAACACGGTGAGATTGACAACCTCATCGCAAGTTGGGGACAAAGTTCTGTGGTTGTGTTGTGCATGTCTCCATGTTGCTACTAGCACCGGTAGTGCGCCCTCCCAGAGCTCAGCTAGTAACACCTTTGGGGTGTTTCCTTGCTCCTACTGGTTCGATTAAACCTTGGTTTCATAACTGAGGGAAAACTTGCTGATGTATTCATCGTACCTTCCTCTTGGGGTTCCCAACGAGCTCTACGTCGAACGACGAGCACATCACCGCCCAATGTGGTTTCGCTGTCAGTGTTCAAGGGCAACCCTACTATGTCCTCGCTCTTGGAAGCTCTCATAGCCTTTGATGATAAATGGGACTAGAATATCCATCATATTTCCGCATCTGCGTTTCCTACAGTGTTCCCTTCTACTGAAATCTTGAGGTTCTGCAAAATGAGTGCCTTCTTTCCTCTCAAGGATGATGTGGAGATTAAGGTGGGACCACCGGTAATGGACCCGGCTGCCTCCACTTGGCTACAGGAAATCTGGATTAAGGTGCTTCCCTGATCGCCTTCGTAATGAGATGGCAATCAAGGAAGACTTATTCGTGGTTGGTAGAGTGATAACAGTCGATCAGCTCTCGATCATCAAGGAGAATTGAATTAAGGTCAAGATCCAGTGCAGAGATCCTAGCAAGATCTGCCCGCTTCGAAATATATAAGAAAAAGGCCAGCTTTGTCCTCCATGTGGAACAGGACCCAGGCTTTGGTGGCTCTTCGGGCCCCCTCCACCACCATCAAATGGCGATGATGATGAAGAAACTAAGGAATCTTCCCATAGCTTCACAAAAGAAGAATGGAACCGAGCCCTAGAGAAGAAAAGATTGTGTTCTACCGCGCCATTGGCTCCGACCACTGGTGGTTGCAAGCAAGTGATGCATGAGGCTTCCATTGTGATCACTCTATCCCCTGTGGATGTCCCACATATGCTAAGAAGGGAGAATCATGTTCATATTTCTATCCCACATATGCTGAGAAGGGAGAATCATGTTCATATTTCTATCCTTGTGAATCAGTACGGATCAAACTTTCTGGAAGATGAGGCCTTTCAGAAGTTCTTGGCAGCCCAGGCCACTATCAAGGACGCCTCCCCGCCCTCCTCCTCACCTCCTCCTAGTTTCCCTACCAAGTATGCGCCGCTAGTGGAAACATGCCCAACCAGGTCTGAAGTGTCCAACCCGGTGGCTCCAACTCGGGAGGAAGATAGCCTAGAGGTGTGCTCTGACTCGTCTGCCTCTTCTGCATGGAAGTCCCCCAGAAACGAACAACCGATCCCTAATGAGCTGTGGAAGGTGATTGGCCTGCCTATGACGACCTCTGTCACTTTCGCCCCCTCTGCCCCGACCGCTCCAGCAACACTTCCCCTCTCAGAAGGATCTCGGCCACCGGCTCTCAGCATCAGCATGGTGCTGGTGTCATCATATCATGAAGAATAGTTCACTAACAACCTTATGCCGGTGGAAGATTGTCTAGCTGCATTCCAGAAGCTGACTGAGGAAACCACTCCCAGCTCCAAGTCCAAGATGCGCAAATCGTCTGCCATTGTGATGCAACTTGGCTCCTCGAATCACAAGAGCCTTCACGTCTCCCACACGGTGTCCATAGTGGAGCGTTCCATGACCCTGGTGGCTGACAAATTGGGTCCTGCTATTGGTTAGTCCTCTCTCGCCCCTCATTCGGGTTTTCTCCTTTTGCCTCTTGCTTTCGATGCTCATTTTTTGCAAGTTGTGAAAGACGCACACGTTGTCTTTGGATCAGATTTGGGTCCTCCTACTTCTCAGATCTCTGCTATTCGGGGCAGAGAAGTTGTTCAGGATGATCTCACTGAGGTGGCGGCATCCAGGGAGTTGGCCCGGACACGTGCACAACTTGCCAAAATCCTTGAAGAAGAAGTTTTAGCAAAAAATAATACCCTTGCGGTGGGTGTAGTGACAAGATCCAGAGTGTCAAAAGCTCAGGGAGGTGCAAGGGACCCCCCTTATAAGGGACAGAAGACCCTATCCTTTAGACGAAAGTAATGTTCTTCATCTAGAACATTCGGGGTTTTGGTCAACATGACAAAAGGCATCAGTTGACCAAATTCGTGAGATAGGGCAGGATTAATATTATCGGTTTACAAGAAATGATCCGTGAAAACTTCTCTGACCAGGAATTGAGGGCGCTGGTAGTTGGCCTTCCATTTGTATGGCACTAGGTCCTGGCAGTGGGCCAATATGGCGGTATCCTGATTGGGGAAAACGCAGATACTTTTGATGTGGAATAGATTGACTTTGGCTTCCATTTTGCTAGCCTTCAACTTCATCAACGCAACAATGTCTTAAAGTGGGAAGCAATAGTGGTGTATGGAGCTATGAACCACTCCTTGTCACGTGTTTTTATGGATGAGTTGCATCAAAAAAGTCTCCAGGACTCTGTTGCCAGTGGTGATTGCCAGAGATTTCAACCTCTTAAGAATCCCTCTGAACAATAGTAATGGCAGGGTGGATGCAGGCCTAACTACCGCCTTCAATGATTGGATTGTGACTTGGGAAGGGTGGATGCGGGCCTAACTACTGCCTTCAATGATTGGATTGTTGACTTGGGCTTACGTGAAATTAGGAGATGGGGGAACGCTATACCTGAACAAATAACCAGCTCGGGCCTACTAGAAGTGTGTTGGATCGTGTTCTGGTGTCGTTTGAGTGGGAAGACCAATTCCCTCTTTGTTCGTTGCAAGTTGACCTTCGTCTTGGATCTGATCACTGACCACTAGTTCTGCTTACAGGGGAGGGTACCCCACCAATACATCGAAGATCCTTTTTTGAAAAACAATGGTTGTTTTTACCTAAGTTTGAAGAACTGGTTACCGGGCAGTGGGGTCATTCGCTTAGAAACCCACCATGTACCTATGGTTTGATATGTGACCAAGTTGATCTGTGACAGCATTGTATTCATGCCTTGCAATCTTACCTTAGAGGCTAGGGTGCCAACCTTGACTATTCTTTGCGAGCTAAAAGGAAAGCCCTGTCTTTGGAGATCTTGGTGTTGCATGCTATGTTGATTCAGCGGGTCTGTCCAAACCAGATTGGGGTCGACGGTATGCTTTTGAGCAGGAATTCCTCTTCATCTTGTGTTGGAAGAGCTTTACTGGTAGTAGCGGTCCCGTCAATAGTGGCTGCTAGAAGGAGATGCAAATATGGCCTTTTTCATGTTGTTGCTAATGATAGACGCAGACATGGTGCAATCCTTTCCCTTAGGGACAAGGACCAGTTGATCTCAGACCTAGGACAAATCAAAGGCCTTATCTATGCCTTTTACAAAGATCTATTAGGCACTGATGTGTGAGGAGGAGCTACGATTTCAGCCAACATTTGGGAACATAGTCGGATTGAGCTTCAAGACAATGATTGCCCCCATTACAATGGCAACCTGGTATGGGCTTCAACGAGTGATAGCTGTGATATTCGACACATTTTGATGGTTTTTATTGATAGTTTTCTCCCGGGTTTGATCGTTTTCTAGCTTTACCTAACGCTAATACTTCGGTAGCAAAAAAACTTGGCTTTTAATGTGTGTTTCAGGTTCTAAACGTCAACAAAAGGTTTTAACTAGAGAAACACAATATTCAGGAGAAAAAAGGCAAGTCTCTCTTTGGAAGCAGTCGAGGGAAGCATACAGAGGCTTTAATGAGCAACTATATGGCAGGCACATTTTTCCGGCCTCCCACCGTATAGCTGTCACCGTCTCCGTCTTGTCATAAGGCACAACTTCCGCGAAGAGGCCAGAGTCAAAGAACACAACACAGCAGTCGACATCCCATCCAGAAAGGAGAAAGAAGAGATCCGGAGAAGAAGGGGAAGATGTTCTTCATCTCGCTCCACGATCTTCGACCTCCTAGCCAATACACCACCATAGCCATTACTTGTACTTGAGAGAGAGAGAGGTCTTCACCTTGCAAGGCTAGGGTTTGAGATTGTTTATTCTTATCTTGAATTGTGTTGGATTACTTTTCTATTCTTATTGTGCATCTCCACGGTAATATCGAGAAGAACTCCCTTTGTTTAATTATATCGATGATGCTTTCTTCCCTCATATGTGAGTAAGTTCCTTGGGCATGGGAGAAGTAAGGGATTGGTGAGATGTGATGTGCCTCCATATATTTTTTATTAGTTTGTGATTGATTTTAATTACTATATTATGGGTGCTTGACTATCTATGGGATGTCTAATGCTTATTATCCAATTAAGGGCCCAGCCAACATGATATTTTGTTGTACATGGATAGGATCTTATTCGCTAGCAGACCGGCAACCCCCGAGTGACACGGGGATATCAATAGAAAACTAGTAGACTCGAGGATAACAAGGAAACACCATGCTTATTGCATTAGTCCGATCCAAGGAGCTTAATTGCTAAGCAACCTGAAGGGTCTTGATCGTCTAGTGTCTGACCATGGTTTTGGTAACAAATTAGTAGGATTATTAAAGTTGGGACGAAATCTGCCAAGAGGAGTTCCGGCTAATTATGGGTTGCTCGCCTACACATGTACTTATAAGATTATAATTGTTACACTCATCACTCGTTCACCTGGCACAGTCACTATCACCATGAACTGTATCTCCCCACGCCTCTTTCGCCATCTGCAGAAAACAACAAACAACCGAATCGTTCTTTACTTTTATGCTTTTTATTTCTGAAGTTTATATTTTAGTTTTATTTAAATACAACCAGTTTAATCCAAATTCTATTCTCATTTTTACACTTGCAGTCAATTCACTCGAAGACAGGTGACAACTTTGGGTGTGACAGAGACTTCACTCATAAACACTTACCTTTGGGCTCCCCGTGGGATCGATATCTATACTTTGAAACTAGCTACAAACAATCTGTGCACTTGCAGACATCAGCGAGCAGAGGTAGTTACCTCCGGGATGTTGAAACGTATTAATTTAGAGCAAGCTTGGTTGTACCCTAGAACTTTCTTATCTCTCTAGTTCCTTTTTCTTGGGTTGACATGGGTGTCGCTAAGGGTGGTCGACTGCCCCTCCTTGTATCCAATCATGTAATTTTCCTCTTCAAGGCCTTTCTTCTTGTAATTAATAACATGCATTTCTCTTTCCTGGTTTAAAAAAAGTTGGTACCATCACAATAAATAAAATGTGTGCAGCAAATAAAACACCCATGCAGACTTAACAAAATTAGTCATCATATGCAGCAATTCTTCTAGACCATTGTAGCAAAAAAGATATATTTTTAAGCCATAAAACATAACTGGAAGTCTTGCAACAAAAAATGACATTGCAACACTATAGGGTTTCCATAGCAGATAACAAAAAATTAACTATGCGTAACATCCTGAATGCCCAAGGATCTATCTAGAAGTAATGCAATAACGGAGGAAGACATCAGTAACGTACCCTTGAAGACTGAGATAGCTTTACGCTCATACAGGAGTCTGGATGATGTAGTCGTACCCGTCCGACCTCAAGGTCACGAAGCTCCACGCACGTCACCCCTTGTCTAGGTCGTTATACGATGGCCCGGAAGCTTCAATAGCCCCACCGAGTTATCGCATGCATACGGTGCAATACGACGACTCCCGAACTCTCCTTGTTGGGGTTGTGGAAGTAGACCTCCTGGCGGAACTACTATAGCACAACGGCGTGTCGTAGATGCGTCAACTTTTCACAGACGGTCCTTTCCTTGGGACCATGCCACGACAAAGGCAACTAGAGAGAGAAAGGGAGTATTCCAACCTAAGGGAATAACTCAATTTTTGTGTTTTTAATCCTCCCATGGGCACCCCTTTATATAGGCGGAGAGGGGCGTGCCCTCCCCATTAGGTGCCCCATGTGGGACTAAATAACAAAGGAAAAACCAGGAAAAATAGCAAATAGCCGGGTGATCCAACTGGGGTGGCCGAATGGGCCCAGCCTGCTACAGCATCCGACGGTGACAACGGCTGGCCGGGTGGGCCAACCTACCCACCGCGGCCTAGCACGCCACGCAGCAGTGGCGGCAGCTGGCGACCGGGTGGGCCGGCGCTGCCCCCCGCGGTGCAGCTCGCCCAGCGCCCCATGCAGCGGCTGGTAGCCAGCGCCTGGGTGGGCCGCCGCCAACCCACCTCGTGCTCGCTCGCCTACGGCTGCCCGCCAGTGCCTGCTTGGGCCGCACGGCAGTGGCTCGCCAGCGCCCGCTTGGGCCGCAAGGCAGTGGCCCGCTAGCGCCGATTGACCACATGTTGCCCCACACGGTGCCGTGTATCCGTTGCCCACTTTTGGCTGGGCCAGCCCAAGAGTTTGCAGAAAACTGTTTTTCTTGCTGTTTTCTTTTCCTTTTTATTGTGGCTTTCTCCCGGGCTAATTTCCTCTGCGATTTTGGTCTAATGAGAAAGTCACTTTATAAATTTGAATTTAAATATTTATTTACTATAAGTTAATTATCAATTAACATATAATAAATGCATATTGTAAATTTCCATTTATCCGAAACTTCTTTAGGCCTTTTCCTTTCCTTCTTTCTCCGAACAACTTCGGATCTCTTCGAAACAATTCTGATTTCTCTCTCTTCTATGATTCCATCTCGTAGGAGGATCTCCAAGCGGCGTATCGCCCTTAAGCGTGTTTACCTACAGTTCGAGAATGTTATAGACATGATTCATATCAATGATCAACAGAGGGACCGGGATGCACATGTGACCCCTATGCACTCCACAATCTCCATCGTGTCAAACCTGAAACGATATATACAATTCACTTGTTCATGATACAAGACTTGTTCGAGATTTGATCATCGGTATCACGATACCTTGTTCAATCTCGTTTCCAACATGTACTGTTTTACTCGTTACCGTGAAATACCATCCCCATGACCTAGTCATGCGTTGCACAACATGGATGTAATTCACCGAGTGGGCCCAGTTGTATCTTCCCGTCACACATGAGAACAATTCTCGATCTTGAAGCATATTTCCTCTACATGCTTCTTCGAATACCCAATGTGCACCTTTATGGTCACCCAGTCACGAGATGACGGTTGATACAGTCAAAGCATCCTCCGGTAACAGTGATTGATATGATCTCATAGTCTAAGGATTAGGACAATCTATTTCTAACAATTGCGACATGAACTAAGTGGCATGATCATGTTGTAACAATCATTAGTAGGAAGTGTCCATCACATCATATCAGATGATATGATCTTATTGTTACTGACTTTTGTTTAGCCCATGATCAGGAAACCTTGATCATCTTCTGCCCAATGAACTAGTTAAATAGAGGCTACTAGGGACCTGGTTTGTTTGTATACCACACCTGTATCAATATTTCCGCTTGATACAGTTATCGCATGATATAAAATTATTATGAATGAATGAGATATGACAATAATACCCTTTTATTATTTGCATCTAGGGCATATCTTTCAAACGCATCAACCAATGTAGGCGGTATCTACAATTATAATAAAAATATAGACTAGTCAGACATTATAAAACTACAATGCTTGTGAAACAAATAATGTATTAGACTGTGTTAAAATGTATCCACATACACAACAATCCCCAACTCCTATGGACCAAAAAAAATTAGTTCCATTTTCAAGATCCCAAACACAATGAAAGGAAACAAGAGCCATCACAAGGACAAAATTTGATGGGAAAAATTGTGAAGTCGTGTACTAGGGACAAGAATGCAAGATTGGCCACCTCGATGTTGCTCTTTTAAGGAATTGGTATGAAGGAGAAGGGAGCATCTCCACTCTATGTGACATTTAGGCGAGATTTAATCAGGGAACGCCTCACGTGATGGAATGCCTTACACGGGAGGTTGGTCTTGGTCTAAGTGATGCAAAGACAAGATAAATACAGATGGAATATACGCAACAATGGTAAATTATTAGTAGACTCAGTGTACAAACCCTTAGTTTATTTACAAATTCTAGTAATTAATACTAAGCACATTTGAAAATTCAAAGTACCACTAAAAATCTAAAAAAAATATGTGGTACCTTCAAAGAATGGTTATTCTAACTACAGACAACCTCGAAAAGCGTAGTGGCAACATAGTAGAAACTTTTGCTTATGTTTTCGTGGTGAGAATATTAAACACGTGTTATTCCTATGCAAGTTTGTGCGTTCTATATGGTCAGTCATCTAGGTGGCTTAAAACTTGTATACACCTCGCAGTGTTGCAAACATTTTTGGCAACTGACTGAGAGGTATAGATCACAAGGATATATCCTCATAAGGGTGGGAGTGATTTCTTACTATGGTTTATATGGTTGTGTAGAAATGACATGGTTTTTAAGGCTAAGAACTCATCTCTTCTGCAGGTTATTTTCCAATGTGCACATCGGCTCCGACTATGGTATCTTCTTGAAAAATTGGAATACCGCGCCCTATTTATGGAGGTGTGATCACGGTTCGAGCACATGTCAAAGAATATATTTATCCCATATATGTGTTGATATAGTTTAACGGATAGGCCCTTTTTTCCGTAGGCTTTTTATTAGTCTTGATGGACTTTGTAATTTGCCTAGCTTTACCTACCTTTTCCTACTCTTTCTTCTCCCTCTCTTTTCAGCCGTGTGTATCCTAACTATGAAAAAATCGGGTGTGAGATCTATGAATGTATCGCCTTGTACGGACTTTTGAGTCCACAAAAGAGCCATTTGTCGGAAATAAGGAGTAGGGAACATGGAGAGGATGCATAAGAACATTTGTACGGTATTATACATCTAGAGGACATGTAGGCTGCAACACTAGTGACCAGGGGCTACCACTCCACTTTATCATCATACAAACTAGTATATACTACTATGGACGTGGATTTATGGCTCCGAGCGCCGCACGCGGAGGGAATATTGACGGTTGTTATAGCTTCACGATTAACAATCAAAGTAGCGGGTATTAAGGGAATAATTGGCAGGAAAATCACAACATTGCTGAATACAGCAACACTACTTAATAAGTGGGCCACAAAATCGTCACTGGAACAGCTAAGCACAAGACCATATATGATCATGTTTTTCTTCTCTTTACCATCACCTGCGTCAATAAATTTTTCAGAGAAATCGTAGAACAAAAAATGTTCCAGAAATTACATGGAACAATAATTAATTTCTAGTATTAACATAGAGTATTTCTTATATGATCCAGGTGACAATAGTGACAACGCAATCCTACCACGCGGCCTTCTTTTCTCCGCCAAACACACATGGAGCATTTTCTCACTTCGCTCGTCTCTCTATAATGGTAAGGTGATAAGATAGTAATTCGTTAAGAACACAAAGCGGGTAGTCAAAACCGAACAGTTATACGTTCTCTCCTCCCGTGAGAAAAAGAGGCGGCGGCTAGTGTTGGGATATACTTTCCGGGTATCCTCACAGATCCTCACTGACCAGGGTGGCTTACTTCGGGTTAGAGCTTTGCTTCACGGGCGGCCTAGTTAGGGAGAGAAGACGGAGTCCAATCCGACTACGGGAAAGCCTAGAAGACTTACCGACTTAGGCACATAATGTTACTTATAGTTCAAGATGTACTCTGTGACCAACTCTTAGTGGTAGCCGGATTGATCTCTCATGTAAACCCTAGGCCGGATATCTATATAAGCCGTCCTAGGAAGAGCCTTTAGGGCACACCTCAATAGTCTACAATCTCAACTCCCACAGGCGAAACCCTTGTAACCCATATTCCGGCTCTGCCGTATTACTGGATTGCTAGCAGGAGTAGGGTCCGTCCAAAGCCGGCGGATTCGAACCTGGGTAAACTTGTGTGCTCACCGTCCCGGGACACCGTACGTCTCACACCCCTCTCTCTCGCACGCCTCGAGGACCCCCTCATGGCGTACTTGTCCTCAAACCGACGATAGTTGGCGCCCACCGTGGGGCAAGTGAGCTTCGGATCTGCGTTCCGAGCGGAATCTGCAAGAATCGGAATCGGCGAGACCATCGTTGTCGGTCGCATCCTCTACGCCAGCGTAGTCCCTCTCATCGTTCTCGACGAGACTTGGATTCTGGCTAGGGAGGCCATGACTGCCTATACTATCATGTCTTTTGGCGAGATCGATGTTTACATCGGTTTCGCTGAACCTGCCCAACCCACCCCAGCGGTGATGATAGAGGCAGCAGAATCTTCTGGGTCCCCTTTGTCCGTGGAGGCGGCAGAGTTTCGGATCTCAGAAAACCCTAATCCCACCCAGCTCGCACCAGTTGTGGAGATGGTGGAGAAATCCGAGCCTGAAGAAGACCTCACGGTCCAAGTCGAATCTGAAGTGGAGCTCCCTGGAGAAGCTGGATCCTAGATCGACCCACCCGTGGAAGTCGAAATCCAGGAGGAGCACATCAGCGACACTAATTCCGACTCTGACGATGTCGGGACAGACAGGCCTTTCCTCAGGCACACACTAAGATGTATGATACTGCAAGGCGCTAGCGCAGAAGCAATCCTTGAAACCATTAAAAGTTTCGATATGGCCGATCGCGAAAGCCGCAGGTACCTCAGGAAACACGCATCGCACTTCGTCAGATATGTTGGATCCGGATCCGGCTCTGCCGATGCTGTAGAAAACACCGACTCGGTGCTGGAGGCAATTGGAACAAACGCCGACGTTCCCGCATCCTCGGATGAGTCCATGACGTCGGCAGATTTCCAAAAGTTCTCCGCGGAATATGACGAGGAGTACAACTCCAAAGCTGCAGAAGATGGAGAAGCCATGGACGAAGGATCCGGGGAACACTCTCCCAAAGCGCAGGATGATATGGAAGTCGGAGACAATCCCGAACTCCAGATGTACGAAAGTATCGATCAGAGCTTGACTCCGGGAAACGGACCCAAAGCCGTCTTTGCTACCGGCGCTGCCAAGAAGGCAAAGAAGAAGAACAAGAAGAACAAGACCCCGGCAAAAGACCCTCTGATAGAGGAGGTGATTGCCGAGGAATACGAGGAAGACTCGGATGGAGCACTTATCCCAGACGAGCCGAAAAAAGAATCATCGGTGGATGGACACGTGATCACTGAAGGTGCGCGTAAACTCATCGATGCCGCATTAACCACACCTATCCCTACAGCTGCAAAACTTACTGCAGATGAGCTGGACGAAAGGGCCCAAGCCCTAGAAGCGCGTCGTCAACAACTCCTTGATGAAGCCAAAAACATCGAGGTGGAGAAGAAGTGCATGTCAAACAAGGAGTATATGTCCCGTCTACATCAGAAGACACGGAAGCATCACATAGATGACAACCAATTCCCACGTATCCGTGCCGTCCTTTTTGGAGATGAGATGGGAAAGCCACGAAAAGACAGCAATGGAGATTGGGTTTACCCAACACCGGTGCAAAATACCATGGCAGCTCGCGAAATTCTATCGGCTAATCCAGGACCAGAGGAGATACGTTTTGGTATCAAGCTACTAAATAAGGGACTGGAACAGCAAAAGGTCGCCCTGTCGGGAAGTCAAAAGATGGTCTTGGATTCCGACCAATGTCGCACAGATCCGGCATGGGCTGACATAAGATCTCACTACGAACGGGCGCAGCATCGTCACCCCGAACGCAGGGAAGACAATTATTGAAGAACCGGATCGTCAGGACAGCACCGCAGAACTACACATAACTGGAGCAACGTTGCTCCAGCAGCCGAGAAAGACGCGATCGTTGCACTGATTCCGAGGAATCCTCCCCGAAAAGGAGAAGATAAAGAGAAACGTCGGGAGGAGGATCGTCAGAAAATGCCACCTCCTAGACATGAATACCGTCTGGATGAGCCTCACCAAGGTGGGAACGACGGACGAAGGAACAACGGAAACCATGCTGGCACAAACCGGTAGGGGGCTTGTCATAGTCAAGAACCTCCCCGAAATCGGAATAATGACGCTCCGGACGGAGGCCGGTGATCAGCCAGAAACAACCCAGCTGCACCACCCTCTCCACAGCACAGTTATCACAACGACCCCCAAGGAGGTCAAGGAGGACGACATGGTGGAGGAGGTGGTGGCAGAAGCCGAAGTCCGGCTCCAAGGCACCGCAGCCACAGCCGATATTCGGGACGATCCCTATCCCCGAACGACGCAAGGCACAGGATCAACTCCAACATAGAGGCTCAGCGCTACGAAAACGATGACGTGTACGTGGGCCGAAAGTGCTTTGGACCACGCATCAGAGCTACAAAATTCCCGGAAGGATTTTCCATCTCAAGACATATTCAAGCCTACGACGGCATTGCTCGGCCAGACAGCTGGTTACAGGACTTCTTCCGAGCTTGCTGCATCGCCAAAGGCGGAAACAGCCTGGTCGCAACCTGATATCTCCCACTTATGTTGCGGAAGACGGCACGATCATGGCTCAATGAACTTCCGGCGAACACCATCCACAACTGGTATGATTTAAAAAGTGCGTTCTTTCGGAATTTCGAAGGCACATATCGGAGGTCCTATACAGTTACAGACCTACAGCGTTGCACCCAGAAAGCCGGAGAAACTTGCCGAGATTATCTCGGACGATGGATTGACACCAAGAACTCCTGCGAGGGAGTAAATGATCAAACTGCGATTGAAGCTTTCATTGTAGGTCTCCCAATTGGTTTACTGCGCCATCGCTTGAAGTGTGACAAGGTTACTGATTTGGGAGAGATGATAGAAACAGCGAGCAAGTATGCAGATACTGATGACGACGCAGAGGGATTACTCAACGTCCTGGCCGTACCTCAGTCAGCAAAGACAAAGCAACAGGCTCCAAAGCGCAAAAACACCTCGAAAGAAAAACCCAACGCGGAGACGGCAGTAGTCACTACTGTTTCCGGGTCTGGAGGACGAGGAGGACGTGGCGGAGGCCGCGGGCGTGGCCGTGGGACATCAAGGGTCCAAGGTAGAGGAGAGCAACAACCAGGCAAAACCTACACTTGGGCCGACATCGCCAATAACCCATGTGTGCATCACTTGGAAGCCAATGGGGGCTCGTCCCACACCAATGCTGAATGTTGTTTTAACGACGACATCAAGAGAGATGATACCGCGGGCTACAAAGCTAAGCGGAAGAAGGGAAAGAAAAACCCCGAAAAAGACAAAGAGACCAAGGAAGATTTCGACATGGAGGAAGCCGACGCTTCAAATCCCAAGTCGGAAGGGAAGAAAACTTTTCCTACCAAGAAGGACACTTACGTCACCTTCCTCGGATCTCAACCAGCAAAGGTCAAGAAAGCAGTTCTCCACGAGCTCAACGTAATAGTTCCGGCTGTCCCTCAGTATCTAGACTGGTCGGAAGTGGCAATAACGTTTGACTGCGCTGATCATCTGCCTAAACTACACAGGCGAGGAAAATACGCCTTAATCGTTAATCCACTTATTGACGGTTATGATTTCTTTAAGACCCTCATGGACGGTGGTAGCAGCATCAATATTCTCTATGTAGAAACGCTACACCGGATGAAGATCTCGGAAACACAGCTTAACCATAGCTTTGTGATTTTTCACGGAGTTGTCCCAAGAAGACAAGCTAATTCCCTGGGAGAGATCACTTTGGATGTTACTTTTGGAACACCAAAAAATTATCGAACGGAGGCACTTTCCTTCGAAGTGGTCCCGTTCAAGAGCGCATACCATGCTATATTCGGACGTCCGGCTTACTAGGCTTTTATGGCTCGTCCGTGTTACTATTACAATATGATGAAAATTCCAGGTCCCAACGGCGTGATCACCATCAGGGGACCCAAAGAAAGCGCGAGAGTGCGAGGATGGAAATGCCGCCTTTGCCGAAGCCGTGCTGCACGCCCAGGAGTATCAGGAGATCAAGAAGAGCATAGATCCGTCCGAGATGCCCGCAACGAAGAAGGAGGTGACAAAGCCAAATCCGGAGTTCAAGACATCAGAAGAGACGAATACGACGCCGTTGAAGGATGATGACCCCTCCAAGGTGACTCAGATAGGCGCAGGCCTAAGTAGCGCATAGGAAAGCGCGCTCATCCAGTTCCTCCGAGCAAATCAAGATATCTTCGCATGGCAGCCATCTGACATGACCGGAGTACCTAGGGAACTTGTCGAGCACTCTCTAAATGTAAACCCGAACGCTAAATCTGTCAAACAGTCCTTACGACGGTTTGGTGATGAAAAGCGTAAGGCAATAGCTAAGGAACTAGCGCGGCTCGAGTTAGCCAGATTCATAGAAGAGGTCATCCATACTGATTGGTCGGCCAACCCTGTAATGGTCCCTAAAAAGGACACCACTGATTTAAGGATGTGTGTTGATTATACTACCTTGAACAAGGCTTGTCCAAAAGATCCGTTCGCTCTGCCTAGAATTGATCAAGTTATCGATTCTACGGCAGGCTCGGAACTCCTCTGTTTTCTCGACGCATATTCCGGTTATCACCAAATCCGGATAAAGGAATCTAACAAAATCAAGACTTCATTCATAACCCCTTTCGGAACCTTCTGTTATGTTACGATGCCCTTTGGGCTGAAGAACGCAGGAGCTACGTACCAGCGCATGATGCAGCGTTGCCTCCATGATCAACTCGGACGCAATGTACATGCATACGTGGATGATATCGCGGTCATGTCCAAAAAGAAGGAAACATTGATTTCCGACTTAGAGGAGATGTTCGCCAATTTACGAAAATACAACATCATGCTTAACCCGAAGAAATGCTTCTTTGGAATACCAGCCGGAAAATTGTTAGGTTTTATCGTGTCTCAACGAGGTATAGAGGTTAACCGTGACAAGATCAAGGCCATTCTCAATATTTCCAGGCCAACTCGCCTGAAGGACGTACAAAGATTAACTGGTTGCATTGCTGCGGTCAGTCGATTTGTAAGCCGGCTTGGTGAAAGAGCCGCACCATTATACAAACTCCTGAAGAAGACCAAGGATTTTGTCTGGACTGACGAAGCTGAAGCTGCACTACAAAACCTGAAGAAAGTACTCTCATCTGCTCCTATCCTGGCAGCGCCGGAACCTCAGGAACCGATGTTGCTTTACATTGCTGCGACAAATAGGGTTGTCAGTATAGTTATGGTGGTGGAGAGACCAGAAGAAAATCAGGAGCACCTGGTGCAGCGTCCGACATACTTTGTCAGCGAGGTCTTGACAGAATCAAAACAGCGATATCCGCACTATCAAAAGTTGGCTTATGGTGTTTTTCTAGCATCTCGTAAGTTACGACACTATTTTCAGGAGCATCCAATTACCGTGGTGAGCAAAGCTCCCATGAGAGATATAATCAACAATAGCGATGCCACAGGACGCGTCGCTAAATGGGGTATAGAGCTTGCAGCTTTCGATATTGAGTACAAACCCCGGACATCAATCAAATCCCAGATCCTTGCCGACTTTGTCGCTGATTGGACAGAGACCAAGGAGAACATGGTCCTCCCTGAGTCAGAATATTGGACCTCTTTTTCGACGGGTCCAAGGCTCGAGGGGGCTCGAGGGCTGGCGTGGTGCTCAAATCACCCCAAGGAGATAAACTTTTATACGTGTTGCAGATCCACTTCATAGCGACAAACAACATTGCCGAGTATGAAGCACTGCTGCATGGAATCCGGATTGCTAAGGATATTGGCATCCGACGTTTGATGTGTTACGGAGATTCGGATCTTGTTGCTCAGCAAGTCTCGGATATTTGTAATGCAAATAAGCACATGGCAGCATATAAGGCTGTCGTGGATGATCTATCTAAATCGTTCGAGGGGTTTGAAGTTCAACACATCCCTCGAGCAGAAAACGAGGAAGCAGATGCACTATCTCGAATAGGCTCTGCGCGGAAAGAGGTTCCGGATGGCGCATTTTTAGAGCACCTCAAAGTTCCCTCGATAATGGGAGTAGATGAGGAATATCCGACCAAATCCGACTCACCTTTAATAGCAGTTCTGGCTGTATTCCTAGCTGGACTCAACCATACCTTGATTACTTGGTAGATGGCAAATTACCCGAAGACGAGGTGCTAAGCCGGCAGATTATCCGACGAGCAAAATCCTATACTATTGTTAAAGGTGAGCTCCATAAACGGAGTGTTTCTGGGGTTTTTCAGCGCTGTGTATCTCCAGAAGAAGGAGTGGAAATCTTAAGAGAAATCCACGAAGGCGAGTGTGGTCATCACGCTGCAGCCAAATCTTTAGTGGCAAAAGCTTTTCGACATGGTTTTTTCTGGCTTATAGCTCAGGCAGATGCCGAACGATTAGTCAAGACATGCAAAGGCTGCCAAAAGTACGCCAAGCAAGCTCATGTTCCGGCTGATCAGCTGCGAACAATACCTATAACACGGCCTTTTGCGGTCTGGGGGCTTGATATGGTAGGACCTTTTAAACGAGCTCCAAGTGGATTTACTCACCTCTTAGTGATGGTGGATAAATTCACGAAATGGATCGAGGCTAAACCTGTCACTAGTTGTGATGGAGCAACAGCCAAAAGATTTGTCGAGGATGTTATAATCCGGTATAGTTATCTGCATAGCATTATCACGGACAACGGGAGTAACTTTTCCATGGGAGAGTTGGCTGAATTCTGCGACGAGCAAAATATCCAGCTTGACATTGCGTCAGTCGCACATCCACAGGCTAACGGACAAGTCGAAAGAGCAAATGGTTTAATTCTACAAGGCTTGAAACCAAGACTCGAAGCACCACTTAGACGTGTTGCGGGGGCTTAGGCAGAGGAACTACCCTCTGTAATTTGGAGTTTGCGAACAACTCCGAACAGGTCAACAGGATATACACCTTTCTTCTTGGTCTATGGCGCAGAAGCAGTTCTTCCTAGTGATTTGATTCATACTTCTCCTAGAGTAGCCGCGTATATCGAAAAGGATGCCGAGATTTCTCGAAAAAATGATCTCGACTTAGTCGAAGAAGTTCGCGTCGTTGCTGAAATGAGATCTACAGCCTATCAGCAGAAGTTACGCAAGTATCATAGCCAGAGAGTCCGAAATAGATCTTTCAATAAAGGTGATTTGGTTCTCCGGCTTGTGCAACAAAGAAAGCACAAACTTTCCCTAATATGGGAAGGGCCCTTTTTAGTTAGTCGAGTATTGCACAATGGGTCGTACTACTTAACTGACATGAGGCCAGTCAAAGAAAGACCTACTATTAAGAAGAGAAAGAGAGCTGGAGGCAGTACAAATCCGGATGAATTAGACAGACCGTGGAATATTACTCAGCTACGTCCCTTTTATTCTTAGTTTTATCTTTCTTTGTAATCATACATATGTACATGTTCTGTGAGAAATAAAAGTTTTGGTTACCTCAAAGTTTTCCTGAGAAGTTTTTACCATCTTATTTCCTAATGATCATGTCATAGTCGAAAATCCCAGAATGCTTGAAAGTACTTTATGCTCATGTTCGTTCTGGTTTAGATTTCTGATTCTAAAACTGCTACCTTCGGGTATAACTCTAAAAAAAATCTAGTCTTTACTTGGGTTATTTGTCTGATTGCTAGATGCGGGTATCTTCCGAGTAGTGAATTGTTGGTACTGGAAGCCGGCTTTGTTTCCGAGTTTAAACTGGTTTAGCAATTGAGCTCCGTTGCTCGGCAAAGTTTCTGGCTGAAGGTTTAGCCGGCTCACGAAAGGGACGAGGCGGAAAGCCAGATAAACGATAAGTAGAGGCGGAAAATTCTAAGTGCTTATGAAAACATTTCAGGCACGCAAATAGTCTAAGACAAAAGTGCTGAATAGATAAAAAACTTAGCACTAGCAAAAGTCATAGTACTTAATATTTACAAAATGCATCATGTCTTTCCAGAATAATACATAGTTTTCTGATCTATGATGCAGGAGGAGATGAAGGAACTGTCGGATCGCTGGTTACTCCGCCTTGATATCGTGCCGAGATGTCCGGATCCGAGGTGGTCCGTTCATCGTCGGAAACTTCTTCGGCGTCTTCTAGAGGAGGTGGCGGAGTATCCACGCGGGTGAAGAAGGGCACCTCGTAGCTGGTCAGGTCAGCTACGTGGCACCCATATCCGGCGCAGGAGTGCATGATAGCTTGAAGGTCCTGCTCCTGGCCGTCTTCGTCTACTTTGCAGTACCCTCTGGTCACTTGCCATATCTCCATGTTTCCATGGTGGCTCATGATCATGGTGAGAGCGTTCTGCGCAGCAGTCCGCGCGTAGGACATGTTCCAGTCCCGAACGAGCTGCGGCATCTCCTTGGCCTTCTCCCGCACCTGGAAGTCCGACATGCTTTGCATGTCCGGAATCCTGAGAGACTCGCCAATGTCCTCAAGAGACTGGCGGTAGTCATGAAGAAGATCACCGACTTGGGTAAGCCGGTGAGTGCGGGGCTCGGACGAGGAGGAGTCCGTCAAGTTCACAAGACCTATACACAAAACAAAGATAAGAAAAAACCGACATTAATGAAAGTCGAAGAAATGATAAGTCAGATAGATGGAACATACCAAGAATGACGTCGTCAATCTTGGCTTTCTCCTCCCGGAGACTCTGGAGTTCAGCCCGGAGCGCCTGGGAGATATCCTTTTCTCTGCCAACCTCATTCTTGAGGTCCGAGATAACCTTATCTTGAGCGGCAATCTTGAGATCGCGCTCTTTAGTGGCCATGGAGGAGGACTCGAGGACTTGAGCTATGTTCCTTTCATGATCCGCCTTGAGCTTATCCAACTCTTGGCAAAGTCCCTTGTTCTCCACCACTAAGGTTTTGAGGTTCTCGGCCTCTTCAATCATAGCGATGGATTGTTTCACCAACGCTGTAAGTCAAAAAGAACAACAGTTCAAAAAAATTCGACATTGAAAAACGCAAAAGACAAGGTTTGAATCTCGAAATGTTTACCTTCGGATTCATTCTTGGCTACCTTGAGCTCAGCATTTTTAAGCCGGAGAGCTTTGATCTCTCTCCGCTTATCACAGACATTTCTTAACAATTCCTGGTTATAGGAACATACTTTCTGTAAGTCAGAAAGCTACTTAAGACTCGGGCTAATATTTTTTGCTAAATATCAGCACGACGCCTTGGGGGCTACACTAGTTCGTTCTTTGGTATCCTAATGAAAGCATAAACCCGGATTTCTATATCCTACTTCATGCTTGGGGGCTAGAGGATATGATATAACATAAGGTAAAAAACAAAAGTTGGAATTCCGACTTACATATTGCTCGCGGGTGAGTTTGTCTAACCCCGCGTTCACTTCAGCTGCCACCTTCTTGGCGAGGGTAAGAGGAGTTACTGGAGCTGTTGGAAGCTCGCCAGTCCTGATCCTCTCGTCGCGAAGGCGGACTTGGGCGAGAAGGTCAGAGAACTTGACGTCCTCTGCTTCTTGCGCTTCCTCTTCGGGGGATAGATGGCTTTTGTCCAGGACTTGCCTGGCCAACCGCTGGATCTCCTCTACGGATTTCCGGGATAAGCCAAACTTGGCAAGTCCGGGGTTGCTGAGGAGGTTGTCGGTGAAGACTTCAGCTGAGGGATCATTTCCCGAAGAGGGTTCACCCTTATCTTGAGCTGACGCACCCACGGTGACGTCAGTGTGCGATCCAAGGATCACAGGCGCCGTTGGAGGAGCCGGATCTTCTGCAACAACTGGAGACGGAATAATCGCCGGTGTTATAGAAGGTTGAGGGGCAGGAGTTGGTGGAGCCGTGGCAGGGGAAGCTATGGTAAGCTGCGTCTGTCGTAGGGGCTTCGTAGGAATCCCCTTCCCCTTACCCTTGATGAGAGGCTTTGCTCTGAGAATGTAGTAAAGTCGGAAACATTACATCTTAGAAAGAAATTCGAGAAAGGTACAAAGGCGAAAATTGTGAATGAAAGTTACCTCTTCACAACGGGCACTTCCTTTGTGCCAACAGCCACTATCGGGGCTTTGCGCTTCTTGAGCGCAAGGTCCGGTAGTGGGACCACTTCAGTCTCCTGAGAAAATTCAGGAGGATATCCTTCGAGTGGAGCAAGCTCCGACTCAGGGAGATCAGCAAGCTAAAAACAAGAAAACATATCAGCATTGCAGTATATAACTTAAAGATTGAAACACGTAAAAGGTATGCTGATGGAAGCTTACCGCTACCACGGGGTTTTCCGCCGTGTGCATATCCAGAGAAATCTCCGGAATTTTCCTCTCGATCCGCTCCTCGATCAGCCACTTGATCTGGCTTATGTAACCTTGGATGGTGTATGCTTTGGGGCTGATGCGGAGAGAGTCTTTTTTGGAAGACGTGATGGAGTGCATCAGTCTATCCCCGTGGTACTGAAGTGGCTGGATCCGACGTGAGACCTAGCACTGGACTAAGTCGGATCCCTTTAGACCCTTGTGCTTGATAAGATATTCGATCCGCCTCTTAGCAAGGAACAGATCGTCGGTGAGAGCCGGAGCAGCCTCATCCCAGGAAGGCTGGGCTATGGCGGCTCCGTCGACAAAAGCCGGCAAAGCAGTAGCTTTGCCGGGAGCGGGAATATCCCTATGATAGAAAAAAGTGGCTGGCCATTGTTTGACCGAGTCACTGGCAGAAATTTTGGGATATACCCGGTCTCGTCTAACAGAAAAACTAATAGTACCGGTGATATAAGGAACACCGGCAGTAATGGAATTTCTCCGGACATGGAAATAGTACCGAAAGAGAAGCAAACTCGGCCTAATGCCGAGAAAGCCCTCGCAAAGCGCAGCATATGCGCTCATCTCTAGAAGAGAATTTGGGAGGAAGATTATGGAGTTGAACTCCATAGTGGTCAATCACCTCGGAGAAGAACTCCGAGGGAGGAAAGGATAAACCTCGGTCCAGATGGGTGCCGAAGTGGACGCGTTCGCCCTCGCGCGGATTGGGACAGTTTCGCAGGAACCGCTCTGCCAGTTGCCGCCGGCGAGAAGCCCCTCCTTCTCCATGTTTTTGAGGCCGTCATCGTCGAGGGCGCAGGGGATCCAGATTCCTCGGAAGCTCTCTTTCTCCGCAGCTGCTTCCGCCGACGCCGTCGCTAGAGAGGAAGAAGAAGATGAAGCCATTTTTTCTCCGGTGGAAAAGGTGACCTTAAAGTGGCGGCGCTAGGAGCTCCGTGGGAGGAGGACGAAAAGGCTCTGGGCGCGCTGGAGGATTGGGAAGAAAGGAACGACGAAGGACTGGTGGAGAGGAGAAGAAGGAATCTAAACCCCTTATATCCACCTACCTGCGCCAAGATTTGTGCAAACGCTACAGTGTAATTGCCACGCGTCGTGGAAGGAACTAGGAAGGGCCCGCGCGATGATTGCGTCGCCTCGATCTCCACGCACGCATTGAAACGGCGCCTCGGTTCCGCGAACCGCGGACCCACCAACGGTCGTGCTGACGGAACGTTTGTCAGATGACATGACTTGACCATGCTTGTGTCAGGTGGTGTTAGAGACCAAGTTCCGGCTTAGTTTAAAAGCGAGCTGGAAAATCCGAATAACTAATTGAAAGGTCCGACTTACTTTTAAGACCCGAATCGTATTTTTTGTTATAAAGTTTCAGGAAGCCTTCAAGATTCTACAAGCCGAAGATCAAGCTGGACGATGATAAAATCCGACTTTGGATCTTGGAGGCCTCCGGGGGCTACTGTTGGGGATATACTTTCCGGGTATCCTCACAGATCCTCACTGACCAGGGTGGCCCACTTCGGGTTAGAGCTTTGCTTCACGGGCGGCCCAGTTAGGGAGAGAAGACGGAGTCCAATCCGACTACGGGAAGGCCTAGAAGACTTACCGACTTAGGCCCATAATGTTACTTGTAGTTCAAGATGTACTCTGTAACCAACTCTTAGTGGTCGCTGGATTGATCTCTCCTGTAAACCCTAGGCCGGATATCTATATAAGCCGTCCTAGGGAGAGCCTTTAGGGCACACCTCAATAGTCTACAATCTCAACTCCCACAGGCGAAACCCTTGTAACCCATATTCTGGCTCTGCCGTATTACTGGATTGCTAGCAGGAGTAGGGTCTGTCCAAAGCCGACGGATTCGAACCTGGGTAAACTTGTGTGCTCACCGTCCCGGAACACCGTACGTCTCACACCCCTCTCTCCCGCACGCCTCGAGGACCCCCTCATAGCGTACTTGTCCTCAAACCGACGACAGCTAGGGTAAAAACCCTAGCAGCCGCCACGATCTACTTCGTCCTCGTCGTCTGCGATCGAGCATCGACGGGTCCCCGCCTCCTCTGCTTGCCGCTCCGGCGGCGGGAGGAGGTGGGGACCTCGGACCTGCGCTCGGCGGTGTAGAAGGGTCCCTAAAGTTAGAGTTTGGTCATCCGGCATCGTCGTTATGGTGGCTATGGCGGCGTTGTGCGGGACAAGAATAAGGTATACCTGCCTTCTCTTC
This sequence comes from Avena eriantha, assembly GCA_910589775.1. Taxonomy (NCBI): domain Eukaryota; kingdom Viridiplantae; phylum Streptophyta; class Magnoliopsida; order Poales; family Poaceae; genus Avena; species Avena eriantha. Next base: position 157,174,627 of record OU342741.1, on the reverse strand, counting down.
CACCTCGTCGGCGACGATCCTGCTGCTGGCGTTGAGGAGGGTGGGGATTCGTCTGGTCGCCGCTTCTATGGAGTGGTGGATCTCGTCCAGTCTACGTGTCTTCTGGATCTCGTCCAGTCTACGTGTGTTTTAGGTTTGGTGTTACAAGTTTCAGATCAATTCAAGGGTTCAATGGCGACAACTTCATCTCTGGGGCGCTGGTCCTTAGGGGCACGTGCACGTTCCCGACTGTCATCAACAATGGCATGCCGGCTCCGGTAATGGAGCGGCGACAGCGGCGCGTCGGCGGCTCGCTCTGGCGGCAGTAGTATTCGTTAGGTGGTCCAAAGAACTCGATGTAATTTTTATTATGTTTAGGATACTTTGTACTTCTTATGAACTCATGAAATAGATCCGAAAAAAGGTGATAAAGATAAAGATAAATAAAGATAAAAGGAATGAATCATTCCAAAGATATAAGGAAATAAAATAGAAACATATGATGATTCTGAACCGCTCGTTGGTATTATCCGTACTCCCTCTAACCCAAATTACTTGACTTGGTTTTGTCTAGATTCGGACGTATCTAGCACTAAAACAAGTCTAGGTATATTCTAATCTAGAGAAATTTAAGTCAACTAATTTGGGTTGGAGGGAGTATTTTTTTTAGGCAGGTATTATCGGTATTAAAGGCACGATCAAGTCAAACAATTCCCCGCCTTTTTTTTTTTGAGCAGAAACAATTCCCCGCCTGGGTCTCACATACCCTCTCATGTTATTTTAAGAATCCCGTACACTCCAACGCTCGGCTTGACTGGAACGAAACAAAAGCAGAGGCGAACGATCTTAACAGGCCGGCCCATATATGCGCGCATGCGGGCGAAACGATAGCTCCGGGACGCTCGGGCGCTACCGAGTCGTTTCTCAGAATCCATACATACATACATACATACATATAAAAAAGAGTTGAGAGACAGCCCAATAACGTAACGAGGCCTCTCACTGGAAGGAGTTGCCAAAATGGGGCCTAACAAAAAGGCCTAGAGCCCCAAATCCCCAACCAATGACCTGCCTTCCGCTCAATGAAAAAAAAAAGGCAATAACCACCATGTCATAAAACCGAGCATTCCTCCCGCACTGGAGGCTGGAGCTCACAGAAAACTGTGCCAAAGACGCCACGCCACGCCACGCGTAAACCGAAATAATAGCACTACAATGTGGACAAGGAACTGCAGTAGTATGCACATGGCCATGGTCTCCTATATTATGCTCCCAAAGATACAAAGCTTTCCCTTGCGCGGACATATCGTCCGATTCCTTTGTGTATGCAAATCATAGCATTGGCCTCGTATACATATGTGGAACGTACCTACTGGTACCTAAACTGTGGTGTGGAGAAATACAACGTAAGTCACGTACTCACGGCCGTCTAAACAAACAAAAAATGTGGCCATCGTAAGTCGCGGTCTACCATGATGGCATGTGAGTTGAAGTGGGAACTAGTTACCTCACAACAAACCAAGCTTAGGCGACAGTATTCACGTCAGGTTGTCAATATCCTCATACATAATTAGCTAGGCGGCTTGATCATCTTCTGCACCCAAATGGACCAGCAGAGTAGTAGTAACATTTTTGTTGGAGCGTTCAGATGTCGCCGCAGTATTTTCTTAGAATTTCTAGGTTTGCACTGAACCGTGCTTGGCGACTTTTTCCCGAGGGTTAGCTGTACTCCGAAAATCGTTGGAGCGTTCAGATGCTGAAGTCGCATTTTAAGTCGTTCTAGGTATGTCGTCAAACCGGCGCACTACCTAAAACCTGCCGGGCACGCACACGCTACGATTACGGCGTGAATGCGGAGCACACGCAGCTCGTGGAGAATGATGGGCAGATACGCCTACTTATTAACGACGGCAATAACTGTTTGGTGTCAGAGGCCTGGCACTAGGAGCAGCAGATCCAACAAGTGGGGAAACGGAGCCAGATCCGCCCTTCCAAAAACTTCCTGTTTTAAAGAAAAACTCTGGTTTGAACGAACGTGAGCTGCCGGCCGGGAGCAAGCTCCACCAACGTGCCATGCGCCCATGCCATGAGAGGCCCCCCGCTGCACGACGGCGAACAGTCCTGTTCCCATGGCGGGCTGGGCCCTGTACGTACCCTGGCAGGCCAGCACCCTACAATCCATTAGTAATTAACTCCAGGTTGGCCCGCTCCGTTAACCACCTGGCCCCCCACGTGCGTCATCATCTCCCGGCCGGTTTATCCCCAAACAACCATTCTGACCTTTTACCGCGTCCAATCCATATCCATTGCTGCGAGTGATCTGCCCCCCTGCCGTGCCATGTTATTTCTCCAGATGACCGGTCGGCCCGCCGGCTGCGCCTGTCCCGACAAACGGTACTGTGGGCGACGGGATGGAGGAGCTGTGGGTCTCCGATGAACAGGCCACTTGCAGATGAGAGCCCGTCTGCGTAGGCGTGGTCACGTAGCGAGACGTGACTACATGCTACGTACAGTCCTCCTATGACCGACGAGGGGCCGAGACGGAAACTGTACCACGTGCGTGCACACGGCGGCCATCACGTACGGTGCGGTGCACGCACGTATCGCCGCCTAAAAACAGCAGGCGGAACGGGATCCCGGCAGGCGACGACTAGTCCTTGCTGCCACCGGAAGCGGCGCTAGTGTCTCGGAAAGCTCGGAGATCCCGATGATGCGGCGTCACGGGAACCGCCTACACTTCGCATGTCACGGACGACCGAATACTGGGTCGAGGGCTGAGCGACTAGCTCGGTCCTGCTCTACGGCCGGCCGGCCGGTAGCACAACCTAGGATATGACGGGAGTATCTGCCTTGTGGTTGTATGTATCTTCGGCATGTGATTTTCTTCTTCACCTCTCCCTCTTTAGCTCTTTGATTCCTTCTGATATCTTGGCTTTTCAGATATACCAAACGTCTGGCTCAAGGTTACACTTATTAGAGAATCATTCTGAAACAAGGCCAGTTCAGCGCTACCGCTCTGGCTATTCGGTCAATCAGTGCCTTGCGTGGATTCAGTTAGGCCGGCGACAAGAGGCGCCAAGGGGATTGTACTGTACATGGACCTCGGGTCGTACGAGACTTTCATGTATCCCAAACGTTTGGTTCAAGGATTAGCGAATCACTCTAAGCAGAAGACAGTTCACGCGCTACCGCTCTGGCATATCCGGTCCATCAGTGCCTTGCAACTCAGACGCGCTATATCGCGGTGTGCTAAAATTGGTTTGAAGCACCAGTGTCATCGTTTAGCGTGCGACGCACGTTAATCTCCAGCGGAAAGAAGCTCTAAAAAAACCAGCGCGCCAAAAATTGTCAACATCCCCTAGTAGGCGCGCGCGGCGCCGGCGCAAACAATTCTCACAACCAATAATAGGATAAACAAGATCAAAACAAACCAAAATAATTTTTAACAATAAATTGTCTAGTTATTATTATCACACAACAAATAATAGAACAAATACAACAACTGTTCACCGACATAGAGAACAAGGTTTTCATCACCAATATAACAAATTGTTTTTCATCAAATCAACAAACATTCAAATAAAATAGGTACTACTCTTTGTCGTTCCATTTTCACCACTCCTCTATTAGATCTTTTTGAAGCTCATCATAAACTTTATTGGACCGAATGGCATGATATGACGCAATGAAACGTGTCACCCTATGTTCTCTTCTATGCACTTGCACTGTAACCCCATCAAGTCAAAAAAGGAGTAGTCCACATCTTTGCCATGATCGTCTTCTATGATCATGTTATGTATGATGAAACAAGCGGTCGTAATGTACCAAAGACAATCTTGGTCCCAAAACCTAGCCGGTCCTCTCACAATAGCAAATTGGGCTTGCAAAATTCTAATGCTCTCTCCACATCTTTTCTAATCGCCACTTGTGCATTGTGAAATTGGGTTTGCTTCTTACCTTTGAGTTTGACGACCAGCTTCACAAATGTTTGCCACCTTTGGTAGATGTCGTCGGCAAGATAGTAGCTATAGTTGTACTTGTGTCCATTTGCTTCAAACTCTACCTGTGGCCCTTCAGACAATCCAATCCTGTTTATAAGTGGTGACCGTTGAAGAACATTGATGTCATTGCATGACCCGGGCATTCCAAAGAATGCATGCCAAATTCAAATCTCATAATCTAGCTTCAAGGATGATAGTGGAATCCTTCTTGTGCCCTTTAAATTGTCCATGCCAAGCCGCAGGACAATTCTTCTAACTCCAGTGCATACAATCAATAGAGCCAAGCATTCCTAGAAAACCTCGAGCCTTGTTCTTCTCCAAAAGCCTAGTCGTGTCTGTAGCATTGGGGGCTCTAAGGTAGGTGGGGCCAAACACCCGCACAATTGCAACGGCGAAGTGCTTGACACACTCGTGGCTTGGATCTCACCCATAGCCAAATGGTCATCAACTAGATCCGTCGGTATACCGTATGCCACCATGCGCAAGGCGGCGGCCACCTTTTGGTAGGTGTTATGCCCAAGTTCTCCTGCAGGATTCCTCCTTTGCTCAAAAAAAGGTCATACTTCTTCACCTCCTCTGCTATGGTCTTGAACAAGTTGATGCTCATCCTAAAACAGCGACGAAAGTAGCTCCCCGGATATATCGGATGTTCATTGAAATACATCCGCATCAACCTATCGTGCCCTCAATTCTTTCCCTCCATAACTTGCGTATACCAAAAACCGAGCCACCGCGCTTCGGTTCTCTATTGGCGCGCCAAGCCAATAGCATGACCATATTTTCTTCTTCCTCAATCTCTAGTTCATCATCGGGTGAATCGTATGACCTCTACCAACATGTGATAAAAATTGACTCACTTCATGTACCAATGTTGGACAAAAATTGCGCCGGCGCGCGGCAACATACCATGTGGTGACTTTGTCGAGCACTTCGCGTGCGCCATGTAGAGCCGAAGCTCGAGGAGGACATGCACGGAAGCGTGTAGGGAGTGGTTGGCGAGGCGGGAGTGGCACGCGGTGGTGCAACGCGGGGGCTGGCGACGCGCGGGGGAGGCACCTCACGACCGCACCGCACCGTAATTTATAGGCGCGGTGGAGGCAATGAGCCAGGTCAACCCCTGCGACGAGCTCACGGAGGCGCGGCGGCGGCGGATCTACTGCCTCGATGGAGGGGAAGCACCACCAGTGGCGAATCTTGCGGCGGCCGCCGGGATTGGTGGAGTGGAAATGGGGAAAGGGGTGAGCGCGGGCCGAAACTTTCCAGCGGCGGTTGGGCCATCGCGCGCGAGCCAGAGCGATAGCGCGCGCTTGACTCGACGTGTCAAGTTTGGGGAGCCATAGGGGAAAATGTCGCGTGCCGGAAAAAAATTAGAGTGCGCCCAAATATAGCGCCTCTACTGGAGGATGAAAACCCACCGCGCACGCTAAATCAACGGTTATTTTAGCACAGATGAGATATAGCGTCTCTGCTGGAGTTGCTCTTAGGACGATGATGAGAGCTTTGTATCAAATGATTCTTAATCCATAGATGAGTGGGGAAGTGGCGAGGAGGGCTCGCCGCTTAGAACATCCAACGGTAGGGAGCAAATGGATAAAACGTTGTCCGTTTGGTCGACTGTTCGCACACCCTAGACCGGTGTATTCCCGGCACAAATCTAAACCGCGAATGCGGTCGCCCGCGTTTACGAGGACAGCACAAGTGTCCTTCTCCTGTCCACGCGGTCCCATAAGGCAGCCACCATGTAGTTAGCCGTTGGCCTCCCTACCCAAGCATTCATGGTGGTCGTTGAATTGTCGTCGCCCCTGATGCCTCGCTGACCCCGATGCGGCCTTCGCTTACGCGGCACTATGTAATCGTGGAGGAGACTCGCTAGCAGTGGCGGTCATGGATGCCTTGCGGCCACCGAGACGTGCACCTCTCGCATGGGTGGCACCTCAACCGGGACTGGTTTCCTGTCTCGTCGGTCCCGACGGAAGGCTATTCGATCGATCAGTGTCTTGGGTCATTCAGTTAGGCCGGCGACAAGAGGCGCCAAGGGGGTTGTACATGGACCTCGGGTCGTATGAGACTTTCATATAAGTATCCCAAAACGTTTAGTTCAAGGATTAGCAAATCACTCTAAACAGAAGCCAGTTCAGCACTACCGCTCTCGCTTATTCCGTCGATCAGTGTCTTGCCTGGATTCACTTAGGACAATGATGAGAGCTTTGTATCTCATGATTCTTGATCCATAGTTGAGCAGGGCCAGTGGCTAGGAGGGCTCGTCGCTTAGACACATCCAACGGTGGGGAGCAAATGATAAAAAAAAGTTGCCCGTTTGGCCGTTCGTGAACAAAGAGGATCCAAAAAATTGCCTCTAACTACCTGTCCACGTGACCCCACAAGGCAGCGGTGATTATCGTTGGCTGTTGGCCTCCCCGCGCTAGCGTTCATGGCGATCGTTGAACTATCGCCGCCCTGATGCCTCGCTGACCCCGTTGCGGCCTTCGCTTGTGCGCCACTACGTCACCGTGGAGGAGGCTCGCTAGCTATGGTGGTCAGGGACACCTTGAGACCACAGGGACGTGCACCTCCCGCACGGGTGGCACCTCATCCGGGACAGGGTTCCTGTCCCGCCGGAAGGGCCGCGGTGGGAAGCCGATATCGAGTGCCACCGCCACCTGCTCCCGCGGAACAGGGCAACGACCCGGCGTACCACCCCGAGGATGCGTTCTAGCTGGAGTTCCTTCGATCGGAACACGAGGGGCGGCGGGGGGACCATGTTCCTCGGCGACTTCAACCCGGAGGTCGACTATGACGATCATTAGGAGATCGACAACACCAACAATGAGGACATGGACTGGGAGGACAAGGTCGAGGTCAAGTAGAAGTCCAAGGATCCGGCGCACCAGCTCATGCCGCCAGGACTAGGCAAGGAGGAGGCCTTCCTTTGGGCCCTACGCGAGTCGGAGGAGGAGGCAGCGCTAGCGGAGGAGGAGGCGCTCGTGGAGGAGAGGCGTTGGGTCGGCATGTTCCATGCCGGCCCAGGCCGCTACACAGATGCCGCTGCCTCCTCCTCACAGGCCTCCACCGCCACCGCTACACCAGCTCCCTTTGTCGCCGCAACACCAGGAATGGGCGTGGTCGCAGCCAGTGTGGATAGACCTCACTACGGGCGATGAGTAGGCCCCTACCTCTTTGCCCATGGCCATGTAAATTATTTTCTTTTTAATGCAATTTTAATCCAAAAATAATAATCCCATGTTAGGGGAACCGGCGAACAAGGGGAGGACAACGCACTCTTTCGTGTCCTCGTCGCGCCTCAAAGGACAAAATCGGACATACTGGGTTTCGGATTTGCTCCGCACCGTTGGGATGGCATTACCTACAAGTAGCACCAAAGACCGTAAGTCGAGCGAGACGGACCGGTAGAGGGAGGACCATCCTAAAATAATTGTACTTCTAGGTTTGTTTTCAGTCAAATATTTTTTAGATTTGACCAACTTTGTTAAGAAAAAGTAGTACTCCCCCGATAAAGTTGTACTAAATTAGCTACACTTATTATAAATTGGAGGGAGTAACATATATGAAATCAAATTGGTACATTATGGAACCTCATTTTAAAGTGATCTAGTGATACTAATTCTGTCTAAAAGTGTTGTGTGCATCCTTGGATACGGTGGCCGGGGCACATCCCCATTTCGAAGAAAAAAATGATACTAATTTTTAGTGTAATAAATGTTGCAATGTTTTCCCATAAAATGGGTCGAACTTTAAAACCATTGACCTAGGACAACGCTAAAATAATACATTTATCTATAGATGGGGGAGTAAGAAACAATAGTATATATAGAATAAGTTCAACAAAGTGCTCATAGATAAATTGTGGTAACATCATATAGTGAATGAAAATAGCATGACTACATGAACAAAATAGGTCAATGTGCATGCAATAAATCAAACACAAAGACTAGAGTACCATCCACACATGCTTCAATCCTAGTAGTACGTAGTTAGCTCATGTTTAACAGATGAACTCGAAGGCTAACTAACTACTAACTATTCTAGTTTACCTTAGCCAATTTTAGACGGAAAATGAATAATTCGGTTCATAAGCATCAAATGATCCTAATTAATTCTCGGATATTCCATATATAGCTGCTATTTGACATATCGTATCTGAGCGTCAATTCAAGATCAGAATCCATATCAAAATGGATATATTGCTTTAAGCGTATTCAAAAGCGAAATCGGTGCAAAAATGCTTTGCTTACATCCTTAGATGTCTTTATACTCGGGGCATGTCACACTCGCGAGACGCGCGTTTGGCCATGTTTTTCAGAAGTTGGAAGCATGGGATGCAACTGATGGTCAGAGCACTAGACATGTCCTTGCCATAGGTGGAAGAAATCATGTTTTAGTCATGCGCTTCTTCATAACCTGAACATGTAACATCAAGCTAAAGCCTAGAAGCAATAGGTCATTATGCATTTTAATTAGCCTCGCTCAAATAACAACCCAAAAGCAGAAAAAACATGATGGCTTTCTTTGGAAAAGGAGCACAAATGCAATGATTTAGTTGTACATTTACACCAAACATGAAATTATGTGCTCTGGAGGACATAGGCTTCACGCGTTAAAAACAAGAAAGTTAAGTCACCGAAGCTTCTAAGATTGTTGGTAAGTTTGAAAGGGATTGCAGGATGGATATGCAGTGTTTGCTAAGGGTAGTTGTAAATCATATCTGCCCGCGGGAGTGGGGGTGGGGGGGGGGGGGGTGATTACGAAAACTTCACGGCTTCAGGGGGTTGATTACGAATAAATTTACTCGGCAATTTATTGTTATACGAAAACTAAAACTATTCGTAATCCTGCCTATGCCTGTAGTACACGGCTTCGGGGTCCTCGACGTCATCGTCGTCGTCGCTTGGCGTGCGCTGCTGGAACCTGGGTCCTTCTGCGGTTTGATGTGTGTAGTGTAGGCCGTCGATCAGCGTAGACCAGCGGGCAGCGGCCGCAGTTGCTGCAGCAGCCTACGCGCCGTCCTCGGCGCGATCCAAAGTGGCGCGCATGACCGCGTGCTGGCCCGGGAACTCCTCCGGGTCGTCGGTGCGCCCAAGCTGGTGCGTCGCCATAGCGTACTCCGGTGGCACCTACCACTCCAACCTCGGAGGCTGGCCACCCGGAGGTGGGGTGCCCCGACTGGCGACACGAGCGCTGCTACCGCCTCTGCTGGGGCTCCGTGGATACTGAAAATGAGGGTACCGCAGGCGAGGGTGATCTCCTTCGGCGATGTGGCGCATCACACCAGTAAGCGTCCGGTTCGACCACCATAGTCGTCGGTCAGCTTCATTGTGGTTGACCGGAGGAGGGTCGTCGCCCTCGTACCTAGCGAGCTCTCTTTCCCGCCGATTGGCGAAGAAGGCGGTCCAGGTTGCGGTGTTGTCAGGGCACCAATTGGGATCCACCGCTGCTCCGGCGTGAGCTCGAGGTAGTAGTGACTCGTGATGGCTGCCCGACGGGCGGAACCGCGAGGCACAGGCAACCCTTCGGCGCTCAGCACCCAGTCGGGGGGCAGCCGGTTGCCCGGTGGACATGGGTAGCTGACAGCGCCTCCGTCTCCTCGATGGTGAGAAAGGCCCTGGGTGGGTTGTCCATGGTGAGAAAGAGAGGTGTGGATCTGTGAATTGCAATGGCGGACGCCCTGATTATAGCGGGAAAGGGCAGGAAACCTGGACGGGAAGGGTTGAAAAGGGCGGGAAGGATGCGCCTACCTCACTGTCAGGACTGGTCCGCGTTGTTTTCAACTCCATCCGGCACCCCCGCTTGCCCCCCCCCCCCCCCCCCCCCCTGCGTTGATTGGGTTCGCTCTGGGGACGCCTAAAAAATAAATGAGTCACGCCGACGCGAAAATAAGTTTGGGAGACAGGCTGGGTTTGACCGTCGGCACCCCCTATAACCCTTTGGGGGGACTTTAGCCCCCCCCCCCCCCCCCCCTCCCTCCCTCCCTCCCTCCGAGTGGAGATGCTCTAGTTACAATATACAGTACTATTCTAGTTAGCCATGTAACTGCACAATCAAATCTGCTAGCTTATAACAGAGAAAAGTTGCTTATGAAAACGTGAGCCGCCCATATAGTATGCAATCCATGCCACCTATTGCTAACAACTCCGGGGAGATTAGTTATAGAACTAGACTCTAGCATCCTGGCCATGCTCGGTATGTGGATACATATTGGATTCTTGCTAGGCTAGCCACTAGGACAAACATTTAGGCCATGGTGATGATGGGAATGGGGGTAAAGTAGCCCCGATTAAACTAGACAAGGGAAATTCGTAGACCTCAATGATTGATGTCCAGAACGTATCATTGAGGAAACTTGAGCCCTGAGGCATTACCTAGAAACAAATCAAACCCAAACAGTTTATTACCCTCCTATTTCCTAGCGTTAGTACTACTACTTGCCATTTGTGAAATGATTAGCTTAATCCTAGCAAAGCTAGGGTTGGTTAAGTTTGCCCCCTGCAATTGTACTACAGTACTGTACTCTATTCCAGCATGTCCTTGGCTTTGTGCTTTAACAAACCGTCCGCCCATTGCTCTCAGAGCACGGCTGGCCACAGGGCCAAGAAATATATATACTCCTGCTTAATCAAATCCTGCAGCCTGTCAGCTTGGCATCTTTCTTCTTTAATTGGGTCGTTTATTTGGACGTTCTCGCCTCCGTCGGGGCCTCTTGATTATTTCGCCAGTCAGAGGAAGGTTCTTGAGTCAGACACGGGACCGGTTGGAGAGATCTATGGGGCACGAACGGAGATGCTATAGCTCCAACCTGCTGCCATCTTGTGACCCCTTGGTGCAGATATTTCTCTGCTTTTTTTTGCATGTCTTATCCTAGTGCAGATTGCTACGTGAACTCTGGATCTCAATAGCCCGGCACTGTAGCAACCAGAGAATGAGGTGAAATTATTGCATGTGTGGTATGGACGGTAAAAAACGGCTACATGTGTCCTTTGAGCCGGGTTTATATACTTATTTATATTGTTTCATGCATTAGCACAATTGGGAATCACTGAAAAATCGTATACACGTTGGTTTGAGCACAATTTGCAATTTTCAGAAATAAGCTGGATGACTAGTTTTTATTCAATTATGCATAAACAGGTGGTCCAATGATCTATTTGTAATTTCTATTACTTGTAAGTCTCTTTGTACTACTGTTGATGATTATCAATAGATTGGTGGAATTTCGCAAAAAAAAAAACAGGGTTTGAACATCATATATGCAAAAAGTAAAGAAAACAAGAGAAAGGTAAACAGCTCTGTTATCTACTTACCATTCAAATTTTGCTTCTAGTCATTCTATCATTTATGTACTACCTGGCTATTTTGCAATGCCATTAATTTGTAGAAACATGACAGAAACATAGATGTTCACATACACACACAAGCACCGACTCAAACTGACAAATCTTGAGACGGATCAAGTCACTGGCAGACGCTCATAGTCGGCAAACACATCATCTCCTACTGGAAGAACCGCTAAAATCCTGAAATAAATCTATAAGGGCTTGTTCGGTTAATCCACTCCCCAAGTGGATTGGGGTGGATTGGAGGGGAATTAGGGGATTTTGATCTAGAATGGAATTAATACCCGTCAATCCCTGTCGATCCCATTCAATTCCCGTGAAACCGAACAAGGCCTAAAAAGGGAAGCATACATTCCAAGTTTAGGACAGGTGGGTACCACGAGAAAATAACCAACCAAGCTCACTAAAGCTTCTCCTGTCGACATTGCCATGCGACGAGAGCGAAGGGATGGTGTCGCTATTAGGTTTAGGCTTAGTTTTTGCATAGTTGTTTCCTTTATGGAGTTTGAGGGTAGGTTGGTGGATTAAGGCGACCAGATCCACCGAGTCCTGGATCTCTCTACTTCGTTGTGTCCTACCGGTGGCAGGCGGCGGCACATGTGTGGACAAGGGGGGCTCGCATCCCTCCAAATAAGGTCTATAGTCAGAGCTTGGAGTTGGGTTTCTTGGACCGGGCCCGGCTCTGCGGGGTTCCTCTTTGCTTTGCGGCAACGCTCCCATAGAGGGAACTGAAGGCGGCGATGGTGGAGGATCCGGGCAATTCCTTCAATGACGTATGTTTTGTGGTCTAGTATTGCTGCAATTCTTATTTGCATCTGCCTCATCTATCTCGTGACAGTAGTTCGGGGTTCAATGGCAGGTCCACTTTCTTGGTGCGGTGGTTGAAGGCCAGTTCTTGCCATGGGATTTCAATCTAGAGTGAAACCATGTTCTTCTCTACATCTCTCCATGGTGGAGTTGGGGGGGGGGATTTTGCTGAACTTCAACTTGGAAGCTAGCGGTGCTGGAGTAGTGACACCATTGATCGAGCTCTATCCTCGAAGACCAATAGTTTTCAACCGACTTAGTTGGCCATTTCGTGGCCTTTCTCATCACCAGCAGTGGTTCTCGGCACTTCTTCAACCTCCAGGTGGAGACCCTCAACGAAGTATGATGTGGCGACCATCAATTTCTCAGAACCAAGTGGTGATATCCCCGTCGCCGGTGAATATGGGCGTGCTCTATATTCCTGGTGCGATGGCGGGCACATAAGACCCCATTGTCCTTTCAACTTTTTTCTATGGTCTTTTATGTAAACAGTAAGGACTCATTTGCTTTTAGTTGCTTCTGTAAGGTCGTTACTGCAAATGTACAGATATTGCTATATATTGATGAACGTGTCCCGGCCCTTCGGGGGCCTCAACTTGTTCTAAAAAAAGCTCTATTATTATGGTCTAATACTCCCTCTAGTCCGGTTTATTAGGCACGCACGTAGTTTAAGAATAAGTTAGACCATCAACTTTGATCAATAAAATATGCAATATATGTCCTAAAAAATATACCATTGAAAAGTATATTTGAAGATAAATCCAATGGTATAATTTTTGTGACATATTATGTAAAATTTTTTGACCAAAATTAATGGTCAAACTTGTCCTTAAACTACGTGCATACCTAATAAACTAGACCGGAGGGAGTAAGAGAAATACGCGACTTCCCTTGAAAAGTACACTCACATCCAAATTTTAACAAGTCCCGGGGCCTCACCTTGTTCAAAAATAATAATAAAAGAAGCTCTATTATTATGGTCTAATAAAAGAAATACACGACTTCCCCGAAAAAGTACACTCACATCCAAATTTGAACAAGTTTGCGACATACTCCATTTGTTTTAAAATATAAGATGTTTTAAATTTGTAAATAAAATGTATTTAGACTTTTTTTAATATTAGGTTCATTTCAAACTTGAGTGAACCTATACACTAATAAAAGAAGTCTAGTTACATTTCATTCACAAAGCTAGACTATTATATATTTTGAAAGGGAGGGAGTATATTTTAAGACATCCGGAATAGTTTTACTAGAATAAACAATGTTGTCTATTATGTTGTACCACTAGACGGAGATATGATGAACGAGGGGTATCGGGTTTGGTCTGATACCATTTCGGACCAAACAAACATTAGCTCTTGAAGCAAACATGTCGATACAAGTACGTGCGGTGAGCTCCTAGCTAACCACTCCTAGGAGCGATAGTCTTAATGCTTAAACTGAAGATGATTTGACCAGACGATGATCATTATTCACATGACGGATCCAGAGCATCCGCTGATGGCCTCCCTGGTGTGTGTCAGTGCGTGTGTGGTTCTCGAGAACAATAATACATAAACCACGACAAGATGCGCTGTTAGGTACTGGATGGCCAGTAGTAGTAGTAGTATAATACTTCAGGAGATTAATGATTGCAATAGCCTGTTAAGCAGCCCTTAATTGGCTGCCTTTCTAAATCAGGACCTGTGTGCTTCCACAGAGCCATGTCTTCCACATACAGTATCTACAATAACTCCGGTAATTAAGTTACTTGCTGTACACTTGCAAATACTACTCCCAGCCAGTAGTAAACAGCTTGCCGAGCACTCCCAGCCAGTAGTAAACAGCAACGTCCTGGTCCCAGACAGGGGCTCGAGAACGTACGGATGCCCATGCCGAAGCACACAGGTACGCATGCACCGCGCGGTGCAACGCACGCACGCACGCTTACCTTTGGCTTCACGTATTATCACGCTCACAGCCAGCAGCATGAAAACCCCTGCATTAAACTCGGAAAAGGGCGAAACAAAAAAGGTGGCCGAGCACGGACAAGTTTCTCTCGGCTTTTAACGCCCGATCGAAACCGACGCGCGATTACCCAGCGAAACCTCCCCCGCCTCCGGCTATCGAAGCTAGCTGTAGAAAATCACAAACGGGAACGCGCGCGCCGGCGTTAATTTCCGTTTTGTTGCGACGCGCCGGCGCCGGGCAGCCACCCGTACGTACGTGCCGACGATGACGCCGCCGGCGACAGCGATCGGTCCAGCGACCACGAAGCGATCGAGAGCGGGGGGAAGGAAGCTAGCTAGCGTACAGATCTAAGCGTGTCTCCCCACGTAATCTCGCTTGTCAGCCAGCGAGCGCAGATATTTATTTGGTTTCCTTGCAAGTTTCATTATGCACGCCGCTCAGTGTCCATCCATCGTTCGATCGTGGTTAGTGGGTCGGAGGAGGGAGCGAGGGGATGGCCTGGCTTGTCCGTTCCGCCGGTACGTACGTACGTCCGTCCGTCCGTCCGCCGATGGCTTGTTGACGGGTTCCGTCGGGCTGTCACGTACGCTGGCCACACGAAACGCCAAAAACACAGGGTTTCACCCAATAATACACCATTTATATACTAGTGGCATTTTTTTGAGAAAACTAGTGGCATATTAAACACACCACTTATATAATATACTGTATATTCATTCATGGACCATATTGGATCCAACTAGGTATATAAAGTTGTGGTTCGACCAAAATGCCCTCCCAACAAATGTGACTACTTGCATTGTCCACTCTCTTTTGTGGTGCCCTCAACCAACATAAATCAAAAGTTCTACGCCAAATTCAAATTTTAGAACTTATATATGTTGTTCAAAAATACATACATGGGAAACTTTATGTGTCCCATAATTTAGTAAAATTCAAATTCTAGAACTTATATGCGTTGTTTAAAAACACGTACACAGAAAATTACATGTGTCCCGTGATTTTAAAAAGAGATATGATTTTTCACATAAATTCTACATAGTTTCCGAAAAAAAGCAATAGATTGTAATACTAATAAGAAGCATAATAAAGAAACGATCTCGCTCCACCATTTGGCACAGACGGTGAGCTCTGCGGCGAGGCCTTTATTATCATCACTCCAGCACTAGCCTGCCCGCCGTCGTCATTGTGGGCACCTATGAACCCGACCACCGGCGTCGTCAATAATGAATCTTGACCTGGATCCACCATCCCAAACAAGGGTGAGCAAGTGTGGCTAGCCTCCAATTTCACCCTCCATCGGTGCACTCGATGTCATCCTTTTTTTCTGCGAAATCACTCGATGTCATCCTTGTAGGCATCTCTGATGTCCAACATGCGTTGTAGTTGTTGGAAACACCTCTGTGTTGCACCCTCACAAAACCTTAGCTTTGGCAGAGCGTGGGGAAAGAGGGATGTGTCCTCCTGGCAGTAAGGAAAGGAGGTACATAATTAAGAATACGGTGGCAAGGTGACAAGCCATGGTCCTGATAGTCATCGGATGGAGTATGGAGAATGAACATGGCTATCAAAGAAAACTATAGGATAAAAGATAACGAAGAACAAGTGGAGGGGGTAGTTTCCACCACAACCATGTTTCTTCTCTAGATTTTAGAAATTTCATGCAGCCACTGTGTGGAAGTGGCCGCATTCACTAGTAGGAGATCAAATTTAGAAATTGGTTGTCGGGAGGGGGTGGGGGTTAAATCTTATGTCAGACCTTTCCAATAGTTACCCTCTTGTTTTTGGTTTTGTGCTCCGGTGGCGACTCTGTCCCGCCGTGAGATTGTATTGGATTTCGTGTATCTACAAAGTGTGTTTGGTTACAAAGAGTTACTTCATGACTATCCCCATCGCGTAGATCGATCCACGCGAGTAGTTTCTCCTCTCGGAGACTCGTTGCGACGACACCTAGGGTTTTGGGTGCTGGAACAAGGCGGAGAAGGCAACACCGATTCTTCAAGCGCCACCAAGGTAAAGAAGGAGGATATTGAAGACATGTTCGGTCATTTGGAACAAAATGACAATGCGCATGGTGATGTGGTGAGTAGGCCCTAGGAAAGCAAATGAATACCGGAAAGAGGCTAGATGGTTGGCGATGCACAAAGTGATGACCACTCAAGCTTTCAACATGGAGGCGCATTTTGAGAAGATAAAAGGCATATTGAACCTCGCTTGTGATCTATCCGGGAGATGGACAGAACCTATTTATCTTCTAGATGCACTGCTTGAGCGATTGCAAAAAGGTTGTTCATTAGGGCCCATTGACCTTCCGTGAATGGGGCTCCTTATTAAAGATTGTGATGGCCTTTGCAATCCAGATAAAATTGTTTTTAGGGGCACGCATGTGTCAGATTCATAACATACCAAAGCTCAACTGCAAGGTGGAAGCGATTGATGATTTACCTTGTTGTGTGTGTAAGGTGAAGGAGGTTGGCAATTAGATGAAGATCAGAGTTAGAATCAAAGTTACCGGATCACTGATTCACTTTCAATCCTAGAGGAGGCAAGAAAAATGCTCATTGTTAATTATGAGAATGTGTCATTCTTTTGAAGTGTTGCGTTTTGCTCAACCATGATCATAAAGAATGCAACGATAGGGTTAGTGAAGATAAGAGGTCGTTGCACGACATCTGGATGGCAGCTACCCGCAGGGAAAACTAGCATGTGTCGACACCCCGTCATTTTGTCACGCACACACCCTTTCGTGTGGGCTAGTCTAGGAGAGGACGGACACACAATTTCCATGGCTTGCATAGAAAATCGTAGGACAAAAGATAAGGAAGAGGAAAGTGGAAGGTGTACTTTCCACTATAGCCACGTTTCTTGTTTGGATTTTTTAAATTTCATGCGTTTGGCGTGTGAGAGGGCCACATTCACGGGTAAGAGATAAATTTTCTTATGGTAAGTAATTATGTTTCTCCTCGAATGTATCCAAGAATTTGACTTGTTATTTCAAAAATTTGTTGTGTGTGTTGGGGGAGGGGTCAAAACGGTCGCACATCTATGTGCCACACACTATTCTATGTGCTTGTTTGAGTGGCTATTTTTTGGATCTTTTAAACACTCTTTATTCAAAAGTTTCTTCACATTGTTGTTGTATTTGGGGGGGGGGGGGCAAAGTCATTCTGGCTATGATGTTTGATTGTATTTACTACTTTGTTGATATTTGAAAAGAGTTGCTCAAATTTTGTATAAAATAATTATATTTAATCCTTTTCTTATACATATTATGTCCTCCATCCAATGGCACCTCCTAAAAGGAAATGCATCGAGCACAACATTTTTCATTTTGAGAACATGATTAAGGGTCTTGAGATGGCAAATATCTAAAGAAGGATTGCCCATTAACCATGGGCACATTGACAGGGATATGTGTGTGGAACTGCTGGCCGGCCACTACGTCGGGGGGAATGCACACTGCATATTGGGGGTTTAGCCTTCGAAACACAAGCACCACAAGCATATAGAGATAATCATGATATCTTCAATTCGTAGAATGTTTATTCACTCAATGTGGAGCAAATGGAAAGAGAGAAATAGTCATACTTCCCAAAACAAAGCTCTCACTTCTTGCAACATTGGCTTGAGATAGTTTCACTACTCCATTCACTTTCAATCATAGTTACTGATGTGATCGTGGAGCCGGTCATGACCCGTAGGTCCCTATTTGTTGTTATTATTTTCATGAGATTGTCACCTTAGGACCCTTGTTTACCATGAAAATATTTTCTTTGTTTTTAATCGGTGATATATCGTCCTATTTTTTCATAAAAGATGAAGAAAATTACTCCCTTCGTTTTAAAATATAAGATGTTTTAGCTTTGTGAAGATAATGTATCTAGGCACATTTTAGTGTGTAGGTTCGACGTGAACCTCTCCGAATCTATACACTAAAAGGCGTCTAGATACCCATCTTCACAAAGCTAAACCATCTTATATTATGAAACGGAGGCAGTATTTTCTAAATATGGACATAATATTTAACCTACTATGGACACAACACTACATATATTTACCTTGAAACTCATGAAATTTTGAAATGAAAATGCACCAGCTAGGTAGTGACAATCGTTTTAGTTCAAACCATCATAGCAGAGGTTGGTTGCTACTTCAGTGCTTACCATTTTTAATGATGGAGGTTAGTCCTCGATTTTCGTGAATAATTTTTTAGATATTTTTTTTGATATACACTGATATGCATACACTTTTGGTGCCGCGGTAGTAACAGTAGAAACAAAAATGTACCACGAAGTGAGGTCTACAAATAATGTATAATATCATGCTTGTCATGTAAGTATCACATTAGTTCCAACCCACATTATTAGAGGAACAAAGCCTTGATTTCAAAAGATTTGTTGCTAAACTTTTGGTAGAAAATAACCTTCCAAAATCAGCAACTAGTACTCCATCTTTTTCAAAATAGGATGTATACTAGTTTTAGTCAAAGTCTAACTTTTCAAAGTTTGACCAAATATATAGAAAAATTGTCAATATTTATAGTCTTATTGAATCTATATTGTTAGAGCCATCGTGAGATAAATTTTCATATTGTGTGCATTTGGTATTGTAGATGATCACATTATTTTCTATATAGTTGGTAAAGTTTTAAAAGTTGAACTTTGATTAAAAAATATATGCATCCCATTTTACTATTTCATCAAGTTTTGTGCTAGTGTCAAGAATATAATTTTTCTCGCCATACTCAACCACCCTTGCAATTTAATGCATAAGAATCTTTGGGGTATTTACACATAACATATATCAGTTTACCCACCTTTCAACTATCTTATCTTAATGTGCATCACATCCTTGAACTCTAAATCGTAATGAACCTAATCTTGACTTCTTAAATTGAAGAGCATGTACCCCTTTAACCATTCAAACTATTTCAAAATGCTTTTACATATGGCTACAACATCACTTCTATAACGTCTTCCAATTGACAAAAAATGGCAACCAAAAGTAAAATGGTAATCAAAAGTTTGAAAATAAGAAGTTTGGGAGTTTTTTCAATTTGGAAAGTCCTATGAATTTTGGGGATGATAGTTGAAAGGCTTTTTTATTGATTTCTAAGAGATTTACCAATACCCATTTCTTGAAAAAATGACTTTTTTGTTTAAATCAGGGAATTTTTGTAGGTTTCTATAGTGATTTTTATGTTTAAAGTATTACTTATTTTTCTTACTTCTGGAATGATATGGAATCACATGAACAAATTTGATTACCATGAGATTAATGGACAATAATGCATTAGACGCTTCAAGGAATCTTCCTTCTTGTTATGCATAAGG
The DNA here is from genome assembly GCA_910589775.1 of Avena eriantha. Classification (NCBI taxonomy): domain Eukaryota; kingdom Viridiplantae; phylum Streptophyta; class Magnoliopsida; order Poales; family Poaceae; genus Avena; species Avena eriantha. The sequence goes on along the minus strand of OU342741.1, from coordinate 157,155,205 downwards.
CTAAGCCTAATTTGGAAGAAGGCATGCATCAATGGATTCACACATTTAAACTCATCCACCCCCTATTTCGACATCTAGATATTTTATATAAATGAAAAATGAAGCATACATGGCTTTTCCTACCTTTTTCCATAAAAAAATATAATACAATATAGATGAATCCAAATACTAAGAATTCCAAAACAAATGATCTTCGGGTATTCAGGTGGTCAGGAGCATGTACTTGGCCAACAACGTAGAACCTAAAACCAAAAACTAGAACAAATGTGTGTTTTTTTATAGAAAAACAAATGTGTGTTGATTGAATGTGTGGGATTGTTATTTTCTGAATTATATCGATGAGGTGTTACAACATCAATAGATGAAAACATATATATGGCCTAGCGTTTCCTTGGAAAATATTCAAGAAGTTAAAGCGAAGGGGAATCGCCACACAGAGTACAATTTTCATGTACGACAAAACTCGACGATTCTTTCTGTAACGGATAGAAGAACTTTATTATCCAATATTACGAAGCTCAAATCCAAGAACTAAACCTACCGTTAACTCGTGCACAAGCTGTTAGTTTTTGAATTTTCAAATTTTGCTATTGCTAACGGGGTAAATATGGTGTAATACGTGAAAACACATAACCAAGTGTGGAATAAAAAAGAAACAACTGACTAACCACGTTCCCAAAAAAAAATATTCACATGATTAGTGAAGGGCAAATATGCCATTCTAATTCCCAGAAAACAAACCCTAACGATATTTTCCTATGACGGTCACAATTTAACCTGTCGTTCTGTTTTCACGTTTGTGTCACAGTTTCAAATCCCCCTTTCTCTTTAAACCTCCTCTCGTCGTCCTCCCATTCGCCTCGCCAGGTTGCCCCCACCCCACCCGCATCTCCGTTCCCACCACCACCTCGCTGCCGCAGCCGCCGCTCCCATGGCCGAGCTACCGCCTCCCCCCTCCCGTCCTCTCCAAACCCTCATCTGCCTCTTCCTGCTAGTCGCCGCGACGCCCCTCTCGCTCGCCCGCACGGCGCCCGCCGCCGACTCGATACACGAGCTGCTGCGGAAGTATGGCCTACCCGGCGGCCTGCTCCCGCGCGGCGTGGAGTCGTACACCTTGGATGAGGGGACCGGGCTGCTCGAGGCACGGCTTTCTTCGTCGTGCTACGCGCAGTACGACAACGGCGACCTGGCCTTCTTCGACACCGTGGTGCGCGGGAACCTGAGCCACGGCGCTCTCCGCAGCTGTGAGGGGCTGGCTCAGGAGGAGCTCTTCATGTGGCTCCCCGTGAAGGGCATCCTCGTCGCCGACCCGACTTCAGGCGTCATCCTGTTCGACATCGGCTACGCGCACAAGAGGCTCTCCAAGTCGCTCTTCGAGGACCCGCCGGACTGCAAGCCGTCAGCCGCCCCCGGAACGGGCGCCGTCGATGCGGCCAGGTTGAAGGATAGGCGAGGTGAGATTTCTCAAGTCTCTGAGGTGGTTCAGATTTGTTCCTTGTTTTTCTCTCTAAAGTTGGTAGGTAGGTAGTTCGCCTTCTCGCTGGGCGTTTATTTCGACGTCCGGTCAGAGCAGTTCGGGATTTCACTCCGGTGGTGGTTTTTGGTCGAATTCGGCATGCCCAGTCTCCCATCTGAGCTCCGTAGTTCGCTGATTCGATTCCGCATCGTTGATCTCATGGCCGCAAACATTGGATTCCCATCTTCGGTTAGAAGAAAAAGAAGACAACGGGATTCCTGAAGCAAAATCGTTGGTTTCCGGAATTTCTTCGGTTTCGAAGGGTCAGTGGAGGCCGGTTACAATTTGGCAAGTAGGCCGTTCTCTAGTTGGTGAGGCGGAGCTGGAAAGTTGGAATTTAATGGTTTCTTTGAGTTGGAAGCTCGTTGGGGAGTAATTCCTGGAGGGGGTGGATTTTTAATGGTTTCTGTTACAGCTGAATTTTGGGGCAATAAATCCGCAGGAAACTTGCTCTATAGTGTGTGAAATCAAAGCCATGATTTCGACGCTGGAATTCAGAGTCCTTCAGGGGCATTTATTATTATAAAAAAAATCACACTTCGATTAATCCCGACTACTCCAATTACCAAGTAGTATAATCACATCCTTCTCTTCCTTTGGCCCATGTTGTTGAATGAATGAATTATTTTAGAGGGTGGATTAGAGCTCACTAAGTTCGTGTCGGTAGATTCATCCCCAAGAACTCGTGTTTCTACTAGTATTATTATCGGTTAGATCAACTGGGCTTCACCAATTAAATATGCCGAAATCGTTAGGTTAACCCCCAAATTAATTAAACCCGATTGAAGTACCAGGCAAGTTGCAGTGTGGCAAGTGGCAAGAAGAAGGGCAGCAAAGCATTAGATGCTTGCACTCCTGGTCTATAGTTTGTTTTTGAAGCAAAGTTTTATTGCCCGATGCAAGGCTCAAGCCCGTGTATCTATCCTCTCTAGGAATCAAGCACGCGCCAAATTTCCTTTTCTCTCGGCCACTAATCCTTTTCTCGTTTGCTACTGGGCACAGGGTCGTTGCTTTAGGGCGTGCCTCTCCTTTGCAGGATTGTTATCTTTCCATGTTAGAATGAATATGTGTCTCATCTCGTCGCCTGTCCTTCTCTGGCCTGTGGCTCGTGCGTGCCCTCTTTTCTTTCCTGCTGCTTCTTCAACTGGACACCTTGCAAGAACACACGCATGCATCTCCATAGCCGTAGGGGCCATAGCTAAAAGCTAGGAAAGGGTAGAAGTGTGAACCAAGGGTGGGTTTCAAGAGCTCGCTTTGTTTTCCCCAATGGCTAAACTTCACATGATTGATGTGAACCTTTAATTAATAGTACTAAGCAGCAGTAGGAGTATCATGGAGAGACCCCAAAAGAAGGGTAGTGAGGAACCCCTTTTTTAGTCCTTTTTGCTGCCATTTCTTGAGCCAGCAGTGGCAGTTGTTTACCTCTGCACAGTTGTTATAGTTACTGCTGAAGCATGAACCCAGTGGCTGCAGCTGGAATAATAAACAAAAGAAGTCTCTAAAAAAGCTGTTCCTTGCAGGTGTTCCTGAGCTGAGGTGGAGGAGAGATGCAGTAGCAGGAGAAGGGCACCATGACCAGAGGTGATGAGGAGCGTGCGAGACAGAGGATGAGCGAGAGAGAGAGAGACAAGAAGACCGAGACAGTTTTCCCCCTGTGTAAAACCAGATCCTGAATGACCGAGAAGAGTGCTGCAACAACTGCCTGCCCGCCCGCCTGCAGAGTTTGGAACCAGAATTTATTAGTAGTGTATCTACTACTGCTTAAGGAAGATAGATGTGGGTACATTTTGCACTTGTTTTTTGTTTTCTTCTTTTTTTTGACCTCATCTTGCTCATCCTCTCTCGCTAGTCCGTGGATGCATGCGCCTGTGTGATATTAAGTTTGTCAGTGGTGTGTTACAAGCAAGAAAAGAACAAGGAAAAAGGCTGGCCTGGATGCCAATTGGGGGACTGTTCTCTTGTGAGATTCTTCTTGGAATTCTCTTGCTGAGCTGAGCTGGTGGTGCCATGCATGTGTCTGTGTGTATGTGAATGCCACCGCCAGCTCGGCAGGGGAGTGAGCTGGTCACAGCTTATCATAGCCATGTGACCCTGTGTTGGCTAGTGGGTGAGTGCTTCTTCTCCCTCCTGCTACTAGTTGCTGCGGCTGCTGCTTAGGTAGGATGATTAGTCGAGTGGTTGTACATAATACAATCATACAACGCATGCTACCGCAATTATTCAACTACGTCGAGGTCATAGGTCCAGTATTTGGAGTACAGTACAAGAATATAGGCATTGTAGTTCCTTTCATGCCTAGCTCAGCTATGGGGTCTTCATGAGAGAGTGTATCTTTCGATCTGTCTATCAATCTAGGGGCGCCATCAGTCTAGTAGCCAGGCTGCTTTGCTACCAATAAAATAGTACTGTATATGTAGTTCATTAGTGAATAAGAAGAGAGGCCAGTTTCCTGCCAACGAGAAACCAGCTACGATGCGTATAGGCCAGTTTCCTGCCAACGAGAAACCAGCTACGATGCGTATGGAATTGACACGATAAGTGCATCTCATGGAATTGACTGGATAAGTGCATCTCCCGTCGCGTCACCCAAATGCTGTCCGCAAAAGCTTCGGATCGGTCCTTTGGAGGACTCCACCGCACTCTGCCCTGTTTGAGGCACGTCTGTTCAAGTCACGTGTCTCAAATGGGAATGTTCAAAAACTCGAACCAACTAAAATTTAAAATCTCATTCAATCTTCGTTATTATACTTTACAAAGTGAGTTTTAAAAAAAAAACTAATCTAATGATCCGCTATGGCGACGCTAGCGGACGCCGGGGTTGTACTCGTCGAAGACGCGGTAGTCCTCCTCGCTAGGCTCATCCTTGAAGACACCACTGGTCCCGCGTCGTCGGTTGGGCTCGTCCCTGACGACGCTATTGGGAGTTTGGGACCAGCGTCGAGTCGCGCATCAGGTTTGACGAGCTCCTGGTAGGCCTCGCGGATGGACGACGCTATTGGGAGTTTGGGACCAGCTTCGAGTCGCACATCAGGTTTGACGAGCTCCTGGTAGGCCTCGCGGATGGACGCCTCGATCTCTTGCTCGATCAACCCATCCCAGGCACTATGATCATTCATAGCGTTCATCCACATAGTATCGAAGCCCGGCGTGTCCGTGAGGTTGTCGGTGGTCGCGATGAGCCGCTGCTGGCGGAGGTACGCGACTAACATAGACACATCCTCCTTCGGCTCCGGCTTGGGGAGGTGAGGCTCGCGAATGACAAGTCCCCGCGCTGGTTTGCACCTCGCTGACAATGTGAACTCCTCCTTCACCTCCCTTTTGGGGGCGGGGTAGGGAGGCGTGCAAGGAGGACTGGCCGGAGGAGCGTGTCGGCCCACCGGAAGACGACGAGCGCGAGAAGGATCCTAATGTTGTCGTCGAAGCCCTTGGAAGCTACTGGGCCACTCGTGGTGGCGACGTAATCTCCAAGCGATGGCCATCGATCCTGATGTGCTCGATGACGGCATCCAGGGTGTGACCCTACGCACGCTAGAACCGGTTGCGCCCCTATGCGTTGAAGGAGTTCAACGACCCTATGAGGCCGTCGAGGTCCGCCATGCCCTCTGTCTGCTGTGTTTGGAAGACGTTGTGCCACCACTCGTTGTTGTCAGCCGGGATACCAATGTCGTTCTAATCCCACCATGTCTTGTTGTTGGGCCTAGGCGACGCCGGGATAACGATGTCGTCATGCGACATCCTCCAGCCACCGCTTGGGAGGCGGTAGTCCGACGAGCACCCACGCTTGGTCGATGGTGAGGCTACACGGCATGAAGTCGTTCGCGGTGGCGTCTTCGGTGTATCTGCTGGTCGACATGGCGATGTGGGTGTGGTGCTCGAGTGGCGGCTAGGGTTTAGAGAGGGAGGATGAGGGAGGGAGAGGGGGAGGTGGAGAGGGAGGGAGGGGGATGGAGAGGGAGGGAGGGAGAGGAAGAGAGAGATGATGGACGGTGTGTGCTCGCCTTTTTTATCTTCGATGACAGGTGAATGGCTTGTGCGAGCATTAGCATCGGCGCTTCCCACCACGACACGTGCCTGATGCAGAAGATGGGATGAATCACTGCGGGTGATGCGTCAATTAACTCACGCTGACCACAGGCGATGGGAGAGTTAATGTCGAAGACCAACCGATGTGCCAATGACAGGGCTGGCCCACCATTCACTATGTCCCCAACACGGGTGCCGAACACGTCCCCTGTGGAGCGGGATGGCCTCCATGTGCCGCTAATGGAGATGCTCTAAGGTATGATAGACGGATAGATGGAAAGGGATTTGGGCTCTTGTTTTCTATTTCCCAGTTTCCTCTCCCCTTTCTCCACTTCTCTCTTTGCTTTGATGATGGCGAGAGGGGAGGCAAATATCCCGGTTTGCCGTTCGCGTGGATACGGGTGAAAGTCCAACGGCGATCAGCGCGTGAATCGCTCTCTTTTTTTGAAAAAACTTCTTGGGGGATCTCGCTTTCGGTGCGTTTGTTACCGGATTCGTAGGCACGGGGAAACTTTGTGCTGGTGCGTCAGCACGCGCGCGGTTAAAATTAACGGTCCCACTGCTAACGGAAAAAAAGGGACGGGCGGGCCGGGGAATTCAATGGTGGACGACATCTGTGCTGGATGGAGCATGTGTGTGACGTCGGCAAATCTATGCGGAAACCTCCTTGTGTCCATGTTTGTTGTGGGTCACCGAGATGGTTCTGCCAGGGATGAACGCCGGTTTTTCTTCCCTCATATTCATGTTAGGCTGAACTGATCATGTGAAATCTAAACAAGTCTCCCGCCTTGGTTCAAAGCAGGAATTGGGGAAAAACGTTGAAATAAGAAATTTTCTTTATAACACATTTTCATCCTTTTGGTTCAAAGAAATCGCTAGAATAAGAATAGGGAATATTTGAGAACTAACATACTCGCTCCGGTTTCATATTAATGGTCTTAACTTATCTAGATTTGTAATCATGTGAGACCATTAATATAGACCGGATGGAGTATTATTCTTTTATGAGAACTATTCTATAGTTGGATGGCTAGGAGAGTGCTTGTCCTTGGTCCACCGGAATTCAAACCTCAGGTTTGACACATATGTGTCTCATACAATGAAATATTCTTTCGGTGGAAGACGGTGTTTCTATCGAAAGCGAGGTGTCGTTGTGATTTCATAAATTTTAAGACTCAATCTGCCGGCTCAGTATCTCGGAGGTGTTCACAGTAAGATGTGTGCGTGCGTGCGCGCGTTCACGGAGATGAGCGTATGTGCGATGTTGTGGTTTGTGAGCGTCTGTTGTATTGGTACTATGTTTCTCAAAAGAAAAATAGAGATTATTTCCTTGATCTACATTTTGAAGAAGAAAAAAACTTTACAACCGACACATAATTTATTCTTGAATTTCTAGGCATGAGTGTGAGACCAATCTTTTAATGGCATTAATAACATCTTGATTGTACGTGAACCAAACCCTCCCAGCTCTTATATGAAAACAGGCTTTCGCCCTGCTTTATAAATAAAGCAACCTAGCTCCCACCATGTCGGTGGTGACGGTCGATGATACAACAATAGAGATTATTCTTGGAGTAAAAAAATCACGACGAAGCCTACGCCACATGGGAGGGTGAGGTGGTGTTGTTGTCTGTAGCCACGTCGATTTGGGTCAGGACAACATGAGCGTGGGAACAATGGTTATTAGTACTCCCTCCGATCCAAATTAATTGACTTCGATTTGTCTAGATTCGAATGTATCTAGAAATGTTTTAGTGCTAGATACATCCGAATGTAGACAAATCCAAGTCAATTAATTTGGGTCGGAGGGAGAGAGAGAAAGTAAGAGCGGTACTGAAGGAGGTAGTGTTGAAAACAAAACAAATAGAAAATCCCGACCGGTTACTGAACGAATTTAAATTCCTCGGCATGACAATTTAAGGAGGAATTTTTAAAATTAAAAAAAAAATCGGTTTTTTTGTCCGGTAAACCGGTTTCCCGAGGGTGCTCGGGATATCCGGTTACCGACCGGTAACCAAAACGCTGGTTGCGCCTACACCGAGGCCTTTATATTTCGAGAAAAACCGCTGAAAACTTGATTTCAATGTTTCAAATAATACAATTAAACCTCAATCTGAAATACTTCATGTTCTATGTTATATAGGGTACATAATAATGACAAAGTTGAATTTTTTTCGTGATATTGAAATCATGTACATCTCTCTATACTTACATCCACACTTTTTTTTTTGTCTCGCCCACCGCTCTTGGCTCATTCGGGTTCCATTTCCATCAACATTTGCACTTTGTAGGTAGCGCTCGGATGCTAACCCTGCTACTTTCCTGGCTTTAACGTGTTTTCCCCTAAATGCACGCGTAAATAATTGTGTCCACCGGCGTCGGCGCAGCGCATGATGCTTGGGAGGGAGGGACCCGGACTTCCGAAACCAGAGTCTGCCGCGAGCAGAGCCCTCAAACATAGGACTACCAAAAGGGGCATCGTGGAATGATTCCCAACCCTGGCTCGTGCCGCAGCACAACACCGCGATACAAAACGCTGGACAGAAAAGAAAAGCAGGGAAAACTAAAAGGCAGCACGGGAAGGAGGTGAGTTGAAGGCAGCACAACGCACAGGCGACACACCAAAAGGCGGCATGGAGGAGGAGCCCCGGAGGCAACCGAAACATTCCGCGCAAACACCGGCCCACCGGGTCGGGACAAGAGCTAATAATGCCCGTAAGCGCTCTGGCCCGTCCTCCGCCACGCCACTAACCACTGTGCGCCTGTGCATCGCTTTCGCGAGCTAGCACCCAGGCGATGGGCATTCGCGCGGCCTGCCGGCTGAAGATGCACCCGGCGATAAGCGACAAGGGCATACTTTGAGAATGCGTTTCCATCAAACAGCCTGCCAATTCCCACACCATCAGTTTAGGAGAAATGCAAGGTGGGATACAAAGATAGCTCTATATACTATACAATTGTACAGTCGACTGTAGCACGGTTTGGAACTACCAGGTGATTACACAAGTTGGCATCCATGTTTACAAGCAGAGTCTATTGGCACTATTTGCCAGATAGCAGATGGTTTTGACTTCTCATCAAGGGCACTCTAACATAGGCTTGATAAACAAAGCGGCATTATTCAGAAAGGTGGGCATCAACACGTCAGGCCTCTGAACATGAGTCTCTCAGATGAAATCCGGGCCTTGCTGGAAGAACTCAAGGTCAGGGTGGGCGCCCCCGCCAGGAGGCCTTGGGCGCCTGCATCAAAAGGAAAATCATTAGGTCGGCATCACCTGTTGATCACAGCCTCAGGCAGTGGTTGCCCTGTGAAATGTAAAGCACAGATAAACATCATCGACAGATCCAACTGGATGCCAGTGACATCTTAAAAGCATCCATAACTATGTGGGACACGTGGAATTATCCCTCCATCCAAAAATAACTGACTTGAGTTTGTATAGATTCGAATGTATCTAGACACATTTTAATATATAGATACATTTGAATCTAGACAAAGTCAAGTCAGTTATTTCTGGACGGAGGGAGTACTACAGTTTTAGCAATCTTGCAATGGGCGTTGGATAGCAATAAGCACTACGAAAATGAAATATTTGGACAATGGTTCGGTTTCATCCATCCTGGAAACTGGAGTCTGAACCTGTCTAAGCAGGCAGCATCAAGTGGCAATAACAGTCCATCCTCAACCTTACTGGATGCTAGCAAAATATATACTGTGAGAATAATTAACTTTACCTCACAAAACGAGATGGGTCGAATCCTGGAATGTCAGGCGGGCCAATTGGATCATAACGACCACCAGGCGGAACACTCCTGTAAAGACATGTTCATTTCCATTTATAACTCAAGGACATCAGAAAACAAACATTGCAATAGCACAAGAGTGAAAGAGAACTCAACATACCCAGGGCCACCAAATGGGGCAGAAAAAGGATTAGAAGGAAAGAAGCGCGGGTCGTTTGGACCTGTAGTATCAAACACGTCGCAAGTTAGATTAGACTGCACAGAGGCGCAACTATAACAAGATTCTGGAAAATGGACAAAATATTACCAACGTGCATACCACCACCACCCATCCCGCCACTGCAACAAACAAGACACGGTTACTTATGTGTGAAACTACTGATTTGTCAATGTTTTTTGCATGAACATTATGATATGAGACAAACCTATGAGGATTGAACCCTGCACCAGGAGCAGGGAAGAGGTCATCATGACCAAATGGAGCTACTGGGGGATAAATCAGGCTGTATCATAACACATAAATTAAAATATTAACCACGGTATCAATATCCTATAAGCAACTTACTAATCTACAAGAGTGATAGGCAGTGCAATTTTTGATATGATACTCTTGTAGATCAACATTCTTTGAACTAAACTTGTACTACGGACATGCCATAGCTATTATTATGCAACCACTTGATTCACTTGAGATTCAAAAAATATTTCCTTATACTTTAACAGTGATATTTATAAAAATGAGTGTCAAGACTTCCTGAATGCTACCAGTAGCATATGCTATTCCAATGGTATCACTCCACGGATTTTCTTCTGTTGACTTTTGACATACATCAAGCATACTCATTCACTCCATGTATAAATCAAGATAGTCTAAAGTACAAGCTTTAAATATGCCAACAGTATCAACAGTTTGCAGTAATTTTCATTTCGAGTTGCACAACAATTTGAGGGAGACGTAATATATTAAGAAAATGGAAGGACATCCATGCTCATGAAAAACTGAAAACTGAATAAGCCAGTTGATATCAGGACCCAACAAGCTTTAATCCCATGAAATCTCGAAGGTACGGATCAGGGCATTCAACTTGTAACTGATGCAGTTAAGGGCTAATTTGAAACAAAGGAATTTCACAGGATTGGTATCCTATAAGAACTTCTCTACAAAGCCCTTTGGATTATAGGAACCTATGAATTCCCACAGGAAACTTCCATTTCCTTCATATTTTGGAGGATTCTAAACATGAGCTCCAACCTCATGTTAAAATTCTTTCGAGAAGTCCAAGGCACAATAGCCTTTCTCTCCCCTCTTAATTTCTATAGAGCATCCAAACAGCAACCTTGTAAAAAATTCCCAAGTTTCACATTCCTGTAGGAATCCACAAGACATGGTACTTAATTCATCTGTTATCCTATTCCTGTGTTTTCTGACTGCTGTGATCGAAGCAGGGCCTAACTCCTACGGCATGAAAAAAGTTGAGAAAATATGTTCCCTAGTTGCTAAGCCTCAGCAGGTTGCATCTTTTGTTTCTATCATGATACCAGACTATTACTAGAAACCCTGATAAATAGATAGTTAGATACTAATTATATAGGACAGCACCTGAGGAGAAAATATCAGCAAAATACCAAAAATATAAATAGAGGAGCAACTATCTTGAGAAGGGGTAACTGATAGATAATGTCCACACAGAAAACTAGGTGAAACAAAAATGGCTGAAGTCGTGGCCATACCCAGAAGGATCGGTAGTCCCAGTACTTGGATTTTCCCGCAGAACATTTTCCGAGCTGGAAGAAGTGCCATGTATTAGAGAATTATTAGCAAATAAGGACAGCTACAACACAAAAGCTTTGAATGGTATATTCCAGTTTTCAATGGTATATTCCAGTCACAGTATTAGGTAAATAAGCAAAATCAGTAGAATATAACAAGAAATAAGCACAATTTCCAATATGATTTCATCCAGCTAAGTAGAACAGACATATGGAAGTGATTACAGGGGTAGTAAACAAAAAATATGTAAGATTGAACAGAAAACTGTCCTGATGTTTAATGTCAAAGAGGGGAGATTGTAGGTTGGCGTGATAAGTCCAAACCCAGCATAGAAATACCTCTCTGATGAACTGCTCTCAACATCTTGCTTCTTGGCAGCACCAGAGTCCTTCCCATCCAATTTAACAAATAAACTCAAGTTAAGGGTATCAATGAAGCCCGTAAAATTCTTGTACATATCCTTGTAATTCTTGAGTTGTTCCTCAGCGAAGAAATCCTTCACACTGTATACGAGGAACGAATGTCAAAAACTCAAAAACATAAAATGGAAGATCCACATGTGAACAGAACTACTCCCTCCATCCCAAATTAATTGACGCAGATTTGTCTAGGAACGTATGTATCTAGACACGTTTTAGCTGTGTCAATTAATTTGGGATGGAGGGAATATTTAACAAAAGGTCAGCCAACAATGTATCTATACACGTTTTAGCTGTGTCAATTAATTTGGGATGGAGGGAATATTTAACAAAAGGTCAGCCAACAGAACAAGCACCCAAAATATTCACACAATGTTAAACTGCAACACGAACAGATTGCACCTCTGACTGCTTTAGGTCTCCTTTAACAAATAATTTAGAAACTGATCCAGTATTACTTACTGCACCTTGTATCATGCTGTGTATTCATATCCATAGTTTTTGCACAAAATCATATTCCATCCAGCAAAACTAAATTCTATAATAAGGTGATTGTAGCAGCCAAAGTCATCATTTAGCAGCAAGCAGCAGCTAAGTCGTACTGAGAACTTGTCAACAGGCTATGCATGTCCAGCTCGACACCATTGAAACTGTTCAGCTTACAGAGACACGATATCTCTCATGCTGATAAATACAAGTGATGAGGTACTTAATCAAGAGTGTGTTTGGTACCAACTACTGGAGAGTTTATGTGCATTATAACAGAGCCCAATAACCATAGCAGTAGCTTCAACCATCGAAGTAGTTTCACATGTGCGAATAGTTCTCCATGCACACAAAAACATAAAATGTGTTATACGATTACAGTATTATTTATACTTGTGGTTATTTAAACATCCAAACAAATAAGTCTTTGAGTTCAAATGGCATGGCTTGAAGTTTGTGTTATTATTTTGCCAAAATATTTTAGTTAGTTCAAGCATCAGAACAGGCTAACTTACGCACAGGACAAAAGACAAAGAAAATTCCCAATTAGCTCCACTTGTCGGTAACCAAGTAGTAGATGGTGAACAGATCATCACCACCAACTGAAATATTTATAGAAGCTAAGATACATACTACACATACATCCTAGAATACAAACCGTTTTTTCTGGGTGAAAGCAACTAGGTATAGATAACTCTGATATAGTCTAACCCTGCAACTATCCGTTTTGTTCTAGTGCGTTATAGTAGCAATATGAAAATCCCATGGCACAAAAGAATGAACTAAGATAAGATAATAACATGTAAGGCTGAAACATACTTGATCTGAACATTGCAAGGTTCCTTGTGTGCCTCCAGATCCAGCACATCAATAGCAAGGAAGTCATCAATCACTACACATTTCATTAAAATGCGCTTTTTCTTGCCCTCCTCCTCCTTAGAGTACAAAAAGGCATAACAGCTGTCCATATCATTCCACCCATCGATCCCCACCTCCTCATCGGCTAAAATTTAAGCACAATTAAAACATCACTTCTATAAACTAAAAGGATCATAATGATAATACAAGTCATGACCTTCGCACAAAGTCACTTTCCTCATTTAATCTCACGACAAAATGAAACTAAAAAACTAGAGTTGCTCTGGCTATGCTGAAAAATGAAAACAAAATAAATTTCACAAAAAAAATGGCCCAGAACTTTCTTTTCCAATAATGTACTCCCTCCGATCCATATTACTTGTCACATAAATGGACGTATCTAGACATGTTTTTGTGCTAGATACATCCAATCCAGTGACAATTAATATGGATGGGAGGGAGTAGTATTCATTGCCCAAGCATGGAAATACTTCGGTTTTACAAAACTTAGGTTTTGGAAAATCTTCACTGTCAAACAGAGCAGATGTTTATGTCCTGCCTGGCGGAGCCAGGAATTGAGTTAAGCCGGGGCGAATATACAAGGTTTAGTTTTTTTAGGCAAAAAAATCAAGCCTAATTAACAAAATAAGCAAATGGGTACCTGCACTGCACCAGGGGAGCCGGGGCAGCCGCCCATGCTCGCCCCCATAGTGGCGCCGCCACTGCCTACTAGGATATGTTTGACCAGAAATATAATTCTACTTTTATACTTTATACATAACATGATTAATATGAACATTTATGTAACATTTTATGCATCTACAGTCATATTAGTGTGTCCTTAGTGTATATATACACCAGAGCAGAATACTGCAATAATCAGGTAGCACTACTGTTGCACAAAACAGCTTTGAGCATTTGACTATCAATGAACCTAATGAAGCCTGATACTCAGAACAGAAATTAGGCAACCTACATATGGTGGAAGCAACATATAGCATAGTAAAAAATCGTGGACTATTAAGTTTCAGTCACACTGGCAAATTACTAACTCCGAAATAGGAATTTCACTCAACTGCGTAGATCAAACTGCTAATTTAGATCAGAGTATGTAAGTATAATAGAAATATCGATTCATATGTGTCCACTCGTGTAAGTAACTATAAAATCATCATCCCAGATACAACGCGAACCCTAAGCATGGGTCAGACTACAGTACGCTCATACTGAGAATCGGGACCCTAGGGCCTAAGGGGGGAAGGCGGAGCGTACCAGTGGGTGGGGGGTCGGTGAGCGCGGCGGGCCCTACGGCGCAGAGGGAGTACCCGGCGGCGAGGAAGGCGGCGTTGGCGGCGAACGCGACGCCGTCGTGGGCGCCGCGGAAGGCGGGGCGCGCGGCCTTCAGGACCGCCATCGCGGCCGCGTCTGTTACCATCGTGTCGCTGTGGGCAGTGGTCAGGGCTGGCTGGCAGGGGGCAAGAGGCGATAGCGGTGGGTGGAGGCGTCGGTCACTGCGGTCGGTCGTGGAAGCGGCGAAGCGGTGGTCGTGTCCTCGCGAGGTTTCGGGGTTTCTCGAGCAGAACTGCTTCACGTACGATATCTGTCCGACGCTCCCTGTATAGTGGTAGTTTTAGAGCATCTCTTGTTTGGTTGGATCTTTCTAGTGCTTCCTTATTTTATTTAGAGCTATTTAGATCTTTTGATTTCTTACTTCATCTGTTGAAGTTTCTTCATTTTGTTATCATTTTAGCAATCTTTGATCTTCTATATAGTTTGATTCCTCCAAGTATTTGTCATTGAATAAGTGCATTTTATTTCACTCATATTATGAGAAATGCACACGGGGGACTCGTACTATATTGGCCTTCTAACTTTGTCGTCCATTTTAGCACTTGTTATCAATGGAGAGAAGTTTAGAGGGTTTTAGGGAAATAGTTTTATATTTAAGATTGGTTTGTTCTTAAGTGTTTGCCTTTCATGCATTTCATCTTTATTATGTTTTGCATGGTTGTATATATAGTGTAAACTGCATACAATGAAATTCAAGTTCATCACACATGTATATATTGTGGGATGGTTTTGCTCTATATACGTTGGTTCTACTCACATCCCTTGTATTAGTTGTAGTTTGTGTGAGTATAATTGGTTTTGATAAGGGCTAGTGAAAAATCTGTATAAGCGACTAAAGGGGGTGAATAGGCGCTACTGAATTTTTAGCTTCTTTTCAAATTAAGGCTTAACACAAAATAAGTTATATAGATGTGCAACTAGCTAAGAGAACTTATCTGACAAGCAAGCAAGCAACAACAAGTAAAGAGTAAAGGATAGAAATAACTGATGGGTTCGTAGCATGGAAAACAAAAAAATTCTACCGCAAGAACGAACAAAACCTAGATCTAATCTAGATAAAAGCCAAGATCTATTCTACTAGACATGAGCAACGAGATAGATAGGAACTAACCCTCGTAGATCCGAAAGCGTTAACGAGATTAGATCTCGTGGTTGATGTAGTCGATCACTTGCCGATCTCAAGATCGTGTGGACGATCCTTCCGGCGTCACGTTCCAGCAGCGCTTCCGCAGTCGGTCAAGTGGACGATCCTTCCGGCGCCGCGATTCGGCAGCGCTTCCGCAGTCGGTCACACGTGCGGAGTCGAAGCAGACCTTCCTCTCCCCGTTCCAGCGAGCAGCGGAGGTAGTAGATCTTCTCCACGGAATCCCAGCAGCACGACGGCGTGGTGGTGGTGGTGGAGTAGAGAATTCTGCAGGGCTTCGCCTATGCTTGTGCAGAAGAAGGTGGAGGAGAGAGGCGGCAGAGATTGGGTGTTATGGGAGCAAGGGAGGAGGGGGCGCCCCTGCCCCTCTATTTAAAGAAGGGAGGCGCCTGGGGAGGGGGAGTCCTTGTAGGACTCCCCTCCCTTGTAGGCCGGCGGATTGGGAGTGGGGGGAGGAGTCCTCCTCCCCCACGACTACTAGTCTTGACCCACCAGGACTCCTTGATCCCTATCTTGATTTTCAAGCAAACTCCAAGATATCTTCTAGAACCTTTCGGAACATTCCGAAACCTTCTAGAATCCTCATACAAACACTCCGGAACATTTCCTAACTCAGAAAATTATCCCCTATATATGAATCTTATTCTCCGGACCATTCCGGATCTCCTCGTGATGTCCCGAATCCAATCCGAGACTCCGAACAACATTCGGTCTCCAACGCATATTCCATATCTACTTAAAACAACTTCGAACCTTAAGTGTGTCACCCTACGGTTCGTGAATATGTAGACATGATAGAGACACATCTCCTATCAATAACCATCAGCGGGACCTGGAGATCCATAATGGCTCCCACATACTCAACGATGACTTTGCGATCGATTGAACCACTTACATACGAAACTAATTCCCTTTGTCTTATGATACTATACTTATCCGAGGTTTGATCGTCGGTATCTCCATACCTAGTTCTACCTCGTTACTGATAAGTACTCTTTACTCGTTCCGTGATATGTCATCTCTTGTGACCCAGTCACATGCTTGCAAGCTAACTAGATGACATTCCACCGAGAGGGCCCAGAGCATATCTATCCGTCATATGGATGGACAAATCCCAATCTTGGTTCATGCGCTTCAACACATACTTTCAGAATACCCAATGACACTTTTATAACCACCTAGTTACGAAGCGGCGTTTGATGTCATCAAAGTATCCATCCGGTGATGGTGATTAACATAACCTCATGGTCGAAGGAATAGGTTACTATGTATTTGAAAGCTTACAACAATACGAACTTAATGACTTGATCTTTATGCTACGCTTACTATGGGTGTGTGTCCATCACATCATTCTCCTAATGATATAACCTTGTTATTAATCACATCCTAATGTCCATGATCAGGAAACCATGATCATCAATTAATCAACAAGCTAGTTTAACAAGAGGCTTACTAGGGACTCTCTTATGTTTACAAAACACACAAGTATTAGTGTTTCCTTATAATACAATTATAGCATGTGATGTAAATATTCATCATAAACACAAAGATATAATAATAATCACTTTTATTATTGCCTCTTGGGCATATCTCTAACAATAACCGAGAGTAGACACGGAGATGTTTTCCCGAAATTCTTTCCTTTTAAGGGGAAGTAAGTCTCCGTTGGAGGGGTGGGTGGTACTAAGACCACCAGCACCACAGAAGGCCTCACCCTATTCTCCCGAGCACCTGTCTCACGACAAGCACCTGTTCCACTATGCGGTGACCTTGAAGGCGGTGACCGAAACCTTTAAAAACTTGTTGAGTAGACCTCCACCACACTTGAAGTCTCACAACACAATCCTGAAGCTTTACAACCAATGCCCGAGCTTCGAGACCGACCTCTTCTGTTTAGGGTTCAAAGAACCCAAGAGTAACAAGATCCACAAAGGAAAACAAGAGGGAATCAACTTTGCTTTGGTGGAACCCTAGATCTAGACCTCCTCCATCAAATTCCAAAGAATCAAGTAGGTTGGAGCACTAGGAGAGGAGATATAGGGAAAATATAGCTCAAGAACAATGAAGGAGAGAGATAAAAGAGGCAAGCTTCTCGTTGGAGAAGAATGACCCTTTTATACCCAAAGGAGGGAATCTGCCTGTTGCTGCATGTCCCGAGCGGTACTACCGGTACAAGAAATGATAGTACCGGAAACAACTGGTACTACCAGACTAGTACCAGATGGGACCATGAGGCGAAGGAATGCTCACTGTCTTCCCGGTAGAACCAGCTGAAACAAGCGGTACCACCGCGGAGCGGTAGTATCGGAAGCACCAGCGATACTATTAGATGGGGCGGTAGTACCGGCCCGGAGGTACCGGGTGAGTCTGGAGAGGGTATGAGGCTCGCCGAAGCATTCAGACTCACCCGGTACCACCAAGTTGTACTACCGGTGTCAAGCAGTAGTACCGGAAAAAAGTTCCGGTACTACCGGAGGAAACAGAATGAGCAGGCTATAGCAATAGGGACAGAATTCTCCAAGGTCTCAACCATTGAGGAAAGCTTTGAAGGGCAACATAAGTAGAGTTGATTCCACTCAAACTTTCCAACATGGACCCCCTCTTAATAGTACGGTTTTTCTATGACTCAAACAAAAGACCTAAGAAAAACTACATCTTGCTATTGACCCTTTAGAGGGAAACCAAATGCTTTGCAAATAGAGTTGCCTTGAAAGACACTTAGCAAACGATTAGTCCAACACGTGTGTTATCATCAAACATCAAAACCACTTAGGGAAGGAAATGCCCTTTCAGCTAGTAGCTTTGTGTTACTTGACCATATCAAATACAACCTCTTATATACAACTTATTTTCGGATAAGCTGCATACTTGTTTCTAATATTCCTATAAACCCTCTTGTTATGGTTGTCATCAATTATCAGAATGGGGGAGATTGAAAGGGTAATTGCCCCTATGTGTGGTTTTGGTGATTAATGACAATCCCTATGGACTAATGTTTTCATTGAGTTTTATATGAAGGAATATTCAATAGGTCATGCTTGTAGTCTATGTGTTGGATTCAAGTATGGTTTCCATGAAGATAAACATATACCTTAAGTATTGGCATCAAGATCATCAAGTTGAAGAGAAGAATATGATATGATCAAGATCTTGAGAGTGTGATCTCAATAGAAGAATTCAAGATATGACTCTAAGTTGGTGTCATGATAATATCATTAGTTGAGCTATGGTTGACTAAGATTTAGAGCATGTAATCAAATGAAGAGTTTTTTATGTACCTCAAGATATTGAGATGGAGCTTGAGAAGATACATGGTTGACCAATACAAAGAGTGAAGAGTGAATTCAAGTTGGTCAACACATGAAGCATAAAGAATGTACCACATGGTTCTTGTGTCATGGTAAGCATTGTGAATTATGCTTCATGAACTAACCCATTATATATGTGCCTTTGCGTTTTCTATATGAGATAGGTATCTTTCCATGGGCATGCTTCAAAAGTGAAGCTTTCATATAGCCCATGAGAGGATGATGTCAAGTGGTGATCTTCATCAAGGTTAAGAAGTGCAAGTTCAATATAAGCATCTCAAGGAGATCATGTGGTTGAAGCTTGATGTCCATATTGAAGGGAATATGCCCGAGAGGCAATAATAAAGTGGTTATTATATTATTCCATGTTTATGATAAAAGTTTATTTTGCATGCTATAATTGTATTAATTGGAAACGTTAATACATGTGTGTTTAATAAACAAAATACAAAGTTCCTAGTAATGCCTCTCATATAAACTAGCTCGTTGATTAACAAGATGATCAAGGTTTCCTGATCATGGACATTGGATGTTGTTACTACTCTCTCCGATCCAAATTAGTTGACTCAAATTCGTCAAGATACAAATGAATCTAATACTAATTCATGTCTAGATACAATCGAATCTAGACAAATCTAAATCAACTAATTTGGGTCGGAGGGAGTACTACTTATGAATCAGCTTTAGAGCATATCCACCATCCTCATAGCTCAAATACATATCAATTTTGATTCAAATCATACATATTTCGATCAAATTTATACAAACCCACCGAAGATTGTCAAAGAAAGTACTACTACTTATGAATCAGCTTTAGAACATATCTACCAGTCTCACGGCTCAAATACATATCAAATTTATTCAAATCATACATATATTTTAAGTCACAGAATTTTGGTTCAAATTGGGCTCAAATTTATCCCAATTTTAAGTGGAAGGTGAGCTAGCCACCCTCCGCGTATGTGTACTCCAAGAAGTACGGGCAAAGTGCTCCCATCCATCCGGCCACGAGGTACATCCGACCTTCACCGTCGAACTACACCTCGACGTGCTAGCCACGGCCACGACCTGCCTCCCAAAGCTTCGGTTCACGAGTGCTTGATCTGCGTCATCGCAGTGATGTTGCGAATGATGGCTTCCATCGGTGTATTTCATCGATGACCACCATCGGCACCACCATCATCGCACTGATGTTGTGGATGATGGCTTCCATCCATATCTTTCATCAGCACCAGATCTCTGAGGATGTGAACGGAAGTGAGACAGACAGAGACAGAAATTCCAGATGCTTCGATCCTCACTGTCGCACGTCGTTCCAGCCACCACGCTTAGATCCGCGCTACCGCATGTTGGGCCACACAGAGATAAACAAAACTTTTTCCCTACGCGGTGATCCCAAGATCTAGCTCAGGTAGAAGGCCATGAGGATTACCACTAGACGCGCAGTTGAGGAATTGATGAAGCACGTCGCTTGATGCAGTGCAGTCCTCGCGATCCGTTCCGGTTCCACGATCCATGATCCGTTCTTTCTTCAAGATCATCGAAGTGCTGAGCGTACAGCACCTCCGCCGGTATCCACACGTACGAGGAGGAGTGCCGGCGATGGACTGCTAGGTCCGGTACGGCGGCGACAGGATGGACTGGGGCTAGGGTTTCCAACACATGGAGTAGCCTAACTCTTGTGCTCTAAGCACCTGTGCCCCAGCTTATATAGGGAGTGAAAGTGGGCTCCACTCACTTGTGGCCCATTCACTAAAAGGCCTATATTAGCCACTGCAAGTCTCACTTGCTGACTAAGTCCATGTCTCTATTTGGGTCCAACCCAAATAGATTTCATGTTTGGGTCTAACCCAAACTGCTCCCGCTCTTAAGTGTGTAACCCGACAGGCTCATGGTAACCCGGACACAATTCTGAGTCTCACTCGTGATAGATCAGTTGGTAGCGGCTCCTAGCAGAACGTGCCAACTCCCAAGTACCAATAAGTCATGACGACATACCTTTCCAATACGACTTTCGTCTGAGTCCCTTTTGCCTCACGATATACCTTGTCAGACTATAGGCGAATGATCGTCATCCCTTAAATAGTCCGACTCTCTTTCTCGATCCGAGATAAGTGATTCACCCGACTAACTCTTAGTCGGTTGCCTCGGTTAACACTTAACAGTGACGCGCATGGCCATGCTTTCCTCATATCTTCCGAGAGGGACCAGAGAATATCTCTCCAGATGGAGGGGCAAAGTCCCATCTCGGTCATTCACATCACGCAGCTTGATTCACAGTCGACCCAAACTCTGCCTTTATAACTGCCCATTGATGGACAACGTTTGACAGAACCTAAGTCGGTGATCCTCAACTCGGATTGTGCAATAACCTCAGGTCTAAGGATTACATTGATTGAGACATGCAAATGACGTCTTGTTCGTTGCATCTCAATATGGGTCAGTCCGACTCGCTAAACTCTTTAGCCGAATCCGTGTAAGTCGGAATAGCATCTCCATGCCCATGACAAGTGGAACCTAGTCATCTGCCGACTTTCACATTGGTCTAAGTTGTGTGTCCGGCACAACCTCAATGACCAAGGACAATTAGTATAAACAACATGAATATGCAGTTCCACAATTGAATCACATATTCAATGATACATATCAGTAGTTCATACATGGACCATAACCTTATGAATACACAGGAATAACATCATACATGATTGCCTCTAGGGCATATTCCCAACAGTCTCCCACTTGCACTAGAGTCAATCTTCCGACATCACATGTCTAGGCATCTAATGCCCATTGCTCTCAGGTGCGCCTCATGCTTCGGCTGTGGAAGTGGCATTGTCAATGGATCCGCAATGTTTGCATCCGTGTGTACCTTCCATAACTTGATATCACCTTGATCCACGAACTGGCGAATAAGGTGGTACCGCATGAGTATATGTTTGTTCTTCTGGTGTTGTCTAGGTTCCTTGGCTTGTGCAATAGCACCATTGTTGTCACAATACACGTCTAACGGATTGGACGAGCCCTGAACCACACCAAGATCCATGAGGAAATTCCTCATCCAAACGGCTTCTTTTGCCGCCTCTGAGGCAGCAATATACTCAGCCTCTGTCGTAGACGCAGACACCGTTTCTTGCTTGGAACTCTTCCAGCTCACAGCCCCTCCATTTATTACAAACACATATCCGGATTGCGAACGAGAATCATCCGAGTCAGTGAGATAACTCGCATCCGTGTAACCCGTTACACTGAGTTCATCCTCACCTCCATATACCAGGAACATATCCTTAGTCCTTCTCAAGTACTTGAGGATATTTTTAGCCGCTGCCTAGTGGATATCTCCAGGGTCAGCTTGATATCTGCTCACCACACTTAGAGCATAGGAAACATCCGGCCTAGTACAAATCATAGCGTACATGATGGATCCGATTGTAGAAGCATACGAAATCGCACTCATCCGACTTCGCTCATCAGTTGTCGAAGGACACTGAGTCTTGCTAAGTTTTACGCCATGGGACATCGGTAAGAACCCCTTCTTAGACGATTCCATGTTGAACTTCTTCAACACTTTGTCCAAATATGTACTCTAACTCAATCCAATGAGCCGCCTTGATCTATCTCTATAGATCTGGATTCCTAGTATGTAAGTCGCCTCACCCAAGTCTTTCATCGAAAAACTCTTTTCCAATGACTCCTTGGTCTCTTGCAACATCTGGACATCATTTCCAATCAATAATATGTCATCCACATATAATATCAGAAAGTTTACTTTGCTCCCACTAAACTTCTTGTATAAACAAGAATCATGATCACTCTTGATGAAGCCAAATGATTTGACTACCTCATCAAAGCGAATGTTCCAACTCTGAGATGCTTGCTTCAACCCATAAATGGATTTCCGAAGTTTGCATACCTTGTTAGCATTAGCCGGATCGACAAAACCCTCGGGCTGTATCATATATACGTCCTCGGTTAAATTTCCATTAAGGAAAGCCGTCTTGACATCCATCTTCCATATCTCATAGTCGAAATAGGCTGCTATAGCTAACATGATCCGAACTGATTTAAGCATCGCTACAGGAGAGAAAGTCTCATCGTAGTCAACTCCTTGAACTTTTCGGAACCCCTTCGCGACAAGTCGTGCTTTATAGATAGAAACATTTCCATCCATATCAGTTTTCTTCTTAAAGACCCATTTGCACTCGACGGGTCTTGCACCGTCTGGCAGATCAACCAAGTTCCAAACTTGATTTTCATCCATGGACTTTAACTCGGATCTCATGGCTCCAAGCCATGACTCGGAATCAGAACCCACCATCGCTTCCGAATAAGTTGCCGGCTCATCACTATCCAACAGCATCACATCACGAACACTTCACAATCTGGCCGATCTTCGCAGTGTCGGTGCAGTTTTCGGCTTAGGTACCACGTCCGGCTCAACCTCTAAGGCTTTTGCTGACTCGCTGCTAGCCGGTATCTCTTGAATTTCTTCGAGATGCACCGTACTCCCAATGACTCCCCGACTGAGAAACTCTTTCTCAAGGAAGACACCATTTCGAGCGACAAACACTTTGCCCTCTTCTCGGTTGTAAAAGTAGTAGCCCAAGGTTTCCCTCAAATACCCCACGAAAATACACTTATCCGACTTAGCTGTAAGCTTGTCCGACTGAAGTCGCTTGACAAAAGCTTCACAACCCCAAATCTTAAGAAAAGAAAAACTCGGCTTCTTGCCAGTCCACATCTCATGCGATGTCTTCTCTACCGACTTTGATGGTACTCTGTTTAGTGTGAACGCTGCAGTTTCTAGACAATAACCCCAAAATGATAAAGGCAGATCTGTCCGACTCATCATTGATCGTACCATGTCCAACAAGGTCCGATTCCTCCTTTTCGACACATCGTTTCTCTGCGCGTTCCAGGAGGAGTGAGCTGGGGAACTATTCCACAACTCTTCAGATGGTCATCAAACTCATGGCTCATGTACTCGCCTCCTCGGTCCGACCGAAGAAACTTTATTTTCTTGCCAAGTTGATTTTGTCCCTCATTCTGGAATTCCTTGAACTTTTCAAAGGCCTCCGACTTATGTTTCATCAAGTAGATATATCCATACCTACTCAAATCATCAGTGAAGGTAATGAAGTACTCATAACCACCTCTGGCTGTTGTGCTCATTGGGCCACATACATCACTATGTACTAGTCCCAATAAGTCGGATGCCCTTTCACAACTCTTTGCAAAAGGTGTCTTGGTCATCTTGCCGAGAAGGTAGGATTCACATGTCTCAAACGACTCCAAGTCGAATGAAGTCAGGAGTCCATCATCATGGAGCTTCTTTATGCGTTTCCAACTTATATGACCAAGCCGACAATGCCAAAAGTAAGTCATATTCAAATCATTTGGTTTTAACCTTTTCACATTTATGTTATAGACAGATTCACTATCAAGATTCAAAATAAATAACCCGTCCCGGACGGGCGCAAAGCCATGAAACATATCATTCAAATATAAAGAACAACCATTATTCTTAATATTCGACTCATAGCCCTGTCTCATCAAACATGAGGCAGAAATGATGTTTCGACTAAGCACTGGAACATAATAACAATTATTTAGCTCCATTATGAATCCAGAAGGTAAATGAAGTTGCATTGTGCTGACTTCCAACGTAGCGACTCTCGCTTTGTTGTCGACTCTAATGTCAACCTTGCCTCTTGCCTCTTGCAACGCTCCTAGTTCTTACCAGTCCCTGCAACGAGTTGCAGATGTGAATGACTGATCCGGTATCATATACCCAAGAATTACCAGGTGCATCGGCAAGATAAATGTCTATAACATTGCAAACAAGCATACCTGAGCCAGAAGTCACACCTCCGTTCTTGGCTTTATCAGCCAAATACTTGCTGCAATTCCTCTTCTAGTGGCCATCTGACTTGCAGTAGAAGCAAGTGGATCCGGCTGTAGGAGATGGCTTAGCCCCTGAGGAAGCGCTTTGGACTGGGTCCTCCGCCTTACCTCCCGACTTTGCCTTCTTCTTCTTAGTCCAAGAATTCTTCTTGAACTTAGCCTTGTTTTGTACCATCAACACTTGACTGGCACCTTTCTTGAGATCTGCCTCAGCCTGCTTGAGCATCCCATGTAATTCAGTGAGCTTCTTATCCATACCATGCATGTGATAGTTTGATATGAACTGGCCATACGCACTAGGAAGAGAGTTCAGAATTATGTCTGTAGCAAACTCTTCGCTTATGGGGTAGCCAAGCCTTTCCAGAGACTACACGTAACCAACCATCTTGATCACATGCGGACTCAGTGGATCGCCATCCTTAAGCTTGCAGCTCAACAAAGCCTGAGAGACTTGATACCTCTCAGTCTTTGCTTGAGCCTAGAACATACTTTTGAGGCTTTCGATCATATCGTAGGCCTCAACATTCTCGAACTGCTGCTGCAAGTCCGGTTCCATGTGAGTAAGCATAAGACAGCTAATCTCCGTGGATTCATCACAAATCCGATGGTAGGCATTGGTGGCTGCAACAGTCGCATTCTCATCCGGCTCAGCTGGAAGTGGGTTGTCTAGGACACTGTCCCTTTTTTCTTGTTTGAGAACAATTCTCAGATTACGATACCAGTTGGTGAAATTAGTTCCATTCAGCTTATCTTTCTCTAAGATGGTTCTCAAAGCAAAACCAGAAATCTGAGGAAGACTGCTAGGTGCCATTGATCTACAACAAAAAATATGCAAAACACTTAAGACATGTATCCATAAAGAGCAAGCATATTAAACACTTCAATATTTATGCTCCCACTAGAACCAACACCCCTCCGATGGTTACTTAGTGATTCAGGACCCTAAATAAGCAAGTCGACTAGTGAGCTTTAGCATCACCGCTAGCTGTCAAGTGATCTAGGTAGACAACTCCTTGTCAATCGTATCTCATACGACTCCTGTTGGATGGGTGGCATCACATGCCCCGGCTCCCATCCGACTTTTCTCCAAGTCCCACAACCGTTGTGATAGACCCGTCTAGATTACCAAGTGCTTCCGCTGTAAGAGTCCGACTCAAACCCACCTAGTCGGAAAGAATTGATAGCACCTCAATTTTATGAGCCCACTACCAAAAATGTCCGACTTGTGATGGTGCAGCACTGACGGGGAAACCGACTTGACCTTCTTTGAGGGATTATTTTCTACCAACTATCTAATAGAGGTAAAACAGAGACATAACAATAACACAAAATAAAGCAATTATAATGTGAAATGGTATGGCTCTCTTCATGGCGATCTCCATCTCCATAAAGCCTGTAATCCGACTCGTGTCAACTCTTGTCATGTGCCGTCTTACACCATGTAGCCGACTTGTACATCGACTTGCATGCCATCCGGATTCTCCAAACAGCTACACTAGCTTGTAATGCAAATTACACAGAGAATCTGACACGCATGCCGTTATACAATAAGATGACAGCACCTAGGCACCAGCCGGCTGACAAAAAACCGTGATACGCAGATCACGTATGGATTACACACATCACATGCACATAAGCCATACCATTCACAACATCATCCTGCAAAAACAAGTTATGCATAGATACAATATCTACCAGCGTTGTGAAACTCGCAACGACATCTAAGGTGCTACGACAGGGCGAAGCCGGCGGTCCTGCTAGCCGGATAGCGGGCGGGGATCGAAGGGGCAGATCTCATCTGCATTCCGGACATGGATTTCGTCATCGGATAAAACAATTTTACCCAAATCCGATTCGGACTCCGATTCGACCAAACTCTTTGATCTTCGATCACCGCATCCGGGTTTATGTGTCACAGTCTACCCCGATGGCAGAAACCGACCGGTAGGGGTATGTCGTTCCACGACCTTAGCAGTTAGATCACGGAAACCAGATCATCCATTCCCCTAAGTACAGTTGATCCAATCAACTTTGTACAAAACCGATCTATCTCATAGATCGACCACGAAAACTGCAATTAGATCCAATCTAACGCCAACCGCATATCACATATGCGCGATCTCGAGCCTAAAACCAGAAGCTAACACTCTGATACCACTGTTGGGCCATGCAGAGATAAAAAAACTTTTTCCCTACGCGGTGATCCCAAGATCCATCTCAGGTAGAAGGCCACGAGGATTACCACTAGACGCGCAGTTGCGGAATTGATGAAGCACGTCGCTTGATGCAGTGCACTCCTCGCGATCCGTTCCGGTTCCACGATCCACGATCCGTTATTTCTTCATGATCGTCGAAGTGCTGAATGTACATCACCTCCGCCGGTATCCACACGTACGAGGAGGAGCGCCGGTGATGGACTGCTAGGTCCGGTACGGCGGCGACAGGATGGACCGGGGCTAGGGTTTCCAACACATGGAGTGACCTAACTCTTGTGCTCTAAGCACCTGCACCCCAGCTTATATAGGGAGTGAAAGTGGGCTCCACTCACTTGTGGCCAATTCACTAAAATGCCTATATTAGCCACTGCAAGTCTCACTTGCTGACTAAGTCCATGTCTCTATTTGGGTTCAATCCAAATAGATTTCATGTTTGGGTCTAACCCAAACTACTCCCGCTCTTAAGTGTGTGACCCGACAGGCTCATGGTAACCTGGACACAATTCCGAGTCTCACTCGTGATCGATCAGTTGGTAGCGGATCCTAGCGGAACGTGCCAACTCCCAAGTACCAATAAGTCATGACGACATACCTTTTCAATGCGACTTTCGTCTGAGTCCCTTTTGCCTCACGATATACCTTGTCGGACTATAGGCGAATGATCGTCATCCCTTAAATAGTCCGACTCTCTTTCTCGATCCGAGATAAGTGATTCATCCGACTAACTCTTAGTCGGTTGCCTCGGTTAACACTTAACTGTGACGCGCATCACCATGCTTTCCGAATCATATCTTCCGAGAGGGCCCAGAGAATATCTCTCCAGATGGAGAGGCAAAATCCCATCTCGGTCATTCACATCACGCAGCTTGATTCACAGTCGACCCGAACTCCGCCTTTATAACTGCCCATTGACGGAACATCGTTTGACAGAACCTAAGTCGGTGATCCTCAACTCAGATTGTGCAATAACCTCAGGTCTAAGGATTACATTGATTGAGACATGCAAATGATGACTTGTTCGTTGCATCTCAATATGGG
The DNA here is from genome assembly GCA_910589775.1 of Avena eriantha. Classification (NCBI taxonomy): domain Eukaryota; kingdom Viridiplantae; phylum Streptophyta; class Magnoliopsida; order Poales; family Poaceae; genus Avena; species Avena eriantha. Next base: position 157,127,431 of record OU342741.1, on the reverse strand, counting down.
TCAGTCCGACTCGCTAAACTCTTTAGCCGAATCCGTGTAAGTCAGAATAACATCTCCATGCCCATGACAAGTGGAACCTATTCATCTGCCGACTTTCACATTGGTCTAAGTTGTGTGTCCGGCACAACCTCAATGACCAAGGACAATTAGTATAAACAACATGAATATGTAGTTCCACAATCGAATCACATATTCAATGATACATATCAGTAGTTCATACATGGACCATAACCTTATGAATACACAGGAATAACATCATACATGATTGTCTCTAGGGCATATTCCCAACACCGCAAGCCATTCCAACCCCCACACTTAGGTTTGCGTCGCCGCATGCCGTTTCGACCGCTACGCTTAGGTCCGCGCCGCTGCACGCTGTTCCGACCGCCATGCTTAGGTTCGCGCCACCGCACACCATTCCGACCGCCAGGCTTAGATCCGCAATGCCACGCGACAGGGAAAGGGAGGGAGAGACATCCAGCCCGTTGGTCTCTCCTCTCCGTACTGGGTTGGTGCGCCCAACAGGAGAGAGAGACCTCCAGCTTGTCGGATCATGATGTATCCAATGGTGGTTGGCCAAGATCCATGTGACATACATCTCGACCAATCAGAGCTAGCCAAACTGAGCGCTAGTTGATGCGGCTGGTATACGTGTGTCAAGGAAAGGGAGGGGGACATCCAGCCTGTCGAGCTCACCTCGCCGTACAAGGTAGGTGCGCCCATCGAGAGAGAGACACCTCCAACCCATCGGATCATGATGTATCCAACAGTGGTTGACCAAGATCCATGTGACATACATCTCAACCAATCAGAGCGCATCCAAACTAAGACATGAGAGAGGGGGGAAAAGGTTAGGAAAACTTTAGCGGGAGGGGAAAACTGAGTACAGCTAAGGAAAACAAGGGCATTCGGATTAAAAATGAGTAAGGGAAATTCAAGCTTTTGGCATAAAAATGGAAAATATGTTATTTGAACAAAATAATCCATCTTGCCCGATATTATATTGTTTGCAACTCAAAGATACACAAGTGTTCCAAATTTGGCCTCATTTAGACAAAGTATGTTTTGGGATGGGTTATTTTGTAGGTTGATTGAGTAAAAAGCCATGCATCTTCATAGCTATTAGCTTATTCCAAGAAGGGTTTAAGAAGTGGTTTAGGAGATAAGTCGATTTCTATTTATTTCCTTTTCCTTTATTATTCATGCTAGGTTGTAGGTAACATAACAAGACTCCATGCGAAGGTTGCACTATGTTTTGATTTTTTTGAACTAAACTAACCCTAAAACCATTTTTTGAATTTAATCACTTAGAAAAAGAAAAATGTGGCTGATTATAAGTAAATCCAAAATTTCTAATTTCATATGGTAAATCAATCCAAGATACACAAGTGTGCCAAATTTTGGAACAATTGCTCAACATTTGCTATGGTTTAATCCATGAACTAGCTAAACCCTATGTGTTGACCACATGTCGAGGGCAAAACTGAGTAGTGCTAAGCAACTAGGTGTATGACCATAGAAACTTGCAATAACACATACATTATGTGATTATCCAACGTACAAACTTGGGAGCGTCACACTAGTTTGAATTCAATACAAACATTGACAGTAGTTCAAATTCATCATACAAATTCAAATTAATAATTCAAAATCAGTTTTTCTTGCTCCTAGTGTTTTTTGCTGGGTTCACCACCTTGCTCTGGGTGATCCTAGCTGGAATATTCACGGAGTCCACCATCAGCTTCTTCCATCTGTTCCCATTGTTCTTTTCTCTACATCCAATGAATCAAGTGCTTCAGTCTGTCATACAATTGGTTCAATCACGTTTCGATCCATTGGTTCATATGGTTCAAAATGCATTGGCATCATTTCTTCAATATCCTCTTGTGTAATTCCTTTACTTCTGAACTCTGCTTCCAATGAATACATTACTTTATTCTCCTCTCGATCCATTGGTTCAAACTCTTCTTAATCCATTGGTTCAATCTCCTCTCGATCCATTGGTTCAATATCCCATGTATTTGATTCAATCTCCTTTGCATTTGTTCAATCTCCTATAGATCCATTGGTTCAATCTCCTCTCGACCCGTTGGTTCAATCTGCAATGTATCCATTGCTTCATTCTCCTCTTGTTCAAATACTTCATTCTCATCTGCATTTGTTGCTCCTGCCTGATCATCCATTCCATAAGATGGGTCCACTGTATTTTTACAAAGCCTAGAAATGTGCCCTAGGATCCCACAACGTTTGCACCTACATCGTCGAGGTGGTGCACAACCCTCTGCACTAGATCTCATCCTATTCTTCCTTGGCCTACCTGCTGGTCTAGTAAAAACTGGAGGGTATAGCTTGAAGCCTGGATCCACTTCCATCCATTGGTCTTTTCCCAACAAGGCTAGAACATTCTAAACATATGCTACCCTAAATTTGGCAACAAATAAATACTCTGACACATACTGATCAACTTCACCCTCTTCACCTCCTAGAACACCCATGAAAAACAATGCATGTATGCAGGGTTTCCCATGGAGCTTCCACTGCTTGCAATGGCATGTCCTATCAACCAAACTCACTGGATACTGATGTCTACGCACTTCTATTCTTGTAGACAGTTGTTGGGCCTCCAAGTGCAGAGGTTTGTAGAACAGTAGCAAGTTTTCCCTTAAGTGGATCACCCAAGGTTTATCGAACTCAGGGAGGAAGTGGTCAAAGGTATTCCCTCTCAAGCAACCCTGCAATCAAGATACAAGAAGTCTCTTGTGTCCCCAACACACCCAATACACTTGTCAGGTGTATAGGTGCACTAGTTCGGCGAAGAGATAGTGAAATACAAGTGGTATGGATATAAAACAATGGTGCTAGAAAATAGCTTGATGGCGTGTGGTTACCGTGGGAAAAGACTAAAGGAAAACTGAAATAAAGATGGAAGTAAGCAAACATGTAATAGATCTAATTGCAAACGGTGTATCAATGATTAGAAACAAGGCCTAGGGATCATACTTTCACTAGTGAACACTCTCATATAAATATATTCTCTTTATGATACTATGCTAAACTACTCTCCGGTTGAACACTCTAATCGATGGTAGGGCTATAACAGCACACCTCAAAGTAAGACTTTCCCATCTAGAAAACCCCACACTGTCACCTTGATCACTAGATGAGTCCAACAAACACCACAATTTCATAAAGACATCCATCTCCAAATATAACTCATAACAAGTATTTGTAATCTCTAGCCTAAGTGCCACCATGGTGAGCACGCTGTCACTTTCACACACATGGGGAGAGCAGAGATTCATTAAAGCACTTGAGTAGCAAGGTAGATCTATAGATTACAAGCTCATGATCTCAATAAGATCATGCATAGAGAGAGATAAACACATAGCTACCCGTAGAACCCTTAGCCTCGAGAGAGAACTAATCCCTCCTCATCATGGGAATCAGCAACGGTGATAGAGATGGTGGTGGAGATCGATGGAGATAGCTCCGAGGGCACTTCCCCGTCCCGGAAGGGTGCCGGAACAGAGACTTTCTGTCCCCCGAATCTCCCCTTCGGTGGCGGCGGCGCTGCGGAACTTTTCGTGGCTGGAGGCTTGATTATTTAGGGTTTAGGCATCGGGAGGCTTCTTATAGGCGAAGAGGCAAGGTCGATGGAGGCCAGGGGGCCCACACCATGCCCTGGCGCGGCCTGGAGGGACCCACGCCATGGGGTGGTGTGGCCACCCTGTGGCCCCCCTCCGACTCTCCTTCTGGCTCCATGAGACTTCTGGGAAAATATCAACTTTGGCTTTTGTCTGGTCCAATTCCGAGAATATTGACTTTCTGACTTTCCTGGAACCAAAAACAGTAGAAAACAGGCAACTAGCACTGTGGCTCTTGTTAATAGGTTAGTCCAAGAAATCATATGAAAAGTACTCCAAAGTTGGAACAAAACATAAGAAAGTAGATAAAACCAAGCATGGAACATCAAAAATTATGGATACATTTGCAATGTATCAGCATCCCCAAGCTTAACTCCTGCTCGTCCTCGAGTAGGTAAGTGATAAAAAGAAAGAATAATTTTTGAGGTGACATGCACCATCAAAGACTTGATCAAAGTACTTGTAAAACATTCAAAGCTGGGATCATAGTACTTCAATCATAACATGAAAGACAAAGTTCTAGCAATAAAACAAAGAAACTATGTTGCAACATGAAAAGGCGCAAACAAAAGATTCATGAATAACAATGCTTAGCAAGACGTTTGTTTGTTTCACATAAAGAAAACATAGCATAGTGGCATTCAGGTTGTCCCTCATAGAGTAGAAAATATAAATGCATAGGACACCTTTAAAGTTCATAAGAGCGACTAGATACAAATAGTTTTAAACAAGCAATATCAAGGTATGCATCAATCAACAAGTCCCAGGACAATGCACATAGAACTAAGAATGGCCACTATGCTCTCAAAGTAGGTGCATAAAGATAGAAGGCGGAGACTCAATATATAAGTGGAAGAAAGGCCTTCATAGAAGGAAGTAGGGATTCAAGTTTCATAAAGAGCTTCCAAAAATTATGGTACTTATAGCTTTCAGCTCTCATTGCCCCTATCATAAGCATCTTGAAGTGATTAAGGTTAAAGTGAACAGACTATGGTATACATGCTTGACGAAGTATAAGTTAGAAATCGCATGTCCCTTGAATACGAGGGCCGCTCCTCATGCTACTCAAGTTTAGTAACCGGTAAGTTCTTGTCATTGTAAGTACATGTGTATCATAGAGAACAGCCAACGGGGTACCCCTTGCCCGATGATACGGAAGAATCCCCATATCAAAATCACAAGGCAAGCAGACAGCGAGCATCTCAGCAATCTTCTTAGTTACCATGGGAATATGGTGCTTTTTTTCTCTCGTTCCTCTTTTCATAATCTCATTTTTTTTCTCTTTTTCTCCTTTTCTCAATATAGGACTCTTTTTTATTAGAAGAATGCTTCATAGACAGCTCATTATGGTTACGCTGCAGGTTTCCATCATGTCAGCATGGATTAGACCAGCGACCCATGCGTTTCTCTAACACATATACATAACTCCATGGACTTACAAGCTCCCCTTTCATTTCACACCGACGACATCCATAGACAAAAGAGCATGATATCAACTAGGTACAAAGTACAAGTGCAATGTTGAAAGCGTTCCCCATGAAAGCATGGTTCTGCTAATTCCCAACAAATAAGTGCAAGCATATACAACATAGACGACACACTGGTTCAAGTTTATTAAGGGCAAGAAAAGTAAAGTGTGCCATCAAGTTCGTGAGAGCTTTAATCACTAGTTTTCTCATAACAAGTTTAATTTGGAAGGTAGATAAAAACATGAATATACTTGGAATAGCATAAGCTAGTAGGTAGGTATGGTGGACTCTTTGGAATAACTTGGTTTAGGAAGTTGGATGCATGAGTGGAACTCATACTTGGTTGTGGAGGCTTGCAAAAGACTGGGAGCGACAAACTAAGAGAGCAATAATGGCCATAATCATGCAGAGCGACAAAACATCATTGATCAAAGCATAAAGTGATATTACAAGTTGAAAACTAAAGGGATTTTACCCCTCCGACTGGAGAGATATTCTCTGGGACCTCTCGGAAGATATGATTTGGAAAGCATGGCCATGCGCGACTCGGTTAAGTGTTAACCAAGGCGACCGACTAAGAGTTAGTAGGATGACTCACTTATCTTGGATCGAGAAAGAGAGTCGAACTATTTAAGGGATGTCGATTATTCGCCTATAGTTCGACAAGGTATATCGTGAGGCAAAAGGGATTCAGACGAAAGTCGCATTGGAAAGGTATATCCTCATGACTCTTTGGTACTTGGGAGTCGACATGTTCTGCTAGGAGCCGCTACCGACTGATCGGTCACGAGTAATACTCGGTTCATGTCCGAGTCACCATGAGCCTGTCGGGTCACACACTTAAGAGCAGGAGCAAGTTTGGGTTAGACCCAAACCATAAATCTATTTGGGTTGGACCCAAATAAGACATGGACTAAGTCAGTGAGTTGGAATCGTAGTGACTAATATAGGCCTTTTAGTGAATTGGCCACAAGTGAGTGGAGCCCACTTTCACTCCCTATGTAAGCTGTGGCACAGGTGCTTAGAGCACACGGTTAGGTCACTCCGTGTGTTGGAAACCGTAGACCTAGTCCAGTCCTCTCGCTGCCGTACCAGACCTAGCAGTCCAGCGCCGTCGCTCCTCCTCATACGTGTGGACACTAGCGGAGGTGTTGTACGTTCAGCACTTTGACGATCGTGGATTGGAATGGATCGTGAGGACTGCACTGCATCAAGCGATGTGCTTCATCGATTCTGCAACTATGCGTCTAGTGGTAATTCTTGTGGCCTACTACCTCAGCTAGATCTTGGGATCACCGCGCAGGGAAAAAGTTTTGTTTATCTCTACGTGGCCCTACAATTAGCAGCTACTAGCTGTCCTTTAAATCTGCCATGAAGAGTTGTTGCATCCATGACCAAATAAGGCCTGCAACCATCCAGAAACCCTTGCCAGCAAGCTTTGAAACAAACAAAAGCCCTTCTAAAGCACTCCTTCTCCATTGCCCTCTTATTTTGTACTGAATTGTATGTCTGTCTATCTGTACAACACTACCTAGACTAGCCATCTCCACTTCGGCTTTGAAGCTGTAAAGCAACTGGAAACTTTCATTCAATGGACCATTGATCCTATCAAGAGCCATTTACTTTGCATAGAACATCCTCATGTAAGGTATTGTAATATTAAACTTTTGAGAAACTTATGTCTGTTTGCTCTCATCCAATCCATGATTGCATCTTCCAACCACCTAGTCTTTGCTAGTTTTGTTTTGTCCTTTGGCTGTCCCCCTTGAGGTGGACAAGAATGTTCAAACCGGTTACTTTTTATCTGAAACAAAATGAAAATGTCAGGTGTAGTTAACAAACTCTACACAATGATCTAAAATACACAACCGGTTGTAATACCTGAACCAAACTGCTCCTGAGCATAGTGGATGCATGCATCCCCCACCTACACCTCTTGTATGGGCACTTCACTGTGAACCTTGTTGGCCCACTCTTAATAACATCATAATCATTATTGGTGTGGATGCAATATGTAGTAAGGGCATTACGATAGTCCCACATCGTTTCAAATATGGTGCCTTCTAGAATCTTAGGATCGTTCCTATCCCACTCAATTACTGGCAAGTCCTCACCATAGTACTCGGCTAAAACGAGACTGTCATTGTTCTCCTTGTTCTATTCATCATCAGTGTCATCAAATCTGGCACTGTGGGCCATTTACTCTATGTGTTGATCCTCTAGTGCCTGTTTACTGACTCTATCTACCAATTCAGGAAACATCAACTCATCCTCATCATCTAGTGGAGGCGCTCCCTCGTCAGGCTCTGCTTTGTCCTCCACATCAGCCGCACGAGCGATTTGACTTACACTCGCAGTGCGAACATATGGTATTGTTGTGGACCTACAAGAAGCGCGGGGCACACACTATTAGCAAACAAAGGAGAGACCCATGATGCCCGACCACCTGATGGTGCCTGACCACCAGATGATGCTTTAACCCTCTTTCCCGTATGTTCAACTTTAGGTTGCACATGGAGACGAATTCAACCAAAACGATCGGCAGCGTTCAAAGAGAAAAGCATTACCAGATCAGCTTTGCTAGTTAGTGGGAGAAATCTTTGCTCTCTAATGTTGAAATATTTCAAATCAACTGAATCACCATTGCTCTAGGGGAATTTAGAATAGATTTTATCTTTCAAATCTCTGAGAGTTATGGAGGTTGCAACCACAGCTGGGAAGTAAAATCTAGAGAGATACTGTTCACAACCACGTATTACGCTAGTATCTAGTTTAACTGCCAGCAGAAATGCCAGCGCTAGATCAATCCTATTCGAAAAGTAAGGCAGTTAATTGAGCACCAGCGATTCATACTCAATTACTGCCTATAATCAATCCACAAAGGCAAACGATGCTTACCCAGATGGAATCCATGCGTTAGATCCCTCTGATTCCACCCAATCTTCTCCGTGCTCGACGGGGAGGACTGGTAACCAGTCGGTGTTGCATACTATTTTGCGAAAGGGGTAGATCTAGCGGGAGGAGGAGGGGAGCCGGAGCTGGAGTGGGCTCCGCGGCTAGGGGGAGGGCGCGGCTCGGTGGCCGAGGATGACATAAGGTAGGAGGGCACGATGGCAGGGGAGCGGAGGGGCGGTGTGGGAGCTATTCTAGGCTCAGGGGAAGCGAATGCTTTGGGTGAGCGAGAATGGCCGGTCCGACGTGTCTCCATGCGTCTCCACCCTTCACCATGTATGCAAGACCCATCCCAACGCGGCCCCACCCTCCACCACATATGCGAGACCCATCCCAACGCGCCCCCACCCGTCAGCATGTAATGGCCGAGGCCACGTAACGTAACGCTCAACACACGACCCGCCCCAACACGGTCCCACCGGTCAGCATGTAACGGTCAAGCCTTTGACCTGACGGCATCCCCCTGTCCGAGCGCCTGTGAGGGTTTCAGAATAGAGGGAGGGGAAAGTGAGGAAAAGTTATGCGGCTGGGGAAAACTAAGTACAACTAATAAACCGAGGGAACGAAAATAGAAGTCCCTTTATTATTTGCCTCTAGGGCATATCTCCTTCAGTCTCCCACTTACACTAGAGTACAAATAATCTAGCTGCATTGCTACTAATCATAAACCATATCTCATATGTGTTTATTGATCATGCTTGCTCATGGATGACTTACTGTCCTAAATCTGTTTCACCAGATTCATAAGGTCCTATTTTTCAAATCATTGATGTCAACTATTTTGACTTTCACACCATTATCATATAATTTGTTTTAGCATTTTGGTGATAAAATGAGACTTATGTTTTCTAGCTTATACAATGATGATCTATTAGTCAATAGAACTTTCAAGGTATCATGTATAACTATAAAACACACTTAGTCGAAAGTTGAACTTTCTCTAGACCAAAATTATACTTGCTAACATTTAAGTATTCTAATACTTCTATATTTATGTAAATTCTAATCAAAGTGCAATATTTTCACTTATATGTCTAGCCACGCTTTCTCTACATTCCAACTTAACTCTGATTCAGTGATTTAGAAATCACTCTAGAATCCTTGTTCTTAATAACTAAGAACATGGGTCACATTATGTCAAATACAAACAACATGGGTTTTACCTTGGAAAAACTATGGCCAAGGCATAGTTGATGTAGTGCATCCTTTTTCCCTGTTTTAACCATTGTTGTAAACACCAAGTCATTACTAAATACTTCTCCTAATCATTCAAGTAAGAACCAATTCTATCTTGAATCCATTCTGAACTCTTTTCAGAATCTCAACTAGGTTCTTCTGAACACTTTCAGAATTCCCGAAGTATTTTGACTTTTAATGTTTATTAAACATCCCGATCTAGTCACATAGATCACATACATTTAATATATGCTAAATTTCATTCATCTAATGATCTAATCATTTCTAACACCAAACACATTGTTCACTAATATTTCGAGTACATATTCAAGAACATTGTCACGCTCCCACTCAAATATTGCATCAATTTTGATATTCTAGGATGTTACTCATCTCCGACTCAAATATGTCATCCACATATTCTATTAGGGAAACCTCTTAGCTCACACTCAATTTGCAGACTTATCTCAATAATCCTGGCAAATCCAAAATTCTTTGATCTTTCATCAAATCGAGAATTTATGTTACAAGACTTCAGCAATTCTTGGTTGATCAAAACCTGCTTTTTGTACCAGTTACAACCTTTCGCTTCATACTCTTGAAGACTTTGCAATTTTTGAACAGTCCTTTACCAATTTCCTAATTGGACTTATTTGCTGCTTAAATCCAATAGACATTAAGCATTTGTCAACACAGCTTTGTGACAAAATAAGCTTTTATGTCTTCCTTTTAAGTTTCATTTCCATCCGTTCAACTTTGAAGTTTATTGGGAAGGATTTAAGTAATTCCATTACTTAATGAGATCAAGTAACTTTTACTTCATAATCTCAAATGTTACTGAATTTGGGATTTCATGACTTTGAGTCATTTCTTGTACTTAGGTCCATCAAACTTTCTTTGTATTTCGTAGGTATGTATTATTCCAATAATAGGACAAGTGAATCAAGAATGGAATTCTGCAATTGACAGAACAAGTTCTTGAATCCTACTTTCACCAAGTGTTAGTTGAAACACTTTATGATCATATCATTCTAGTTTCCCTCTATTTGTAAAGTTTTTTTCTAGAACATATTCCATTTTACATTCTTGACAATTCAAAGGTAAGGTCAAAACCTTTTGCTTACACTTTTGCCTTTCCACTAACACTTCTATGAGAACCTTTTCTCAAAAGAAGTACCTCGCTGAGACAATACAAACTTTGTCTTTTTCGGGCATTAGTTTGAAATTTGTATTCATAGTCTTTACTAAGAATGTACCACAAATACTTACTATTCACAATGATCTCGAACTATCGAGGTCTCTAGAAACTCGAGCATGCCATATCTCATATGGTGTTGTTTCCACATATCTTTAGATGTTCCTAATACCTTTGAGTGTTTACTAGTTCAATCTCTAACTCTAATTCCTAATGTTAAACCATTCGAAGATCATTTGGACCATATGTATCTTATACACTTCGATTATGATTTATTAGACATATCAATACAATTTGATTAGTCCAATCATCATAATTCGTGAAATAGTTTTTCACAAGTACCTTATATGCCAATTTGATATAAACTTTGAATTCGAAATCTCTTGGATCAAATCGCAAAGACTTTGGAATTCTCATTAATCTTATATCCATTTCATTTTGAAATCCTTTGAACAATTCAAATATTTTCAAACTTGTGTTTCATTAAGTAAATACACTTATTTACTTAAACTCACCAAATAATGATTTATACATCTGTTGAACGTACAATACATCATATCTATAAAATTCAACACTTCTTCGCATATTACTGTTTTACCAGAATGCGGAGTTTTAGTCATTCTGCTCAACAAGGCATGGTTCTGCAAAGTCTCTAGATTCAATATCTAAGACCTCGATCTTCATTTAACATGAAAAACATGTAGTAACCATAATGACTTAAACAATAGTGTTATTCATTATTTAAACTTGGATATCTTTTGGCAACTTTCATAAACGTCCTTTTATCATACTAATAAACACTAGAATAACTTGTTCATAATCTCAATGTGAATTATAAAAGAGATCATTCATAAAAATAGAACAACTGAATTGTTTCTTATTAATATGAATAACCGTCTCACAACAAGCAAGACACACAAATAAGTTTCACAAACTTGATTACAAACCTTTTATTCAAATCTACTAATCCTAATGATAAACTTCGAGGGAAGGAGTGTCATCGTCCATCAACTAGATTGCTTGCCATCATCATGCCATTGGTGCCCCTGTTCCATTCTGTAACTCTCACGCAGAGGGTCCTGTTTTCACTAAAACAAGATTTAAGTATCCAATACTTGAAACCTGCATAAGCGTTTCATGGAAACATTCATTGCTTGTATATCACATATACACTTTCTATTGATGATGATCCCATCTTTTGGATTCAACCTTGTCGAAGGTATCACGGTGGTCACGAAGAGTCATATCTTCTCCACCATTGGATTCATCTGGGAGATCTTCTAGGGGTTCACAAAGGACATAGAGGAGATGGTTTTCTATGAGGATCCTACTCAGGCGTTGGTATCAGTTGATGAAATTCGACCCATCTAACTTAAGTTTCTCCTCGTTCATTAATGGACTATATATGTTCTGAACTGGGGATGGCCATAATCTAAAAAATATTTGCAAAAAGGACTTAGACTAAGTTCATAATATGGAGTTCGAATGAACTCCCACTTAAATTGTCATCGCTAAAGATAGTTTTAGTGATCACACGACCCCTTTTCCCCACATCATCCCCGATCGTCACGACCTTTGATGTGGGTGCTAGGGTGGACCATACTCGTCGATCACATCATCCATGTGACCCATGCTTGATCTTTCGATCGCTGTGTTCCGAGGCCATATCTGCATATGCTAGGCTCGCCAACTCAACCTTAGTGTATTCGCTATGCAACATGGCTTACACCAAGTGTATGCGAATGTATATGTGTATGACACCCAATCATCACGGCCTGCCTCATAACAAAGAACTTTCTTGGTGGTGCACACTAAGGGAGAACACTTTCATTGGTATTAATTTAGGGATCATCCTATTTAAATGCTATCGTTATGTATCTAATACTAGCACTCAAACAAGATGCATAAAAATATTAAATCATATCTAATCATGTGAAATGACATGGTTGTCTTCCCGCTCTATGATCTCCATCAGGTGCTCTAGCTTGGCGCCAAGTCCACAACGCCATCAGTCTTGTCATTCATCATCACGATGATTACTACTACATGACTTAGCAATATGAAAAGTAAACTACCTTACCTTTTCACGTCATGCAACCATATCACATCACAAAGCCTTCCCTGCAACATAAAGTTAGACGCCTCTACTCTACATATTGCAGATTTTACGTGGTTGTTAAGGCTTTCACGATAGAACCATTTCTACCTACGAACTTCCGACCACAACATAGATACAATAGTTGTCGCTACTACACCCCTTTCAGGGCCTTCCGTTGTAGATTCCATATCAACTACTGTGAGAGAGACAAACACTCGCTAGCCACTTATACGGTACAAGCCGTATGTAGAGCATAGAACCAGTCTCGCGTAGGATTACGCGTAAGGTCGGTCCGAGCCGCTTCATCTCACAGTACCGTGATATGAACAAATACACGTGGGAATGTAACAACTAAGGTATCAATGCCCACTCTTTGCATGTGTCTATCCGTACTAGCATACTAACCATAGATCTAGGCTCTAATACCACTGTAGGGTTTCCACAGCAATAACAAAAAAATTACTACTCGGAATACCCTGAATCCCAAGGACCTATCTAGAAGTAATGCAGTAACAGAGGAAGACAGCGGTAACGTACCCTTGAAGACCGAGAAAGCATTATGCTCATGCAGGAGCGTGGATGATGTAGTCGTACCTGTCCGACCTTAAGGTTGCAAAGATCCTCGCACGTTGCACCTTGTCTAGATCCTTGTACGATGGCTCGGAAGCTTCAATAGCCTCACCGAGTTGTCACATGCATACGATGCAATGCGACGAATACTGAACTCCTTTATCCCTATTGGGGTTGCGAAATTAGATCCCCTGGTGGAATCCCCACAGCACAACAGTGTGCTGCAGGTGCATTGACTTTGCACGCACAGTCCTAACTTGGGACCACGCCACCGCGAAGGCAACTGGAGAGAAGGGGGTATTCTCTGAGGAAGAACGCCTCAAAGAATAGCTTATTGGGTGTCTTCTAGTCCTCCCATGGGCACCCCTTTATATAGGCTAAGGGGTGTGCCTTTCTCAAAGGCTAAGCCATATGGGACTAAAAATTGACTACAAAAGGGGAAAAAGAGGGGCTGTAGCCGTCTGGGCTTGAGGCGGTGGCCGAATGGGCCACCAGCCTCGCGCCGGCCCAACCAGCCACAACAACAGGCAGCAACAGCAGTAACGCATGGCGGCCTCCCGAGTGGGCCGGCCTCACGCCCACCGCGGCCCAAGCACGTGCCCCACGCGGCGGCCAGGCGAGCTGGCCCGGGTGGGTCGCACCGTGTCCCTGGCCCGTCAGCGCGACCAGCTCCCCCGCGAGCCCCTTGGGCTTGGGTTGAGCAAGGCCCGATGTGGCGGTCGGCGGTTGCGGCCTGCACCGCGCGGCGGCTACTATTCACCGCTCACTTCGGCTGGGCTGGTCAAACCAGCCCTATTTGCTATCTTTTTCCTATGGCTTTTTCCTAGGCCAATTTCCTCCAGGATTTTGGCCTAATGATAAAGTTACTTTATAAATTTGAATTTAAATATTTATTTAGAATATAATTATTCACAATTAACATATAATAATTATAAATTGCCATTTATCCGAAACACCTTTCGACCTTTTCCTTTCCTTCTTTTTCTGAACAACTTCAGATCTCTCTGGAACGATTCCGATTTGTTTCTCTTTCATGATTCCATCTAGTATGACGATCTCCAAGTGTCGTATTGCCCTTAAGCGTGTTTCCCTATGGTTCGAGAGTACTCTAGACATGATCCATATCAATGATCAACAGAGGGACCGGGATGCCATGTGACTCCTATGCACTCCACGAATCTCCATCGTGTTGAACTTGAAATGATATATCCAATTCCCTTGTTCGCGATACAAGACTTGTCCAATATTTTATCATCGGTATCATGATACCTTGTTCAATCTCGTTTCCAACAAGTACTATTTTACTCGTTTCCATGAAATACCATCTCCATGACCTAGTCATGTGTTGCATAACATAGATGTAATTCACCGAGTGGGCCTAGTTGTATCTTCCCGTCACACAGGAGAACAATTCCCACTCTTGATGCATATTGCCTCAACGTGCTCCTTAGGATACCCAACGTGTACCTTTATATCCATCCTATCATGATTTGATGGTTGATATAGTCAAAGCATCCTCTGGTAATAGTGATTGATATGATACCGTGGTCTAAGGATTAGGACAATCTGTTTCTTGACAATTGCAACATGAACTAAGTGACATGATCGTGTTGCAACAATAATTGGTGGGAAGTGTCCATCACATCATTCCAGATGATATGACTTCATTGTTAGTGACTTTTGTTTAGCCCACGATCCGGAAACCTTGATCATCATCTGCCCAATGAACTAGTTGAATAGAGGCTACTAGGGACCTGGTTTGTTTGTATACCACACATGTATCAATGTTTCTGCTTGACACAATTATAACAGGATATAAAACTATTATGAACTAATGAGATATGACAATAATACCCTTTTATTATTTGCCTCTAGGGCATATCTCCTTCAGAAGTACACTAGAGTCAGTGCATATGTTCTGTTCAAAAGAACATTAATCCACATTACCACACACACTAAAGTGTATGTGGTGGTGGAACCTCTGTCACACGGGTGCAACATTCCATGTGGAAGTTGCATTCTAGTTTTTTTTGGGTTTCCTAACCATGGTTTTAACACATGGAGTACACTAGAGTCACTACATGTGTTCTTTACAAAACACCTTGATCCAGATGACCACACACATTGAAGTGGATGCGTTGATGCAAACTCTGTCACACTAGTGCAACATTCCATATGGAAGTTGCATTCTAGGGGTTTTTTGGGCTTCCTCACCATGGTTTGCCACATGGAGTACACTGGAGTCATTGATCATGTGTTATTTTCAAAACCACGTTGATCCACATGACCACACACACTAAAGTGGATGTGGTGATGGAACCTCTATCACACTAGTGCACCATTCCAAGTGGAAGTTGAATTCTAGGGGTTTTTGGGCTTCCTCACCATGGTTTGACACATGGAGTACACTAGAGTCACTACATGTGTTATTTTCGAAACCACCTTGATACACATTACCACACACAGTCAAGTGGATGTGGTGATGGAACCTCTATCACACCGGTGCAACATTGCATGTGGCAAATGCATTCCACGGTTTTTTGGGATCCTCACCATGGTTTAACACATGGAGTACACTAGAGTCATTGATCATGTGTTATTTTCAAAACCACCTTGATCCACATTACCACACACACTTAGGTGGATGTGGTGATGGAACCTCTATCACACTGGTGCACCATTTTAAGTGGTAGTTGCATTCCAGTTTTTTTGGGCTTCCTGACCATGGTTTGACACATGGAGTACACTAGAGTCACTGATCATGTGTTCTTTTCAAAACCACCTTGATGCACATGAACACACACACTGAAGGATGTGGTGAGGCATCTCTGTCACACTAGTGCAACAATCTATGTGGAAGTTGCATTCCAGGTTTTTTTGGGGATTCCTGACCATGGTTTGACACATGGAGTACACTAGAGTCAGTGCATGTTTTCTTTTCAAAACCACATTGATCCACATGACCACACACACTAAAGTGGATGTGGTGATGGAACCTATGTCACACTGGTGCACCATTCTAAGTGGAAGTTGCATTCTAGGTTTTTTGGGGCTTCCTGAGCATGGTTTGACACATGGTGCACACTAGAGTCATTGCATGTGTTCTTTTGAAAACCACCTTGATCCACATGACCACACACACTCAAGTGGACATGGTGATGCAACCTATGTCACACTGGTGCAACATTCCATGTGGAAGTTGCATTACAGGATTTTTTGGGCTTCCTGACCATGGTTTAACACATGGAGTACACTAGAGTCATTGATCATGTTTTTTTTTCAAAACCACCTTGATCCACATGACCATAGATACTCAAGTGGATGTGGTGATGGAATCTCTGTCACACTGGTGCAACGTTCCAAGTGGAAGTTGCATTCCGGGTGTTTTGGGGCTTCCTCACCATGGTTTGATACATGGAGTACACTAGAGTCACTACATGTGTTCTTTTCAAAACCACCTTGACCCACATGACCACACACACTCAAGTGGATGTGGTGATGAAACCTCTGTCACACTAGGGTATATTTGAATTGCAAATAATTTGATGTTGGCCAAGTTGTATTTCAATGATTAAAACACACATTTTCCATTTTTAAAATATGATTCTAGTTTCTATTTGAATCCCTTAGTCTGTTTTGCCCTTGGTTTTTTGATACTAGTCACTTTTGCCCTATCTCTTAGTCACAAACTATCACAAAATCCCAAATGTATGCTCACTTTTGCTGCTACGCCCTGATTGGTTGACATAGTTGTCACACGGATCATGCACACCAAATGTTGATCCTCTATGATCCAATATAGATCCTTGCATGTGTCGTGCCGTTCACACTACAGCGTGAGAACGCATGGATGTCCACTTGCCATCTGGCCTAGCAACCCCGCCCCCTGTTTTATCCTTTGAGTTTTTAAGGGGCGCATCTTTCTCAGTGAGACTTCTACAGGAAGAAACACTAAGCCCCATAAACTAAATAATACGTCGAGTGGTCATGTCACGTTTAATCTCGTCTGAAAAGCCTACTACTTGTCACATGCACACGGCAATGAGTCATCCACGGCTGCTGCAATTTCTTGTCACTAGATTTTACTAAGGCCTATCCGATTTTTACCCAGTGCGCCTGTAATCTCACTTCCAACAGGCCCCACCGTACAAACCTTCCACATGTTAGCCGGCGGCCAAAGAGCTTCCTAACGCGCCATGAATTCGGCCTCGAGGAGGAGGGCCCCTCGAGGAGACCTAACATCCCTGCATTTAAAACCCAACCGTCTTCATCGTGTCCCTCACAGTCATCCCTCCCTCTGCCCAATCTAGCAAAACTCCAGAAACCTCACCCTACAGCCACCAACCTTCTCTACTTCGACGCCATGAAGCTAGTGCGTGGGGGTGAGTCTACGGGCATCGCTGCCGGGGTGTTGCTCCTGCTACGTGCAATGAGGTGCTTCTCGCCGCAGATCTAGAGGAGCAGCATGCAACAAGGGCGAGGAGGACGTCTAGTTTGACCCTTATGAGGACTATGTGCCTGCTGGTGTAGACGACTTCGGAGCCCTCGATGAGGGCGGGGAGTTCAACGATCATGCTCCGCTCGTGTACCTGGAGGTACATATATTTCTCAATGTTTCATACTTTCTTCTCGGGTTGTAGATGTACCTTTTAATCTGTACATGTAATCCTTAGTCTAGTCCTAATGACTGGATGCACCATACAAACCGATGCATGCAGAGATTTAGTCTGCTCTGAATGAATCCACATTCTAGATTTATTAAGTTATCAAGAACATGAACAATCTTAATTTAGAAGCGAGCTGGGGAGAAAACCGTAATGAACTACTGAACCTGTATAAATATGTTATTATTTTCAAAGTAACTTGGAATGGTTGCTCAAATATCTATTCATTATTTTGCTCATTTCTATTTGCACTTTATGCATTACAGGTAGATTTAGTGACGTGGACTCTGACAAGGAGGACAGGGTCAACAAGAGACGCCGTGTCACGAAGAAGATCAATATCAGGGGAATCCCTTTCCGCACTCGACTGGGGGAGATCAGGTGCCCTTTTTGTAAGAAAGGAGTCAACCCGAGGATTGACAACTTGATTCCACATGCGGTTGGCATCAGTAAAAGCCCGACGAGTAAACACAAGTCAGCGACCAAGGCTAAGCATGCTGCATATGACAAATTCCTGAGGGAATATGTCAAGACTGGCCTGGTGTCCCCTTACCTAGGGATCGGGGTAGGGATCGACAGCTTCTAGCCAGCGAACCCGTGGCTGTGCTGCCCGGCCCCTAATGATTTTTAATTGTCTTGCCGTTGCTAGAACCTGAAACTATGTGGTGTGTTGAACCTGATGCTATGTTATCATCTGTGTGTTGCAACCTTGCTTGATCATGCTTGTTTACACATAGTGGAGGACCTAGAAACTTCTAGAAGCCTGGGAAAATGAGTTTAAGTTGCCAAATTCTGGACAAAATCACTATGAAAAATCAGAAATTGTAAGCTTTCCGTAATCGGCAAGCCTGGGAGGCTTCCCGGGCTATAGGGATGATAGGCTGCCTATGCTTACATGACCCTTAAATTCATTGGGCATAATGATCACAAATAGTTGAGCACTACCTTCTGTCCTGTCATGTTCTTTCGTGTCAGCACTACGCACCTGCTGCAGAGCGGTAACATGACAATGGTATCCGTGACCGGTCTCCGCCATGCCATCGCCACGTCGCACACCCGTCCCATCGCCTACGGGGCACGACCGCCCAATTTAAGCCCTAGGATTGGAAACCGATGGTGCTCGCCCGGTAAAACGTGCTTCCGATTTGGTAAGACCAGAATAATGGTAAATGCAATTTACAATCCCCCTTTTACTCAGAGCCTCCCGTCCTCGTAGCATAACACTATGCAAAAATCCCCATCTCCTTTTGCCGCCGCAACCAACGCAAGAACGATTGATGTCGTGGCCACCTGAGCCACCGCAAGAACGATCGATGCCGCCTCAGCCACCGCCACCGCCACTCCATACCACCGCAATAGATCTATCCACCACCATGCCCATTCCCAGCCACCGCCACCAACACTAGGCCACCGCCGCCATAGTAGCTGCCGCCATGGATGCATAGTACAACGTGTTCGGTGACGGGAGCGACTTCACCGACGAGCACACCGACATTTCCCATGGCACCACCGAACTGATAGTCGTCCACACTAATGCGTTAGTGGAGGTGGACAAGGTCATCGCAATGTACGAGTGGTGGCTACAGGAGCCGATGGACAAGTACAAGATTGTCGGTCTAGACCTTGAGTATACCGACAACAGGAAGAGGGCGACGCTCCTGCAGCTGTCCATGCACTACCACTACCTCCTATACCATGTATGGAGGGCCAAATGGGTATGCTTGGAGCTTCGTGAGTTCATGCGGTGGAGGGAGATATACTTCGCCAGCGTCGACATAATGAATGACACTCCAAAGCTAGAGAGGGATCTCTTGGTTCAAGTCGTCAATCACGTCTATCTCCAACGTGTGTGGAGGCACCCGTACGACGATACGGGGAAAGCCGGCATGGCTAGACTCGCTGCCGGCATCATCGACCTCGAGTACGCCAACATGAATGTTAACTTTCCGAAGCACCTGCACGATCAATAAGAGTGGAGGTACCTGGATTACGATGCAATCTGGTACGCAGCCAAGGACACGTATGTATGCTATGATATTCTCAACAGGATCTGGCGGATTAGTGGGTGTATTGTTTACTATTATTAGTTTTGCATTCCATTCCTAGTTTATCTCACCTGTATTTTGTAAGCATTCTGTGTGTCAGAACGGAGCTCATATTATCCCCACGATACTGTATTAACTAGTATGAATTGCATTTCCCCTTTTTGTATGCTCAACTTTCATATTCGAAATTGTGGCTGTGCCCTTTGCATGTGGCACAATCCAGAACTGCCATGCATAGCCTGGGTTTATTACTGAATATAGCTACCTGAGATTATGGTGGGATCCACAAGATAAGATACCTTTGTCCACAAATGGGCACAATCTAAGGACACATTCATAAAAACGATGCTACCCAACTCGGCACATCATACTTGGCTATAGTGGCATAGACATAATTTTTGTTATAACGAATGACACAGTCATAAAAATCCCATATTATAGTTCTAAAAGGTAATACACTATAACACCCCAGCATTAGGATCCAATGAAGGATAGAAATAGGAATCAAAGTTTGTGCATGCATGCATTTGTAAAAATCAGGGTAATTTTTTCGCCAAATAAAAACCTAAAGAGATCAGAGTTCCTTTCAGTAACTACAGGTAGGAATAGCTCTTTATAGCGACTGCTATGAATTTTGACATGATCTTTAGGAATTATTGAGTCTTCAGGGAAGTTAGTTTGAATTCAAGTTTGAAATTTAAATCAATTTAAAAATTAGAAATTAGTAGTATTAAATTGTTTTCCAAAATACTTTATTAACATTGTTTGATTATATTATAAATATGTTAAACAACAATAAAGATTTAAGACAAGGAAAAATTGAATAAGAAATGAATTCTTATTTCTTTATTCCATAATAATAATACAAATGGTGATAAATACACCAAAAACAGAATATTACAGAGAATGGAAGCTAAAGAAATAAAACTTTATTAACTTATAATAATATCTTTACAAGATCCTTTACAAAAAGAATAAAAAGAAGGTTACAACTAAAATCTATAATACTTATCTATTCCTATACTAAATCTTGTGTATCCAGATCTTGTACCGGCAAATAAGATAAAACAACTAAAAGGAAAATAAAGGGTTAGTTAGTTTTACTCTTAGTGGTGAACAGTGAAGTGCACTGTTCATATTACATCACAGAGTAATAAAAAGAGGGGCAAGTTTGACCAGAACAGTAACTAGTAAAAGGGTAACATGTGAAAATTATTTCACTTGATCTGATCCAAAACCAGGCCACACAACCAGACCACACAACTAGACAACTTAGTCACCAAAATGCATGGAGTGTGCTATCAACACAGTAGCAGCAGTACAAGCACTCAAACAGAGCACCCAGTCGAAGCTCAGTATAGGGAACTCACTTTACCTTCTCAAGCACACACTCAGAGCTCATTGAGCTTGCAAAAACTTAACAAATCCACCAGGCAGTTTACCAAATCAACCACTAGTTCACCTCAAGATGGTGACATAAGGAGGGGGTGGAGCAGGTGGATAGCAAGGCCAAGTATAAGATCACAGGAGCAGCACCAGGAGGTGTAGAGCCAGATCAAGCCAGCAAGAATAAGTTAACAAGATCAAGCCAGCAAGCAACACCACAACCTCACCAACCATCAAGTAGTGTGGTGAGTACACATAAAACCATCACATGATCAAATCATCATAGATTAAATAGAGCACGTGTAGTCTTATATGACCTTCTCAGAAAAACACCCAAGTGAGGTGTATATCCATCCTAGAAAAAAGATAAAAAGGAAATAATAAATCTTTACAAGTTACTACCAAGATATCAGCCTTTGCATCACTGATCTTGAATAGAAATCTCTAGTTTCAGAACTAGATACACATGCATCCTTGAATAAACATTTTTGGGCACATCCTATGGATGGTAGCACCTCAAAAATGATACATCTTAAAACTTCATCTTAAACATTAAGGATCCACCCTTCTATTCTTACAGAAGCCTATCAAATCATTTTCCTAAACACTGTAGGAATTATACTTAGGAAGTATCCATCATAGGATATGTGAGATAGGAAGTGATGGCTCAATGCATGGCGCCCAGAAAAATGCTTGATGGTAGTGTTGATGTAGAGCTCGTTGGGAACCCCAAGAGGAAGGTATGATGAGCGCAGCAGCAAGTTTCCCTTAGTTATGAAACCAAGGTTTAATCGAACCAGTAGGAGCAAGGAAACACCTCAAAGGTGTTACTAGCTGAGCTTTGGCAGGGCGCACTACCGGTGCTATTAGCAACATGGAGACCTGCACAACACAACCACATAACTTTGTCCCCAACTTGCGATGAGGTTGTCAATCTCACTGTGTTTTGCGGAAAACAAAGGATTAAACGTATCAAATGGAAAGAAGTAAAAGTTTGCAGAAAGTAAACACAAAGCAGTAAATAGTTGTAGATTGTATGTAAAGAAAAGGACCGGGATCCATAGTTCACTAGAGGTGGCTCTCCTTAGATAGATAACATGCTGGGTGAACAAATTACAGCGGGGCAATTGACAAACACCGAGAAAGCAATACATGCATATACTAATCATCTTGACTCCTCTGAGACTTGATTGGGCATTACAACATAATACATAGACCGCCATCCAACTGCATCTATGACTAATAATCCACCTTCAGGTTATCATCCGAACCCCCTCCAGTATTAAGTTGCAAGCAACAGATTTTTGCTTTACGAACTGCGTGTAAAGTAAACAATACAATTGTTCTATGAACAAAGGATCGCTGTTTTCTCCCTAGTAGCAACAACACATCTAGTACCTTAGAGATTTCTGTCACTTCCCCAGATTACCAGAGGCATGAACCCACTATCGAGCATAAATACTAACTCTTGGAGTTGCTAGCATCTACTTGGCCAAGATAGCTACTAACAACGGAAAGCATGCAAGATCTCAAATAACAAAGACATGATAGAATCAATAATCAAACTGAAATAGCATCTCAATATCCATCGGATCCCCGCAAACACAACATGTAAGAATTACAAATAGATGATCTTGATCATGAACGGAGCTCACAAGATCTAAACATGAAAGCACAAAGGAGGAGAAACCAGCCATCTAGCTACTACATGGAACCGTAGTCCAAGGATGAACTACTCACGCATCACACCGGAGGCTTGCATGGTGATGAAGAAGGCCTCCAGGGTGAATTCCCCTCTCCGGCAGGGTGCCGAGAAGAGCTTCAGATCCCCCCGATCTAGGGACAGAGACCACGGCGGCTACAGACTCTTTCGTGGATTTTTGATCGGGTACTTAGGGTTTTCGTCCCGAAGGCAACTTATAGGTGGAAGGAGAGGCCGAGGGGGTGCTGGGGGCGGCCAGACCACCCCCTGGCGCGGGCCAGGCCTGGCCGCGCGGCCAGGTGGTGTGGCCAGCCCCCAGCCCTTCTCCGTATCATATTGTGGCACTTGATCCCTTCCGGAAAAATAGGCACTTTGGCTTTTGTCCCGTCCAATTCCGAGAATATTCATTTTCTGACTTTTCTGGAACCAAAAACAACAGAAAACAGGCAGCTAGCACTGTGGCTCTTGTTAATAGGTTAGTCCAAGAAATCATAATAAAAGTACTCCAAAGTTGGAACAAAACACAAGAAAGTGGATAAAACCAAGCATGTAACATCAAAAATTATAGATACATTTGCAATGTATCAGGAAGCAGTAGGTGAAAACAACTATTTTTCCATAGCTTTGCCTCAGACCAGCATCACAAGCCTGAGAACATTAATGAGTACCACAGGCTAATTTATCCAATCACAATAGAACACAAATAGAAAACATCCCAGCATCTGGATGAAACCTGTGTACCATTCAAATGAAGGTGTCACAAGGGCCATCCTAACCAAGCAGTTCTACCAGGGATTTTATAATCCAATGTTTTCAAAAGAACACTTAATCATTTTCCTAACACAACAATTTGGAATCATATTTGACATCTCTACATTCTATCATCAGCAATTATCAGAGAGTAATTGGATTAGACATCCAACTCCAATTATTTCATACCAAAGCATATCAACAAGAACCAAAGAATTAATCTCAATCTAGATTATAGCCATGATGTCACCAATCCGAGACATGACAATGCGTAAAAGTTCAGTTAATAGCTTACTGACAAAAATTACTGTCAACACCAATAGCCACAGTATAATAGTGAACCCTACACAACTATATTTAGTAGGAAACCACCTCAGATGAACATGGCATCAAGGGATGAACCCTACCACAGAGGGATGAACCCTAGTGCCGTGGACAGACATAAGTAGGGTTCATACGTTGCAAGCACTCAGAGAGTAGCAAGGTAAGCTAGAGAATAAGAGAGGGAGAGAGAGAGAAACTCACCAGTGGTCCTCGCTAAAGTTAGGAGAGGAAACAGAATCACTGGTGAGCGCACACGGCGACATGGGGAGCACCCGAGGGCGCTGCAACCCGCGCCAAGCCATGGCACGACAGTCACAGCCACACGGTGAAAGGATAGAGATGTCGCCTAGAGGGGGGTGAATAGGCAATTTCAAAACTATTACGGTTTTGGCTTGATAGAATACGGAATTAAACTAATGTTTATTTTACAAGCACAAAACCTAAATACACTAGGCTCAACTAAGTGCACCAACAACAAGATAAGCTAAGCAAGATAGCACAAGATAACTATACCACAAGTGATAGGCAAGATATAAGTACTTCAAGCTCGATGGCTATCACAAGGAAAGTAAGCTCGGGTATAGAGATAACCGAGGCACGCGGAGACGAAGATGTATTCCCGTGTTCCCTTACAAGTAATGTATGTCACGTTGGAGAGGTGTGGGATTCCACGAAGGATTTCCCGAAGGCTCACCTTCTTCTCCGAGTCTATCCCACGAAAGAATAGGCTCTTTCCTTATGGCTAGCTTTTCCTCCACTTTGGAGATGGCAAGCTCCACAACCACTTCACAAGCTCCACGAAGGAGAAGCCCGGGTCTCTTCACAATCTTCCAAGAAGAGAACAACGCGGCACCAACCGCAAAGCCAACTAGGAGGTCACCCTCCAAGAGCAACAAGCTCATGGTCTCTCACTCGAACAAATCATAATGGAGAGCTCAACACTTATGCAAGAATGCAAAGCAAGAACACTGTTCAAATCCTTCACTCTCAAATCCCACCAAAGCAACAAGTGCTAGGGAGGAATTAGAGAGGAAGAACAATGGTGGAAGTCAACCAATGACTCCAAGATCTAGATCCAAAGGGTTCCCCTCACTTAGAGGAGGAATTGATTGGTGGGGATTGTAGATCTAGATCTCCTCTTCCAAAGCCCTCAAAAAGATGCAAGAATCATAGGAGAGAAGGGAGAGGAAGCAAGCTCAAGAGGGTCAACAATGGAGGTAAATTTCGGGCTCAAGAACACCCAAAAACGTTGGGGGAAGAACCCCCTTTTATAGGGAAAAGCAAATATGGACGTTGGAGATAAAACAGCGAAAACTCGGTTGGACCGGCCCCAGAACCGGGAAACTCGGTCCCTAGGCCGGAGGACCGACCTACAAACTGGAATACCTCTGTTTGCCAACCCGGAATAGACTCGGTCGCAAAAACCGAAAAATCTGGTCTGAGATCCGGTCTACCGGAGCTAGAACCGGACCGTCCGGTGTGGGACTCGGTTGAACTAGATCCACAACCGAGATGAAACAGACTTTATGAAAAATGCAATAACTTTTGCATCCGGACTCCGATTTCGATGATCTTGGGCTTGTTTTAACGAGGAAAACAAGCTATACAATATGGTGAATGAAAACATCATAGTCCAACAAAGAAGTATAGAACCAAACTAGGAAAGGTATGAAGCCTCTCTATAAGAAGAACCGGTAAAACCTTCAAACTCGAAAACGACATAGAAGATGCATACGAATTCCGTTTTCGATGAACTTGGGCGTGTTGAAGAGCTAGCAAAAGGCTAAAGAAACACCAAGAAGCAACAAAATAGGAAGATGCAAAGTATGCAAAGGATTGAGCTCCCTACGACGATGTGATCAAGTTACCCAACCGAAAGCCCCTCTTGATAGTGCGGCTATCTATCCTATAACTCGGTCTCCCAACAACCACCTTGAGACCAGTAGAAGGAAAACCTAGTAAGGCCATACCTTTGCCTTGCGCATCCCGCTTGATCTTGATGACAACGCTTCAAGCTCCATCCAAGCCGGAATGCACCACTTTATCATTGTTGCTTCGTGAAGACTCATAATTTGCTCCCCCATACACCACTATGGGATAGCTTCATTAAGACACGTCTTCACATGTCCATTATCACCAATATGGATGGCAAGCTTCAAGAAAATGATCTTCTCGAGATGCTTATCTTGAACTTGCCCTTCTCAACCTTGATGACGATCACCACTTGATGCCATCCTCTCATGGGCTATATGGGATCTTCACTTTTGAAGCATTCCCATGGAAAGATACCTATCCCATATATAAAACACAAAGGAACATATATAATGGGTTAGTTCATGATGCATAAATGACAAGGCTTACCACACCACAAGATCCATGTGGTACATTCTTTATGCTTCATGTGTTGACCAACTTGAAATAACTCTTCACTCTTTGTATTGGTCAACCAAGTATCTTCTCATGCTCCATCTCAATATCTTGAGGTACATAAGGAACTCTTCATTTGATTACATGATCTAAATCTTAGTCAACCATAGATCAACTAATGATGCTATCATGACAACAACTTAGAGACATATCTTGAATTCTTCTATTGAGATCACACTCTCAAGATCTTGAACATATCATATTCTTATCTTCAATTCGATGATCTTGATGCCAAAACTCAAGGTATATCTCTATCTTCATGGCATCCATTCTTGAATCTAACATGTGGACTACAAGCATGACCTATGGAATATTCCTTCATATAAAACTCAATGAAAACATTAGTCCATAGGGATGGTCATTAATCACCAAAACTACACATAGGGGCAATTACCCTTTCACACGAGTAGCAGCGGTGGCACCACAGGACCACCAGAATCCCAACACAACACCACCGGGGAGGCGGAACTCCACATCACCGGCAACCCCCAAACCCTAGGATTCGGGGTGGAGTCAGCCTGGACGGGAGAGGGGCTTACAGACGAATCGAACATGACCAGATGGCAAAGCAGCGTCGGCTACCTCGCCACACACCACGGTGGCGGCCGAAGTAGCCCAGGGAGGCCGGAATCGAGCGGCGATAGCGTCGGCATCATGGCAGCTCGCAGGGACGAGATAGTAAGGGAACGAGAGAGAGAAGGGGAGGAATCGAGTGGCACTAGGCCGCTCGAGGCAGAGGGGTATGACCAGCCCAAATGGACCGAGTCGGGGCTAGGCCAGCCTAATGGGATAGGTCCAGTTTAAAAGGGAAAGCCTAATTAAATTGTCAAATGACCAAAATACCCCTAGTACTTAAATGCTTCTAAGAAATATAATAAAAATCCTAAAAATATAAATAAAATATCAATGGACTCATAGAAATGTCCTCTATTCAAGAAAAATAACAAATGGAATTTTAGGTAATTAAATTTAAAATTATTATTACTAAGGTATATATTCCTTTGGAATTTTATAAAAATATACCAAACACATAAAAATTGAATAAAATTCACTTTTACAATTCTAAAAGGGAGTGCTATTATAGAAAAATGCTAGTTTGTATTTTGAAAAGTAAATTAAGTGTGATAAAAATAAAGTCTTATTTCCTTAAAGAAATTTTAGTTAAATATTTAAAAGAGCTAAAAACTAAATAAATTCAGTTTTAAACTCTTAAAATAATACTAGTCATTAGAAAAATACTAAATATAATATTTATGAAGATTTCCAAAAACTTTAAGTAATACTTTTCTTTTAATTAAAGAAAATAGAAAACTTTTACTAAGAGGGTAAAACACGCCAATAAGCAGATAATAAACCATTGGATGACATTACTATGCATTGCATATTACTTCTTTAAATATTTTCCTTACCGAGCAATAATGGTTCTCTTTAGAAATCGAAGCTCAAGGTCAGGTGGAAGCATCCGACTTCACTACCTTGTAGTCAGAAGGCAAGTTCATCACTTGCTCATGTCCTTAGAAGAGTCTTTAAGAAAGTATTTGAAAATTGTGTGTTATCACCTATGTTCTAAAGGAGACAAAAAATAAGTATTTTCTCAAACAAATGAATTGCTATTATCATCCTAAGTGATGATAAATACTAACAATTGTAGGGGAATCTAAGATTCCAATTGAAAACAACTAG
This sequence comes from Avena eriantha, assembly GCA_910589775.1. Classification (NCBI taxonomy): domain Eukaryota; kingdom Viridiplantae; phylum Streptophyta; class Magnoliopsida; order Poales; family Poaceae; genus Avena; species Avena eriantha. The sequence continues at coordinate 157,099,346 of OU342741.1, read as the reverse complement.
GACTTAATAACCCATGACATCAGTGATTCTAGAGCGGTATATTACGCGTTAACCATAATATTTGGAATGGGAAGGAGAAGTCAGTTGTATCTTCTTCCTCTCGCATGCATCTAGATGGCTAGGTCATGGCTGTTATCCTCGTAGCGTGCATTTATTGGTTATTCATAGAGGATATGCAGCATATGGGTGGGAGCCCTCAACGTCCCACGATAGTTCTGGTATCTGACGGTCTATACTAACCATTGCCGTAATTCAAGATGTGGGCATGGAGTACACCAAGGGGACATGCGGGTCACGAAGGGGCAAGTGATTGGCTTGGATCATCTACTAGGACCCACATCATGGAATTGTGGATGGGAAAGTACGCCCGGTTGTGCAACAAGGAGTTGGTCTCTTATGGGTAAAGCAACACACCTCTGCAGAGTGTAAGAATTGTGACATGTTACTCCCTGTTCCGGGAAGGAGCTACGAACGCGGCAGGAAAGGAACTCCATGAAGTTCTAGTCAACCTGTGAAGCCTGATGGGCATACTTTTGATAATTAAAATCAATCTTTGAAGAAATGTTTACCAAAACTGCATAGTACCAAGGATGTATCGTACGAGGTGGTAGATAGAGAATCAAACTTCCCACCTTGCATATGGTGAACTTGCTGGGTAACGATTATACTCACCCTTTCCTTTGAACCCCTTGATAGACTTTGAGGGCCAGAAGGATGACCAGGTGTATGCTAGAGAGGTCCAGAACGACGTCTACTATGAAGAGCCAGACCTATCCGGTGGAATCAAAGGAGTGGACTACAGGATACAATATGGAGCTGAAAACAACGAGTCGGAGTAGTTGTCAGGATGTACTCTAGTTACCTAGGTTGAGCCGAGCAACCCGAACTCTATAGAATAAGTTGTTGAGCTCACGTCTTTATTACCATTGTGTTTTTTTGTTCTTCCACTGAACTTATGAAATAAGTTATTTGGTTTGTAAGTTTGAACCTTTTGAATTCTTGAACTTCTGGTATTGTAATAATAATGACGTGTGTATGTTTGTAATTTGGACCCACAATGTTTCTGTTGTACCACTCTAAGGGATGTGATATTTATGGAACGGTGTTCTGTGGATGTCATGTCAATGACTATAGTGTACGACATATGCAGTGGTATGCTAGGTCACCGCAGCTGGTATCAGAGCAATTGCTTTGACCTTAGGTTGGAAACCTAGTAAAGGGAACTACCTGTATGAGTTTAGGAGCAACGGTAAAGAGTTCTCTAGATTATATGATGAATATTCAATTGGGAATATTTCGTTATATTTTTAGTGTGACAATTCTTTATTATGATGCATCATTATGGTTAATGGATACTAATTATGAATATTTTATATATAGTGGAAATGGCACCAAAGTTTCCAAAATAGACCCTGGCAAGGAAAGAAGACTCTCGATGATTATCAGGGGGCTTTAACTGAACAGCTTCGAGAAATTTTGAGGGCTTTTGGTTGCCCAACTAATATTCCAGTCAATACCATGACATACCATGATGGGCGAATGTTAGCCAAATATCGTGTTAGCATCCAACTACCAAAGAAGCTTGGTTTATATCGCGACTTACCTATGGGTGAAGTTAGAAGTCACCTAGCATCATACCATGTTACTATTGTGGAGGCGGTAGCCAATGTTCGGGAGCACAAAGCAGAAGAGTTAGCTGGAAGCACATATTCTGTGATTCCTCATGACTCTATAGACGAGGAACCAGAACCAGATCATCTTACTTTAGTAAAGAAGCATCCAAAACTAGCTTCTAAGTTTATGGATCTATATTGACTGATGGTTGGGTCTTTGTATAAGACACATCAGGTTATTGTAGAAGATTAGATTGATATGTTAGAGGATTTAACTAATCCTGAATGAAGGGAGAAGTTAGCATCTAAACTGGAGAATGAAATAGGGGATAGGGGTAATCCAATTTTTAAGCATATACCTATAGATCCAACATCTTTTACACCATATCCTTATTCACCTATGTCAGAAACCACAAGATATCCTGATGAGGACACTAGTCATCCTGTACCACAGAGTTCTTGGGGAACTGAGGACTCGGAACTACCTATTGGAAATTCTGAAGGATGGAGATACGGATCGATGGATGGATCTGTCAGGGATCCTATTCCTGTGGAAGACTCAGTTGGAGATACCGGGCAAACTAGTCGCATGGGAGTGAGATCTAATTCCGTTGATGGAAGAGATGTCCATGTGGAGGATGTAGAGTCCAATGAGGAAGATCCTGAAGAAAGGGTGTTTGAGTCACCAGAACATTATCCTACTCCAGATAACATGCACTATCCAATCATAGCTGAGGACTATTGTACCCAGCAGAGTACTTGGGGAGCACCGGAAGTGGAATATTCTGTTGATTCCTCTGGAGTCGGGATGCAGGAGATGATTGATGAAGATAGTGATGAGGATGATTCTGAAGATACTTCAGATGAGTTGGAAGGTATGGATGCACTTCAGCTGGATGATGTGTCAAGTTCGGAGACTTCTGATACTGAGTATCATCTTTTGAAGAGGCAAGTCATTCCACAGACGGTGCGTCGTACTTCACGTCAACACGGTTGTACTCTGGGTATGTACAATGAATGTCGCAGCTTCTGGAGAGCGTGACCTTGAGGAGGAGTATGCCAGTGGTGATACGAGAGTTAGAGTCTGAGCACTGGATGTAAATAAATAAGTGGGATAGTATCCACATGAGTTGTAATACCTAAATGGTATGGGCTTGTAATGACGTCGTATTAAACTATGTTGTTTGTAATTTATAATATGTGAAATGCATATTTGGTTCTTATTTGGATTTTTTCCCATTGTGTGACTAGTTCTGTGCACGAAGTTGATCTCAGAACACATATGCATAATGTAATTATGAGTGTTCACTTTATGTTACAGGACTAGATGGGGTATGTAAATGGGTGTAGAGGATGTGACTAAACAACAGCGCATGGAGCACAAAACTAAGGAAAAGGCAAATGAAGATGCCAGAATGCAGGTAAACTTACCACCACCACCAATGAGGCTGTTGATGGAACAGAACTTTATGCAGTACATGCAAATGATGCAAGAGTCCCAGAACAAGTTCATGGAAGGATTAGTGGATCGAGTGGAACATCAGAGGGAACCTGAAGGATGCGGTGTGAGTCTTTCTGACTTTCAAAATGCAAGGCCGTTACCTTTTGCATCAACCCCTGAGCCAATGGATATAGAGGATTAGCTAGCAGATACAGAGAGAAAGTTGAAGACTGTAGGATGCAATGATGAGGAAAAGTTGAGGTATGCAACACATCTCTTAACTGGGCAGCATCTTAGTGGGAGAATCAGCTAGCAATGCAACCTCCAGGTAGGGAGTATACCTGGGAGGAGTTTAAGCAGAGATTTTGTGAGTATCATGTTCTAGAAAGTGTGATGGAGTTGAAGCGTAGGGATTTTGAAGAGCTTCAGCAGGGATATGCCAGTGTCATGAAATACATCCGGGAGTTTAGTCAACTATCTCGTTATGCTGAGGATGAAGTGAGCACTGAGGATAAGAGGAAGAAATGTTTCCTGCGTGGTTTAAATCCATTTGTTAAGATGCAGCTGAGGTTGGCCATTAAAGCAACTTTTCAACAGTTACTACATGCAGCAATCACATTTGAGGATGATTATAAGAATGTCCAAGAGGACCGAAGGAAGAGAGCAAAGAAGGAAACTAAGAGGATTCAAGCAAGCAAGCCTAAAACCAATTTGGAGTTCAAACCCAGGAATCGACCCTTCAACAACAACAACAATACTAACAAGAATAGTAGTGGAAGTCAGTCCAACCATAGGAGGAATATTATATGCAACAATTATGGTATTCCAGGGCATTTCCAAAGGGAATGTAAGAAGCCAGTAATCATATGTTATGGTTGTGGTCAGAAGGGGCACATTAAGCCTGATTTCCCAAGCAAACCACCAGGTGCTTGGCCTACAACAGGTGGTGGTCAAGCAAGAGGCGGAGGTGGACAGCCTAACAGAGGTGGAAGCTATGGCAAGAATGACAATGGCAAGAGAGGTAGGCCTACTGGAAAGCTGAATTGGGCAACCTTGGAGGAGGTGGATAACACGGATCAAGCGGTGATAGGTACGCTCAATATTCTCACAAATCCTGGAAAAGTTCTATTTGCTACCGGTGCAACTACTTCATTTATATCTGAACAATTTTGTGATAAGTTCGGGATTAGAAGGGCACCGTTAGAAAAACCTATGACTAAAGTTATCGTTGGAGGGATCATGGTAGTTAGAAGCATTAAATTAAACCAAGTTATCTCAATCTGTGGTCAGACCTATTATGTGGATCTTTAAGTGATTCCATTAAGGGGAATAACAGTAGTGCTAGGAATGGATTGGATGACGGACTATGGAGCTCAGATCAATTGTGAGGAGAAAACCGTTTCAATCAAGTCTCCAGGCGGAGGAAGGATAGTCTATCAGGCGGATAAACATAGCCATATCATAGTGGATCTGCAGTTGAACTCAATGAAGGAGGTCAAATTGGAAGATATTCCTGCAGTGAAGGAATTTCAAGATGTTTTTCTAGCAGAGTTACCAGGAATGCCACCTGATCGAGAAATAGAGTTCACTATTGACCTGATAACTGGTACAACACCAATAGTCCAAGCACCGTATAAGATGGGACCAAAAGAATTAAAAGAGCTTAAGGAGCAAATTGATGAGTTAGCCAGAAAAGGATTTATTCAGGAAAGTATATCCCCGTGGGGAACTCCGATAATTTTTGTGGATAAAAGAGATGGAGGACGAAGAATGTGTGGTGATTACAGAAATCTCAATAATGTTACCATCAAGAACAAGTACCCATTACCAAGAATTCAAGATCTATTTGACCAAGTCAAGGGAGCTGGAATATTTTCCAAGATTGATCTAAGATTAGGATACCATCACTACTAGGAAAACACACGTCTGTGGCGCACCTACTTTCCCCTTTCGTGGCGCACTAGGGGTGCGCCACGACTTCTGTGCTACGGCTAAAAAGTGCCCGTAGTGCACTGCCAGGTGCGCTACAGGTATCTCGAGTTAGTAGTGCCGCACAACACAGTGCGCTACCACTGTTTTTCCTATGGCGCATGACAAGTGCGTTACTAGTATCTAGTTAGTAGTTGCGCACTGGCTGGTGCGCCACTACGGTTGTTTCTGTGACGCATGACGTAGTGCGCTACTAGTACTTGACCAGGTGCGCCACCAACGTGGTGCGCCACTAATCACGTATATGTGCGCCATGGCTTAGCTTTTCAAAAAACAAAAAAAAAATACTCAATACAGATGATATTCAATACAGATTATATACAATACAGCTGATATACACAGATATACAGTATAGAAATAAATACACAGATATACAATATAGAAATAAATACACAGACAAGATAGAAACAAACACATATAGATAAGTCACATACATAAATACACAGTATAAGTTATATTATTTCGATCAAGTTACAAAGTAGCTAGTAATGAGATGAATACATGTCTCAACCAAGTTAGAGCTCACGGAAGCTCGCTTAGACATCTAAAGTAGGAACATGCATGACAGACAACCAAGGACGATAACCATCACCGCGACGGAGGTATAGGTCTTCATCCGGTTCCTCGTCTTAACTCTCGCTAGATAGCGCGCGTATCTAGCTTCCGCCTCCGCCATAGTATTGTACCCTTTGTAGCTATTGCCGCTGAAACGGTGCACCTGTCTCCGACAGTCTTCCCAATCATCATAGACTCCAGGAACCCGTCCCTCGTACACGACGTACCACATCATCTAAAAGTTGGCAATAATAATTAAATGATGGTGAAAAAACAAGTAAAAGTCGCATATAAAGATATACTTATCAAATAAGGTAACAAAGTAAGCAAAAAATACCAAGTAGTAGCATGTACATGTCGACACACACAAGTACACGTGGGGATAAAGAACTACAACTAGACCAACACATCAAGACTTCTGGCTCGGCTCAGGGAATGGGAGGACGCCTTGTTTCGTCATGAACTCCCTATAGTCACCCTGCATCTTTAGGCGATCTACTACGTCACAGTTATTCGGGGGATTGCCTCCGTAGAAGACCCCCCTTGAAGTCATGACATCACGGCTGATGATTGCCCCAAACTGTTGCTGGATACGATACATCTCTTGTCTAATATCTGAATCATTGATCCTGGCCTTGACTTCGGCCCACCGTTTGAGATGATCTGGCAGCGTAGAATTCTGTTGCTCTAGTAGGAATGCCCTCATGTGATGGAGTGCATAGGAGGCTTCCTTCTGACTGCCTACCGGCTGCTTCACGCAGGGAATTCCGTCACATGGGTGAAGACGTGCCTGCCAAACTTGAGCTTCTTACGCACGAAGGTGGCGCCTTCCGCTGAGGCATAGCCGGTGAGAGCATCATCCAGAACTTCCTTGATCTTGTCGTAGTTTTTCTTCTTTTCTTGACTACCTGAGTCGAAATACGTGGCTTGCGAATGTTTCGGCGACAAGCAGATGAGTGTGCAGTGTTGATCTCTGTGCAAAACAATTCAAACGGAATGTGTTGGAAAAAGAATGATGAAAATCTAATAAAGCATGTTATGGCGGCGAGTGAATAATGACCTACTCGGGAAAGAAAGGCACGAGAATGTATTCCTTTGTCTTGTTCGCCACCAAGATGCCTTGGAGGTACGAGGCCACGAATCGTCGTTCAATGGCGCTTCCCAAGCAGCCATCACGCATGTAGTAGGGGTCCACTATAGCAATGCCCGAGGTGTTCTCTCTAATGATCTGAATGGCCAGGCTGAGAGAAAACAAGCGTACCATGGTATAGTGCAGCGGATACAGGTGGAACATATTGAAGATGTCGTCAAACCACAGGAAGAACAGATCCACGGGGACATTATCAACGAAGCCCAAGCCTCGTGGCACCTTAACCACGAATACCGGGTGCGAGGGATCTTTCTCCGCAAGAAGGCGTCTCTCTATCGTCAGCACACCGTCATGCACACTCCTCATTTCTGAAGTGGTGAGCCTGAGCAATTTCTTAGTTAGCATGGGCTCACCCGCCACATGCATCCTCCACATAATACCCTTTGGTCTTGGTGGCCCGTCCTGAAACCTGATCGGATTCGCAGTTGACGCCACCGGCTGGCTCGAGCTGCAAGATTTTCTTTTCCTGGTCTTCTTGCCTTTTGGGAAGTGGGTAGGCACCGCAATCTGAGCATCGATCGCCCTATGTAGTGTGTCAGGGCTTAGAACAAAGGGCCGGTTGGATGTATCCGCTGGCTCAGTGAAGGTGCAAGCTGGAGGCGTCTCCTGAGAACCAAAGAGACGTTTGTTGCAAGTGGCTTTCTCTGCAGGGCCACCAGCTGGGTCTTCGTTTAGGTCACCGGGGAAAAGATTAGTGTTGATGAAATCATCGAAGTAATCTTCGTCATCCTCGTTCGGATCCTGCGCCATGGTCATGTCAGTATGACCAGCCGAACAATCGCGTGGAGGTGACGGTGTGGGGGTCTTGCCATGGCTTGGCGCTGGCACGACAGGCAGTGTTGTTGTTTGTGGGGTGATGGCCCCGGCCTTCCCCAAACGAATCATGCTCTTTGTCCATAGCAGGAATAAGCCAAAGCAACTTCTGAGGACAGCCGACTCTTCTTCATCTGCTCCTGGGGGTTGAATGGGAGGTTCCAGGTCATCGCAGCCCCTTAGCACCCGGATAATTTTAACCCTATGCACGCTATCTGGCATCGGCTTTGAGTGGAACGTGCGGTGCAAGGGTTGAATGATGGTACCCTTGGCAACATCCCTCAACTCGTTGTTCACAAAGCTTAAGAGAGTGCATGGAACATCCGTCTGCGAAAAACATGTATGGCATTAAAAAGATGCCATAAAAGTAATAAATGCCAAGGCGGTAAAGTATTTGGTTTACCGTGATGGCGACGAGCTCGGTAATGTCGAGGCACCACATACGATGACGGGCGTGCAAGAGATGGAGGGGCTTCTTGATGGCACGGTGCTGGCCGCCGATGTATTCTCCCTATCGGTTGCATTAAGCTCCGGCGCCGTGGTGATGGCAGGGGGAGTCACCAATTCTTCCGGCGCCGCCGTGCTAGCGGGCGGAGTCACCAATGCTTCCGGCGCCGCTGTGCTAGCGGGCGGAGTCACGAACATATAATTCACCGGGATCCCTGGCGCCGCATTGTTTGAGTGGCTACTGAACATGCTTGGAATCGGGCACGGCCCTTGTCGACCACCCGCACTCCAGTTCGCTATTGACTCCACCAAGGTAGGCAGGATGGAGGTGAAGGTGATTACCAGGTTGTCTTGGACGATCTGCGGGATCCGCGCCACTTGTTCCTTAAGTTCCCGAACCTCGCGGTTTTCCTCATCGCTCCTTCCCTCCACACGCGTCCTCGGGGGTGGACCAAAATGATTCACCCAATTCTTAGCCCCGAAGCCGGCCAGACGGCCAGCCGACGATGGCTTCTTTGTAACCGGCATGATTTTCTTGGCCCGGTTCATCGCCCTGTTAAAAGGGTTATCCCACCGGGTGGCCGCCGTTGACCCGTGGGATGAGGAACCATGGGATCCCTGACTAGCAATTTCCTAGTCCCGTAGAAGAAATAACGTGAACCATTTAGAAATTCGACTTGATCGATTATAATGTAATCGACTTGATCCGCGGTAATTAAATTACTTACCGCAAGAACCTCGAAGTCCTTCACCTTAGTTTCTACGGTGAGTTCTTTGGTTTTGGGGTCCACATGGTAACAAGCCCTGATGAAGTTTCAAAGCTGCTTGTTTTCGAATTTCGAAAAGGGTTTAGGTATCCCCTTAGCTCTATACTCGTCGTCCTCCTTATCCCATTTGGGCTCCGCCGCTCTATAACCACCAGATCCGAGATGGTGGTGACCTATATTCATCGCCCGCAATTCCTTTCCCCGCTTACTCGAGGCCTTGGCTGCTTCGGAGGTACACTTGGCCTTGAACTCCTGGAATTGATATTCGGTGATCTGCGGGTTAATCTTTTGGATCTCCTCGAGACTTTTCTCTTCTTTAAATATCTTCTTCTTTATCCGGGTTCTCCAGCTGGCCAGGGCGGTGCTCATCCTCGTGAGGGCGGATTTATTTACTTCATTCCCATGATAATCTGTGTTCCGATACTGAAGGGGGAACTTGTATCTTGCGTGCAGCTTCTCGAAGAGGAGTGTGCGCAAATGGCCATTATCTTTATGCCGGAGATTCTCGGTGTTGATCGAGATGGTGGTCCGGGTGATAGCCTCCACTTGCCCACCGTACCCTTTGACCACATGGTCGGGCGCCAAAGGAACCCCTGTTGGGCTCACTTCGGTAATTTCCTCTCTAACGGTGCCGACCGTGTTCGGGCACCTTTCCTTCTTCTTCTTAGGCGGATTACTACCACTTGTTGTGCCCTCGCCGCCATCAGCGGTTTCATCATCCGCCATTCCTTCGGCCGCTTCTTCTTCCTCCGCGTATTCCATCTCATCGGCGTCGCTCTCGGAAGGGTTGTATTCTTCATCACCCTCTGTCATTCTTTCTAGCCGCTCGACCTCCTCCAAGAATGACAAGGGTCTATTTTAAGGTCTCACTTCTCCTTCAGCATTGATACGCTAAGAAGATCCAGCCTCGTCGTTGTCACACATGTTTGCACTAATAAAAGGCAAATAATGGTTAGTAAAGTGTGCGGAAAAATCCGGCATGACCATTGCTCATTTTTGTTAAACTAGGAGTGCCCGACTTCTGCCAAAACGGAAGTTAATCAACATTTTGGCGAAAATCGGGACTCATTTCATACAAGCACCTGCATATGAATACAACTAGGCAGGGTATTTTCCTGTATATAAGCCTAACAGCAGACCTGGAGCACCTGCATATAAGCCTAATAATAGATCAGACCTAGAGCTACACAAAATAATGCATTATTTCTTTTGTTATAAAGGGTCAAATATAGTAATGTTTGATTGGTAAAATACTAAAATGACCTACATTTGTTATCAAATATAGTAAGCTTCAAAGCTATATTTCATTTAGGATCAGAAGTCTAGCATGCTAGTCAGGGACCCAATGAGAAGAACAGAACTGGTGTAGTAGTATGAATCTTAGGAGTACTTTATTCAGGAACCTGACCATGAACAAAAAGATATTGACATATTATTTTTTCTTTCAACAAGAATCACTGTAAATATGCACATTTAGAACAGATAAATATGCACATTTAGAATTTACACTTAACTGTGAGTAGCAACAAGAAAAAGAAAGATGCAATGCATGTTCCATCTAGATTCAGCAAACTACAGTAGAGCTACTGTACAGCAATTGTAACAGAATATGAATCAGTATAAAGTGTCTTAAAAATAATAGATCAGCACAGCTACTATACATCAATTGTAACTGATGCTAAGATTGCTACTAGTATGTGTGTCCTTGTTGCTACTAATTGGGGTCCTTACAGGGTATATAGTGAGCGAGACATTAAAATTATAGTTAAATATGTGAGGCTGTCAAATGATAAATGAGGTTAGATTTGTGAACAAACTAACTTAACTGTGAGTGCAGACGGAGATTAGCAGCCTCCATTATTGGACACTGAACCAAACTACAGTACAAGCATTGGGGGTTCATGGCGTAGCCATAGCGTGAACAAACACACCCGCCGCCGCCGCCGGGGGCAGAGAAAATGCAGACAGACAAACAAACTGGACTAGTACATCTTTGGCTCCTACCGCGCCTCGATTGTGAGCTCCTGCAAACCTGATGCCAAGGCAACACGCTACCGCATCCAACGCTGATTCTGAACCTAATAAACCTACAACTTGCACAACGCACAGGCGACCCTGGACTGAAACACAAACTCCTGACAAAACAATGGAAGAGAAAGCCTAGGAGCCACAGCCACGGGAGATCCTAGCCGGCGTGCGCGAAGCATGGTCGCCGCCTCCTCCCATCGTAGCGCGAGGACCTGTCCGAGGAGAACCCCACAGGGTACGGCTCCACGTACGTGGCTCTGCCGCCCGCCATGCCTGTCCTTCGCAGCCTCTCTCCTGCAACTGCAACTCCAACTGCGGCCACCTTGGTCGTCGCGATCGCGGTCGCCGTCCCTGTCCTTGTCACGACTGACATCGCGGGTGCCATCCCTGCAGTTGCGCACCGTGTCGGAACGACGCGGCGTCACCAGCTCCGGCTTGCCCTTGTCCTGGCCGCCAAGGCCCAGTCGTAGCCGAGGATGGAGCGATGGGCACGCGCGGCCACAGAGCCAGCCTTCGCCGCACGGCCCAGCTAGCGCCGTGAGATCCTCCACGACGTCGACGTGGATGGTTACCACGGAGCGGTGGCCGTGTTCTCGCGCCGAACGAGTTCATGTGCTCGGAGGAGGAAACCCTAGAGAGGGAAGAGAGGGAGAGAGGGGAGAGGGGACGCTCACCTCAAAGACGACGACGACGAAGAGCGTGCAGACGATGATGAAGAGCACGGACGGAGCTCCTCCACAGACGCGCGGTGGCCTCCTCTCCTCCTCCTCGGGTGCGGCAGCCTCCTCTCCTCCTCCAAGGACGTGGCGGCCTCCTCTCCTCCTCCAAGGACGCGGAGGCCTCCTCTCCTCCTCCACGGACGCGGCGGCCTCCTCTCCTCCTCCTCGGCAGGCAGCGGGCGAGCGGCGGAGGCGGCAGATCGAGCGGTGGAGGATAGATGGGAGATGGGAGATGGGAGATGACTGTGCGCAGCACATACGACTTGTCACGACAGTTAGCCGGGCGAGCGGCGGAGGCGGAAGATCGAGCGGCGGAGGATAGATGGGAGATGGGAGATGGGAGATGACCGTGCGCAGCACATACGACTTGTCACGACACTTAGCCATACCCGTAGCGCACTAGGTAAGGGTGCGCTATGGCTAAGTGTCGTGTCAAGTCAAACAAAAGGCTGTCGCCCCGTTAGTTGACACTAACACTAGCATATCCTATTGGTTCCGCCCTAGCTATGTATGGTCACTAAACCTAGAGCACCCAGGTTTGAACCCTGGTGCCTCTATTTTTTGTTTTTATTTTAAAACTACTTTAAAATATTAAAAAATATCCCCAAAATTATGTAAACTATATAAAATATATGTTATATGTTTTATATGACAAAAATGGTACATATATATCATCAAAAGTGGTACAAAAGTGATTCAAAGTAAAAAGAAATTAAATAATAATGTGTCCATTAATAATATGCCATCCATATGCATCAATACAATCTTTTTTGAGCTAGCGTTTTACAATCTTTTTTCCCTTCTTTGTCGCGGTTGAATAATTTAGCCCTGATACTTTTATATTTCTTCGCTCGAACGGGCTACCTTTTTTGGGTAAGGTTGTCCTTTTTCTTCTTGTGATGTATGTTTCTTTATCGTAGTCGTCGTCATCTTCAATCTTTGGATCACCGTACTAGTCGAAGTCTTGCTCGTTGGCGACTCCATCCATTCCGATGATGTTTCTTTTTCCTCTCATAACGACAACACGACTAGGCTTTGTCGGGTCCGTAATAAAAACTCATTGGTCCACTTTGCTAGCCAGTACCCACAGTTCATTTTTCGCGGCGACGTGCGCACCGGCGGCCTTAGATTTGGCTGCTTAGGGTATTAACATGGTTGTGAAATACCGGTCTTCTCTTTCGACACTCTTGGCCCATCTGACACGGAACATCGGCACCTTTTCTCCACAATAGTCGAGCTCCCAGATCTCCTCGATCCTTCTGCAAAATCTTTCCTTCACGTTGTCATCGGTGTAGAATTCCGATGTTACGCCTGAGTTCTGATAGTCACACTTGTTGTCCTTTTCCTCTGTGTAGAATGTGTAGCCGTTGATATCATACGCCTGATAGGTCACCAGGTTGTGCATGGGTCCCCGCGACAAGGTGAATATGATGTTTTCCTCCGCAGAATGCGATTGCGGGGGATTATCTAGGAGCGTCTGCCTAAACCAACGCGTGAAATCTGAGCTGTGCTCTTTGATTATTTCTCCCTGCCTCCTCTGTATGCCCCGGTCACTATACTTCTTCTCGATTGACCTTTTGTGCTTTTGTACCCAAGGATCGACCAGTTCTAAATGTTGTAGCGCGACTAGGTTTGCTTTATCAAAGTCTGCACGTCGACAATCGTAGTCTGCATGCAGTACGCGACGATCCTCTTGGTGACCCGATCCATCGAGCTTGCCAAGGTGCCTATTGACGGGAAGACCGACAGGGTTCTCGATGCCTAGATAATTCGTGCAGAAAGAGATGCACTCTTCGGCCAGAAAGCCCTTGGCTATGCTTCCATCTGGACAAGACCTGTTGCGAACGTATCCTTTGATGTGTCCGTTCATCCTTTCGAACGACATCATGCTGCGGAGGAACATCGGCCCGAGTTGGATGATATCCTCCACGATATGGACCAGCAGATGCACCATAATGTCGAAGAATGCGGGCGGGAAGTAGATCTCAAGCTCGCATAGTATCACCACGATCTCCTCTTGTAGCCTCCCGAGCTGTTTCACGCCAATTGACTTTCGAGAGACGATGTCGAAAAACTTGCAGAGCCCAAACAATGTTTCTCGGACATGCTCATCCATTATACCTCGTAGTGCAACCGGAAGTATCTGCGTCATTAGCATGGCACGGTCGTGAGACTTCATCCCACTAAACCTCTGCTTAGCCTCATCTAGGTACCTGCTTATCTTGCCCGCGTAGCTGTAAGGAAATTTGACTCCTAGAAGGCACTTGAAAAACTGTTTGATCTCATCCTGGCTTAGTATGAAGCACGAAGGGGGGCAGTAATATTCGTTCTTCTTGACCTTTTTACCCTTTTGACAACCTTGTGTCGCCTCCGACTGGTGATCATCGCCATCTTCCTGATCATCAGGAGTAGGGCGTCCTCCGTGAAGATCCTTCCGGATGCCCATGAATATCAAGTCGTTCCTTGCTTTAGGACCATCTTTCGTCCTATCTGGCATGTTGATTAGGGTGGCGACTAGACTCTCACACACGTTCTTCGTGATATGCATGATGTCAAGGCTATGAGGCGTGCGGAGAAACTTCCAGTATGGCAACTCCCAGAAAATAGACCTTGTTTTCCATACCTTCATCAACGGCTTGTCTTGCTGCCTCTTTCGCTTCTTTCCCGGTTTAGGACACTCTTTCCAGTTTTTCAGCAATTCATCCACTTCTTCACGGCTCCTCCGCTCTGGGATTCCTCGGGTCTCAGATTTTCCATTGAACAGATCTCCACGTTTTCTCCATGCATCATTCTTTCCAAGCCACCTTCGGTGCCCCATGAACACGGTTTTCGAAGACCCTGGATCTTTCTCTAGTTGGAGATAGGTCGTGTTATCCATGCACCTAACACATGCGTAGAATCCTTGGATAACCTGCCCCGAGAAATATCCGCAACCTGGATAGTCTTGCACCGTAGTGACCAACGCGGCTCTCATAGTGAAATAATCTTGTGCGACAACGTCATACGTATTGGCTCCGGATTCCCATAACATGGCTAGCTCCTCTTTCAACAGCCCGAGATATAGATTGATGTCGGTACCAGGTTGTTTTGGCCCTTGAATTAGCATACTCATTTGTATGTACTTCTTTTTCATGGACAACCAGGGAGGGAGGTTGTACATCCATACAAACACGGGCCAAGTGATGTGCGTGCTGCTCTGGCTACCGAACGGATTGAGTCCATCGGTGCTTGCACCTAGCCCGATGTTTCTCGAATCTCCACTGAATTCTAGGAATTCGAGGTCTAATGCTTTCCACTGGCTACCATCTGAAGGGTGCGTCATTAGCTCATCCTTTTCAGGGTCATCGTCATCTGCTGGCTTCTTTCTTTCCGCATGCCAGCGCATGAGATTTGCTTCCTTAGGGTCTGCGAAATAGCGCTGTAGACGAGGAGTGATAGGAAAGTACCATACCACTTTTCGAGGAGCTTTCTTCCCTTTCTTGTATCGACTAACACCACACACCGGGCATGTGGTTTTCTCCGCGTCCTCGTCCCGATAAATGATGCAATTTTTGATGCAAACGTGGTATCTAATGTGCGGTAGATCAAGAGGACACACGATTTTCTTGGTGTCCTCGATACTAGTTGGACACGTGTTCCCCTCCGGGAGACGATCGTGCCAGAATGCCATCATATCGTCGAAGCTTGCATCGGTCCATTTGTGTTTTGCCTTCATCTCCATACCCTTGAGCATTACATTCAACCGGGTATCATCGGGCTTGCATCCTTCATACAATGGAGTAACCGCATCTTTCTCAAGTTGCGCAAGCTTGGCTTTCTCTCTAGCGGCAGCCCTGGTGTTACTCGTCTGCTTGAGAAGTAGTTCTTGAACATAAGGGTCCCGCGCCCAGCCTGACGTTGTTCCATCGTCCGCTCCATCATCTAGATCATCATCATACTGGTCTGCTTCCGCACCTTCACCAGCTCCAGGAGACTCTTCTTCATCTCGCCCGTCCTTGCCGTGATCATGATCATGTTGCCCGCCTTCCTCATTTTCCGCCCCCCATTTACCGCCTGATCGTCTTCGCCATCACTTATCCACTGAGTGTAGACATCCATGAAACCATGGCGGAGTAGGTGCGCCTGCAGATTTCCAGAATCTGGGTCAATCAACCAATTGAGTTTGCATCTTCTGCACGGACACCTTATCTCCATCATGTTATTTCGTATCATGTCAGCCGTCGCGCATTTCAAAAATCTAGCCACAATGCCTTCGCTCATTATGCGGACCATGGTTGCCTGCGCGGTGTACAAGGTAGAATTAGAAGTTTATTACAACCACAGAACCAATGCATGCATGCAATGGTCGATGGAAAATTTCGGCATGACTTATCCTAAAATTAGGACCTTTGTGAAATGCCAAAGTCTTGCCAAAATGGAAATGAATCAACATTTTGGCAAAACAATGCCAATATATGAGAGAGCATACAATGCATGCTCTCCAAGCACATGAGAGCATCGATCCTCTCCATAGATATGTGACCATATCATCCATACATATAAACACATCCTCTTACATAGACAACTTACCAAGATGAGAGACCGAGAAGATCTCTAAGGAGAGGTAAGAGACCGAGAGGATGGTGGCCGGAAGGAGAGCTTTCCTCTATTATGTATGTAGCATCCAAGGTAAGGTTTACATGCTACAAATGGTGAAAGAGTGGAGAAATTGAGGTGGAAGGAGGAGGGGGGCAAGATCCAAGGAGGAAGAAGGAGGGGAAAGTGAAGTGTGAGATGGTGAGATCTAGTCAAATATGCAAAGGTATCTGCCAAAAAGCAGTAGCAGAACGCACATCCGTGGCGTACATGGGGGGGGGGGGTGCGCCACAGGAGTAAAGAACATCTGTGGTGCACATACCGGCAGTACGCACAGACGTGTTTTCCCAGTTACACAGTACGGGTGGCCCGATCTTTCCTGTAGCGCATGGAGGCCATGTGCGCCACGACTACCGGCCACACCTGTAGCGCACTTCACAGGGGTGCGCTACGGCTATGTGGTCTACGGCCGATAGTGGCCTGGCCCACACACGACCGTGGCGCACCAACCGCATGTGCGCCACTATTATGGTAGATAGCCGTAGGGCACCTGTGGCCAGTGCGCCACGCCTATTTTAGCCGTGGGGCACCACTAGCACGTGCGCCACGGATGTGCAGATTACCTATAGCCATTTTCCTGGTAGTGCATCAGATAAAAATTAAACATGAAGATGTTCCTAAAACAACATTTGTGTCAAGGTATGGACATCATGAGTATCTCGTCGTACCTTTTGGTTTGACCAATGCACCAGCAATATTCATGAATTTGATGACCAAAATCTTCATGCCTTACCTGGACAATTGTGTAATAGTATTCATTGATGATATTTTTATATACTCTAAGGATAAAGAAGAGCATGCAGAGCATTTGAGAATAGAATTGCAAACCCTAAGAGAACATAAGCTTTATTCTAAGTTCAGCAAGTGTGAATTCTGGTTGGACGAAGCAGAGTTTCTTGGTCATGTGATCAGTAAGGATGGAATTGCCGTAAATCCTTCCAAAGTTCAATCAGTGCTGGAATGGAATGCACCAACCAATGTGAAGCAAATCTGAGGTTTCTTAGGCATGGCTAGTTATTATCGGAGATTCATTGAAGGTTTTTCCAAGATAGCTAGACCAATGACCAAATTGTTAAGAAAGAATAAACCATTCATATGGGATGAGAAGTGCGAAGCGAGTTTTCAGGAGTTGAAAACTAGATTAACCACCGCACCAATCCTAGCAGTTCCAGAAACAGGAAAAGATTACACAATATATTGTGATGCATCTAAGGAAGGATTAGGTTGTGTGCTTATGCAAGGTCATAAGGTAATTGCCTTTGGATCTAGACAACTGAAACCACATGAAGTGAATTATCCAACTCATGATTTAGAGTTAGTAGCAGTAGTATTTGCTTTAAAAGGATGGAGGCATTTTCTCTATGGGGCAAGGTGTGAGTTATACACTGACCACAAAAGTCTCAAATATTTCTTCACTCAAAAGGAATTGAATATGAGACAGAAGCATTGGCTGGAGTTAATTAAAGATTATGATCTAGCAATCTACTATACCCCTGGAAAAGCAAATGTTGTGGCAGATGCTTTAAGTCGAAAAAGCACAGATACACAACCTATTAATAGAGAACTGCCAAAAGAACTACAGATGGATTTGGAAAGGTTGGAAATACAATTTATAAGTACAACAGTTCTTGGAGGACTAGCTACCATGAGAGTAGTTGAAGAGTGGAGTAGTGATCTTCAGAATGAAATTTTTAGGCATCAATGTGAAGACCCTTTCATTGCTGAAGAAGTTCGAAGAATCTCTCAAGGTCAAACATCAGCTTTTCACCTAGGAGATTATGGGTCTTTATGGTTTCAAAACCGTCTTTGTGTACCAGATGTGCTAGAAATTCAAGAGGTGATACTTCGGGAAGCCCATGAAACACCATATTCTATACATCCTGGAAGTACAAAGATGTACATGGATCTAAAAGAATTATTTTGGTGGAACAATATGAAAAGAGATATTGCAAAGTATGTATCTGAATGCCATACTTGCCAAAGGGTAAAAGCAGAACATCAAAGTCCAACATGACCATTACAACCTTTGGAAATTCCAGAATGGAAGTGGGAAGAAATTGGTATGGATTTTATCACAGGATTACCCATGACACCGACGCGGAAGGATATGATATGGGTGATTGTTGACAGATTCACAAAAAGTGCGCATTTTATTCCAGTAAACCAAAAGGATAATGCCAAAAAATTAGTGGAAATATATATCAAAGAGATTGTGAGTAAGAATGGGGTACCCAAGAAAATTGTATTAGACAGAGGATCTATATGTACGTCAGCATTTTGGAAACAGTTACATGAATCACTTGGCTCAAAGTTGGATTTTAGCACAACCTATCATCCGGAAACTGGAGGCCAGACAAGAAGAACCAATCAAATCTTGGAAGACATGCTTAGAGCTTGTGCATTAGATTTTGGAGGTTCGTGGGAAGATCATCTACCGTTGGCAGAATTTTCCTACAACAATAGCTATCAGAGTAGTCTGAAGGTAGCACCATACGAAGTACTATACGGGAGAAAGCGTAGATCACCTATATGTTGGTATGAACCTGGTAGTAGCAAGGAATTTGCACCAGACTATATCAAGGAAAAGCAAGATATCATTGGTATTATTAGAGATCGATTGAAGATAGCTCAGAGTCGACAGAAGAGTTATGCTGATCAAAGCCGAAGATCATGGCATCCAGAAGTGGGGGATATGGTATATATCAAAGTAAGTCCGATGAAGGGAGTGAAGAGATTCAGAGTCAAAGGAAAACTTATCCCAAGATATATTGGACCATTCAAGATACTAAGTCAGAATAGAACAATAGCTTGTGCGCTTGAGTTACCAAAAAGACTAGCTCAGATTCACAATGTTTTCCATGTATCACAACTTTGGAAATGTCTTAAAGTTCCAGATGATGCTATCACACATCAAGAGATCGAGTTACAAGCATATTTGACTTATGTCGAGAAACCGTGTAAAATTCTAGAGGAGAACTGCAAAAGGTCGAGAAACAGGGCAATCAAGTACTGCTAGGGACAATGGGAACATCACCGAGAGCGAGAAGCCACATGGGAGAAAGAGGATGACTTAAGAGAAGCATATCCAGAACTATTCAGGTACTCATCCGCAAACTTCAAGACGAAGTTTAATTTAAGGGGGGGGGGAGTTTGTAACACCCCTAATGTCTACGCACTTCTATTCTTGTAGACGGTTGTTGGGCCTCCAAGTGCAGAGGTTTGTAGAACAGCAGCAAGTTTTCCCTTAAGTGGATCACCCAAGGTTTATTGAACTCAGGGAGGAAGTGGTCAAAGGTATCCCTCTCAAGCAACCCTGCAATCAATATACAAGAAGTCTCTTGTGTCCCCAACACACCCAATAAACTTGTCAGATGTATAGGTGCACTAGTTCGGCAAAGAGACAGTGAAATACAAGTGGTATGAATATAAGACAATGGTGCCAGAAAATAGCTTGATGGCGTGGAAGAGACAAAAGGCAAACTGAAATAAAGATGGAAGCAAGCAAACATGTAACAGATCTAGTAGCAAACGGTGTTTCAATGCTTAGAAACAAGGCCTAGGGATCATACTTTCACTAGTGAACACTCTCATATAAATATATTCTCTTTATGATACTACTCTTAACTACTCTCTGGTTGGACACTCTAATCCATGGTAGGGCTATAATAGCACACCTCAAAGTTTGCTTTCCGCATCTAGATAACCCCACACTGTCACCTTGAGTACTAGATGGTTCAAACAAACACCACAATTTCATAAAGAGATCCAACTCCAAATATAACTCATAACAAGTATTTGTAATCTCTAGCCTAAGTGCCACCATGGTGTGCACACTGTCAACTTCACACACATGGGGAGAGCAGAGATCTATTAAAGCACTTGAGTAGCAAGGTAGATCTACTTGATTACAAACTCATGATCACAATATGATCATGCATAGAGAGAGAGATGAACACATAGCTACCGGTAGAACCCTTAGCCTTGAGGAAGAACTACTCTCTCATCATCATGGGAATCAGCAACGACGATGAAGATGGTGGTGGAGATCAATGGAGATGGCTCCGGGGGCACTTCCCCGTCCCGGTAGGGTGCTAGAACAAAGACTTTCTATCCCCCGAATCTCCCCCTTGGTGGCGGCGGTGCAGCGGAACTTTTCATGGATTTCTGATTGACGACTTAGGGTTTATGCATCGGGAGGCATCTTATAGGCGAAGAGGCAAGGTCGGTGGGCGTCTAGAGGGCCCACACCATGCCCTGGCGTGGCCAGGGAGACCCGCGCCTAGGGGTGGTGTGGCCACCCCGTGGCCCCTCTCCGTCTCGTCTTCTGGCTCTGTGAGTCTTCCGGTAAAATATTGATACGTCCATTTTGCATCACTATTCTATGTCATAATTCACTATTATTCATAGATATATGTCGTATTGAGAGGTGATACTTATGTTATTTCATCTTTTTTTGCATGGTTGATGAGTTTTGGAGCATGGACCGCTGCAGTCAGGATTCTGATGGAATAGGTGCCGTTTGTAGGAAAAATTCGCGAAGATAAGAAAATCCGAGAAAATATACGGAAAATCCTATTTTTCCATAAGACGAAGGAAGCCAGAAGGGGGCTGGAGATGGGCCACTGATGTCTACGCACTTCTATTCTTGTAGACAGTTGTTGGGTCTCCAAGTGCAGAGGTTTGTAGAACAGCAACAAGTTTTCCCTTAAGTGGATCACCCAAGGTTTATCGAACTCAGGGAGGAAGTGGTCAAAGGTATTCCCTCTCAAGCAACCCTGCAATCAAGATACAAGAAGTCTCTTGTGTCCCCAACACACCCAATACACTTGTCAGGTGTATAGGTGCACTAGTTCGGCAAAGAGATAGTAAAATACAAGTGGTATGGATAATTATAAGTGGTAACAGTGATAGAAGATAACTTGATGGCGTGGAAAAGCCTAAAGGCAAACTGAAATAAAGATGAAAGCAAGCAAACATGCAATAGATCTAATAGCAAACGATGTATCAACGCTTAGAAACAAGGCCTAGGGATCATACTTTCGCTAGTGAACACTCTCTCATAAATATATTCTTCTTCATGATACTACTCTTAACTACTCTCCGGTTGGACACTCTAATCGATGGTAGGGCTATAACAACACACCTCAAAGTAAGCCTTTCCCATCTAGAAAACCCCACACTGTCACCTTGAGTACTAGATGAGTCCAACAAACACCACAATTTCATAAAGACATCCAACTCCAAATATAACTCATAACAAGTATTTGTAATCTCTAGCCTAAGTGCCACCATGGTGAGCACGCTGTCACTTTCACACACATGGGGAGAGCAGAGATCTATTAAAGCACTTGAGTAAGGTAGATCTATAGATTACAAGCTCATGATCACAATATGATCATGCATAGAGAGAGAGATGAACACATAGCTACCGATAGAACCCTTAGCCCCGAGAGAGAACTACTCCCTCCTCATCATGGGAATCAGCAACGGTGATGGAGATGGTGGTGGAGATCGATGGAGATGGCTCCGGGGGCACTTCCCCGTCCCGGTAGGGTGCCAGAACAGAGACTTTCTGTCCCCGAATCTCCCCTTCGGTGGCGGCGGCGCTGCGGAACTTTTCGTGGCTGGAGGCTTGATTATTTAGGGTTTTCGCATCGGGAGGCATCTTATAGGCGAAGAGGCAAGGTCGGTGGGCGGCCAGGGGGCCCACACCACCTGGTGGCGTGGCCAGGGCCATCCCGCGCCACCACATGGTGTGGCCGCCCTGTGGCCCCTCTCCGTCTCGTCTTCTGGCTCTGCGAGTCTTCCGGTAAAATAGGCACTTTGGCTTTTGTCCCGTCCAATTCCGAGAATATTGATTTTCTGACTTTCCTAGAACCAAAAACAGCAGAAAACAGGCAACTGGCACTATGGCATCTTGTTAATAGGTTAGTCCAAGCAAGTCTATGAAAAGTACTCCAAAGTTGGAACAAAACACAAGAAAGTGGATAAAACCAAGCATGGAACATCAAAAATTATAGATACATTTGCAATGTATCAACATCCCCAAGCTTAACTCCTGCTCGTCCTCGAGTAGGTAAGTGATAAAAAGAAAGAATAATTTTTGAGGTGACATGCACCATCAAAGACTTGATCAAAGTATTTGTAAAACATTCAAAGCTGGGATCATAGTATTTAAATCATAGCATGAAAGACAAAGTTCTAGCAATAAGACAAAGAAACTATGATGCAAGAAGAAAAGGCACAAACAAAAGATTCATGAATAACAATGCTTTGCAAGACGTTTGTTTGTTTCACATAAAGAAAACATAGCATAATAGTATTCAGCTTGTCCCTCATAGAGTAGCAAATATAAATGCATAGGACACCTTCAAAGTTCATAAGAGTGACTAGATACAATAGTTTAAAACAAGCAATATCAAAGTATGCATCAATCAACTAGTCTTGGGACAATGCACATAGAACTAAGAATGGCCACTATGCTCTCAAAGTAGGTGCATAAAGATAGAAGGTGGAGACTCAATATAATGGTGGAAGAAAGGCCTTTGTAAAAGGAAGTAGGGATCCAAGTCTCATAAAGAGCTTCCAAAAATTATGGTACTTAAAGCTTTCAGCTCTCATTGCCCCTATCATAAGCATCTTGAAGGTGATTAAGGTTAAAGTGACACAACTAAGAGGATATGCTTGACAAGTTATAAACCGAAATCTCATGCCCCTTACTTACGAAGACAGATCCTCATGCTACTCAACTTCAGTCACGAGTAAGCTCTTGTCATTGTAAGTATATGTGTATCATTAAGAACCGCCAACGGGGTACCCCTTGCACATGATACGGGAGCTTTCCCATAATCAAAATGACAAGGCAAGCAGACAATGAGCATCTCAACGATCTTTTTATTTGCTATTTGCATAGGTTTTTATTGAGGATGCTTCATAGAGTGCTCATTATGGTGATGCTGCAAGTTTCCACCATGATTAGGCATGGCTTAGGCTAGCGGCCCAGGCATTTCTCTAACACACATACAAACTCCATGATCTTACAAGTTCCACTTTTATTTCACACCGCCGGGATCCGTAAGCAAAAGAACATGATATCAACGGGGTACAAAGTAAAAGTGCAATGTTGAAAGAGTTCCCCATGTTACATGGTTCTGCTAATTTCAACTTATAAAGCACAAGCATATACGCAACAAATAAGGACCCAATGGTTCAAGTTTATTAGAGGCAATAAAGTAAAGTGTGTCATCAAGTTCGCGAGAGCTTTAATCACTAGTTTTCTCATAACAAGTGGAAGATAAACAAAGCATGAATATACTTGGAATTGCATAAGCTAGTAGGTAGGTATGGTGGACTCTTTGGAATAACTTGGTTTAGGGAGTTGGATGCATGAGTGGAACTCATACTTGGTGGTGGAGGCTAGCAAAAGACTGGGAGCGACAAACTAAGAGAGCAATAATGGCCATAATCATGCAGAGCGACAAAACATCATTGATCAAAGCATAATGTGATATTACAAGTTGAAAACTAAAGGATCATAAAGGCTATGGTGACTTGAGATAGTCATAACATGGTGTGAGCATGCACCAAGTCAACCCAAATAAAGCATCAAAGGAGAATACCACTATACTATGCTTTAATATGGTAAAACAACGCATGATTCATCCAAGGCACATTAAGCAATCTCAATTGTTTATAACAAGTCATGCTATAGCAAAGAATACTAAGCATAGAGACAAACAATATCAAGCATGGCATGACAAAGCATAGGCCACAGTCAAAAACAAGCTCTTTTTACCACATAAGCATGAACTTTCCTTCTCTTTTCCAGACCAAACCAAACTATTTGAAAACCAATGTATGAAAGAGGGGGTCCAACCAATTTATTCAGAAAACTAAGAAAACAAAAGCAAAAAAAAAGAAAAGAAGACGCTCCAAGAACAACACAACTGTGCATGAAACAATAAAAATAAAGCGTTTGGAAGAAACCTGGGATTTTTATTGATGAAGAAGGGGATGCCTTGGTCATCCCCAAGCTTTGGCGCTTGTAATTCTTGGATATTTCTTGGGGTGACACACTTGGCATCCCCAAGCTTGAGATTTAGTCCATCCTTTATCTCATTACTTATTCCTTCCATACACCTGAAATTTTTTCTTCATACAAAACTTCACACAATCTTTATTAGCAACATTAGTGCACTTAAGATAAATAAGTCTTAAGGTTAATTTCTAACACCAAATAAACTTCCATTATAACACTAGATACTGTAGCACTTCCCTCAGAAATCTCAATTCCCCAAAATAACTCAAGAAGGAACCAACAAGAAGCAAATGCAGAAAATGGCAGAAATCTGTCAAAACAGACCAGCAGGTAAAAACCAATTTTTTCGAAGACCTTCTGTTGATCAAATAAAAACGTGTTGAACTAAAGAAAGTTAGATAACAACCTGGGGCAGAAGAACAAAAAATTACAGCTCAATCCGACATACAGAGCTCTCTCACGAATTTTTACGGTGAAGCACAGAAATCTGTTTCGGGACAGCAACTTTCCCAATCATTACTTCTCTCTCATTAGAGGTTACTCTTGGCACAAAAAGCAAATAAAAAGGATAATAAGAGGTTATTACAGAGGTAATAACTTCCAAGACTCATCTAAAACTTTTGGGTTATCTCCCAATAAGTACTTTTCTTTAACGCCTTTAAGTTAGGCATGATAGTTTGAGAAGATGCTCACATAGGAAATATGAATTGAAGTAAAAGAGATCATCAAGAAGCAAATTCAAAGCACATTTAAGTCTAACCCACTTCCTATGCATAGGAATCTTGTAAAGAAACAAGTCATGAAAGCACAAAGCAACAATCATAGGAAAGCAAAACAAGTGCAACTTCAAAACTTTCAACATAAAGAGGGGAAACTTAATATTGTTGAGACACATAAAACCATGTTTCCCTCTCTCATAATAACTTTCAGTAGCATCATGAGTAAAATTAACAATATAACTATCACATAAAACATTCTTATCATGAGCCACATGCATAAAAGAATTAATACTCCCCATATAAGCATAGTCATTCTTATTAATTGTAGTGGGAGCAAATTCGACAAAATAGCTATCATTATTATTCTCATCACCATAATCATCAAATATAGGGGGCATATTATAATCATAATTAATTTTCTACCCAATAGTAGGTGGACTGAAAATATCATACTCATCATTGTAATCATCATATATTGGAGGTTTTGTATCATCATAAGCAATAGAATAGCTATCTTCCAAAGCTGGGGAACTAAAAAGATCATTTTCATAAAAACTAGCTTCCCCAAGCTTATACTTTTCCATAGCATTAGCAATAATGGTGTCCAAAGAATTCATACTAACAACATTGCTATTAGCATGCAAATAAAGTTCCATAGGTTTTTTAATTTTTTCTTCAAACACTTCATGTCCTAACTCAAGATAAAGACTATAAAGCTCTCTAATTTTGTTGTTGTTTTCCATTAAGCCAAACTAGTGAAAACAAGAAACAAAAAGACAAAATTGTAGAATCTAAAGGAAATAACTTCGAGCACTCACACCAGAAAATAGGCGTTTGCCGTGGGAGGTTCTTCTTCTTTAATCCTCCGGTGTGAATACCTTTTACCTTTCCTCCCCGGCAACGGCGCCAGAAAATAGCTTGATGTCTACGCACTTCTATTCTTGTAGACAGTTGTTGGGCCTCCAAGTGCAGAGGTTTGTAGAACAGCAGCAAGTTTTCCCTTAAGTGGATCACCCAAGGTTTATCAAACTTAGGGAAGAAGTGGTCAAAGGTATTCCCCCTCAAGCAACCCTGCAATCAAGATACAAGAAGTCTCTTGTGTCCCCAACACACCCAATACACTTGTCAGGTGTATAGGTGCACTAGTTCGGCGAAGAGATAGTAAAATACAAGTGGTATGGACAATTATAAGTGGTAATGGTGATAGAAGATAACTTGATGGCGTGGAAAAGACTAAAGGCAAACTAAAATAAAGATGAAAGCAAGCAAACATGCAATAGATCTAATAGCAAACGGTGTATCAACGCTTAGAAACAAGGCCTAGGGATCATACTTTCGCTAGTGAACACTCTCTCATAAATATATTCTTCTTCATGATACTACTCTTAACTACTCTTCGGTTGGACACTCTAATCGATGGTAGGGCTATAACAACACACCTCAAAGTAAGCCTTTCCCATCTAGAAAACCCCACACTGTCACCTTGAGTACTAGATGAGTCCAACAAACACCACAATTTCATAAAGACATCCAACTCCAAATATAACTCATAACAAGTATTTGTAATCTCTAGCCTAAGTGCCACCATGGTGAGCACGCTGTCACTTTCATACACATGGGAAGAGCAGAGATCTATTAAAGCACTTGAGTAGCAAGGTAGATCTATAGATTACAAACTCATGACCACAATATGATCATGCATAGAGAGAGAGATGAACACATAGCTACCGGTAGAACCCTTAGCCTTGAGAGAGAACTACTCCCTCCTCATCATGGGAATCAGCAACGGTGATGGAGATGGTGGTGGAGATCGATGGAGATGGCTCCGGGGGCACTTCCCCGTCCCGGCAGGGTGCCGAAACAGAGACTTTCTGTCCCCCGAATCTCCCCTTCGGTGGCGGCGGCGCTGCGGAACTTTTCGTGGCTGGAGGCTTGATTATTTAGGGTTTTCGCATCGGGAGGCATCTTATAGGCGAAGAGGTAAGGTCGGTGGGCGGCCAGGGGGCCCACACCACCTGGTGGCGCAGCCAGGGCCAGCCCACGCCACCACATGGTGTGGCTGCCCTGTGGCCCCTCTCCGTCTCATCGTTTGGCTCCGTGAGTCTTCCGGTAAAATAGGCACTTTGGCTTTTGTCCCGTCCAATTCCGAGAATATTGATTTTCTGACTTTCCTGGAACCAAAAACAGCAGAAAACAGGCAACTGGCACTGTGGCATCTTCTTAATAGGTTAGTCTAAGAAAGTCTATGAAAAGTACTCCAAAGTTGGAACAAAACACAAGAAAGTGGATAAAACCAAGCATGGAACATCAAAAATTATAGATACATTTGCAATGTATCAGCCACAGGGGGCCCACACCACCCCCTGGCGTGGGTAGCCCTAGGCCGCGCCAGCAGGTGGTGTGGCCTCCCTGGCCCACTCTAGGCTCTCCCCTCTGGCGTATATCATCCTCCCGAAACCCTAAGACTCGAGGAGCGACCACAGAAAGATTCTGCCGCCTCTGCGAGCCGGAAAACACCGAGAGAGAAAGATCTCTCCGGCAGATAGAATTCTGCCGGGGAAATTCCTTCCCGGAGAGGGGAGATCGTCGCCATCAACACCACCATCAAGCTGGACTTCATCGGGATCATCATCATCACCACCACCATCATCACCATCATCACCCTCATCACCATCTCCATATTGCTGTAACAATTGAGTTGAATCTTGCATAGTTCATAGGGGAAACTTTCCCGGTGTTGATTACTCTTTGTAGTTGATGCTATTGAGTGAACCATTGAATTATTGTTTATGTTCAGATTGTTATACATCATTATTCCATCTCTGATCATGATCCATATGATGTCTTGTGAGTAGTTCGTTTTATTCTTGAGGACATGGGAGAAGTCATGTTGTTAGTAGTGGAGTTGTGTTGAGAAAGATTCAATAGTTTGATATTTAAGTTGTGGTGTACTTCTTCTAGTGGTGTCATGTGAACGTCGACTACATGACACTTCACCTATATGGGCCTAGGGGAATGCATTGTGTATTTGGCTACTAATCGTAGGGGTTGCCCGAGTGACAGAAACCTAAACCCCCGTTAGGAAACCATTGCACAAGGGACGTAAGGGTCTTAGAGTTTAAAGCTGTGGTCTGGTTTATACCTTAATTACTTTCTTGTACTTACGGATGTTTGCAAGGGGTATAATCACAAGTATGTATTAGTCCTAGGAATGTCGGTACATTAGCACAGGTTCACCCACACAACACTTAGCAAGCTAAAGAATATTAATCAACTATATGAAGCGAAAGCACTTGACAGTCTTCCCATGTGTCCTCGAGAATGTTTGGTCATCTTAAGTAATACAACCGACTTGTCCTTTGCTGCATAAAGGATTGGTCCACTTGCTGCATTTATTCCTACTGTCTTTATTTACTCGTACTTTGTTTACTTGCTTTATCAAAAACCCCTAAAAATCTGTTTGCTAAGTATTTGCAGAGAATTCCTGATCCATACCACTAGCCAGCACCTTTTGCTCCTTGTTGGGTTCGACACTCTTACTTATCGAAAATACTGCGATACACCCCCTATACTTGTGGGTCATCAAATATCAACTTCGGCTTTTATCCCGTCCAATTCCGAGAATATTCATTTTCTGACTTCCTGGAACCAAAAACAGCAGAAAACAGGCAGCTGCCACTATGGCTCTTTGTTAATAGGTTAGTCCAAGAAACCATATGAAAAGCACTCCAAAGTGTGGACAAAACATAAGAAAGTAGATAAAACCAAGCATGGAATATCAAAAATTATAGATACATTTGCAATGTATCAACCCCAGCATTAGGATCCAACGAAGGGTAGAAATAGGAATCTAAGTTTGTGTATGCATGCATTTGTAAAAATCGGGGTAAATTTTTCGCCAAACAAAAACCTAAAGAGATCAGAGTTCCTTTCACTACCTAGAGGTAGGAATAGCTCTTTATAGTGACTGCTATGAATTTTGACATGATCTTTAGGAATTATTGACTCTTCAGGGAAGTTAGTTTGAAATTTAAATCAATTTGAAAATTATAAATTAGTAGTATCAAATTGTTTTCCAAAATACTTTATTAACATTGTTTGATTATATTATAGATATGTTAAACAACAATAAAGATTTAAGACAAGGAAAAATTGAATAAGAAATGAATTCTTATTTCTTTATTCCATAATAATAATACAAATGGTGATAAATACACCAAAAACACAATATTATAGAGAATGGAAGCTAAAGAAATAAAACTTTATTAACTTATAATAATATCTTTACAAGATCCTTTACAAAAAGAATAAAAAGAAGGTTACACCTAAAATCTATACTACTTATCTATTCCTATAGTAAATCTTGAGTATCCAGATCTTGTTCCTGCAAATAAGATAAAACAACTAAAAGGAAAATAAAGGGTTAGTTAGTTAGTTTTACTCTCAGTGGTGAATAGTGAAGTGCACTGTTCATATTACATTACAGAGTAATAAAAAGAGGGGCAAGTTTCACCAGGACAGTAACTAGTAAAAGGGTAACAGGTGAAGATTATTTCACTTGATCTGATCCACAACCAGACCACACAGCTAGACAACTTAGTCACCAAAAGGCATGGAGCGTGCTATCAACATAGTAGCAGCAGTATAAGCACTCAAACAGAGCACCCAGTCAAAGCTCAGTATAGGGAACTCACTTTACCTTCTCAAGCGCACACTTAGAGCTTATTGAGCTTGCCAAAACCTTAACAAATCCACCAGCCGGTTTACCAAATCAACCACCAGTTCACCTCAAGACGGTGACATAAGGAGGGGGTGGAGCATGTGGATAGCAAGGCCAAGTACAAGATCACAGGAGCAGCACCAGGAGGTGTAGAGCCAGATCAAGCCAGCAAGAACAAGTTAACAAGATCAAGCCAGCAAGCAACACGACAACCTCACCAACCATCAAGTAGTGTGGTGAGTACACATAAAACCATCACATGATCAAATCTTCATAGATTAAATAGAGCACGTGTTGTCTTATATGACCTTCTCAGAAAAACACCCAAGTGAGGTGTATATCCATCCTAGAAAAAAATATAAAAAGCCAATAATAAATCTTTACAAGTTACTACCAAGATATCAGCCTTTGCATCACTGATCTTGGATAGAAATCTCTAGTTTCATAACTAGATACACAGACATCCTTGAATAAAAATTTCTGGGCACATCCTATGGATGGTAGCACATCAGAAATGATACATCTTAAAACATCATCTTAAACAGTAAGGATCCACCCTACTATTCTTATAAAAGCCTATCAAATCATTTTCCTAAACACTATAGGAATTATACTTAGGAAGTATCCATCATAGGATATGTGAGATAGGAAGCAGCAGGTGAAAATAACTATTTATCCATAGCTTTGCCTCAGACCAGCATCACAGGCCTGAGAACATTAATGAGTACCATAGGCTAATTTATCCAATTGAATAATCTGCAACACTCACGCACAATAGAACACAAATAGAAAAAAACCCAGTATCTGGATGAAACCTGTGTACCATTCAAATGAAGGTGACACAAGGGCCATCCTAACCAAGCAGTTCTACCAGGGATTTTATAATCCAATGTTTTCAAAAGAACACTTAATCATTTTCCTAACACAACAATTAGGAATCATATTTGCCATCTCTACATTCTATCATCAGCAATTATCAGAGAGTAATTGGATTAGACATCCAACTCCAATTATTTCATACCAAAGCATATCAACAAGAACCAAATAATTAATCTCAATCCAGATTATAGCCATGATGTCACCAATCCGAGACAGGACAGTGCGTAAAAGTTCAGTTAATAGCTTACGGACAGAAATTACTGTCAACACCAATAACCACAGTATAGCAGTGAACCCTACACAACTATATTTAGTAGGAAACCACCTCAGATGAACATGGCATCAAGGGATAAACCCTACCACAGAGGGATGAACCCTAGTGCCGTGGACATACATAATTAGGGTTCATACGTTGCAAGCACTCAGAGAGTAGCAAGGTCAACCAGAGAATAAGAGAGGGAGAGAGAGAGGAACTCACCCGTGGTCCTCGCTGAAGTTAGGAGAGGAAGTAGAATCACCGGCGAGCGCACACGGCGACACGGGGAGCACCCGAAGGCGCTGCAACTCGTGCCAAGCCATGGCACGGCGGTCACATCCACACGGGAAGCAGCGGTGGCACCACAGGACTGCCAGAAGCCCAACCCATCACCACTAGGGAGGCGGAACTCCACATCACCGGCAACCCCCAAACCCTAGGATTCGGGGTGGAGTCAGCCTGGACGGGAGAGGGGCTTACAGACAAACCTAACATGACCAGATGGCAAAGTAGCGTCGACTACCTCGCCACACACCACGATGGCGGCCGGAGTAGCCCAGGGAGGCCGAAATCGAGCGGCGATAGCGTCGGCATCACGGCAGCTCTGCGGGGACGAGATAGTAAGGGAATGAGAGAGAGAAGGGGAGGAATCGAGTGACACTGGGCCGCTCAAGGCAGAGGGGTATGACCAGCCCAGATGGACCGAGTCGAGGCTGGGCCAGCCGAATGGGCTAGGTCTAGTTTAAAAGGGAAAGCCTAATTAAATTGTCAAATGACCAAAATACCCCTAGGACTTAAATGGTTCTAAGAAATAAAATAAAAATCCTAAATATATAAATAAAATATCAATGGACTCATAGAAATGTCATCTATTCAAGAAAAATAACAAATGGAATTTTAGGTAATTAAATTTAAAATTATTATTACTAAGGTATATATTCCTTTGGAATTTTATAAAAATATACCAAACACATAAGAATTGAATAAAATTCACTTTTACAATTCTAAAAGGGAGTGATATTATAGAAAAATGCTAGTTTGTATTTTGAAAAGTAAATTAAGTGTGATAAAAATAAAGTCTTATTTCCTTAAAGAAATTTTAGTTAAATATTTAAAAGAGCTAAAAACTAAATAAATTCAGTTTTAAACTCTTAAAATAATACTAGTCATTATAAAAATACTAAATATAATATTTATGAAGATTTCCAAAAACTTTAAGTAATACTTTTCTTTTAATTAAAGAAAATAGCAAACTTTTACAAAGAGGGTAAAACACGCAAATAAGCAGATAATAAACCATTGCATGACATTAGTATGCATTGCATATTGCTTCTTTAAATATTGTCCTTACCGGGCAATAATGGTTCTCTGTAGAAACCGGAGCTCAAGGTCAGGTGGAAGCATCCGGCTTCACTACCTTGCAGTCACAAGGCAAGTTCATCACTTGCTCATGTCCTTTGAAGAGTCTTTATGAAAGTATTTGAAAATTCTGTGTTATCACCTATGTTCTAAAGGAGACAGAAAATAAGTATTTTCTCAAACAAATGAAATGCTATTATCATCCTAAGTGATGATAAATACTAAGAATTGCAAGGGAATCCAAGATTCCAATTGCAAAACAACTAGGACTTAATAACCCATGACATCAGTGATTCTAGCGTGGTATATTACGTGTTAACCATAAGATTTGGAATGGGAAGGAGAAGTCAGCTGTATCTTCTTCCTCTCGCATGCATCCGGATGGCCAGGTCGTGGTTGTTATCCTCGTAGCGTGTATTTATTGGTAATTCGTAGAGGGTATGCAACATATGGGTGGGAGCCCTCAACGTCCCACGATAGTTCTGGCATCTGACGGTCTATACTAACCATTACCGTAATTCAAGGTGTGGGCATCGCGTACACCAAGGTGACAGGCGGGGTTACGAAGGGGGCAGTGATTGGCTTGGATCATCTAGTGGGCCCCACATCATGGAATTGTGGACGATAAAGTACGCCCGGTTGTGCAAGAAGGAGTTGGTCTCTTATGGGTAAAGAAACACACCTCTGCAGAGTATAAGAATTGTGACATGTTACTCCCTGTTCTGGGAAGGAGCTACGAACGTGGCAGGAAAGGAACTCCATGAAGTTCTGGTCAACCTGTGAAGGCTGACCAGGTGTATGCTACGGAGGTCCAGAACAACGTCTACTATGAAGAGTCGGACCTACCCAGTGGAATCGAAGGAGTGGACTACGG
Organism: Avena eriantha; assembly: GCA_910589775.1. Classification (NCBI taxonomy): domain Eukaryota; kingdom Viridiplantae; phylum Streptophyta; class Magnoliopsida; order Poales; family Poaceae; genus Avena; species Avena eriantha. The sequence continues at coordinate 157,066,344 of OU342741.1, read as the reverse complement.
GATACAGTATGGAGCTGAAAACAACGAGTCAGAGTAGTTGTCAGGCCGTACTCTAGTTACCTAGGTTGAGCCGAGCAACCCGAACTCTATAGAATAAGCTGTTGAGCTCACGTCTTTATTACCGTTGTGTTTTTTCGTTCTTCCGCTGAACTTATAAAATAAGTTATTTGGTTTGTAAGTTTGAACCTTTTGAAGTCTCAAACTTCTGGTATTGTAATAATAATGGTGTATATGTTTGTAATTTTGTCCCGCAATGTTTCTGTTGTACCACTCTGAGGGATGTGATATTTACGGAACGATGTTCCGTGGATGTCATGTCAACGACTATAGTGTACTACATATGCAGTGATATGTTGGGTCACCGCATGCACAAAAGTTTGAAAGTGCTCCCAGATAGCAATCACACATAGTACTTGTGAAAGAACATGTTATCAAAAACAAAACAAGCCCCATACAAACACAACAATCATGCACTAACATACAATGTCCTATGGGAGATCCCAGCCTGTTGGAATGATTGGCATAGAAGGCGACCGATCCCTGGTTGACTTGGGGCGCTTGAACCAGCTTGTAGATTCCTCGACATTCTCGCACCTGGGGTAGACCACTTGCCTTGATGGTGGTGGAGGTGGTGGTTCAAGGTGGCTTTGCTTGGAACGAAACAATTCGATCTGGCGGTACATCTCGTGGCTGACATACCCGTCAATTGCAGGGTACTTCAGGTTAGGATCAGAAAACGGAATATCCTCCTAGAAATTGTGCCCTACACACCTCCACCAGCATTCTGGGAATTTTTCATTCATGTCCGCGTACCACGGGTCGATGAGTTCAGCTGCAAGATCAGCCATCCCAGCCCTGCTGCCCTTCCCTAGGATCTAGTAAATATCCTGGATGTCCACTCTGTACTCTTTTGGGATATCAATTCTGACAGTCGGGCTAGTAAGGAGACGAGTGTCACCCCTGGTGTCAACACTAGTAAATGTTATCTATTTGTTGACGAGAAAGTCATGAAAGAGCAATCTAATCCTTCGCCCACCTGCAGGAAAATGAATTCAAGCAAATAATGTAGCAAGAACTTTGGCAAACAGACGGTTCAGGAACAAAAGAACAACGATTTTTACATGTACTTGATCCCCTCACCCGTCCTTGCAATAAGGCTGCTATACGAGGATGTGCCCCCTCATTGAGAGTTGCACGACGGTGATCCTACGATGATCGTGGCTGTACTCGAGGTCGAGACTGATGAACTTGCGGGCTTCGAACCGCATCCAATTCTCGTACATGGCCAGAGTGCGCTCCACTATCGTAGGGTCGATGGTGTAGATGACACCGATCTTCTTTCCGCCATGGACTTCTATCTAGAATTTCGCAGTCACTAACATGCCGTCGTTTCAGACATCGGGCATAATCTATCGCGATTCCATGACTACATGCAAGAGGGAAAGGAGACAGAGGGAGAGGGTGATGATGTGGCGAAGGAAATGGACGAGGCCATGGAGGAGGAAGAGGATGAGGCCGTGGCGGAGGAAAGGAGACAGAGAAGTGAAACTACTAATTGCAAGATTGCAACCACCCTTCCTAAAATGTGGAATGGTGTACGACCGCTCGTAGTGGGGTGGAGGTGGAGGAAAACGACGGTTTTACATGATGACACTAGTGCTTCCTAAAATTGGGTCTACGCCATTTGCATGCAGTGGAATCAAGGCCTGCCATGCACGATATAAGTCAAAGGTATTCATATTTGCGTGTGCCGACCTTCACACGCTGATAGGTGGGACCCTACATTTTTTCTATTATGATTAATTTTTTCACTGCCTCTAGACGGTTCCCGTGCCTACCCTCACTAATTACAGCACGCCTTCCTTGTCTTCCATACGGATGCGACTAGCGATGATGGTTCCTCACTCCCAACTCGAACAACTGATCCCCTCCCTGAATCCATCCCCTCCTGCATACACCCGCTCTAGATCACACCGCCTCCATTAATCTGTTGGATTCTAGACTCCATTTGCCGCTATGGTTAAGTTTTGGGGTAGCATCAGGCTGAAGCGCAAGGCGGATGATGACGATGCGGATGGTCATGGTCGCCATCATGAGGAAAGGGGATGGAAAAACCTCTGCGCTGCGAACATGGAGAAGATCACCATGGGGATGGCTATCATCTCTACCAGTTGATCGCTGCATCCCTGGCTACTGCATCCCGATACGGGACATCCCACCCTCCCATTCGACACACCAGACCTTCTTTACCCTAATATCAGCTCATATCCAAACAACCGCAATGGCTATGCAAGTTCTAGTCTCTTGCTTATTGCTTCAGTCATATCGTTGATTCATATGTGAAGAACTTTCATTGAAATATCATGTTCCTTCTATCTAACGTGTTGTGTGCACGCGTATTTTGAACAAATTAAACCATTTAAGACTATTCTATACAACGAAAGCTCTGCTCGTACATGATATTCTGGTATTTTCGTAGTGGTACAGTCTTAATTTAGGAGAGAGCTGAGGAGACAGTCGTACTAAATACTATAATCTAGGTGTCAATTTGGATTTGCAATTGAATGCTTGCTAGGTGATATTCCATTTTCTAAAAAATTAAAATAATTATACGATTTAAGACTATTATGTTCCGAGTTGTATATGATCACCGTTAGGGTTTTTTTAGGGGAAGCTCTACTCCTAATTGATAGTTTGGGTATTTCATAGCGACACATGCGCAATTTGGCAAGAGGTAAGGAGACAGTCGTAAACAATACTTTAATCTGAGGGTCTAGGTATCAATTTCTATTTGTAATGGAATCTATGCTTAGGTGATTCTACCAACTTGTAACAAACTTTACAGAATATTTATGAAAAATTGATGCTGTTGGATAAGTGGTCGGGATCAGTAGTTGTGAATATCAAGGAGAAAGACGAGACATAAATGGGAGATGATCAGCACTGGGTGGGTGGCAATGGCGAGTTGCTGGTCCTTTTATCTAGGGACCGAAGAACTTGGACTCTCAAAAATGTCTACAGATCGCTGATATTAACACTGCCATCTTTGGAGGGTGTTGGCATTACTGCAATCAACTACGGGTGGCCGCCGCCCAACACCAAATTTGCTTACAAGTTCAACATGGCAGAACTTGAGCTCTTGAAGGTACAGCTCCCATAGAGGCCCAGGCCGGTGTAAGGGAGATGGCATTACGATGTTATAGTAGTGTTCGACAAGGTAATAATTGCATTCATTAGATGCCCTAATGACAAGAAATGGAAAATCTTGCGCGATGACTGAATGCGGCCGGAGAAGTATGTCGACGCCATCTTCACATTCGAATCATATTCTGACACACCACAACGCAATTACGCGGTCACTGAATCTAGCAGTATCATGCGTGTTTGGGAGCCATTCACCTGGAGTGAGTAATGTTGTAATATAGCATGTAAAATCCCATTCAAAATTCTTCTTACTAACTGTAAGTAACACACAGGTACACACGTAGCCCCACGTGTCATTCAAGCTCTGGTGATCAAAGATGTAGTAGTAGGTGCTGATATCGGATCACGGCGCTGGTTCGTGGCACCTCTCAGAGGCGACACGAAACATGATGCTGAACTCATCTGGATTCATATCAAGGGAGCAGTAAACAACATTGGTAATGCAATAGGGCATATGGGGACACTACTTTCTTCATACCCATCGCTGATGTGTCACATTTTCTCGAGGTCCGCATGTCCATCCAAATACCCAGTAGAACAAGTCTGGAGCAGAGTCGACAATCTGAAGGGACAATCTGTGTTTCTTGGGATCAACTACCCTTTGTTCCTCGAAGCCCCTAAAGCTGTTGAACCTGTAATTGCTCACGCAACCCCGACTCCCGTAGCTGGTGGTGGTGGTGGTGGAGCTGACGAAGTACTAATTGCTGTTGTTGGTGGTGGTAAAGCTAACGAAATACTTGAGGATGCTGTTGTTGGTCCCGACGGCGAACAACCTGAGGCTGCTGCTAGAGTTTAGGAAGAACATGCTGGTGTTGTTGCTAAGGTGCCAACACTTCTAGTGTTGATAGCAGAGTGTGTGTTTGCTATACACTCGCGCGCCTATCTTGTTGACCCTCCAGATCCGACCTGGAGCCGAATGCACGTGAGGGGGGCCATGCCATTGGCTCATCAGTGGGTTCGTACAATTTGATAGAGAATGATCCACGACCAAACACATCATTCTGGTTCGTCCTGACGATACCACTAGCTCCAGGGACATAGTGCTCAACTGGTAGATCCGATGAACCATATATCTTTATCTTTAGTTTTCCCCCTAGTTCTATGCAATAAATGCTTCTTTAGTCAAGACTCAGTTACGCTAATTTGTGTAAGACTAAGCTTTGCTTATTTGTGTAAGAGCAAGTTAAGACTATGTATGTAAGACTAAGTTAGGCCTAACTGTGTAATATTTAGTGAAGCCTATATTTGTGTACGACTCTAGATTGGTCACTAATATGCCCAGCTTTTCTTTCCCTGCCCATAACAATAGAATTGCAACATAGAACAGACAAAGATAATGTGTATACCTGATATTTTGCTCAGGATAACAACCACTTCAAGTTAATTGCAGTTTCAAGATTACTATTCAGGAAAGTAAGGTGTCATCAACATATAAAATGAATAGCTCATACAAATAGCTAGCAACATTGCCGATAGTGTTATTGTTATGAATGATAGATGTTGTACACATTTGAACGCATCACTATAATGTGCCACCTATTCATGATTGATAACATGGATCTAGCTTTTCTTCGTGTATTTGCATTGATTCTCTCCTAGATTTGTTCCCATATTTTTGGCAATGGCTGATGAACTCCACTCTCTTAGTAACATGCTTCATCAACGAGCCCTTGGTGCTGCAATGCAAAGTACAGACCATGGTCTTCATCGTCATTCCATTTTGGTTATGTCTATTTCTTCATCATGGAGCTCCTAATTTCAAAGAAAAATCTAGTAAACAACATATTTGTACATGTTCTTCTAGCATAATCACAAGAAGAAAACTGGATGGAATTTCACCTTGTTGGCGTTGTGCCGAACATAGTGGATGTGGCCTTGGGGTTCGGAGAGGAAGGCGCGGTGGCTGGTGCTGGTGTGACCATAGGGACGGTGAGCTTGGATTTGGGAGGAGGACAACATGACCGAGTAGGTTCGGCATGTTGACAAATCTCCCCCGAGAATGAATTCCTATCCCCGCGCCGTGCCATGGGTCATGGTGAGGGCAAACTCCGATTCAGGATGAGGAGGAGAGCGGGGTCGAGCAGGTTCAACCACATTCCGAATCACACCACCGAAGGAAATGATGTCCTAGCTCCGCGCCATGGCCGCGACCATAGATCGGCGCTCTAGGTAAGAAGAAGCCGGCGTAATGAGGAATGGATGCAGGCGCCAACGGTGCAAGTCTACATGACAGCCACGACGACAGCGCCATAACGGTCAAAACTGACAGGAGGGACCCCAACTTGACGGGAGTTAGCGTGATTATTTGTATTCAAACGTTATGTTGAATTCGTGCCGAAAAATACCCTCTAAGCATTTGGCATGCCAACTATGGCAACGCAATCCGATTACAAGCAACTCGGGCCCCGCTAAGCCTTGGTGTCTAAACTTTCAGGCCGCAAAATGAAAATCACATAAAAGGGGGGCTTCTTTCCCAAAGTGAAAGTGTTCTTGAGCATGTTTTTGACCTCCATTATTGACTCCTTTGAGCTTGCTTCCTCTCTCTTCCCTCCTATGATTGTTGCTTCTTTTTGAGGGCTTTGGAAGAGGATATCTAGATCTACAATCCCCACCAACCAATTCCTCCTCTAAGTGAGGGGAACTCATTGGATCTAGATCTTGAAGTCATTGGTTGGTTTCCACCATTGTTCTTTCTCTCTAATTACTCCCTAGCACTTGTTGCTTTGGTGGGATTTGAGAGTGAGGGACTGGAACACCCTTGGTGTTCTTGCTTTACATTCTTGCATAACTGTTGAGCTCTCCATTACGATTTGTTCGAGTGAGATACTGTGAGCTTGTTACTCTTGCAGGGTGACCTCCTAGTTGGCTTGGCGATTGGTGTTGTTGTGTCCTCTTCGTGGAAGATTGTGAAGAGACCCGGGCTTCTCCTTCGTGGAGCTTGCCATCTCTGGAGCGAGAAAAATCTAACCATAAGGAAAGGGCCTATTCCTTCGTGGGATAGACTCGGAGAAGAAGGTGAGCCTTCGTGGCATTGGGAAATCCTTCGTGAAATCTCACACCTCTCCAACATGACGTACCTTACTTGTAAAGGAACACGGGAATACATCTCCGTCTCCGCGTGTGTCGGTTATCTCTATAGCCGAATTTACTTTCCTTCTGATAGCCATCGAGTTTGAAGTAACTATATCTTGTGCTATCTTTCTTAGCTTAACTTGTTGTTGGTGCATTTAGTTGAGCCTAGTGTATTTAGGTTTTGTGCTTGTAAAATAAACATTAGTTTAATTCCACATTCTATCAAGTCAAAACCGTAATTGTTTTGAAATTTCCTATTCACCCCCTCTAGGCGACATCTATATCCTTTCACATGTGTTACGAAAGCGATGCTCTACCATTTGTGGATCAGCCCATCAAGGTTCGGTTCATTTTTCCTTTTATTTCCTCTTGCTATTAGTTTCTACACTTTATGATTGTTTTTTTCTTTTTTGTTCTTTCACTTTGATTTTTGTTTTAATGTTGAGTATATTGTTTCCTGATTTTAATTATTTATTGGCGCTATTTTATTTTTTACTTTATTTGTAGAAATGTTATTATTTTTGAAAGGCAAATGCAAATTTTTCTTCACATTTCTCGGTCCCTATTGTTTCCACTTTGCATTTTATTTATTTTCTTTTTAGTATGTATATAATTTTTTTATGAGACACATAAACATTCATCATATATACACATATTTTAACACATGAACATTTGTTTATTTGTACTTGTATATGTTAAAAATTATGAACATTTGCTTTGACACATGCGAACAAATTTTGGGAAGTGTATAGACTTTTATTATTATGCAAACTTCTATTGTGGTACCGGTGAACCTATTTACAACACCATAATGAACAATTTTGCATTATTTAAACTGTACAACAGAATAGTTGAAAAATAAGACTACGGTACTATTTTTCAAGATTTATATCAAAGAAAAGGTTGTACCATTAATGGGCCGTGTCAAATGCCCACTACATATAAAAGCTTTTGTCGATGGGACCGGTATGAGTTACCGCTCACCGCAAATATCCTATGAGGCTCAATCTACCAAGGCCTAGTTAAAAACAACGAGCCAAATTAAAATGTGGTGATTCTAAAGAAGAAAGCAAAATTCACCGGGCTAGACAATGAAACAGACATCAGTAACCCTAACAGAAAGGGCAATGTGGAGTTCATGATGTTTCTTTTGCGTGGGGAAATAATGATGCTTAAGAAGATACAAAAGCAATCGTACTAGCAGTTGACTGAATTCATCTCCTCGTTACTACCAGAAAGCGGAGAACTTGGTAGTATGTTAGTTAGCAAGAATTATTGCACATGCCGTGGCTCAACAGATCGGTGTGTGTGGTCCTTCATACGGATCCTGCAACTCTGATGTGCCACCTTTTCCCTTCTGATAATTAGGTGGTGCTATCAGCCTATAATGAAGCAACGTTAGATGATAGCAGACACAAATCCGTCGTGCTAGTTTTTGTTTTTGTTTTTTGCTTTTGAGAAATAAATAAGAAGGATCCATATGGTTGATCCTTTACCAATCAACTAGTAGTAGGAACGCTGCTTTTATTATAAGAAAGAAAGAATAATTCACAAACAGTTGATCCCTCGAATGAAACAAGTTCTTATCTAAATCAACTCGTGATCCGGCGATACAAGTTACGTTGGACAGTGATGCCAAAAGCAAAGTTTCTCTAGTTGACGTCCTCAAAGGCAAAATGGGCAACCTTGACATAGATGAGTTAATTTCAATCCAGTCAATATACATCATTACTCTCTGACTTTTACTTCGGTGTCCCCCTCTACTCTAAATTTACGAAATTAAAAACACAAGGACAGCTTGGCCTATATCCTTCGGTTCGGCGGAATGCATGAAGGTCTATCGGCCAATCCTTGCGATCCTCGTGTTTTCAGTTTCTTGATTACTCTCCTTCATAAACTAGATGGCCAATACGCCTTGCGCTTGAGGTTCTTGCTCGGTCTGTCACAAAGGAACCAATGTATTCCGGTCGCTGCCTGAGTCGTATCACTTTTCGCCAGGAAGTTGCTAAAGGACAGTCCTGAGACAGAGCTGGTAAGTTGGGTCGTGCATCCTCTAACGGCCATCCAGTCCGCAGTCAGGATCATGTCATGAATGACATGAGAAGATATAGGCTTAGCATGGGCCTTGAAGTGAAGACTTTAGCGTCCGAGGACGACTAGGACTAGCTTTCTTTAACCGGATTTGGCTGGAATTTAGGGCTTTCTAAGTACATAGATAATTTTGCAGGGGACGCTGATGACAGATCACGTGCCTGCATTAACTTCTAGATCACAAGTTACATATCTTTTAGGTTCTAGGACATCAACCCATCACCGTCCAACTCTAGGTCCTCAAAAAGCACATCTTAACCGTCCTATAATATGAACCCAACGTTTGCATCATTCATGCACTCTCAGAACACTAAGATTCATTTCAGGCACAGTCATGAGGTTTGCTTAGTACAACCCCTTCCCCAAACTCGTATAAAACTCAGACAAACTCAAAATAATGACGACTATGATCACTTGATACCCCTTCGTAATTGATACTAACCGGGTATATGTAGCCCTGTAGAAAATAACCTAACCAAATTATATGTCTTTCTAGCAAACACATATAGTAGTACGACTGCAAGCTGGCTCATCGCAGCAGGTGATGGCCGTGGCCGGCGTGCTGGTGGCGGTTGTGTCCGACGACTCCGAGGTGGATCTGGCTGGCCCACGCCCCCGGCTTGGTGTTGTAGGTGTGTGCCGGCAGAGCTGGCGGTGGCACGGCAGCAGCGTGCGGGCTTGGTGGCAACGAGTTGACCCGCGGCGAACCACCGAACAGTCCAAGAAAATGTCCGGCGACTTGTCCAGCGACCCACCAGATAGTCCGGGAACATGTCCGGCGACATGACAGACAGTCCAGGAACATGGTTTTGAATATGGGTATAGACGGAGCTTTTACGTATTTGGGGGAGGGGGTTGTACTGTTCATTGGATGAGAGGGGAGAATGATTTTAGCAAGAAATACATAGCACATTTGGCCCTGCAAGAAACGAGAAGAATCACCTAAACCACCACCAGAAGCAACTACTAACTGTTCTTTGCACATGTTATAACAAAGCTATGTATGTGGGCTATCGTACGCTTGTTGTTTTTCTTCACAGATCCTCACTACAAATAAAGATAAAAAAAGTATACAAGAAGAGGTAGTACAAAGGGTTCAAGTTTTGGGCTCGACGATCTTCTTCGCCCTGGTGATGCGGATGTAGCAGAACACGGCGGCGATGATCGCCGCGGCGAGGCCGCCCAGTATGATCTTGCCCCCGGCGAAGTTTCTGTCGAAGGGGTGGTGCCGTGCGTGGTGACGCGACGAGCCCAGCGGCGACGCAGCGAATGTGGACTCCAGAAGGGAATGGACAGGCAGCCGGTAACCAGCATCCGCGGCGGAAGGAGCGTCTGCTGTGATGGCGCTCACGCGGCCGCCGTCCACCGGGAACTGCCGCGCCATGACGGCGGTCAGGGCGAGATGGCTAGACACCAGGCAGAAGAGGAGCAGGCGAGCCATCTTTAGTTGGAGGGATAAGGAGAACGGATGTGTGTATAGGAGGTGGGCAGATCAGTTAGAGCTAGCTTCCAGGGAGAGCCTTGCTAGCTTGCACAGGTGGACTTGGTGGTGAATGGTGGTGTTGATGATGATGGCCAGGAGGGGGCTCTTATATATAGGAGACGCCAAAGGCTGTGTGCTGTTGGAACTTCGAACTGCGGTTCAGTTTGCTCAATGATCTAAAATAAAAAAAATCGGGGAACTAGGCGTGTGCATGCGCGCGCGCCCACTCTTTATGGATCTTGATTTGTCGAGGGATTGCCATTGTCAGCCTCATGGCTGGTGACTAAAAAAAATGATAGAGGGTGGTGGCTTTCTAGGAATCATTTGGTCATGGCACAGGTGGATGTGAGCGTGAGCCATGAGCAGCTGACACCTGGAATACCCTCCTACTCCCTCACTTTAGAAATATAAGACATACTACCTCCGTCCCAATATTTAAGGCATATAATTTTTTTTAAAGTCAAACTAACTAAAATTTGACTAAGTTTTTAGAGAAAAATATTAATATTTACACTATGTAATCCATATCCTTTCATACATCATGAAACATATTTTCACATGGTATCTATATAATATAATAGTTTTTAATAGATTTTTCTAAAAGTTTGGTCAAACTTTACATGGCTTGACTTTTCAAAATAATTATATGCCTTAAGGCTTGGGATGGAGGGTATCTCTTTAGTATGTAGGTTACTAGGTTTACTCCAAACCTCTATGAACCTATACACTAAAATATGTCTAGATATATTCGATTCACAAAGTTAAAACATCTTATAGTTCTGAACGGATGGAGTAATTGGCATTTCCGCAAGAGGAGAATCTCTCTGGATACATGCTGTTCGAAAAAGTCAGCTATCAGCTTACAACTGTGTCCAGGGAGGACCTTGTGCTCGGCAGTGTGTTGACATGGAGCTCGTGCATTTGGGGACAGGTTCTTGGAAGGTGAAGTTGAACCCCCCAGGTTGCAGACCTGCTGGAGGTGGCTGATAAGTAAGACCACTTGGTGCAACATCGGAAAGGGGAAAGTGTCGGCTAGAGGCTGGTATTTCTTGATCGAATAAAAAGGTGAAACTAAAATACAAATCGTTTCATCCGAATCATAAAAACGACATTTCTGTTTCCCGTTCTACTTCTGTTTTGCGAGCCTATCCTTAGTGAACGGTATTTTTTTTACTAGAAACCACATAACAATTCTTATTTTCAGAGGTGCTATATAAGATTTTAAATATATTCCCAAATAAATCTAATATGACCATATATTCAATCGACGGTCATCAATCTCGGATAAGTCGACGGTCATCAATCGTCAAACTAAGTGCAACCAATTAAAATACCCACTTTTTCCCCGTTAAGGCATGTCTGAATCCAATATTCAGCTGGGCTTTAGACATAACACTAGCCACATAAACATATATTCGCCGTTCTATGTTATACAAGAATAATATTGTTGAGATAGGGCAGGAGGCCCAGCCTCTCCCCGTGGACCCGAAGGCGGGCATTGATGTTGAGGGCGCTGAGGAGGTGGTGTCTCAGGCTGGGACAGACGAGACGGCAAAGTTTCTGTCCCAGCTAAGCCTGGGGTCGCGGGATGAAGCCTGGCACGAGACCGCTGTGTCGCCACCGCGGTCCTTGCTATCGCTGCCTGCGCAGGCTCCTTATGGAACACCACCTTGCCAAGCTTCTGCGGTAAGCGGCACTGCCTCTGTTCCATCGCCTACTGCTGCTGTGGATTTGGTTAATGGGGATGCTCTGACTGTCTTCCTGTCCGACATCGCTCGTCTTGTGCAGCCCGCCCTGCTGAGCACGCTGGCGACGAAGAAGAAGAAGAAGGCGCCGTTGCCGGTGACCTCCCCTCGGCGTAGCGGCAGAATTGCCATTAAGAAGAAGGCGCGCCAGCTTTCGGATGGCGCGGAGGCCATCCAGGAGATCATCGCCCGTGCCTGTGGCATCCTGGCTCCCTCGGCAGCTTTCGACGACGCCTCGAGGGTGGCTTTCAGCCAGCTGTTCCTAAATGGACCGTTGGCTTCCTCAGCAATCCAGGCAATGGAGGCTTTGGTGAAGCAAGTCAAGAAGATCAAGAAAAAAGCAGCATGCAAGACTGTTGCTGCAGCCCCAGCCGTGTCGCCCGCCCCCTAGATGTGTAGTCGCTACAAGTGGTCATGGTCCCCTGGGCATGTGCCCCGTGCCCCCTGCTATCGTTACTTCATGCAAGCTACATGCAAGCTTGCAACTGCTGTATTGCTTTCTGCCTTCGTTGCTAGCTGATGGCTGTCTCAGTATGTTGAACCTGTTTTACCTGAAGCTTCTTCATCCTTTCCACCCTGCGTCTACAAGTTTTCTATAATGGCAAAAAGGAACGTGAATCTGCTTAACTGGAACCCCCGCGGTCTGAATAGCAAGGTTCGCCGCGATGCGGTCCGCGATATCGTCAGGGATACCCATGCCACAATTGTCTGTCTCCAAGAAACCAAGCTGGAAGAGGTAAACGACGCCGTGATTACTGACACGCTTGGCCATTCTTTCATCGACGGCTACGCCTTTCTTCCTGCGGACGGGACTCGTGGAGGTATGATCCTAGCGGCCTCCTCGGCATTTTTCTCAATTTCGGATGTCTGCCTCACTACCAGCACGCTCTCGGCCACCATTAGTATGCTAAACGAGGGAACTAGGTGGACTTTAACCTGCGTCTATGGCCCCCAGTCTGAGGCTGTGAAGATTGCTTTCATCGATGAGATCCGGGCCTTGAAGCCCCTTGTCCGGGACTCCTGGCTCCTTCTTGGAGATTTCAACCTCATCACTAAGGCGTCTGATAAGAGCAACCTTAACATAAACAGACGACTTATCGGGAAGTTCCGCACGGCTCGTGATTTCCTTGAGTTAAAGGACATGAGGATGGATGGTCGCCGCTTCACTTGGTCGAATGCCCAGGCTGACCCTGTCCTAACCAAGATTGACCATGTTTTCTACTCTGTCGGTTGGGACGAGCTCTTCCCTGATGCCCATCTTCAAGCGATAACCTCGGCTTGCTCGGACCACGCTTCGTTGTTCCTGCAAGGATCCGTCACTTCTGAGCGTAAGCCGTCTTTCAAGTTTGAGGAGTTCTGGCTTCAGATGCAGGGGTTTAAGGAGACGGTCCTTGAAGCCTGGAGCAAGCCCATACAGGCCGCTGACCCCATCCGTCGTATGCACATCAAGCTTTCTCGCACGGCTAAGGCGCTGAGGAAATGGCAGCGACAAAGCATCGGCAATCTCAAGATCCAAATCGCCACGGCTAAGGAGCTCATCTGGCGATTAGACACGGCAGAAGAAGCCCGTCCGCTCTCGAATGAGGAGAGAGACCTTCGTCGCCAACTGAAAGCTTCCTACCTGGGTCTCCTTGCAATTCAAAAGATCAAGCTCCGCCAAAGATCGCGTCTCACTTGGATAAGGTTGGGAGACGCTAATACCAAGCTTTTCCATGCCAGAGCAAATGGGCGACGTAGAAAGGTCCACATCCAGACCCTCACCACCGCCACTGGCGCTGCCATCACAAATGAGGACAAGGAGGAGGTGATCCTACAGCACTTCAAGGGCGCGTTAGGCTCAAAAGCACAAAGACTGCTCTGCCTTGACTGGGAGGCCCTTCAATATGAGCAGCGCGACCTATCCGAAGGGCGAAATTAAGGAGGCCATCTTCTCTCTCCCTTCTGTCAAGGCACCTGGACCAGACGGATTCATTGGCGCTTTTTTCAAAAGCTGTTGGGACATCATAAAAAGTGACCTGGTGGCTGCTATCTCCCATATGGCTGGATTGAGGGGTGGTTGCACTGTTTGGTCAACTCGGCAAACATCATCCTAATCCCAAAAAAGCATGAGGCTACGACGGTTGGCGACTATAGGCCCATCAACCTCATCCACAGTATGTCAAAGATTTTCTCCAAGCTCCTTGCGAACCGGCTAGCGCCAATCCTTCCTGAGCTTGTTTCCAATTGCCAGAGCGCGTTCGTTAAGAAAAGGAGCATCCACGACAACTTCCTCCACGTGCAGAACCTCATCAAGGAACTGCACTCGTCGAGGACGGCTAGCCTTTTCCTCAAGTTGGACATCTCTAAAGCCTTCGACTCCGTGGGATGGGCCTACCTACTCGAAGTTTTGGCGGCTCTCGGTTTCGGTCAGGTTTGGAGAGACTGGGTGTGTCTTTTGCTCTCTTCGGCTTCCTCTAGAGTGCTTCTAAATGGAAGCCCGGGAAGACCTTTTCGGCACGCTAAGGGGCTGAGACAGGGAGATCCTCTCTCCCCCATGCTGTTCATTCTCGCCATCGACCCGTTGCAGCGCATCCTCTCAATTGCAAGTCAACGTGGTATTCTCAGTCCGATCAGATCTCGTAAACCACGATGCAGGGTCTCCATTTATGCTGATGATGCCGAAATTTTTGTCAACCCCATCAAAGATGATCTCAAGGCTATCTTTGACATTCTGGCCTACTTCGGAAAGGCCAGCGGCCTCATCACCAACCTTGATAAGACGGAGATCTTCCCGATTAGATGCGACAATGTTGACCTTGCGGCCATCCTCGAAGTTTTCCCTGCCAAGATTGCCGCGTTTCCGGGGAAATACTTAGGTCTTCCCTTGCACTTCAGGTGTCTTCGCAAGGTTGACCTTCAACCCTTAATTGACAAGATTGCTGGAAAGTTGCCGGGGTGGAAGGGGAAGTTTCTTGCTCGTCCTGGAAGGATTACCCTCGCCAGGTCCGTCCTCATGGCCATTGCCGTCTACCACGCAACCGTGTTGCCGCTATCTAAGTGGGCTAGAGAAAAGATTATTCGTATTGCTAGGAACTTCGTGTGGGCCGGAGATGAAGGAGAGCATGCGGCTAGAGGGAAAGCTTTGGTCAGCTGGACGACACTCTGCAGACCGAAAGAGCGGGAGGGCTTGGAATGCCACACCTCCAGCGGACAGGTCGGGCCCTCAGGTTGCGATGGCCATGGCTGTAGTGGACTGACCTGCAACGCACTTGGACGGGGTCCAGGCTGCCCTGCGACAAAGCGGACATGGAGCTCTTCAGAGCCTCCACGAAGATCTCCCTTGGAGATGGCGAGACGGCTTCCTTCTGGCTCGATTGTTGGTCTGAGCATGGCCCCATTCACCTCTGGGCGCCGGACCTTTTCAAAATTGCTACAAGGAAAAATAGAAGCGTGGCAAAAGAGATAAAGGCGGGGAACTGGATTCGTGCCATTGCTAGCCTGACCACGCCGACGCAGCTTGCCCAATATCTCAAAGTTTGGGAATTGGTTCAGGGCACGCAGCTCATTCCGAGGCAACAAGACGAGATTGTCTGGATTTTGACCTCGGACGGAAGCTATAGTTCCAGCTCGGCCTACCTTGCGCAATTCCATGGAAGCCATACCAAGTTCCTCGCCCATAAATTATGGGCCGCCCACGCCGAGCCTAAGTGCAAGATCTTCGGCTGGCTAGCCATGCACGCAAAGCTTCTTACGGCCGACAACTTAGCCACCAGAGGGTGGACGCATGACCCCATCTGCGCCTTATGCCTGAGCGTGCCGGAAACGGCCGACCACCTTTGCAAAGACTGCCCTTTCACGACGGCCATATGGAACCTTACTCAAGTCTGGGACAACGCTGTGGGAGGGAGACTTGGCCAAGATTTTCATTCCCTCACAGACTGGTGGGACAATCTGATTGACGGAAGACCAACGAGTGAGAAAAGACGTCTAAGTGGGCGGCTGCTCTATGTTCTTTGGAACGCGTGGAAAGAGAGAAACAGACGAATATTCACTAATCGGCGGATGACTTATGTTGAGGTGGCTGAGATCGCTAGGGAGGACATCTCACAGCGAGCCCGTGCTTTCACGGCCTTAGGGCCTGCCATTTCTGCGGAACCTGACTAGGCGGTTTCGTTTTTCCTTGTATTTTGGTGATTTTGGCATGTTTCCACCATAATTAAAACATGCCCCTCTGTACTGTGTTACGGGTTTTCCCTCTATCTATTTGAAAAGGCAGAGTTCCTGCCGGTTGCTCAAAAAAAAATTGTTGAGATAGTGACATGTCAGTCAGCCATGTATCTTTCCCTAAAAGAGTACTCGTCCCATTCCCGAGCAAAATGAGTCTCTAGCTACTAAAAAAACTCCTCTTTGGCTTACACAATCCTTTAAAAAAGAATCGGTAGGTTTGGGGATTTACTTAAAATAGAGCCTTGGACTAAAAGGTAGTAGTAACTTTTGTCACACGTACCTCCTCGTTCAAAGTTTAAATAACTACTTGTTGATTAAATATTTATGGCATATGTTTGATTCAAAGGATTTTAAAAGCTCATGAATAGGAAAAATGCAGGAATGGTATGTCATGACATCTGAAATCCTACATGAATGAAAAACGCAAGAATTGGCTACAGAACTCGGTTGGTTGCACCGCAGAAAAAACACAGGAAACTTGTATAGAGATGGAGTACATGTCATAGTTCTCTCACACACACATAGGACCTCTTGCTAGAAATCTTATTGGATTATAGTGTAGGGAAGGAAACCATAGGAATTTTAGAGGGTTCAATCCTTTGAATCAAATGGCGTCTATAGGAAAAATTCCTATGGGTAAGAATACTACAAAATTCCTTTATAAATCCTTTGAATCAAATATGCCCTTGGTCTTTATATCACATACTTGTACCCCCAACCCCCCTCCCCGATCTGTTGGTCTACATGTGATACTCCACTTGGTCCAATATTTCCATTTGTGTTGATCACTTTGCAGAAGAATATGGACATGTAGAAGCCAAGTTGACATAGGTACAGTTACTCGGGTACCTATGATTTGCTACCCTGGCTGTATAAAAGGCTTACGACCCATGAAGAGTCAAGATGATGGCCCAAAAGAAGCAACCGACAAAGGCTTTAGTTGTATTAGGAAAAGGCATAAAGGTCCGACACCGTGTTGGTATTGTAATTATGCATATGTAAACCTATCCGCATACAGCTTTGAGACCCGGCCTATTATATATAGGGCGGGAGAAGCCTAGGCGAGGACATCGAAAAATCCCCAAGCGATATGTAATAGTGCGATTCACCAAATATTCAGGCGACTTTGACTTCATTGTTCTCCTGACATCCAACGAAATCCCCAGCGCTGTCCTTTCCGCAAAATCCTAAGTCCTTTTCTATGGACATTGCCAAGGTCAGCCCTCGTCACAAGTATTTTCCATACCCGTTTAGGTATTTCAAGAAAAGACAACATGAACATCTACAAGCTAGTAAGAACGAAATTCATAAGAATAAGATGATCTTCATATGAGAGCAACTTTCCTTGCCAGTTTCCCAACTTCCTCTCTAAGCGGTCCTCCACCGGCTTACATTTTTCTTGCATAATTTTCTTTATGAATGGTCACACAATATTCTTAAGAAAATATCTGTGGAAACTCAAGGTACCATTACAGATAAAGATTTTTATGTGGTTCTTTAATAGAAACCCTCTCCCGAGCCGCCCCAGGCGACTCCGGCTGCTCCGGAGGGCTTCTTCTCCGTCCTCCCCTAAGAACCCCCCCCCCCAACTCTCACCGCATCGGCCGTCGCTGCTTCCGACTGCGGTGGCGGTGGCAGCGCCTCATCCATCAAAGATGGCGGGCGGGAAGGGGGCTGCGGCGGCGTTCACATGGGGGAGGTGCGGTGCTGGATGTGGGCTTGGTGCGGCGCGGCCGTCTTGGTCAGGGCGTGAGGATCTCTGGCGGCCGATGAGGGGATGGAGGCGCACCGCCGTTTGGGTCGGTGGCCATACACCGCCGAGGTGTGGCTGTGGACTTGCCACGCCAATCTCCTGCGGTCGTTGCCCTCTCCTCCTTTGTTGGTGCTGCACGGATATGACGGGCGGCGTGGGTGCCTGCTTGTCTGCTGCAAATAATGGCGGCGGTCCTATGATTCCTCTTGCGCCAAGACAAGGATCTACTTGTTGCTTGCCCTCTTTGATCTGGTCAGAGTGGCGAGTTCCGAAAGGCTTCGCCAGCAAACTCCCATTGGCGAATAATGCCTGGAGATTGCCGGATTGGAGGGATTTGGTCACACGCACCCATGTTTTACTCTGACAGTTTGGGTTCAAAGGGAGTGCTTCGAAACTCTCTTGGCTGTTAATATCATGGGGTATGTTCTCGTTCCATGGTACTGAGGGATAATCTCATGGAGACCGAGATCCGAGGACTGACAATGGTGGTTCGAGTCTGGGTGGTGATGAGGAATTGGCTTGGTGACTTGTGACTTGGAGCAGTGGCATACAAGTGGGGGCGACTGCACATAAGAGGTTCAGAGTCCTACCTTTCAGGGTGAAAACCTAGGGTCTGGCCTTAATTGGTTGTGCTTGGCAATGGTCTTGTTGAATGTATTGTTTTTAGAGTGTATACTTTCTTCAGGGTAAAAACCTAAGATCTATGATCGGGCGATGGCGGTGTTTGTGCACTGTTCCCTTCTTGCAGGCGTCGTTTTGGAGAAGATGGACTTCTGGTGTTGTCTTGGTGGTGGTAGTACCGATATTTCAATGAATGGGTCACTATAGCGGGACTTTTCTTTTTTGTAATTCTACTTTCTTTTTGGTTGTGTGCATCCGGATGGCCGCTAGGGCAATGCGTTGTTGCAGAGGATGGGTGTAATTGATATCTTGTCATATTAATATATATGCTCATTTCTAAAAAAAAGGTGATACTAACCATGGATAATTTTTAAAAACAAGCACTGGAATGGGTGCGCGAAATGTGTCTTTTGTAATGAACAAGAGTCTATTGAACACCTATTTATATCATACCCTTTTGCGAGACTTGTTTGGAGAGTTGTTCATTTTACTTTTAATATTCCACTTCCTAAATGTTACCAATATGTTTGAAAATTAGATAAATGGAATAGAAAAGAACATTAGGAGTCAAATTTGAGTAGGAGATTGCTCTTTAGTTTGGGAAATTTGGAAACGTTGAAACGATGTTCTTTTTAGCAAGTCTACCAATTTTAATTTATTGCAGGTTATACACCGGGCTTCGTATTGGATCAACATGTGGTCGTTTCTCCTTCTTGTGGAGCAGGGGAGGCTTAAGAATTCTGAATGCATTCGGTTGATGGTGGTCGTACGTGTTATCTTCAGGTAGCTGGTGACACTCTAATAAAACACAAGATGCATAGAGGCTTTTTGTGTTCTTTTTTGCACCGCTTGATTCATGTTTCTACTTTGAACGGCCCATGAACGGTAAACTTTGAACTTTAGAACTATGCAATAGATGTATATAAAGGGAATATATGCAATAAAGGCTATGTGCATCGAGGCCGGGGCTAAATACCCCCTTTCAAGAAAAGGTGTCCAAAGGGCAAAGAACTAGCCTGGAACCAAATAATTGTTTATAGTGATTCTCATCCTCATTTGCATTTCCAAAATAAAAATGTCACTTTTTTGAAACTTTATCTTTATACCATATAGTTGTTCCAATATGTAATAATGAGTTTCATATTCACAACTTTCTCAACGCATGAGTTTCATATTCACGACTTTCTCTAAGTCGTGTTCCATAGAAATAATAGTATCGTCCACATGTTGGAGAATGGACACTCATGCCTCAACTAAATGAAGGATAAGACCACCCACTTGATCATTCTGTTTTTTCCTATCAATGAGGATTACCACCATATAAACGACAATGTCGAACAAAATGGTGACAAAGAATCTTTGTATTTTTTATACCATGCGCATTGGCGCATATGTTGTTAGCTCGAAGAAAATCAGGGAAGATTTTTGTACAGACCCAACCCAGCTAGGTATTTAGTCTCCAACGTTTGCATTGTCGTTGTCATGTAGGTATGGTTGCGTGATAGAACTTATCATAGGCACCGTACAAATAACTCATAGGTAAGGACCAAAATTATGAGTACTTTATCTATGGGGTAAAACTTATGAGAAACTAAAAAAAACTTAAAAGTCAATCGGTCACTTTCATTCCACTAAACAGTGGCGAGAACACTGAAGAAGAGGGGAGATGCAAAGGAACCGAAAGGACGGATGCGTTTCTCTTCCTCTAGACTAAAATCATTTAGTGAAGGTTCCATGGAGCCATGATTTGCCAAAATCTAGCAAAGATAACACTCGGAGGGAAGAAAATTAGAACTACTTAATCTATTACATAAAAAATCAGCTTTTTTAAATATGAAATTACACTTATAGAACAATGAGCCACTCCCTTTCCACAACGCAAAAAAACAATAGAGAAGAGAATATATGGCATGTAGAGAAATGGCAGATGTGTTTATTTTTTATCTGTTAGGATTTCCTCCCGATAAATGTATTTTACAATGATCCATGCTTTGCTCATGAACACTACAACATTAGTTTTAGATTGCGGCTTCACTATAATTTCAACAAGATCCAAGGTTTTCAAAGTCGTAATAGTTATCAACGGATCTATTATTATATCATGTAGTTCACTATTACAAAAATATAGTCATATAATACAAATGACCCTATCATGATAACATTTTAAGCATCTTCTCAATGGATTTTTGGTAATTAATGATAAGCAACTAGGGAACTGATGTATGTGCCAAGTGATGGTTACCATCCATCGGTTACCACCCAAAATACAAAATAAGAAAAGTGGGAGCTTTCTAGAAGTTTATCCTTATCATCTAATGTATTTATGATCTTGTGTATCACTTTGAGTATTAGGGGAACCACTATTAATTAAGATGACATGTCGAAAGAGTAAAAGGAGCTTCTCTATTATTGCGTGAATGAGCAAGTCCTAATCGAGGGGTCCTACCTAGTCATACATGGCACAATCATCAATATCATGGCAAGTCAACCAAAGTCCAAGTCTCGATCAATCCATCATGAAACAAGTCAAGAAACAAAGGAGTAGAAAATAAGTCAAATTAAGATGGAGGTCCAAGAAGAAGAATCCCAAGATGGTTGAGATTAGAGAGATAGGTAGGTTAGTCACAATGGACTATGAACCACCCCTAATTCCTAGTCCACCATGGACTAGTGGGCCCAAAAAATCGTAACTACTCTCCCACCTTTCACCTAGAAGGATACACTTGGTCATTTTCAAGCCTTTAAAATATATAAATATCCATCCATGGGGTATGTAAACATTCACTCTTACTTTAATTCAACTCAAAGGTGGATAGCTAAAGAGACTTCATGATTAAATGGGTGGTCTCAATAGTACCAAGTCCTATAAATTTACGATAATTCAGACAAACGTAGATGGAGATGGAGCTTTGAGACGACACTTGATAAGTTCATGATGGTCACTGGGCTAGCCTCTTCTCACAATGCTCTCCTCGTATAGGACTAATCCATGATTTAAGAGGTGACCAAACTCTCGCAAATTGTATGATGACTTTCACTATAAGGTCATCGTACACCCCCTCCTACTTGCTACTTATCGATCAACCATGTTGTTCAATATACCCCCTCTTGTTGCTTTATATCAAAAACATATATGTGCATATACTTTATATTGTTATCCAAGTCCAAAATCCAAAGCCAAAGATCCTAAAAAAATCTTTGTTGAAGCAATTGGCTTAGGGGCTCTCGGGTTATGCAGCGCTGATGCATGTAAAATGCATACATGAACTTTGTAGTTTATTATCATATATTTCAACTTATTTGCATGTTATCACACGTTATATTCATGTTTTGCATTGATTTATGGGGATTTTCCATTGATCCCCTTTTGTTGATTTATAACTCTGCAGAACAGGAAACCCCTGGTTTGTGTATTTTTAAGTTTCACGGACCTTACGGACCTCAAATGGAGCGAGAATTTTTATGGAGTTAATATTTTTTATGGAGACACAATATGAGAATAAGAAGTACCGGAGGGGTCCCACGAGGCCCAAACGAGCACAGGTGGCACGAGACCCACCCTGGGTCACGCCACCATGTCTCGTTCCTCCTCGAGCATCCGTAGTCGTCTGTTTTGATCTCAAACTGGCAAGCTTAACGTAAAAACAACTATATATAGACCCCCCAAGGCGTTCTTAGAGGAGGAGGCAAAGAAACACGAAAACCATGAAAGTGAGGCTGAACCTGCGAAGATTGGAGAGGGAAATGCTGCCTGAGCCATCCCCGGTTGCATATCCACCCTCTCCAACATTATCAACACTGCCACCATGATAGAGGGATTAGTCCACCTCTGGACTATGGGTTTGTGATAGTAGCTTGATCTCTCTCTTGTGTTATGTTGTTTAGATGCCATATGAGTTTCCTATCATGATTATGGCCATATTTGTAATTCATGTGTGGTGGACCTTTTGTTTTATTGGATGATCTATGAGATTTGAATCTTTATTGTGTTCATGATGTATTAATAGATGCATATTGTTACCCCATTCTTTATTACTTGTTCTGATCAAACTGGTATACAAGAGCATGTGTGGGGGATGGTGTGTATTAGATGGAGTAACATGGTGGTAGTAATGAGCTATGACAGCAAGCCTCATATCTACTATTGTCTTTACCAATTCTTTTATTACCTCATTAGGTATAAAGTGAATGCATGTTCTATATAATTCTTTGTGGTAGCTAAGAAGTCTTGTTTAATCTATGAATCATGTGCTTGATCTATTGTGATATGTTTAATCCAAGTTAGCATATTTGTTGTTCAAACATCATGTCAAAGTACCTAAAGCTATGCTATGTTAATTCTTAAATATAGATTGCTTGGAGTGTATCCATTTCTAGTGGAGTATAAGTAAGATGTGTAGTGTCATCTTTGTGTTAGGATTGATGCCCATATGAATGTTAATCAACACACATAATAAAATCTCATCAATATTTAGTTATCTATCGTGTTCTTAATGTCACCTTTATGAAAGAGTAGACAAGTGAAACCATAAACCGCGATTCACTTTTTATCATAAGAGACAACTTTTACTTGATTTTACTTGCCTTTACATTTTTAGCATTAATTAATTTTGAAGACATAAAAATATCTTACTTCGTGCAACTACAACCAAAAAACCCAAAACATCTTTATTTACTTGTTTTAGTTTTCTTTCTGGTATTTTATTTATTGCTATTTTATTTTACTAATCCCGAAGCCTTGTGCTTGACAACCACATGGTGGAGTTGGGGGAACAAGACAAAGACTTTGTTTTACAGGTTGCTAGACAAGGTTGGAAGAAGCTTCGCCTTTGTTCCCCAAGAGTTCGATATAAACCCTGAGTCACTCCTAGAAGGCTCTATTGAGCTAAACCTAATGAGGAGGGTGAGTGGATTTGAGAAGTGATGTGCATTGAAATCCCTGTTATTCCTCCTTTGTAAGAGTAAACCTCCGTCGCACTTATTTATCTTAGAGCTAGAGGATCCTAGCCGTTGGAGTCCATGGGGAGCATCCAATTTATGGATTTTCCCGTTGAGGCTATAAATGTTGGAAATCACTTCAAGGTCATCCATTAGGACCTGTTTGGTAGCCTGTAGGAGGTCCGGCATGGCCCGTGCGCGAAAAATGGGTTGTTTGGATGCCCGCGTGAGAGGTTAGCTTGCGCCAGCGTGAACTGTAAAGTAGGCCGCATCCAGGCCCATGACAATGCTTGAATCTAGTGTTTCCAGCGAGCCAGTCTCGTCGTGCGTCCACCTAATGCAAAAGTGGTGCTCCCCCGCATGAGTGTGGCCGATGATGGCACATGCGGGAGATTTTCTGCTCCAGCAGAAAAGAGGGCACGAGATATTTGCTCATCTCCCGCTGAAACACTCCCTCCCTGCTCACCTTCAAAACCAAAACCACCCCCATCGAGATATCTTCTCTAGTCAGTTAGCTGCAGGCGGCTCCCTCATCTCTGGCCATCGACAACGATGGTGATCCCATGAAGATTACTCCCTCCACTTCGTCGAGTCGTCTCTCTAGTCGCCATGTCGTGCTGGAGTGACAATGAGATATTGAACCAATCGTATCTAGGGGTAAGCTTAGTTTCCCCCAATTCCTCCCTAAGGTTAGGGTTTGCTGGCAATTTAGGAATTTTCGATATAGCCTCGAATGAACTTGATTTGGTGTGTTAGGACCTCACGGACATGGACTATTCTCATGACTCCATCGAAGATACTAGATTCTGCTGCATAGTAGTAGAATGTCCCAAGGTGTGTCATGTCCACAAGCTTTGGCTCGTCAAGTGTGTTGCATTTGAAGGAAGCAACACTAGCCGCAGATTCTATCAGTGCCAAGTCCAGAATGTAAGTTATTAGCTTGTGATATGCCCTTTACTAGCTCATGCACTAGCTTTGATCACGTAGTTTTTCTTTGTTGGAAGTCGTGAATTATGAGTTTGTTGCTTGGTTCGATAAGGAATGGCCAAAAGTAGCAAAAATTCATTAGGACGACTCTAGAGAATGTATTATGACAATAAAAAAGCAAGATTCGACGGGAGGATTGAGAATGCAAAGTTAGTGAAGGAGCAAGCTGATGATAAGAACAAGATTGAGAAGAAATACTCAAGTTTGTTAGTTGATATCAGCAAATTCATGAATGAAACTGAAAAGGGTGTTGGAGGAGAACTTGTCCAAGATTAGGGGCACCACTGCTAGGGCTGAGGGGGAATTAGTGGAGAAGACCAAGGAGATGAACTTCAAGAATACGGAAGCGTTGAAGAATGAATTGGATATGTTGAAGAAGGTGCAGAAAACCCAAGCAAAGATGATAAAATCCAAGCGGAACAAATCGTACAAAAAAATGCAGAGTTTGAAGGAAAAAATAAGAAGCTTGAGTACATCATCTTTGATATGCTCCGATAGCTCCAAATATTGACACTATTTCTCAAGGATTTTCCATTGGTTTTCACCGAATTTCATTGATTTTGATCTTTCAACTAACGCTAATATCGCAAGTTAGCGAAACTTTGTTTGTTTGTGATGACTTTCAGGTACTAGACACTTTTGGAAAGATCCAAGAGCATTTATGGCTAATGATACGTACATTTTGCATCACTATTCTATATCATAATTTACTATTACTCATTGATATATTTCATATTAAGAGATGATACTTATGTTATTTCACCTGTTTTTGCATGGTTGATGACTTTTGGAGCATGCCCCACTGCAGTCAGGATTCTGATGGAAAAGGTACTGTTTGGAGGCAAAATTCACGAAGATCAGAAAATCCAAGAAAATATATGGAAAATCCTATTTTCCAGAAGACGAAGGAAGCCAGAAGGAGGAGTGGAGATGGGCCACAGGGGGGCCACACCACCCCCTGGCGCGGGCCACCCTAGGCCGTGCCACCAGGTGGTGTGGCTGCCCTGGCCCACCTCCAGCTCTCCCCTCTGGCGTATATAATCCTCCTGAAACCCTAATACTCGAGGAGCGACCACAGAAAGATTTTGCCGCCTCTGTGAGGCGGAAAACACCAAGAGAGAAAGATCTCTCCGGCAGACAGATTTCTTTCGGGGGAGTTCCTTCCTGAGGGGAGATCGTCGCCATCAACACCACCATCAAGCTGGACTTCATCGGGATTATCATCATCACCACCATCAGCAACCTCCTCACCATCTCCATATTGCGTAACAATTGGGTTGAATCTTGCATAGGTCTTAGAGGAAACTTTCCGGGTGTTGATTACTCTTTGTAGTTGATGCTATTGAGTGAACCGTTGAATTATTGTTTATGTTCAGGTTGTTATACATCATTATTCCATCTCTGATCATGATCCATATGATGACTTGTGAGTAGTTCATTTTGTTCTTGAGGACATGGGAGAAGTCATGTTGTTAGTAGTGGAATTGTGTTGAGAAAGATTCAATAGTTTGATACTTAAGTTGTGGTGTACTTCTTCTAGTGGTGTCATGTGAACATCGACTACATGACACTTCACCTATATGGGCCTAGGGGAATGCATTGTGTATTTGGCTACTAATCGTAGGGGTTGCCGGAGTGACAGAAACCTAAACCACCATTAGGAAACCATTGCACAAGGGGCGTCAGGGTCTTAGAGTAAAGTTGTGGTTAGGTTTCTACCTTAATTACTTTCTTGTACTTACGGATGTTTGCAAGGGGTATAATCACAAGTATGTATTAGTCCTAGGAAGGTCGGTACATTAGCACAGGTTCACCCACACAACACTTAGCAGACTAAAGAAGATTGATCAACTATATGAAGCGAAAGCACTTGCCAGAATCCCGTGTGTCCTCGAGAACGTTTGGTCATCTTAAGTAATACAACCGGCTTGTCCTTTGCTGAATAAAGGATTGGGCCACTTGCTGCATTTATTTTTATTGTCTTTTATTTACTCGTACTTTATTTACCTGCATTATCAAAAACCCCTAAAAATCCGTTTGCTAAGTATTTACAGAGAATTCCTGCTCCAAACCATTAGCCAGCACCTTCTGCTCCTCGTTGGGTTCGACACTCTTACTTATCGAAAATACTGCGATACACCCCCTATACTTTTGGGTCATCAAGACTATTTTCTGGCGCCGTTGCCAGGGAGTGAAGCGCTATTGGAGAGTGGAACTGGTAAAGGAAACTTCTACTGTGAGTATTGTTTACTTCTGTTAGTTGCTTTATTTTTGTTATGGATAATTCGTTGAGTTTCTTATTTCGTAATGCTACTACCACTGCTAAGGTACTAGATGAACCACCAGCTGCTGAGAATGATGCTTTTAAAATACCTACAGGAATTATTGATCGTGTTATGGATAACTAGTATGTTGGGGATGGAACTGTCCATCCCGGTGATCATTTACTCTTTATATACAAATTATGCGGGTTGTTCAAGTGTGTAGGTATTACTACAGATCAAGTCAAGAAGAAGTTATTCTCATTATCACTGAAAGGAAGAGCCGAGGAATGGTATAAGCTGCTGAAGAATGGTCAAGCTCTTGAATGGGAGGAAATAGTGCCTCTCTTTTATTCAAAGTTTTATCCTCCTAGTGAGATTCATAAAGATCGGAATCAAATATACAACTTTTGGCCTCTTGATGGAGAGAGTACAGCTCAAGCTTGGGGGATATTGAAGTTACTAATGCTCAAATGTCCCATTCATGAGCCCCCCAACAATATTATTATCAATAACTTTTATGCAAGGCTTTCTCTTCATGATAAGGATTTATTGGATGCTTCTTGTGCTGGATCATTCACTCGCATGGAAGAAGAAGCTAAATGGGATCTTCTGGACCATATTCAAGATAATGCTGAAGCTTGGGAGAATGACAAAGGTAGAAAGTCAGGTATAAATTATGATTATGAATGCATTGAATCTTTTATGGGAACTGATGACTTTCAAAATATTAGTAATGCTTATGGTCTTGATTTACAAGTTATTACAAATTGTTTTAAGGCTTTTGCTTCTTATATTGAAATCCCAAAAAAGGGATGGAGCAAGTACCATGGACCTTATAAAGATATTGTTGACTGTGTTCCTGTTGGGAGTACTGAGTATTGCACTATTGATCACATCTTACCTGAACCTTATATCGAGAAGATACCCTTCCCAGATAAGGTAAAGGATCATCCTACGTTAACTAGTGTAATCACTAAAAGTGAAAAGAGAACTGTAAAACCCGATGAACAAATAAACATTGAACCTATTGTAGCAATTGTTAAAGATCTTGTCACTAAAAGTGTAGAAGATTGACACATAGTCTTTTGTGAGGACGCTTCTAATATTGTCTCGCATCCCAATAGAACTAAAAAGGCTAGTGTCCCTGTGCTTTCTGTTAGAATTGGTGATCATTGCTATTATGGTTTGTGTGATATTGGTGCAAGTTCAAGTGCTATTCCTTATTAGCTTTATAAAGAAATTATGCATGAAATTAGTCCCTGCAAGTTGGAAGAGATTGATGTGGTTATTCACCTTGCTAATAGAGAGACCATTTCTCCAATTGTTATTGTGCGGGATGTAGAAGTTCTTTGTGGTAAGATTAAATATCCTGCTAATTTTCTAGTACTTGGTTCAGCTGCTAGTAAAACTTATCCCATCATTTTTGGTAGACCTTTCTTGAGTACTTGTGGAGCTATTATAGATTGCAAGAGGGAGAAAATCATGACTAAGTTTGATGGGGAATCTTATGAGTTTAATTTTTCGAAATTTACTAAAGAACCTTGTGAAAATGAAACCCATAATGAGGATTTTAGAGTTGAACAACTTGCATCTATTTCTCTTGTTCCTAACAATGCTTTGGAGCAATTTATGGAAGACCACGAAAGTGAGATCTTCATGGAAGAAAGGAATGAGATTGACGAGATCCTCCGTCGTCAACCTAAGATGCGTAAGCATAACTTGCCTGTGGAGGACTTGGGCACCACATTGCCGCCTAAAAAGGATCCGGTCTTTGATCTAAAACCTCTTCCTGATGATCTTAAATATGCTTACATTGATGACAATAAGATATATCCTGTTATTATTAGCTCTAAACTTTCAGGGAAGGAAGAAGAAAGGTTATTGGAGGTTTTGAAGAAACACTGAGGGGCTATGGGCTATACTCTGGATGATTTAAAAGGGATTTCTCCTACTATATGTCAGCATGCTATCAATATAGAACACCAACGACGTCTGAATCCTAAGATGAAAGAAGTGGTAAGAAATGAGGTATTGAAAATCCTTGATGCTGGTATTATTTACCCTATTGCTGATAGTGAATGGGTTATTCCTGTTCATTGTGTTCCTAAGAAAGAAGGAATTACCATTGTTCCTAATGATAATGATGAGCTTATTCCCCAAAGAATAGTAGTAGGCTATAGAATGTGCATCGATTTCAGGAAAGTTAACAAAGTTACTAAGAAAGATCATTACCCACTTCCTTTTATCGATCAAATGTTAGAAATGTTGTCTAAAAAGACCCATTTTTGTTTTCTTGATGGATATTCCGGTTTCTCTCAAATTGCTGTTAAACAACAAGATCAAGAAAAAACTACTTTTACTTGCCCTTACGGAACCTATGCTTATAGACGTATGCCTTTTGGTTTATGTAATGCTCCTGCTACTTTTCAAAGATGCATGGCTACTATCTTTCATGGTTTTTGTGAAGAAATTATGGAAGTGTTCATGGATGACTTCTCCGTCTATGGAACTTCTTTTGATAATTGTCTGCACAACCTTGATAAAGTTTTGTAGAGGTGTGAAGAAACTAATCTTGTTCTTAATTGGAAGAAATGCCACTTCATGCTTAATGAAGGGATTGTCCTTGGGCATAAGGTTTTCAAAAGAGGCATAGAAGTGGATAGAGCTCAAGTTGAGGCAATTGAGAAAATGCCCTGCCCAAGAGACATCAAAGGTATTCATAGTATCCTTGGTCATGCTGGTTTCTATAGAAGTTTTATTAAAGATTTCTCTAAGATATCAAAACCCCTCACTAATCTTCTTCAAAAAGATGTTCCCTTTGCACCTGATTGGAGTTTACCCTTTGAAATAATGTGTGATGCTAGCGATTTTGCTGTAGGTGCTGTCCTTCGGCAACGAATAGATAAAAAGTTAAAGGTTATTCATTATGCTAGTAAAACTCTTGACGTTGCTCAAAGGAATTATGCTACTACTGAAAAATAATTCTTGGTTATCGTTTTTGCTTGCGATAAATTTAGACCTTATCTTGTAGACTCAAAAATCACCATTCATATTGATCATGCTGCTATTAAATATCTTATGAAGAAGAAGGATGCTAAGCCTAGGATTATTAGATGGGTGTTGCTTTTACAAGAGTTTGATCTACATATTGTAGGTAGGAAAGGTGCTGAAAATCCTGTTGCTGATAATTTATCTCGGTTGGAAAATATCTCTTTTGATCCTATGCCTGTTAATGATAGTTTCCCAAATGAATAGGTGGCCGCAATAGGGGTAAGCTCACGAGGGAGCCCTTGGTATGCTGATTACGCTAACTTTATTGTCTCCAAGTATTTGCCTCCAACTTTCACAGCTCAGCAAAGAAGGAAGTTCTTTTACGATTTGAGGCATTATTTTTGGGATGACCCACATTTATATAAAGAAGGAGTGGATGGTATTATGCGAAGATGTGTTCCAGAATACGAACAAAGGGAGATATTGCGTAAATGTCATGGTAGTGCCTATGGAGGACATCATGCGGGAGATAGAACTGCGCAAAAGGTGCTACAATCAGGTTTCTACTGGCCTACCCTTTTTAAAGATGCAAGGAAATTTGTTTTATCTTGTGATGAGTGTCAGTGTGTTGGTAATATTTCTAGACGCAATGAAATTCCTATGAACTACTCTCTAGTTATTGAACCCTTTGATTGCTGGGGATTTGACTTTATGGGTCCTTTTCCTCCCTCGAAAGGTTATACCCATATTCTTGTTGCCATTGATTATGTTACTAAGTGGGTAGAAGCTATACCTACGAAGAGTGCTGACGTGGAGACCTCTCTAAAAATGCTTAAGGATGTTATTTTTCCTAGGTTTGGAGTGCCTAGGTATCTCATGACTGATGGAGGTTCTCATTTCATTCATGGTGGTTTTAGAAAGATCCTTGCTAAATATGATGTTAATCATAGAATTGCTTCAGCTTATCATCCCCAAACTAGTGGGCAAGTAGAGTTATCAAATAGAGAAATTAAATCCATTTTGCAAAAGACTGTTAATAGATCTAGAAAAAGCTAGGCTAAAAAGTTGAATGACGCCTTATGGGCTTAGAGGACCGCCTATAAAAACCCTATCGGGATGTCTCCTTATAAAATGGTTTATGGGAAAGCTTGTCACCTACCTTTAGAATTAGAACACAAAGCTTATTGGGTAGTTAAAGAACTTAATAGAGATTGTAAGCTTGCTGGTGAAAAAAATATTATTTGACTTAAGTTCTTTGGCTGAATGGAGGAGTGAAGCTTATGAGAATGCTAGACTCTTTAAGGAAAAATTTAAAAGATGGTATGACAAGCGAATACTTAAGAGAGAATTCCATGTTGGTGAGAAAGTTCTATTGTATAGGTCTCGTCTCAGATTTTTTGCAGGAAAACTACTGTCAAAATGGGAAGGACCTTTCGTTATTGAAGAAGTGTACCGCTCATGAGCAATAAAGATTTCTTCTTTAAAAGATAACACTACACAAGTGGTGAATGGGAAGCGACTTAAGCACTACATTGCTGGGTATTCTTATAATGAAGATGTCGATGCTTTTCAAGTTATAACTCCAGAAAAATTTATCAAAGACCAAATTCAGAGACCTATAGACTCCGTTTCAAATAGGTAACAGCTCTGGTAAGAAAAGTTCCGCGAAAGATCTGTCCAGTTATATTTTTGCAGTTTTTAGCCAATAAGGAAAGCTACGAAGCGAAAGAGGGAAGGAAATGGAGCCAGGTTGGCTCGCACCACCCCCTAGCACGGGCCCCCTGGCCGCGCCACCAGGTGGTGTGGCCACCTCGGACTCCGTCTCCAACCCGTTTTCTCCTAGTACCTTCCTTTTGTTGTGAAACTTCATAATATATAATCCCCTGGATCCCCCGAGGTTCGTATATCGTGTTCTCGTCGTGTTTTTGTTTCGATCTGTTTCTGCCAGGAACTATTCTTGAAAGTTTAGAAGCACAATGGTGTCCGCCAAGGATAAAGGAAATGAACCTATGGAGGAAGATCTCCAAGACCTCGGACAGGAGAAGGAGATCAAGAGTGAAGGTGAAGAGGAGACAAAGCAAGGTCAACATCCTCACATCGGCACTACCATTGCAAGCATTGGAGTGTTGGCAAGATCTGTCAAGGTCAGGCGGACTGCATGGATGTCAACTGGAGGGAAAACTCCGTGTCACTATTTGGCTCCACGGTCACTTCCTCCACGCACCAAGAATCTTTTCCATAAGCATCAACACCAGAATATGCCCAAGGAGAAATCACCCTCCAATTGGGATTTGGCTCGTTCTAGCCATGCAGGGAAAGAAGACTTCAAGGAGGAAGAGTGGGAAAAGAATCGCAAGAGCTGGGATCCACAATCTGACATGATCATGCACCGCATCGAGCACAACTGGGAGTTGATTCGTAATCTCACCTTTGAGATTGAGGACTTGGGGAAACTGATCAAAGAGCTCATTGAGAGAATACCACCACCACCGAAGGAGTAATTCGTCATCAGGTTTGGCATCCCCTTGGTTTGTTCCAAGATTGGGGGAGTGACGCGGTATCATATCACTATCTTCTATCTTTTTACCTTTTTAGTAGAGTCATATCATGAATAGAGAAGTTATCGTGTAGGATGGTTTGCATTATGGAAGTGTCCCCTCTCTCGTTAGATATGTATCCCTTGGTGTGAGTAGCCGTTATGGAATATTAATGAGAAGTTCTCTCATTTAATCTTTTGCATATCTTATATTAGTTTTCAATTCATGGTTATATGATTGATCTTGTTGTTAGTATTGGTATCACTTTGGGATCATTGAGTTAATTTAGTTGGTTTTGGCAAACCTGGATCGGTCAGTAGCAACACTATTTTTGAGGGTTGAATGAAAAAGATAAAAGTACTCTAAAGAAATATAATTTCATCATCTTTCTTTCTTGATTTGCTCATAAGTTTGGTATTCTCTGGTTAAGATCTTTTGTGCTTTCAAGGAAGATTGCATGTTTGTTTTTATCACTTGTATGTTTGTTTGTTTCCTTCAACTCTTATACTTGCTACCTAGCCTTGCTAGCCAAAAACCTATACTAAGAGGGAATTCTTCTCGTGCATCCATTCCTTAAACCAAAACCTATGCCATTTATGTCCACCATACCTACCTGTTAGCATTATTGCTATTCCGAGTAAATTCTTGTTTTTATCTACCTTCCAAATTAAACTTGTTATGTGAAAATTAGTGATTAAAGCTCTCACAAACTTGATGGCACACTTTACTTTCTTGCCTTTAATAAACTTGAACCATTGTGCCCATCTATGTTGCGTATATGCTTGCGCTTTGTAAGTTGTGAATTAGCAGAACCATGATGTCATGGGGAACGCTTTCAACATTGCACTGGTACTTTGTACCTAGTTGATATCATGCTCTTTTATCTATGGATGTCGTCGGTGTGAAATGAAAGGGGAGCTTGTAAGTCCATGGAGTTATGCATGTGTGTTAGAGAAACGCCTGGGCCGCCGGTCTAATCCATGCTGTCATGGTGGAAACTTGCAGCGTAATCATAATGAGCATCTATGAAGCATTCTTCTTATAAAAAAAGACAGAGATTGAGAAAAAGAGAAAAAGAAAAAAAAAGAGATGAGAAAAGAGGAAAGAGAGAAAAAAGCACCATATTCCCTTGGTAAATAAGAAGATTGCTGAGATGCTTGTTGTCTGCTTGCCTTGTCATTTTGATATGGGGATTCTTCCGTATCATCGGGCAAGGGGTACCCATTGGCAGTTCTCTATGATACACATGTGCTTACTATGACAAGAACTTACCGGTGACTAAACTTGAGTAGCATGAGGAGCGACCCTCGTATTCAAGGGACATGAGATTCTCAATTTACAACTTGTCAAGCATATCCTCGTATTTGATCACTTTAACCTTAATCACCTAAATATGCCTATGATAGGGGAAATGAGAGCTGAAAGCTAATAAGTATCATAATTTTTGGGAGCTCTTTATGAAAATTGAAATCCCTACTTCCCTCTGCGAAGGGCCTTTCTTTTAATTTTTAGTTGCTTCAGTAAACCTATTCCCTTCTACCTCAGCAAGTATTTTGAGTTGTTGTGCTTCATTCATTCATATGATGATTTATTCAATCATGTTTCTTATGTTCTTTGTTTGCACATTCCTCTTATCTTGGTGATTACTACTTTGAAAGCTATCATTGAAAATCTATTATTTGTGAACTCCAGCAAATTATCAACTATTCTTCGACCAAGAGCTAAGTTTTCCATTACCAATTATGATTTACTTTATGTATCTTTATTGTGTTTCCTTTACTTATTACAAGTTAAGTTATATAATAGTGAGTTGTCTTCTATTATGACTTATGTATTGATGAATGTGATGCTTCTTGTCCGTATTCTTTTTATTGACTCTTCATTCCATAAACCTGAGGCCATGTTTATTGAGCTCAGTTTCGCTTGGGGACAAGCAAAGTCTAAGCTTGGGGGAAGTTGATATGTCCATTTTGCATCACTATTCTATATCATAATTTACTATTATTCATTTGATATATTTCATATTAAGAGATGATACTTATGTTATTTCACCTGTTTTTGCATGGTTGATGACTTTTGGAGCATGGACCGCTGCAGTCAGGATTCTGATGGAAAAGGTGTTTCTTGGAGGCAAAATTCGCGAAGATTAGAAAATCCGGGATAATATATGGAAAATCCTATTTTTCTAGAAGACGAAGGAAGCCAGAAGGAGGAGTGGAGATGGGCTACAGGGGCCCACACCACCCCCTGGCGTCGGCCACCCTAGGCCGCACCACCAGGTGGTGTGGCCGCCCTGGCCCACCTCTAGCTCTCCCCTCTGGCGTATATAATCCTCCTTAAACCCTAATACTCGGGGAGCGACCACCGAAATATTCCGCCACCTCTACGGGGCGGACAACACCGAGAGAGACAGATCTCTCCAGCAGACAGATTTCTGCCGGGGGAATTCCTTCCCGGAGAGGGGAGATCGTCGCCATCAACACAACCATCAAGCTGGACTTCATCGGGATCATCATCATCACCACCATCATCACCATCAGCACCCTCATCACCATCTCCATATCGCTGTAACAATTGGGTTGAATCTTGCATAGTTCTTAGGGGAAACTTTCCTGGTGTTGATTACTCTTTGTAGTTGATGCTATTGAGTGAACCGTTGAATTATTGTTTATGTTCAGATTGTTATACATCATTATTCCACCTCTGATCATGATCCATATGATGTCTTGTGAATAGTTCGTTTTGTTCTTGAGGACATGGGAGAAGTCATGTTGTTAGTAGTGGAATTGTGTTGAGAAAGATTCAATAGTTTGATACTTAAGTTGTGGTGTACTTCTTCTAGTGGTGTCATGTGAACGTAGACTACATGACACTTCACCTATATGGGCCTAGGGGAATGCATTGTGTATTTGGCTACTAATCGTAGGGGTTGCCGGAGTGACAGAAACCTAAACCCCCGTTAGGAAACCATTACACAAGGGACGTCAGGGTCTTAGAGTTTAAAGCTGTGGTTAGGTTTCTACCTTAATTACTTTCTTGTACTTACATATGTTTGCAAGGGGTATAATCACAAGTATGTATTAGTCCTAGGAAGGTCGGTACATTAGCACAGGTTCACCCACACAACACTTAGTAGACTAAAGAAGATTGATCAACTATATGAAGCGAAAGCACTTGCCAGAATCCCGTGTGTCCTCGAGAACGTTTGGTCATCTTAAGTAATACAACCGGCTTGTCCTTTGCTGAATAAAGGATTGGGCCACTTGCTGCATTTATTCTTATTGTCTTTTATTTACTTGTACTTTATTTACCTGCATTATCAAAAACCCCTAAAAATTCATTTGCTAAGTATTTACAGAGAATTCCTGCTCCAAACCACTAGCCAGCACCTTCTGCTCCTTGTTGGGTTCGACACTCTTACTTATTAAAAATACTGCGATACACCCCCTATACTTGTGGGTCATTAGCTAATCACACCTAAATGAACAAATCTCCAATTGAAGACATTTCCATCTGAGACCTACTAAGCCTTTAACAACCTGTAGTACGGCCAGAGGCCGCTCGTATGATCTGCCCGTATGACCCTCCATCACCTTTGTTATATCAATACAAGAAA
Source organism: Avena eriantha (assembly GCA_910589775.1). Lineage (NCBI taxonomy): Eukaryota > Viridiplantae > Streptophyta > Magnoliopsida > Poales > Poaceae > Avena > Avena eriantha. The sequence goes on along the minus strand of OU342741.1, from coordinate 157,030,836 downwards.
CTTTCATGAAGGAGACGGGGCATAATACGGAAACAGTCGCCACAAACCATCCCAGAAGAGAGGAGATCAGATCTAGATAAGGATAAGAACTTCATCTCATCCTTCAAAGATCCCTAGCCTCTTGATCATCAACTCCACCATAATTCCCCACTTGTACTGAGAGAAAGAGAGATTCATACTTGTGAGATTAGGGATTGGACCTCTATTCCTTCTTTGATTTGTATTTGATTTGATCTTCGACGATATTGTGGTTTGCTATGGTAAAGTTGACATGATGTCCATTTGCAATATGATTATATCTTTGATCTATTCTCCTCTCATGTGTGATAATCCCCATAGGCATGGAATATGTAGGGAATTGGTGAGGTGTGGTGTGCCTCCTTTATTTCCACCCATTTGTGATTATTGTATTGTGAGAATAATTATCTATATTTTCCTAGTTCTTGTTATCCAATTTAAGGGCCCGAGTAACATGATCCTGAGATATCATAGATATGAACTTGTTTACTAGTGAATCGGTGACCCCCGTGTAACATGACCGATATAAAAGAGGAGCTTGTACAACTCGAGGACAACAAGGAACCATCAAGTTTAAATCCTTGATCTGGTCGAAAGTCTTTTATTGATGTGCTGAACATGGCTTTTGTAATGGTTATAAGGATCATTGGAATCGAGAAGAATCTACAATCATGACTCTTTTTGGTATCTAGATTGCTTGCCTACTCACTTATGAATAAGAAGTATCATAATCACTTATCCCATTTTATTCACTTGGCACATTCACTATCACCATGAACTGTTTCTCTTCGTGCCTAACCTTTCATCTGTAGGAAACCTCGAATAACCTCTATGCTATTTACTTTTCCAATATTTACTTTAAATAGCATTCAATACTCAAAACTACTTCATTTTTCACTCACCCATTTCCACCTCAACACTTGCAGTCAATTCACTCAAGACAAGTGACACCTTGAGTGCGGTAGAAACACCGCAGATAAACATTTTCCTAGGCTCCTGATACGTTGCTAACGTATCCATAATTTTTGATGTTCCATGCTTGGTTTTATATACTTTCTTGTGTTTTGTCCATACTTTGGAGTACTTGTTATACACTTTCTGGGACTAACCTATTAACAAGATGCCATAGTGCCAGTTGCCTGTTTTCTTCTGTTTTTTGGTTCTAGAAAATTCAGAAAATGAATATTCTCGGAATTGGACCGGACAAAAGCCAAAGTCGATATTTTACCGGAAGACTCACGGAGCCAGAAGACGAGACGGAGAAGGGCCAGGGGCTGGCCACACCACCTGGTGGCGCAGGCCAGGCCAGGCCGCGCCAAGGAGTGGTGTGGGCCCCTCCGGCACCCCCTCGGTCTCCCCTCTCGCCTATAAGAAGCCTCCCGATCCATAAACCCTAAATCATCAAGCCTCTAGCCACGAAAATTTCCGTAGCGCCGCCGCCACCGAAGGGGAGATTCGGGGGACAGAAAGTCTCTGTTCCGGCACCCTGCCGAGACAGGGAAGTGCCCCCGGAGCCATCTCCATCGATCTCCACCACCATCTCCATCGCCATTGCTGATTTCCATGATGAGGAGGGAGTAGTTCTCTCTCGAGGCTAAGGGCTCTATCGGTAGCTACGTGTTCATCTCTCTCTCTCTATGCATGATTATATTGTGATCATGAGCTTTGTAATCTAGTAGATCTACCTTGCTACTCAAGTGCTTTATTACATGTCTGCTCTCCCCATGTTTATGAAAGTGACAGCGTGCACACCATGGTGGCACTTAGGCTAGAGATTACAAATACTTGTTATGATTTATACTTGGAGTTGGATGTCTTTATGAAATTGTGGTGTTTGTTGGAACCATCTAGTACTCAAGGTGACGGTGTGGGGTTTTCTAGATGGGAAAGATGAACTTTGAGGTGTGCTGTTATAGCCCTACCGTTGATTAGAGTGTCCAACCGGAGAGTAATTAAGAGTAGTATCATAAAGAGAAGATATTTATATGAGAGTGTTCACTAGTGAAAGTATGATCCCTAGGCCTTGTTTCTAAATATTGAAACACCGTTTGCAACTAGATCTGTTACATGTTTGCTTGCTTCCATCTTTATTTCAGTTTGCCTTTAGTCTTTTCCCACGTCAACCACACGCCAGCGAGCTATTTTGTATCACCGTTACCACTTATAATTATCCATACCACTTGTATTTCACTATCTCTTCGCAAACTAGTGCACCTATACACCTGAGAAGTGTATTGGGTGTGTTGGGGACACAAGAGACTTCTTGTATCTTGATTGCAGGGTTGCTTGAGAGGGGATACCTTTGACCACTTCCTCCCTGAGTTCGATAAACCTTGGGTGATCCACTTAAGGGAAAACTTGCTGCTGTTCTACAAACCTCTGCACTTGGAGGCCCAACAACTGTCTACAAGAATAGAAGTGCGTAGACATCAAGCTATTTTCTGGCGCCGTTGCCAGGGAGGTAAGGTAAAAGGTACTCACATCCTCCGGTGTGAGTGCTCGAAGTTATTTCCTTTAGATTCTGCAATTTTTTCTTTTTGTTTTTTGCTTTCACTAGTTAGGCTTAATGGAAAACAACAACAAAATTAGAGAGCTTTATAGTATTTATCTTGAGTTAGGACATGAATTGTTTGAAGAGAAAATTAAAAAACCTATGGAACTTTATTTGCAGGCTAATAACAATGTTGTTAGTATGAATTCTTTGGACACCATTATTGCTAATGGTACAGAAAAGTCTAAGCTTGGGGAAGCTAGTTTTATGAAAATGATCTTCTTAGTTCCCTAGCTTTGGAAGATAGCTATTCTATTGCTTATGATGATACCAAACCTCCAATATATGATGATTACAATAATGAATATGATATTGTCAGTCCACCTACTATTGTGGTGAAAATTAATGACTATAATATGCCTCCTATATTTGATGATTATGGTGATGAGAATAATAATGATAGCTAGTTTGTTGAATTTGCTCCCACTATGATTAATAAGAATAACTATGCTTATGTGGAGATTAATAATTATTATATGCATGTGGCTCATGATAAGAATGTTTTATGTGATAGTTATATTGTTAATTTTATTCATGATGCTACTAAAAATTATTATGAGAGGGGGGGAACATGGTCTTATGTATCTCAACAATATTAAGTTTTCCCTCTTTATGTTGAAAATTTTGAAGCTGCACTTGTTTTGCTTTCCTATGCTTGTTGCTTTGTGCTTTCATGACTTGTTTCTTTACAAGATTCCTATGCATAGGAAGTGGGTTAGACTTAAATGTGCTTTGAATTTGATTCTTGATGCTCTCTTTTACTTAAATTCATATTTTTATGTGAGCATCTTCTCAAACTAGCATGCCTAACTTAGAGGCGTTAAAGAAAAGTACTTATTGGGAGATAACCCAAAAGTTTTAGTTGAGTCTTGGAAGTTATTACCTCTGTAATAACCTCTCCTTATCCTTTTTGTGTGGTTTTTGTGCCAAGAGTAACCTCTAATGAGAGAGAAGTAATGCTTGGGAAAATTGTTGTCCCGAAACAGATTTCTGTGCTTTACCATAAAAATTTGTGTAAAATCTATATACGTCCTTTTGAGGGTGAATTTTTGTGCTTCTGCCCCAGGTTGTTATCTAACTTTCGTTAGTTCAACACTTTTTGATTTGAGCAACAGAAGGTCTTAGGAAAAATTTGTATTTACCTGCTGGTCTGTTTTGACAGATTTCTGCCATTATTTGCATTTGCTTCTTGTTGGTTCCTTTTTGGGTTCTCTTTGGGGAATTGAGCTTTTTGAGGGAAGTTCTACAGTAGTTTGTGTTTTAATGGAAGTTTTATTGGTGTTGAAACTGAACCTAAATACTTATTATCTTGAGTGCACTAATGTTGCTAATAAAGATTGTGTAAAGTTTTGTATGAAGGAAAATTTCAGGTGTATGGAGAGAATGATTTAATGAGATGAAGGATGGACTAAAGCTCAATCTTGGGGATGCAACGCGTGTCACCCGAAGAAATATCCAAGAAGTACAAGCGTCAAAGCTTGGGGATGCCCAAGGCATCCCCTTCTTTATCAATAAAAATCTTAGGTTTCTTCCAAACACTTCATTTTTATTGTTTCATGCACAGTTGTGTTGTTTTTGGAGCGTCTTCGTTTTTTGTTTTTGGATTTCGCTTGCTTGGTTTTCTTAGTTTGCTGAATAAATTGGTTGGATCCCCTCTTTCATACATTGGTTTTCAAATAGTTTGGTTTGGATTGGAGAAAGAGTAGGAACGTTCTTGCTTAAGTGGTAAAGAGAGCTTGTTTTTGACTGTGGCCTATGCTTTGTCATGCCATGCTTGATATTGTTTTGGCTTTATGCTTAGTATTCTTTGTTGTAGCATGACTTGTTATAAACAATTGAGATTGCTTAATGTGCCTTGGAAGGGTCATGCGTTGTTTTAGCATATTAAAGCATAATATAGTGGTATTCTCCTTTGAGGCTTTATTTGGGTTGACTTGGCGCATGCTCACACCATGTTATGACTATCCCAAGTCACCATAAGCCTTTATGATCCTTTAGTTTTCAACTTGTAGTATCACTTTATGCTTTGATCAATGATGTTTTGTCGCTCTGCATGATTATGGCCATTATTGCTCTCTTAGTTGGTCACTCCCAGTCTTTTGCTAGCCTCCACAACCAAGTATGAGTTCAACTCATGCATCCAACTCCTAAAACAAAGTTATTCCAAAGAGTCCACCATACCTACCTACTAGCATATGCTATTCCATGTATATTCATGTTTTTGTTTACCTTCCAAATTAAACTTGTTATGAGAAAACTAGTGATTAAAGCTCTCACGAACTTGATGGCACACTTTACTTTTCTTGCCCTTAATAAACTTGAACCATTATGTCATCTATGTTGTATATGCTTGCACTTATTTGTTGGGCATTAGCAGAACCATGTTGTCATGGGGAACACTTTCAACATTGCACGGGTACTTTGTACCTAGTTGATATCATGCTCTTTTGTCTATGGATGTCGTCGGTGTGACATGAAAGGGGAGCTTGTAAGTCCATGAAGTTATGTATATGTGTTAGAGAAACGTCTGGGCCGCTGGTCTAATCCATGCTGACATGGTGGAAACCTACAGCGTAACCATAATTAGCTGTCTATATAGCATTCTTCTTATAAAAAAGAGTCCTATTGAGAAAAAAAAAGAGAAAAAAAGAGATTATTAAAAGAGGAAAGAGAGGAAAAAAAGCACCATATTCCCATGGTAAATAAGAAGATTGCTGAGATGCTCGTTGTCTGCTTGCCTTGTCATTTTTATATGGGGATTCTTCCGTATCATCGGGCAAGGGATACCTCGTTGGCGGTTCTCTATGATACACATGTACTTACGATGACAAGAACTTACCAGTGACTAAACTTGAGTAGCATGAGGAGTGGCCCTCATATTCAAGGGACATGAGATTTCTAACTTATACTTCGTCAAGCATGTACACCATAGTTTGTTCACTTTAACCTTAATCACCTTCAAGATTCTTATGATAGGGGCAATGAGAGCTGAAAGCTATTAAGTACCATAATTTTTGGAAGCTCTTTATGAAACTTGAATCTCTGCTTCCTTCTATGAAGGCCTTTCTTCCACCATTATATTGAGTCTCCACCTTCTATCTTTATGCACCTACTTTGAGAGCATAGTGGACATTCTTAGTTCTATGTGCATTGTCCCAAGACTAGTTGATTGATGCATACCTTGATATTGCTTGTTTTAAACTATTTGTATCTAGTCACTCTTATGAACTTTGAAGGTGTCCTGTGCATTTATATTTGCTACTCTATGAGGGAAAAGCTGAATACCATTATGCTACGTTTTCTTTATGTGAAACAAATAAATGTCTTGCAAAGCATTGTTATCCATGAATCTTTTGTTTGTGCCTTTTCATGTTGCAACATAGTTTCTTTGTCTTATTGCTAGAACTTTGTCTTTCATGTTATGATTGAAGTACTATGATCCTAGCTATCAATGTTTTACAAATACTTTGATCAAGTTTATGATGGTGCATGTCACCTAATTTTTTTATCACTTACCTACTCGAGGACGAGCAGGAGTTAAGCTTGGGGATGTTGATATGTTGCTAACGTATCCATAATTTTTGATGTTCCATGCTTGGTTTTATCTACTTTCTTGTGTTTTGTCCACACTTTGGAGTACTTGTTATACACTTTCTGGGACTAACCTATTAACAAGATGCCATAGTGCCAATTGCCTGTTTTCTTCTGTTTTTGGTTCCAGAAAAGTCAGAAAATGAATATTCTCGGAATTGGACCGGACAAAAGCCAAAGTCGATATTTTACCGGAAGACTCACGGAGGCAGAAGACGAGAGGAGAGGGGCCATGGGCTAGCCACACCACCTGGTGGTGCGGGCCAGGCCAGGCCGCGCCTGGGGGTTGTGTGGGCCCCTCCGGCACCCCCTCGGTCTCCCCTCTCGCCTATAAGAAGCCTCCCGATGCATAAACCCTAAATCATCAAGCATCCAGCACGAAAAGTTCTGCAGCGCCGCCGCCACCGAAGGGGAGATTCGGGGATAGAAAGTCTCTGTTCCGGCACCCTGCCGAGACAGGGAAGTGCCCCCGGAGCCATCTCCATCGATCTCCACCACCATCTCCATCGCTGTTGCTGATTCCCATGATGAGGAGGGAGTAGTTCTCTCTCGAGGCTAAGGGTTCTACCGGTAGCTATGTGTTCATCTCTCTCTATGCATGATCTTGTTGAGATCATGAGCTTGTAATCTATAGATCTACCTTGCTACTCAAGTGCTTTATTAGATCTCTGCTCTCCCCATGTGCGTGAAAGTGACAGCGTGCACACCATGGTGGCACTTAGGCTAGAGATTACAAATACTTGTTATGGGTTATATTTGGAGTTGGATGTCTTTATGAAATTGTGGTGTTTGTTGGAACCATCTAGTACTCAAGGTGACAGTGTGGGGTTTTCTAGATGGGAAAGATGAACTTTGAGGTGTGCTGTTATAGCCCTACCGTTGATTAGAGTGTCCAACCAGAGAGTAGTTAAGAGTAGTATCATAAAGAGAAGATATGTATATGAGAGTGTTCACTAGTGAAAGTATGATCCCTAGGCCTTGTTTCTAAACATTGAAACACCGTTTGCAACTAGCTCTGTTACATGTTTGCTTGCTTCCATCTTTATTTCAGTTTGCCTTTAGTCTTTTCCCACATCAACCACACGCCAGCGAGCTATTTTCTATCACAGTTACCACTTATAATTATTCATACCACTTATATTTCACTATCTCTTTGCCGAACTAGTGCACCTATACACCTGAGAAGTGTATTGGGTGTGTTGGGGACACAAGAGACTTCTTGTATCTTGATTGCAGGGTTGCTTGAGAGGGGATACCTTTGACCACTTCCTTCCTGAGTTCGATAAACCTTGGGTGATCCACTTAAGGGAAAACTTGCTGCTGTTCTACAAACCTCTGCACTTGGAGGCCCAACAACTGTCTACAAGAATAGAAGTGCGTAGACATCATCTCCTTATTGGGATCGATATGAAAACTAGAACTAATACTTCCACGAAACATGCTCTGACGAACCTGTGCTCCTGTAGGCCACCATGCTCATAGCTAGTGAGGCTAACAAGGATAAGCTGAAAAAGATCAAGAAAATTTGTGTACTTTTACTTGCATTGATGTTGTAACTATGTCCTAAAAACTACTAATGGTCAAATATTGTCATTAGGTGGTATATAGTAACCCCTCATATGATGGTGAACTGGTGGTGATATGATAAAGTGGTCCCCTTTTAGCAACGATCATTCATGAACATGTTAGTGTAATATGTTGCTTGTTATGACTAGTACATGCACGTGTTCTTCATGTTCTTCTGTTGTGGTGTTATGCTTGTGTTATTCTCGTTCATGTTTGTGTGCTTCATATTCTTCTGCTTGTGTTGTTTTTGTTGTTCTGACCGTGTTGTTCCTAATGTTTTGCCTTTGTTCTTCATAAACATGTTTTTTCTGATGTTCTGTCTTTGTTGTTCATGTTCTTATGCATGTGTTCTTCGTGTTGTTATGCTTGTGTTCTTCGTGTTCCACGAACTTGTTTTGTATGTCATGCTACTTTCTTCATGATAAGCTCACCACAAGGTGGAAGAAGGTGATTATAGAGGGCCTCATATGGGCAACCAAACAAGAGTAGTTTGGATGAGATTGGCAAAAAGAGTAATGCACAGGCAACCAAACTACCCGGGCATAGTATCCCAACTCATGCAACTACCCATCATGCATGATAGCAAACGGAATACAGAAAGTAGCTCAAAGGCTATTTGTGCGTAGCACTGCCAAGTTCAGTCATGCCCGTTTGGACCAAAAAACCTATGCAGCTTACCAAACGCGCCCTTAGTGATTGAGATTGTGCTTTATCTACCAAGTCCAAAGAGAGGAAGGTCCCCGGAACGGTGCACCTCTCGACTAGACATTATAGTTCTCCCATGGACTTGAACTTTGGGGTAGATTGACTATGTTTCCGTGCCTATTTATATATTTCTATTCACACATACCTTATTTCTAGAGTAAAACTTTCATATATGATTGTACCAATTCACTTTAGTGAAATTAAATTTCTTCACAATTTTTTACAATAAAGTACTCCCTCCGTTTCAAAATATAAAATGGTTTAGCTTTTGTGAAGCGAGTGTATCTAGACGCCTTTTGGTATGTAGGTTCGGAGTGAATCTACACATAAAAGACGTCTACATACATTTGTTTCACAAAATCTAAAAGATCGTCTTATATTTTGAAACATTATAACTTGGTACACATTATAAGAGATGGCAATAAGGATAATACATTGTACACATTATAACTTTGCCTTCTCTAAGTGATGTGGAAGACCAAAAAAGGCATGCATTTTCTACCATTGTACATGCCCTTAACTACAACATATGTGTTATAACAATATTGGCCACTGGAAATACAGCTTGGATTTTCTGATTATGAGCAAGAAATTATGGAGCAACATCAAGAGTTTCTTAACCAGAGAATATATATAATGGAGGAGTTCTCATGATGGAAACACCAACTAATGATTTTCAGGGAGCAAAGTTGCCACATTGATTTCATACAACCTTCGACCATGTGATCAGTTCAGACTTGAGATGCTCTCAACATGCCACTACATGTGCAGAGGAATCGCCGGACAGAGCTCAGACAAGCACTCCTTTTTAATACGTACGTGTTTCAGAATACCTCTTCGCTCGTGTCATCCAGGAGGCCAACAATGCGCACCCCAGCTGTTGAATTCGTCGGCTCGTCTGGTCTTAGATGATGCCACTTTGCTTTGATGTAGGGAACACAGGGATAGGAGGTAGAAGCTTCTGAGTTCCCAACTTCTGACTGCTGTGTCTCAAGAACGCAAGTCAAAACAAGCGCAGATCACTCTCCTCCTCTTCCAGCCGACATAGTATATATTCTTGAGTATAGTGGTCCAAAATGGGAAGAACAATGCATCCAATAGTTACCGCCAGATAATTCGTTCACCCATTACTAGCATGTAAACCACTGTTCTGAACATGCGAAAACTGGCCATGACATAGAATTCGATGATGTTAGTGGAGTACATGTTACCCGTTGCTCCTGAAAGAAACAAACATACTGAAAGAATCTAAGAAGCAGGTATAGCAAATCATGGGAGCTAAGGTCAGCAGGATTTAGCTGTGAAGATCGAGCAGGACGACACGTATACGTTGCAGAAAACAAACAAATCAAATGATACCCTGAGACAATTATCAAGACATGATGAACCATCCCTGCACCTGCACCACGCTCTGGAACAACCAGCCCCTCGTGCAACCAAAACTAAAAACTGCAGAGATCTTCCGAATCGTCGTCGTCGTCGTCCAGTTCATACGCCCCGATTGCTTTCTGAACCGGACAGCCAGAGTGAGCTGTCATTCGGTTCAATACCAATGATTTTTCTTGGGCTTGATCAGCCTGCTTATCACGGACAAAAAATGCCTATTTTAGGGCAGACGAGGGCGTCTGTTACGATCTCCATTAGAAAGAGATCTTCATGGCTTGTCTTAGATTAACTGTTACTCTGTATCTTGGTAAATCTTACTAGTAGAAGAGATTCCTTGGTAAGGAGCAGAAACATCAGTTACATAAGACGCTGCTGCTGTGAAATCCTGTGATCAACTTGGGCTTGCCAGTTGCCTGCCACTGGCAGTCGGTCCATGTGGTGATTGTGGATGTTGCAATGCCAACGGTAGGGAACTACTAGCTGTCGGCAGATCAGTAAGAATCTTCCTCGCAGTAGAATTCGGACCATCAAACCGGAGTATTACTGCCGACGATCACAGAAGAATGCCGGGAAGAGGCGAGCTTTCAGCATAAAATTCCAGTAAGCGGCATAACTTGCTCCCCGCAAAAAGGTAAAGAGGCATAATATGCTCAAAACTTTAGCATCCATAGAGTAACAAAAACAGGTTGATGTTTTGATATGAACTTAAAAATAAGTTTTTCCACCAAATTTCATCCACCCACTACTAGCATGTAAACCACTGTTCTGAATACACGGAGACAGGCCAGGACTTGGAATTCGATAATTTAAGATGTTACTCGATGCTCCTGAAACAAACAAACTTGGAAACGCCGTCTGAATGTCTGATTCAGAACCACGCATGTTCTGCAGGTTTTTGGTATTCCAGGTGTCCCCTTGGAATCTGAGGAGCGGGTACGTGTTCCCTTTCTGGTTTCTGCACCAAATCATGGGAGCTAATGTCAGCATAATTTTAGCTGTGAGACACACGAATGCGTGGCGAAATCGATTATTGAGACATGATGAACCATCCTTGCACCACGTTCCAGAACGACCAGCTCGCCGACAGCCAAAACTGAAAACTGCAGAAAAAATTCGATTCTTTGTCCAGTTCAGGTGTTCAATTGTTTTGTGAACCGCAGAGCGAGGGTGAGCTGTCATTCGGTTCAATACCAATGATCTTTCTTGGACATGATTAACCTGCTTATCACGGACGAAAATGGCGTATAATTCTTGGGTAGCTGAGGATGTCAGTTAAGATCTCCACCAGAGACAGATTTTTTTGGTTTGTCTTGAACCAACTGTTATTTTGTTAAAATCTGATGAGAAGAAATTCTCTGGTCAAGTGCAGAAATGCCAGTTAGATTTGACACAAGTGGATGTGCACTCGACCTACTTGTATGTAAGACGATGGTGCTGTAACACGTGATCAACTTGGGCTTGCCAGTTGCCACGGCTGAGTCCGGTTACATTATACATGTGAGAGTTCCATTGTCAACGGTAAGGAACTCGACGTATCTCGAGGGCTGGTTCAGTATTAGGTCAAGTGTTGTACTCCATGCGGATCGGTTGAATCTTCCACGTGGAACCCAACTTTCGAACAACTAGAAGAAAATGTATTTCCAAGCTTCAGAAATCAAGAAAAAACCATGCCTGTAGATATGTGGTAGAGACTCACTCTTGTAGATTTTCATAACAAGTTATGAAATTTTACGAACAGTGCAAAGATCATCACAATCCTTGTGCATACAACCCGAATCATTTTTAAATTTGGTATATTATCAAACATGGTCATATTTAAATTTCAATTTTTGCATGCATATATACCTGTATCCATTCTCTACATGCATGATTTTTTGTAATTTCTGAAACTTAGAAATACGATTTTCGCTAGAGCATGCAGAAAGTACAACTGGACAAAACCTAGCGATATACCCATATTTAATTAATACAGTATATATATATAATACTACTACTTGATAGAGAAACAAGTTGTAACACAAATAAAATGTCGGAAAGCTTTGATTTTCAAATATGAGAAGAAAGTTCCCTGGTGAAGTGCAGAAGTACCCGGTAGGAGAGTGTCTGGTTGCAAATGCCTAAATTTCTCGATTTTCCTACTTAGCCCGATGGGTGTTGCATGAGGGGATATTTGGCTTGGGCCAAATTTGGCACTTTGTTTGGTTGCCCATATCTAGTTTTCCTGCAATTTTGGCTAGTTGTTTGATTGGTAGCAAAACTATTTTTATCTCGCTTGATGCCAAAACCTATATGTTTGGTTGCACATGACATAATGTTGTGCTCATCACTTCTCAGAGCTGGTGACGTTACCATGCAATACCAAATATGGAGCAAATTGAACTAGAAATTGCAAACAAGCAGCAAATTAAACTAGCAGTACCAAATAAGCATCCTAGGTACTAGCAAATATAAGTTCACGATAATTTCACCTAGCTACTAGCAAATGACAGTTCACCACAATACTACCTAACTACTACGAATAAAAATTTTACACCCACATCAGGGGTTGTTTATGGAACACAGGGGCAACACTTCATCAGTAAACCTTCTTGTTCTTCTTCTTCTTCAGATCCTGTTGAAAGAACATTTTATAATCTCTAGAGTTTTGTGTGTTAGATAACAATACCAAGGAATATTTAATGTGTGTTGAGTGCTGCAAAGAGAACAAGGCGCGTCACGCTGTATGGGGCGGACTTTCCTTCGGATTGTCTGACTAGGGCCGGAGTTTTTTCCCAGGCCGGATAATCCGCACCCTCCGGGATTTTTAGCAAAGGGAGTCAAGGCACGTCAGGGGGCGGATTTCCCCCCAGAAAATCCGACGTCGGGGTGGAGTTTTTGCCTCGGCCGGATAATGCAGCCCCCACTTGGGCCGGATAATCCGGCCCCAAAATCTCCAACGGCTGAATTTTGACAGGGGATATAAATATCCCAATTGCTCCTCCTGTCAGATCTCTTGATTCATTCAAAAAAGTGCAGTACTGTTCTTCAAGCTCTAAATCGAGATCACTCTCTTCAACCACCCCGAAGGTTCCAATCTTTGGGGAATCGAAGGAGGAGGCTTCGATCTTCACCAATACCAATCAAGCGCATCACTTCCCCTCCATTCACTTGGAGGATTCTTCATCTAGTATTTCTTGCAAATATCTAGATCTTATTTTCGGTTATTAATAATACTTGTTCTTGTGGAAGCTTGTTGTCATCACGGGAGCCTCCATTCAGCTGTTGATGTGTGCCCCTCTAGTTGTGTGAAGGCACCGATTCCTGCCTCGAAGGGTACCAATAGTGGAAAGGTGGATCAGGCCTTTGGTGGCGAGATCCATCGGAGAATAGGGTGAGGCCTATTGTGGCATGGTGGTCTTAGTACCTACCACCCCTCCAATGTAGACGTACTTCCCTTAACAAGGAAGGAACTGCGGTCAAACAAATCATGTGTCTCCGCGTGCTCCACTACAGTTTCTTTATTCCTTGCTTTTACTCGGTTAGTAGTTAGGTTTGCATGTAGGGAAATTCTATGTTGCATATCTAGCGAATTTACCTTTGTGTCAAGCCTAAAATTGAAAAGGAATTAAAATTTGGAGTAGCACCTATTCACCCTCTCCCTCTAGGTGCCCATATGATCCATTTGAATTGGTATCAGAGCCTCGGCTTTTTATTCGATGCTTTACCGCCTAAAAGAGTATGGGTACTAAGGGAGATGGTAGTGAGGCTGTGGACAGGTCACTATGGATGATCTCAAGACGTTAGAAACAACCTTGTTGAAATCCATAGAGACCAAAATGGAAGAGATGCATCAAATGATTGCCCGTCTCTCTGTATCTACAGCCCCACCTCCATCTACCTCTGAGGCTACCACTCCGCTCTCTAAGGAGAAAGCTAACGCGAACTCCAAGGAAGACGAGTAGGTGGGTGATAAAAATTATGGCCCCTCCTCCAAAAAGGGAAGTGGTAAGGAGGACTATAGTGATGTCTCTCACTTATATTCACCCGATCCACCAATCCCTCGCCCTCATATAAATAATAGGGGTGATCCACCCAAGCTTACTGCATCTTCATTTAATCAATGGTAATTCTTAATGAAATCTCATGTGTGCAGTTTGTCCATTGAGCTTTGGAGGATCATTGAAGATGGCCTCCATGTTGGAGATCCCAACAACTTGACAAGAAGATAATTCGTTGATAGCCAACTCAATGCAACCGCTATTCACATGATTCATCTTAGTGTGGGTCCCAAGAATATGCCACACATTGAACACTTCAACACCGCCAAGGAAGCTTGGGATGCACTCACTGACCTGTTCATTGGAAATGAAAGCATGAGAAGAAATATGTATGATGCTCTAAGCAATGAAGTCGAAGGGTTCTATATGTTGGATGGTAAGGATCACGAAGACATGTATAGAAGGCTCAAAGGCATTACTACTACATTTAGAAAGCATGGTGCCACATATGTAGATGATGCGTGGATCAAGAGGAAGTATGTGAGTGCTCTTATGCCATTTGAGCCCACTGATTTGAAGAGCTTACAAGGTAGACACAACTATCACCAAATGACTTCCAACGAAGTCATGCAAGAAATGGCAGCATTCAAAGTTGCAGCAAAGAACATCGAAGATGCTCGTGCTCGAGAAATTGGAATGCAAAAAAGTTGTGAATGTTGCATTGAAGGCCAATGTCATTGAGCAAGATGAAGATGAGAGGGGGGTTTGATGCTGTCTCCATGAGCTCTCCCGAGGAGGTCAAGCATGCTCATGGTGAGTACATGGCGTTCTACACAAGAAGTTTTTGGAAGGACCCAACCAAAGCTAAATCTGAACTTGAGCACAAGAATGGGTCAAATGGACGAAAGGAAAACGACCCAAAGTTGAGAAATTGTTATAATTGTGGAGACCATTTGCACTTTGTAGCCGAGGGTCCTTATCAAAGTAGAGAAGATAATGGGGGCAAGCTCATTCTCAAGGAAAGGTCAAAGGCACCTCGGAAGATGCCATTTATCAAGAAAATGCTCCCTACAAGAAGCAACCAAAGATTGTTTTGGTAGCACAAGAGGAGTACTCAGCCGGAAGTGAAGACGAAGAGGATGGTGATAGCTCACGAGAGGTGGCGGCCATAGCCACATCATCTACACCTACATCTCTCTTTGACTCTCAAAATGAGAACTTCATCAACAAGAACATCACTTGTCTTATGGCAAGAGGTTCCGAGGTATCACCTTCTACCACATCTTTTCCTAAGACTAATATGGATGTTGATATGGATGATCATACTAGTCTTAAAGTTAAAGAAGAAGTTATTGCTTTGGATTATTTTATCACTAACTTTCAAGGTGAGCACAAAATGCATTTCAAGGCTCTTATGAGTAAACTTTTCCACTCCGAAGAGCTCCTCGAAAAAAGGGTAGAATTGAGAGAGAGGATGCAATGGAATTTGCATCCTTGAAGAATGCTCTAGAAGAAGAAGAGATTCGAGTCTCTCTAGAGGAGAGACTTGAGTCTATTGAGGAGTCACATTATGAGGTTGTGGCCAATCTTGTAAAGGAACATGATAATGCCATTGCCAAGTGATGACCCACAAGTATAGGGGGTGTATCGCAGTATTTTCGAGGGAAGTGAAACCCAATTTATTGATTCGACACAAGGGGAGCCAAAGAATATTTATAAGCCTTAACAACTGATTTGTCAACTCAGCTGCACCTGGAAACAATCTTGCTCACAACAGTTTATCAGTAGCAACAGTTTTGTAGTAGGAATAGCAAAGCAGCAACAATAGTAAAGTAAAGACAGTAGTAACAATAGCAGTAAACAGTGGGATTCGAGTGCGGTAGGCATAGGGATGGATGGACGAGCGTTGCATGGACAAGACAATTCACATAGCAATCAGAACATAGGGCAATTGCAGATAAATAAGATAAAGCATCCAAGTACTAGATAATCCTAGACATGTGTTCCATATATAGTCATACGTGCTCGCAATGAGAACTTGCACAACATCTTTTGTCCTGCCAGCCCGTTTGTAGCTGGGCCTCAAGGGAACTACTGGCAATTAAGGTGCTTCTTTTAATAGAGCACCAGAGCAAAGCATTAACACTCCGTGAACACATGTGATCCTCACATCAAAGCCATTCCCTCCGGTTATCCCGATTTCTGTCACTTCGGGGCCATGGATTTTTGGCATATTTTCCGGGATTTTTCCTGATAGTTGATTTTCTGCACAAAAAGTAGACACTAAGGCAATTCTGATGAAAACAGCGTCAGTCCACGTTAGTTGCATCCAAATCACACAAGTTTAGAGGAGAAACAATAGCAAAAGTGTTCGGGAAAGTAGATATGTTTTGGACGTATTAACTCCCCCCAAGCTTAGCTTATTGCTTGTCCTCAAGCAATTCAGTTGAAAACAGAGTGCGATGAAAGAACTTTCACGAACACATTTGCTTCATATGATGTAAATATTCCCAGCAATGTGATCAACTACTTAGACAGTTCATAATAAAGAGTATGCAACTAAGTTTACTTAATAGGCATTGCAAGCTATGAAGAGACTCCAACTCAAAAATAATAAGTAGCATGAAGTATAAACATAAGCAATATTACAATACTCATAAAAAGGTATGATAGAGTGGTATCTCACTTGCCTTTTATTATGAATATCAAGGCACCTCTGAAGTTCAAGTGATGACTAGAAGTAAAGATATCAAGGATACAAGCATTTAAGTCATAACACAAATAATCAAGTAATGGGACAAGCACAAATAATGACAACTATGCTCTCAAGAAGGTGCTCAAAGAATATATGGAGACTCAACAAGTAAAGGGAAAGGTTTTGAATAATTTTGAAAGGCTTCCAAATGCTGAAAGTATGATACTCATTAGCTTTGAGCTCTCATTGCCCCTATCATAAGCATCTTTAATGTGGTTAAGGTGAAAGTGAGGTCCAATCTGAGTTATAAGCTTGACAGACTATAAACTGAAAATCCCATGTCCCTTGAGTACGAGGGCCGCTCCTCATGCTACTCAACTTTAGTTACCGATAAGTTCTTGTCATCGTAAATATGTGCGTATCAGAGAGAACCGCCAACGGGGTACCCCTTGCCCGATGATACGGAAGAATCCCCGTATCAAAATGACAAGGCAAGCAGACAATGAGTATCTCAGCAATCTTCTTATTTACCATGGGAAAATGGTGCTTTTTTCTCTCTTTCCTCTTTTCATAAATCTCTTTTTTCTTTTTCTCAATAGCTATCTCTCTCTTTTTTTATAAGAAGAATGCTTCATAGATATCATTATGGTTACGCTACAGGTTTCCACCATGTCAGCATGGATTAGACCAGTGGCCCAGGCGTTTCTCTGACACATATACATAACTCCATGGACTTACAATCTCCCCTTTTATTTCACACCGACGACATCCGCAAACAAAAGAGCATGGTATCAACTGGATATATATTTACAAGTGTTGAAAGCGTTCCCCGTGACAACACGGTTCTGCTAATCCCCAGCCTATAATTTGCAAGCATATAACTTTCATGCAGAGTCACAATGGTTCAGGTTTATTAAGTGCAGGAAATCAACTGCGCCATCAAGTTCGTGAGATCTTTACTAACTAACTTTCTCATAACAAGCGAACATTTTATTCGAAAGAAAACAAGGCATATTGAATATGCATGGAAGTAGCAAATGATGCTAATAGGTAGGTATGGTGGACACTTTGGCAATATTTGATTTAAGGGAGTTGGAAACATGAGTAAAACACTCAGTGGAAATGAAGGCTAGCAATAGTAAGGGAGCAACAAACGAGAGAGCAATAGCTGTCATAATCATGCTTGCAACAAAACAGGACTACTCATGGCATGAAAGTGATTCAAGATCCTCAAGGCAAAATAATTCAACGGCTTAACTGATTATTACAGTCATGTGCATGCGTGAGCATGTGCCAAGTCGATTCAAATGAAACATTCAAAGGACGATACCACGGTGTCATACCAAGTTATGAATAGAATAATGCAAGCAAACATTCATAAGACATGCTACAAAATATTAGCGAGCTGGAGCTAATCAAAAGAAAGCAAGAACTACTAAGCATCCAAAGATAACATACACCCTACACGAACATGCTAAACATGCCCACAATGATGAGTATATGTACAAAAATGAAAACAAATAGAGTTCGTTACCAGCCTCTTACCACGCCTCAAGTTGTCATTAATCCTCATTATTGCTCTTCACTTGTGTGGCTTGAATAATAATATGAAACCAAAATCCCATTGAGGACTGATGAACCCTGCAACAAACTCACAAAGCCAAAGAAGAACGACAAATATTTTTGTTGTTTTCACTTTTTAAAGAACAAGAACCAAAGAGGAAAAACAAGCAAAGCAAAATATTTTTGGGTTTTTCGAATAGTTCAAACAAAGCAAAAAGGAAAAACAAACCAAGGCAAAAAGAAGAAAAAGCAAACCAAAGAGAAACAACAGAAATATTTTTGGTCTTTTTGTGTTTTAGAAAGCAAAAGCAAAGAAAGAACGAAAACTAAAAAGAGAACTAAACATGAATATACAAAGTACCGACGCAACATGATAGAGAGATGAGTGCGATGCTGGCGTACCTCCCCCCAAGCTTAGGCTTTTGGCCTAAGTGGTATCAATCCATGTACGAATAAGGGTTCCAAGCAGGCGGATCATGATAAGAATGGTCGTAGTTGGGCCCATGGGAAGAAGAAGAAGCTCCCCAATCATAAGCAGGCTATTGATATGAAGACTCTCCCTCATTCGAGGGCTGGACCGAATCATCCGTGACCTCCCTTCTAGTGTCCTGCTCCTGTTGGGAGAGCTCTCCCAAGTATGTGTCAAGCTCCTCCTCAATGAGGGACCATCCTTCCCTGTTATCAAGGTTAAACAAAACAGGTGCAGGAAAAAGAACAACACGCTCAGACTTGCTCTTTCTCCAACCAGCTTTGAGAAAGGTTATTTCATAATATAACTCACTCATACTAGCCCACGAGGAAAAAGATTTATGTTGTATCATGGAATTAAGATCAAGCCTTTCTATGGGAAACTGTAGGTCTAGATGATGAGGCACTAAACCATGCAATGCTAGTAAACGAGAAGCAACGAGGCCTCCACAAATTCCACCTTTATCACGGTTAGCAGCAAGACGGAAAGCTATCAAAGCACCTAAGTTGTAAGACCTATCTCGTTTAAGAGCAGCAGAGATAAATGCTAGATCATACGAAGATAACTTATTGGCAGTTTTCCTAGCAAGAACACACTTGGCAATAAAGTAGGCAAAGTAGCGAATGGAGGGAAGATGCATGTTACGTATTTTTCCACTCTCCTTCAAGAAGCTGCTCCCTTGGCAAATTTCCGCGTATAAATCCATGAGTGGTTCAGGTCTCTCCTTAATCTTTCTACATGATCCCCATTAAGGTACCCTAATTGCTGCACAAAAATCATCAAGAGAATGGTCGATATAATATTGTAAATTTTGTAATGGACCATGGGGTTAGGCAAAGAGTGACTAAATTGGAAGTCCTGCACCACAGACATGGTTAGCTTCACAAATTGACAAGGTTCATCTTCCAAAAAGTGCTCTAACCCTGCATTAGAAACCAAAGTGTGGAAATCTTGGAGAATTCCTGCAGCTCTCATGAACTCAGAGCATGGATAAATGGAAGGGAAACCTTACTCCTCCCGGTGGACCTTCATGACATCAAGCACCCAAATTTCATGTTGGTTTAGTTGATGCTCATTCATCTTCTATTCTGAAATTTTAAACACCTATTAAACAAGTGATTGCAAAGTGAATAAAATGAAGGATTCTACTCATAGGGACTTGTAAGAGGCCTAAGCATGCATGAAAACTATATCTCTAAGCATCAAACAAGCTTACAAGATCTCATAACCAGTCACCTACAGCAACAAAATACTCAAGATATAATCCACTAAACACAAATCTACTTGGACAAGGGGAGGAGTCACATACCAAGGAACAAATGCTCCAAATTTCAGCAAGAAAGATGGGCTGAGCAAGGAGATCGAAAAAATCGAGAGCAAGCACAGCAAGAACACGATTTTGAGCAATGAACTAGAGCTTACTCGGGAGAGAGAAGAAAGTGGCACGTGAGAGAGTTAGTGGGGGCCAGGGGTGGCCCACACCAGGGCATGGCGCCACCCAGGGAAGGCCGCGCCACTAGGTGGTGTGCCTGCCTGGTGGGTCCCCCTGGTACCTCCCAGGTACTCCTCTGCCCCTTTTTTCACGTAAAAAATTAATATGAATTTTCTGGAAATTTTCGAGACACTTTATTTTTGGGCATTTTTTAGGTAGAGAAGAATGATTTTCTGACAGACAGATTTTTTTTGGAAACATGATGCAAGGACAAAGCAAAGCTAGAACTACAGAAGTTCAAAGACACTCTAACATGCAAGCAACTAACAACAAAAAGAAAGCTAAACGAAAGCAAAAAACTAAAATGGATAGTACTAGAAGTAAACGGAGATAATTATAGTGAATACATTGTTTTGTTCAATGAAATCCTTTTGTTAACAAGGTTGATCAAGTCTTGCTACCAAAACAATTCCATATGAGACAAAACTTTGTATTCTACTAATGATTATGTTACCTTAACCTTGATAGCAATGGTACCAATCATAATAGTTTCAAATTTTTCTTTTGGTATGGGACAATATTCTCCAACTTGAATGCCCTCAACATGTTCAATTGAATTCAAACCATAAGTCCTCTCAATCTTCTTGGGGAAATAGACAGTATGTTCCTTGGCATTCACATTGAAAGTTACCTTTCCTTGGTTACAATTGATAACAGCTCCTGCAGTATTAAGAAAAGGTCTCCCAAGAATAATAGACATATTATCATCTTCAGGCATTTCAAGCATAACAAAATCAGTTAATATCAAGCAATTATGAGCCACTTGAACAGGTACATCCTCACATATACCCACAGGAATAGTGGTAGATTTATCAGCCATTTGCAAAGATATATCAGTTGGTATCAGTTTTTCTAGTTGAAGCCTCTTATAGAGAGAGAAAGGCATAACACTAACTCCAGCTCCCAAATCACACAAAGCAGTTCTAACATAACTATTCTTAATAGAGCAAGGGATAGTTGGAATCCCAGGGTCTCCAAGTTTCTTAGGAACCTTACCATTAAAGGAATAATTAGCAAGAAAAGTAGAAATTTCTTCATTAGGTATCTTCCTTTTACTCGAGACAATATCCTTCATATACTTTGAGTAAGGAGGCAATTTAATAGCATCAGTCAAAGGAATTTGCAAGAATAAAGGTTTCATACACTCACAAAACTTATTATAGTGTTCATCTTCCTTTGACTTGTGTTTCTTATCAGGGAAAGGCATAGGTTTTTGGACCCAAGGTTCTCTTTCGCTACCATGTTTCTTAGCAATAAAATCTTCTTTAGTGTATTTAGTATTCTTAGTGTGGTTTTCAGGTTCTTCTTCAACGTTTTCCTCATTAGGAACTTCATTTCCTTCATTACCACTTTCAGTTTCAGCATCAGAAATAGATTTACTATTAGGATCTATAGCAGGTTCAGAGGGTTCTACAATAGTTTTATGTTTCTTTTTCCTTTTCTTACAAGTAGAGGCACTATTTTCAGCTTGTTGAGAATCCTGCTCAATTCTTTTGGGATGCCCCTCAGGATATAGAGGATCCTGGGTAGCAGCTCCACTTCTAGTTCTAATTTCATAAGCATGTTTTTCTTTAGCCGCATTAACTAGCAAGTCATTTTGCACTTTAACGAGTTGATCTATTTGAGTTTGAACCATTTTAAAGTGTTTAACAATCATTTTAACATCATTAGAGGTTCTTTCCACAATATCTTTCAACTCAACAATAGCTCTAGTGTTTTCCATTAGATGATTTTGCACCCTTTTATTAAAATTATCTTGCTTAACAATAAAGATATCAAATTCTTCTAAGCATTGATCAAGAGGTTTAGAGTAAGGGATATCACCTTCATCAAAGTGTTGGAGAGAGTGTACCTCAATGGTGGGTGAGTAGGGAATAGGCTTACATAATTCTTCTATAGGAGGTAAATTCTTGACATCTGCAGCTTTAATTCCCTTGTCCTTAAGACATTTCTTAGCTTCCTTCATCACTTCATCATTCAATTCAATAACTCCCCTCTTCTTTGATGTTGGAATAGACACCTGAATAGTAGGTTCAGGTACAATTACTTCAGGTATAGCTTGCTTAGGAGGAGTCCAATCTTCATAATTCTTACTTATTTTAGCCATTAATTCCTCGGCTTCCTTAGGAGTCCTATTCCCGAAAACACAATCAGCACAACTATCTAGGTATGTCCTAGATTCTTCGGTTAGTCCATTATAAAATATATTAAGAAGCTCATTCTTAGGTAATGGACTTCCAGCTTGTGCATGAATCAAAGCACAAAACCTTGCCCAAGATTCAGGCAATACCTCTTTTTCTCCCTGTTTAAAATCAAAAAGTTCCTGCAAAATAGCATGTCTAGCACTAGGAGGAAAATATTTCTGAAGGAAAGTACTAATCAAGCAATCATGGCTATCAATAGATCCAGGAGGTAAATTACTAAACCAAGTTTTAGCTTCTCCTTTCAGTGAAAAGGGGAAAATCTTAGCAACAAAGTAAGTACGCATCTTAATATCATCAGAAAACAAGCCACTCATGGTAGAAAGTTCATTCATATATGCTACCGCACTTTCATTCTTAGTCCCACAGAAAGGTTCTTTCTCAACAATAGCTATGTAACATAGATCTAGAGAGAAATCACAATCTTTATCTATAATGTTTATGGGAGAGGCAACAAACTTAGCAATAGGAGATAATTTGGGTCTAATAGTACGCCTCTCAAGGAGACTCTTAGCAGCGCTCCTATCATGGGTGTTTTTATATTCTTTAATAAATTCATCGGTCATCTCAACATAACCATCTTCAATATCATAACTTTCACTAGACTCGGGTGAACTAACAGGTGTGGTAGTGTCTTCATTAGGAGTTTCAGTATTTTCAGCTATAGGTCTAGCAATGGTAGCATCTAGGAAAGGACCTAATGAACCACTCTTATCAAGCACAGTAGAAGCAGCATCATAAACATCAGAAGTTTCAGATTCAGCGGTAGTAGTAGTGTGTGTAGCATGTGTATGTGGTGGTGTAACGAGCTTACTTATAATAGATGGTGAATCAAGAGCAGCAGAGGTGTTCACAACCGTACCTCTTATTGTAGTGCATGGTAAAATAGGAACCTTGCCATCATGAGACTTACCCATGATGGATGGATAGCAGCGAACAATAGAGAATCCAAGTGAACTTGATAAATAAAGCTATGCTCCCCGGCAACGGCGTCAGAAAATAGTCTTGATGACCCACAAGTATAGGGGGTGTATCGCAGTATTTTCGAGGGAAGTGAAACCCAATTTATTGATTCGACACGGGAGCCAAAGAATATTTATAAGCCTTAACAACTGAGTTGTCAATTCAGCTGCACCTGGAAACAATCTTGCTCATAGCAGTTTATCAGTAGCAACAGTTTTGTAGTAGGAATAGCAAAGCAGCAACAATAGTAAAGTAAAGACAGTAGTAACAATAGCAGTAAACAGTGGGATTCGAGCGCGGTAGGCATAGGGATGGATGGACGGGCGTTGCATGGACAAGACAATTCACATAGCAATTAGAAGATAGGTCAATTGCAGATAAATAAGATAAAGCATCCAAGTACTAGATAATCCTAGGCATGCGTTCCATATATAGTCATATGTGCTCGCAATGAGAACTTGCACAACACCTTTTGTCCTGCCAACCCGTTTGCAGCGGGGCCTCAAGGGAACTACTGGCAATTAAGGTTCTCCTTTTAATAGAGCACCAGAGCAAAGCATTAACACTCCGTGAACACATGTGATCCTCACATCAAAGCCATTCCCTCCGGTTATCCCATTTATGTCACTTCGGGGCCATTGGTTCCGGACAACAACGTGTGTATACAACTTATAGATAAGACCATAAACAATACTATCATAATGAATCAATAACATGTTCAGATCTGAAATCATGGCACTCGGGCCCTAGTGACAAGCATTAAGCACAACAAGTCGCAACAAAGTCATAAAGCACTAATAAAAGATACTAGGCACCATGCCCTAACAATCTGATGCCATTACATGAATGATCTCATCCAATCCCTACCATCCCCATAGCCTACATCGGAGGATTACTCACTCATAGATGGGGGAAACATGGATGGTCGATGGAGAAGCGATGGTGATGATGATGGCGATGATCTTCTCAAATTCCCCGTCCCGGCAGGGTGCCAGAACAGAGTTTCTGGTGGTGTTTCGTGGAATCTGGTGGTGGCGGCGGAGCAGAAGTCCTTCTGGAAAAACGTTGAACCCCCTGGAGTTTTTAGGTCAGAAGGCTTCTTATAGGCAAAGAGGGAGACCGAGGGGGTGCCTTGGGGGCCACACCACCCCCTGGCGCGGCCTGGCCTGACCCGCGCCACCAGGTGGTGTGGCCACCCCCTGGCTCTTCTCTGTCTCGTATTCTGGCTCCTGGAGTCTTCGGGTGAAATAGGATTTTTGGCATATTTTCCGGGATTTTTCCTGATAGTTGATTTTCTGCACAAAAAGTAGACACCAAGGCAATTCTGCTGAAAACAGTGTCAGTCCGTGTTAGTTGCATCCAAATCACACAATTTTAGAGGAGAAACAATAGCAAAAGTGTTTGGGAAAGTAGATACGTTTTGGACGTATGAACTCCCCCCAAGCTTATCTTATTGCTTGTCCTCAAGAAATTCAGTTGAAAACTGAGTGCGATAAAAGAACTTTCACGAACACATTTGCTTCATATGATGTAAATATTCCCAGCAGTGTGATCAACTATTTAGACAATTCATAATAAAGAGTATGCAACTAAGTTTACTTAATAGGCATTGCAAGCTATGAAGAGACTCCAACTCAAAAATAATAAGTAGCATGAAGTATAAACATAAGCAACATTGATAAATATATTGCTTGGTCTATTTGGGTTCCAAAGACCCTTGTTACTAACATGAGAGGACCCATTGAAAAATGGGTACCTAAAACCAAGAATTAACTTTCTTGCAGGGATATGCTTCTGGTGGATCTAAATGGATGCTTGATAGTGGATGCACAAGTCATATGAATGGAAGCAAGGAGATCATCAACTCCTATGGTGATAAATCAAAGTCTAAGGTATTGGGTCTTGTCAAGGTTGTGGTTACTCACGATATCTCACTCGTGGATGTCATGCTTGTTGAGACCCTTGGTTACAATTTACTTTCTGTCTGTGCCCTTGGTAAGATGGGCTTTGCAGTTTTCATTGATGATGATATTGTGGTACTCTTGTGGAGAAAGTCTCTAAAGGTCGCTTTTGTTGGATACATCGAAAATGACCTGTATGTGGTGGACTTTTTGGGGAAAACCACTACGGGTCCGATGTGTCTATTCGGAAAGGCTGGCGTGGGTTTGTTATGGCACCGAAGTCTAGACCACGTCAATATGAGAACTTTATAAAGCCTTCACAAGGGTGGCCACATTCTTGGACTAAAAGAAAATGTCTCCTTTGCCAAAGATTGTATTTGCAGGGCTTGTGTTCAAGGAAAGATGCATGACTCTCCCAATCGAAGGAAGACGATTATTTCATCAAAGAGGATTTTGGAGCTCCTACATGTGGATCTCTTTGGTCCTCCATCACATGCAAGCCTTGGTGGGAACAAATATTGTCTCGTCATTGTTGATGATTACTGAAGGTATACATGGGTCTACTTCTTCAAGCAGAAAAGTGAGACTCAAAAAATGGTCATTGACTTTTCCAACGAGGTTCTGCGTCAACACAATGTTCCTATATTGGTAATTAGAGGTGACAATGACACTGGGTGTGGTTCATTAAAAGAACAGACATGCAATGACACTGGTGGATCCTTATGTGGTTCATGAAAAGAACAGACATGCAATGACACCGGTGGATCCTTAGGTGGTTCATGAAAAGAAATGACATGCAATGACACTGGGTGTGGTTCATGAAAAGAACAGACATGCAATGTGACCGGTGGATCCATGTGTGGTTTATGGAAGTAATAGACATGCAATGACTCTAGCTGTGGTTCATGAAAAGAACAGACATGCAATGACACTAGTGGATCCATGTGTGGTTCATGAGAAGAACACACATCCAATGACACTGGTGGATCCTTATGTGATTCATGAAAAGAACAGACATGCAGTGACACCGGTGGATCTTTATGTGGTTTTTTCTAGAGGAACACACATGCAATGACACCGGGTGTGGTTCATGAAAAGAACAGACATGCAATGACTTATGTGGTTTGTTTAGAAGAACACACATGCAATGATACTAGGTGTGGTTAATGAAAAGAACAAACATGCAATGACACTGGTGGATCCTTATGTGGTTTGTTTAGAGGAACATACATGCAATGACACTGGGTGTGGTTCATGAAAAGAACACACATCCAATGACACTGGTGGATCCTTATGTCGTTCATGAAAAGAACAGACATGTAGTGACACCGGTGGATCCTTATGTGGTTTGTCTAGAGGAGCACAGATCCAATGACACCGAGTGTGGTTCATGAAAAGAACAGACATGCAATGACACTGGTGGATCCATATGTGGTTTGTCTAGAGGAACACACATGCAATGACACTGGGTGTGGTTAAGGAAAAGAACAAACATGCAATGACATTGGTGGATCCATGTGTGGTTTATGGAAGTAACAGACATGCAATGACTCTAGCTGTGATTCATGAAAAGAACATACATGCAATGACACTAGTGGATCCTTATGTGGTTCATGAAAAGAATTGACATGCAATGACACTGGGTGTGGTTCATGAAAAGAACAGACATGCAATGACACTAGGTGAGGTTGATGAAAAGAACAAACATGCAATGACACGGGTGGATCCTTATGTGGTTTGTTTAGAGGAACATACATGCAATGACACTGGGTGTGGTTCATGAAAAGAACACACATCCAATGACACTGGTGGATCCTTATGTCGTTCATGAAAAGAACAGACATGTAGTGACACCGGTGGATCCTTATGTGGTTTGTCTAGAGGAGCACACATGCAATGACACCGAGTGTGGTTCATGAAAAGAACAGACATGCAATGACACTGGTGGATCCATATGTGGTTTGTCTAGAGGAACACACATGCAATGACACTGGGTGTGGTTAAGGAAAAGAACAGACATGCAATGACATTGGTGGATCCATGTGTGGTTTATGGAAGTAACAACCATGCAATGACTCTAGTTGTGATTCATGAAAAGAACATACATGCAATGACACTGGTGGATCCTTATGTGGTTCATGAAAAGAATTGACATGCAATGCCACTGGGTGTGGTTCATGAAAAGAACACACATGCAATGACACCGGTGGATCCATGTGTGGTTTATGGAAATAACATACATGCAATGAGTCTAGCTGTGGTTCATGAAAAGAACAAACATGCAACGACACTGGTGGATCCATGTGTGGTTCATGAGAAGAACACACATCCAATGACACTGGTGGATCCTTATGTGGTTCATGAAAAGAACAGACATGCAGTCACACCGGTGGATCTTTATGTGGTTTTCTAGAGGAACACACATGCAATGACACCGGGTGTGGTTCATGAAAAGAACAGACATCCAATGACTTATGTGGTTTGTTTAGAAGAAGACACATGCAATGACACTAGGTGTGGTTAATGAAAAGAACAAACATGCAATGACACTGGTGGATCCTTATGTGGTTTGTTTAGAGGAACATACACGCAATGACACTGGGTGTGGTTCATGAAAAGAACACACATCCAATGACACTGGTGGATCCTTATGTTGTTCATGAAAAGAATAGACATGTAGTGACACCGGTGGATCCTTATGTGGTTTGTCTAGAGGAACACACATGCAATGACACCGGGTGTGGTTCATGAAAAGAACAGACATGCAATGACACTGGTGGATCCATATGTGGTTTGTGAGAAGTACAGACATGCAATGACACTGGGTGTGGTTAATGAAAAGAACAGACATGCAATGACATTGGTGGATCCATGTGTGGTTTATAGAAGTAACAGACATGCAATGACTCTAGCTGTGATTCATGAAAAGAACATACATGCAATGACACTGGTGGATCCTTATGTGGTTCATGAAAAGAATTGACATGCAATGACACTGGGTGTGGTTCATGAAAAGAACAGACATGCAATGACACCGGTGGATCCATGTGTGGTTTATGGAAGTAACAGACATCCAATGACTCTAGCTGTGGTTCATGAAAAGAACAAAGATGCAATGACACCGGTGGATCCATGTGTCCTTAAGGAGAAGAACACACATCCAATGACAATGGTGTATCCTTATGTGGTTCATGGAAAGAATAGACATGCAGTGACACTGGTGGATCCTTATGTGGTTTGTCTAGAGGAACACACATGCAATGACACCGGGTGTGGTTCATGAAAAGAACAAACATGCAATGACTTATGTGGTTTGTTTAGAAGAACACACATGCAATGACACTGGGTGTGGTTCATGAAAACAACAGACATGCAATGACACTGGTGGATCCTTATGTGGTTTGTTTAGAGGAACAGACATGCAATGGCACTGGGTGTGGTTCATGAAAAGAATACACATCCAATGACACTGGTGGATCCTTATGTCATTCATGAAAAGAACAGACATGTAGTGACACCAGTGGATCCTTATGTGGTTTGCCTAGAGGAACACACATGCAATGACACCGGGTGTGGTTCATAAAAAGAACAGACATGCAATGACACTTGTGGATCCTTATGTGGTTTGTGAGAAGAACAGACATGCAATGACACTAGTGGATCCTTATGTGGTTCATGAAAAGAACAGAAATGCAATGACACTGGGTGTGGTTCATGAAAAGAACACAAATCCAATGACATTGGTGGATCCTTATGTGGTTCATGAAAAGAACAGACATGCGTTGACACCGGTGGATCCTTATGTGGTTTGTCTAGAGGAACACACATGCAATGACACTGGGTGTGGTTCATGAAAAGAACAGACATGCAATGACACTGGTGGATCCTTATGTGGTTTGTGAGAAGAACAGACATGCAATGACACTGGTGGATCCTTATGTGGTTCATAAAAAGAACTGACATGCAATGACACTGGGTGTGGTTCATGAAAAGAACAGACGTGCAATAACACCGGTGGATCCATGTGTGGTTTGTGGAAGTAACAGACATGCAATGACTCTAGCTGTGGTTCATGAAAAGAATAGACATGCAATGACACTGGTGGATCCATGTGTGGTTCATGAGAAGAACACACATCCAATGACACTGGTGGATCCTTATGTGGTTCATGAAAAGAACAGACATGCAGTGACACTGGTGGATCTTTATGTGGTTTTGCTAGAGGAACACACATGCAATGACACAGGGTGTGGTTCATGATAATAAAAGACATGCAGTGACTTATGTGGTTTGTTTAGAACAACACACATGCAATGACACTAGGTGAGGTTCATGAAAAGAACAAACATGCAATGACACTAGTGGATCCTTATGTGGTTTGTTTAGAGGAACAGACATGCAATGACACTGGGTGTGGTTCATGAAAAGAACACACATCCAATGACACTGGTGGATCCTTATGTCGTTCATGAAAAGAACATGCATGTAGTGACACCGGTGGATCCTTATGTGGTTTGTCTAGAGGAACACACATGCAATGACACCGGGTGTGGTTTATGAAAAGAACAGACATGCAATGACACTGGTGGATCCATATGTGGTTTGTCTAGAGGAACACACATGGAATGACACTGGGTGTGGTTAATGAAAAGAATAGACATGCAATGACATTGGTGGATCCATGTGTGGTTTATGGAAGTAAAAGACATGCAATGACTCTAGATGTGATTCATGAAAAGAACAGACATGCAATGACACTGGTGGATCCTTATGTGGTTCACGAAAAGAATTGACATGCAATGACACTGGGTGTGGTTCATGAAAAGAACAGACATGCAATGACTCCGGTGGATCCATGTGTGGTTGATGGAAGTAACAGACATGCAATGACTCTAGCTGTGGTTCATGAAAAGAACAGACATGCAATGACACTGGTGGATCCATGTGTTGTTCATGAGAAGAACACACATCCAATGACACTGGTGGATCCTTATGTGGTTCATGAAAGGAATAGACATGCAGTGACACTGGTGGATCCTTATGTGGTTTGTCTAGAGGAACACACATGCAATGACACCGGGTGTGGTTCATGAAAAGAACAGACATGCAATGACACTGGTGGATCCATGTGTTGTTCTTGAGAAGAACACACATGCAATGACACTGGTGGATCCTTATGTGGTTCATGAAAAGAATAGACATGCAGTGACACTGGTGGATCCTTATGTGGTTTGTCTAGAGGAACACACATGCAATGACACCGGGTGTAGTTCATGAAAAGAACAGACATGCAATGAGTTATGTGGTTTGTTTAGAAGAACACACCTGCAATGACACTGGGTATGGTTCATGAAAAGAACAGACATGCAATGCCACTGGTGGATCCTTATGTGGTTTGTTTAGAGGAACGGACATGCAATGGCACTAGGTGTAGTTCATGAAAAGAACACACATCCAATGACACTGGTGGATCCTTATGTCGTTCATGAAAAGAATAGACATGTAGTGACACCCGTGGATCCTTATGTGGTTTGTCTAGAGGAACACACATGTAATGACACCGGGTGTGGTTCATGAAAAGAACAGAGATGCAATGACACTAGGAGTGGTTCATGAAAAGAACACACATCCAATGACACTGGTGGATCCTTATGTGGTTCATGAAAAGAACATACATTCAGTCACACCGGTGGATCCTTATGTGGTTTGTCTAGAGGAACACACATGCAATGACACTGGGTGTGGTTCTAGAAAAGAACAGACATGCAATGACACAGGTGGATCCTTATGTGGTTCATGAAAAGAACTGCCATGCAATAACATTGGGTGTGGTTCATAAAAAGAACAGACGTGCAATGACACTGGTGGATCCTTATGTGGTTTGTGAGAAGGACAGATATGCAGTGACACTGGTGGATCCGTATGTGGTTCATGAAAAGAACTGACATGCAATGACACTGGGTGTGGTTCATAAAAAGAATAAACATGCAATGACATCGGTGGATCCATGTGTGGTTTATTGAAGTAACAGACATGCAATGGCTCTAGCTGTGGTTCATGAAAAGAACAGACATGCAATGACACTGGTGGATCCATGTGTGGTTCATGAGAAGAACACACATCCAATGACACTGGTGGATCCTTATGTGGTTGATACATTGCAAATGTATCTATAATTTTTGATGTTCCATTCTTGGTTTTATCCACTTTCTTGTGTTTTGGTCCAACTTTGGAGTACTTTTCTTATGATTTCTTGGACTAACCTATTAACAAGAGCCACAGTGCTAGCTGCCTGTTTTCTGCTGTTTTTGGTTCCAGGAAAGTCAGAAAATGAATATTCTCGGAATTGGACGGGAAAAAAGCCAAAATGCCTATTTTTCCGAAAGTGATCAAGTGCCAGAATACGAGACGGAGAAGGGCCAGGGGGCCACCACACCACCTGGCCGCGCGGCCAAGCCTAGCCCGCGCCAGGGGGTGGTATGGCCGCTCCCGGCACCCCCTCGGCCTCTCCTTCCGCCTATAAGTTGCCCTCGGGACGAAAACCCTAAGGACCCGATCAAAAATCCACGAAAGAGTCTGTAGCCACCGTCATCTCCATCCCTAGATTGGGAGGGATCTGAAGCTCTTCCCGGCACCCTGCCGGAGAGGGGAATTCATCCTGGAGGCCTTCTTCATCACCATGCAAGCCTGCGGTGTGATGCGTGAGTAGTTCATCCTTGGACTAAGGATCCATGTAGTAGCTAAATGGCTGGTTTCTCCTCCTTTGTGCTTTCATGTTTAGATCTTGTGAGCTCCGTTCATGATCAAGATCATCTATTTGTAATCCATACATGTTGTGTTTGCGGGGATCCGATAGATATTGAGATGCTATTTCAGATTGATTATTGATTCTATCATGTCTTTGTTATTTGAGATCTTGCATGCTTTCCGTTGTTAGTAGCTATCTTGGCCAAGTAGATGCTAGCAACTCCAAGAGTTAGTATTTATGCTCGATAGTGGGTTCATGCCTCTGGTAATCTGGGGAAGTGACAGAAATCTCTAAGGTACTAGATGTGATGTTGCTACTAGGGAGAAAACAACAATCCATTGTTCATAGAACAATCGTATTGTTTACTTTACACGCAGTTCGTAAAGCAATAATCTGTTGCTTGCAACTTAATACTAGAGGGGGTTCGGATGATAACCTGAAGGTGGATTATTAGTCATAGATGCAGTTGCATGGCGGTCTATGTATTATGTTGTAATGGCCAATCAAGTCTCAGAGGAGTCAAGATGATTAGTATATGCATGTATTGCTTTCTCGGTGTTTGTCAATTGCCCCGCTGTAATTTGTTCACCCAGCATGTTATCTATCTTAAGGAGAGCCACCTCTAGTGAACTATGGATCCCGGTCCTTTTCTTTACATACAATCTATAAACTTTTTCTGCTTTGTGTTTACTTTCTGCAAACTTTTACTTCTTTCCAATCGATACGTTTAATCCTTTATTTTCCGCAAAACACGGTGAGATTGACAACCTCATCGCAAGTTGGGGACAAAGTTCTGTGGTTCTGTTGTGCAGGTCTCCACATCGCTACTAGCACCGGTAGTGCGCCCTGCCAAATCTCAGCTAGTAACACCTTTGAGGTGTTTCCTTGCTCCTACTGGTTCGATTAAACCTTGGTTTCATAACTGAGGGAAACTTGTTGCTGTGCTCATCATACCTTCCTCTTGGGGTTCCCAACGAGCTCTACATCAACCACGAGCCATCAACACTTTTCTGGGCGCCATGCATTGAGCCATCAAGCATTTTTCTGGCGCTATTGCCGGGGATCGAAGAAGAAACTCCCACGTCAACCACACGCCATAAAAAGACATTTTACTGGCGCCGTTGCCAGGGAGTCAAGGACATCTTCATAAGGGGAGTCCCTCATAACCAATATCTTTACTTTGTTGTTTTTGTTTTGCTTAGTTTTCTTTTTGCTTTGTTTGCTTGTTTTGTTCTTCAAAAACACAAAAAAATTAGTTTTACTTGTTTGCTTTCTTATTTGAAAAACACAAAAAAAAATTAAGTCTCCTTTAGTTGTCACTATGTCTAGCCTTGCTCCTGTCACTATGTCACCCGAGGAAATGATTTTCACTTTTAAACAAGGAATTGAGGAAAGTTTTAAGGAAGCTTGGTCTAGAGTCTCTGATCTACATGAAAAAACTGAGCCTAAAATGACTCAAAGCTTGTTCCTTAGCAGTTTTTACCTTGGGATTGCTCTTTGCTATAGGTATGCCCTAGATGCTATTGTGGGATGAGATTTCCTCCAAAGTAATGAGGATGATGCTATTAATGCTATAAATAAATTGATCCTCACTTACAACATGCCTAGCCAAACTGATATTTCCTTCACAAAAATATTTGCTAGGTTGGACACTCTTGAGGCTAGCACTACTAGATTAGAAGGGTGCTATAATACGCTTAGGGAAAATCACGATTATGTTCCAATAAACTATGAACCATCAAAGTGGTTCCCTACAGTAAAGATTGAGATAAACACTGAAACTTTTCAAGCTCGCTGTGATATCATGTCTGAATTTTGCCTTATGCCCAAAGATATTTATAAATCTCTGAATACTTGGGGGCTCATTGAGGGAGGAAAAGAAATATCTCTTACTAATAATACTACCATACTACCTCATGGAATAGCTGAAGGAGTGTTTACAAAGATCCTTGGGAAAACGATTTCTATTGATTATCTTGTTATTGAATGTGTAGGAAAAGGACAAATTACACTTGGAAGGTCCCTATTAGAACTCCTTGGAGCAATAATAGATGTGGGAAAGGGGACCATGCACCTTTCTTCTCCACCAAACAATCATATTTTCCCCAAGGTTAAGAATAAAAGTAAGAGAGGTAAGGGCAAGAAAGTTGGTCTTAATGCTTCTTCATTTGAGAATACTTGATTCTTTCTTTGCTTCTTATGCCTAACTTAAAGGCGTTAAAGAAAAGTACTTGTTGGGAGATAACCCAAGAGTTTTAGTTGAATCTTGGAAGTTATTACCTCTGTAATAACCTCTCCTTATCCTTTTTAATTGCTTTTTGTGCCAAGAGTCACCTCTAATGAGAGAGAAGTAATGATTGGGAAAGTTGCTGTTCCGAAACAGATTTCTGTGCTTCACCGTAAAAATTCCTGAGAGAGCTCGGTACGTCTGCTTGAGCTGTAATTTTTTGTGATTCTGCCCCAGGTTGTTATCTAACTTTAGTTAGTTCAATACTTTTTGATTTGAGCAACAGAAGGTCTTCGAAAAATTCGTCTTTACCTGCTGGTCTGTTTTGATAGATTTCTGCCATTTTCTGCATTTGCTTCTTGTTAGTTCCTTCTTGAGTTCCTTTGGGGAATTGAGATTATTGAGGGAAGTGCTACAATATCTAGTGTTCTAATGGAAGTTTATTTGGTGTTATAACTGAACGTTGAGACTTATTTATCTTAAGTGCACTAATGTTGCTAATGAGATTGTGTGAACTTTTGTATGAAGGAAAAATTTCAGGTGTATGGAAGAAATGAGCAATGAGATGAAGGATGGACTAAAATTCAAGCTTGGGGATGCCACGCGTGTCACCCCAAGAAATATCCAAGAAGTACAAGTGTCAAAGCTTGGGGATGCCCAAGGCATCCCCTTCTTCATCAATAAAAATCCCAGGTTTCTTCCAAACGCTTCATTTTTATTGTTTCATGCACAATTGTGTTTTTCTTGGAGCGTCTTCTTTTTCGTTTTTGTTTTGGTTTTTAGTTTGCTTGGTTTGCT
The DNA here is from genome assembly GCA_910589775.1 of Avena eriantha. Taxonomy (NCBI): domain Eukaryota; kingdom Viridiplantae; phylum Streptophyta; class Magnoliopsida; order Poales; family Poaceae; genus Avena; species Avena eriantha. Next base: position 156,995,985 of record OU342741.1, on the reverse strand, counting down.
TAGTGTTCTGAATAAGTTGTTTGGACCCCCTCTTTCATACATTGGTTTGCAAATAGTTTGGTTTGGTTTGGAAAAGAGTAGAAAAGTTCTTGCTTAAGTGGTAAAGAGAGCTTGTTTTTGACTATGGCCTATGCTCTGTCATGCCATGCTTGATATTGTTTTGGCTTTATGCTTAGTATTATTTGTTGTAGCATGACTTGTTATAAACAATTGAGATTGCTTAATGTGCCTTGGACGAATCATGCGTTGTTTTAGCATATTAAAGCATAGTATAGTGGTATTCTCCTTTGATGCTTTATTTGGGTTGACTTGGCGCATGCTCACACCATGTTATGACTATCTCAAGTCACCTAAGACTTTATGATCCTTTAGTTTTCAACTTGTAGTATCACTTTATGCTTTGATCAATGATGTTTTGTCGCTCTGCATGATTATGGCCATTATTGCTCTCTTAGTTTGTCGCTCCCAGTCTTTTGCTAGACTCCACAACAAAGTATGAGTTCCACTCATGCATCCAACTCCCTAAACAAAGTTTTTCCAAAGAGTCCACCATACCTACCTATTAGCTTATGCTATTCCAAGTATATTCTTGCTTTTGTTTACCTTCCAAATTAAACTTGTTATGACAAAACTAGTGATTAAAGCTCTCACGAACTTGATGGCACACTTTACTTTATTGCCTCTAATAAAGTTGAACCATTGGGTCCTTTTTTCTTGCGTATATGCTTGTGCTTTATAAGTTGAAATTAGCAGAACCATGTATCATGGGGAACGCTTTCAACATTGCACTTGTACTTTGTACCCCGTTGATATCATGTTCTTTTGCTTACGGATCCCGGCGGTGTGAAATAAAAGTGGAACTTGTAAGGTCATGGAGTTTGTATGTGTGTTAGAGAAACGCCTGGGCCGCTAGCCTAAGCCATGCCTAATCATGGTGGAAACTTGCAGCATCACCATAATGAGCAATCTATGAAGCATCCTCAATAAAAACCTATGCAAATAGCAAATAAAAAGATCGCTGAGATGCTCATTGTCTGCTTGCCTTGTCATTTTGATTATGGGAAAGCACCCGTATCATGTGCAAGGGGTACCCCGTTGGCGGTTCTTAATGATACACATATACTTACAATGACAAGATCTTACTCGTGACTAAAGTTGAGTAGCATGAGGATCGGTCTTCGTAAGTAAGGGGCATGATATTTTGGTTTGTAACTTGTCAAGCATATCCTCTTAGTTGTGTCACTTTAACCTTAATCACCTTAAAGATGCTTATGATAGGGGCAATGAGAGCTGAAAGCTATAAGTACCATAATTTTTGGAAGCTCTTTATGAGACTTGAATCCCTACTTCCTTTTACAAAAGGCCTTTCTTCCACCATTATATTGAGTCTCCACCTTCTATCTTTATGCACCTACTTTGAGAGCATAGTGGCCATTCTTAGTTCTATGTGCATTGTCCCAAGACTAGTTGATTGATGCATAACTTGTTATTGTATCTAGTCACTCTTTATGAACTTTGAAGGTGTCCTATGCATTTATATTTGCTACTCTATTGAGGGACAAGCTGAATACTATTATGCTATGTTTTCTTTATGTGAAACAAACAAACGTCTTGCAAAGCATTGTGATTCATGAATCTTTTGTTTATGCCTTTTCATGTTGCATCATAGTTTCTTTGCTTATTGCTAGACCTTTGTCTTTCATGTTATGATTGAAGTACTATGATCCCAGCTTTGAATGTTCTGCAAATACTTTGATCAAGTCTTTGATGGTGCATGTCACCTCAAAAATTATTTCTTTTTATCACTTACCTACTCGAGGACGAGCAGGAGTTAAGCTTGGGGATGTTGATACATTGCAAATGTACCTATAATTTTTGATATTCCATGCTTGGTTTTATCCACTTTCTTGTGTTTTGTTCCAACTTTGGAGTACTTTTCTTATGATTTCTTGGACTAACCTATTAACAAGAGCCACAGTGCCAGCTGCCTGTTTTCTGCTATTTTTGGTTCCAGGAAACTCAGAAAATGAATATTCTCGGAATTGGACGGGACAAAAGCCAAAATGCCTATTTTTCCGAAAGTGATGAAGTGCTAGAATACGAGACGGAGAAGGGCCAGGGAGCCACCACACCACCTGGCCACGCAGCCAAGCCTGGCCTGCGCCAGGGGGTGGTGTGGCCGCTCCCGGCACCCCCTCGGCCTCTCCTTCCGCCTATAAGTTGCCCTCGGGACGAAAACCCTAAGGACCCGATCAAAAATCCACGAAAGAGTCTGTAGCCGCTGTCATCTCCATCCCTAGATCGGGAGGGATCTGAAGCTCTTCCCGGCACCCTGCCGGAGAGGGGAATTCATCCTGGAGGCCTTCTTCATCACCATGCAAGCCTGCGGTGTGATGCGTGAGTAGTTCATCCTTGGACTACGGATCCATGTAGTAGCTAAATGGCTGGTTTCTCCTCCTTTGTGCTTTCATGTTTAGATCTTGTGAGCTCCGTTCATGATCAAGATCATCTATTTGTAATCCATACATGTTGTGTTTGCGGGGATCCGATAGATATTGAGATGCTATTTCAGATTGATTATTGATTCTATCATGTCTTTGTTATTTGAGATCTTGCATGCTTTCCGTTGTTAGTAGCTATCTTGGCCAAGTAGATGCTAGCAACTCCAAGAGTTAGTATTTATGCTCGATAGTGGGTTCATGCCTCTGGTAATCTGGGGAAGTGACAGAAATCTCTAAGGTACTAGATGTGATGTTGCTACTAGGGAGAAAACAACAATCCATTGTTCATAGAACAATCGTATTGTTTACTTTACACGCAGTTCGTAAAGCAATAATCTGTTGCTTGCAACTTAATACTAGAGGGGGTTCGGATGATAACCTGAAGGTGGATTATTAGTCATAGATGCAGTTGCATGGCGGTCTATGTATTATGTTGTAATGGCCAATCAAGTCTCAGAGGAGTCAAGATGATTAGTATATGCATGTATTGCTTTCTCGGTGTTTGTCAATTGCCCCGCTGTAATTTGTTCACCCAGCATGTTATCTATCTTAAGGAGAGCCACCTCTAGTGAACTATGGATCCCGGTCCTTTTCTTTACATACAATCTATAAACTTTTTCTGCTTTGTGTTTACTTTCTGCAAACTTTTACTTCTTTCCAATCGATACGTTTAATCCTTTGTTTTCCGCAAAACACGATGAGATTGACAACCTCATCGCAAGTTGGGGACAAAGTTCTGTGGTTGTGTTGTGCAGGTCTCTACATCGCTACTAGCACCGGTAGTGCGCCCTGCCAAATCTCAGCTAGTAACACCTTTGAGGTGTTTCCTTGCTCCTACTGGTTCGATTAAACCTTGGTTTCATAACTGAGGGAAACTTGTTGCTGTGCTCATCATACCTTCCTACAGCAGCAAGTTTCCCTCAGTTATGAAACCAAGGTTTAATCGAACCAGTAGGAGCAAGGAAACACCCCAAAGGTGTTGCTAGCTAAGCCTTGGCAGGGCGCACTACCGGTGCTAGTAGCAACGTGGAGACCTGCACAACACAACCACAGAACTCTGTCCCCAACTTGCGATGCGGTTGTCAATCTCACCGTGTTTTGATGAAAACAACGGATTAAACGTATCGAATGGAAGGAAGTAATAGTTTGCAGAAAGTAAACACAAAATAGTAAACAATTTATAGATTGTATGTAAAAGTAAAGGACCGGGATCCATAGTTCACTAGAGGTGGCTCTCCTTAAGATAAATAACATGTTGGGTGAACAAATTACAGCGGGGCAATTGACAAACATCGAGAAAGCAATTAATGCATATACTAATCATCTTGACTCCTTTGGAACTTGATTGGGCATTACAACATTATACATAGACCGCCATCCAACTACATCTATGACTAATAATCCACCTTCAGGTTATCATCCGAACCCCCTCCAGTATTAAGTTGCAAGCAATAGATTATTGCTTTACGAATTGCGTGTAAAGTAAACAATACGATTGTTCTATGAACAAAGGATTGTTGTTTTCTCCCTAGTGACAACAGCACATCTAGTACCTTAGATATTATTGTCACTTCCCCAGATTACCAGAGGCATGAACCCACTATTGAGCATAAATACTAACTCTTGGAGTTGCTAGCATCTACTTGTCCAAGATAGCTACTAACAATGGAAAGCATGCAAGATCACAAATAACAAAGACACGATAGAATCAATAATCAATCTGAAATAACATCTCAATATCCATCGGATCCCCGCAAACACAACATGCAGAATTACAAATAGATGATCTTGATCATGAACGGAGCTCACAAGATCTAGACATGAAAGCACAAAGGAGGAGAACCAGCCATCTAGCTACTACATGGATCCGTAGTCCAAGGATGAACTACTCACGCATCACACCGGAGGCTTGCATGGTGATGAAGAAGGCCTCTAGGGTGAATTCCCCTCTCTGGCAGGGTGCCGAGAAGAGCTTCAGATCCCTCCCGATCTAGGGATGGAGATGACGGCAGTTACAGACTCTTTCGTGGATTTTTTGATCGGGTACTTAGGGTTTTCGTCCCAAGGGCATCTTATAGGCGGAAGGAGAGGCCGAAGGGGTGCTGGGGTTGGCCAGACCACCCCCTGGCGTGGGCCAGGCCTGGCCGCACGACCAGGTGGTGTGGCCGGCCCCCAGCCCTTCTCCGTCTCGTATTCTGGCATCTGATGACTTCCGGAAAAATAGGCACTTTGCCTTTTGTCCCGTCCAATTCTGAGAATATTCATTTTCTGACTTTCCTAGAACCAAAAACAGCAGAAAACAGGCAGCTGGCACTGTGGCTCTTCTTAATAGGTTAGTCCAAGAAATCATATGAAAAGTACTCCAAAGTGTGGACAAAACACAAGAAAGTGGATAAAACCAAGCATGGAACATCAAAAATTATAGATACATTTGCAACGTATCATCGTGGTTCATGAAAAGAACAGACATGCAATGACCCCGGTGGATCCATGTGTGGTTTATGGAAGTAACAAACATGCAATGACTCTAGCTGTGGTTCTTGAAAAGAACAGACATTCAATGACACTGGTGGATCCATGTGTGGTTCATGAGAACAACACACATCCAATGACACTGGTGGATCCTTATGTGGTTTGTTTAGAAGAACACACATGCAATGACACTAGGTGGATCCTTATGTGGTTTGTGAAAAGAACAGACATGCAATGACACTGGCTGTGATTCATGAAAAGAACAGACATGCAATGACAATGGTGGATCCATATGTGGTTTGTCTAGAGGAACACACATGCAATGACACTGGGTGTGGTTAATGAAAAGAACAGACATGCAATGACACTTGTGGAGCCATGTGTGGTTTATGGAAGTAACAGACATGCAATGACTCTAGCTGTGATTCATGAAAAGAAAAGACATGCAATGACACTGGTAGATCCTTATGTGGTTCATGAAAAGAACTGACATGCAATGACACTGGGTGTGGTTCATCAAAAGAACAGACATGCAATGACACTGGTGGATCCTTATGTGCTTCATGAAAAGAACAGACATGCAATGACACTGGGTGTGGTTCATGAAAAGAACAGACATGCAATGACACTGGTGGATCTATGTGTGGTTCATGAGAAGAACACACATCCAATGACACCGGTGGATCCTTATGTGGTTCATGAAAAGAACAGACATTCAGTGACACCGGTGGATCCTTATGTGGTTTGTCTAGAGGAACACACATGCAATGACACTAGATTTGGTTCATGGAAAGAACAGACATGCAATGACACTAGGCGTGGTTCATGAAAAGAAAAGACATGCAATGACAGTGGAGGATCCTTATGTGGTTTGTCTAGAGGAACACACATGCAATGACACCGGGTGTGGTTCCTGAAAAGAACAGACATGCAATGACTTATGTGGTTTGTTTAGAAGAACACACATGCAATGACACTTGGTGTGGTTCATGAAAAGAACAGACATGCAATGACACTGGTGGATCCTTATGTGGTTTGTTTAGAGGAACAGACATGCAATGACACTGGGTGTGGTTCATGAAAAGAACACACATCCAATGACACTAGTGGATCCTTAGGTGGTTCATGAAAAGAACATACATGCAGTGACACCGGTGGATCCTTATGTGGTTTGTCTAGAGGAACACACATGCAATGACACTAGGTGTGGTTCATGAAAAGAACAGACATGCAATGACACTGGTGGATCCTTATGTGGTTTGTGAGAAGAACAGACATACAATGACACCGGTGCATCCTTATGTGGTTCATGAAAAAGAACAGACATGCAATGACACTAGGTGTGGTTCATGAAAAGAACACACATCCAATGACACTGGTGGATCCTTATGTGGTTCATGAAAAGAACAGACATGCAGTGACACTAGTGGATCCTTATGTGGTTTGTCTAGAGGAACACAATGCCATGACACTGGGTGTGGTTCATGAATAGAACAGACATGCAATGACACTGGTGGATCCTTGGTTTGTGAGAAGAACATACATGCAATGACACTGGTGGATCCTTATGTGGTTCATGAAAAGAATTGACATGCAATGACACTGGGTGTGGTTCATGAAAAGAATAGACATGCAATGACACCGGTGGATCCATGTGTGGTTTATGGAAGTAACAGACATGCAATGACTCTAGCCGTGGTTCATGAAAAGAACAAACATGCAATGACACTGGTGGATCCATGTGTGGTTCATGAGAAGAACACACATCCAATGACATCAGTGGATCCATGTGTGGTTCATGAGAAGAACACACATCCAATGACACTGGTGGATCCTTATGTGCTTCATGAAAAGAACAGACATGCGGTGACACTAGTGGATCCTTATGTGGTTTGTCAAGAGGAACACACATGCAATGACACCGGGTGTGGTTCATGAAAAGAACAGACATGCAATGACACTGGTGGATCCTTATGTGGTTTGTGAGAAGAATAGACATGCAATGACACTGGTGGAACCTTACGTGGTTCATGAAAAGAACAGACATGCAATGACACTAGGTGTGGTTCATGAAAAGAACACACATCCAATGACACCGGTGGATCCTTATGTGGTTCATGAAAAGAACAGACATGTAGTGATACTGGTGGATCCTTATGTGGTTTGTCTAGAGGAACACACATGCAATGACACTGGGTGTCGTTCATGAAAAGAACATACATGCAATGACACTAGTGGATCCTTATGTGGTTTGTGAGAAGAACAGACATGCAATGACACTGGTGGCTCCTTATGTGGTTCATGAAAAGAACTGACATGCAATGACACTGGGTGTGGTTCATGAAAAGAACAGACATGCAATGACACCGGTGGATCCATGTGTGGTTTATGGAAGTAATAGACATGCAATGACTCTAGATGTGGTTCATGAAAATAACAGACATGCAATGACATTGGTGGATCCATGTATGGTTCATGAGAAGAACACACATCCAATGACACTGGTGGATCCTTATGTGGTTTGTTTAGAAGAACACACATGCAATGACACTAGGTGGATCCTTATGTGGTTTGTGAAAAGAACAGACATGCAATGACACTGGCTGTGATTCATGAAAAGAACAGACATGCAATGACAATGGTGGATCCATATGTGGTTTGTCTAGAGGAACACACATGCAATGACACTGGGTGTGGTTAATGAAAAGAACAGACATGCAATGACACTGCTGGATCCATGTGTGGTTTATGGAAGTAACATACATGCAATGACTCTAGCTGTGATTCATGAAAAGAACAGACATGCAATGACACTGGTAGATCCTTATGTGGTTCATGAAAAGAACTGACATGCAATGACACTGGGTGTGGTTCATCAAAAGAACAGACATGCAATGACACTGGTGGATCCTTATGTGCTTCATGAAAAGAACAGACATGCAATGACACTGGGTGTGGTTCATGAAAAGAACAGACATGCAATGACACTGGTGGATCTATGTGTGGTTCATGAGAAGAACACACATCCAATTACACTGGTGGATCCTTATGTGGTTCATGAAAAGAACAGACATGCAGTGACACCGGTGGATCCTTATGTGGTTTGTCTAGAGGAACACACATGCAATGGCACTGGATTTGGTTCATGAAAAGGACAGACATGCAATGACACTAGGGGTAGTTCATGAAAAGAACAGACATGCAATGACACTAGTGGATCCTTATGTGGTTTTTCTAGAGGAACACACATGCAATGACACCGGGTGTGGTTCATGGAAAGAACAGACATGCAATGACTTATGTGGTTTGTTTAGAAGAACACACATGCAATGACACTGTGTGTGGTTCATGAAAAGAACAGACATGCAATGACACTAGTGGATCCTTATGTGGTTTGTTTAGAGGAACATTCATGCAATGACACTGGGTGTGGTTCATGAAAATAACACACATCCAATGAAACTGGTGGATCCTTATGTGGTTCATGAAAAGAACAAACATGCAGTGACACTGATGGATCCTTATGTGGTTTGTCTAGAGGAACAAACATGCAATGACACCGGGTGTGGTTCATGAAAAGAACAGGCATGCAATGACACTGGTGGATCCTTATGTGGTTTGTGAGAAGAACATACATGCAATGACACCGGTGGATCCTTATGTGGTTCATGAAAAGAATAGACATGCAATGACACTAGGTGTGGTTCATGAAAAGAACAGACATCCAATGATGCTGGTGGATCCTTATGAAGGAGATATGCCCTAGAGGAAAATAATAAACAGGTTTTTATTGTCATATCTCAATTAGTTCATAATAGTTTCATATTGTGCTATAACTGTATTAATACGAAACGTTAATACATGTGTGGTATGTAAACAAACCGTGTCTCTAGTTACCTCTAGTGAACTAGTTCATTGGTCATGAGGATGATCTAGGGTTTCGAGATCATGGGCATTTATGCCAATTGACAATGAGGTCACGTAATTAGTTGAATGATGTGATAGACAAACAACCCAACCAGTTGTATCATAATGAGATCTAGTTACAAAGTTCAACATTAATGATAAACTAAAGAAACCTCGCAACCTGTCCTTACACTGTGAGATAATGCAAATCATTGTTCTAGAGGGAGCTTAGATGGTTATCAAGTATCACTCCGTGACTGGGTGATTGAAAAGGTGCTACTCAGGTTTCCCAAAGGAGCGCGTAGAGGAGTACATATCAAGACCAGGATTTGCCAATCCATGTAACAAATAGATACATATGTGGCCATCTCGGTGACGTTGCATTAACAAAGCTTGCAAGCGTGTGACTGGGTCACAGAATGCAATGACACGGAAACGAGAAAACAAGTTCATCGGTAACGAGATAGAATGAAGGTATGGAGATACCGTAGATCAAATCTCGGATGAACTAGGTATCAAGTGGCAAAGGGAATGGGAAACGACTGTTTACGGTTCAAACGACATAGTCATCGTGGAATGCATAGGGGTCAATATGGGCATCCCGGTCCCGCTATTGATCATTGATGGAGATCACGTCTGTGCCATTCCCGAGCCGTGGGGAAATACACTTAAGGGTACGATGAGCTAGAGAGCCTCTGTAAGTTGGAATCACCATATGAAAGAGAAAAGGAAACCAGAAAAGTTCCGTGAGAGAACCGGAATCGTTCCGGGAAAGTTCTGAAGTCGTTTGGAGGAAATCGAAAGGGAACCAAAAGGTGTTTCGGGTCAAATCGGATTTTGTAATATCTATTTACATATTAATTAATGAAATTAATATTAAATATAATATTAAAATCTAATTTGAAGGGGTATTCCACTAATGGGCCAAACTTCCTAGGGAAAAAGGGCCCATTAGGGAAAACCGAAGGAGGGAAGGGCCAAAGGCCCAAGGCCCAAGCGCCTCAAGGGGGCCCACCCGGACAGCCTAGGGCTATGCACGGGGTGGGGCCCACCCCAGGCCGGCTGGCCCATGAAGGCCCATGTGCCTCCCCCTCTCTCCCTTGTTTAGTCCCACATGGGAAACCCAAAGGGGAGGGCACACCCCCTCCCCCTATATAAAGGGGTGCCCATGGGTGGGAATAGACACACCAATATTTGGAGAAGTCCTTTGGTTGACTTTCTCCTTCCCTCTCTCTCTCGTCTCTATGCGTTGGTACGGTCCCAAGTAAGGACTGTCCGAGCAAGAGACACCACACCTGCAGCACGTCGTTGCGCTTTAGGGATTCGAAGCCGGAGATCTACTTCCGCACTCCCGGCAGGGATCAAGGAGTCGGAGGTCGTCATCATACACCGTATGTGTACGAAACCACGAGGTGCCTCACTTGAGGCACCTTGGATGTCGTGAGCTAGAGCTGCTACACGATGAAGAAGGAGCAAGGGGTGACCTGCGAGGAGCATCGCGACCTTGAGGTCGGCTACGGCTTCGACTACTTCAACCACGTTCCTCTCGGAACATTAACCGTGTACGGTCTTCAAGGGTATGTATTCTATACGTTCGGCCGTTACCACATTACTACATAGATAGATCTTGGCAGTATTAGGCGGTTCCAACATAGGAATTTTTTTGTTTTCTGCTGTGGAACCCTTCAGTGGTATCAGAGCCGATCTATGCGTAGGGGTGCTGTACGGCCAGTACGCACATGTATTGTGCGGGTATTGTTTGACGAAGCAGACCCTTAGTTGTTACCCTCTAACGTGTACTTGTTTATATCGCGGTATTGTTTGATGAAGCGGCCCAGACTGACCTTACGCGTATTCGTACGCGAGACTGGTTCCACGCTCAATATACGGCTTGTACCGTATAAGTGGCTAGCGGGTGTCTATCTCTCATTCAGTATTTGATATTGCATTTACAACGGAGAGCCCCGAAAGGGGCGTAGTAGAGACAACTGTTGGATCCATGTTGTGGTTGGAAAGTTCATAGATTAGAAACGGTTCTATTGCGAAAGCCCTAACAACCACGTAAAACTTGCAAAAGATAAAGTAGAGGCGTCTAACTTTATTTTGCAGGAGGGCTTGTGTTATGATATGGTATAGGTTGTTACTAAGGTAAAGTAGTTTACTTTTATGTTACTAAGTTAAGTAGTAATAGCCATCGTTCTGATGGACGACCAGGTGGTGGCGTCGTGGACTTGGCGTCAAACCAGGAGCAAGATGGAGATCATGCCGAAGAGCTCGATGGAGATCAAGGCGCAAGAAGAAGGACCATATCATATCACAAAATTTACATGTGATGTTGATACCTATTTTATATCTTATTATATGCTAGTATTAGATACTCAACGGAAGCAAATAAGATAATCCCTATATAATTCCAATGATAGTGTTCCCCTTGTGTGTGCACCACCAAGAAAGTTTGCCGTTATGAAGCCAGCCGTGACGATCGGGGACTAGACATATCTACATTTGCATACAGTGGGTGTAAGCCATGTTGCACAGAAAATACACACAAGTTAGATTTAGCAAGCCTAGCATGTGTAGACATGGCCTCAGAACACAAGAGATCGAAAGATCGAGCATGAGTCACATGGCTGATGTGATTGACATTGGGGAATGTCTACCTTTGATGTTGCACTGATGGCCGTGACGATCGGGGGAGGTGCAGAGGATTGGGATCATGTGATCACTAAAATCGTCTAGGGGATGACAATTTTAGTGGGAGCTCAATTAGGATTGAACTCATATTATGAACTTAGTCCAGATGTCTGTTTGCAAATATCTTGGTAGATCATGGCATATCCTATTGAGGTCCTTTGCGACCATGGGAATATACTTCTTAATATGGAACTTAGCAAAAGGGTCCAACTTCATAGATTAATACCCACGCCTGAGGGATATCCTCGTAAAAGGTGATCTTCTCATTCTTGATACAATGACCATTAGGAGATAATTCGATGACTCCGCAATGTTTGTGTATTCTCTGTAATCATCCAGTACACCATTCTCCATTCGATGGAGAGTTGGATTACAATCTTGTATTCTGCAAGATCAGGCACATAAAGTATGAGCCGTTGGATGAGGTTTCATCCATGATAGATGAAAAAGGGAATATTTGGAGAAACACTTAGCAATCTTGCATTAGAGTTATGAACTCTCAAAAGGGCTTGATTGCAATGGAGGTCATGAATGAAAAATGGTATATGTTAGATATACAAAATTATAAATGTGGTTCTCGCAAAACTCGTTGCAGTTTGTAAAGTATTTGATACTTGTCCTGTTTTGTTAAAACAGGATAATATGCTTGAGACTTGCTGGATTTGACGCAATATGACTTGATGACGGCAAGCAAAACAGTTGATGGTCGACATCACCCCTTTCCTCAAAGGTTTATCATTTGGATTAGTGGACTTGAATATAATTTTGTAATCCTTGTTTGTGTGTCTTGCTTTTGGTGAGACGATTGTTCATATGAATAAGTTACAAGCCAGTTGTACTGTTCTTATGAATAATACCTTTATGGTCACATTACGATTATAAATAAGTTATTCTCATCACTATGTTAATGTTAATAGTTTAAACATTGATAAAGGATTAGAATGCTAAAAGATATCCAAGGTTTAGTAATGATATGACACTATAGTTTAAGTCATTTTGGTTATTGCATGTTCTTCATGAAGATCGGTGTCCTAGATGCTTTATCTAGAGACTTTGCAAAACCATGCCTCGTTGGGCAGAATGACTAAAACTCCGCATTCTGGTAAAACGGTAATATGCGAAGAAATGTTGAAATTTATACATAGTGATGTATCATATTTTCAACAAGATAGTGGAAATCATTATTTATACTTAATGTTGAATCTTATACATAGTGATGTATCGTGTTTTCAATAAATAGTAAAAAATATTATTTCACACTTCATTGTGGATTTAAGTGAATATGAGCATTTGCTTAATGAAACATCAGTTTGAAACTATTTTGAATTGTTCAAAAGATTTCAAAATGAAGGAGGATATTCAATTAACAAGAATACAGAAGTCTCTTCGATTTGATCGACATGACTAAAGTATTTAAGTTAATTTTGGCATACAAGGACATGTGAAAGAGGTTTCACAAATTATGATAATAAGGCAAATTCAAAGTGTATTGAAATGTCTAAGTATCACAAACATTATGTATTAGATACATATGGTATTATATTATATTATATCTTATCGGGGTTATAGTTATCGTTTAGATTCAGAGATCGAAATGAGCAAACACTCGTTTGAAATACAAAGGAACATCTAAAGATTCGTGGAAACAACACCATAAGAGTTATGGCATGTTCGAGTTTCTAGAGATTTCGATAATTCGAAATCGTGGCGAATAAACAAGTCTTTGTAGCGTATTCTTAGGAAAGTATGAATACATCTTCCAAAAAAGGGGCAAACCTGCTGTTGTCAAAAATTGGTGTGTCTTAATGAAGACACAAGTGCAAGAAAGTGAAAGTTCAAAACAAGGTATTTGACCTTGCCTCCGAATTGTTGAGTGGCGCAGAGGAATTTGTTTTGTGAAACCGAACTCTACAAATAGAGGAGAAACCAATGATAATGATCATAAATGTTTTAGCGAATACTTTTACTAAAGAAAGTAGGATTCAATAATATATACTCTACAAGTTCGTGGAAATATATTATTGATTCACTTCTCATGTTTATGAACAAGACATACCTACGAATTACAAAGAAGCGTGATGGACCTAAGTGTGAGAAATGACCAGGAGTCATAAAATCCTATATTAAGTTACATTTAAGATTGCGAAGTAATATGTTACTTGATCTTATTAAGTAAATAAGTTTACTTGATATTTCTGAATGACTTCAAAGTCATAAGATGGAAATGAAACTTAATGGAGACGTAAAAGCTCAATTTGTCACACACTATGGACAAATTCAAGGAGTTGACTACAATGTAGTGATGCTTGAGTCTATTGGATTTACACTAGAAATATATGGATATTGAAGTCTCGTAGCTGGAATTCTCAATTTGATGATGATCAAAGAATTTTGGAATGTCCAAAATTATCGAGAGGACCTACATTTGAGTGGGAGCTAATTAGCTTGGCCAAATCTTAATATGTAAGACACATATTTTGAGTGGGAGCTAAGTAGCTTGGCTGAATCATAATATGTATCAAACATATTTTGAGTGGGAGCTAAGTGAAATCCCTAGATCTCAAATATGGATGTCATATTTGAGTGGGAGCGTGAGATCATTCTAGGATATGTGGACGACATATGTGAATGATGTGATTGGTATTGATAACATTTAAGTTAGTAAATATGGATGAAGTTGAACAAGTTATTAAACAATAAGATCCATCGATATAGATTGGTAAGTTTAATAAACATCACCGTTGAATGCTTCCTAGACTTGATTCTGAAGATGTTCAGAATATCCTAGATGAGATTTTGAAGTATTTCAGAATGGAACAAGGAAAAGAAAGAGGTTCTTACTCGTATGAAGCATTGAGTTAGTCTTAGTATTGCAACGATGGTTAAAATGAAGAAAGATATGTGTTGCATCTCCTATGCCTTAGTCATAGGTTCTTCCATACAATCATATTGTATACTTGACATAATGTGACCCGAAGTTCTGGTTGGAAGGACAAGCTCTTAAACTGTAAGAACATGTCTTGAAGTGATTCTTGGGTTAATCACTGAACCAGAATTAAGTTTGTACTTAAATGGCAAGAAGCAAAGTAAGTGGCATAGTTGCATTTCATGCACTAGGATCTACATAGATATAGAAGTATAAAGACTCCATCTGATGTGATGTATATTGTTATGGCGGGGCTAGTTTGCTTTTAACGTAGAATGATGTGTCCTAGGACACAGTGCCCATGAGAAAGCCCTCGAGGTTGATCTAAAGTCACTGTAGGCTCCTGGAAATCGGCCTTGTTCTGCTGCCATAACTGCCGTATATACACAAAGGATTGCAAAGCATGTTTTGAAGTTTAGATGACAACAGTGAAAACGACCGTCATTATAAACAGTAGAAACAAAGTCTCGCTTTGTTGCCAAACGAATACTTCGACCCATTATGAGATAAAGGTGTGAATGTCAAAGTTAGGAAGACATTAACGATTTGCAAAGACATAATGATCTGGTAAAACAGAACATAGATAGGA
The DNA here is from genome assembly GCA_910589775.1 of Avena eriantha. Lineage (NCBI taxonomy): Eukaryota > Viridiplantae > Streptophyta > Magnoliopsida > Poales > Poaceae > Avena > Avena eriantha. The sequence goes on along the minus strand of OU342741.1, from coordinate 156,980,897 downwards.
CGTTTTCCATAAGCATGCATGATCAATAAACACATATGTGATATGGTTTATGATGAGTAAAATGCGAGCTAGATTATTCGTACTCTAGTGCAAGTGGGAGACTGAAGGAGATATGCCCTAGAGGCAAATAATAAACAGGTTCTTATTGTCATATCTCAATTAGTTCATAATAGTTTCATACTGTGCTATAACTGTATTAATACGAAACGTTAATACATGTGTGGTATGTAAACAAACCGTGTCTCTAGTTACCTCTAGCAAACTAGTTCATTGGTCATGAGGATGATCTAGGGTTTCGAGATCATGGGCATTTATGCCAATTGACAATGAGGTCACGTCATTAGTTGAATGATGTGATAGACAAACAACCAAACCAGTTGTATCATAATGAGATCTAGTTACAAAGTTCACCATTAATGATAAACTAAGGAAACCTCGCAACCTGTCCTTAGACTGTGAGATAATACAAATCACCGTTCTGGAGGGAGCTTAGATGGTTAACAAGTATCACTCCATGACTGGGTGATCGAAAAGGTGTTACTCAGGTTTCCCAAAGGAGCGCGTAGAGGAGTACATATCAAGACCAGGATTTGCCAATCCATGTAACGGATAGATACATATGTGGCCATCTCGGTGACGTTGCATTAACAAAGCTTGCAAGCGTGTGACTGGGTCACAGAATGGAACGACACGGAAATGAGAAAACAAGTTCATCGGTAACGAGATCGAACGAAGGTATGGAGATACCGTAGATCAAATCTCGGATGAACTAGGTATCAAGTGGCAAAGGGAATGGGAAACGACTGTTTACGGTTCAAACGACATAGTCATCGTGGAATGCACAGGGGTTAATATGGGCATCCCGGTCCCGCTATTGATCATTGATGGAGATCATGTCTGTACCATTCCCAAGCCGTGGGGAAATACACTTAAGGGTACGATGAGCTAGAGAGCCTCTGTAAGTTGGAATCACCATATGAAAGAGAAAAGGAAACCGGAAAAGTTCCGTGAGAGAACAGGAATCGTTCCGGGAAAGTTCTAAAGTCGTTTGGAGAAAATCAAAAGGGAACCGAGAGGTGTTTTGGGTCAAATCGGATTTTGTAATATCTATTTACATATTAATTAATGTAATTAATATTAAATATAATATTAAAATCTAATTTGAAGGGGTATTCCACTAATGGGCCAAACTTCCTAGGGAAAAAGGGCCCATTAGGGAAAACCGAAGGAGGGAAGGGCCAAGGGCCAAAGAGCCAAGGCCCAGGCGCCTCAAGGGGGCCCACCCAGCCAACCTAGGGTTGTGCGCGGGGTGGGGGCCACCCCAGGCCGGCTGGCCCATGAAGGCCCATGCGCCTCCCCCTCTCTCCCTTGTTTAGTCCCACATAGGAAACCCAAAGGGGGGGCACACCCCATCCCCCTATATAAAGGGGTGCCCATGGGTGGGAATAGACACACCAATATTTGGAGAAGTCCTTTGGTTGACTTTCTCCTTCCCTCTCTCTCTCTCGTCTCTATGCGTTGGCATGGTCCCAAGTAAGGACTGTCCGAGCAAGAGACACCACACCTGCAGCACGCCGTTGCGCTGCAGGGATTCCAAGCCGGAGATCTACTTTCGTACTCCCGGCAGGGATCAAGGAGTCGGAGGTCGTCATCATACATCGTATGTGTACAAAACCACGAGGGGCCTCACTTGAGGCACCTTGGATGTCGTGAGCTGGAGCTGCTACACGATGAAGAAGGAGCAAGGGGTGACCTGCGAGGAGCATCGCGACCTTGAGGTCGGCTATGGCTTCGACTACTTCAACCATGTTCCCCTCGGAACGTTAACCGCGTAGGGTCTACAAGGGTATGTATTCTATACGCTCGGCCGTTACCGCATTACTACATAGATAGATCTTGGTAGTATTAGGCGGTTCCAACGTAGGAATTTTTTCGTTTTCTGTTGTGAAACCCTTCACCTTATGTGGTTCATGAAAAGAACAGACATGCAGTCACACTAGTGGATCCTTATGTGGTTTGTCTAGAGGAACACACATGCCATCACACTGGGTGTGGTTCATGAAAAGAACAGACATGCAATGACACTGGTGGATCCTTATGTGGTTTGTGAGAAGAATAGACATGCAATGACACTGGTGGATCCTTATGTGGTTCATGAAAAGAACTGACATGGAATGACACTGGGTATGGTTCATGAAAATAATAGACATGCAATGACACCAGTGGATCCATGTGTGGTTTATGGAAGTAACAGACATGCAATGACTCTAGCTGTGGTTCATGAAAAGAGCAGACATGCAATGACACTGGTGGATCCATGTGTGGTTCATGATAAGAACACACATCCAATGACATCGGTATCCTTATGTGGTTTGTTTAGAAGAACAGACATGCAATGACACTAGGTGGATCCTTATGTGGTTTGTCTAGAGGAACACACATGCAATGACACTAGATTTGGTTCATGAAAAGAAAAGACATGCAATGACACTGGTGGATCCATATGTGGTTTGTCTAGAGGAACACACATGCAGTGACATTAGGTGTGTTTAATGAAAAGAACAGACATGCAATGACACTGGTGGATCCATGTGTGGTTTATGGAAGTAACAGAGATGCAATGACTCTAGCTGTGATTCATGAAAAGAACAGACATGCAATGACACCGGTGGATCCTTATGTGGTTCATGAAAAGAACTGACATGCAATGACACTGGGTGTGGTTCATGAAAAGAATAGACATGCAATGACACCGGTGGATCCATGTGTGGTTTATGGAATTAACAGACATGCAATGACTCTAGCTGTGGTTCATGAAAAGAACAGACATGCAATGACACTGGTGGATTCATGTGTGGTTCATGAGAAGAACACACATCCAATGACACTTGTGGATCCTTATGTGGTTCATGAAAAGAACAGACATGTAGTGACACCGGTGGATCCTTATGTGGTTTGTCTAGAGGAACACACATGCAATGACACTGGGTGTGGTTCATGAAAAGAACAGACATGCAATGACACTTGTGGATCCTTATGTGGTTTGTGAGAAGAACAGGCATACAATGACACTGGTGGATCCTTATGTGGTTCATGAAAAGAACAGGTAAGCAATGACACTAGGTGTGGTTCATGAAAAGAACACACATCCAATGACACTGGTGGATCCTTATGTGGTTCATGAAAAGAACAGGCATGCAGTGACACCGGTGGATCCTTATTTGGTTTGTCTAGACGAACACACATGTAATGACACTAGGTGTGGTTCATGAAAAGAACAGACATGCAATGACACTGGTGGATCCTTATGTGGTTTGTGAGAACAACAGACATGCAATGACACTGGTGGATCCTTATGTGGTTCATGAAAAGAACAGACATGCAATGACACTGGGTGTGGTTCATGAAAAGAACATACATCCAATGACACTGGTGGATCCTTATGTGGTTCATGAAAAGAATAGACATGCAGTGACACCAAGGGATCCTTATGTGGTTTGTCCAGAGGAACACAATGCCATGACACTGGGTGTGGTTCATAAAAAGAACAGACATGCAATGACACTGGTGGGTCCTTATGTGGTTTGTGAGAAGAAAAGACATGCAATGACATTGGTGGATCCTTATGTGGTTCATGAAAAGAACTGACATGGAATGACACTTGGTGTGGTTCATGAAAAGAATAGACATACAATGACGCCGGTGGATCCATGTGTGGTTTATGGAAGTAACAAACATGCAATGACTCTGGCTGTGGTTCATGAAAAGAACAAACATGCAATGACACTGGTGGATCCATCTGTGGTTCATGAGAAGAACACACATCCAATGACACTGGTGGATCCATGTGTGGTTCATGAGAAGAACACACATCCAATGACACTGGTGGATCCTTATGTGGTTCATGAAATGAACAGACATGCGGTGACACCGGTGGATCCTTATGTGGTTTATCAAGAGGAACACACATGCAATAACACCGGGTGTGGTTCATGAAAAGAACAGACATGCAATGACACTGGTGGATCCTTATGTGGTTTGTGAGAAGAACAGACATGCAATGACACTGGTGGATCCTTACGTGGTTCATTAAAAGAACAAACATGCAATGACACTAGGTGTGGTTCATGAAAAGAACACACATCCAATGACACCGGTGGATCCTTATGTGGTTAATGAAAAGAACAGACATGTAGTGACACCGGTGGATCCTTATGTGGTTTGTCTAGAGGAACACACATGCAATGACACTGGGTGTGGTTCATGAAAAGAACATACATGCAATGACACTGGTGGATCCTTATGTGGTTTGTGAGAAGAAAAGACATGCAATGACACTGGTGGATCCTTATGTGGTTCATGAAAAAAACTCACATGCAATGACACTTGGTGTGGTTCATGAACTCTAGTGGATCTATCTTGGCATAATTTGATGTATTCCACGATGTATTTCATCGTACAAGACACTTTCTATTTTTATACTACTCAGTTTTGCCCTTGGTTTTATGTGGTACTACTTAGTTTTGCCCCCACCCCTCTCTCTATCTTTCGTACAAGCCCAAACATGTGCTCACCCTGTCTGCTACTCCCTGGTTGGTTGTCACAGTTGTCACGCGGATCATGCGCACCAACTATTGATTCTGTGTGATCCAACGATGATCGTTGCACACGTCGTGCCCTTCATAGTACAGCGTGAGACAGCACGGATGTCTCCCTCAGCGAGACTTCTTGATGTAGCTCGTCCTGCAGATGCTACTACATCCACAACGCCAAGTCCCCAAGATCATCCCCAAGTCAACCAAGAAGATGGACCAGGAGCAGCCAGCTCCAGAACGAGAGTCTCCGCCGTCATCGCCCCGGAGAGTCTGCCCGGAACCAGCCGGAGTGTTCGGCGCGACTCGGCCGGAGTGTCCGGCCTGCCCCAGCCCCAACCTGGCGTGGACATTCAGAAGGCCAGTTCGGACACTACCCGGACACCACCCGAAGTGTCCGGCTAGCCTGGACTGTCCGGTCACTCCGACCCGGACTGTGCGGGCCAAGTGATGGGCCTACGAGCCAACAGCTAGGCCCTTGGCCCATGTACCCCTCTATTTCGCACCAAACCCTAGTTTTATGCCCAAACTACCCCTGAACTTGTGGCTGGCCTATAAATAGAGCCCCCACCCCCTCATGTATCCCTTAGGCATAGATGATAGACTAAAGACAACCCCCTTTGTGGAATCTCTAGTTTTGCCTCATCCCCTTCTACCAAAGGGGATCGACTATCGTCACCACCTCGTTGGAGTTTGCATCGCGCCTCCCTCATTGTACAAGGCCTTGGCATCGGTGTCCCTTTGCCAAGACGTCAAGACCCTCTCCAAGGTGTTCTTCCCTCTCGGCTTGGGATTGACGGGAGCACGTTGACCGATCTTTCCTTGCAAGGATTCTATCGGACCGGTGGCCATCGGTGAGAGCAATTGGCCTTGTATCGTGTGTGTTTTGCGTGTGTTCATCGTGTTCTTCGCGAGGTGTGCGTCCGCTTCCGCTACCTTCTCCCTTTCCCCTCGCTTTCCCATCGATTTGACCACGAGATCCGTGAAGATCGGGCCACCCTAGAGGTTTGCCCTCATCATCTGGCATCAGAGCCCAAGTTGCCACGGATTTCACCCTCGTTCTTCCCCACCAAATTATTTCTTGAAAAACCACAAAAATAGCCACAAATTCAAGTGGATCTTGTGTCAACCCACATCATCTGGTATCAGAAGCTTTTGGTTGCCACGGATTTCTCATCGATTTGGTATTTTCCCCATAAATTCGAAATTTCCACCAAAAATAGCCCCAATTCGTGTTTTGGACCGACCTGTGATTTGAGTGCGTTTTGGTAGATTTTGATCTGTGGATTACTTGCTAAACTTGTTGATCTACCTTCCTCTGCGTTCCCATGGCCTAATTCCTTGATTTCCCCCATCAATTTGAGGTTTTGGTTTGAGTTTTTCCGCCAAAACTCGTCCTGTTCGTGTTCTGGAAGTTCTGGTTCGACCGAACCGGACTGTCCGGCCAAAACGGACCAGAATATCCGCCCCACCGAAGTTTCCGGCCTAAACTGACCGGAATATCCGGCCCGGCCGGACTGTCCGGCCTACACGCACCGGACTGTCCGCTCCCCTGCTGACAGAAAAATCTGCTTCACGGTTTTGAGCATAACTTTCGCATACGAACTCAGATTTTAGTGTTCTTTAGCTCGTTTTGAAGAGGAGAAAGAGCTCTATATCATCATCTCCGTGGTTCATGCTATCTACTACATCCAAATTCCATGAGCAAGGCGGAATCCACCAATAAAGGGTGAAGATCGGCGACGAAAGGTATAAACATTCCGCGACTTCTCCCCACTTGCATCCCTTTGTGAGCCACACTATCTTTGCGTTCAACAAACACCTATTGAGATTAGTTCCTCCTATGATTGCTTGGGCTATGCATATTTGATACTTGTAGAATACCGAGCAAAAGTTGTGAGCGCGCTATCTCATATAGTTATCTTGTATAGTTGTTGGCACAAAGAAGAGGCAAGTGAAAAATAAAAGAAAAAGAGAAAAAAATAGAAAAAGAGAAAAAGAAGAAAAAGAGAAAGAAAAAACAAGTGCCTCATAGAATAGGAAGCGCAAGCTCGATGAACATCAAATAGGTGGTACTTATTGTGCATATCTTGTAGCCCACCAATTTATTGCAATCGAACTAGCGTCTCTCCTTGCACTTGTGCGACACGAGCATATAGTCTTCGCTAGGTAAGCATTTGGTTCTTAGCTCACTTTCTCCATTGCGCAAGTCCCATTTATCCCACCGTGTGTGTTTCCTTGTACATATTTCCTTCTTGTGGATTGACTTGTTTTGCTTTGTAATCATTGTGGTTCTTTACTTGCCATTACAACATCTTGATTTCGGATTGTTCTTGGACACGCCACCTTCCATACCTATCCACCATAAGCTTTGTGTGTGTGTGTGTGTTTTTTAGTGGTTAGTTGGTTTTGGTGTTCCGCGTGAACTTCACTTTGCTTGGTTTTGATTGCTCTCAAGTGTTGCCACTTGCACGATACTATCTTCCAAGGTAAAGTAAGGTTTGACGTTGCATTCCTAACCCCCTACCACTTCCATATACACCACTTGGTCTTGTGAATCATGTCTAGGGACTCCGGAGCCGAGGATGATATCTATGAAGAATCCATGATGAGCCACCACGAATACGACTCCACAAGTATAGAGGACATGATGGAGCACTACACCGACAATGGCTCCGCATGCTTTGAGGACCCAGAGCATTGCACCTATGATGACTCCATATGCATTGAAGACATGGAGAACGTCATCAACTAGGAGCATTGCACCTATGATGACTCCATATGCATTGAAGACATGGAGAACATCGTCAACTATGGCTCCTCAAGCATGGAGGACTTGGAGCTCTACATCGACAATGGCTCCTCATGCATGGAGTACATGGAGCACTACACCGACAATGGCTCCACATGCTTGGGTAATATGGATTACTACATCAACAATGACTCCCCAAGCATGGATGACTTCGAGTGCTACAACGACGACGCCTCACCAAGCATGGAGGACATGGCGTGCTTCACCCACTTCGAGGGCTCTTCCATGAGCCATGAAGAATACCTCCACCGCTTGGAGATGGAGGACTACTACGCCAAGCTAGCGGAGACGCATCATCAAGAAACCATGACCTTCAAGGCCAAGCGTGCCACACCAAAGGGCACCACCTACTTCGATGATCCACCTCCAAGGCGTCAAGCGCTACCACCTACATGGCGTCATGGGTCACCATCTCCAAGGCAGCGAGCGCCATCACCTCCAAGCCCTCAAGCACCACTGTCTCCAAGGCGCCAAGAACCACCATCTCCAAGACGCCAAGCAAGGCCACCTCGAAGGCGTCATGTGCAACAACCTCCTAGGCATCAAGTGCCACCAACTACAAAAAGAGCGGCGCCCCAACATCACCTTCCAAAAGAGGCGCCAAGAAGCAAGAATCTTCATCGACAAACATCCTCTCGAGATCATCACCAACATCAAGAGGATACAAGACGTCGTTCAAGGCATCTTCGCCATGAAGACGAAGAATACATGTTGAGCACCATCCATAATGCTCAACCAAGCTCAAGAAGGCACCACCATCACAAGAAGAGTGCCAAAGACAAGAAGCATCGTCGCGAGCGTCATGTGGATGATCAAGTGCGCCATATACATCAACCTTTGGCAAGGCACGCCAATGACCTCCGTCGACACCATCATAAGGCACCTTCAACTACTCGTGCCACCACCAAAATGGCACCAAGAGAAAGCTCTCCTCCACGCCATCAAGCTTCAAAGCCAAGACTTGACGTCCTAGATGACGCATGCAACCTCATGGATGAGGAGGACGAAGACCTCTACTTCGCCAAGTTGGATGAGTACGTCAAGAGGACTACACAAGCCAAGGTGCAAGATGGCAACGACAAGGTCAAGAATGGTGAGCATGGGACTTTCCCTTCACCAAAGGAGGCGCATGGAGTTGAGAGAACCGAGCCTACCCCTACATGCTTGAGTGATGATGTGGTACGAATCCCATGTGAGTATGAGAGCCACTTAGCCCACTTGAGTGAGAACAAGAGTGAGATGAGTGACTCCACCATACGTGAGATTGAGTGCTTCCACTTGGAGGGCATGAGTGATACACCTAGTGATTTGAGAGTGGTAGTTGATAGGTCATGTGAGACCACTTTGATTGCTAACAACTTACCCTCTACCTCTAGTGTGTTTCCTCATGATGTGCTAGGTTCCATGGATAAAGAAGCGCCAAGCTTGGAGATGATGATGCCTCTGACCAAGAAGATGTACATGGTGGATGAAGATGATGCCATCCCCATACATGATGAAGAAGTCGCCCACATGGAGGCCAACATTACCACAACACCCACTTCATATGAGAGGCATGAACAAGGTAAAAATAAGGGTGTTGATGATGCCATGATCCCACTAGTGGACATGATGACTTGTGATGATTGGCATGCTATAGATGATGTTTGTGATATCACATATGACTCATTGGTATTTCCATGTGATACTTTGCCTTTGCATAATGTTGAGCATGTGAAATTATTTGATTGTGATGATGTTGCCATAGACATGCCATGCTATAAACGTTATGTTGATGATATCATTGCTTGCACTTTGTTGAACAATTGCTCTTTCCAATGTTTTCCTTGCAATGATGTTACCAATGATAACCCTCGGTCAATGCTTTGTCATGAATGTTTTACAATTTCTCCTGTTGCTTGCAATAAGTTGAATAATTGCTCTTTCACTTGTTTTGCTTGCAACAATAATTCTCATATGGTTTATATTGAGATGGCCCCCATAGCTTTCTCAAATTTTGGATATTTTGATGATTGCCATGATAAGCATGTTCCCCACTTGCATACTCACCATGAATATTATTCATACTTGATTGACACTGATGGTGATGTGCACAAGAAGAGATACGTCATGATGGATGATGTGTTTCTCTACCATGCACACACGTTCTTCCTTTTGTGTTTGATGTGTGTAGGTACCCGCACAAGAATGTCAACCTCGATTGAGCACGAGTTGACAAAAGGAGCTCTAGAGAGCATCCCCCAAGTGAGTTCAAGACCGAACCCAGCTCTGATACCTTTTGCATGATGTGCATCTTTCATGTTGACAAATTGCTCTTTCCTATGGTTTGATTGCAAGCATGTTGATGGTATTCTTTAACCTTGTGACAATCATGTCTCGTTGCTATTGGATATTGATGCTTTGTGTGTTGCCACAAAAATGTTGAACAATTTCTCTTTCCGATGTTTTGTGTGCAACCATAATGCCATTTTAAGCATGTATTGTCATGAGAGCTTCCAAGTCTCTCGTATTGTTGTTGCAACAAACATAAAGACCACTTGCTCTTTCATATGGTTTGTTTGCAAACATGTTGTTTTTGCTTCCGCTTGCGATACTCATACCCCCATGATTTTGGCCTTTGATGATATGTGTATGGCATCCAACATATTGAACAATTGTTCTTTCCAATGGTTGGTTTGCACACATAATGATGTTGCTTTGGATATTATTCCTCATGTGTTTTTGTTGAATTCTCCTAGCTTTGCATCAAAGATGTTGATCAATATTTTAGTCAATTGCTTTGAGTGCCACAGTAAGATGTTATATGGAGTTTTTGAGTTCCCACATTTGGATGATGTTCAAACAATTCCCATGCACTTTGACCTTGCATATGCATTCCGTTTGCTATACTTGAGTTATGCTAATAGTGTTGTGAACAAGAATGGACATGCCACAAATGACATGCTCCTCTATCACACACAAACATATGTTGCTTGGTCTTTGTTGTATGAAGGTACAATTGCATACGCGTCAACCTCGATGGACAAAGAGTTGACAAGACGAATCGAAGAGAATTACCTAGGGCTACCCTTCAATGAGCTATCTCTACATTATAAGGTGACTTCCTTTTACTTAAGGACTCATGCTATAATCTTCATGAATTGGCTACTCTTTGAATGTTGCTTCGCTTTTGTTGTGAGCTTTGTAGGCTTCATGGAAGGTGAAGGAACATTGAAGAGTTGCCACATCAAGCTTCTCAAGGATGACTATATGGTGAACCCCAAGATCAAGAAGGTCTCTCGACATCATCTTCTTAGGATGAGCATGAAGAGTCGAGGATGACTCTTTTTGAAGGGGGGAGTTGATGCAGCCCGTCCTGCGGACGCTACTACATCCACAACGCCAAGTCCCCAAGATCGTCCCCAAGTCAACCAAGAAGATGGACCAGGAGCAGCCAGCTCCAGAACGAGAGTCTCCGCCGTCATCGCCCCGGAGAGTCCGCCCGGAACCAGCCGGAGTGTCCGGCGCGACTCGGCCGGAGTGTCCGGCCTGCCCCAGCCCCAACCTGGCATGGACATTCAGAAGGCCAGTTCGGACACTACACGGACACCACCCGGAGTGTCCGGCTACCCCGGATTGTCCGGTCACTCCGACCCGGACTGTCCGGTCACTCCGACCCGGACTGTCCAACCCAAGTGATGGGCCTGCGAGCCAACAGCTGGGCCCTTGGCCCATGTAGCCCTCTATTTCGCACCAAACCCTAGTTTTATGCCCAAAATACCCCTGAACTTGTGGCTGGCCTATAAATAGAGCCCCCACCCCCTCATGTATCCCTTAGGCATAGATGATAGACTAAAGACAACCCCCTTTGTGGAATCTCTAGTTTTGCCTCATCCCCTTCTACCAAAGGGGATCGACTATCGTCACCACCTCGTTGGAGTTTGCATCGCGCCTCCCTCGTTGTACAAGGCCTTGGCATCGGTGTCCCTTTGCCAAGACGTCAAGACCCTCTCCAAGGTGTTCTTCCCTCTCCGCTTGGGATTGATGGGAGCAAGTTGACCGATCTTTCCTTGCGAGGATTCTATCGGACCGGTGGCCACCGGTGAGAGCAATCGGCCTTGTATCGTGTGTGTTTTGCGTTTGTTCATCGTGTTCTTCGCGAGGTGTGCGTCCGCTTCCGCTACCTTCTCCCTTTCCCCTCGCTTTCCCATCGATTTTACCACGAGAATCGTGAAGATCGGGCCACCCTAGAGGTTTGCCCTCATCACTTCTACAGGAAGGAACATGATGCCGTCCATGGAAAAAGTCGTCGAGCGGTCATGTCAAGTTTAGTCGAGTATGAAAAGCCTACTATTGCTACTACAACACATGCACAGGGCAACGGGGTCATCGAGTGCATGGTTGTCGACGGGAAGCTGCAATTTATTGCCACTTGATTTTAATAAGACATATCCCATTTTTACGCAGCGCTCTCAATCTCACTTCCAACTGGGCCCTACCGCTAGTAACTTCCATGAGTCAAGGGCCCCCCTCGAGTAGATCTAACGTTGCTAGAAATTGGTTCCGCGCCACTTGCATGCAGTGGAATCGAGGTCTGCCATGAGCGTGTTTTCAATGCAGCTCTAAAAGTGGAGATCATCGCTGTTCCAAAAAAAGGGTGGAGATCGTGGTAGCCCCCCCTGCCCACCACACGCGTCCACTCGAGGACTACGAACGGTCCAGTGTTTATAACCCCCCTCGACCTTCTTCTTCCATGAGCTCGTGTCATTTCCCACTACTCTGTCTAGTCCCAAGACCCCAATCTACATCTGCCGCACGCGCTGAAGCTCCCTCGCTTGCACTACCTCCTTCCCTTGGTGCGCCATGAAGCGTACGCACGGAGACGAGCCGAAGGTGAAGCCAGTTGAAGGCACAACAGCAGATGGCTAGGTCGTCGCCAAGCAGGCGGAGGCATCTTCTCCGGGCACGAACGCCGCTCGTCGCCGCGTCGTCGAGGATGCGAGCTCATCCGTCTAGCCAGTAGCCATCGCCACCGAGCAACAGGTGGTAGCCGTCGCCGCCGTGCAGTAGGTGGTAGCCATTGCTGCCGAGCAGCAGGTAGTAGCCGTCGCCGCCGAGCAGCAGGTGGCCGACAACGTCGTGGTGCTAGCGGTAGATCTAGATGGGAGGCAGGCGACAGGCGGAGGCAATCCGGTGATCTACATCAACGACCCCATCGCCATACAAGAAATCTTCGACGCAATCGTGGAGAATGATGAGTTCGAGGAGGAGGTCCCTGACGAGGAGTCCGAGGTACTACATTGCTAGCTTCTCTAGTCGCAGCCACAGTTTTCACTGTTCATACATAGGATTTGCTCAATCGTGTACAGATTCTTTTGCTCTTGAAGTAGAGTAGTATATATATGGTTCGATCGGTTGATTGATGCATCTGCCATCTAGTCACAAAACCTCAATCCGTCTAGTCACAAAACCCCAATCTGCTCATCTGCCATCTAGTTGAGTTTGCTAGTTGAGTGTTGATTTCAATACACAGCAGGCCTATAACATTACATTTCTATTCCTTACTGAGCCCAATGATTCAATTTTTCTCCAAAATAGTGCAAGGGCATATGATGGTATCGTTTCCTTAGGGATGGTTAGTGAACCTGAGGCAGCAATGCACATAAACAATATAGGTTGTGATGTTGGTATTTTGGTTCTCCGACTCCATCGCTGAAAAAAATGAGGCCCTAGTTTTTCTCTCATATGGAACCTAAATATATAATCTTTGTATTGTTTCTGATCTATGAATGCGTTGTATGATGCATTTGTATATCCCTGAATATTGTTTTGTATAATTACATTTCAATTTCTTATTGTGGCCAATGATTCAAATTTGCCCCAAAGAGAGGCAGACACATTGGTGTCAGATTTTTTCAGGGATGAGTGAGCGAATCCGGGGCCATGTACAAGATCAATATAAGATGTGCAATTGTTACTTGATTCGCTTACGCCATCTCTATAGAAACTTATGAGGCTGCAATCTTTATTCTACATTCATAGAACTATGATATTTGAATTATCTATTCCATGCATTCATAGTGTATAAGAATAGTTTGTCACCGAGGCCGATGATTTAAATTTGCCCCAAAAGAGTTCAAGGGGAGACACGTATGAAGGTGTCATGTTTTAGGGATGGGTTGGTGAACCTGAGGCAGCAATGCACACAAACAATATAGGTTGTGCTGTTGGTACTTTGGTTCTCCAACTCCATCTCTGAAACAAATTATGAGGCCCTTGATTATTCTCATATGGAACTACATATATGATCCTTGAATTGTTTCTGATCTTTTAATGATTGGTATGATGCATATGTATATGAATGGTTTTGATCATAAGTATTTTTAACATGTACCTGAAGCTTAATTGTTTGGTTTTTTATTTATAATTATAATATTTAGGCTTGTTTTTGTACCTGACTATGTATATCCCCGAATATTGTTTTGTACGATTATATTTCAATTTCTTATTATGGCCAATGATTCAAATTTACCCCAAAGAGAGGCAGACACATTGGTGACAGATTTTTCAGGGATGAGTGAGCGAACCTGGGACCATGTACAAGAACAATATAAGCTGTGCAATTGTTACTTGGTTTACTCACGCCATCCCTGAATAAACTTATGAGGCCACAATCTTTATTCTACATTCATAGAACTATGATATTTGAATTATCTATTCCATGCATTCATAGTGTATAAGAATTACATTTTAGTTTGTCACCGAGGCCATGATTGAAATTTGCCCCAAAAGAGTTCAAGGGGAGACACGTATGATGGTGTAGTGTTTTAGGGATGGGTTGGTGAACCTGAGGCAGCAATGCACACAAACAATATAGGTTGTGATGTTGGTACTTTGGTTTGCCAACTCCATCTCTGAAACAAATTATGAGGCCCTAGATTTATTCTCATATGGAACTACATATATGATCCTTGAATTGTTTCTGATCTTTTAATGATTGGTATGATGCATATGTATATGAATGGTTTTGATCATAAGTATTTTTAACATGTACCTGAAGATCAATTGTTTGGTTTTTTATTTATAATTACAATATTTAGGCTTGTTTTTGTACCTGACTATGTATATCCCTAAATATTATTTTGTACGATTACATTTTAATTTCTTGAGTTGTATTACAATTCAATCATATGTATGAGTTCTAAGTTATGTTATTAAAAATCAACAGGATGATGATGATGAAGTGGATGATAGCAAGGTATCCAGGGACAACAAGAGCCGCTACGTGCTGAGGCGGTTACGGTGTGGGATAATCCGTTTCCACCGTAGGGGGAAACTGTTTTGCCCATTCTATGGCAGAGCAATCAACATTGACCTCGACCGCATGATCCAGCACGCGGATGGCGTTGCCACAGGGGGAGGCAGAAGCCATAGGTCGATCACCTTGGCGCGGCACGCAGCCTTTGGCAAATTCCTCCGGGATTATGTCAGGACTGGCCTGCATCCCATCTACTAGGCCGTCCCTGCCTCCTGCTAAGGCCCCTGCCCCGCTAGGCGTCACCGTGTCACGGCCTCCTACTGCCGCCTCTGCTTTTATTTTGTTATAGTTAATTATTACCTATGTGTGGCATGTAAGACAATATATCCGTGGTGTCTCTGGTGAACCTTCTATATTAATCTACTCCTTTATATGGAGTGCCTTAAATTTTCTAGTGTTCAATTATATTTACTGATCATGCTCATGCACACTACAAAAAAAATCTAGTGCTCGATTATATTATAATTGTCAAGAAATACATCAACAAGTTAAATTGGTCAAAATTTTGTATTGAAGTAACTAAATGTATCAAACACATACTAAACTAGAAACTAAAATCTAGTTCAGACACATAATGTATCACCACCACTTGTTGTCATCCTTGACTTGCTTCCCCTTCAACCGCTTGATGTCGCCACCGTTCCAAGATCCCTGCTCGTCCTGAAACCGCTTTCTGTCCTCCTCGCGCTTCTTCTCCTAGGATAGCAAGGAAATGGGTGAAAGGAAATGCCTGCAAGGAACTGCCTGCGAGAGGAAGAAGAAGATGAATCGATGGTTCCAGAACAGAGGAAGAAGAAGCGCCCTGCAGAGGAATGACTGAGGAAGAGGAATGACTGCAGAAGAAACGTGGTAACTGCAACTTTCGGTTCGAGAACTCACCGTGGTTACGTGGAGATCGTGGCAGTGCCGCCGGTTCAACAAGTGGGGCCAGTTCCTGCGAGAATATGAAATTAGCTGTGCATTTTTCTATGCGAGAAATTGAGAGAAATCATTTATATTTTGTCTTTCATAATTAAACACAATGAAGTTGGTAGAACCCAAGAGATTTGAACAAAAGAGATTTGCTAGTTTAACATACAACAACATAAAAGTTTCTGAGCATGTATTCTTGAAATTTAAATTCTGATGATTTATTCAGAAGTTCTGAGCTACAACCGACATTACAAAGCCAATGCTCTCGTCTTCGTCCTCCTCGTGCTGCTCGTCGTTGTTGTCTTCCGCATCCTCCTGTTTCCTCTGCCGGACCAGTGACCACCTAAATAATTAGCTTGATATAGTGTCTCATCACCTTGACCTGGACGACGAGCAGATCATCAAGGCAAATTCTATTTTTAGCACAGGATTCAACCCAGGGGTCGGTGAACTCAATGCAATCGTCATATACTTCCGATATGCGATATCGCCCCAAGATTTTCAGGCCTTTGTTACAATTATTCTTCATGCATGCACAATAGAACCCTTACAGGCCCAACATGGCAGAACTTGAGCTAGCACAGAGACCTCGGCAGAGGTGGCAGAATTGGTGCGGGTGCAACCACGGCGACGGCGAGCTCGGATGCTAGAGGAGGAAAATAGAACCGAGCATGGTCGACAAGGTGATAGATCTCACCGGGAACCAATTCTCGTCCTCACACCGTGCCATGGGTGCGTCCACGGTGAGGGCGAGCTCCGACTCGGGATGGGGAGGAGAGCGATACCGAGTAGCTTCGTCATGTCCCAGCTCTGCGCCATGGCCGCGACCACAGATTGCCGCTCTGGGAAAGAAGACACATAATGGATGCAGGCGCCAACGCTGCAAGCCTACATGGAGGAGAGCTGGGCCAAGCAGGTTCTTCCACGCCCCAGCTCTGTGCCATGGCTGCGACGCCCCACAGATTGCTGCTCCGGGGAAGAAGAAGAGGCATAATGGATGCAGGCGCCAATGCTGCAAGCCTAATTGACACCTAAGCGACGGGAGCGACGGGAGCGACAGGAGCGACATAACGGCGAGAACTGACAGGGGGGCCCAACTTGACGGACGTTAGCTTGATTTTTTGTATTGAAACGTAAAGTTGAATTCGTGCCGAAAAAGACCCTCTGAGTATTTGGCACACCAACTGTAGTCATCGCGGCTGATTTCAGGGAACTTGGGTACCGCGTTGCCTGGACACCCCAACTTTTGGGCCGCAAAATGATATTCTCAGCTGCTAGTGCATGCACTCAACTTTTATGGATGAGGCAAACTTTCAAGGAATATGGTGTCAATTGTGACAAAGTGGATATTTTGTGTGATAATGAGAGTGCTATCAAAATTGCTTACAATCCGGTGCAACATACAAGGACAAAGCATATTGAAATTCGCAATCACTTCATTCGGGATCATGTTGCTCATGGTGATATTGACTTATCCTTTGTGAGCACTAAGAACCAACTTGCTGATATTTTCACGAAGACACTTGATGAAACAAGGTTTTGTTATTTGATAAATGAGCTAAATATCATGGATTCAAGGATCTTGGCTTGATTACCCATGCATACTCACTTATATCTCTTCCTTTATTTGGTTTAGGTGTGGGCATGGATATAGGGGGAGTGTGGTTCTAATTGATTGGGCTAACCCTCCCTCCATAATGCCGAAAGCAAGAAAAATCATTTCTCTTAATATAATTTTGTGATATGTGAGTTTATTGATGAGTAGTGGTCATGAACCCAAGATATATCTTTGCAGTGTCATACCATCCACTCCAACATGGTGGCTTTGTCCACCACCCTCTTATTTAAGAAGAGTTGGTTCCTTGTGGATCTTTTTGGATTTTCTTGCATATCTTGTGTTCTTATGAAAAACACATCCAATTTTGGCTTTTATTTGATTTGGCTCTTGCAATTTTGGGTGATTCCTTGGGGCGTTAGCATCGCTCTTCTTCCTTTTTGGCATTTCGATGCCAAAGGGGGAGACATAGTTCTATTTGGCTATCGTGGATTTGCATGGGTTGGGCGCAAGCATTTGCACTTTCTATCGTTCCTTTTTATCCTCGCTTGTGCCCATCTTAGCGTTCAACTTTAAATTTGCTATTTGGTTTGTATGAGACTATGTGGTTTGTGTGGTACTTTGGATTTATCCTAGTCATCACTGGAATTATTATTATGGATTTATCCCTCGGGAAGTATGGATTCATCTAGATGCTATGGAATTATGGTATTATATCTATGGATGCATCCAAATGGTATTTTATTTCAAAGTCTCAATGAGTGATTATTATATTATCTATATTTATATTACTGAGGACTTCATCCCCTCGGTGGTATGATGATTTTGTCTAACTCATCATTTGTTTGCAGTTTCCAATTCAGTGAAAAGACTTGTACCTTCTTGTGTGCATTTGTATTCAAAATGCAAATTCCTTATATGCACACATTTAAGGGGAGTCTTTTTCATTCTTGAAATGGTGTTGTTAGTAGGACCTTTATGCAAATCCTAGTATTGTCATCTAACACCAAAAAGGGGGAGATTGAAAGAACATTTCATGATCCCTAAAGTTTTGTGTGTTAGATAACAATACCAAGGAATATTTAATGTGTGTTGAGTGCTGCAGTTAATTATCCATATAAAGAGCAGCCAAAACAGAGTTTTGGGGGCGGATTATCTGCCCTGGCTCGATCGACAAAGAGAACAAGGCGCATCACACTATATGGGGGCAGAATTTCCCTCGGATTGTCCGGCCAGGGCCGGAGTTTTTCGCAAAGGGAGCCAAGGCGCGTCATGTAGTAAGGGCTTGTTTGGATGTACCGGGATTTTTATCCCGGGGAATCAAATCCCGACTGGGAATCCACGAAAACAGTTTAAATCACCGGGATTTTATTCCCCACCTTCCTACTAGTGGATTTATTTCCCTGGGAAAAGGCTTGGTTCCCCTCCTACCAAACAAGCCATAAGGGGGCGGATTTCCCCCTGGAAAATATGACATCGGGGCGGAGTTTTTGCCCCGGCTGGATAATCCGGCCCCAAAATCTCCAACAGCTAAGTTTTGACAGGGGTATAAATACCCCAATTGCTCCTCCTGTCAGATCTCTTGATTCATTCAAAAAAGTGCAGTACTATTCTTCCAGCTCTAAACCAAGATCTCTCTTCAACCATCCGAAGGATCCAATATTTGGGGAATCGAAGGAGGAGGCTTCGATCTTCACCAACACTAATCAAGCGCATCACTTCCCCTCCATTCACTTGGAGGATTCTTGATCTAGTATTTCTTGCAAATATCTAGATCTTATTTTCGGTTATTGATAATACTTGTTCTTGTGGCAGCTTGTTGCCATCACGGGAGCCTCCAATTTAGTTGTGGGTGTGTGCCCCGCTAGTTGTGTAAAGGCACTGGTTCCCGCCTTAAAGGGTACCAATAGTGGAAAGGTGGATCAGGCCTTTGGTGAAGAGATCCATTAGAGAATAGGGTGAGGCCTAGCGTGACATGGTGGTCTTAGTACCGCCTATCCCTCCAACGCAGACATACTTCCCTTAATAAGGAAGGAACTGCGGTCAAACAAATCATGTGTCTCTGCGTGATCCACTACAGTTTCTTTATTCCTCGCTCTTACTCACTTAGTAGTTAGGTTTGCATATAGGGAAATTCTCCGTAGTTGCATATCTAGCGAATTTACCTTTATGTCAAGCCTAAAATTGAAAAAGAATTAAAATTTGGAGTAGCACCTATTCACCCCCCTAGGTGCCCATACGATCCATTTCACCTGTAGTTACCTCTCGTCGCCCATATGTAGAGCGCACATTGTTGTCTCCTATTCTTCCAAGCAGCACAATCATTATGGGAAACACCATGGCCACCGTCAGTGTCGTTGTCATCAGGAACAACATCTTCCTTAGCCGGGAAGTAATCATCCGCGCCGAATTGCAAGATCCAGTTATGCAAAATGCAACATGCAAGAACAAGCTTAACTTGGGCGGGAAAAGAGTGGAAAGGCTTCTGATCAAGGATCGTAAACCTGTTCTTCAGAGCAGCAAAAACCCTCTCAACCGTGATTCTAAGGCTAGAGTGCCTTAGATTGAAAAGTTCTTCCGGAGTCTTTGGGTAGTTTCTAGCCGAGAACTCATTGAGATGGTACCTTGTTGACCCGAAGGGTGGAAGAATTCCAGGCCAACAAGCATACCCGGCATCTGCTAGGTAGAATTTTCCGTCAGGGAGCTTGAGGTCATCAAGTTTGCTAAGGCTGTCAGTCAGAATCGTGGCATCAAGGACATATCCTTCCCACCCAACAAGCACATATGTGAACTTCATGTCAAAATCAATAGCGGCAAGCACATTCTGGCTAGGGTAGTGCTTCCTCCCCCTATATGCAGCATGTTCAGCTTTGGGCACTCTTGCCATGACATGAGTACCATCAATTGCTCCAATACAATCCTGACATTACAAGAATGTTAGTCGGCTGTCTAATACAATCATCCAAGGAAGAACATGATAGAGTTGCTCACCTTGAAAACGGAGAACCATCGATCGTTGCCTTGTATCTTCACGGGGGTTTGATCAGATGGTGGCTTGATCATCTCTTCTCTTAGTTCTCCAACAGCATACAACACCTGACAGAAATACCGAGAAATTGTCTCGGTTGACCTCCTCCTGGTGTTGTGCATCACTCAGAATCTCTGGTTATGGACTAGAACATGAAGAAACAGAGCCACTTGTTGTTCGATAGAGGTGTTAATGTTGTCCTTAAGCAAACCCCTTGACCTGAAGGTCTCCACCAGATGGTTAAATGGGGCTCTTCTCATCCTGAGCATGGCAATAGCCTCCACATCGTTGTTGTTGTAGATGTAGTTCAGATTTGCCATCCTCTCTCTATCGCGCTGCATCAGGGGACCTGTTAGTCCTAGCAGACGCTCTTCTATAGATCAGGAACATCCATGCCTGAATCAGAACGACTAGGGCATTTGCCTAGATGATAGTTTTTAATTGTTGGCCCTAAACGGAGTGGCATTGCATAAGCAATCTAGGTAGGGTACTAATGTCAAGCTAACTACCTTGGTAAAAACGTTGGAGAGGAGGCCAGGCCGCAGTTCTTACCTTCATGGTGGCGGAAGTCGAGGACCTGCCACAGGAGAAGAAGGTGAGGGAGGAGTCGATGCCACTGATCTGCGAGGCAGCAGATGCCGGAGTCGGACAAAACACGCCAACCGGTGCCAGAGTCGACTGAGCCGCTGTTGTCGGATATCTAAATCGCTGTTGCTGCCACCAAAGCCTCCGCACAAGAGGAAAATGGGGAGGAATTTGTCTCGGAGCGGGAGGTGGTTACATAAGAGGGAGGTGAGCCTACTTTTCACGCCATACGGCGTTGCAATTCTTTCGGCTCCCGCCATCTCCCCGCTGCCTCCTCGCACACGCCGTTCCTCCCCTTGCGCTCGCCAGGGCCTGTCCCAATGGAAAAGCTCAATTTTGGCATTCCTCCGGAGCCAGGATGAGGGCTGCTTTAAGACCCGTGCGGATTGACACACCAAACGAGCTTATTTCTTCTGTCCTGGTGCAAGAAATGAATATCGGACCAACCAAACACGGCCTAGATTCGAGACCGGTGGATGTACATTCACTGTAGCTGTAAGACGCTGTTGTTGTGTATCATATGATCAACTTGGCCGCGCCAGTTGCCATGCCACTGGTAAGTCCGTTTATATTATCCATGTCCATGTGATAGGTTCATTGTCAACGTTAGGGAACTCGACGTATCTCGAAAGGGCCAGTTCAGCATCAGGTGAAATGTACTACGGAGTAGCTGTTCTGCAGATCGGCGAGAATCTTCCTCGCAGTACAATTCAGATCACCAGACGGGAATATTACTGCCGACAGTCACAGAAGAAAGCCAGGAAGAGGCAGACTTTGAGACGTCAAGAGGCATAGTATGCTGAAAACTTAAGCATCCACAGTAATTTTGACACGCATATATAAAATAAATAAATAAGAAGGCAAGAACACATGCATCCTTGTGGCAAGGCCAGTAGAATTTTGTTCAGCACTAACACAATCCAGGAAGGTGAAAAATAGTCAGTGACCCTGTAAAGGTATAATAAGAATATCAATAATAGTAATTAGTCAGTGGTGACTAGGCAATGCTCAGAATGCTTGGGAATAGGGTGGCAAGCGGCACCCGCATAACGACCCGCAAAAGCAAAATATAGGCAAAAAGGAGTTTCAGAAGTTAGCAAAATTAGAGAAGGATTAGTTAAAAAGTAATGCCGCAACCCGCCCCACTTGACGCCCTACTTGGGAACGATGTTGAGGATTCTGGAGCACAGTTAGTAGAGGGTGCAGATAGTATAACTTCATAAAACCTGGCGATAGACCTGTATTTGCTTAATACAATGCTTGATAGAGATATATAAGTTGTAGCACAAATAAAACGTTGGAAAGCTTTAATGTTTAAATTTTTAAGTTCTGAAGAAACACATAGCTAGTATGTAAAAAAAACATAGCTACACTGCTTGCTTTATCATTTCAATACCAACACTTGATTAAGCCAGTGTTAGCCTGTTCTAACTTCTAATCCATTTGCTTCACTTTATTATGTTAGCTGGTTAGCCTCTAGTCATTCAGAGCTCACCTGACCACAATCAGAAATTCATGACCAGGAAATAAAGATGCGGTCATATTCATCAAAAATAGGTTCCTATAGTAGTTAGAGAAGGAAACATCATGAAAAGTGAGCAGTGTACTATTCTAACAACCTAATCATACAAGTGGACCCGAAAAAAGGTCACTGTTGAATGTTACTAGCACTTCTCACAAGAACCTGGATTACAGGGACACACAGTGGCAGTTGTTGAGGTAAATAAATGGCCTGATATTTAAAGAGATCGCCTGGACAATGGAATTTGTGTAACCATGGACACAACTAATCTGGCCAACAGGACAATCTTTTCGTTTCTTATTGCAATAAGACCATCTATAAATTCTCTGTATATCACCTGACAAATTTCACTCCAAACATCAAACTCTGGATTCTTGTGATACTGGTAGTAGTCCAAGAATCAGTGGAGTAACCGGCTGATCTGACTAAATCTTAAGCTCAGCAGGTTCATGTGACCTTAGTGCATTCCAAATATTTCCTCTGGGGGATCATAGATATGCCTCTCTGGGAACAGCTCTTCGAAATCTTGCTTCACTCTGTTCCTTAATAGTGGGTGAGGTAAAAGACCCTTCAGTAATACCCTGAAAGGCAATTCTTCCGGTGGATCAGGTGACCTTTTCATGTCCTCATAAATATTCATTGCATCTGATGGGGAACCATATCTCAAGAATCCTCTTATGACTTCAGCATAAGTCTGTGAGTCAGGAAACAGTTTCTCATCTCTCATGTTACCCCAGATTTCCATTGCCTCATCCATCTTCTTACACTTGGCTAGAGCAATAATTAAGTCCTTGTACATGTAAACATCTGGCTTATACCAGTCCTCCTTTTGCATGATCCTAAACATCTGCAAGACAAATGTTCAGAAAGTGGTCCATACATCAATGGAAGCATCAGAACATGTCATTTTCAAACTTGAACATGAAGGAACGAGGTTAAGTTGACTAAATTTGCTAATATTTACTATTCAGGTGTACATTCATTTTCCGTGTTGTGACAAAAAAAAATCTGTTTAGTTTGATTGGTTAACATTGGCATGCAAGAGCTGCAAAGATGATGAACATAGTGCCCCTGAACATTAGATGGTCTTAGTGGGTGTGTGGTTTGGAATCACCTCGTTGGTCGGATTGCCATTATCACTCTTAGCCAGGAGCAGAAGTGTTCCGTTGGAAGCTACCTCATCTAGACGGTTCTCGGTAAAGTCTAAGTACACAGCTTTGATAAACACCACTGTCAATTTCATACAAGAATTATTTGGAAATTAAAAATACCCCTTAAATTAAAATTGGTGTGACACCTCTCAATTCGTATGTTCCTCCAAGTATTATCGATCTGGGAGGTCAATTACTTTCATCTATAGCCGAAAGAAGATGATTGATGGACATGGTCATGGGAATCAAATGGAGGCTTTTCAAGCAAGTCGGTCTACCAAGCTCATTTCCAAACAAAAACCCTATGTGATTCAGCGACGGCGATATGGAAATCTTGGGCCTCCCTTTGATGCAAGATTGGTGTTTGGCTGTTCATCAGGGGAAGGGTCTGGACGGCAAATAGATTGGCAAAACAGGAACTACCTCATAACGAGAAATGCGTTTTCTGCAACATGACTGAAGAAGACGTTGAACTCTTGTTCGTTGGCTGCGCGGTCGTCAGTATAATCTGGGCTCGGTTTTGAACTGGGCTGGACTACACCAGGTCGTTCTGTTGTGGACTTAGATCCACAACGGGATAACTACCGTGCTGAAGATAGCCAGACAGCGTGGCTGCTAGGGTTTGGGTAGACATAGGTTGAGAAGAGAGAATTGCTGGGAGGAGATTAGATTGTTGTTTATTGCTTGTCTCAAACGTGGATACATACCATCCTTATATAATGGATGTTCAGGCCTTTAACCTCTTCTAATACGATTAGATCTAGACCTTTCCTAATACAATTGGACTCTTTCCTAATCCTATACTTTCCTAAAGGACCCTTGCCGTCTCCTGCTCCAATACGAACATCCTGGTCTTCTTGCTGTCCGGCCGTCCGCATCCATCTTACTAGCGTTCACAACACGTTCCTACCATGGACAAATCTCTCCAATCATGGTGGCAATTAGTTAGATCCAATCTACAGAGCGCAGGCAAATCTAGACTGGATTCACTGGTGATGCTGATCACATGGCGGGAAAGGAATGGGCGAGTTTTCGAAAGCTCTTTCAAGCTAACTCACATCATCACTGATCAAATCAAAGACAAAGCGAAGCAATGGACCTTAGCTAGTGCTGGTCATTTTATCTTGCTGTGTCCTAGTTGTTTGATCGGTGCCTACAGCTAGACTTTTGTATAAGCAATGACCACATCATTTATTTTCTTTCTTTCTGGCCTGAAGGGCCTTGATCTGTAGACTTTGCCTTTCTTTCGCTTTCTCTTCTTCTAACATATTACATGCAGTTCTCCTGCATGGTTCAAACAAGAAAAATGAATTGAAGGGAGGAAGAAGTGTCGCATCTATGATTAGGAAAAAATGATTCAGCATTTTTTTTCTTCTCGTACCAGTTTACGCAGTCGGTTTGGCAGGTCATTTTTGTAGCTTTTAACCTTCCTCCGCCTCTTAGTATTTCTAATTTATTTGGGAAATCGCTATCAGGGTCAAGTACATCACTGCGGTCACTCATTCCCTCTTAGTATTTCTAATTTGTTTGGGATGGCTATCAGGGTTAAATACATCACTGTGGGCACTGATTCTAGTGGGAGGGTATGCTATTCATTGGCCAATTTGGAATTGCAGAACGATATTGCTTTAATAAAAAGATAGCTCCCAACGTTTTGCAGGTTCATTCATTTGGCAACCCATTGCACTACTTGGTCCATAGTACAGCATGTGGAGGTGCAGGACTCTTTGGCTACTGCGCTGCAGCCACTTGGAGACGGTCTCTTGGCATTTGTTCAGCCAGTATGGATGGTGTAGTAATACTCTATGTGATGCTTGACTTGTATCTGGTACGGCATTCCATTGCTTCTTTATGGCTGAGACTCCTTTGTATGAAACTAAGAACTTGTTTAATTTCATAAATGGCTGTGTGCATCACTGTATACGTTCACGTGATTAAACCAGGGTGCCCTAAATTCAGGTGAACTGACACCCCTAGAGTCCCCATGCGTGTGTTCTCCTCCCTTCGGGTGAACTGACACCCCTAGGTCCTCGTGCATCATGCCAAGGGAACCTCGTAGTGGCGAAGGTCCAAGGGCATCTTGCTCGATTCCCAAAGGGCACTTGTGGTTGGTCCTCGTGATTAAAGCAGGGTCCCCCAAATTCACTGTTCAGGTTGTACCCGCCAACAGTCCTTTCTGAAGAAAATCATATGATAAATAGCAAAATCGATGATCTTCAATCAAGATCACACAATTCTCTGGAGTTTGCAAACTTATTTAACTAGCATTATATTAGTGTATGGTTTTCATATCAGTGCATACACTATTACACTTATCTCTCAGATAGAGCAGATAACAATTACATCTACACTAGTCACTTGAAGACTTATCTTACTGGGCTATAGTCCAGAACTAGATCGGCCTTACATAATCAAACTGGCACATACATTCAACCAGACAAACATCCACAAACAAAGAAAAATACAGATTAAACAATATGCGAGTTTATCATATTTGACAAATTTGGCTTGCGCCATGGTTTATTTTCCCGCAGAAACAAAAGCAAAACGCAATTGATAAGACAGCAAAGAAAACAAATATTTGGGAGTCCGTACACATCATTTGTCTCATCATGGACCAAAATAGCCACTTGCCACTTCTTGAACCATACGATGCGCAAATTTTAATTTATATCAAGCAATCACAAAAATGATCCATGCATACAGAAGCTAATTCCCCACATTTTGGAGCAAAACTAATTTGACCTTGGCCCTTGAAAAAGAAATACAATGTGGCGGCACACATTCCTCAAGGCATAAATTATTCCTTATGGAGCAATTTCATCCGTATAAAGCATAAATTAATCCTTATAGAGTAAACACAATAGGTATCCCCACCTACTAAATAAAATTCGCCTCAACAGCCTGACGTCCAAATGTACCCCCTATCACCGCTCAATTCATTTATCACATCTATCTATCAACCATTCTCAAGCAAGTAACAAACATTTCAGTATAATCAATAAGTTCAATTCAAGGGCAAGAAATGTTCCTCTAGTTCACCTACGCCAAGCAAACATCTGGGCGAAATTAATCACCGCAAGCGTGCTTCCAGCTGTACTCTCCATCGTAGAAATCAAAGAGGGGAGCAGCAAAATGCCTCCTTACCTTGACGGACAGGTCGACCTCCTCCTGGCGCTCCAGCTCGCCTAGCACGGCGAGCTTGTCTGCCTTGAGGAGCCGCGCCACGTGTCGCTTGACGAACTCCTTGAGTTTCTCCTCGTCCCCCTTGAACCGCTTCAGCCCCTGGATCGCAAACAGGGCCTCCTTCCCGATTAGCTTCTTGCTCCGCCACAGCGGCCCGCGCGGTCGCCCGTCGTGGAACGCGCGCCGCCAGTCGCGGAAGGGCGGCGGCGGCGGCAGCAGCGGCATAGGGCTTCCTTCCCGGAGAAGGGCGTGGGCGGAGGAGAGGGGTGAGGAGAGAGGCGGGATCTTGGAGCGCAGGAGGAAGAGTTGGGCGAGGAGAGCCCGACAGGCCGCCATGGGAGCAAAACCCTGCCCCGGTGGGTGGGTTGGGTTTAGGAGGTGGAGCCGTGGAGACGACGGCGAGGATGTTGGGTGGGTGAGTGGGTCTAACCCAGGCGCCGCCACGAATGAGGTTTGCCAGACTTTGTTCCGGTTCAGGCTGGAGCCTGGCAAATGGGATCCCAATTCTTTTTCTCAGGCTGGATTGGAGCAGAGGGAAGTGCTAGGCGTCCCGGTTGTCCGATCGAATGATCTAGATCTCTTCTTCATGTATTTCATCTCGCTTTTGCCATGTATAATCCGGCTTTTACTAGGCTGATGATGCTCGCTCACTGACACTGAGCGGAACCGTTCGCTTTGCCCGCTCCCGCGGTGGACAGGGCGAACCCTAGATCGTGCCCCCGCCTCCCCTCCCCGGGCGAATCCTAGATCGTGCCCCCGCCTCCCCCCTCCCCCCTCCCCCCCCCCCCCTCTCCTTCTCCTCCTCTGCCCAATAGTACCCATCACTTTATAATATCATCCAACATAAGAATGTGTACGTTTCCACATTTCTTTCGGGTCTCCTATAAATATAGCTTTTAGAAGAAACCTCAATGAAAATAAATGAACGAGATGGTTGCATCTACTTGGTCATTTAATAGAACTAAACTTGACCAATGAAGATGATAATTTCATTAGGAATCTTACTTCGTCTGGTCTTTTTTCGGTGAAGTCAATGTATCTCGATTATATGAATGGACACACACCTTACCTGCCAAAATATCCGTGGAAAATTAAGGTGCCACTGAAAATAAAGATATTCATGTGGTTTCTACATAAGAAAGTCATTTTTTGTAAATTATTGCGGGCGGAAACGATACCCTCTCGGGCTCGTGGTACGTGTTTATATAGGTGAGATATAGCTCTCACAAGCGTGTATACAAAGAGGTATCCGTATTGGAGTAGAGTACTACTCTATATCCAATACAGACATATTACATGGTTTACACTCTCTCTTAATCTAAACCTGGAGAGAGGTTGAGATTACCCTTAAAAGCCTCTAAACATTTTACAGGGAGAGCCTTTGTGAAGCCAACTGCAAGCTGATCTTTAGTTGATGAATCTGATGTCCAACTGTTTATTTGCAACTCTTTCACGAAAAAAGTGAAAGTCAATCTCAATATGTTTTGTCCTAGCATGAAAAACAGGGTTAGCTGACAGATATGTGGCACCCAAATTATCACACCATAAACATGGCTTCTGCTTAAGTATAACTCCAAGCTCCTTAAGTAATGCTTCGACCCATATGAGCTCAGCAGTAGCATTAGCTACAACCTTATATTCAGCCTCGGTACTTGATCACTGTGGCCTGCTTTTTAGCACTCCATGAAATGAGATTTGGACCAAAAAACACAGCAAAGCCTCTAGTAGATTTTCTATCATCAAGACAGCCTGCCCAATCTGCATCTGAAAAAGCACTAAGAAAAACTAAAGACGATTTCCTGAATGTAAGACCAGTTTTCAAACTCCCTTTGATGTATCTCAAGATTCGCTTCACAGTTATCCAATGTGAAGTAGTAGGAGCATACAAGAACTGACAAACCTTATTAACAGAGAAAGATATATCAGGCCTTGTTAAGGTTAAATATTGCAATGCACTTACAATGCTCATGTACTGCGTACTGTCATCTGGACCAAGATGATCTCCTTGAACCAAAGACAAGGACTCACTCGAGGACAAGGGAGTAGGCGATGAGGTACATTGACTCATACTGACTTTTGTAAGAATATCAGCAGCATATTTCTCTTGAGCAGCATATTTCTCTTGAGTAAGATGAAGACTATCATGAGTTTGCTTTACCTCAATGCCCAAAAATAAGTGGAGAGGACCCAAATCCTTGAGAGCAAAATCATGTCGGAGATCATGAAGGAGTGCACCAATAGCCTTATTAGAGGAGCTTGTCACTATAATAGCATCACCATAGATAAGAACATATATAGTGATGCCAGACTTGTTGTAGAGAAACAATGATGTGTCACCCTTAGAGGGAACAAAACCATGACCATGCAACTTGTTACTGGGTCTGGCAAACCATGCACGAGGAGCTTGTTTTAGACCATAAAGAGCTTTATCAAGCTTGCAGATGAAGTGTGGAGTTTGTGGATTTTCAAAACCCGGGGGTTGTTTCATATAGACTTCCTCCTCCAGAACGCCATGCAAAAACGTGTTCTTGACATCTAGCTGCCATCAGCTCTAGCCACGGGAGACAGCAATAGAAAGAACCAGTCTAATAGTTATTGCTTTGACCACTGGACTGAAGGTGTCTTCATAGACAATGTCGTATCTTTGTTTGAAACCTTTTGCAACCAGGCGTGCTTTATACCTGTCTACGGTGCCATCAATATTCTTCTTAACACGATAGACCCACTTACAATCTGTAAGATTGCAAGTGGAACTTGGATGAACAAGATGCCAGGTCTTGTTGTCCATTAGTGCATTGTATTCATCTTGCATTGCTTGACGCCAGCATGTGTCCTCAAGTGCTTCAGTAAGAGTGTTGGGTTCACCTGTGGAGGTAAACATACCATATCGAATAGTACCATCAGTATATTGTTTTGGCTATCTTATACCTTTCTATAAGCGTGTCTGGGTTCCGGAACAAGTGAAGGCGGGGGTGGAGACGCAGAATCATCATCATCTTCCCTGCTAGTCCCACTAGAGCTATCACCACTGTCAACCTCATCTGGCGGTGGGGATACAGGTGGTGTGGATAAGGCGGCAGAGATACAGAACAACGGTGCCGCCGTGTGTAGACGTGGCGAGTTGGAGACACCGCACGTGGTGCTGATACCATGCGCGTCGGGGACGTGTGGCGAGAGCGACCAGGTGAGGACGCGGCGGCCGTCGCGCGCGACGACACGGAAGATTCTAGCTCGGGATCCGCGCCATGCATGTCATTATCTGCACCATGCACATCCGTTTGTGCACCATGTCGATCACTAGTTGTGGCTGAATTTCCTTCATCTTCAGCAAAAATTTCTTCAGCACTGTCACAAGTATTATTAGCAGCATCAACCTGATCATTCGAGGCAACAATTTCTGAAATAACTGGATGAACATTAGGCACAACAGGCAATGGCATATAGTCATCAATATTTGCATCCCCTAAAGTAGATGGTCTATCAATAGGTAAAAGAAGGATTTCTTGTTGAAGGCGCTTTCTAGCATTTGGATTGAGAGATGCAAAGGGAAACACAGACTCATCAAACACTACGTCTCTGGAGATATAGACACGACGGTGGAGGTGTCAAGGCATTTTACTCCTTTATGAAGTGAGCTGTATCCTAGGAAGACACAACGAGTGGATCTGAAAGAAAGCTTTCTCTTGTTGTAGGGGCGTAAGTTTGGCCAGCAGGCACAACCAAAAATGCGCAAGGCCTCATAGTTTGGTGATGTACCAAGAAGACGCTCTGTGGGGGTGTCAAAATCAATCACCTTACTGGGAAGAAGGTTAATAAGAAATGTGGCTGTGAGAAAGGCTTCATCCCAGAATTTAAGCGGCATAGACGCATTTGCAAGTAAAGCAAGACCAACTTCAACAATATGACGATGTTTACGCTCAGCAGAACCATTTTGCTAATGTGCATAAGGACATGAGACATGGTGAGTAATGCCAACCTTTTGAAAGAAACCATGGAGTTTTTTATATTCACCACCCCAATTGGTTTGCATAGCTTAGCAAACTTACGCTCAACAAGTTGCTGGAAATTTAGGAAAACTTGATAAACATCAGAGCGCTTCTTAAGAAGATATATCCATGTAAACTTGCTAAAATCATCAATAAAGCTTACATAATATTCATGTTTGCCAACAGAGACAGGTGCCGGACCCCATACATCAGAGAACACCAGCTCTAAAGGAGTAGTAGAAACACTAGTGGACACAGGATATGGCAACTGGTGACTCTTTGCAAGTTGGCAAGAATCACAAACATATGGATTTATTTCAGTAGTATGAGAAAGTTTATGCTTCCTAATAATTTGCTGAACCACAAAAGAATATGGATGTCCTAGACGTCTGTGCCATGTAGAGGATGGCAACTTTATTGTGATGATAACTTGCTTGGGAGGCGACCCGGTAGAGAAAGGCACTAGCGGGTAGAGACCACCTTGACAGGGGCCTTTAAACAGAATCCTTCGTGTGTCCAGATCCTTTATCAAAAAGAAAAAGGGATGATACTCAATAAAGACATGATTATCAAGTGTAAGCTTGTGAACATACAACAGATTCTTAGATACACTAGGAACATGGAGAATATTTTTAAGACGCAAAGAACTATTAGGGGTATGCAAAATTGAATGACCAATGTGTTTGATTTACATACCATTGCCGTCTGCAGTGTGCACACGGTCATGTCCCTGGTACTTGTCATGGATGGTGAGCTTGTTCAGCGCACCAGTGATGTGGTTAGTGGCGCCAGTGTCGGAGTACCAGTTGGTGTCAATGTCATAGGCTGCTGCATGGGCAGCCTTATTATCACAATCACCTTCATCATCAGAATTATTGCCATAGCGCCACCAGCAGTCATTAGCAGGGTGGCCATATATCTTGCAAATCTGGCAGCGTACATCAACAAAGGGGGTGGGGGCACGGTCGGGGTGCCCCTTACCTCCTCCATCACGACGCCTGGACTCATCACGGCGCCTATCATCACGACGTGGCTCGTCGCGACGCCTATCATCACGACGTGACTCATCGCAGCGCCTATCATCACGGTGCATGTCATCATGGCGCTAGTCATCACGGTGCCTGTCATCACGACGCGGCTCATCGCGGCGCCTATCATCATCATAGCGGGTATCATGTGCAGGAACTAGCTACTGCGGGAGCGGCTGCTGAGATTGGCCGATGACACAAAAGGAGTAGGGTCAACATCAACCTCAACAAGCAGGGACTAGCGCATGTCAAAGGCATTAATCTGATTCATTACATCATCAAGGGTAATGCCAGGCATGTTGTCAACCCTGTCAACCAGGTGATTGTAGGCGGCCCAAATACCAGTAGTGATGTAGCTGATCATCTCGTCATCTTCAATGAGTTTTCCAGCAGCAGCAAGTTCAGAGCAAAAACCAGTCATCTTGGAGAGGTACTGCTCCGCGGTCATCTCCTTCTTCTTGGTGTTATTGAGGGCAGTTTGCAGATGAGACACCTTTGCCTTGGAAGCGCTGGTGAACATGGCTGAGATTGTGGCCCAGGTTTCAGCAGTAGAGGTCTTGTCATGGACATGCGCTAGGATGTCCGGTGAGAGGGATTCATTGAGCCACCCCTGCATGAACTGATCCCGCGCAACCCAGGTGGCATAGTCCGGGTTTGTCATGGAGACCTTTTTTCCAGCATCATCGGCCCCCAACATCTTGGGTGGTGCTGCATCAGTGCCGTCGAGGAGCCCGAAGGCTAGGGCGCAGCGCAGGCGAGGGAAGACCAGTGCCTTCCAAAAAAGCATGTTGTCCCGCTTGAGCTTGAGCGACGGAGAGGCGCCAAGGTTGGTGGCGAGCGTCAACATGGATGGCATGGAAGAAGAGGACGTCATCGAGACAGTCATCGAGACAGCGATGGTTTTGTAGCTAGCGATCTAGGCTAGGGTTTTTGGCGGTGGCGTGCGGCTGCAGGCGGCGACAGTTTTATGTCGTGTCTAGGGTTTGTATTTTGTGGTGCGGCATCGGCTTGGATCAAGCGGCGTGCGGCTGCAGAGAGCAACGGCAGGCGGCGGCGATATTTTTGTCTAGGCGGCGGCGTGCGACGGCGACCCGAGGTGCGCGGCGGTGGCAGGCGGCGGTGGCGGCTAGGGTAACCCTGCTAACCAATGGCGTCCATAACCCTGCCCAGGCCAAGCCGGAAGGGTAACCCTGCTAACGACGACGATCTCAAACCTGCTAAAACAACAGGTGTGCCGGCAAAGGGCAAAGGAAAAAGAGGAGCGTCAGTACTGAGGCCAGTACATGGCAAGGCTAGAATTCGGCGGTCCTCGCCTACACAGGTATGGTGGGCTAAAGCGGCAGCGCAGCGGCACTAAACAACCTATAGAGACTCGGTACAACTGGCGGTTATCAGAGAGGGGTAAGAAAGACCTATTCGGATCCAACTTGAAGCTAACACCAGACAAACCCATCCTGGTATTTCCCCCTCGAGACCAAACGAGGAAGTCGGACCAAGGAACTCACACAGTTGGCAATTTTACTCATTCCGTTATAGTTGCAGCAATTACTAATCAGATATAGATAGCATGAGTCATCCTGATAGCATAAGTAGTGGCCAGTTTTAGTTAACATTCCGTTGTAGTTGGAATATTTACTAGTCAGATATAATTGTCCTGAGGAATCCCAAACCCACCGGTTGTTGACACTTTTATCACATTCCATTGGAGTTGCAATACTTACTAGGCAGATATAGTTTGACACAGATCACCACAGGTCCATCAGTTGTTGGCATTTTTAGTATTCATTCCATTATAGTCGAATCTGATTACTAGTCACATATTAAGTCAAATTTATAGCACTACTTTAGTTATGCTTGTCTATGATCGAGATACTGTGCTCCAAGTCGTCCATAACCGCGGACACGGCTTTCAGAAAGTTTTACCCTGCATGGGTGCACAAATAGCAACACACACTCGATCAACCTCGGAAAAACCAACTCAAAACCCAACGAGGCATTCACGACAAAGCGATCACAGGATTCAGAAATATTTCAGGGGGCCACCCCACTAAGCTACCCGCAACTAAGTTGGCCGGCTCCGGAACGGACCCAGGGTTTGTGACAATGGCTGTAAACGACTGGGAACCCGAAAGTGTGACTGGGCTTGTCGATACCGCGAAAACATTCCACGTTCCAAAACAGTACAGGTGCTCCACGCACAATCGTAAATAAAGCAGTAAGCATGGCATAAGTACAGAATAGAAATAAAGTCCCAAACTACTTTGTGGCCCCAAGAAATAGAAATGAATCAAGCTCTGGCTCAGGGGGGGTCCACGGCCTCCCGGATGTGGATAGTGCGAAAAATAAGGGAACAAGTATCAAGTACTCGGGGTCCTACGGGACACAAGTGAGCGTGGAAGAACCAAATAACATCTATTGCCCACCGATGCCTCTGCATTAGTTATATCTAGCAATTTAATAGTTGTGTTTAAAGTCATGATCATCTCCACCAATAAGCATCTCCACCAATAACCATCTGCCAGCATACCAATAATTGTGGTACTCGACAACACGAGATCACACCTGAGCAAGCAACTACGACTCGCAAGGCCAGCTATCTACCAACCAACAGGTATTAGGAGGTGTCCATGGCAATATAGAGGCTGCACGGGATATAACTGGTGCACGGAAACTAAAGCATCGCGACACGGATAGCAATAGATCAACTGGAGGAAATAAAGACTATAAATGCAAAATAGGTAGAAAGGGGGAGAGATGCTCGCCTGGGAAACACTGTCAACGGATCATATCCGGAGAACTTGTCGATTCTCGCATCCACTCATCAGCCTAATCTGCGAAGAAGCAAACACTAAAAGAAACATCGGATGCAATATTTAATACTACGGCAGAAGATCCGACATGCTTATGATATGGTGCAGATGCGGTGCAATTAGTCAATATTAAGCGGAACCGGGGTCCCGACAATTAATTACACGGTTCAAGTTGTTTTAAAACCCCGCAAATTAAATGTTGTATTAGCAAGGCGAAACATGGCATCGGTTCGCTACACCAATTTAAATGGAGTCCAGAATAAGACAACAATATTCCGCATATAGGCTCCATATTTAATTATGAGGTAAATCGGTATAATGCCCCCAAACCACATGATATGCATGCGAGATGAACAATTAATATGCAACATATTTTATATATAGCATTTATAAAATAAGGGCTCAGGAAAAAGGGTTCACACATCGGGGTTCGGGAGATCTTGGGTTCCGGGGGTTCGGGGTTCAGACTCAGGGTTCGACGGGGATCAGGATCGGATACAAGATGGAGAACTTGGCGTTTCGGGAAGAAGGACTTGGTTTGGCGTCGGGGGGGGGGGGGGGGGGGCTCATCGGACTCGCCCTGGTCGGTGTCGATCTTGTCATCGCGAAGATCTTGTCGGGTTCGCGTATCGGGATGAAGAACTTGGCGTTCCGAAGGAGATCTTGCGGTTCCGGTGGAGATCTTGACGCTCCGGGCCGAAAATCCTCGGCTTCGGTTCCATGTCGACGGTCTTGGTGTCCGGGGATCTCGACGAACTTGGCGTCCGGTACTCGGGTGTCGGTGCAGGAAGGAGGTCTTGGCGTTCCTGGGCCTCGGCGTCCGAGAAGGCGGTCTTCAGGTCCCGTGAAGAAGATCTTGTCGATCCGTGGGGTCGATCTTGCCATCGATGAAGAACTTGCATGGATCGGGTGCCGGTGGTCCTCGGGTTCGGGAAGGAGTTCTGGCCGATGGTCTCCGGGTTCAGCGGATTTGATCTCATGTGGACGACCTAGGGGTTCCAACTTCTTGCGTTGGCACCGGTACAGGGAAGTCTCCGCATCGAAGATCTTGGCAGGCCTTGATCTAGTCGGTCGACACGGACAACACTAATCCGCAGCAGCCCAACTTGGTCAGGAAACACCGTGACACCGGATCAAAACGCCCATGAGCTGGGATCCGAGAGACACCTGCAGGAGACCCAAGAATAAAATACAGAGGGCCTGGCAGCAGCTGTCGAGCACGGGAAGAGCAAAACCAACGCCCAGGGAGACGGCAACCGACGGAGGAAGGCACCACGGGGCCGGGCTTGTGCGTCCTGGGACGGGCCGACGTGGCCTTGGAGGCAGAGGAAGCCGGCGACGGAGGAAGGTAGGGAGGCGGCTCGCCTGGGGAAGCCACGACAGGGAGGGGACGGGGCGAGGTCACCGGCCGGGGCGGAGAAGAGGGTGGCGGGAGGCCTCGCGAGCCGGCGCAGGGGCTCGCGGCCAGAGCAGGCGAGGACGGCGGCCGCGGCGATGAGGGCAGAGAGGCGGAGGCGACATCGAGGGGAGGTCGAGGCGGGCTCCACGGCGGAGGACCCGGCAGGCGGCGGCGAGGTCCCGCGAGGAGAGGCGCCCGCGGCTGGCTCGAGCTCGGGCTGGGGACGCCGCTCACAGACGGGGACGACGAGGAGGAGGTGGCCGCGGGAGGCGCAGGCGGCCGGCAGGGACGAGCGAAGCCGAGGTGGAGGCGGCGGCGCCGGACTGGAGCGGGCGAGCCGGTCACTGGCGTTGGCTCTGCCGCAAGGCCAGCGGCGGATGCTAGCGAGGCGAGAGGAAGGAGAACAGGGGAACGACGCGGGACAGGGGAGGGATTGCGGTAGGTGGGTGAGGGCGAGTAGGCAGGTGGGGCCAGGGGCGGGGCAGGAGCCCGAGGTGGTCGGCACGGGGTGGGCGGGAGCGTGTGTGGCGTGTGGCGGGGGGTGAGGTGGAGGGAAAAGGGAGGGGGTTGGTGAGGTGGCGCGCTGCTATAGGGCGGGGTGAGGTGGAGGGGTCTGGGTAGGATTAAGGGTAGGGTATTTGGTAGAAAAGGGTTTGGGTGGTTCTGGTCTTTGTTCTGGGGGTGGCCGGCTGGGTCGGATCGGCCCGGATCGGCTGCCCCCTAAAAAAATAAAATAAAATTTTATTTGTTTAAAATGGGACGTTTGAAAACTGTTTGTAGACGAAACAAAATATTCCGGAGACCCGGGTTTTAGTTTGAATAAAAACGGGAATATTTAGAAAATAAAACTAGGCGTTTCGAAAAATAGTTTAGACAAAAACCATGCAAGATGATGACGATGCTCAAATGCAATGTGGCATGATGACATGAGCATGCGGTCATGATGATGCTATGCACAAAAACAACGCGATTTTCTAGTAGTGGTTTTAGCGGGATGCCACAATTCGACACCACTAACAAAGGATCTCGCCCTCGAGATCCGCCTCATGGTACCGTGAAGAAGGTCGGCGATCTGAATCTTCTCGCTTCGTGTAGATGCTCGCGACACCACTAACAAGAGGTCATTGTCAGTGATGGCCGAGAGAACACTCCGGGAACAAAGGGCGAAGTTAGAGGTATCAACAAATAAAGTCACCTCTAACTTCCGTGGACGGAGTAAAATTGCTGGATCCACCAATTCAATGTACAAAGCGAATGATAAGAGTAGTGGTATGGTAGCTACTCCATCCCGCACTCAAAGCATTACTTTGCACATGAATAGGAGAATTATGCAACCAACTCTCGGAATTCAGACTGAAGATCTCGACAAGCGAGGTTCGGAAACAAAGGAGTGATGCAGGCTCTATATCGGATCTAGCGTAGATGATGTCGTCGTGTCGGAAAACTCCAGAAGGCACAAACAAGGAACAAAGAATGGTACCACAGATAAAGGATCACTAAGATAGCATGTAGCCCGGATGTAGAAGCACCGTTACCACAGGAGGAAGCGAAACCCTGAAGGTATGACGGAACCCAACCACGAGAATTCCTGGACTCGAAGAAAAGAGAAGAGAGCGGATCCAAAACACGCAGAGGTAAGAGGAGAACAGCAGAGGGGTAAGGAGTAAAACAGACCTAATCAGATCTATCCAACCGATTTGGCCAAATAGTTTTGACACTCTACTTCGGCCGTTAGCTAGATTATCCTACAGGCTAGACTTGTGGGGTATCGCAACTGCTGGGCTCTGATACCACTCTGTAACACCCTCAAATCGGCCCTATGCAAGTTTTAGCCCTTTCCGCCAAAACCCGCATAGAAACGATTCAAGGACGCCTACCAGGCACTTTCGTGCAGGTGGAAAACGAAGCAATACCATTAACCAACAATCCTCGATGGGACCCACAGAACAGATATATATATACAACAGCGACTCAGCGAGTCAAGAATACAGATATACAATACAAAGATTCAAATCACCTTGAAAACGATAGAGCGTTCGACTACGGACAAGATGCAAATGGGTTTAAGAGCCCTGAAGAATAACCAATGGCGTCCATAACCCTGCCTAGGCCAAGCCGGAAGGGTAACCCTGCTAACGACGACGATCTCAAACCTGCTAAAACAACAGGTGTGCCGGCAAAGGGCAAAGGAAAAAGAGAAGCGTCAGTACTGAGGCCAGTACATGGCAAGGCTAGAATTCGGCGGTCCTCGCCTACACAGGTATGGTGGGCTGAAGCGGCAGCGCAGCGGCACTAAACAACCTATAGAGACTCGGTACAACTGGCGGTTATCAGAGAGGGGTAAGAAAGACCTATTCGGATCCAACCTGAAGCTAACACCAGACAAACCCATCCTGGTATTTCCCCCTCGAGACCAAACGAGGAAGTCGGACCAAGGAACTCACATAGTTGGCAATTTTACTCATTCCGTTATAGTTGCAGCAATTACTAATCAGATATAGATAGCATGAGTCATCCTGATAGCATAAGTAGTGGGCAGTTTTAGTTAACATTCCGTTGTAGTTGGAATATTTACTAGTCAGATATAATTGTCCTGAGGAATCCCAAACCCAGCGGTTGTTGACACTTTTATCACATTCCATTGGAGTTGCAATACTTACTAGGCAGATATAGTTTGACACAGATCACCACAGGTCCATCAGTTGTTGGCATTTTTAGTATTCATTCCATTATAGTCGAATCTGATTACTAGTCACATATTAAGTCAAATTTATAGCACTACTTTAGTTATGCTTGTCTATGATCGAGATACTGTGCTCCAAGTCGTCCATAACCGCGGACATGGCTTTCAGAAAGTTTTACCCTGCATGGGTGCACAAATAGCAACACACACTCGATCAACCTCGGAAAAACCAACTCAAAACCCAACGAGGCATTCACGACAAAGCGATCACAGGATTCAGAAATATTTCAGGGGGCCACCCCACTAAGCTACCCGCAACGAAGTTGGCCGGCTCCGGAACGGACCCAGGGTTTGTGACAATGGCTGTAAACGACTGGGAACCCGAAAGTGTGACTGGGCTTGTCGATACCGCAAAAACATTCCACGTTCCAAAACAGTACAGGTGCTCCACGCACAATCGTAAATAAAGCAGTAAGCATGGCATAAGTACAGAATAGAAATAAAGTCCCAAATTACTTTGTGGCCCCAAGAAATAGAAATGAATGAAGCTCTGGCTCAGGGGGGGTCCACGGCCTCCCGGATGTGGATAGTGCGAAAAATAAGGAAACAAGTATCAAGTACTCGGGGTCCTACGGGACACAAGTGAGCGTGGAAGAACCAAATAACATCTATTGCCCACCGATGCCTCTGCATTAGTTATATCTAGCAATTTAATAGTTGTGTTTAAAGTCATGATCATCTCCACCAATAAGCATCTCCACCAATAACCATCTGCCAGCATACCAATAATTGTGGTACTCGACAACACGAGATCACACCTGAGCAAGCAACTACGACTCGCAAGGCCAGCTATCTACCAACCAACAGGTATTAGGAGGTGTCCATGGCAATATAGAGGCTGCACGGGATATAACTGGTGCACGGAAACTAAAGCATCGCGACACGGATAGCAATAGATCAACTGGAGGAAATAAAGACTATAAATGCAAAATAGGTAGAAAGGGGGAGAGATGCTCGCCTGGGAAACACTGTCAACGGATCATATCCGGAGAACTTGTCGATTCTCGCATCCACTCATCAGCCTAATCTGCGAAGAAGCAAACACTAAAAGAAACATCGGATGCAATATTTAATACTACGGCAGAAGATCCGACATGCTTATGATATGGTGCAGATGCGGTGCAATTAGTCAATATTAAGCGGAACCGGGGTCCCGACAATTAATTACACGGTTCAAGTTGTTTTAAAACCCCGCAAATTAAATGTTGTATTAGCAAGGCGAAACATGGCATCGGTTCGCTACACCAATTTAAATGGAGTCCGGAATAAGACAACAATATTCCGCATATAGGCTCCATATTTAATTATGAGGTGAATCGGTATAATGCCCCCAAACCACATGATATGCATGCGAGATGAACAATTAATATGCAACATATTTTATATATAGCATTTATAAAATAAGGGCTCAGGAAAAAGGGTTCACACATCGGGGTTCGGGAGATCTTGGGTTCCGGGGGTTCGGGGTTCGGACTCAGGGTTCGACGGGGATCAGGATCGGATACAAGATGGAGAACTTGGCGTTTCGGGAAGAAGGACTTGGTTTGGCGTCGGGGGGGGGGGGGGGCTCATCGGACTCGCCCTGGTCGGTGTCGATCTTGTCATCGCGAAGATCTTGTCGGGTTCGCGTATCGGGATGAAGAACTTGGCGTTCCGAAGGAGATCTTGCGGTTCCGGTGGAGATCTTGACGCTCCGGGCCGAAAATCCTCGGCTTCGGTTCCATGTCGACGGTCTTGGTGTCCGGGGATCTCGACGAACTTGGCGTCCGGTACTCGGGTGTCGGTGCAGGAAGGAGGTCTTGGCGTTCCTGGGCCTCGGCGTCCGAGAAGGCGGTCTTCAGGTCCCGTGAAGAAGATCTTGTCGATCCGTGGGGTCGATCTTGCCATCGATGAAGAACTTGCATGGATCGGGTGCCGGTGGTCCTCGGGTTCGGGAAGGAGTTCTGGCCGATGGTCTCCGGGTTCAGCGGATTTGATCTCATGTGGACGACCTAGGGGTTCCAACTTCTTGCGTTGGCACCGGTACAGGGAAGTCTCCGCATCGAAGATCTTGGCAGGCCTTGATCTAGTCGGTCGACACGGACAACACTAATCCGCAGCAGCCCAACTTGGTCAGGAAACACCGTGACACCGGATCAAAACGCCCATGAGCTGGGATCCGAGAGACACCTGCAGGAGACCCAAGAATAAAATACAGAGGGCCTGGCAGCAGCTGTCGAGCACGGGAAGAGCAAAACCAACGCCCAGGGAGACGGCAACCGACGGAGGAAGGCACCACGGGGCCGGGCTTGTGCGTCCTGGGACGGGCCGACGTGGCCTTGGAGGCAGAGGAAGCCGGCGACGGAGGAAGGTAGGGAGGCGGCTCGCCTGGGGAAGCCACGACAGGGAGGGGACGGGTCGAGGTCACCGGCCGGGGCGGAGAAGAGGGTGGCGGGAGGCCTCGCGAGCCGGCGCAGGGGCTCGTGGCCAGAGCAGGCGAGGACGGCGGCCGGGGCGATGAGGGCAGAGAGGCGGAGGCGACATCGAGGGGAGGTCGAGGCGGGCTCCACGGTGGAGGACCCGGCATGCGGCGGCGAGGTCCCGCGAGGAGAGGCGCCCGCGGCTGGCTCGAGCTCGGGCTGGGGACGCCGCTCACAGACGGGGACGACGAGGAGGAGGTGGCCGCGGGAGGCGCAGGCGGCCGGCAGGGACGAGCGAAGCCGAGGTGGAGGCGGCGGCGCCGGACTGGAGCGGGCGGGCCGGTCACTGGCGTTGGCTCTGCCGCAAGGCCAGCGGCGGATGCTAGCGAGGCGAGAGGAAGGAGAACAGGGGAACGACGCGGGACAGGGGAGGGATTGCGGTAGGTGGGTGAGGGCGAGTAGGCAGGTGGGGCCAGGGGTGGGGCAGGAGCCCGAGGTGGTCGGCACAGGGTGGGGCAGGAGCCCGAGGTGGTCGGCACAGGGTGGGCGGGAGCGTGTGTGGCGTGTGGCGGGGGGTGAGGTGGAGGGAAAAGGGAGGGGGTTGGTGAGGTGGCGCGCTGCTATAGGGCGGGGTGAGGTGGAGGGGGGCTGGGTAGGATTAAGGGTAGGGTATTTGGTAGAAAAGGGTTTGGGTGGTTCTGGTCTTTGTTCTGGGGGTGGCCGGCTGGGTCGGATCGGCTGCCCCCTAAAAAAATAAAATAAAATTTTATTTGTTTAAAACGGGACGTTTGAAAACTGTTTGTAGACGAAACAAAATATTCCGGAGACCCGGGTTTTAGTTTGAATAAAAACGGGAATATTTAGAAAATAAAACTAGGCATTTCGAAAAATAGTTTAGACAAAAACCATGCAAGATGATGACGATGCTCAAATGCAATGTGGCATGATGACATGAGCATGCGGTCATGATGATGCAATGCACAAAAACAACGCAATTTTTTAGTAGTGGTTTTAGCGGGATACCACAACATTGGATACAACTTTGGGTGTCTCTTCAACCGTAAGAGCAGTGGAATATTATGGCTACTGGGTGCAGCCGTCTCCTGATGGTCGCTCGGCATATCTTCAGTCAGTCTGGCCGGTAGCTTTTTAGTCGACTATTGGATGCTTAGTAGTTGTATGCTTCATATTTTCCGCTGGTTGATTCATGTATCCACTTTAAGCGATTCATGATTTGTAATGATTTTTTATGTCGAATCTTTAATAAAAGGATGTGTGCATCAACCAATGCAGAGGCCGGGGTTATGCTCCCTTTTTGAAAAAAAATAAAAATAAGATGTTTCGATTCGATATAAGCCCTACATGAAAAATTAGCCCATCCACCCTTTGATTCCATTTTCAAGATTGGTTCCTAGTTTCATTGAACTTTTAGAGTTCTATTTCATGTTTGTAGCTTTTTTGATGAATTTAATCAAATTTACCCCGCCCGGTTTAGCATTTAAAATTTCCTTCGAGAAATACCCCCATCTCGCCATTTCAGACAGCTTATATGTTATAAG
The DNA here is from genome assembly GCA_910589775.1 of Avena eriantha. Classification (NCBI taxonomy): domain Eukaryota; kingdom Viridiplantae; phylum Streptophyta; class Magnoliopsida; order Poales; family Poaceae; genus Avena; species Avena eriantha. The sequence continues at coordinate 156,938,333 of OU342741.1, read as the reverse complement.
TTTTCCGTTTTAACCTTAATAGACGAGTAGATCTACATCTTAATATTGTATAGTAGGAAAATGCAACTAAATGGCAGTTGTAGCTTGGGATTTCACATAAACAAATAATTGTTGCAAAATATTCCTGCATTTCAAACATGGCCTAATAATAGGAAAACACACCAAAAGATGGAGCAAACACCGAGCAGTTTAACGTTGGACCATAAATTTTTATCACAAAAATTACGACGGAAGCAGCACTCGCCCCTGCACAGTTCAGACCTTTCCACTTGTAGATCTCGCAAAAACAGCCCTTCACTTGTACTTCCACTTGCAGATATGCATCGAGTTGCAATATGCGGTAACATCTTTGCTGACGAAGAGCAGCAGAGGGTGAAAGATTTTCATGGATTTTATTTCCGGACGACTGATTGGACATACTAGCATAAGCTGCACTGACGCAAACACAATAAGGAAGATCGACCTCAGAGATAGAGAAACAGTTCAGATAGCATGCGGTACTCCAACCAAGCAGAGCATCTGGGCACAGTTTCCGGTTTTCCAGTGTACTCATTGAGATGCAGTAACGGTAGGAGAAAGAAATCGGGACAAGATGGAGGATAAAGTTTTAGAGATCTTGGTGTATCAATTTCGTAGTACTACAAGATAGGATAGCAGTAGAGTAGATATATATCTGCTTGTATCGCTCTGCCTCTTTGATAATTCCCATGATCCTGCCTGAACGTACACATACACATACACTGGTCCATCCAGCGTAGCACACTACGTCTTGTTCGGTTACCAGATTAAATGACGCACTGTTCATTCTTCTGCCGAACATACAGCATCTTGTACCGGGAAGAAAGAAATCGCAGGAGGTGGTTCAGAGATCTTGCTGTACAAATGTACAATCATCTGTGTTGTGCAAATCTCAGAACCCCTGTAGCTTCGTGGCCCTAACATGACCGGTATATTTCCGAATAATAATCATGAAAGATGCCCGCAGTGTCTAGAGTCTAGACCTGTTATAAATCTCAGTGAAATGCTGCCGGGTTCCCTGTTGTCATATGCAATTGAATTCAGAGCCCAAATATTTTGCACGTCAGAGGCAAGTCAGATGGCGGCAGGGAACTGCATTTTAGTCGAATTTGCATTCAGTCTTCCTTTCCTTCTTCTCTTTCTTCCGAATTCAAATGAGACCGTGGCCATGCCTGGATGCAAGGTGACACAATCACACCTGAAGCTTTACCGCCTTTTTTCAGTTACCAGATGGTGTATGGTGAAGCCATGGAGGAAGCGAGGAAGATGCTCTCACTCCTCGCCAGTACGTACCTCGGTGGTAGTCAACAGCGCAACCAACCGGGGCCGACCCACCAGGTGCCGCCTCAACCAACTCCCACACACAGGCACGAGGAGAGAGAGGGAGGATGGAGAAGCATCGCACTTGCGTTGGAGCCCTTCCTTGGCGGTTGCTTTCTCCGCGAGGCGAGAATCCCCAGCCCACCCATATAAGCCACCGCCTGAGGCGCAAGATGCCCACAAGGCACCGCACCGGCACCGGCAGAGCCAGAGCGAGAGTTGGAGTGAGAGTGAGCGACACTGCACCACTCAACGCCCCCTCGCTCGTTCGGTGGGAGAACGGGAGGCAGGCAGCGAGACTCGTCTTTTTTCCTCCGGTCTCCTCGCGCGCCCGTTCCCAAGCAGCAATGCCGCGCCGTCCGAGGGCTGCCCGCGCCGGCGGCGGCGGTGGCACTGCCGAGGAGGTGAAGATGGAGGACTTCGTGGAGTCGATGCTCAACTTCGGCGGCGGCGGGGGCGACGAGAGCGACGACGGGGAGCAGCCGCCGCCGCCGGGGGAGGCGACGGAGTACAAGTCCAAGAACCTGGACGCCGAGAGGCGGAGGAGGAGCAGGCTCAACAACAACATCCTCGCGCTCAGGGCCGTCGTGCCCAACATCACCAAGGTGCGCCTTGCTTCCTCCTTCCCAGCACCGATTTACTTAACTGCACTGATCACGCCACCGAAATTAGCCACTAGCCACTCCTGACTAATTTGTCTGTGTTCCTCATGGCATCTCTCATGTCTGCAAGCACACACAAACACATAAAAGAAACTATAATCTGAACCGCTTCCTCCTGGGAGAAAATTCCAGCTGCCATTCTCTGACACGCACCCACTGTTGTTTCGCCTCGTGTTTTCAGATGAGCAAGGAGTCCACGCTGTCGGACGCAATCGATCACATCAAGAAGCTCCAGAACGAGGTCCTTGAGCTGCAGACCCAGCTCGCTGACTCGCCTGGTGAGGCCCGGGAGAAGCAAGCCAGCGCGTCCTGTTCCGAATCCTTCGTCCCCCCGGCAGACAACGTCCATTATCAGGTAGTACCTAGTGCTGTTATGTAGTAGTATGATGCATGAACATTAACAGAATAGTTAAAAACTGACGGAGAATGTTAAGAGAGCGCCGGGATTAACTTGATCTTTTATGATCAACTATTGCACCTCTCGGGAACCTAAAATTCAGATCAACCAATGCCACAATCTGTAGAATGTAATTGTTCACACTGACAAGTATTTGTTACCGATTGATGGCCACTTGCATATCCTTGAGATTAATTAAGTAACTAATCTTTATTCCAATATCCTCCTAAACACTGCTAAACAAAGGCGATATATTAACACTTTTATTTATTCGGTTTAGCATGGTAAAAATTTGAAACCAAAGAAACTCAGGTGGCCAAGTTTATAAGTAAAACATAATTTAGGAAGGAATACAAAAAGAAAGCATCAGATATGACCTACCTCTATTTTTGTGCCCAAGTTTAGTTGTGATATCCTGCTAATACATACATCGCCATTTTTCTGCCAAAGTGTAGTTCTGATGCTTTGGTGATCCTTGAGACTCACAGAGCTGAGCTGCAAATGTTTCACAGGGTCAGGTAGAGCTGATACCTCTGGGGGCATGCAAGTACAACCTCAAGATCTTCTGGACCAAAAGGGCAGGCCTCTTCACCAAGGTGCTGGAGGCACTCTACAGCTACAATGTACAAGTGCTTAGCCTCAATACCATCACCTTCTATGGCTGCGCCGAGAGTTTCTTCTCCATCGAGGTACATTGCCCTCACAACTTTTTGGCTGCAGCAGAAGATGGGCAATTTATTCGACTGAACTTCTGAGCATGTTCGTGTTATTAGTCTTCTGAATAAGGCGACCACCTTCTTCTCCATGTCTTCGTGTGCAGGTGAAGGGTGAGCAGGATGTTGTGATGGTGGAGCTCAGGAACCTCCTGTCCGGTATCGTGGAGGTTCCGAGCATTTGACTCTCTGAGGCCCTAGCCAACAATAACTCACAGAACTCGTATTTTAGAGAACACACACATGATTCTGTGGAAAAACCTCCTCCTTTTAGAAAGAAAGAACTCTGCTTAGTGTGTGATAGTGTTTGTGTAGGGAGCATACAGAGATACGTGTTGATCTGACAAAAGCTGACGGGGAAAAGAGTCTGAATTTTGTGTTGAAGTTGAACGAAGATGTGCAATGAACCTGTGAGCTCTGAATTCGTGTCATAATTCACCATCATCTTTATTTACTGCACTAATGCTTTTGGTGGTAATAATTCATGCATAAAGCAACCGAAACTAAACTTAAAAGATTGGATCGCGTGAAGCTAGTTAAATACACGATGACAGTAACAAATCCCCAGATGTTTTCAGAAAGATAGGGGTTTCCTTTGCCCCCCGTCACATTGCACTAATCAATGAAACGAAAGTGACAGCAGTAAGCATCCATGTGCCAGCGAAGGGAAAACACCAGGTGGGTTATGCTCCAATAAAGAGCGGTTTTATTACTTAATGGTTTTAAGTCTTACACCCGACATCTGCATTGTAAGATACACACAGTCGATAGAAATCCAGAGTAGCATAAAATAAAACAGGCAAATTACGCTACACGGAGGATACAAGCCTGAAACTGCTTTCGGTGACTGACCAAATAGACCTTGCGAAATTATATTGAAAAAACAAATGTTTAATTGTCTCATCATGATGACAAAATACACATTTGGTATTCTCATCCTAATTCCTTTTGAGTAAATTATCTTTCATAAGAATAATCACCCGACGAAGACACCGATTTTTTTGTTATGTTTTTAGAGGTATCTTCATCATTCAGATCATCTTATTATCAACAGCCGGTACAACTGGCTGGACTAATGTGTTATACAAATAATTAATAGAGAATTTACCATTATTGTTTAAGTTTCAGCGTAATTCATCGGCCCCGGTTGTCAATTGGATAGTTGCTAAACGTGGTAGGAATACAATCCAAGAGGTGAGCCTTGGTCCGATTAAATCTCTCTTCAACATCACATTTGGAGGAAAGGACTTCAATGTTGTGGCTAACCGTATCCTCCAGGGGCCAAATAATATTATACAACACAGGATATTGTTTCCAGAGAGTAGTATTACCAAACCATTTATCTTTCCAGAACCGTATCTTAGACCCGTCCTTAATAGAAAAAAGACTCAAAGCGGAAGCAATTTTTCTTCACCGCCATCAGACCAGCCCAAAAGTGCGAGTCATCAGGTTTCTAAACCACCTGGAACAAAGCTTTCAAGCCGACATATTTTTATTCAAAAAGAGTTTGTCACACCTCATATTTAGTTAACAACTTGAAGAACCATTTACCTAGGAGGGATGTATTCTTGATCTCAAGATCATGGATACCTACTCCCCCGGGTCTTTGGGATGGCAGAGTAGTCTATATTTATTTTTCTTGATGTCTCCTTGCTAAAAGAATCTTGATCGAAAGTACTCCAATCTTTTAAGACTTCTTTTGACGGTTGAAAGAATAATATCATATACAATATCATATTGCTCAGTACTGAATTAATGAGAACCAATCTTCCGTTCAAGAATAACAATTTTTCTTTCCAACTGCTTAAACGTAATTGTAGTATTTCCTCGACGCTCTTCCATTCAGTATTTGTAAGTCTCTAATAACGAATCAGGATACTCAAATATCTTATGGGAAATTGGCCCTAACTTCAGCCAAATAACTTAGCGTACAGGTTAGCCTCGTCCCGAGCCTCACCAAAACAGAACAATTCACTTTTATTGAAATTTATTTTCAGACATGAAAATTGCTCAAAAGCTGAAAGTATAAATTTTAGATTTTTTTCTTTTTCGAGATCATGTTCCATAAAAAGAATCATAATACCGACATATTGATGGATAGTTAAACCACCATACACTAAATGGGGAATCACCCCTACAATTTGGCCATCAGCCTTAGCATGCTCAATCATGACATCAACATATCAGCCACTATATTGAATAGCATAGTGATAAAGGGTCGCCCTGTCTTAGCCATTTTTTGGTCTGAAAGTATTTGCTAACGTTACGATTGACTTTGATCGCAACAATATCCTTGACACAAAACTATTGACTAAAGCACACCACTCAGTCAAAAAACTTTTCATCCTTAGAGTTTGTTGGAAGAAAGACCACTTGACTTTACTAATTTTAAAATTACCCTATTCAACTTTTTCCTATATAATTCATGTATCGTCTCATGTAAGGTTACCACACCATCGAGTATGTTACGACCTTGCATAAAAGGAGTCTAAGAAGGACAAATCACATGATCAACCACTAAGTTTAGTATGATTGTAGCGACTTTGCTGAATATTTTAACACTAACATTAAGAACGCAGATCGGTCTATATTGTAGATTCATTCTGCCTCATTAACCTCAGGTAATAAAATAATCTCACCAAAATTCAGACAAAGCAAGTCAAGTTGTCCGAGTGGAAACAACTAAACAACTCCATAATATATGATTTGATAACCTCCTAGAATGTTTGGTAAAACTCATCTGGAAAGCCATCAGAACCAGGGGCCTTATCATGTTCCATTTGGAAAACTGTCTTTTTCACTTCCTCCTCCGAATAAGGAGCAGTTAAAAGGTTATTTTCCTAAACAGAAATATGGGGTACATCGTCCTTTCGGGACTCATCTAGGGAGAAGTTGCCTTATTTTGATGCCCCAAATAAATCTTTATAATAATTAATAACATATGACTTTAACTGATCATGTCCCTCGATTGTTCCCTCGTCTTGTGTTAGAGACCTAATAAATTTCTTCCTATGTTTCCATTAGCATTACTATGAAAGCATCTTGTATTCGTATCACCTTGCAAAATGAATTGGGATTTGGAACGTCGATGCCATTTCACAGAAGTCTTCCTAACTCTGTATTCGATTGGTTCTTGAGCTCAAATTAATGCACATTCAGTGGACTAACTTCTACGGATGCTTCAAGGTCAACAATGATTGATGTTAGTCATTTTTTTATTTTTAAGAATACCAGATGTGTATTGTGCCGAACCCCCAAGGTCTATGGACTTAATAGGATCCTCGTGCGTGGCATGCATGCCTTGGCTCTATTCTTCAGGCTCATGGGTTTGTCCTGTCCACTGCTGACACATCCATGTTCCTTCTTCAGCGCTCTGCGTTCACAATGTATGTGCTGGTCTATGTTGATCACATTATTCTCATTATCTTCTCAAATGCTGCTGCTAATCATTTACTGTCTCCTCTGAGTGGTGACTTTGTTGTAAAGGACGTGGACACCAGGCCTGACATATCCTATGGAGCTAATCAATCGTGTGTGTCAGTAGATTCATTGTCCCAGGGCTTCACATTGGTTAGTTGTGAAGCGTATATTACAGTATATCTGTCTCACTGCCTCGTATGGTTTGCACCTTCAGCCTGCATCGTCCCGTGATCTTTCGGCATTCTCAGATGCGGATTGGGCCAGAAATCTTGATGACAGGTGATCGACACAGGGATATGTAGTCTTCTTTGGTCCTAACTTGATCGCATGGAATGCTTGCAAATAAGCTACAGTTTCTCGTAGCAGTACTGAAGCTGAGTACAAGACAGTTGCTAATGCCACAATTAAGATCATATGGGTACAGTCTTTGTTGAAAGAATTGGAAGTCTCTCAAGCTCAGCATCGGTCCTTTGGTGTGACAACATCGGTGCAACATACCTATCATCTAATACTGTATTTCATGCATGGACGAAACACATCGAAGTTGGCTATCACTTTGTAAGAGAACATGTTGCACAGAAGTTACTCCACATCAAGTTTATCTCCTCAAAAAATCAACTTGCTGACATCTTCATGAAGCCGCTACTATAGCCTCAGCTTGTAGGAGAAAATTGCAAAAAACAACCACAATTGAGGCTAGGGTTTCAAAAAACCACCACTTTTCAAAAAAGTTTTGCAAAAAACCACCAGTCGACCCTCTAATATTTTCAAAAATCACTGATCGCCTAATTTAGTTAGGTTGACTCTGTTTTTTGACATATGGGATCTGCTGTCAGGACGAGGTGGCTCACGGTAACAGCCAGGAGGCAAACAACCGTTGCCCCCCCCCCACTCTAATTTCTTTTTATATTCTTTTGTTCATATTCCTTTTCCCCTTGCAGCCGCCTCGGTGGATCAGTTAAGAGAAGCGGCAGCAGACGCCGCCCACTCCGGCGAGGCCTTTCCGCTAGAGCCACACTCTCTCTACCGCCTTCCTCTCTTGGCGAGGACCATGTGTAGATCCATCCACACTGCCACCCGCTCTCTACTGCCGGCCTCTTCAACGAGTCTTCGCTGTCGCCCTCTCTCCAAGCGTCATCGGCGGGCGCCTCATCTCCATGGCTGACGTGCGCCCCACAAAAACCACTACTAGTAAATCGTATTGTTTTTGTGCATTGCATCATCATGACCGTATCATGCCAAATTGCATTTGAGCATCGTCATGTCATTATGCATTCGTTTGTCTAAAACTATTTTCTAAAAGCTAGTTTTGTTTTCTAAAATATTCCCCGTCTTTATTCAAATCAAAACTCCGGTCTTTTCCGGATCTTTTATTTGTCTAAAAACTATTTACAAAAGTCTAGTTTAAATTAAAAATAAAAGTTTACATTATTTTAGGAGGCAGGCCGCCGGGCCCGAAAGCCCGGCCGGCCACCTCCAAGCCCTAAACTAAAATCTAGTCTAATCCCTAACCTACCCAAACCTAATCTACCCAGCCCCAGCCAACCACCGGTCGCCACCTCACCCTGCCAACGCCACCTCACCCCACCAGCAGCCCCACGTCGCCATCTGGTCCACTCCCATCTCCACCACGCCACCAACCTCCCCTGCCGACCCACCCCGCAAGCAGCACACGCACATCCACGCTCCTTTGCCCACCAACCGCGACCCGCCCCACCCCGTGGGTCCCACCCCCACCGACGCTCCACTCCCACGTCTTCCCCGCCTATCGCCATCGCCGCCCCGCGATCTCCTCGACCCCTGCCGCCTCGAGCTCCCGCGAGCCGCCACAGACGTGACCCCGCCGCCGCCCTCCTCCGTTCCGTCCTCGCCCGCCGCGCCACGCACCACGAGCCCGAGCCGCCATCGACTTCTCGCTCACCGTCCCCGTCTCCTCCTTCCCCGACCGCTTCGAGCCGAGCCTCGCCGCCGGACCCCTTCACCGATGACCCGAGCTCGTCCGCGGCGCCCCGTTGCCGCGTTCTTCTGCTCCGGCCGCCTCCGCCGCCACCTACGCCCCTCGCCTCCTCGAGGGACCCCGCCAAGCACGCGGCGGCCTCGTCCTCACCAAGCCGTGTTCGCCCGCGGACGCATCGAGGCCCCGTCTCCCTCCTCCTCTCGCCCCGTCGCCGGCCTGCGTCCTCTGTTCCCGGACCGACTCGATCTCACCCCGCCACCGCTGGCCTGCGCCCGCCCCTGCCTCTGGCCGAGCTCCGGCGCCGTGGCCTCCACCTGTGTCTGCCGGCCACGACCCCCATCCGCGACCGCCTCAAGCTCCTCCGGCGTCTCTCAACATCGCTGCGCACGGACGCGCCCTTCTACTACCTTGACGGTCGTTGACCTGCTCTCCTCGACCTTCCCCTGTGATAGTCTGCCACCCGAGCACGCCATCTGTAGTATCTGCGGCCCCTGCCAGTTCACCGGTGCGCCCCCAAGTCCGACGGTCTCAGGAATTGACGCCCCACCCGCGAGCCTGCATTACCACTGCTTTTTGCACCTCTGTTTTATCTCATCACCTACCAGCTTGGGCATGTTCCATCGCGTGCGCGTATCTGCAGATATTGTTGCCCGCAGGTGTGCTGCTCTAGAAGTTTTACTTCTGCCCTTGATGTGGTGCCTTGTGGCGATGTCTCAGTGGACATGCCTTCTACTACGGTAGCTCGGATACCATCGACAAGCTCTTCCGCAGAGAAACGAATGCCCAATGTTGGGGTCGACAAGATCATCTCATCGACAGGACCGATCCGATGCCGAACCAAGATCTCCACGGACCCATCAAGATCTCCGTCACCGAACCCTCGAGGCCTTCCACACGGAGCACCGAGAACTCCTTCCCGAACACCAAGGTCGTCGACACGGATACGCCAAGTTCTTCCTCTCGGACCCGAAGATGCCGAGACCCGGGACGCCAAGGTCTCCGCCGTGAAACGACAAGACCGACGACACGACCCGACGACCGCGGATGCGACAAGATCGTCCCTCGGACGTCAAGTTCTTCAACCCCGAGGACTGATCCATCAGAACGCCAAGACCTCCGTCCGAACTCGAGTTCTTTGTCACATGCGACAAGATCTACTTCCGTTGTCCGAGACCGATCCCCGTCGAACCCTGTCGAACTCCGAACCCCCGGATCCCAAGATCTTCCGAACCCTAAAGTGTGATCCCCTTTTCCGAGACCTCTATTTTATAATATATAACATATATCTTGATGCATACTAAATGGCTCATGCTTGCATACATTATGGTTATTGGGGGTATTCTATCGATTCATCTAATAAATACATATGGAGACTATATGCGGACTATTTTAGTCTTATATATCATCTCCATTTAAATTGGTGTAGCGAACCGATGCCATGTTCTGTCTTGTTAAGACAACATTTAAATTGCAGGGTAGTTAAATAACTTGAACCGGGTAATTAATTGTCAGGATCCCGGTTCCGCTTAATATTGCCTAATTGCACCGCATCTGCATCGTATCATAAGCATGCCGGATCTTCTGCCGTAGTATTAAATATTGCATCCGGTGTTTCTTCTAGTGTTTGCTTCTTCGTGGACTAGGCCGATGAGTGAATGCGAGTATCGACAAGTTCTCCGGATATGAACCTTCGGCAGTGTTTCCTAGGCGAGCATCTCTCCCCCTTCTACCTATTTTGCATTTATAGTCTTTATTTCCTCCTGTTGATCTATTGCTATCCGTGTTGCGATGCTTTAGTTCCGTACCTGATATATCCCGTGCAGCCTCTATATTGCTTTGGACACCTCCTGTTACCTGAGTTTGGTAGATAGCTGGCCTTGCAAGTCGTAGTTGCTTGCTCAGGTGCGATCTCGTGTTGTCCAGTACCACAGTTGTTGGAATGGTGGCAGATGTTTATGGTGGAGATGATCATGACTTTAAATACAACTATTAAAATGCTAGATATAACTAATGCAGAGGCATAGGTAGGCAATAGATATTATTTGGTTCTTTCACGCTCACTTGTGTCCCGTAGGACTCCGAGTACTTGATACCTGTTCCTTGATTTTTCGCACTATCCACATCCGGAAAGCCTTATGGACCCCCCTGAGCCAGAGCTTGATTCATTTATATTTCTTGGGGCCACAAACTAGTTTGGGGTTTTATTACTATCCTGTACTTATGCCATGTTACTGCTTTATTTACAATTGTGCGTGGAGCACCTGTACTGTTTAGGATCGTGACACGTTTTCGCTGTATCGACAAGCCCAATCACAGTTTTGGGTTCCCAGTCGTTTACAACCATCCACACAAACCCTGGGTCCGTTCCGAAGCCGGCCAACTTCGTTGCGGGTAGCTTAGTGGGGTGGCCCCCTGAAATATTTCTGAATCCTGTGATCGCTTTGTCGTGAATGCCTCATTGGGTTTTGAGTTGGTTTTTCCGAGGTTGATCGAGTGTGTGTTGCTATTTGTGCACCCCTACAGGGTAAAACTTTCTGAAAGCCGTGTCCGCGGTTATGGACGACTTGGAGCATAGTATCTCGATCATAGACAAGCATAACTAAAGTAGTGCTATAAACTTGACTTAATATGTGACTAGTAATCAGCTCAATTATAACGGAATGGTTATTAAAAATGCCAACAACTGGTGGATCTTGGTCGTATCGTGTTCTGATATACCTGCCTAGTAAGTATTACAACTCCAATGGAATGTGATAAAAGTGCTAACAACTGCTGGGTTTTGGGATTCCTCAGGACAATTATATCTGACTAGTAAATGTTCCAACTACAACGGAATGGTGATTAAAACTGCCCACTACTTATGCTTCAGGATGACTCATGCTAGCTATATCTGAATAGTAAGTGCTGCAACTATAATGGAAAGATTAAATAAAACTGCCAACCGTGTGAGTATCCTCGGCTTAACTTACTCGTTTGGTCTCGAGGGGGAATACCAGGATGGGTTTGTTTGGTGCTAACTTCAGGTTAGATCCAAATAGGTCTTTCTTATCCCTCTCTAATAACCGCCAGATGTATTCAGTCTCTATAGGTTGTTTAGTGCCGCTGCGCTGCCGCTTCAGCCCACCATACCTATGTAGGCGAGAGCCGCCGAATTCTAGCCTCGCCGTGTACTGGCCTCAGTACTGACGCTCCTCTTTTTTCCTTTGCCCTTTGTCGGCACCCCTTTTGTTTTAGCAGGTTTGACATCGTTAGCAGGGTTACCCTTCCGGCTTGGCCTAGGCAGGGTTATGGACGCCATTGGTTATTCTTCAGGGCTCTTAGCCCCATTTGCATCTTGTCCGTAGTCGGACGCCCTATCGTTTTCAAGGTGATTTGGATCTTTGTATTGTATATCTGAATTCTTGACTCAGGGAGTTGCTGTTGAATATATATCTGTTCTGTGGGTCCCATCGAGGACTGTTGTGTAATGTTATTACTTTGTTTTCCACCCGCACGAAAGTGCCTAGTGGGCGTCCGTGAATCGTTTCTATGCGGGTTTGGCGGAAAGGGCTAAAACTTGCATAGGGCCGATTTGAGGGTGTTACAGCCGAGAGGGTGCTGCTGGACTCGGGTCACTGTGGGCTCCCCTCCATGAAGATCGTGGCATGATCCTCCAGATCATGGTGCTCTGCCTCCATACCCCATGAACCAACATCTACATCTGCCACCGCCATCGCCTTCGTCATGGTCACGCAGAGACAAATCTTAGGTTGGCATTGCCGGCGCTCACGAGGATGAGCTCGCAGCTACTATGAGGGATGCGGACGTGATGGTAAGCTCCTCGTGTTGCACATTAGTCTGAGCATGTGTGAGGTAGCGCGCCATGAACGATGATGGCAGTCAACGACGAGGGCCCGTGGAGCCACCCAGTTTGCCCGCCAAAAGCTCCTCTCATGTGCTCGCGATCCACCCACTTTCCCATGGCTCCAAACCAAGCTCTTCTCTGTTGCTTGTTTCCTAGCTTGCATGTGGCGTTGTTCGGTGTGCTACTCGGCTCGAGGATGCGAGGTCTTTCCCCGAGAGACGGAAGTACGGGCGCAATTGCTAGCTCTGTCACCGAATAAGTGAAGTTAGCTTCCCTCGCGAGATAGAACTTGGGTAGGAAGAACGTGAGAGAGAGCGTGGCCCCAAATGCGCGCCCCCGCTGTCTGTCATGTCAGCATCGGTGTCCACTTATGCCCGCCAAAGGCCACTCTGGCCAAGGATGCCACAATAACCTGCACGTCTCGCTCGTCCCAGACACCGGCCGTTCCCCTAGGCGCCTCCCCCATGGTTCCCGGTGGCTCTGGATCCCTAAGGTGGGTGGACATGGTGGAAGAGGCCTCCTCCGACAGCGACTCGATGAGGTCCTACAGTGACGTCGTCTGCGATGGCTCCTCTTCCCCGTGCCGATCGCCGACCCCTGCGGCCCCCTCCCCCGTTGCCTTGCCGAGGCTTGCAAGGTCGTCCTCGCTCCTAGCTTTGTTGGTGGTGGGGACGGATGGCTCTCCTCGTAGCCGCTTTGAGGTGGGCGAATCCTCTCGCGCCGGAGCCTGGAGGAATGTGGGACGACAGTAGAAGCTTCAATGTCAAGGCCTCCTCCCATCCAACGTGCTACTATTGGGCCTGCCTGCGGACCTTACTGGCGTCTTTTTCAACTACCTGCGTCTAGACTACATCGTGAGCACCTGCACGAAGGATGTCATCTACCTACATTGTAAGGGCAAGGGACACATCACGTGGCAGTGCTCCAAACTGCACAGTGGGCAGGCTACATCATGGCCACTCCTGCAAGGTGGTCGCTTGCCAGTCGAGGTGCGACTGGCTCAAGAGCGTGGGATATTGCGTGCAATGGTCCAGGAGCACATCGACTTCCACACCATGGCCGAACCAGAGCGGGCACCACAAGGAGTGGCTATGGCCATGCACACGCTGACTTCCCCGCCTTCTCCGGCACGGGAGATGGAGAGCTAGCCCACGCACAGGCGGGTGGCACCCTAGCCGGCAATCCAACAGTGGGAAAGTGGGCGCACTACACAAGTTCGGCTGATCCATGAAAGGCTAGGGCTTCACGTGCAGCACAAGGCAACATGTGGTGCAGGTGCCGAGCCGGTCGACGGCGCGTCGGAGGGATGTGCCTCTGGGATTCGGATCAACTCCACCTCTCTCCGGGGAACCACAACAGATGACGGCACGGACGTGGGCTAACCGAGCAACAAGATGATCGTGGATGGCTGTTTCATCTACCGTACACTGGAGGTGGATGCGGCAGAGCAGGCACTCAGGTGGAGCGTTATTGTGACCATCTCCGGTGCCCGCAGTGATGGGGTTTGTTGCATGGAAAACAAAAAGTTTACTACGGTTGCAACTACCAAGATCGAATCTAGGAAACACTTGTAACAGTTTCAGATGGACTCACCCTCGAAGACCATAAAGCGGGATAACGTTCCCGCAAACAAACGTGGCTATTGTAGAGTGTACACGACCGTCCCCAAGGACGCGATGACCAACGATGTGCCTCCGTGATCGGTCACACATATGGTGTGCCGACGACTTCCTTCCCTCGCTCCATCTCGGTAGCGGAAGTAGGGGATCCTAGGGAACTCTGCCATCACTACGACATGGTGATGTTGGTGGTGGAGAAGACCTTGAGCAGGGGTTCTCCTAAGCTTCGTTCTCGTGACAATGGACAAGGCTAGAAAGGGGAGGAAGATGCCAACCAAAGGGCATATGAGAGGAGAAGGATGAGTGCGTGTGAGAGAGGAGCTCCACCCCACCTTTTATATGGGAAGGGGGGCTACCCCTTGCCATGGATGGAGGCGAAGAGGGGTGCCCCACCTCTCCCTCATTCATGTGAGTGGACTCTCCACTCACCAAAATAGAATCTCCACTTTCTCATGTTTAATCTCCACTCAAAATCAAGAGTCATGCAATTAAAAACTCCTTTTTAATTCACTTGATTTAATGCCACCCATTCAATGAACACTTCATTTAATAAGTACTTCATTTAATGAACATATTGATAATTCAATCCTAGGTAATATTCCAATACACTGAAACTATTTTGGCAGATTTATTAGAACAATTCCTACACTGTCCAGTATTTGCTCCGGTGTTTCCTATCCACTCAAATGCGCCGACTACCCTTAAGTGTGTCTCCCTACGGGTTCGTGAACTTTGTGTACATGATCGAGACACTCTCCGATCAATAATCATTAGAGGGGCCTAGAGATCCATAATGACTCCCACCAGCTCAATCGATAAACTAGTGACCGCGTGAACCTTATTCGTAGTAACCAATTCCTTTTGTCTCGCGATATTTTACTTGTCCGAGATCCAATCATTTGGTATCATCCATACCTAGTTTTTTCTTGTTACTGATAAGTACTCTTTTTATTGTTCCCATGATATAACATTTTTAGTGATAGTTATCACTTGCTAGCAAGCTATGTTAATGTGGTATCACCGAGAGGGCCCTGAGTATATCTCTCCAGCATCAGGATGGACAAATCCCACTCTTGATCCACGAGCCTCAACTAACACTTTCCAAGTATCTGATGACATCTTTATAATCACCCTGTTATGGTGTGACGTTTGATATAATCAAAGTACTCTTCCAGAGTCAGTGATTGACGTGATCTCATGGTCTAAGGATTATGGTTACTTTGAATGATATAGCAATATGAACTTGAGGACATGATCATATTGCTAATTCTACTCTGGGTGAATGTTCATCATATCATTCTATAATGACATGACCTTGTTATTAACAACATCCAATGTTCATGATCAGGAAACCTTGATCAACAATTAATCAACAAGCTAGTGTAATGAGATGCATCACTAGGAACCTGTTCTTTTGTTTATTAAGCACACATGTATTACATTTCCTTTTAACACAATTATAGCATGAGAAATAAATATCTATTATAAATCTGGAATAAGATAATAACCATTTATTATTGCCTCTTGGGCATATTCCTTTTAATCTCCCAATTGCACTAGAGTCATAATATAGTTTTACATAATTATGAATCTAACACCCATAGCGTTCTGGTGTTGGTCTTCTTTTGCCTTTGAGAGAGATTTAGTCAACGGATCCGCAATGTTCAAATTCGTATCTACTTTGCAAATCTCTATATCGCCATCCTGGACATGTTCCCGGATGGAGTGATAATGACACTTGATATGCTTGGAATTCTTGTGAGACCTTGGTTCCTTAGCATTGGCTATGGCACCATTGTTGTCACAATAGATAACCACGGGATCCAAAGAACTTGAAACCACACCTAGTTCGGAAATGAAATCCTTCATCCAAACTGCTTCCGCCACTGCTTTTGAAGCAGAGATATACTCCGCCTCCATTGAAGATCTTGCCACCACAGGTTGCTTGGAACTCCTCCAACTCACCACTGCTCCAATCATAAGAAATACATATCCGGATTGTGACTTAGAGTCATCTGGATTGGTATCGAAGCCAACATCGACGTAACCCTTTGTGACGAGCTCTTCTTCACCGCCATGGATGAGAAACATGTATTTAGTTCTTCATAAGTACTTAGAGCATCTCCACTCGGGTTCCTAGGAAGGCATTGCCAGGGAGATTTTTTTGTCTAGTCGCATTCCTAGGACGCCGAATTCGTCCTGATTTGGCCCAAATTTCATCCAGCGTTCCCAAGGCACTAGGAACCGCCTGGGAACGCTGGATGCCGCGAAAAATAGGTGGCCCAACCCTGTCGGTGAGACAACCCCATTCCCCGCCCCGACTCGGCTCTCCCATGGTAGAGAGCTTTCGTCGCCACCATGACATCACCGGTGAGGTCCCACCATGCCAAGACGAAACCACGCCTGTAGATAGGTCCGCCGCCTCCACCGCATCCTTTCCCCTCCGCCTAGGCCTTGTTTTGTTGTCCCAACTTTGCTGTAGCTTGGCTTCGTCCTGAGCTCCCGCCACCTCGCATGTGAAGTGTTCAGCATTTTTCCCGTTTGACCATGGAATCTGATGACGAGGAGATGTGCGCCCTATTGCTGGAGGAAGAGACCCTGGCAGCTGCCGAAGATGAAGAGCACATGTAGATCATTGCCTCCTTGGCTCGGCTATACACGCATACTACAATGCCGAAGCATGGAGGCTTGACAAAGGGTCGCCACAAGTGTAAAGCAAGGTAGTGAGTGGAGGGCGATTGCATGCTTTACGCCGACTACTTCGCCGACGAGCCTCTACACAAAGAGGCCGTGTTTTGGCGCTATTTCAGGATGAGCCAGAAACTCTTCCTCAACATCGTGCATGCCATCCGGGAGTTCGACCCCCATTTCGTATGCAAGAAGGACTGCACCAGTATGGTAGGGTTTTCCTCACTGCAAAAGTGCACAATGGCAATGAGGTTACTTGCATACGGAGCTCCGGGATACAGTGTCGATGACTATTTCCGCATGTTCGAGTCCATCGCCATTGATTGCTTGTTAAAGTTCTACAGGGTAGTGATTGCATTGTATGGGACATAGTACTTGATAACACCCAATGTTGAAGACACTGCATGGATCCTCACAGTCAATGAAAGTAGAGGATTTCCTCGAATGCTTGGAAGCATCGACTGCATGCATTGGCACTTGAAGAAGTGTCCATTTTCTTGGCAAGGAATGTACAAAGGCCACAAAGGAGGTTTGAAATGGATCGTATGGGCACCTAGAGGGGGGTGAATAGGTGCTACACTAATTTTTAATTCTTTTTCAATTTTAGGCTTAGCACAAAGGGTAAATTCTCTAGATAAACTATTAGGTGGAATTTCCCTATATGCAACCCTATCTACTAGCGAGTAAAGAGCGAGTGGAAGAGGAGCGGGTAAACCGAAGTGAAGCACGCGGAGACACAGGATTTGTTTGACTGCAGTTCCTTCCTTGTTAAGGGAAGTACGTCTACGTTGGAGGGGTGGGCGGTACTAAGACCACCACGCCACAAAAGGTCTCACCCTGTTCTCCGATGGATCTCGCCACAAAAGGCCTGATCCACCTTTCCACTATAG
The DNA here is from genome assembly GCA_910589775.1 of Avena eriantha. Lineage (NCBI taxonomy): Eukaryota > Viridiplantae > Streptophyta > Magnoliopsida > Poales > Poaceae > Avena > Avena eriantha. The sequence goes on along the minus strand of OU342741.1, from coordinate 156,920,805 downwards.
GTACCCTTCGAGGCGGGCACCAACGCCTTTACACAACTAGCGGGGCAACAACACCACAACAAGTTGGAGGCTCCCGAAATGACAACAAGCTGCCACAAGAACAAAGTTATCAAATACAATAAACAAGATCTAGGTATTGACAAGAATACTAGATCAGGGATTTCTCAAAGTGAATGGAGAGGAGTTGAAGCGCTTGATTCTTGATGATGATGATGAACTTCTCCTCCATCAATTCCCCCAAAGATCAAGACCTTCGGGTGGTTGAAGTGGGAGATCGAGAATGAGAGCTCTTGCACAATGTCTCGACAATTTCGAATGAATCAAGTGTTCTGAACGTTGGGGAAGAAGGGGTATTTATACCCCCTTCAGAAACCAGCCGTTGGACACTTTGGGGGCCAGATTATCCGGCCCAAGTGAGGGCCGGATTATCCGGTCTGGGGAAAACACAGCCCTAGACTCGGAATATCCGGCAGATAATCCGCCCCGTGTGGCATCCCGCTAAAACCACTACTAGAAAATCGCTGTGTTTTTGGTGCATTGCATCATCATGACCGCATGTTCATGTCATCATGCCACATTGCATTTGAGAATCATCATATCATCATGCATATTTTTTTATCTAAAACTATTTTCTAAAAACCTATTTTGTTTTCTACATTATCCCCTTTCTTATTCGAAGTATAACCCGGTCTCTCCAGATATTTGGTCTGTCTAAAATATAGTGGAAATTTTTTGTTTTAAAAATAAATAAATAAAACATATTTTATAAGGCTCCTGGGAGGCAACCCAGCCCGTAGGCCAGGCCACCTACTACCCGGCAGTCCAAAACAACCTAGTCCTAGCCCATCTAACAACAAACGCTAAACTAACTAAACCCTAACCACACCCATCCATCACCCTACCAAACCTAGACGTAGCCGCCACTCCTTTCCGCTGCGGGCAACACACGCGCGCGCATTTGCTGATACGATGCGACGCAGCAACATGCTAACAATCACCTACCGCGACCCACCCTGCAGCACATGCTACAGACGCGGTCAAACCAAGCTCCACCCCGTCGCACACAACCGCCGCAGTGCCAGCCCTGGTCCCACCACCTTTTCCGTGGCAGTCCGCGATCCCGCGCTTGCTCGCGTGTACCGCACCAAGCCGCACGAACACATCGCCCCGCGTACCCGCCCGTGTACGCACGCCATCCCCCAGCACCCCTGGCCATCGTGACCGACAACCCCGGCCCCACCTACCCCTCTCTCTCTTCCCCGACCCGGTCAACACGCAAGCCTCGCACGCTCCCGTCCCTCCCCATGCCTCTTCTCCCTCGCAGAAAACCGCATCCACCGCCGCCGCCAGGGAGAGCCCCGCTCGATCCCCATGGTGCCATTGCTGCCGCGTTCGTGGGCCGCTGAACCCGATGCTTCTCTCCCCGTCCGCGAACCCCGAGCACCACCGGCCGCCGTTTCCGCGTCGCCTTTGCTCAGAGAGCCGCGCCACCATGGCGCCCCTCCTTGTCGACCGAAGACCGTGCCCGGCGCCGTCCGACCTCTCCATCTCCTCAAGCCCGCCGCTCGAGCCTAGCCGTCCTCGACCCCTGGTCCGCAGCTCCGCCGTCGCTTCTAGCGCTCACAAGCTCCGCCGCCATGGTCGACGTGCCCTCTCCTCTGCGGCTCTACAGAGCTACGTCACCCCGAGCCCTCCCCGGCCACCGTCCTTGGCCTCCACCTGCCTATGCCCCGACCCTCTCGCGCCGCCGCGAGCAAGCTCGACCACGCCTGGCCTCCTCTGGACCAAGCCACCATGGGCGCTCGCATCTCGGCCACGTATGCACGCCGGCAGTGGCCCCCTCCTACGGCGCCACCTGCGCTACCAGCCGCTTCCCCTGGCCTCGCCAAGTTCGCCGGTCCCGCGGCCCCTTCGCCGTCCTCGACCACCACCCATCCGCGCCTCGAGCGTGGCCCCTGCACGCCTCCGTCAGGCCTCGCCCAAGCTCGTCACCGATCGCTGCAAGGTCGTCCGCACCGGCCTACTCTCTGAAGCACGACCATGCTAGGCGTCCTCCTCTTCGATCTTCTCACAAAGCTCTTGCTAAGGGCGCATGGGCTTTGATCTGCTACCTCACGACTCCACTACCCCGATGAAGATTTCAATTCCTGGCAGTCTTTTGTTTCACCGAGCTAATAAAGCTGCTGACATCCATGTTTTGCCTCCCCGTCAGGGTTTCTTTTGATCTGCTTCTACCAGTGTGGTTCCCCGATCCAGGTTGTAGAGCTGATCGACAAATGAGGGGGTGACCAATTGGTCCTTCTGCGTACTCCTGCAGTCCTCTCGATAGACAAGAGCTTCAAGGTTAAGATAGACCGTCTTCGTGGCACATCAAGTTCCATATCAACAACATGTCCGAACCGAGACAACCACGTCGAGAACCTGAAGGCCTTTGATGTGGGACCGCCATGTTCTCCCCACGGATCCTGAAGCCCGATCACGGAATCCAAAGGCCGACCCCGCCAAGACCGAACCCTCGGAACGACAAGTTCTCCATCCCGGAACGGCAAGACATTCTCCTTCTCGGATCCGATGGCCGAGACCCTGGGGACCGATTCTGCCAAGACCGAACCCCATCGACCCCAAGATCGCCGCTACCCTAATGTGATTCTCTTTCTGAGACCCCTATTTTTATAATGATATATACTTGTTGCATATTAAAACGAACATGCTTGCATACATATTGTGGGTGTTTGGGGGTATTTCGATGATACACCTAAATTAAATATGGAGTCCATATGCGGGATTTTCTAGTCTTATATTGGCTCCATTTAAATTTGTGTAGCGAACCGACATGTTTTGCCTTGCTAATTCAACATTTAAATTGCAGGGTATCTATACAACATGAACCTTATAATTAATTGTCTGGACCCCGGTTCCGCTTAATATTTCCTAATTACATCGCATCTTGGCCATGTCATACATCATACATGCATCATGTCCGATCTTCTGCCGTAGTATTAAATAGTGCATCCGGTGTTTCTTCTAGTGCTTTGGTTCTTCACGGCTTAGGCCGTTGAGTTGATGCGAGTATCAACAAGTCCTTCGGATAATGTATCTTCGACTGTGTTTCCCCGGCGAGCATTCTCCCTCTTTCTACCTATTTTGCATTTATAGTCTTTACTTCCTCCTGTTGATCTATTGCTACCCGTATTGCGATGCTTTAGTTTCCGTGCACCATTTATATTCCTTGCAGCCCCCCTATATTGCCTTGGACACATCCTATTGCCTAGTGTTTGATAAATAGTCGGCCTTGCGAGTCATAGTTGCTTGCTCAGGTGCTGCTTCTCGTCGTTGTTGTTCCACCGTTATTGGAAGGTTGACACATGCTTAATGGTGGAGATGATCATGACTTTAAATACAACTATTAAATTGCTAGATGTAACTAATGCAGAGGCATCCGTGGGCAATAGATGTTATTTGGTTCTTCCACGCTCACTTGTGTCCCGTAGGACCCCGAGTACTTGATACCTGTTCCTTCACTATCGCACTATCCGCATGTGGGACCATGAATCCCCTTAGCTAGAGCTTGATTCATTTCTTATTTCTTGGGGCCACAAACTAGTTTGGGGCTTTATTACTATCTTGTACTTATGCCATGCTTTACTTCTTTATTTAAGATTGTGCGTGGAGCACCTGTACTGTTTTGGATCGTGCCACGTTTTCGCGGTATCGACAAGCCTAGTCACACTTTCGGGTTCCCAGTCGTTTACAGCCGTCATCACAAACCCTGGGTCCGTTCCGGAGCCGGCCAACTTCGTTGGGGGTAGCTTAGTGGGGTGGCCCCCTGAAATATTTTATGAATCCTGTGATTGCTTTGTCGTGAAAGCCTCGTTGGGTTTTGATTTGGTTTTTCCGAGGTTGATCGTGTGTGTGTTGCTATTTGTGCACCCCTGCAGGGTAAATCTTTCTAAAAGCCGTGTCCGCGGTTATGGACGACTTGGAGCATAGTATCTCGATCATAGACAAGGATAACTAAAGTAGTGCTATAAATTTGACTTAATATGTGACTAGTAATCAACTTCACTACAATGGAATGGATAATAAAAGTACCAACAACTGGTGGAACAGGGGTGTATCGTGTCATGTTATACCTGCCTAGTAAGTATCCTAACTCCAATGGAATGAGATAAAAGTGCCAACAGCTGCTGGGTTTGGGTGTCACATGCTTATTGTATCTGACTAGTAAGTACTGCACCTACAACTGAATGGTTAACTAAAACTGCCCACTACTTATGCTATCAGGATGACTCATGCTATCTATATCTGACTAGTAAGTGCTTCAACTATAATGGAATGAATAAAACTGCCAACTGTGTGAGTTTCTCGGTTTGACTTCCTCGTTTGGTCTCGAGGGGGAATACCAGGATGGGTATGTTCGGTGTTAGTATCAGGTTGGATCTGGATAGGTCTTTCTTATCCCTCTCTAATAGCCGCCAGTTTTACTGAGTCTCTATAGGTTGTTTAGTGCATGCTTCGCTGCCGCTTCAGTCCACCATACGCATGTAGGCGAGAGCCGCCGAAATCTAGCCTCACCGTGTACTGGCCTCAGTACTGATGCTCCTCTTTTTCCTTTGCCCTTTGTCGGCGCCCCTTTTGTTTTAGCAGGTTTGAGATCGACGTCGTTAGCAGGGTTACCCTTCCGGCTTGGCCTGGGCAGGGTTATGGACGCCATTGGTTATTCTTCAGGGCTCTTAGCCCCATTTGCATCTTGTCCATAGTCGGACGCTCTATCGTTTTCAAGGTGATTTGGATCTTTGTATAGTATATATGTATTCTTGACTCATGGAGTCGTTGTTGTATATATATGTTCTGTGGGTTCCATCGTGGACTAATGTGTGATGGTATTACTGCGTTCTCCACCTGCACGCAAGTGCCTGGTGGGCGTCCTTGAATCGTTTCTATGCGGGTTTGGCGGGAAGCGCTAAAACTTGCATAGGGCCGATTCGAGGGTGTTACAGAGTGGTATCAGAGCTTAGCAGTTACGATACCCCACTGGTCCAGCCTGTAGGATAACCTAGCTAACAGCCGAAGTAGAGTGTCAAAACTATTTTGGAAAAATCGGTTGGATAGATCTGATTAGGTCTACTTTTACTCCTTATCCCTCTGCTATTCTCCCTCTGCTATTCTCCTCTTACCTTTGTGTGTTTTAAATATGCTCTCTTACCTTTCTTCAAGTCCAGGATTTCTCGTGGATTGGGTTTCCATCGTACCTTCAGGGTTTCGCTTCCTCCTTTGGCAACGGTGTTTCTACCTCCGGACTTCATGCTATCTGAGCGATCCTTTATCTGCGGTACCATTCTTTGTTCCTTGTTTGTGCCTTCCGGTGTTTTCTGACACGACGACATCATCTACGCCAGATCCGATGCCGAGCCTGCATCACTCCTTTGTTCCGAACCTCGATTGTCGAGATCTTCAGTCTGATTCCAAGAATGGTTGCACGCTTTTCTACTGATTGTGTGGAGTAATAGTTTGGGTGCGTGATGGATTGGCCCCCATGCCGACTACTCACTCTATTTGCTCGTGTACATTGAAGTGGATGAGAATGCATCGGTTCTCTCTTTATATTGAAGTTAGAGGTGGCTTTATTTATGGATACCTTTACCTTCGTCCTTTGTTTCCCGGAGTGTTCTCTCGACGATCACGGACAACGACCTCGTGTTAGTGGTGTCGCGAGCATCTACACGAAGCGAGAAGATTTAGATCGCCGACCTTCTTCCCGGTACCACGAGGCGGATCTCGAGGGCGAGATCCCTTGTTAGTGGTGTCGAATTGTGGCATCCCGGTAAAACCACTACTAGAAAATCGCTGTGTTTTTGGTGCATTGCATCATCATGACCGCATGTTCATGTCATCATGCCACATTGCATTTGAGCATCGTCATATCATCATGCATATTTTTTTATCTAAAACTATTTTCTAAAAGCCTATTTTGTTTTCTACATTATCCCCTTTCTTATTCAAAGTATAACCCGGTCTCTCCGAATCTTTGGTCTGTCTAAAATCTACTGGAAAAATGTTTTGTTTTAAAAATAAATAAATAAAACATATTTTATAAGGCTCCGGGGAGGCAACCCAGCCCGTAGGCCAGGCCACCTACTACCCGGCAGTCCAAAACAACCTAGTCCTAGCCCATCTAACAGCAAACCCTAAACTAACTAAACCCTAACCACACCCATCCATCACCCTACCAAACCTAGACGCGGCCGCCACTCCTTGCCGCTATGCGCAACACACGCGCGCGCATTTGCCAACACGATGCGACGCAGCAACACGCTAACACACCACCTACCGCGACCCACCCTGCAGCACATGCTACAGACGCGGTCAAACCAAGCTCCACCCCGTCGCCCACAACCGCCACAACGCCAGCCCTGCTCCCACCACCTTTTCCGTGGCAGTCCGTGATCCCGCGCTTGCTCGCGTGTAGCGCACCAAGCCACACGAACACGTCACCCCGCGTACCCGCCCGCGTACGCACGCCATCCCCCAGCACCCCTGGCCATCGTGACCGACAACCCCGGCCCCACCTACCCCTCTCTCTCTTCCCCGACCCGGTCAACACGCAAGCCTCGCATGCTCCCGTCCCTCCCCATGCCTCTTCTCCCTCGCAGAAAACTGCATCCACCGCCGCCGCCAGGGAGAGCCTCGCTCGATCCCCATGGTGCCGCCGCCGCCGCGTTCGTGGGCCGCTGAACCCGATGCTCCTCGCCCCGTCCGCGAACGCCGAGCACCACCGGCCGCCATTTCCGCGTCGCCTCTGGTCAGAGAGCCACGCCACCGTGGCGCCCCTCCTCGCCGACCGAAGACCGTGCCCAGCGCCATCCGACCTCTCCATCTCCTCAAGCCCGCCGCTCGAGCCCGGCCGTCCCCGACCTCTGATCCGCAGCTCCGTCGTCACTGCTAGCGATCGCAAGCTCCGCCGCCATGGTCGACGTGCCCTCTCCTCTGCGGCTCTGCAGAGCTATGTCATCCCGAGCCCTCCCCGGCGCCCCGTTCCTCGTCGCTCCGGCCACCGTCCTTGGCCTCCACCTGCCTATGCCCCGACCCTCTCGTGTCGCCGCGAGCAAGCTCGGACATGCCTGGTCTCCTCTGCACCAAGCCACCATGGACGCTCGCATCTCGTCCACGTATGCACGCCGGCAGTGCATCCCCCTCCTACGGCGTCGCCTGCGCTACTAGCCGCTTCCCCTGGCCTCGCCCAGTTCGCCGGCCCCGCGGCCCCTTCGCCGTCGTCGACCACCACCCATCCGCGCCCCGAGCGTGGCCTCTGCACACCTCCGTCAGGCCTCGCCCAAGCTCGTCACCGATCGCTGCAAGGTCGTCCGCACCGGCCTACTCTTTGAAGCACGAGCGCGCTAGGCATCCTACTCTTCGATCTGCTCACGAAGCTGTTGCTAAGCGGGCATGGGCTTCGATCTGCTACTTCACGACTCCACTGCCCCGATGAAGATTTCAATTCCTGGCAGTCTTTTGTTTCACCGAGCTAATAAAGTTGCTGACATCCATGTTTTGCCTCCCGTCAGGGTTTCTTTTGATCTGCTTCTACCAGTGTGGTTCCCCGATCCAGGTTGTAGAGCTGATCGACAAATGAGGGGGTGACCAATTGGTCCTTCTGCGTACTCCTGCAGTCCTCTCGATAGACAAGAGCTTCAAGGTTAAGATAGACCATCTTCATGGCACATCAAGTTCCATATTGGCAACATGTCCGAACCGAGACAACCACGTCGAGAACCTGAAGGCCTTCGATGTGGGATCGCCATGTTCTCCCCACGGATCCTAAAGCCCGATCTCGGAATCCAAAGGCCGACCTGGCCAAGACTGAACCCTTGGAACGACAAGTTCTCCATCCTGGAACGCCAAGACATTCTCCTTCTTGGATCCGATGGCCGAGACCCTGGGGGCCGATTCCGCCAAGACCGAACCCCATCGACCCCAAGATCGCCGATACCCTAATGTGATTCCCTTTCCGAGACCCCTATTTTTATAATGATATATACTTGTTGCATATTAAAACGAACATGCTTGCATACATATTGTGGGTGTTTGGGGGTATTTCGATGATTCACCTAAATTAAATATGGAGTCCATATGCGGGCTTTTCTAGTCTTATATTGGCTCCATTTAAATTTGTGTAGCGAACCGATGCCATGTTTTGCCTTGCTAATTCAACATTTAAATTGCAGGGTATCTATACAACATGAACCTTATAATTAATTGTCTGGACCCCGGTTCCGCTTAATATTGCCTAATTGCATCGCATCTTGGCCATGTCATACATCATACATGCATCATGTCTGATCTTCTGCCGTAGTATTAAATAGTGCATCCGGTGTTTCTTCTAGTGCTTTGGTTCTTCGCGGATTAGGCCATTGAGTTGATGCGAGTATCGACAAGTCCTTCGGATAATGTATCTTCGACTGTGTTTCCTCGGCGAGCAGTCTCCCTCTTTCTACCTATTTTGCATTTATAGTCTTTACTTCCTCCTGTTGATCTATTGCTACCCGTATTGCGATGCTTTAGTTTCCGTGCACCATTTATATTCCTTGCAGCCCCCTATATTTCCTTGGACACATCCTATTGCCTAGTGTTTGATAAATAGTCGGCCTTGCGAGTCATAGTTGCTTGCTCAGGTGCTGCTTCGCGTCGTTGTTGTTCCACCGTTATTGGAAGGTTGACACATGCTTAATGGTGGAGATGATCATGACTTTAAATACAACTATTAAATTGCTAGATATAACTAATGCAGAGGCATCCGTGGGCAATAGATGTTATTTGGTTCTTCCACGCTCACTTGTGTCCCGTAGGACCCCGAGTACTTGATACCTGTTCCTTCACTATCGCACTATCCGCATGTGGGACCATGAATCCCCTTAGCTAGAGCTTGATTCATTTCTTATTTCTTGGGGCCACAAACTAGTTTGGGGCTTTATTACTATCCTGTACTTATGCCATGCTTCACTTCTTTATTTAAGATTGTGCGTGGAGCACCTGTACTGTTTTGGATCGTGCCACGTTTTCGCGGTATCGACAAGCCTAGTCACACTTTCGGGTTCCTAGTCGTTTACAGCCGTCGTCACAAACCCTGGGTCCGTTCTGGAGCCGGCCAACTTAGTTGCGGGTAGCTTAGTGGGGTGGCCCCCTAAAATATTTTATGAATCCTGTGATTGCTTTGTCGTGAAAGCCTCGTTGGGTTTTGATTTGGTTTTTCCGAGGTTGATCGTGTGTGTGTTGCTATTTGTGCACCCCTGCAGGGTAAATCTTTCTGAAAGCCGTGTCCGCAGTTATGGACGACTTGGAGCATAGTATCTCGATCATAGACAAGGATAACTAAAGTAGTGCTATAAATTTGACTTAATATGTGACTAGTAATCAACTTCACTACAATGGAATGGATAATAAAAGTACCAACAACTTGTGGAACTAGGGTGTATCATGTCATGTTATACCTGCCTAGTAAGTATCGCAACTCCAATGGAATGAGATAAAAGTGCCAACAGCTGCTGGGGTTGGGTGTCACATGCTTATTGTATCTGACTAGTAAGTACTGCACCTACAACTGAATAGTTAACTAAAACTGCCCACTACTTATGCTATCAGGATGACTCATGCTATCTATATCTTACTAGTAAGTGCTTCAACTATAATGGAATGAATAAAAATGCCAACTGTGTGAGTTTCTCGGTTTGACTTCCTCGTTTGGTCTCAAGGGGGAATACCAGGATGGGTATGTTTGGTGTTAGTATCAGGTTGGATCTGGATAGGTCTTTCTTATCCCTCTCTAATAGCCGCCAGTTTTACTGATTCTCTATAGGTTGTTTAGTGCATGCTTCGCTGCCGCTTCAGTCCACCATACCTATGTAGGCGAGAGCCGCTGAAATCTAGCCTCGCTGTGTACTGGCCTCAGTACTGATGCTCCTCTTTTTCCTTTGCCCTTTGTTGGCACCCCTTTTGTTTTAGCAGGTTTGAGATCGACGTCGTTAGCAGGGTTACCCTTTCGGCTTGGCCTGGGCAGGGTTATGGACGCCATTGGTTATTCTTCAGGGCTCTTAGCCCCATTTGCATCTTGTCCGTAGTCGGACGCTCTATCGTTTTCAATGTGATTTGGATCTTTGTATAGTATATCTGTATTGTTGACTAATGGAGTAGTTGTTGTATATATATGTTCTGTGGGTTCCATCGTGGACTAATGTGTGATGGTATTACTGCGTTCTCCACCTGCACGCAAGTGCCTGGTGGGCGTCCTTGAATCGTTTTTATGCGGGTTTGGCGGGAAGCGCTAAAACTTGCATAGGGCCGATTCGAGGGTGTTACACCCTCTATCAGAGCGTCGCGCCGAGCTTGCCCTTGATCAACTTCTGGGGGCCAGATTATCCGGTCCTATGCGAGGGACGGATTATCCAGCATGGGGAGGAAAAACCGCCCTAGTTCGGATTTTCTGGGAGAAAATCCGACCGGGTACCGAGCGACACGCCTTGGCTCCTTTTGCTTGAAAACTGGGGGGCCGGATTATCCGGTCCATGCGACCGACGGATTATCCGGCCTGGGGAGGAAAAACCGCCCCAGTTCGGATTTTCCGAGAGAAAATCCGACCGGATACCGAGCGACGCGCCTTGGCTCTCTTTGAGCAATGAGGTAGGCCGGATTATCCGGCCCTTGGTTGGGCGGATTATCCGCCCCCCTCAAAGCTTCCTGCACACTTAGCGCACATGAATAATTTCCACAGTATTGTTATCTAACACACAAAACATAGGAAAACATGAAATGTTCTTTCAATCTCCCCCTTTTTGGTGTTAGATGACAATACCAGGATTTGCAGGAGAAAGTCACGAGACAAACAGTAATAACTATGAAAGAGACTCCCCCTCAATGTGTGCATAATAGAGTTTTGCATTGGAATACAAATGCACACAAATAGGTGAATCTATTCCATAGACATATGAGCAACAAAACATACCACCGAGGTAGAGAGAAGGCATCCTTGACATAAGTCACAATTAATACCGGATAACCAATATGAGCGCGCCTTCCGTAATAAACCTCCAGTAATAGGATATGAATAGATAGATCCATACGCATAATCCAGGATATGAAATCCATAGGCATATAATCCAGACAACCACAAAAAGTCTCAAACAACCACAAATCACGAATTTAAAGTTCAACGCTAAATGGGCATAAGCAAGAAAATGACGAATAGAAAAGTGCAAGTGCTTATGCCCGACCCATGCAAATCCACGGACAACCTAATAGAACTACTTCTCCCCCTTTGGCATCGAGGCACCAAAAAGGGAGAAGAGCAATGCTAGCGCCCCATGGAATCACTCGTAGTCCTCGTCCTTGTCCTCTCCCTCGTCTTCATTCTCATCCTCATCCTCATCTTCAAGCTCCTCAGTGTCACCTTCCTCATCTTCATCAGCAGTAGCAGGCGCATAGAGGAACAAGTGATGCACCAGCTCACCATAGTTCAGCCCGGAGGAAGAGTTCCACCGAGCATACGGAGTGGGAGGTGTAGGAGCCGGAGGAGCACCCGAAGCGCCGGACACTATTGGAGATATGCCCAAGAGGCAATAATAAAAGTGATTATTATTATATCTTTGTGTTTATGATGAATGTTTACATCCCATGCTATAATTGTATTATTAGGAAACACTAATACATGTGTGTTTTGTAAACATAAGAGAGTCCCTAGTAAGCCTCTTGTTGAACTAGCTTGTTGATTAATTGATGATCATGGTTTCCTGATCATGGACATTAGGATGTGATTAATAACAAGGTTATGTCATTAGGAGAATGATATGATGGACACACACCATAGTAAGCGTAGCATAAGATCAAGTCATTAAGTTCGTATTGCTGTAAGCTTTTTAATGCATAGTAACCTAATCCTTCGACCATGAGGTTATGTTAATCACCATCACCGGATGGGTACTTTGATGACATCAAACACCGCTTCGTAACTGGGTGGTCATAAAGGTGTCATTGGGTATTCTGAAAGTATGTGTTGAAGCGCATGGACCAAGATTGGGATTTGTCCATCCATATGACGGATAGATATGCTCTGGGCCCTCTCGGTGGAATGTCATCTAGTTAGCTTGCAAGCATGTGACTAGGTCACAAGGGATGACATATCACGGAACGAGTAAAGAGTACTTATCAGTAACGAGGTAGAACTAGGTATGGAGATACCGATGATCAAACCTCGGATAAGTATAGTATCGCGAGAAAAAGGGAATTAGTTTCGTATGTAAGTGGTTCAATCGATCGCGAAGTCATCATTGAGTATGTGGGAGCCATTATGGATCTCCAGGTTCCGCTGATGGTTATTGATAGGAGATGTGTCTCTATCATGTCTACATATTCACGAACCGTAGGGTGACACACTTAAGGTTCGAAGTTGTTTTAAGTAGATATGGAATGTGCGTTGGAGACCGAATGTTGTTCGGAGTCTCAGAATGGATCCGGGACATCACGAGGAGATCTAGAATTGTCTGGAGAATAAGATTCATATATTGGGGATCATTTTCTAAGTTAGAAAATGTTCCGGAGTGTTTGTATGGAGATTCTAGAAGGTTTCGGAATGTTCTGGAAGGTTCTAGAGGATTCGTGGGGCAAGACACGGATTCGTGGGGGAGGAGGACTCCTCCCCCCTTCCCACCGCCGGCCATAGGAGGGGAGTCCTAGTAGGACTCCCCCTCCCCAGGCGCGCCTCCCCCCTTAAATAGAAGGGCAGGGGCGCACCCTCCAAGACCGCTCCCATAACTCCCAATCTCTGCCGCCTCTCTTCTCCACCTTTCTTCTGCACAGGCATAGGTGAAGCCCTGCAGAATTCTCTACTCCACCACCACTACGTCGTCGTGCTGCTGGGATTCCGTGGAGAAGATCTACTACATCCGCTGCTCGCTGGAACGGGGAGAGGAAGGTCTGCTTCGACTCCGCACGTGTGACCGACTGCGGAAGTGCTGCCGAAACGCGGCGCCGGAAGGATCGTCTACTTGACCGACTGCGGAAGCGCTGCTGGAACGCGATGCCGGAAGGATCGTCCACACGATCTTGAGATCGGCAAGTGATCGACTACATCAACCACGAGATCTAATCTCGTTAACGCTTTCGGATCTACGAGGGTTAGTTCCTATCTATCTCGTTGCTCATGTCTAATAGATTAGATCTTGGCTTTTATCTAGATTAGATCTGGGTTTTGTTCATTCTTGCGGTAGAATTTTTTTGTTTTCCATGCTACGAACCCATCAGTGGTATCAGAGCCGTGTCTATGCGTAGATCTGTTGCACGAGTAGAACAGAATGTTTTTGTGGGCGTTGATGCTTTTGTTGACGGTGTCTTAGCATGTACTTTGCATCTTGCGGCATGGTGGGATGAAGCGGCTCGGGCTAACATTACATGTCATCGCACATGAGACTTGCTCCACGCTTGACGTGCAACTTGCTTTGCACAAGTGTCTTTGCGGGTGTCTGTCTCTCCCACCATAGTTAAGATTCAATTTACAATGAGCATCTGACAACACTTGTATCAACATTGTGGTTCATGTTCGTAGGTAAGATCCGTTCTTATTCGAAAGCCCCAAGCCACGTAAAACATGCAAAGAAAATTAGAGGCGTCTAACTTGTTTTTGCAGGGGTTTTGTGATGTGATATGGCCATTATGTGATTGTGATTATATTTGATGTATGCAATGATCCTTATTGTAATATGGCAACCGGCAGGAGCCTAATGGTTGTCTTTAAATTTTGTTTAAGACCTGCGTGTCTATTTCATCATGTAAATAGCTTTATTCCAAGTAGTTGTAATAGTTGTTGGTGGTGATGGACAACCATGAAGCGGCGCCACGGACCTTGACGCCACGCTGGTGATGATGGAGATCTTGTCCATGCTTTGGAGATGGAGATCAAAGGCACAAGAAGAAAGGCCATATCATATCACATATTATGAATTGCCTGTGATGTTAATCCTTTATGCATCTTGTATTGCTTAGATCGCGACGGTAGCATTATAAGATGATCCCTCTCACTAAATATCAAGTAATAAAGTGTTCGTCCTTAGTTGGCACCGTTGCTAAGACTCGTCGTTTCGAAGCATCTCGTGATGATCGGGTGTGATAGACTCTACGTGTGCATACAACGGGTGCAAGCCAGATTTGCACATGCAGAAACTAAGGTTAACCTTGACGAGCCTAGCATGTACAGACATGGTCTCGGAACACAGAATACCGAAAGGTAAAGCATGAGTCATATGGATGATATGATGAACATGTTGATTGTTCGCCTTTAAAGCTACATCATCTCACGTGATGATCGGACTTGGTGTAGTGGATTTGGTTCATGTAATCACTAAAACAACTAGAGGGATGTTGTTTTGAGTGGGAGTTCATTTGTAATTTGGATTAGTCGAACTCAATTTATCATAAACACAATCAAAGTGAATTTGCATAGTTTGTTGTAGTCATTGGCATCCGTTCACCACCTTACGCTTAGTTATAGTTGAGATAGTGGAACTATAGAAATTCTGGATATTTGCTTTACGAACTAGTATCGTATTGTTTTGAGTGTCAATTTAAAGTTTAAAAGTCCTATTGCAAACTTTAAGCAAACTCCGTTTACTCTGTGAAGTTTAATAAATAGTATTAAATCAAGAGTAACAATTCCAGTGTTAGTATCTAATGTATCATGTTTGCCTCCATGATTCTTGATACTCAAAAGATTGTTTTTAATATCAAGTTTATCTAAGAGCTGAAAGCAATGTTTCAGAAACCATCATATGTGAAAGGTATTGCGATATCTAAAACAATGTGTTGGTTACAACATGATAAGAGTATACGTCCTCATATTTGATGAGAATTTGTGAAGGTTGGAGACGCTAGTCGTCCTAATCCTCCAAAAGGTTTTGAAAAAGAAACATTATACTCGCAATTCACCTTTATAAGCTATAGCAGCTTGATCATGAAAGTTGTCATGATAAGGATGAATAGAAGATGTAAGTAAAATGTTTACTACACTAATAGATTACTAAAGAATGGATTTTTGAAAGAATGCCAAACATTTGATGATGGTGATCCACTTCAAAGTGCAAGTCCAAAGGTATTAGTATTTGACTATATACGCTTTGTACTATGTGTCATGTGAATGCAACTACTATTGATGTTGATAGATTCTTTTAAAAGAAAAAAAAAGAATTGCTGAAAGAGAATCTATAAAATATTTGGTAGAAATTATAAGGTTGGAGATGTCCAACTTGGGTATGTAGAAGATATACATGTTATGGTTGTATTCCTTGCTTGTTAAACAATGTGGCTCTTAGGTATTGGATACCGAATCGGTTGGTATGAAGCGTCATACAGGACAACGCAATTCATGAACTACAATGGCCTAAGTAACAAGCAAGAGAATGAGTGATGATGTTCATCGAAAACAAATAAAGTGTTATTGTGTTTTTCGTTGTCATCAAACCTAGCCTTCAAGATTTGTTTTAATAATTGTTATTTTGTTCCGGTATTACGAGAACAATGGTTGTTCAAATAGTAACCGTATTCCATAAAGGATGGATGAACTTTTACAAGTCTAGTTGGAGAAATCACATCCATAAACACTATTGCTAAAATGTCGCAAGACAAATGATTGAAAGATCACTTATGAAGTGACATCGCTGTTTAAATTATATTTGAAAGAAAACATGAAGAAACTCCATGTTGATGGAATTTTGGAGTCTTTGATTTTGATCAATTGACACATGTGAGACTTTCCTCGAGATAATTGAAACTCCGTCCATAGGCCAGATAGGAACAGATGACTAGCTTATTGGAAATTGTGCATGCTGATGTGCATAGTCCATTATGTGTAGCCATATGCGATGGATCTTTTTTCTTCATATGCTTTCTTCGAAAATTTGAGTGAATATATCTGTATATTTACTTAATAAGGAGAAAGTATGAAACATTTGAAAGTTGTTCAAAGACTTTCAAGATGAAGTTAAAAATCATTGTAACAAGAAAATAAAGAGTTTATGATTCGATCATAAAGGAAGATATTTGAGTTACATGTTTAGTAAAAACACCTAAGATTTAAGGAATCGTTCCATGGATTTGCATTTCCCAAAACACCATAGGAGTATGGAGTGTTCAAGATATGTAATGAAACCTTGTTTGACATGGTAAGATCAAATGTGTCATTTATAAAACTGCCATTATATATTAAAGATTAAAGCTTTAATGACTACCGCTTTTACACTGAAAAGAGCTCCATTGTGATCCGTTGAAATGACACCATATGATTTATGGTTTGGGATAAAACCCGAATTGTCTTTTCTTAAATTTTGGTATGTTATGCATAAGTAAAATGTTTACAACCAAAGTCGGATAAGCACGTCTTTGTAGGTTATCCCAAAGAATTTGTTGGGAATTTCTCCATAACACCGAGGACAAAAGAGTTTGTTACTTGGAACGTCAAGTTTCTTGAGAAGGAATTTTTCGTGAAAAGTTAAGTGGGAGGACAATAGAACTTTGATAAGGTTGTTGAACCTTAGCTATATGTGCTAAGTAGCGCAGCGCCAGAAAGTGTCCAGGTGATGGCCGCAATGCTCATGGCTCTCGTGATTACAAAAGGTGTGATCTCGGAGATTAGAGTTCCTATAGAACCGTGTGGGTCGGTAAGAATCAAATAGTAAGATTTGATTAGCAAGTCGTTATTGTTTTGATAATGATGAACCGACTACATGCAAAGAAGCGATGATGGGCCCTGACTCCATAAAAAGACTAGAAGTCATGGAATCCGTGATAGCATCCATACACGAGAAATCAAGTTTCTGAACTTTGAAGACCCTCCGGAAAGGCGTGAAGCCTATCGGTCGTGTTTGGATTTATAAAGAAATAAGACATGGATGTTTAACATCTATGAAATAGTCGACATGTCAGAAAGAAGTTTACGACAATGTTCAAGGAATTGACTATGATAAGAATTGATCTTTCATAGCGATATTTAGTCTGGACGGATTAATGTAGCAACCACTACATATATTTTGGTATATGGTAGTTGAACAAACAAAACAAGTTCTTCTAATAGAATGGTTACCTAGGACGTGTACATGACACGATCCAAAGGGTTTTTGTTAAATTCAAAGGATGCTAAAAGAGTATGCAAAACTTCAATGGTTGAAGTAAGCATAGCGGAGTTGGAATCTTCACCATGATGAAACTGTTAAAAGAGTTTAAATTCATCGGAGATGATGAAGATGCTTGCATTTGCAAGAAATTAAGTGGGAGCGCTGAGACATATTTCTAATACATTATGTGAAAGACATATTGTTGATTGGAAATGATGTATCTTTTATTGACACAGGGTACAAATTTCATTTCGATGAAAGACTTAGGCATAACCCAAATTAGGCATCAATGTCTATATGGATAGATTGAGGCGCTAATATGGTTTTGCCAAATGTACATAGATAAGATGTTGAATGAGTTCAATATGGAAACAACAACAAAGGTTCTTGACGCACGGAAAGGACTGAATTAAGATTCGAGTGTGTTGACACGCGATTCAAGTGTTTTGACACTTGGTGAAATCACAAGAATATTTTGATCAATCATTCTTTGAGATGTACACATCCAGATATGTCCTATGCTCTAAATGTTATGAGCATATACCAGAATGATTCATAAGATGATCATTGGACAATAGTAAAGATATTCTTATGAGCTTTGGAAGAACTAAGAATATACCATGTATAAGTGACAAATAGTTAAATGTAGTTCATTGTAAAGTGTTACATTGATACTAGTTTTGTCACAAGATACAAATTAAATTTATCTCAATTTAGACTATGGACAGCACAATGTAATGGAAAGGATGTTCCATGATGGATTTGGATGAGTTCCAAAATTGAGACATTGTGAGGGATACTACAACAAAAGGCTAAGTATATAAACTGCTATAGTAGCAGCAAAGGAGGGCATTTGTGTTAAGTAGTTTGTTATCAAACTAGGTGTGGTTCAAAGTGGGCTAATACTATGAAGATATATTGTGTGACAATAATATCAACATATTTTGAGCCGAAGGAACTAAAGGTCTCACCAAAGGACCAAATTTATACAATGCCATCTCATTGGAGAATAAGAAATGCGTAGAGACGCAAGGACATGCAAATACACACGGACCTGGAAGTGTCAGATCCAAAGATTATGTTTACCACTAGCAATAGTGTCTATACAACACCAGAAATCCATAGGTGTTGAATGAACAAGTTTTAAACTAGATTATTGACTCTAGTGCAAGTGGGAGACTGTTGGAGATATGCCCAAGAGGCAATAATAAAAGTGGTTATTATTATATCTTTATGTTTATGATAAATGTTTACATCCCATGCTATAATTGTATTAACCGGAAACATTAATACTTGTGTGTTTTGTAAACATAAAAGAGTCCCTAGTAAGCCTCTTGTTAAACTAGCTTGTTGATTAATGGATGATCACGGTTTCCTGATCATGGACATTGGATGTCGTTAATAACAAGATCATGTCATTAGGAGAATGATGTGATGGACACACACCCGTAGTAAGCATAGCATAAGATCAAAGTCATTAAAGTTCATTTTTTATAAGCTTTAAAATACATAGTAACCTAATCCTTTGACCATGAGGTTATGTTAATCACCATCACCGGATGGGTACTTTGATGACATCAAACACCACTTCGTAACTGGGTGGTCATAAAGGTGTCATTGGGTATTCTAAAAGTATGTGTTGAAGCGCATGAACCAAGATTGGGATTTGTCCATCCATATGACAGATAGATATGCTCTGGGCCCTCTCGGTGGAATGTCATCTAGTTAGCTTGCAAGCATGTGACTAGGTCACAAGGGATGACATATCACAGAACGAGTAAAGAGTACTTATCAGTAATGAGGTAGAACTAGGTATGGAGATACCGACGATCAAACCTCGGATAAGTATAGTATCGCGAGACAAAGGGAATTAGTTTCGTATGTAAGTGGTTCAATCGATCGCGAAGTCATCGTTGAGTATGCTGGAGCCATTATGGATCTCCAGGTCCCGCTGATGGTTATTGATAGGAGATGTGTCTCTATCATGTCTACATATTCACGAACCGTAGGGTGACACACTTAAGGTTCGAAGTTGTTTTAAGTAGATATGGAATGCGTGTTGGAGACCGAATGTTGTTCGGAGTCTCGGAATGGATCCGGGACATCACGAGGAGATCCGGAATTGTCCGGAGAATAAGATACATATATTGGGGATCATTTTCTAAGTTAGGAAATGTTCCGGAGTGTTTGTATGGAGATTCTAGAAGGTTTCGGAATGTTCTGGAAGGTTCTAGAGGATTTCTTGGAGTTTACTTGAAAACCAAGAAAGGGTCAAAGGAAACATAGTGGGGCAAGACACGGATTCATGGGGGAGGAGGACTCGTCCCCCCTTCCCACCGCCGGCAATAGGAGGGGAGTCCTAGTAGGACTCCCCCTCCCCAGGCGCGCCTCCCCCCTTAAATAGAAGGGCAGGGGCGCCCCTCCAAGACCTCTCCCATAACTCCCAATCTCTGCCGCCTCTCTCCTCCACCTTTCTTCTGCACAGGCATAGGCGAAGCCCTGCAGAATTCTCTACTCCACCACCACCACCACGCCGTCGTGCTGCTGGGATTCCGTGGAGAAGATCTACTACCTACGCTGCTCACTGGAACGGGGAGAGGAAGGTCTACTTCGACTCCGCACGTGTGACCGACTGCGGAAGCGCTGCCGAAACGCGGCGCCGGAAGGATCGTCTACTTGACCGACTGCGGAAGCGCTGCTGGAACGCGACGCCGGAAGGATCGTCCACACGATCTTGAGATCGGCAAGTGATCGACTACATCAACCACGAGATCTAATCTCGTTAACGCTTTCGGATCTATGAGGGTTAGTTCCTATCTATCTCGTTGCTCATGTCTAATAGATTAGATCTTGGCTTTTATCTAGATTAGATCTGGGTTTTGTTCGTTCTTGCGGTAGAATTTTTTTGTTTTCCATGCTACGAACCCATCAGACACGTGGTGGAGAATGAGCTGCTGGGAGTGAGCCAACTCATGGCGCTGCTTGTATGCCTCGTACCGACCCTTGCGTGTGTCCACGCCCATGCAGAGAATGTTATGCTGGAACCAGTTCAACTACTTGATCTCACGGTCCACGGGAGGTACAGGGGGCCTGCGAGCATCCCTCATGAGACCCTCGGGAGCAGAGGAGGGGTGAGAGGTCTTCCGAACCTTGGTGTAGATCTTATTGGCCTTGTGCACCGAGTCGATGTGGAATTCCTCAGCAGGAAGCAGGTGACGAATGAGCATCATAATGTAGGGTGCATAGGGAATGGATAGACGGTTGAACATATCATCACACAGCTCATGGTAAATGAAGTCCATGACATCCAGCCTGTACTGCACTGACTCGTCCTCGTAAGAGGCAACCTCATGAGAAAATTGAAGTAGCTAAACAAGGTGACCACGTATGCTGTCATTGTTGCCCCCACTCGGAGTAATGTAGTCACATAAGAGACTCACTAAGGCAGCATAGATGGGAGCAAGACCAGCCAGAGTGCCCACAATGCCATTGTCCATAGTTCAAGGAGAGAGAGATGCATCTTTGTTGGGCTTCAACTGGGTAATGATGCGGTGCCACTGGCTCTATCCCTGCTGCGGAAAGAGTACCCAAGAACCTCAGCAAACATGTGAAAATCAGCAGTCATAGGTCTGTCATGAGTCATCCACTTCATAGTGCGATGCTCATCCCCACAAATAACCAAAGTGGAGAAGAACTGCTTCACCACCTCAGAGTCAAAGGAGCACTGGAGAGACATAAGATGGTGCAGCCCCATCCTCTCAGCCACATACATCGCATCCACAAGATGAGCCTTCTCCAAAGCATCAGCAAGTACCAGTGGGTGCATAGGCCTAATGTTCAGCCTGGCATATATATCTTCATAGATCCCCTTCTATTCTGCACACCAAAAATGAGTATCCCCCAGCTCATCATCATGAGGCAGCTCAACAAACAAGTCACGGTGATGGATGGCGGAGTAGGAGACCGTATCCAAAGTCATGTAGTTGATCTTGGGCTCCTTGCCCTTCCTCTTGGACACCCCCTTCCTAGTCCTCTTTGCTTGTTCAGCCATGCGCTTCTCTTCGTTCTTCCTTCTCCTCAATTCAACTTTGTCCACTAAGTTACCCTGTCCGTCGTCCCGAAAGTATTTGGCGCAAGGACGGCGCTTGTAGGTCTTGGGAACACCGGAACCACTTGTGAGGAGAATAAGGGCGATAGCAAGGGGATAATCATACACACAAGTCCAGGAGAGAGCATGTAAAAAGTAGTTAAAAAGTTCATAGGACAAAACTACTCAATGCATACTCCATAGTGAAACTGAACCAGAATCGAATCTGTCAAGCCGGATTATTCGGCCTGGCCAGGGGCGGATAATTCGGCCCTGGCAGAAATTTTCGATTTCACCTAGATTGAATGAAAAAAATTAGATCGGGCCTAGAAACTGTAAGACTACGATTTCTATGCGAAAACACATCCTTCTAGACAACGTTCCACCCAACAAGTTACACATCTAGCCAAAGATGGGGAGAGAGGGAGTTACCCTCACTCATTGGAGGAAGAACACGGAGGAGAAGGTACCCGGAGGCGCGGAGAAGAAGATCCGGGGAGGCCCGGAAAATCCGGTGGCCGGAGAGGCTCCGGGAAGGGTGGGGGACGGCAGGCGGCGGCTGAGGAGGGGGAAAGGGTTGGGGGAGAAGTGCTGCTCGTTATGAGCCCTTCCTCCCCGAGCCCTGCCCTTTAATATGAAATCCGCCAGGGCCAGATTATCCGGCCTATACTTGGGCCGGATTATCTGGCCTCAAATCTAGGACTCTGTTACACACAGAACCAGGCCCGCGCGTCCCCAAACAACACCCCCACAAGGTGTACAAGGGACTTGTGTGCTAGAATAGATGGCTTAGGGGTAGGGGAAGGCTTAGTATTAAGAGAGCCAAACTGAGATGGTACTAGACACTCAAACTTGCAAAATCCAAATCAAATAAAAGCCAAGATTGAGTGTGATTCCCATAAGAACATGAGAGAGCAAAGAACAGCCAAAAAGAGACAATTCTCCTCAAGGGAGAGGGCGGTGGCCGAGGCCACCTTGTTGGAGTGTATGGTGTGACACCGCGAAGATATATCTTGGGTTCACGACCAATACTCATCAAAAAGCTCACATATCACAAAATGATATTAAGAGAAATGATTTATCTTGCTTTTGGCATTATGGTGGGAGGGTTAGCCCAATGAGTTAGGACCACACTCCCCCTATATCCATGCCCACACCTAGACCAAAGAAGGATTGAGATGTATGAGTGAGTGCATGGGTAATCAAGACAAGCTCCTGGAATCAATGATATTTAGCTCATTCCTCAAATAACAGAATCTTGCTTCATCAAGTGGCTTTGTAAAAATATCCGCAAGTTGGTTCTTCGTGCTCACAAAGGATAGATCAATATCACCGCGAGCAACACAGTCTCGAATAAAATGATTCTGAATCTCTATATGCTTCGTCCTTGTGTGATGAACATGATTGTACGCAATTTTGATTGCACTTTCATTATCACATAAAAGAGGCACTTTGTCACAATTGACACCATATTCCTTTAAAGTTTGCCTCATCCACAATAATTGGGTGCAAGCGCTGGCAGCAGCAACATATTCAGCTTCGGCAGTGGAGAGAGATATACAATTCTGCTTTTTAGAGGACCAACAAACGAGAGATCTTCCCAAGAATTGACAAGCTCCAGAAGTGGATTTCCGATCATGCTTATCACCAGCCCAATCTGAGTCAGTATAACCACATAACGAGAAATTGGAGCCCTTGGGATACCAGAGACCAAAGTTAGGGGAATGAACCAAATATCGAAAGATCCTCTTGACCGCCACTAAGTGGCTTTCTTTAGGAGCTGCTTGGTACCTTGCACACACCCCCACACTCAACACTATATCGGGTCTAGATGCGCAGAGGTAAAGAAGAGAACCGATCATGGACTGGTATACCTTTTGGTCCACATATTTACCATGTGGGTTAAGTTCAAGATGACATTTTGTTTGCATCGGAGTGGCGACACCATTTAGATCCGTCATCTTGAATCTCTTGAGCATGTCTTGGATGTACTTTGCTTGATTAATAAAGGTTCCTTCTCTAAGTTGCTTGATCTCGAATCCAAGAAAGAACCGTATTTCCCCCATCATAGACATCTCAAACCTGTCAGTCATAAGCTTTGAAAATTCATCATTAAAAGCTTTATTGGTAGAACCAAAGATGATATCGTCTACATATAGTTGGCATACGAAGAGCTCCCCCTTAACCTTCTTAGTAAAAAGAGTGGGATCGATTTGCCCAACTTCGAAGCCACGATCTAACAAAAGCTCTTTAGGGTGCTCATACCACGCATGTGGGGCTGGTTTAAGGCCATAGCGTGCCTTATCGAGTTTGTAGACATGGTTCAGAAAGTTAGGATCCTCAAACCCCGGGGGTTGCTTGACGTATACCAACTCATGTAGAGGACCGTTAAGGAAGGCACTCTTGACGTCCATTTGTGGCAACTTAAAATTGTTATGGGAAACATAAGCAAGAAGGATACAGATGGACTCAGGGCGAGCCACTGGAGCATATGTCTCGCCGAAGTCAATGCCCTCAACTTGGGAGTAACCTTGTGCCACAAGTCTTGCCTTGTTCCTCACAACAATGCCATTCTCGTCTTGCTTGTTTTTGAAAATCCACTTGGTGCCGATAACATTGCGACACTCTTTGGGTTTCTCCATGAGTTTCCAGACTTTGTTGCGCTCGAAATTATTCAATTCTTCATGCATAGCAACAACCCAGTCTGGGTCTTCAAGAGCTTCAAAGACCTTCTTAGGTTCCACCATAGAGATATGAGCTTGATGCTCACCAAAACTGGCCAATTCTCTTCTTGTAGAAACCCTTCGTCGAAGATCACCAACAACCTTGTCGAGAGTGTGACCCCTCAACTCAAGGTTTCGATCAGCTCGAGCCTTGCGACGAAGTTCAATAAGTTTGTTGTCTCTTGGAGGAGTAGACTCATCACTTGAGTCTTCATTGGAAGCATTTACTCGACCTTGATCAGGAACTGGAATATCAGCAGCAGGTGGTGATGACGCGTGCCCTTGAGGTGAGTCAGTAGCCGTAACAGGAGGCTGCTGAACTGGAGAGTCAAGGCCGGATAATTCAGCCGATGGAGAGGCTAGATAATCCGGCATGGGAGTATTTGTGGCAGCATCCTCAGGAAACCTGGGACAAGCTTGAACTGGCGAGGGGCCGGATATTCCGGGGCTTGCCGGAAATTCTGGCCTGGAGCTTGCGTTGATATCTTCACCATCAGGAGCAAAATGGTCAACTGGAGCGGGGTGGCCGGATAATCCGGTGTCCACCGGATAATCCGGCCTGGAGTTTTCTGGAACAACTTGACCTTCAACAGTTGATGGAGATGGTGCAGAATTTGCAACCGTGGTGGGAACTTGTTGGGCATGTGTAGATGAGGGATCTTCATGGGAAGAGCATTGTCCTTCCCGATCCACCACAAGGAGTTCCTCAATGGGGCGGAAAAATCCCACACCCATTCTTCTTATGGAATCTTGGGGTATTTCAACATCTGCATCACAAACACCAACTTGCTCCGCACGGGAACAGTCATTTTCCTCGAACACCACACTACAAGATTCTACAACAGTTCCGAAGAGCTTATTGTAGACTCTAGCACCATAACCAACAAAATACCTTCTAAAGCTTTAGATTCAAACTTAGATAAACAAACTCCTTTGATAAGAAAGAAACACTTACACCCGAATACCCGAAAGTATGAGATGTTTGGCTTGTTACCGGTAAGTATTTCATACGGAGTCTTGTCCAAGATCTTGCGGAGGTATAACCAGTTGGATGAATGACAAGCAGTAGAGATTGCTTCAGCCCAGAAGTTATATGGAGATTTAAATTCGGCTAACATTGATCTTGCCATATCCATTAGAGTTCGATTCTTCCTCTCGGCTACACCATTTTGTTGAGGGGTGTACGCAGTGGAATATTGATGTCTTATCCCCTCTTCACTTAGGAACTCATTTAAGGTGTAATTCTTGAATTCAGAGCCGTTATCACTTCTTATAGCCAGAATTGGGACGTTGTGTTGACGTTGAACCTCGTCTGCGAAGCCGATGACAGTTTGTTGAGTCTCTCTCTTCAACTTGAAGAAATAAACCCAAGTGTATCTTGAGTAATCATCAACAATCACTAGACAATACTTCTTCCCACCGAGGCTTGCATGAGATGGAGGTCCGAAGAGGTCCACATGAAGGAGCTCCAAAACCCTTTTTGAAGAGATAATAGTTTTCCTTCGATGAGGTGAGTCATGCATTTTCCCTTCAACACACTCCCTGCAAACATGATCTTTGGCAAAGGAGACATTTTCTTTTAGTCCAAGAATGTGGACACCCTTGTGGAGACTTTGCAAAGTTCTCATATTTACGTGGGATAGTCGGCGATGCCATAGCCAACCCGCGTCAGCCTTTCTGAAAAGACACATCGGGCCTGTAGTGGTTTTCCCCGAAAAGTCCACCACGTACAGGTCGTTTTCAACATATCCCACGAAAGCGAATTTTAGAGACTTGCTCCACAAGAGTACCACCAAATCAACATCAATATAAACTGCAAAGCCCATCTTACCAAGGGCGCGAACTGAAAGTAAGTTATAACCGAGGGTCTCAACAAGCATGACGTCCACGAGAGAGATATCGTGAGCCACCACAACTTTGCTGAGACCCAATACCTCAGATTTTGACTTGTCACCATAGGAGACGGTTATGTGATCATGGTTTGGCCGCATCTCCGTGATGATCTCCTTGCTTCCGGTCATATGACTCGTGCAACCGCTATCGAGTACCCATTTAGAGCCACCAGAAGCATAACCCTGCAAGAAAATTACTTCTTGGTTTTAGGTACCCATTTTTCAATGGGTCCTCTCATGTTAGTGACAAGGGTCTTGGGAACCCAAATAGACCAAGGAATGTAACAATCATAAGGCCCTACATAACTAGCATAAACATCACCATAAAAATCGCAATATAGTTCAAAGTTAGGATTGTTGATCCCTGCAAAACCATCATAATTAGTCTTGTCATTGGTAATGTTGCTAGTCTTTGGTTGAGAAGTCTTGCTCTTCTTCTTGTTGTTGTTTTTCTTACTCTTTGTCTTGGGTATGTAACCAAGACCTTCTTTACTGTTGTTTGTCCTTTGCCTGCTCAGTATCTCATCAATAACCCCTTTACCTTTGTGTTGAGAACTTCTTGCAAGGTCTTCTTTTCCAGAGGATGAAGTGGAGGTATTTGGCACATCATACTGTTTCAATTGAGTTTGGAGCTGGTCATGAGACTCATTTAAAGTAGAATGATCACTCTTAAATGCCTTGTGAGGACTTTCAAGATTATTAAACTTCTCCAAAAGTCTAGCATGAACAGCCCCAAAGTCAATCTTTTCTTTCTTTAGTTTCTTTACCTTGGCAAGAGCATGGTCACGTTCTTTAATGAGCCGAGCTATAGCTTCTTCTTGTGACTCCTCAAAGGATTCGAGTCTTTCTTCCAAAGATACTCGAGCTTCCTCTTCCTCTTCCAAGGCATTCTTCAAAGAAGCTATCTCCAAGGCATCTTCTCTTTCAATTCTGCCCTTTTCTTCAAGAAGATCTTCGGCTTGAGCAAGTTGACTCATAAGAGCATCAAAATGAAGTTTGTGCTCACCTCGTAGGTTAGTGAAAAAAGTATCCAAAGCAATAACTTCTTCTTTCATTTTAAGAGTGTCATGATCATACATATCCAAAATTATGTTAGTCTTAGGAAATGAAGAGCTAGAAGTTGATACCTAGGACCCTCTTGCCATTAGGCAAGTGGCATTGTTGTTGATGATGTTCTCGTTTGGCGAGTCGAAGAGATATGAGGGAGTCGATGTGGTGGCTATAGCAGCCACCTCGCGGGAACTATCATCATCCTCTTCATCTTCACTTGCGGAGGAGTATTCCACAACTTCTCTTCTCGTTAGGTTGGTTTGATCTCCAATATGAAGACCCTCTTCAATAATCCTCCACAATTCAATAGAAGAGCTACACACATGAGATTTCATTAGGAATTGCCATTGATTGAAGGAGGATGCAGTGAGCTTGGGTGGATCACCCCTATTGTTTATATGAGGATGAGGGATAGGTGGGTCGGGGGAATATACGTGGCGAACCTCACTATATTCCTCCTTGCCACTTCCCTTCTTGGAGGTGGAACCATTAAGTTTTTCACCTTCCACATCATCATCCTTGGATCCGGTGTTACCCTTTTCCTTAGATGATGGTGTGGCAGCCTCAGAGGAGGATGGAGATGGGGCTATGGATGATGTAAGGCGAGAATCATTTGATTCATATCCTCCATCTTGGCCTCAAAGGATTTCAACAAGGTTGTTTCCAACGACTTGAGATCATCCATTGTGACCTTATCCACAACCTCATTTCCATCATCCTTGGTACCCATACTACTCTTAGGCGGTTAAGCCCGATTAGAGCCGGGGCTCTGATACCAATTGAAATGGATCGTATGGGCACCTAGAGGGGGGGGGGGGGGGGGTGAATAGGTGCTACACCAATTTTTAATTCTTTTTCAATTTTAGGCTTAGCACAAAGGGTAAATTCTCTAGATAAACTATTAGGTGGAATTTCCCTATATGCAACCCTATGTACTAGCGAGTAAAGAGCGAGTGGAAGAGGAGCGGGTAAACCGAAGTGAAGCACGCGGAGACACATGATTTGTTTGACTGCAGTTCCTTCCTTGTTAAGGGAAGTACGTCTGCGTTGGAGGGGTGGGAGGTACTAAGACAACCATGCCACAAAAGGCCTCACCCTGTTCTCCGATGGATCTCGCCACAAAAGGCCTGATCCACCTTTCCACTATAGGTACCCTTTGAGGCGGGCACCGGCGCCTTTACACAACTAGCGGGGCAACAACTCCACAACAACTTGGAGGCTCCCGAAATGACAACAAGCTGCCACAAGAACAAATTATCAAATACAATAAACTAGATCTAGGTATTGACAAGAATACTAGATCAGGGATTTCTCCAAGTGAATGGAGAGGAGTTGAAGCGCTTGATTCTTGATGATGATGATGAACTTCTCCTCCTTCAATTCCCCCAAATATCAAGACCTTCAGGTGGTTGAAGTGGGAGATCGAGAATGAGAGCTCTTGCACAATGTTTGGACAATTTCGAATGAATCAAGTGTTCTGAACGTTGGGGAAGAAGGGGTATTTATACCCCCTTCAAAAACCAGCCGTTGGACACTTTGGGGGACGGATTATCCGGCCCAAGTGAGGGCCGGATTATCCAGTCTGGGGAAAACACTGCCCCAAACTCGGAATATCCGGCAGATAATCCGCCCCTATCAGAGCATCGCGCTGAGCTTGCCCTTGATCAACTTCTGGGGGGCTAGATTATCCGGTCCTATGCGAGGGCCAGATTATCTGGCCTGGGGAGGAAAAACCGCCCCAGTTCGGATTTTCCGGGAGAAAATCCGACCGGAAACCGAGCGACGCGCCTTGGCTCCTTTTGCTTGAAAACTGGGGGGGCCGGATTATCCGGTCCATGCGACAGCCGGATTATCCGGCCTGGGGAGGAAAAACCGCCCCAGTTCGGATTTTCCGGGAGAAAATCCAACCGAATATCGAGCGACGCGCCTTGGCTCTCTTTGAGCAATGAGGTAGGCCGGATTATCCGGCCCTTGGTGGGGCGGATTATCCGCCCCCCCTCAAAGCTTCCTGCACACTTAGCGCACATGAATAATTTCCACAGTATTGTTATCTAACACGCAAAACATAGGAAAACATGAAATGTTCTTTCAAGGTTGCACTATGATACTCGAGGCAGTTGCTACAGAAGATCTTTGGATTTGTCACTCCTTCTTTGGCATGGCAGGATCGAACAACGACATCAACATCCTCTAGTCCTCAAATGTCTTTGAAAAGATTGTTGAGGGTCATGCTCCGCCTATGGACTTTGAGATCAATGGGCACCACTATAACAAGGGATAATATCTTGCAAATGGCATCTAACCAAGATGGCCAACATTTGTGAAGACAATCTCAAGCCCAATGCTCCCCAAGCATTCCTAGTTTGCCAAGGAACAAGAAGCTTGCAAGAAGGATGTGGAGAGGACATCTGGTGTGCTTCAACAGAGGTTTGTAGTAGTCTGGTTCCCTGCTATGACCTGGTCGAAAGATCAGATGTGGGAAGTGATGAACTATTGTGTGACCTTGCGCAACATGATCATTAAGGGTGAGAGAAAGGACCCAATGGATTTGGTGAAGCAGGACGAGCCATACTACAGACACGGACCCCTTGTAGAGCCTGATCACCAGGTGCCACCATCGTGGGCTGCATTCATCGCCATGTGCCAGGAGATCCAAGACCCGGTAGTGCATCAACAACTGCAAGATGATCTGGTTGAGCACATATGGATATGCAAGGGCAACACGTAGATGCCGAGCATGATCTGGCCGAACTAGGCCGAACTATGTTGTATTTTCTGTCTATGCCGAACTATGTTTAATTTCATGCCGAACTATGACGAACATTGCTCTGTATTCATATTTATGCCAAACTCTGTATGAATTTGGGTGAAAACTCACCACTTTTGCTTTGCCTGGGAACCACGCCTAGGAACACGAGTGGGAAATTGGGCATTCCTAGGCCGAAAGTTACATCCATCCGGTGCTAAATAGCGTCGGATTTTGGCCTAGGAACGCCCAATGAGTGGAGGTGCTCTTAAAGACAGTTTTAATCGCCTTCCAGTGTTGTACCCCTAGATCAGATTGTTACCTGCTAGTCAAACTAACAACGTGTGCCACATCCAGTCTTGTACACAACATAGAATACATAATAGAGCCTATGGCTGAGGCCTAGGGGACATTAACCATCAATTCTCTATCTTCTGCTGAAGCTGGACTTTGAGTCTTTCTCAAAGTCGTACCTTGCACCATAGGTAAGAGCCCTTTCTTACTATCTTGCATGTTGAACTTATTCAAAATCTTGTCAAGGTATGTAGTCTGTGATAATCCAATTAAGCGTCTTGATCTATCTCTATAGATCTTGATTCCGAAAATATAGGCAGCTTCACCAAGGTCCTTCGTCGAAAACTTACTATTTAATTAATCTTTTACGCTATTAAAAAGATCTATATCATTTCCAATTAATAATATGGCATCCAAATATAATATCAGAAATGCTATAGAGATCCCACTCACTTAATTGTAAATACAAGCCTCTCCTGTAGTTTGTACAAATCCAAACCCTTTCATCACTTCATCAAAGCGGAGATTCCAACTTCGGGATGCTTGCTTCAGTCCATAGATGGAACGCTGAAGTTTGCATACCTTAGGATCGCCAAAACTTTTCGGTTGCATCATATACAACTCTTCCTCAATGTTCCCATTTAGGAATGCTATTTTGACATCCATCTGCCAGATTTCATAATCAAAAAATGCAGCAATTGCTAACATAATCCTAATAGACTTTAGCATCGCCACGAGAGAGAAAGTATCCTCGTAGTAAACTCCTTGAATTTGCCAGGACCCTTTCGTGACAAGTCGTGGTTTATAGACGGTTACATTACCATCAGCGTCAGTTTTATTTTTGAAAATTCATTTATTCTCAATGGCGTTGTAGTCGTGAGGTAATTCCACCAAAGTCCAAACTTGATTTTTTACATGGATCCCATCTCAGATTGCATGGCTTCAATCCATTTGTTGGAATCCGGGCTCATCGTCGCTTCATCAGATGTCGCATGGTTATCACTTCCATCTACCATGAAATTTAAGACTGGATTATCATACAGTTCAGGAGCTATACGTATCTTGCTTGACCAACGAGGTAAGGTAGTGGTCTCTTCTGGAGTTTCATGATGAGTTTCATGATTCTCATCATTAGTTCCCTCTTCACTCGATGGATTAACCACTGGAATAGTTTCCAGTGATGCGCTACTCGCCACTTCAGGAAGAGGAGGTTTGGTAACCTCATCGAGTTCTACCTTCCTACTAACACCTTTTGAGAGAAACTCTTTCCCCAGAAAGTATCCATTCTTGGCAATGAAAACCTTGCCTTCGGATCAGTGATAGAAGTTGTACCCAATTGTTTCTTTTGGGTATCCTATGAAGACGCATTTTTCCGCTTTGGGTTCGAGCCTATCAGGCTGAAGTTTCGTCACATAAGCATCGCTACCCCAAACTTTTAGAAATGACAGCTTAGGTTTGTGACCAAACCATTATTCATATAGTGTCATTTCAACGGATGTTGATTGTGCCCTATTTAAAGTGAATGCAGCTGTATCTAATGCATGACCCCAAAATGATAGTGGCAAATCGGTAAGGGACATCATAGATCGCACCATATCTAATAAAGTTTGATTATGACGTTTAGATACACCATTTCTTTGTGGCTTTCTGGAGGGAGTGAGTTGTGAAACAATTCCACATTGCCTCATGTGCATGCCAAAATCGTAACTAAGATATTATCCTCCATGATGGGATCAAAGAAATTTGATCTTTCTATTATGATTATTTTCTACTTCACTCTGAAATTCTTTGAACTTTTCAAATGTTTTAGATTTGTGTTTAATTATGTAAATATACCCATATCTACTTAAATAATTCGTGAAGGTTACAAAATAATGATATCCACCATGTGCTGACACACTCATTGGACCACATACATCGGTATGTATTATTTCCAATAAGTCGGTCGCTCGCTCCATTGTTCTGAAAACGGGGTTCTAGTCATCTTGCCCACAAGGCATGGTTCATAGGTCTCAAATGATTCATAATCAAGTGATTCCAGTAGTCCATCAGAATGGAGCTTCTTCATGCGTTTAACACAAATATGACCCAAACGGTAATGCCACATATATGCAGCAATATCATCATTCAGCTTGATTCTTTTGGCATTCACATTATGAATATATGTACTATTAATATCAAGATTCAAAACAATAAACCATTCAACACAGGTGCATGACTATAAAAGATATTATTCACATAAAAGGAACAACCATTGTTCTCAGAAACAAATGAGTAACCGTCTTACATTAAACATGATCTAGACATGATATTCATGCTCAACACAGACACTAGATAACATTTATTTAAGTTTATTTTCCATCCTGATGGTAGATTAAGTGGCAGCATCCCAGCGGCGATCACATCCACCTGTGATCCATAGCCTAAGTGTATCGACACTTCATCCTTTGCCAGTGGTCGACTATTCCTTAGCGCCTACTTCGAGTTACATATGTTAGCAACCGAACCGGTATAAAATAACTAGGTGCTACTTCTATTACTAGTAAGGTACACATCAATAACATGTATATCACATATACCTTTGTTCACGTTCTCGACCTTCTTATCTGCCAAGTACTTTGGGTAGTTCCACTTCCAGTTACCAGTCCCCTTGCAGTGGAAACACTTAGTGTCAGGCTTAGGGCCTCCTTTGGTCTTCTTCTCAGGCTTGGCAAAAAAATTTCCATCCTTCTTGAAGTTACCCTTGGATTTTCCTTTCTTAGCCTTATGGATCTTATCAACCATCAACTCTTGATGCTTCTTCTTTATGTCTACCTCTGCGGCCATCAATAAAGTAGCATGTTCAGTATGCGATTTGTTCGCACCACTCATCTTGTAATTCAGTACAAACTCATTGTAACTTGGTGGGAGCGATTGTAGAACCCTATCTGCCATGTGATCAGATGGAATCTCACATTCGAGTGCCTTAAGACACTGAGCATAGCCATTCATCATGATGACATGCTCGTTCATAGAGTTTTGCTCCTTCATCTTTGCGCTAAAGAACTTACCAGATATCATATATTTTTCGGCACGGATCTGGCTCTCAAACATGGTTTTGAGTTCCATCACCATAGCATAAGCATCCGTAAGTTCAAAACGCTTTTGGAGTTCAGGTTCTAGTGACTGAAGGATCGCACATTGCACAAGAGTGTAGTCATCATACTTTGTGTTATACACGTTGTGCTCATCCTGAGACGCATCATTTGTTGGGGCGTCACCTAACGAACCATCCAACACATAAGACTTCTTATGCCTATGAGGAAAATCCTCATGTTGCAATACCAGTTGGTGAAGTTAGACCCATTATCTTGTAGTTTTTCTCTATCTTGGAATGCATTGATATTGAACATACGCGGCGCCATGATCTACAATATATTTGCAGCGATTATTTTAGACTAGGTTTATAAAAGATAGATTTCAGGTTAATTCAAAAATCACTATGTGAACTTCCACTCAAAATGATACCCCTCTAGTCATTCTTAGTGATTACACGAACCAAATTCACTACATCACGACCAATCATCACCAGTGGTGGTGCAGATCCAGTGGCGAGCATCATATGGACATCATACCATTCATATGACTCGTGCTTTACCTTTCAATTCATGTTCCGAGGCCATGTCTATACATGCTAGGCTTGCCAAGTAAGAACCTTAGTACTCGCGTGTGTAAAACTATCTTACACCCGTTGTATGCGAACATAGAGTCTATCACACCCGATCATGACGTGGTGCTTCGAAACGGCGAACTTTATTAATGGTGCATACTAAGGAAGAACATATTATTATCTTGATATTAGTGAGAGGGATCATCTTATAATGCTACCGCCAAAAACTAAGCAAGACATAAGCAAAATAAGATGCATAAAAGGGATAAACATAACATGCATATAAAATGTGATATGATATGGTCCTTTCTTGCACTTGATCTCCATGTTGTGCTTCATGGTATGATCTCCATCATTCCACCGGCATAGCACCAAGCCTCCAAGGTCCATGGCGCCACTATCATGGTCGTCTTCGCCATTACAATATATCTCTTGGATATACATGAATAACACACATGTCATAAAAATATAAAGACAACCATATGGCTCCTGCCGGTTGTTTAACTTACAATAAATCTCATTGCATATAACAATTTTTGTAAAAATGACCATATCACATCACATGCCCTGCAAAAATAAGTTAGACGTTTTCTAATTTATTTTTCCATATTTTACGTGGCTTCGGGCTTTCTAGGAAAGAACCGCTCTACCTAAGTATTTCAGCCACCACGGTGATAATCAAGTTATTAACAAAGCATTGTAAATTGGATCATGACTATGCTGGGAGAGACAGACACCTGCTGATCTAGTTATGTAACATGAGTTGCATGTCAAGTGTGGGACATGTCTCATGGGTGAGGACATTGAAAGTTAGTCCAGGCTACTTCATCCCAACATGCCACCATGATCCAAATTTATGCAAGTATGAAATAACAAGACCATCAATGCCCACATATCTATGTGTTACAACCGTAGAAAGCATCTACGCATAGATATAGATCTGATACCACTGATAGGGGTTCGTTGCATGGAAAACAAAAAAATTCCTACGGTTGCAACTACCAAGATCGAATCTAGGCGACACTTGTAACAATTTCAGATGGACTCACCCTCGAAGACCATAAAGAGGCATAACGTTCCCGCAATCAAACGTGGTAGTTGTAGAGTGTACACGACCGTCCTCAAGGACACGATGACCAACGCAAACGAAGAGCCTTTGTGATCGGTCACATGTATGGTGTGCCGACGACTTGCGTCCCTCGCTCTAGCTCGGCAGCGGAAGTAGGGGATCCTCGAGAAGTCCGCCAACACTATGACATGGAGGTGATGGTGGTGGAGAAGATCTTGAGAAGGGCTTTTCCTAAGCTCCGTGCTCATGGCAATGGACAATGCTAGAAAGGGGAGGAAGATGCTTACCAAAGGGCACATGAGAGGAGAAGGATGAGTGTGTGAGAGAGAGGAGCTCCACCCCACCTTTTATACGGAGAGGGAGGTTGTCCCTTGTCATTTCCGGCGGCCAAGAGGGGTGACCCACCTCTCCCTCATTCATGTGGGTGGACTCTCCACTCACCAAAATTGATCTCCACTTTCTCATGTTTAATCTCCACTCAAAATCAAGAGTCATGCAATTAAATAATCCTTTTTAATTCACTTGATTTAATGCCACTCATTCAATGAACACTTCATTTAATAAGTAATTCATTTAACAAACACATTGATAATTCAATCCCCGGTAATATTCCGACACACCGAAACTGTCCTACACTCTCCAGTATTTCTCTAGTGTTCCCTATCCACTCAAATGCGTCAGATACCCTTAAGTGTGTCTCCCTACAGGTTCATGAACTATGTGGAAATGATCGAGACACTCTCCGATCAGTAATCATTAGTGGGGCCTGTATATCCATAATGACTCCCACCATCTCAATCAATAAACTAGTGATCGCGTGAACCTTATTCACAGTAACCAATTCCTCTTGTCTCACGATATTTTACTTGTCCGAGATACGATCATTTGGTATCATCCATACCTAGTTCGATCTCATTATTAACAAGTACTCCTTTTCTTGTTCCCCTGATATAACATTCTTAGTGATTGTTAGCACTTGCTTGCAAGCTATGTTAATGTGATATCATCGAGAGGGCCCTGAGTATATATCTCTATCATCAGGATGGACAAATCCCACTCTTGATCCACGAGCCTCAACTAACACTTTCCAAGTATCCAATGACACCTTTATAATCACCCTGTTACGGTGTGACGTTTGATGTAATCAAAGTACTCTTCTGGAGTCAGTGATTGGCGTGATCTCATGGTCCAAGGATTAGGGTTACTTCAAATGATATAGAAATATAAACTTGAGGAAATGATCGTATTAATAAATCTACTGTGGGTGAATGTTCATCATATCATTCTCTAATGACATGACCTTGCTATTAAGAACATCCAATGTTCGTGATCAGGAATCCTTGATCATCAGTTAATCAACAAACTAGTGTAATGAGAGGCATCACTAGGAACTTGTTCTCTTGTTTATTAAGCACACATGTATTAACATTTTCTTTTAACACAATTATAGCATGAGAAAATAACATCTATTATAAACTTGGAATAAGATAATAACCATTTATTATTGCCTCTCGGGCATATTCCTTTCATGCAGGAGGGTGGTGGTGAGTGCACTCATTGCCATGGTCGAGGGGCACTTCCCGGTGTTGGTGGGACACTTCTTCATGCACTACCACTGGCCATCATACTTCTTCGTCATGTTCGACTCTCGGGATTACTGCGATGAAGTGCTAAGTGTGGGACCGTTCGAGGGCCAGGACTTCACTATCCGAGTGATGCCATGGAATAGGTTCCACCATGCCACCATGAGGAGGTTACAGTACGGTGTGCATTTGGAGATAGAGGGTGTGTCTGCCCTGCTCTGGTCGGCGGAGACGACAAAGGCCATGTTTGGACCTTCGACGTGGGTGGAGAGGTTAGGGACGGAGATGGCATCATGTGTAGATATGGGAAGCTTCAATACGATGGTGTGGATGGCTAACCCAATGCTCATCATGAGGGATAAGAATCTATGGCTGCCCGAGCCACCACGGAGGATGATGAAGAGGATGTCCTCCTCTTGCCGACGGAGGCGGTTATGCCGACCGAGGTCCTTCTGCTCAAGTACAATGTCGTTGTTCACATCCTATGAGTGGAAGACAAGTTCAACATTGTCAACCGCTCCTCCGATGATGGTGACTCCAGGGATGATGACTCCAAGGGCGGTGGTGACATGACACATGCCCTAGGGAGAGGACGCTTGCCGCGGGGTGGACTGCGGTGGATCTTTCTGGCCTAGAGTGGTGTGCCCGACTCGGATCCGGCACCCTCATACCATCGGCGGAGGGGTAGACACCGGGCTAGAGAGTGGCGAGTCGCACATGGGGCCTCTGTGGCTATGCGGCCATGGCCAGAGGTGGAAGAAAATAACGTGGAAAGCTTCATGGAAGGAGTTGCAGCAAGAGTTGAGGGTAGTGGTAGGCCCTAGTCCCCATGCCAGAGGTCAGGCTTGACCGGACGTTCACGTCCTCTAGCCAGAGAAGAGAGGGCATGCAACATTCCAATTTGGAATAGGACAATGTTGTTGGGGCCCACCCAGGGCTTTCGCAAAGGCAGGAGCGAGAACCTTCCCACGATTTGAGCTCTACTTCAGTCCAAAGTTTCAGAAGGATCTACGTGGCGCTACAACCATGACCCAAGCCACTTTCTCCACATGCTTGTCCATTCGTGCCGTGCACAACAAGTAGAGGGAGCACGCACGGGTTGGTGGGCGTTGGAGACAGCTGCTAGTGAGAGTTTGGGTCACCGTCGGAGGTGGGCCTGGATGCAGACTCCTGGGCCCATGGGAGCGATGGATGGATGGCTCTTGAAAGGGCATCTCTCTCTAATTGTGTTTTGTTGATTGTTGTCAACACAAAGATTTTCTAACCGTGTGCTAAGATGATTTTAGTTAAACATGGTGAAAATCTCAAGACGGTATTTGTTCCCTCAACAAGATGAGAAGATATTTGTAGTGTAGTCATAGGTACCCTTAGTTTTATTTGCTAGTTTATTAAGGGTCCCAGGCTATCAAGAGGGGTTACTCGATGGAAGGTGTGTGGGTTTCCTATTCTTTCCACAACCCAAATCATTTGTCCACAGCCTTCCTATTGTTGTAGTAGTGGAATCCTCCCAAGGATGTGCACATGGTGTCCTGAGGCCGAAGACTCCAAGGTTCAACCCCGGAGACTCTGGGGTACGCACGACGGAGACTCTAGAGAGCGCCTCTGGCTTGGTCTCTGACCTGGCTTAATAGAAGCTCCAGGCTCTACCTTGGAGACTACCGTGTAGACTACGGGGTCTACACTAGAGAGAATCTACGCCTCGTCTTTGGCTTAGTCTCTGGCCTGGATTAACAGAGGCACTCCCGTTCAAGTCGGAGACTAGCCTGGAGACTTCGGCCGACCGGAGACTCTGGTGTGCGTACTTTCGCCTAAGTGGACTCCAATGGATACTTCTTGGGAACACCTATATATACATATCTTCTACCTCCAGCTAGGTTGACTTCCACTCTCTCTCCACCATTGCTGCTGAGCTCCAAATCACCTAGATCTCCTTCCCTAGCCAATAGAAATTGATGGCCTTTAGGGAATCAAGGGAGGACACTTCCACCGAAGGGATTTGAAATCCCCCCACTTTCAATTGAGTAACTTGTTACTCTTGGGTTGTGAAACCCTAGCCAAAGGAAGAAGTCGTCCCCAAGATCATCCTTGTGTGCAAGAGTTTGTGGTCGAGTTAGGAACCTCCAATTAAATTATGGAGAAGTCCCCCAAGGTGTTGTAAAGGTTTCTATCACTGCCTTCAATGCCACCATATATAGATTCCGAGAGTTAATGCATGAGCTAAATATCATAGATTCGAGCAGTGTGGCTTGAGAGCATGCACCCTTACCCATGAATTCATATGTTATTCTATCCAGATGTAGGCATGGATATAGTGGGAGCATGGTCCTAATTGATTGGGATATCCCTCCCCCCATTATGCCCAATGTGAGAAAATCATCCTCTTAAAAATTGATTAGCGCCTATTCACCCCCTCTAGTCGCTTATACTAATATTTTAGCTCTCCACCCCAGCAGGCGCTCGACACGTTCGTGGTGTCGCTTATGCCAATAAGCGCTAAAGGGCAGTTTCGTAGTAGCTCTCCACTGCCAGCGGGCCAAACTATGGATAAGGACCATGTATGGAGGAAGTTGGCTCGTTCCATGAGAATTGCAGGAGGACAATTGTGCCGCTTCTCCCTCGCCCCCATTCCATGCGTGTGAGGCAGAAATTGCATATGCCCACGGTGGTGAGGCGGAACAGTTAGATCGTTGGGCGCTTCGCTACGGGATCTCTGATTCAGAGGGAACAGAAGGCCCTGATGATGCAGCTAGGGATTGCATAGGAGGGCAATGAAATTGACGAGGAATCATTTGAGGCGTACATGTGCCTGTTTGAGAGGCCGCTCTCCCAGGAGCACATCTCCTCTATTCTGGCGATGTTCGGTTGGCAGCCCGATGCTCCGCCGCTAACAGACGAGGTGGAGCCGACAGGGGTTTGAAGGGTTTCATTTCTTTTTTGTTTGGGCCTTGGCCATTGTGTCTATTAGTATCGATCCCTCTCATGTCTAACTTTCTCTCGATCATTGTTTTGAATGTTCGAGGTTTGAATTCCTTGGTAAGGAGAGATGTAATTTTTCAGCTCGCCTCCATGTAGGGGGCGAGTGTGGTTTTTTTAGGAGACAAAAATGGATGTGATTGACTACTATGTGGTGGCCAGGTGTCTTGGTAGGGAGTTCGATCAGTTCTTTTGTGCCAGTAGTGGGGACCTGCGGAGGGTTCCTAGTTGCATGGAAGTCCTCGGTGGTAACTATAACTAATCCACACCTGACCACCTATAGCCTCACAATACGGATCGGGGAGGGTGATAGGGGTTGGTGGTTGATAGGGGTCTATGGCCCGCAAGCGGAGGAGCATAAAAGGCTTTTCCTCAAGGAGCTTAAGGATGTGAGGGACCTGCATCCTGGCCCGTGGCTTATGGTGGGGGACTTTAACCTCATATTGGATGATGCAGACAAGAATAACACCAACCTGCATCAACGGATGATGGGCTGTTTTCGCAAAACCTTGGTCAGTTTGGATCTCAAGGAGATTTACCTGAATGACCATAGATATACTTGGTCCAATGAATGCAAGGACCCTACACTAGAGAAGCTTGACATGGCCTTCATGTAGATCGATTGGGAGGTGATGGGCCCAAGCTCCTTCCTATCTACTATGAGCTCCAGCCTTTTGGATCACTGCCTACTTCTTCTGAACCTATCGAGAGAGAAGGGTGGAAGCAGGCCTTTCCAGATTGAGGCCTTCTGGCCCAAGGTTGAGGGGTTCTCGGACATGGTGCAAAGGGTGTGGGATGAGACGCCGCAGATTCACAACCCGTTCAAGAGTCTTACGGCCAAGACGGATCTCGTGGCCAAGAGGCTAGCCAGCTGGAGCAATCGCTTCGTGGGAAATGTCAAGATTCAGATTCTCATAGCAAACAAAGTCATCCAGTGCCTCGATGTGGCTATGGAGTCCAGACCATTGTCAGGGGAGAGAGGGCTCTACGTAAGATGCTCAAAGTCAAGCTGCTAGGGCTAGCCTCTTTGGAAAGGTCGATCGCCCGACAACAATCCAGCTAGCTGTGGCTCAAGGAGGGCAATGCGTGCACAAGGTTCTTTCACGTGCATGCGAGCAGCAGGAGAAGGAAGAACAACATCATGCCATTGCGAGTGGACAACATCCTCATGTCCGAGCATAGCGACAAGGACGTCGCCGTCGACACCTTTTTCGATGCCCTATTGGGAGCCACCCTGAAGAGAGGTTACACCCTTGACCTAGGTCAGCTAAGCCTTCTGGCGACTGATCTGTCCATGTTGGACGTAGCTTTCTAAAAGGAGGAAGTCTAGAGAGTGACTGAAGCATAGGAGCCGGATAAAACTCTCGGCCCTAACGGATTCACGGGGCGCATCTACATGTCCTGCTAGGGAATCATAAAATAGGATGTGATGGCAGTGTTTGAAGCCCTTTGGCAAGGCAACTGCCATGGTTTTCGTTATTGTGACTATCTCCGGCGCCCCCAGTGATGGGGTTCGTTGCATGGAAAACAAAAAAATTACTAACGTTGCAACTACCAAGATCGAATCTAGGCAACACTTGTAACGGTTTTAGATGGACTCACCCTCGAAGACCATAAAGCGGGATAACGTTCCCGCAAACAAACGTGGCTATTGTAGAGTGTACACGACCGTCCCCAAGGACGTGATGACCAACGATGTGCCTCCGTGATCGGTCACACATATGGTGTGCCGACGACTTCCTTCCCTCACTCCATCTCGGTAGCGGAAGTAGGGGATCTTAGGTAACTCCGCCAACACTACGACATGGTGATGTTGGTGGTGGAGAAGATCTTGAGCAGGGGTTCTCCTAA
The DNA here is from genome assembly GCA_910589775.1 of Avena eriantha. Lineage (NCBI taxonomy): Eukaryota > Viridiplantae > Streptophyta > Magnoliopsida > Poales > Poaceae > Avena > Avena eriantha. The sequence goes on along the minus strand of OU342741.1, from coordinate 156,879,741 downwards.
GCTCTGTGCTCATGGCAATGGACAAGGCTAGAAAGGGGAGGAAGATGCCAACCAAAAGACATATGAGAGGAGAAGGATGAGTGCGTGTGAGAGAGGAGCTCCACCCCACCTTTTATATGGGAAGGGGGCTGCCCCTTGCCATGGATGGAGGCGAAGAGGGGTGCCCCACCTCTCCCTCATGCATGTGAGTGGACTCTCAACTCACCAAAATAGAATCTCCACTTTCTCATGTTTAATCTCCACTCAAAATCAAGAGTCATGCAATTAAAAACTCCTTTTTAATTCACTTGATTTAATGCCACCCATTCAATGAACACTTCATTTAATAAGTACTTCATTTAATGAACATATTGATAATTCAATCCCAGGTAATATTCCAATACACTAAAACTATTTTGGCAGATTTATTAGAACAATTCCTACACTATCCAGTATTTGTTCTGGTGTTCCCTATCCACTCAAATGCACTATCCAGTATTTGTTCTGGTGTTCCCTATCCACTCAAGTATCTGATGACACCTTTATAATCACCCTGTTATGGTGTGACGTTTGATATAATCAAAGTACTCTTCCGGAGTCAGTGATTGACGTGATCTCATGGTCTAAGGATTAGGGTTACTTTGAATGATATAGCAATATGAACTTGAGGACATGATCATATTGCTAATTCTACTGTGGGTGAATGTTCATCATATCATTCTATAATGACATGACCTTGTTATTAACAACATGCAATGTTCATGATCAGGAAACCTTGATCATCAATTAATCAACAAGCTAGTGTAATGATATGCATCACTAGGAACCTGTTCTTTTTTTATTAAGCACACATGTATTACGTTTCCTTTTAACACAATTATAGCATGAGAAATAAACATCTATTATAGATCTGGAATAAGATAATAACCATTTATTATTGCTTCTTGGGCACATTCCTTTTAGTCTCCCAATTGCACTAGAGTCATAATATAGTTTTACATAGTTATGAATCTAACACCCATAGCATTCTGGTGTTGATCTTCTTTTGCCTTTGAGAGAGATTTAGTCAATGGATCCGCAATGTTCAAATTTGTATGTACTTTGCAAATCTCTATATTGCCATCCTGGACATATTCTCGGATGGAGTGATAACGACACTTGATATGCTTAGAATTCTTGTGAGACCTTGGTTCCTTAGCATTGACTATGGCGCCATTGTTCTCACAATAGATAACCACAAGATCCAAAGAACTTGAAACCACACCTAGTTCAGAAATGAAATCCTTCGTCCAAACTGCTTCCGCCACTGCTTTTGAAGCAGAGATATACTCCGCCTCCATTGAAGATATTGCAACCATAGGTTGCTTGGAACTCCTCCAACTCACCACTGCTCCAATCATAAGAAATACATATCCAGATTGTGACTTAGAGTCATCTGGATTGGTATCGAAGCCAGCATCGACGTAACCCTTTGCGACGAGATCTTCTTCACTGCCATGGATGAGAAACATGTGTTTAGGTCTTCTTAAGTACTTAGAGCATCTCCACTCGGGTTCCTAGGAAGGCGTTGCCAGGGAGATTTTTTCATCCGGACGGCGAAATTTCGCCTAGTCGTGTTCCTAGGATGCCGAATTCGTCCTATTTGGCCCAAATTTCATCCAGCGTTCCCAGGGCACTAGGAACTGCCTGGGAACGCTGGATGCCGCGAAAAATAGGTGGCCTAACCCTGTCGGTGAGACAACCCCATTCCTCGCCCTGACTCGGCTCTCCCATGGTAGGGAGCTTTCATCGCTGCCATGTCATCATCGGTGAGGTCCCGCCATGCCAAGACGAAACCACGCCTGTAGATAGGTCTACCACCTCCACCGCATCCTTTCCCCTCCACCTAGGCATTATTTTGTTGTCCCAACTTTGCTGTAGCTTGGCTTCGTCCTGAGCTCCCGCCACCTCGCCTGTGAAGTGTTCGGCATTTTGACCGTTTAACCATGGACTCTGATGATGAGGATATGTTCGCCCTATTGCTAGAGGAAGAGACCCTCGCAGCCACCGAAGATGAAGAGCACATGCAGATCCTTGCCTCCTTGGCCCGGCTATACATGCAGACTACAATGCCGAAGCGTGGAGGCTTGACAAAGGGTCGCCAGAAGTGCAAAGCAAGGCAACGAGTGGAGGGCTATTGCATGCTTTACGCCGACTACTTCTCCGACGAGCCTCTGCACGAAGAGGCCGTGTTTTGGCACTGTTTCAGGATGAGCCAGAAACTCTTCCTCAACATCGTGCATGCCATCCGGGAGTTCAACCCCTATTTCGTATGCAAGAAGGAATGCACCAGCATGGTAGGGTTTTCCTCACTGCAGAAGTGCATAGTGGCGATGAGGTTACTTGCATACGGAGCTCTGGGAGACAATGTCGATGACTATTTCCGCATGTCCGAGTCCACCGCCATTGATTGCTTGTACAAGTTCTACGGGGTAGTAATTGCATTGTTTAGGACATAGTACTTGAGAACACCCAATGTTGAGGACACCGCACTGATCCTCACAGTCAATGAAAGTAGAGGATTTCCTCGAATGCTTGGAAGCATCAACTGCATGCATTGGCACTGGAAGAAGTGTCCATTTTCTTGGCAAGGAATGTACAAAGGCCACAAAGGAGGTTGCACTATGATACTCGAGGCAGTTTCTACAGAAGATCTTTGGATTTGGCACTCCTTCTTTGGCATGGCAGGATCGAACAACGACATCAACATCCTCCAGTCCTCAAATGTCTTTGCCAAGATTGTTGAGGGTCATGCTCCCCCTATGGACTTTGACATGGGTATACCCTCTAGGTACTCGATCTTGGTGTATACGTCCAAATACGTATAGGCCCACGGTGTCGCCAAGGCCCAGATGAAAGGACTCGAGTAACCTACGGACTCTCGATTGCTTGAAGAACAAGAAGAAGCTAAAGATAGAAAGTTTGAAGGGGAAAACCCTAACTTGTAACCGACTCGACCTGCTACCTGAGACCTAGCCTATCTATATAAAGGCTAGGAGGGGGCGGCGAGGAGGACACACACAACCCTAGTTTCCACAACCCTCGCCAGATTGCATCTGCGCACCATTGTAACTTTCGACTCCTTCGATAATTCCACGAGCAGACAAGCAGGAGTAGGGATCTCTACGAGGCCTAAACCTGGGTAAATCTTTGTCCCCTGTGTGCTTGTTTGCTAGCCGATAGATGTTTCCAGCGCTCCCTCCTTCTCCAAAACCCAAGTCCATAACAATGGGCATTGATGAGTTAAACCCTCATCAATTGGCGCCGTCTGTGGGAATTGGGAGTGCTGATGTTGCGGCTTCTTCGGCCCCATCAACTACGATCTACAACTCCACAACATCGGAGATTCGCCAGCTCTTCGGCGCCTTCGACTTCACCGTCCACATGCCGGCCACCCGCCCGGCCTTCGAGTCCATGGGTGACAGAATCAGCCTAGCAATCGGAAGATTCCACTTCCAAGTTGGTCAGATGGGAACGCTTCGCATGCCTGATCAGCTGACAGCACCGGCAATTGCCCCAACGTCATGGTTCCCTCCATCAATGGGCACCCTCAGCGAGCTCAACGCCCCGACAACAGTCGAAAATACGGTCAGCGACAGCAGTCGCGACTCTGATCTGAGCGATCTCGCCACTGAAGACGGAACCTACGGTTCCGGGTCGGAATGTTTTGGAAGCAACAGCTTCCCCAATCACTTCATGTGCGCCGTCATCAACGCAGGCGACACCTCCGCCAATCGTGGCAACGGTGGCAACACTGGTAATGGCACCGATCCACCCAACGCCGGCAACGGTGGCAACGGCGGTAACGGAGCCAATCGCGCTCCCGTCAACAACGGAGGGGCAGTCGAACCTCCCAGCATAATCAATGAGAAAACCGGCGAACGCGTCGTAATCAAGCTCAACGAGCAAGAGTGGGATCGCTGCCGCGAGGCCTTACAGGGTACACCTCTACCCTTTGGGTCCTCGTAGGAACTGCTGATGGGCTATCACTGGCTCCTGAAAGAAGAATTCAAGTGCCAACTGCAAACAATCGCGCAACTTGAGGTGCGTAAAAAGGCAGCGGACGAATCGAGCCTTCGTCGCGCCGGGCTCTCCTCCTACGGAGGATCCTCCTCAAGAGGCAACGAGTACCTCGCCAAGAAGAGGCAATCGCGGATGGCTCATCTTACCGAACAAGAGCGCATAGAAGCCACGAAAGTCCTCGACTTCGGCTCTATGACAGTCGACACGAGAGGAAACATGGTCCCCAGGACGCCGCATGCTGCGGTGACAGCAGCCACCATGTACCTCCTCAATAACCAGCCGCCAGTTGGAGATCCCCGAACTGCCATGCACCGATCTACGATCGCAGGTTTGGGATTAATCGAGGCCGCCCTCGACAAGGAGCCCACACCAGACCCAAAAAAGGGCAAATCGCTAGCAAAGCGCCACCTCGCCCTCATCCAACGATGACAGTCACGACCTGTCTCGGCGCCGCCGCTCACGGCGACATGACCGTGACTACGATGCACGCGACGACCTCACGCAGCGGAAGATCGACAAATCAAGGGCACGACATGCTCAGTCGACTGACACGGAAGAAGAAGATGGGGAGCTCTGCGGCACAAGATGCTTCAGCAGATCAATTAGGCAAAAGTGAATGCCTAAAGGGTTTAAACTCCCATCGGAGAACCCGAAATTTGACGGTCTACAGGACCCCAAGATCTGGCTGGAGGACCACATCTCCTCCGTTAGACTCCACGGAGGAAGTCGAAGCACTGCCATGCAATGCTTGCAGCTACAGCTGCAGGGCGCCGCTCGGGCATGGCTGAATAACCTCCCACGCAGATCCATTCGTAGTTGGGATGAGCTGGTTTACAGCTTCATGCGCAACTTTAAGGGCACGTACAAACGGCCCGCACCAATCGAAGAGCTGAGATGCTGCCAGCAAAGATCTGGCGAATCACTGCGCTCCTACATCCAAAGGTGGTCCATCATCAAGAACTCCGCGGAAAACATCTCAGAAGACCGTGCGATTGATGCATTCAACGGTGGTGTCCGCCGCCTAGAACTCAGGAAGGAGTTGGGCCGCTCAAAGCCCTAGACCATCGACCACCTGACGGAGATCGCGAATCGGTGGGCCGATGGAGAAGATTCGGTGAAGAACCGTGCTCACTTCGACGAGGAGGCAGAACTCGAACGCAGACGCGACCGCCGAGGCAAACGCCACATGCGCATCTACGATGACCGTGAAGACGTCAACATGGTCGCGGTCGGCTATGCCGATAGATGCGACGATAACCACAACAGCGGATCCTGGAGCAGCGGATACCGCGACTCCGGGAAAACCACGCAAATATGGCAACGCCGCACTCGTGATGAGGCACCTGCGACCTCCATCGAGGACAAACTGTTCGGGCCATGCACGGTACACTTCTACATCGACAAGCATGATGGCAAGAGAAAGTCCAGCCACCTCCTCAAAGACTGCCGCGAGTTCCTCAAGCTACATGAGGGATTGGTTTGGATGAACTGCAATGCAGTCGAAAGAGGCTATGCAGCCGCTCCAGGCGCACCACCACCACCACCTGGGCCACCCTTGAACGGAGTCGCACCGGACCAGCACCACGGAGGAGAACCGTATCCACTGGCCATGGGTACCATGATGATCCAAAAAGGACATACCTCCAACAGGGTGCAGAAGGCCATCACTCGCCAAGTCAACTTGGCCACGCACTCGCCACCATCCACCACTGAGTACCTCAGTGGAAGCGAGTCGTGCATCACCTTCGACAAACGCGACCACTCGCCTCAGATACCTCGTCCAGGTCATTGCCCACTCATACTCGAGGCACAAATTGGAGGCTTCGACATGAGTCGCGTCTTCATGGATGGCGGAAGCGGCATCAACCTCATATTCGCGAGTACCTTGCGAGCGATGAGGATCCCTCTAACCTGCCTGGAGGCATCGGACACAACGTTCCACGGCATCTTCCCAAGGAAAGGCATATACCCCCTGGGCAAAATCAACCTCGACGTCATCTTCGGCACGCCGAAGAACTTCTGGCGCGAACGCATCGACTTTGAGGTCGTCGACTGGCCCTCACAATACACTGCATCCTCGGGCGCGTCGCGTTCGCCAAGTTCATGGCAGTACCCCACTACGCCTACCTGCAGATGAAAATGCCAGGGCCCAACAGCGTCATAACGATCAATGGGAGCTTTGAGCGATCTGACAGTTGTGACAGGGAATTCAACAAAATCTCCCAGTCCTTCGGCATGCAGGAGGAACTCGCAATGATTGAAAGAGACCACAGACAACAGTCTGCCTCCCCTGAGTAGGCCAAGCTCACCTGATCTCTTTTTCGACTCATCGGTGCACACAAAGAAAGTGCAGGTACACCCATCGGATCCCGCCAAAACAGCCCTCATCGCCAACAACTTGAGTCCTGCATAGGAACTCGCGCTCGTCGAATTCCTCCGTGAGCACTGGGAAATTTTTGCCTAGTGTCATGCGGACATGCCAGGAGTTCCCAGGGAACTCGCCGAGCACGCACTCAACGTCAACCCTAACGCAAGGCCAGTCAAGCAAATAATTAGGCGACTGTCTGAGCCACGGCGCATGCAGTTGGAATGGAGATAAACAGACTCCTCGAGGCCAAGTTTATACGTGATATCAAGGAAAGCACTTGGCTCGCCAACACGGTGCTGGTACCAAAAAAGGACACGGATATCCTACGGATGTGCCTGGACTTCACTTCTTTAAACAAGCACTGCCCAAAAGATCACTTCCCGCTGCCACGGATCGACCAGATCATCGACTCCACCGCGGGATGCGAGCGCCTCTGCTTCCTCGACGCCTACTCAGGCTATAATCAAATTCGAATGAAGGAGGAAGATCAAGAGAAAACAGCGTTTACAACGCCCTTCGGTGTGTTCTGCTACAACACAATGCCCTTCGGGCTAAAAAACGCAGGAGCCACGTACCAATGGTGCATGCAGGCTTGCCTCAAGGAACAACTGGGTCGTAACATCCAAGTCTATGTCGACGACATAGTAATCAAGACCAAGGATGAAGCCTCTCTAATCGATGATTTGCGCGAAACCTTCGCCAATCTCGATCGCTACCGGATTAAGCTCAATCCGGACAAATGCGCCTTCGGCGTACCATCTGGGCAGCTACTCGGGTATCTCATCTCCGCGAGGGGGATCGAGGCAAACCCAAAAAAGATAAAAGCCATACTGGCCATGGAGAAGCAGAAGAACATAAGAGGCGTCCAGCAACTGGCCAGGCGAATCGTGGCCCTTAGTCGATTTATCAGTCGGATGGGTGAAAAGGCACTGCCCTTCTACCAGCTCCTCCGCAAAGCTGAAAAATTCGAGTGGACCAATGAAGCACAAGACACATTTGAAGATCTCAAGCGCCTGCTACCCACTTCGCCAGTACTGGTGACTCCACGAGAAAGGGAACCACTGTTACTGTACATCTCCGCCACCAACCAGGTGGTCAGCACAGTGCTCGTCGTCGAGCGGGCTGAGGAAAACAAGGTCCACGGTGTGCAACGCCCGGTATACTACCTCATCGAGGTCCTCATGCCAACAAAACAGCGGTACCCGTACTACCAGAAGCTGGCGTACGGCGTCTTTATGACCGCCCGGCGACTGTGCCACTACTTCCAGGAGCACCCAATCGTGGTAGTCAGCGACGCCCCGTTGGGACATATCCTCAATAACCCCGACGCCACGGGGCGAGTCACGCTTTGGGGAATAGAACTGTCTCCATGAGACATCACATACGAAAAGCGCGATGCAATCAAGTCGCAAGTTCTCCTGACTTCCTCGTGCACTGGATGGAGAACCAAGTCCCGGACAAGCCAGATATGTCCTACCTCTACACAATGCACTTCGATGGGTCCAAGAGGAAATACGGAGCAGGCGCAGGTGTTATACTGACATCACCTCAAGGGGACAAGTTGAAGTATATCCTGCGAATGCAGTTCACAGCCTCAAACAATGAGGCTGAATACGAGGCCCTATTACACGGGATGAGGATGGCAAAAGCTTGCGGCGCCAAGAGGCTCATCATATATGGCGACTCCAAGTTGGTCGTCAACCAAACAATGCATGAGTGCGACGCACTGAACAACAACATGATCGCGTACCGCAACCTTTACGATACACTTGAGGGAGACTTTGATGGTTGCGAGCTGCGACACGTAGGTCGCAAAAGCAATGAAGAGGCGGACGCACTCGCCAACATAGGCTCTACCTGCGCCCCCATACCACCTGGGGTATTTCTCGAGCGCATATGCAAACGCTCCATCAAGCCAAAGGCCGCAAAGAAGAAAACAAGCGCAACAACGGACTCGGGGGCTGCGCCACCCAATGAGCCAATGGCACTCGATGACGTGGAGCTGGACATAGGACTCGAAGGACCAATGAGCGTCATGATGATAGAGCAATCCTGGACGCAACCGTACATTACGTACCTCCTCAGCAAGAAACTATCGGACGGTCCGACGGATGCACGGCACATCGCGCGGCGATCCAAGGCATTCGTCATTATCAACGGCGAACTGTACAAGCGCAGCATCACAGGGGTACTCCAGCGATGCGTCTCCCTGGCTTATGGAAGTCAGTTCTCCTTGATATCCATGAAGGGACATGCGGGCACCACGCCAGCAGTCGCGCCCTCGTTGCCAAAGCTCTGGGAGCTGGATTCTACTGGCCTACGGCCATGCACGACGCAAATGACATCGTCCAAAAATGCAATGCTTGCCAGCAATTCGCGGACAAGCCGCGCGCACCAGGCGCAGAGTTACGACCAATTCCATTGGCCTGGCCCTTCGCACAATGGGGGCTCGACATGGTCGGAAAGCTACCAAGGTCCTCACGAGGAGGCTACGTCTACCTCTTAGTCGCAGTCGACAAATTCACCAAGTGGATTGAGGCCATGCCAGTGACCAACCAATCAGCGCACATCGTAGTCAAGTTCTTCGAGTCCATCGTCTACCGCTTCAGAGTGCCGCACAACATCATCACTGACAATGGGACGAACTTCACATCCAAGGAGTTCCAAGAATTCTGCGAGAACCTGGGAATCAACATCAGCTACGCCTCAGTGGCACATCCACAGACCAACGGTCAAGTGGAAAAAGAAAATGGGCTCGTCTGCAGCGGCATCAAGAAACGACTCCTCCGACCACTCGAACAAGCCGCGGGTTGCTGGCCAGATGAACTGCAATCTGTACTCTGGAGCCTACGTACAACTCCAAATAGCGCCATAAGCTACACGCCATTCTTTATGGTGCACGGAGCAGAGGCTGTGCTACCCGCCGAGGTACGATACAAGGCGCCACGTGTGGTCGCCTACAGCGAGCAGGAGTCATCCCTCGCACTCGAGGACTCCGTCGACCTCCTTGACGAAGCAAGAGAAATCGTCGCAGAAAGATCCATGATCTACCAGCAGAACCTGTGCAACTATCACAGTAGGAGGCTTCGCCCCAGATCCTTCGTCGAAGGTGACTTGGTCCTGCGACTGAAGCAGCAGGGGCATCTCAAGCTCGAGTCCCCCTGGGAAGGACCGTACGTGATTACATAAGTAATCCTAGTTGGCGCTTATCGCCTTCAAGATTTAGAGACAGGAGTCGCATACTCCAACCCTTGGAACGTCGCACAACTGCGACGCTTCTACCCCTAGTCGTTTTTTACTTTTACATCGCAAATAAGGCTACTCAGCCAAGGCTACTTAGCCGCGCATTGTACCTCGCACTGTTCTTCGAATAAATAAAAGCTAAGTGCCCCAAAACTCTGTGTTCTCTTTTACTTTCCTAATTTATATACTCGGGGGCTGCGCCACCCTGCACACACCTGTTCTCCGAACCAAAACGCGATACCCTGAGTAGCTGGTACATCAGTCGAAACCCTTAACACAACATCAATCCAGCTGCCACGCACCTGACAGGTTGAAAAGGGACTGAGATACAAACATGACCAGGCTAATGAAAAGGACTCGCATAGTGCCACGCACCTCATACTAGAAAAGATCTTTATACGCATTCAACGAATAAATATTCTACAACATTTATACGAACTTTACAACACAAGTACATTTATGTGCAGGATACAAACTAAGCGACTACTGCAGCAGAAGAACGTTGGTTTGTTCCTCGAATAAGTCGACAATCTCTTCTGCTGGGCGGTCCACCGCCTGATAGTGCGGCACCATATTCCAAGCAGAACCTGCTGGCGGTGCTGGCGGCCCAGACGCAATGGCGGCAACATCTACGTCAGGCCTATGCAATCGCACCATGGAGAGAGTAGCCTTGGCACCAACCACCAACTGTTTCCTCACGCACTCGCGAACCGCGGACAAATCTTGAAATTTGGCAAGGAGAGCCAGCAGGCTTGATGGAGTGTCATCTAGCGGGAACATCGCCCGATAAATATTCTTCAAGCACGGCTGCGACTTCTTCAGAAAGAGCAGCACCCGCGATGCACGATCCTATAGGGTCGCCAACATAGTTGCGCGATCATGATCTACCTAGAAGTATCCACTCTCTTAAAGTTGCTCCTGGGTGAGATCATGTAGGAAAATAGCAATTCTATCCTTCTCCTCCTGTGGACGATACGCGCTAACAACTACACGAAGCAGCACCAATAGCATGAGTACAACGTACCACTGCGAGTGACTACAAAGGAAAAGATGAGAATAAGCAAACTAACACTTGAACTGGTCGCCCAGCTGCGTCACCTCGCCGAGCAGATATTGCTCACGGGCGGCGGCTTTTTCCGCCTTCGACTTCCACACGTCTGCGATACCGCGGAGCACCGGCAACTCACGCTCCAGCTGCTTCACGCGATCACGAAGTCGTGAAAGCAAGGATAGCTCCTCTACCCTGGAGCGCGGCGGCGCCGCGGTATCATCAAGAGACGACGAGTCCTGGGTTCCCCTCACAGGATCACTTGACGTACCCTACCACAAGTCAAGATAAAAGAAAATAAGACGACCAAATCAACACAAAGACAAAAGGGACAAATGCATTCAAGACCAGCATAAGTATCAACAGACACACTCGCCAGCAGGCATGTTCTTAAACAAAAGGACACTTAATCAACTATTACAAAAGCTAACTACGGAGCAGCTGGCTTCTTCGACTTCGACGACTTCGGGGGCTTCATCAAGTCCGTGGCAGTGTCAGACACCACTGACTTTCCGCCGGCCCCTGAGGCCGAAGCTTTCGCCGCCTTCTTGGCTCGTTGGAGCTCCTCCGAGTACTTCGCAATAGTATTTATCAAGTGATGCCCATATTTGCCACAAGCAGTCGCGAAAGGAGCAAAGACTGCCCGCTGACCATCCGCGCCAATAGGCATCGCCTTCAACACCGCGGAGGGATCAATCTCGACTCCGTGGGCCTGCACCATGGCGAGTGACATGGACGCGCCAGCCGCGCGGAGGGAGTTCTTGTAGGTGGAAGGCACACCCCCGGCGAGTGACTCCACCAGCTCGTCCATATTATCGATCAGCTCCGCCTTCGGCATCAACTCCTCCTAGAGGCGACTGAGGGCGACCTTGGCCTTGGAAAGTGTACCTTGGATGGCGGCGCTACGGTCCTCGACTGCAGACATCGCACCTGCCAGAGCATCGTCGCGACGAAGGGCCTGCGGGTCGAAGCTCAAATCGCCAGCGTCTGTACATGAACCCACACATGTATCAAAACTTCAGCGCCACCAGCAAAAACATTAGATGCAGAGAAGGACAACAATATCCACAAGCAAAGGTACCGGAGAGAGCCTTGGCGATTGAGAACAGTTGTTCTTCGAACAACTTTTCCTTGGCTACAAAGGAGGCACGCAGATCCTCTTCACGCTTCTGTGCCTCGTCACACGCTGCGACTGCCTCGTCGCGACCCTTCACTGCCGCGGCAAGGGTCTTCTCCAAGGTGGAGACGTTATGCAATAAGGCGTTGTGTTCAGCTACACGGCAATCAAAAGTTGATTATCAGTCGACTACATCAAAAAGAGAAGACGAAGAAAAATAAGTGTAAGAACACTCACTTTCAACCACTCGGTGACACGTCTCCAGCATTGCATGCTGGCGGCCCATCGCCATCACTTGCTCTGCCACGTGTGTGGCTTCCTTTACAAGGAGCTTTCGCATAAACAAGGAATCAGCAGAGGCAACAGATAACGTCGACTGCAACACTAAAAAGAAGAAAAGCTATACTTACATGGTCCTCCAATGACTCCGAAGATGTTTGCTGTACCGTCATCCGGGCAACCATTCGATGTTCTCCTGCACGAGGAGAACTGGAAGAGTTGTGCCCGGAGTGGGCCGCCAATGGAGAGGAAGGAGCGCGCTTGACCTCTTCCTTGGGCCTTGAGGTCGCGACTCCTGATTCCTTCAAAAATTCGACGTCGCCAGAAGATGACGACGCCTCTTGACTACAAGACAAAAACTCACCTTGAGAAAGGGCAAACTCCAGGGCAAGCTAACAAGAAGAAAACAGAGAAGAACAAATGAACTCGAAACTCACCAGTCAAACTTGTCAAAATCAAACGTAGCCTCCGCCGACTCCGACGAAGACTCCTTAGGCAATCGCATCTTCTTGCGTGAAGACGGTGCCACAGCCCTCACAGGAACGACAGGAATGGGCGACTCCGCGCCACCGACCATACCTTCTGGAGTCGAAGGAGACGACGCGTCAGAATCCTCGCTGCGCGAACGCTTGCGAGTGTTCGGACTCTTGGACTCGGGGGCTTCCTCCTCCACATCAGAAGGGACAGTCGACTCAGACTCATCCTCTTCCAAGGCTTCGCGAGGAATAACCCCCTCAGGGAGAGGGGGCATACAAGGCGACACCACCCAATCCTGCATACAGACAACAAAAATCAGCAAAAATCAAAGTAAGCAATAGAAATGCAATCAACAAAATAAGCTACTGCGTAGCACAACTATACCTCAGGAGGAGGATTCGAAGCGTCAAAGGGAGGAACAACTGGCTCACTAGGAAGCACATCCTTGCCAGTGTACTTCGTGACCAGTCGAACCCTCTTGTCCACCTCACTCGCGGGCATGCCATCGGCAGACACGCGAGTGGCATCATCAGCGCCAGCCCATTGAAACATTGGGTGGACTCTGGCCTGCAGGGGCTGGACGCGACAGCGCAGCCAAGTTCGGATGAGAGCGCAGCCTCCCTCTTCTTTGCCTATGTGACTCTCGAGGTCACAGACGCGTTGATACAGCACGTCTGTTTCCGCGAGTTCGCCAGGCATAACTACGTTCTTCCAGGAGCGCATCTTCTTGCATGGAGTCGCGGGATCGAAGGGCGCGAGTCCAAAGTGCTCATCTTTGGCCTTCTGATCACGAACATAAAACCATTTGTCCCTCCATCCTTGGACGGACTTCTGAGCTTGATGTCGAAGTAGGTGGCGGATGGGTCGATGTGGATTCCGCAACCACCTACGTCGTACTAAAGAGCCAGATGCGGACTGGCGCTTCAATTTGAAAATGCGCTTGAAAAGGCCAAAGTGTGGCTCGATTCCGAGCCAGCACTCGCAAAGAGTGATGAAGCAAGAGATGTGGAGGATTGAATTTGGGGACAACTGTTGGAGCTGGAGCCCGTAGAAACAAAGAAGACCCCTAAGAAAGGGGTGAAGAGGCAAGGAAAGACCGCGAATGATGAATGCAAGAAACATCAGTCGAAAACCAGCGGGAGGAGCAGGAATGGTCTCACCGCTGGGGACGCGTGCATCAGCGACTGCTGAGGAGATCACTTCGTCTTGGCGCAAAAGACGGAGATCAGACGCCTTGATGATGGAGGGGCGCCACGCACCATTAGTGACGCAGGTGCCCGCGACCTTCTTCTTCCCGCCGGCGGCGGTGCTAGTACCCGCAGCAGTGGAGCCGTCTTTCTTCTTCGCCACAGCCACAGTGGCCGCAGAATCAGCGGCAGCGCCTCCCCTTTTCTTCCCCATTGCACGACGGCGATGTGAACGGAGAAAGTAGCTCGGGAACGAGCGGAGCTGGTCCAGTGTCGTGGAGGAAACGGGCGCAGGAAAAAGCAGAGGAGCAGCAGCAATGGCGATGGCAGCGAGGAAGAAAGAGCACAGATGGGAAATTACCGCCGTAGCACCGCTACTTAACCCATGGGAGATGCAATCCAACAGCTCAGAAAAACCCTATTGGATGCGTGGCACACATTGTGTTCGACATGTGGAGAAGGGGAAGCGCAAACCGTCCCTCCAATACTCCCATTACGCAAGGAAATCGAGGAGGCGCAGTTAAAATAAAGATTACGCACGCCCAGTCAAATCAAATTCAGGAAGTGGGACCCACTGCTCGTCACGTCCCGTCAAACTCGCTCACGCAGGAAACTGAGGACATACAAGCGTCAGCACTGACGTCATCAAAGCTACGCAGCGCAAACGTTCGACTACTTTAGTCCTTGCTGGAGTCTTCGACTCCACCAAGCACTCGGGGGCTACTCCCATAGGGAGCGCTGGCCGCGCACCCTACGATTTTATTTTCTTTTTATAGGAACAAGGACAATCAGAAGCAAACCCAAAACCATTCGAAACACGGTTCGATTACGGACATGGGTTACTCCCATAGGGAGCGCTGGAAATAAATTCGACTGAAACAAGCAAAGCAAAAGATGACAGCAGTCGCAAAAGTTCTTTAATCCCTGCCTGAGTCTTCGACTGAAACAAGCAAGCAAAAGACGACAGCAGTCGCAAAAGTTCTTTAGTCCTTGTTGGAGTCTTCGACTCTACCAAGCACTCGGGGGCTACTCCCATAGGGAGCGCTGGTCGCGCACCCTATGATTATTTATACAGAAAACTGTGTGTCGATAACATCCACACTCGAAGCTCATGGCGACACCGCCTCATAATTTTCCCTACAAAGAGACTGCGTCTCCTGGGTCACCCGAATCGTCTCCGCGATGATAAAATTCGGATGTCGCGCTTACAGCGTGAAGATAAGACCTGAATAAGGCCTGGCAACACATTTAGTTGCGCACTACCAGAAATATATCCGTGCCTACAGGTGCGATGAACATGCCTTGACGGACATGTCGAGTTCTCACACCCATATAACTGGAATTCGACTCCTGTAAGACCTCCGCAGCTTGAGTCGAATTACGCCAGCACTTTTCTAGATTCGAGTCTGGGGACTTGAGTTCGAGTAGATTGCATTGTTTCACCCTAAGGTGGTTAACTGATACCGATGCTTCGGTTATATCAGGCACGTATATCAACAATCCCTATGACATAAATAAAAGCAGTCGAAATCCATTCGTTCAGGCACTCGAAGACTTCAAAAATTCCCTAGTCGAATCTGCGATTTCACTGGACACTCGGGGGCTACTGACATGGGTATACCCTCTAGGTACTCGAGCTTGGTGTATACGGTCCAAATACGTACATGCCCACTATGTCGCCAAGGCCCAGATGAAAGGACTCGAGTAACCTTCGGACTCTCGATTGCTTGAAGAACAAGAAGAAGCTAAAGATAGAAAGTTTGAAGGGGAAAATCCTAACTTGTAACCGAGTCGACCTACTACCTGAGACCTAGCCTATCTATATAAAGGCTAGGAGGGGGCGGCGAGGAGGACACACGCAACCCTAGTTTCCACAACCCTCGCCAGATTGCATCTGCGCACCATTGCAACTTTCGACTCCTTCGATAATTCCACGAGCAGACAAGCAGGAGTAGGGACCTCTACGAGGGCTGAACCTAGGTAAATCTTTGTCCCCTGTGTGCTTGTTTGCTAGCCGATAGATGTCTCAAGTGCTCCCTCCTTCTCCAAAACCCAAGTCCATAACAATGGGCATTGATGAGTTAAACCCTCGTCAGACTTTGAGACCAATGGGCACCACTACAACAAGGGATACTATCTTGCAAATGGCATCTATCCAAGATGGCCAACATTTGTGAAGACAATCTCAAGCCCGTTGCTCCCCAAGCATTCCCAGTTTTCCAAGGAACAAGAAGCTTGCAAGAAGGATGTGGAGTGGGCATTTGGTGTGCTTCAACAGAGGTTTGTAGTAGTCCGGTTCCCTGCTATGACCTAGTCGAAAGATCAGATGTGGGAAGTGATGAACTATTGTGTGACCTTGCACAACATGATCATTAAGGGTGAGAGAAAGGACCTAATGGATTTGGTGAAGCAGGACGAGCCATACTACAGACATGGACCCCTTGTAGAGCCTGATCACCAGGTGCCGCCATCGTGGGATGCATTCATCACCATGTGCCAGGAGATTCGAGACCCGGTAGTGCATCAACAACTGCAGGATGATCTGGTTGAGCACATATGGATATGCAAGGGTAACACGTAGATGCCGAGCATGATTTGGCGAACTAGGACGAACTATGTTGTATTTTTCTGTCTATGCCAAACTTTGTTTAATTTCATGCCGAACTATGTTTAATTTAACGCTGAACTATGACGAACATTGCTCTGTATTCATCTTTATGCCAAACTTTGTATGAATTTGAGCTGAATTTGGGTGAAAACTCACCACTTTTGCTTTGCCTGGGAACCACGCCTGGGAACACGAGTGGGAAATCGGGCATTCCTAGGCCAAAAGTTACATCCATCCGACGCTAAATAGCGTCAGATTTTGGCCTAGGAACGCCCAATGAGTGGAGGTGCTCTTAAAGACAGTTTTAACCACCTTCCAGTGTTGTACCCTTGGATCAGATTGTTACCTGCTAGTCAAACTAACAACGTGTGCCACATCCAGTCTTGTACACAACATAGCATACATAATAAATCCTATGGCTGAGGCCTAGGGGACATTGACCATCAATTCTCTATCTGCTGCTGAAGCTGGACTTTGAGTCTTTCTCAAAGTCATACCTTGCACCATAGGCAAGAGCCCTTTCTTACTATCTTGCATGTTGAACTTATTCAAAATCTTGTCAAGGTTTGTACTCTGTGATAATCCAATTAAGCGTCTTGATCTATCTCTATAGATCTTGATTCCTAAATTATAGGCAGCTTCACCAAGGTCCTTCGTCGAAAACTTACTATTTAATTAATCTTTTACGCTGTTAAAAAGATCTATATCATTTCCAATTAATAATATGGCATCCAAATATAATATCAGAAATGCTATAGTGATCCCACTCACTTAATTGTAAATACAAGCCTCTCCTATAGTTTGTACAAATCCAAACCCTTTCATCACTTCATCAAAGCTGAGATTCCAACTTCGGGATGCTTGCTTCAGTCCATAGATGGAACGCTGAAGTTTGCATACCTTAGGATCGACAAAACTTTTCGGTTGCATCATATACAACTCTTCCTCAATGTTCCCATTTAGGAATGCTATTTTGACGTCCATCTGGCAGATTTCATAATCAAAAAATGCAGCAATTGCTAACATAATCCTAATAGACTTTAGCATCGCCACGAGAGAGAAAGTCTCCTCGTAGTAAACTCCTTGAATTTGTCAGGACCCTTTCGCGACAAGTCGTGCTTTATGGAGGGTTACATTACCGTCAGCATCAGTTTTATTTTTGAAAATTCATTTATTCTCAATGGCCTTGTAGTCATGAGGTAATTGCACAAAAGTCCAAACTTGATTTTTTTACATGGATCCCATCTCAGATTGCATGGCTTCAATCCATTTGTTGGAATCCGGGCTCATCATCGCTTCATCACATGTCGCAGGGTTATCACTTCCATCTACCATGAAATTTAAGATTGGATTATCATACAGTTCAGGAGCTATACGTATCCTGCTTGACCAACGAGGTAAGGTAGTGGTCTCTTCTGGAGTTTCATGATTCTCATCATTAGTTCCCTCTTCACTCGGTGGATTAACCACTGGAATAGTTTCCAGTGATGCGCTACTCGCCACTTCAGGAAGAGGAGGTTTGGTAACCTCATCGAGTTCTACCTTCCTACTACTCACACCTTTCGAGAGAAACTCTTTCTCCAGAAAGTATCCATTCTTGGCAACGAAAACCTTGCCTTTGGATCGGTGATAGAAGTTGTACCCAATTGTTTCTTTTGGGTATCCTATGAAGACACATTTTTCTGCTTTGGGTTCGAGCCTATCAGGCTGAAGTTTCTTCACATAAGCATCGCTACCCCAAACTTTTAGAAATGATAGCTTAGGTTTGTGACCAAACCATAATTCATATAGTGTCATTTCAACGGATTTTGATTGTGCCCTATTTAAAGTGAATGTAGCTGTATCCAATGCATGACCCCAAAATGATAGTGGAAAATCGGTAAGGGACATCATAGATCGCACCATATCTAATAAAGTTTGATTATGACGTTTAGATAGACCATTTCTTTGTGGTTTTCTGGAGGGAGTGAGTTGTGAAAAAATTCGACATTGCCTCATGTGCATGCCAAACTCGTAACTAAGATATTCTCCTCCATGATCGGATCAAAGAAATTTGATCTTTCTATTATGATGATTTTCTACTTCACTCTGAAATTCTTTGAACTTTTCAAATGTTTTAGATTTGTGTTTCATTATGTAAATATACCCATATCTACTTAAATCATTCGTGGAGGTTACAAAATAATGATATCCACCATGTGCTGACACACTCATTGGACCACATACATCGGTATGTATTATTTCCAATAAGTCGGTTGCCCGCTCTATTGTTCTGAAAACAGGGTTCTAGTCATCTTTCCCATAAGGCATGGTTCATAGGTCTCAAATGATTCATAATCAAGTGATTCCAGTAGTCCATCAGAATGGAGCTTATTCATGCGTTTAACACAAATATGACCCAAACGGTTATGCCACATATATGCAGCAATATCATCATTCAGCTTGATTCTTTTGGCATTCACATTATGAATATATGTACTATTAATATCAAGATTCAAAACAAATAAACCATTCAACATAGGTGCATGACTATAAAAGATATTATTCACATAAAAGGAACATCCATTGTTCTCAGAAACAAATGAGTAACCTTCTTACATTAAACATGATCTAGACCTAATATTCATGCTCAACACAGACACCAGATAACATTTATTTAAGTTTATTTTCAATCCTGATGGTAGATTAAGTGGCAGCATCCCAACGGCGATCACATCCACCTTTGATCCATTGCCTAAGCGTATCGACACTTCATCCTTTGCCAGTGGTCGACTATTCCTTAGTGCCTATTTCGAGTTACATATGTTAGCACCCGAACCGGTTTAAAATAACTAGGTGTTACTTCTATTACTAGTAAGGTACACATCAATAACATGTATATCACATATACCTTCGTTCATGTTCCTGACCTTCTTATCGGCCAAGTACTTTGGGTAGTTCCGCTTCTAGTTACCAGTCCCCTTGCAGTAGAAACACTCAGTGTCAGGCTTAGGGCCTCCTTTGGTCTTCTGCTCAGGCCTGCCAACAAATTTTCCATCCTTCTTGAAGTTACCCTTGGATTTTCCTTTCTTAGCCTTATGGATCTTATCAACCATCAACTCTTGATGCTTCTTCCTTATGTCTACCTCGGCGGCCATCAACAAAGCAGCATGTTTAGTATGTGATTTGTTCAGACCACTCATCTTGTAATTCAGTACAAACTCGTTGTAACTTGGTGGGTGCAATTGTAGAACCCTATCTGCCATGTGATCAGATGGAATCTCACATTCGAGTGCCTTAAGACATTGAGCGTAGCCATTCATCATGATGACATGCTCGTTCATAGAGTTTTGCTCCTTCATCTTTGCACTAAAGAACTTACCAGATATCATATATCTCTCGGCTCGGATCTGGCTCTCAAACATGGTTTTGAGTTCCATCACCATAGCATGAGTATCCGTAAGTTCAAAACGCTTTTGGAGTTCAGGTTCTAGTGACTGAAGGATCGCACATTGCACAAGAGTGTAGTCATCATACTTTGTGTTATACACGTTGGGCTCATCCTGAGACGCATCATTTGTTGGGGCATCACCTAACGAACCATCCAACACATAAGACTTCTTATGCCTATGAGGAAAATCTCATGTTGCAATATGTTTATGGTGAAGTTTGACCCATTATCTTGCAGTTTTTCTCTATCTTGGAATGCATTGATATTGAATGTAGGCGGCGCCATGATCTACAATATATTTGCAGAGATTATTTTATACTAGGTTAATAAAAGATAGAGTTCAGGTTAATTCAAAAATCACTATGTGAACTTCCACTCAAAACGATATCCCTCTAGTCATTCTTAGTGATTACACGAACCAAATTCACTACATCACGACCGATCATCACGAGTGGTGGTGGAGATCCAATGGCGAGCATCATATGGACATCATATCATTCATATGACTCGTGCTTTACCTTTCAGTTCATGTTCCGAGGCCATGTCTATACATGCTAGGCTTGCCAAGTAAGAACCTTAGTACTCGCGTGTGTAAAACTGTCTTACACCCGTTGTATGCGAACATAGAGTCTATCACACCCGATCATGATGTGGTGCTTCGAAACGATGAACTTTATTAACGGTGCATACTAAGGAAGAACATATTATTATCTTGATATTAGTGAGCGGGATCATCTTATAATGCTACCGCCAAAAACTAAGCAAGACATAAGAAAAATAAGATGCATAAAAGGGATAAACATCACATGCATATAAAATGTGATATGATATGGTCCTTTCTTGCACTTGATCTCCATCTTGTGCTTCATGGTATGATCTCCATCATGCCACCGGCGTAGCACCAAGCCTCCAAGGTCCATGGCGCCACCATCATGGTCGTCTTCGCCATTACAATATATCTCTTGGATATACATGAATAACACACATGCCATAAAAAGATAAAGACAACCATATGGCTCCTGCCGGTTGTTTAACTTACAATAAATCTCATTGCATATAACAATTTTTGTAAAAATGACCATATCACATCACATGCCCTGCAAAAATAAGTTAGACGTCTTCTAATTTATTTTTACATATTTTACGTGGCTTCGGGCTTTCTAGGAAAGAACCGCTCTACCTATGTATTTCAGCCACCACGGTGATAATAAAGTTATTAACAAACCGTTGTAAATTAGATCATGACTATGCTGGGAGAGACAGACACCCGTTGATCCAGTTATGTAACATGAGTTGCATGTCAAGTGTGGGACATGTCTCATATGTGAGGACATGTAAAGTTAGTCCGGGCTACTTCATACCAACATGCCACCATGATCCAAATTTACGCAAGTATGAAATAACAAGACCATCAATGCCCACATCTCTATGTGATATAACCGTAGAAAGCATCTACGCATAGACATGGCTTTGATACCACTGATACGGGTTCGTTGCATGGAAAACAAAAAAATTCCTACGGTTGCAACTACCAAGATCGAATCTAGGCGACAATTGTAACAATTTCAGATGGACTCACCCTCGAAGACCATAAAGAGGGATAACGTTCCTGCAAACAAACGTGGTTGTTGTAGAGTGTACACGACCGTCCTCAAGGACACGATGACCAACACAAACGAAGAGCCTTTGTGATCGGTCACATGTACGATGTGCCGACAACTTTCGTCCCTCGCTCCAGCTTAGCAGCGGAAGTAGGGGATCCTCAAGAACTCCACCAACACTACGACATGGTGGTGATGGTGGTGGAGACGATCTTGAGAAGAGATTTTCCTAAGCTCTATGCTCATGTCAATGGACAATACTAGAAAGGGGAGGAAGATGCTTACCAAAGGGCACATGAGAGGAGAAGGCTGAGTGTGTGAGAGAGAGGAGCTCCACCCCACCTTTTATACGAAGAGGGGGGGTTGTCCCTTGTCATTTCTGGCAGCCAAGAGGGGTGCACCACTCTCCCTCATTCATGTGGGTGGACTCTCACTCACCAAAATTGATCTCCACTTTCTCATGTTTAATCTCCACTCAAAATCAAGAGTCATGCAATTAAATAATCCTTTTTAATTCACTTTATTTAATGCCACTCATTCAATGAACACTTCATTTAATAAGTAATTCATTTAACAAACACATTGATAATTCAATCCCTGGTAATATTCCGACACACCGAAACTGTCCTACACTCTCCAGTATTTTCTCTAGTGTTTCCTATCCACTCAAATGCGTCAACTACCCTTAAGTGTGTCTCCCTACGGGTTCGTGAACTATGTGGACATGATCGAGACACTCTCCGATCAATAATCATTAGTGGGGCCTGTATGTCCATAATGACTCCCACCAGCTCAATCAATAAACTAGTGATCGCGTGAACCTTATTCACAGTAACCAATTCCTCTTGTCTCACGATATTTTACTTGTCCAAGATACGATCATTTGGTATCATCCATACCTAGTTCGATCTCATTATTGACAAGTACTATTTTTCTCGTTCCCATGATATAACATTCTTAGTGATTGTTATCACTTGCTTGCAAGCTATGTTAATGTGATATCCTCGAGAGGGCCCTGCGTATATCTCTCCGTCATCAGGATGGACAAATCCCACTCTTGATCCACGAGCCTCAACTAACACTTTCCAAGTATCCAATGACACCTTTATAATCACCCTGTTACGGTGTGATGTTTGATGTAATCAAAGTACTCTTCCGGAGTCAGTGGTTGGCGTGATCTCATGGTCCAAGGATTAGGGTTACTTCAAATGATATAGCAATATAAACTTGAGGAAATGATCGTATTAATAAATCTACTGTGGGTGAATGTTCATCATATCATTCTCTAATGACATGACCTTGTTATTAAGAACATCCAATGTTCGTGATCAGGAAACCTTGATCATCAGTTAATCAACAAGCTAGTGTAATGAGAGGCATCACTAGGAACTTGTTCTCTTGTTTATTAAGCACACATGTATTAACATTTTCTTTTAACACAATTGTAGCGTGAGAAAATAACATGTGTTACAAACTTGGAATAAGATAATAACCATTTATTATTGCCTCTCGGGCATGTTCCTTTCATGCAGGAGGGTGGTGGTGAGTGCACTCATTGCCATGGTCGAGGGGCACTTCCCGACGATGGTGGGACACTTCTTCATGCACTACCACTGGCTAACATACTTCTTTGTCATGTTCGACTCCCGGGATTACTGCGACGATGTGCTAAGCACGTGACCGTTCGAGGGCCAGGACTTCACTATCCGAGTGATGCCATGGAACAGGTTCCACCATGCCACCATGAGGAGGTTACAGTACCGTGTGCATTTGGAGATAGAGGTTGTGTCTGCCCTGCTCTGGTCGGCGGAGACGATAAATGCCATGTTTGGATCTTTGACGTGGGTGGAGAGGTTGGGGACAGAGATGGCATCGTGTGTAGATATGGGAAGATTCAATACGGTGGTGTGGATGGCTAACCCAATGCTCATCATGAGGGAGAAGAAGCTATGGCTGCCTAAGCCACCACGGAGGATGATGAAGAGGATGTCCTCCTCTTGCCGGCGGAGGCGGTTATGCTGGCCGAGGTCCTGCTGCTCGAGTACAATGTTGTTGTTCACATCCTATGAGTGGAAGACATGTTCAACATTGTCAACCGCTCCTCCGATGATGGTGCCTCCGGGGATGATGACTCCAAGGGCAGCGGTGACATGACGCATGCCCTGGGGAGAGGACGCTCGCTGCGGGGTGGACGACGATGGATCTTTCTAGCCTAGAGTGGTTTTACCGACTCGGATCTGGCACCCTCATACCATCGGCGGAGGCATAGGCACCAGGCTAGAGAGTGGCGAGTCGCACATGGGGCCTCTGTGGCTGTGCGGCCGTGGCCAGAGGTGGAAGAAAATAACGTGGAAAGCTTCATGGAAGGAGTTGCAGCAAGAGATGGGGGTAGTGGTAGGCCCTAGTCCCCATTCCAGAGGTCAGGCTTGACCGGACATTCACATCCTCTAGCCAGAGAAGGGATGGCATGCAACGTTCCAATTTGGAATAGGACAATATTGTTGGGGCCCACCTAGGGCTTTCGCAAAGGCAGGAGTGAGAACCTTCCCACGATTTGAGCTCTACTTCAGTCCAAAGTTTCAGAAGGATCTACGTGGCACTACAACCATGGCCCAAGGCGCTTTCTCCACATGCTTGTCCGTTCATGCCATGCACAGCAAGTAGAGGAAGCACACACGGGTTGGTGGGCGTTGGAGACAGCTGCCAGTGAGAGTTTGGGTCACCGTCGGAGGTGGGCCTGGATGCAGACTCCTGGGCCCATGGGAGCGGTGGATGGATGTCTCTTGAAAGGGCATCTGTCTCTAATTGTGTTTTTTTGATTGTTGTCAACACAAAGATTTTCTAACCGTGTGCTAAGGTGAAAAGCTCAAGACGGTATTTGTTCCCTCAACGAGATGAAAAGATATTTGTAGTGTAGTCATAGGTACCCTTAGTTTTATTTGCTAGTTTATTAAGGGTCCCGGACTATCAAGAGGGGTTACTCGATGGAAGGTGTGTGGGTTTCCTGTTCTTTCCACAACCCAAATTATTTGTCCACAACCTTCCTATTGTTGCAGTAGTGGAATCCTCCCAAGGTTGTGCACATGGTGTCCGGAGGCCAAAGACTCCAAGGTTCAACCCCGGAGACTCTGGGTATGCACCACGGAGACTCTGGAGAGCATCTCTGGCTTGGTCTCTGACCTGGCTTAATAGAAGCTCCAGGCTCTACCTTGGAGACTACCATGCAGACTACGGGGTCTGCACCCTAGAGAATCTACGCCTTATCTTCGGCTTAGTCTCCGGCCTGGATTAACAGAGGCACTCCCATTCAAGTCGAAGACTGGCCTGGAGACTTCGGCCGACTAGAGACTCCGGGGTGCGGACTTTGGCCTAAGTGGACTCCAATGGCTACTTCTTGGGAACACCTATATATACATATCTTCTACCTCCAGCTAGGTTGACGACTTCCACTCTCTCCACCATTGCTGCTGAGCTCCAAATCACCTAGATCTCCTTTCCTAGCCAATAGAACTTGATGCCCTTTAGGGAATCAAGGGAGGACACTTCCACCGAAGGGATTTGAAATCCCCCCACTTTCAATTGAGTAACTTGTTACTCTTGGGTTTTGAAACACTAGCCAAAAGAAGAAGTCGTCCCCAAGATCATCCTTGTGTGCAAGAGTTTGTGGTCGAGTTAGGAACCTCCAATTAAATTATGGAGAAGTGCCCCAAGGTGTTGTAAAGGTTTCTGTCACTGCCTTCAATGCCACCATATAGAGATCCCGAGAGTTAAGGCATGAGCTAAATATCATAGATTCAAGCAATGTGGCTTGAGAGCATACACCCTTACCCATGCATTCATATGTTATTCTATCCAGATGTAGGCATGGATATAGGGGGAGCGTGGTCCTAATTGATTGGGATATCCCTCCCCCCATTATGCCCAACGTGAGAAAATCATCCTCTTAAAAATTGATTAGCGCCTATTCACCCCATCTAGTAGCTTATACTAATCTTTTAGCTCTCCACCCCAGCAGGCGCTCGACACATTCGTGGTGTCGCTTATGCCAATGAGCGCTAAAGGGCGGTTTCGTAGTAGCTCTCCACTACCAGCGGGCCAAACTATGGATAAGTAACATGTATGGAGGAAGTTGGCTCGTTCCATGAGAATTGCAGGAGGACAATTGTGCCGCTTCTCCCTCGCCCCCATTCCATGCGTGCGAGGCAGAAATTGCATATGCCTACAGTAGTGAGGCGGAGCAGTCAGATCGCTGGGCACTTCGCTGCGGGATCTCTGATTCAGAGGGAACAGAAGGCCCTAATGATGCAGCTAGGGATTGCATAGGAGGGCAATGAAATTGATGAGGAAGCATTTGAGGCATACATGCGCCTGTTTGAGAGGCCGCTCTCCCAGGAGCACATCTCCTCTATTCTGGCGATGTTCGGTTGGCAGTCCGATGCTCCGGTGCTAACAGATGAGGTGGAGCCAACAGGGGTTTGAAGGGTTTCATTTCTTTTTTGTTTAGGCCTTGGCATTGTGTCTATGAGTATGGATCCCTCTCATGTCTAACTTTCTCTCGATCATTGTTTGGAATGTTCGAGGTTTGAACTCCTTGGCAAGGAGAGATGTAATTTTTCAGCTCGTCTCCATGTAGGGGGCGAGTGTGGTTTTTTTAGGAGACTAAAATGGATGTGATTGACTACTCTGTGGTGGCCAGGTGTCTTGGTAGGGAGTTTCATCAGTTTTTTGTGCCAGTAGTGGGGACCTGTGGAGGGATCCTAGTTGCATGGAAGTCCTCGGTGGTAACTATCACTAATCCACACCTGACCACCTACAGCCTCACAGTACGGATCGGGGAGGGTGATAGGGGTTAGTGGTTGATAGGGGTCTATGGCCCGCAAGGAGAGGAGTATAAAAGGCTTTTCCTCAAGGAGCTTAAGGATGTGAGGGGCCTGCATCCTGGCCCATGGCTTTTGGTAGGGGACTTTAACCTCATATTGGATGATGCCGACAAGAATAACACCAACCTGCATCGACGGATGATGGGTTGTTTTCTTAAAACCTTGGTCAGTTTGGAGCTCAAGGAGATTTACCTGAATGACCATAGATATACTTGGTCCAATGAATGCAAGGACCCCACACTAGAGAATCTTGACATGGCCTTCATGTAGATCGATTGGGAGGTGATGGGCCCAAGCTCCTTCCTATCTACTATGAGCTCCAGCCTTTTGGATCACTGCCTACTTCTTCTGAACCTGTCGAGAGAGATGGGTGGAAGCAGGCCTTTCCAGATTGAGGCCTTCTGGCCCAAGGTTGAGGGGTTCTCGGACATGGTGCAAAGGGCGTGGGATGAGGCACCGCAGATTCACAACCCATTCAAGAGTCTTACGGCCAAGACAGATCTCGTGGCCAAGAGGCTAGCCAGCTGGAGCAATCGCTTCGTGGGAAATGTCAAGATTCAGATTCTCATAGCGCACAAAGTCATCCAGCTCCTCGATGTGGCTATGGAGTCCAGACCATTGCCAGGGGAGAGAGGGATCTATGTAAGATGCTCAAAGTCAAGCTACTGGGGCTAGCCTCTTTGGAAAGGTCGATCGCCCGACAACGATCCAGCTAGCTGTGGCTCAAGGAGGGCGATGCGTGCACAAGGTTCTTTTACGTGCATGCGAGCAGCAGGAGAAGGAAGAACAACATCGCGCCATTGGGAGTGGACAACATCCTCATGTCCAAGCATAGCGACAAGGACGTCGCCGTCGACACCTTTTTCGACGCCCTATTGGGAGCCACCCTAAAGAGAGGGTACACCCTTTACCTAGATCAGCTAAGCCTTCTGGCGACTGATCTGTCCACATTGGACGTAGCTTTCTAAAAGGAGGAAGCCTGGAGAGTAACCAAAGCGCAGGAGCCGGATAAAACTCCGGGCCCTAACAGATTCACGGGGCACATCTACACGTCCTGCTAGGGAATCATAAAATAGGATGTGATGGCAGTGTTTGAAGCCCTTTGGCAAGGCAACTACCGTGGTTTTCGGCAGATCAACCTCGCCCTCATCACCTTGTCTCCCAAGCATGCATATGCGCTGGAGGTCAAGGACTTCCGACAACCTCATTCATAGAGCGGCCAAACTGGTAGCAAACGTGATCACCTCCAGGCTCGCCCCAATCATGGATCAGCTAGTAGGATCACACCAAAGCGCCTTCATTCATGGATGGTGCCTCCACGATAACTTTCAGATGGTGCAAGGCACTACGAAGAGGCTGCACTCGATGAAGACCAAGGCATTGATGCTCAAGCTCGACATCACAAAGGTGTTTGACATGGTGGAGTGGGTATTTATGCTCGAGGTGGTGGCTAAGATGGGCCTTGGGGTGCGATGGATTGCTATAATGTGCACCCTTTTCTCGACGGCTATGATGAGGGTGCTCCTCAATGGGAGACCCAAGAGCACTATCCGCAACATAATGGGGTTGAGGCAAGGTGACCCACCCTCGCCCCTCCTCTTTGTCAGCCTCATGGAGTGCTACCACCACTAGGTCAGGTTGGCTGCACAACTATGTCTGCTAACCACCAGGTCAGGTTGGATTATAGTAGCGTATGTCGACCTTTGTGGACGATGCTGTTATGTTCTTCAGGCCGACTCCCACAAATATCACCACCATAACGACAATACTCCAGGATTTGGTGGTGCCTCAGGCTTGCGGGCAAACTTAGCCAAGACGACAACGCACCTGATTAGGTGTGCACCATAAATTTCTTCGAGGGTGCAAGCGGCTCTAGGGTGTGACATCAGGACCTTCTCGTGCACATACCTCGGGCTCCTGCTGGGCTCCACAAGCTGATAGCAGCGCAACTCCAACCCCTAGTGGATAAGGCTACTAACATGTTGCAGCCGTGGAGTGCATGACTCTTAAAGCAGGGAGGGCGAGTGACCCAAGTAAAGACCACGCTTACTGCAATGGTGCTCCATGCGTTGATGTCCCTAGATATTCCCATTAATACCCTCGATACACTTAAGAAGATATTTCGAGGGTTTATGTGGAAAGGTAGAAAATATACGAAGGTGGGACACTACCTTGTCGCCTGGGACAAGGTGGCTCCACCAGTTGACTTCTGGGGGCTAGGCATCCCCAACCTGAGATTGTGGAACCTGGAGCTCAGATGCCGTTGACCCTGGCTATAGAGATTAAAGCCGGAAAAACACTAGACGCAGTTGAACATTCAGGTACCCTGGCAGGCCACGACGATTTGTGAGGGGGCCACTATTATCTCCCTAGGTAATAGGGAGAGGGTCCTATTTTGGTCGGTCCGCGGGCTCGGAGGGGTTTCCATTCGAGACTGTGCACCACACCTCCATGCCAAGGTCGTGTCTAGGATCATCAAAACAAGAACGGTCAAAGAGGTCATGGCAGGTGCGTGGATCGGCGACTGTGGGCCAAACCTACAAGGTGAAGCACTGGGCGAGTATCTTGTCTCGTGGGCCACAATTTGAAAGGAATATGCCCGAGAGGCAATAAGTGGTTATTATCTTATTCCATGTTTATGATAAATGTTTATTTTTCATGCTATAATTTTGTTAATAGGAAACATTAATACATGTGTGATTTATAAACATGAAAGGTTCCTAGTAATGCCTCTCTTAATACTAGCTTGTTGATTAACAGATGATCAAGGTTTCCTGATTGTGAATATTGGATGTTGTTAATAACAGGGTCATATTATTGGAGAATGATATGATGAATAGTCACCCGAAGTAGATGTAGAAATACGATCATGTCCTCAAGTTTAAATTGCTATATAGTCATAGTAACTCAATGTCCTTAGACCATGAGATCACGTCAATCACTTTCATCGAAAAGGTACTTTGATTACATCAAACATCACTTCGTAACTGGGTGATTATAAAGGTGTCGTCGGGTACTTGGAAAGTGTTAGTTGAGGCTCGTGGATCAAGAGTGGGATTTGTCCATCCAGATGACAGAGAGATATACTCAGTGCCCTCTCGGTGATATCACATTGACATAGATTGCAAGCAAGTGATTTGAGTGGCATCAAACCAAGTGAATTAAAGTGCTTTAATTGAAATACCTTTTATTTTTGAGTGGGAATTAATGGAATTATGGTGACCCTTTGATTTGTGTGAGTGGAGACTCCACTACCATCAAGAGGGGAGAGGTGGGGGCACCAATAGGGGCTGGTTTATGGCCTTTGGGCACAACCCCCCTCTTCTATCAAAGGAGGAGGTGGAGACCCCCTCTAAACACACCATTCCACTAATTCACTCTCCTCACATATGCTCTTTGGATGGCATGTTGCCCCTTGCTAGCTTTGTCCATAGCCAATAAAAAGGTGCTTAGGAGAAGCCCTACACTAAACCTTCCCCTCCACCACCACTACCATAGCGTAGCACTATTGAAGTTCCTGGAGATCCGCTACTTCCGCTGCTCGGCTGGAACAAGGGTTCGGGAGTCATCGGCACACCATACATGTGACCGATTACAGAGGCACTACCTCTTGTGGTGTTGATCGTCTACGCGTCCTTGAGGATGGTCAAGTACATTCTACACCATCAACATTTGTTTGCGGGAACGTTATCCCACATTACGGTCTTTGAGAGTGAGTCCATCTGAAACCGTTATATGTATCTCCTAGATATGATCTTGGTGGTTGCAACCATAGGAATTTTTTTCTATGCAACAAAACCCATAAGTGGTATCAGAGCTTTGTATATGCGTAGATGCTTTGTACGATTAGAACACATATGAATATGTGGGTGTTGATGATCATGTCATTACATTCTTCATGTATTTTGTATATTGGTGGCAAAGTGGGATGAAGCGGCTTGGACAAACTTTACATGTCCTCGCACATGAGACCTGTTCCACGCTTGACATGCAACTAGTTTTGCATAAGTGGCTAGCGGGTGTTTGTCTCTCCCAATATAGTTGATATCTGATTTACAACAGGTTCCTAATAATTTGATTATCATCGTTGTGGTTCCTTATTCATAGGTAAGATCGATTCTATCTTCGAAAGCCCAAAGCCACATAAAATATGCAAAAGATAAATTAGAAGCGTCTAGTTTTATTTTTGCTGGGCTTGTGTCATTTTATGGTAAATGTTATAATTTTAGTACGGTGAGATACTCTCAGGAATTATAACAAAGAGGGAGCGTCATAGACCTTGGCACAACACAAATAGAATGATAGAGATCATACCATTATGCACAAGATAGTGATCAAGTGCAAGAACCATCTCATATCACTTTTACATATGCTATTTGTTTGCATCTTATTTATGCTTATGTCCAACTTAGAACTTGGTGGTAGCATTATAAGATGATCCCTCCTACTAAATATCAAGTTAATAATATGTTCTTCTTTAGTATGCACCATTAAGAAAGTTCAGCGTTTCAAAGCACCACGTGATGATCGGGTGTGATAGACTCTACGTTCGCATACAACAGGTATAAGACAGTTTTACACACGTGAGTACTAAGGTACTTACTTGGAGAGCCTAGCATGTATAGACATGGCCTCAAAATGTGAACTGAAAGGTAAAGAATGAGTCATATGGATGATATGATGCCCATACGATGCTCGCCATTGGAGCTGCGCCACCACTAGTGATGATCGGTTGTGGCGTAGTGAATTTGGTTTGTGTAATCAACAAAACGACTCGAGGGATGTTGTTTTGAGTGGGAGTTCAATTTAGTAATCTGGATTAATTTGAACTCATTTTATCATAAACTGAATCGAAGTGAATTTGCATAGTTCGTTGTGGTTACTGGCATTCGTTAACTACCTTGTGATTAGCTATGATTGAGATAATAGAACTATAGAATTCTGGATGTTTTCCTTTATGAACTAGTATCGTATTGTTTTATGAGTGTCAATATAAAGTTTAAAGTACCATTGCAAACTTTCAGCAAAACCTCAGTTACTCAATGAAATTGAATAAGTTGTATTGAATCAAGAGTAACAGTTCCAACGTTAGTATCCAAGTATCATGCTTGCCTCCATGATCTTTGATATTCAAAAGTTGTTTCAGTATCAAGGTTATCTAGGAGCTAAAAAATTGTTTCGGAAACCATCATGCATGAAAGATATTGTGATATCTGAAACAATGTTTGGTTACAATATGATAGAATATAATTTTAGTAAGATACATGTTCTCATATAGTAATAGAATTTATGAAGGTTGGAGACGCTAGGCGTCCTGATCTCCCAAAAAGGTTTTTCAGAACTAACATTATATTCACGATTCACCTTGATCATGAAAGTTGTCATGATAAGGATGGATAAAAGATGTAGGTAAAATATTTACTACATTAAAAGGATTACTTAAAGGAATGAAATTTGAAAGAACGCCAAACATTTGATGATGGTGATCAACTTCAAAGTGCCAGTCCAAAGGTATTAGTATTTGACTATACACGCTTTGGACTATATGTCATATGTATGGCACCACTATTGATGTTGATAGATTATTTTAAGAATGAAAGGTAATGCTGAAAGAGAATCTAGTAAATATTTGGCAGAAAGGAAAAAGACTGGAAAAGTCCAACTTAGGTACATAGATGATATACACGTTATGGGTGTATTCTTTGCTTGTTAAACAATGTACTTCTTGGGTATTGGATACCGAATTTGTTGGTATGAAGTGTCATACATAACAACATAATTCATGAACTGCAATGGCCTAAGTAACTAGCAAAAGAATATGTGATGTTGTTCATCGAAAAAATAAAGTTTTATTGTGTTTCTCGTTGACATCAAAGCTTTCCTTTGATATTTTTATTAATAATTGTTATGTTATTCCGATATTATGATAATAATGGTTATTCAAATAATTATTGTATTCCATTTAACATGGATGAACTCTTATAAATCTAGTTGGATAAATCACGTCCATAAACAATGATGTTAAAAAGTCGCAAGATGAATGATTGGAAGATCACTTTTGAGTGGCATCACCATTTAAATTATATTGGAAAGAAAACAAGAAGAAAACTCCATGTTAATGGATTTTTGGAGTCTTTTGATTTTGATCAATTGACACTTGTGAAACTTTCCTAGAGATAATTAAAAACTTGTTTATGGGCCAAAGAAGAACGAACGACTAACCTGTTGGACATAGTGCATGTTGATGTATATTGCTGTAGCATCCCATCTGTCTAACATCTGTAATGCTACATGGTCTAGTAATATAATTGCTACTTCCTACATATAATTGTTGCATCATAATTACATCATGCTCATGTCATCATGCCACCTTGCATTTGAGCATCATATAAAACCCTTTTTTATTTTGGTTCTTATCTCATATGCATTATTAATTGTATTTGCCTCTTGATATATTGTAGTTGGTTCTTGATAAATGCTGGATGCCCAAGTTGAGTTGGGGGCATATCTTTTATTAACTCCACCACCTTTCTTTGTCACCACCCCATAATTCCACCATCCAACTATATGTGAGATTTGATTCTTATTTGGTTTACCTCTAGCTCATGTGGGTTGGGATGGTTCCACTTCTATTTCCACATGCTCTCACACTAGCATCATGTGGTTTTCACATTATTGATATGTGGAGCCATCTTGGCATGCCTTGTGAGTGGTACCCCTTTTCCTAGCTTCCATATGGGTTGTTTTGGAATAGTTGCTAATGTTGGAATATTGTAGAGGATATCATACACCTAGTGGAATATACACACTAGCATGTCCTATTTATATTCAAACATGAGCATATGCCATCTACTCCACATGGAACATCCACCTTATTTCTTTTGGCTTGGCCTTAACTCCAATTTGTGGGCTGCATGTGAATGAATGCCATGGGTCTTTATATTTGTTTTCACAAGATTAATCATGGCATTTATGGATCATGCATGGGCCATGCAAGCTCACCACCATACCTTACTTTGGTTTTTCTTGGATTTTTGAGTGGATCATGGTCTTTTGAGGATCAAGCCAAGTGTTCTCTTCTTTTGTCCTCCACCATTCTTAGGGCCATTCCACTTTTGTTTTGTTGAGCCCTAGGGTATGCATATACAAGTGGAATCCCATTTTCTCTTAAACTCAAGATTGTTTCCTCTCCTCCTTTGTTAGTCCATTTGGCTTGGCACTTGGAGTACTCTCTCTATCTCTTCTAGCTTATTGTTGTCTCTCTCTATCTACACCTAGCAAAATCCTAGCCTCCCTCACCCCCTCTTTTCTTTCTACCATGCCGAGCCCCTCTAGCCCTAACCCTAGCCAAGCACCTTCCCCTCTCGGTTGCTCTCTCTCCCTCGCTGCCAAGTAGGGCCTACCCGAGCCACTTGCATCTCTGCCTGGCCCAGCCTACAGCCACCCCGTGCCCATGCCACCCCTCCTCCTAACCCTAACCCGAGCCAACCCTAGCTCCATGCCACCCCGAGCCTCCCCCTCGTTTTCTCTCTCTCTCTCTCGCCGCACACCGACCCCACACCCGAGCCACCTCCCTGTCCTCGCCCTGGCCCCAGCTGCAGCCCCTCGCCCCTACTGTGCCTGGCCGAGCACGTGAGGAGGAGGAGGGAAAAAGGTGGCCGAGGCCACCTTTTCTACACTCGAGCCCCAGGGCATGTGCTCTTCCCCGCTCTACTTATCTACCCCCTTCTCTCTGCCGTGCAGCTCTAGATCCGCCCCCAGGCCGCTGCGCCGCTCCCCTGCCTTCCCATCTTCCCCTGCCACCATCTCCTCCATCGCCGGCCACCTACCGTCGGTAGCCGCCTCTCCACCGTAGCCAGGGATGCGGGCGAGGCTGTTGAGGTGTCGAGGAAGGCGAGGAGGTCCTCGGCGTCGCCCATGTGCACGCAGTAGAGGAGGAGACGGGCTGCACCCACAGCACACCGCCGACAAAACCCTAGCTGCGGAGCGCCTGCGTCTCCGGTGATCGGTTGCGCTCCTCTCCGTTCCATCACCACCATCAGCCTCGCGGTGAGCCCCCGTTTCCCCCTGACAACCTCTCGGCCCTCTTTGCTTCCTGTACTCGTCGGATCAACGGTCGAACGCCCTCTGTGCGCCGGCGTTCGCGGGTGGTTTCCTCGTCGTCGCATCGCAGAAGACCTACCTAGCCGCGTAGCCTTCCCCTAACACCAACCCCTCCCAGCCGCAGTGGCTTCCGCCTCCGCGCACGTGCCCTAGGTCGCTGGTTCGATCCCCCGTGGCGCGTCGTTCCCTATCGTGCACCGACCTGTCGTCAGTAGGTTCAGAGAAGAAAAACAGTACCGCGGGGCATTCTTTCAGATAACCTCCCAAACCTTTTGCTGCTCAACCCGCGCTCCTTCCGAGCCCATATGTCTGCCTCAGTGGTAGTTTTACAGAAAGGCTCCCGCGTTTCTATAGTCTCAACCCGCAAACCCCCGCTGTGCCGCGTGGCAGCCTCTCGCTCGCCCACTGGCGTGTGGGCCTGCGAAGCCTCAGGCCCCACCTGTCTGTCTCGTGGGCTAGAAGAACTCGCGGTGAGAAAAACCCGCTGTGCGCCGTTTTGCCCAGTCAGCATTGGTCTCACCTGTCTGTGACTGTGGCTAGATCTGTCTGGGTATAAAAAGTTTCTGGTTTACCTGTTTTAATAAAAACAAATTTGAGAAATGTTTAAATATGTTTTAAACTCTGTTTTTAATAACTTTTAATTTGTAATTACAAATAATACAAACAATATATGTTTTTGAATCAGAAAAATGTGAGGATTCCAAATATGCCATCCAAGATAATGTTTGACCACTTTAAATTTTCGAAATTGTTTAATTGCAATAAAAATGCCTTTTCTTAATTAATTAATAACTTTAAATCTACAACTCCAAATTCGACAAATAATATGTCTAAATCGATCAGCGCGACGAGTCCGTTCTATGCATTCCATGTTCTGAATTGCAGCATGCATCATATAAATATTAAGTGGAAAGCAACTTATTTGGGACCAAAACATGACTAAAACTTAATAAGATGCTTTATTCTTGTACCCCACACCTCACCCATGCCATGCTACTTTATTGCCATGTAAATTGTGCATCATTCATCATGGCATACTTGTTTTCTTGTCGCATTTTAATTATATGCTTGTGCACCTTATTTATGTTGGCCCTTGTTTGTTTGGTTCTTCTTCGAATAGACGCCAAGCAGGGGAAATATCAGGAATCCCAGGAGTACTACCCAGATCCTTCTCTCGCTTCAACTGAGCTGCCAGGCAAGCACTACCACATGCTTGCATACATATAGTACCTATTGCCTCTATCTTATTATTGCATCATTGAGTCGCGATTACATTAAATTTAATCCCAAGTACTGCATAGCCTTTAGTTTTAAACCCCACCGAGCTTGTTCCTCCATCCCATGAGCCATTACTACAGGAGTTGTTTGAGCCATGCGAGTCGTAGAACAGCATGTGTAGGGTATGTGAGAGTCTGATGGATAACGAGGTACATAAACAACTTAACCTGAGTAGTAATGGGATAACTAATGAAAGAGGCACCGGTGAGCAATATCTGTCATTTGGTTTTTCATGCTCACTTGTGTCCCGTAGGACCCCGAGTACTTGATTCCTGTTCCTCGACTATTCGCACTATCCACATCCGGGAGGCCTTATGGACCCCCCTGAGCTAGAGCTTGATTCATTTATATTTCTTGGGGCCACAACTAGTTTGGGGTTTTATTACTATCCTGTACTTATGCCATGTTTTACTATTTTATTTACGATTGTGCGTGGAGCACCTGTACTGTTTTGGATCGTGACACGTTTTCGCTGTATCGACAAGCCCAGTCACACTTTCGGGTTCCTAGTCGTTTACCGCCGTCCATACAAACCCTGGGTCTGTTCCGAAGCCGGCCAACTTCGTTGCGGGTAGCTTAGTGGGGTGGCCCCCTAAAATAATTCTGAATCCGATGATCGCTTTGTCGTGAATGCCTCGTTGGGTTTTGTTTTGGTTTTTCCGAGGTTGATCGAGTGTGTGTTGCTATTTGTGCACCCCTGCAGGGTAAATCTTTCTGAAAGCCGTGTCCGCGGTTATGGACGACTTGGAGCACAGTTTATCGATCATAGACAAGTATAACTAATGTACCGCTTTTAATTTGACTAAGTACCTGACTAGTAAATAGTGCAATACTCATGGAATGGTTAATAAAACTGCCAACAGAGGGGTTGTTCGTCCGCTTTCTCGTTGGTAAGCGAGAAGGAGGATGGATCTGTTATTTTATACTGTTATAACTGTTGTTACTAATTAACGGACATCTGTCTATCATTGGTTAGGCGGATGGTTAGCGAGTATCTATAGACTTGTTAGTATTATCTTTTGCTGCAATTGTGTCACCCCAGGTTATGTCCCCTTTAGAGGCATAAATACTTGCTGAGTACCCCTAGGGTCTCACACGATAAATTGTTTGATTCAGATGAACATGTGTATTCGCAAGATGGATACTGGGTGGAGGAGACAGATGATGTTGGCAACGATCACTCGGTGTAGAGATTCCGGGGATGGGGATCCGTGAGATCTGTGGGCGGGATGTGTTTATTTATGTGGCATCTTATGCCGATTTGCTTCTTATCCGTACTCGGATCTTGTTTTCCGCTTCCGTCTGATACTCTGATGTTTGATGTATGAGGAGCTATCCTAAACTATTATCTCTATCTAGGATATTTGGATCTTGCCGTATGGCGTTGCAATATTTCTATTTCTTTTAGATGGAATGGCTCTGAGAACTGTTGTATGGTAGCTTGCATACATACTGACTTGTGTATGTATT
Organism: Avena eriantha; assembly: GCA_910589775.1. Lineage (NCBI taxonomy): Eukaryota > Viridiplantae > Streptophyta > Magnoliopsida > Poales > Poaceae > Avena > Avena eriantha. The sequence continues at coordinate 156,842,611 of OU342741.1, read as the reverse complement.
TGATCTCTTCGCCTGTTTCCTACGCCGCTCGCTCTTGTCCCGATGTCTTGGAAGTGGTTAGGACGGCCGACGATTCTACACGTGGGTGGCCTCTGGGCTCCTGCTGTACTATTTTAACCACTTCCGGTTCATCCAGGCTTGAACTTAGAGCGTAGGGACCGAGGTAGTTACAATTGTCCATTATGTGTAGTCGTGAGCGATGAATTTAAACTTCATATGCTTTCTTCGAAATTTGAGTAAATACATGTGTATATTTACTTAATAAGGGAGAAGTATGAAACATTTGAAAATGTTCAAATGATTTCAGGATGAAATGGGAAATCATTGTAACATGAAAATAAAAAATTTATGATTGGATCATAAAGGAAAATATTTGAGTTACAAATTTTTAGCAAAACACCTAAGATTTGTGGAATCGTTCCATTGATTTATGTTTCCCGATAAACCATAAGAGTATGGAGTATTTGCGAAATGTGATCAAACCGTGTTTGATATGGTTGGATCAATGGTGTTATTTATAAAATTTCCATTATATTTTAAACGTTTAGCTTTAGTGACTACCGCTTTTACACTGAAAAGAGCTCCATCATGATCCGTTGAAATGACACCATATGAGTTATGGATTGGACAAAAATCCAAGTTGTCTTTTCTTAAATTTTGGTATACCACACATAAGTAAAATGTTTACAACCAAAATTAGATGAGCATGTCTTTGTAGGTTATTCCAACTAACCGTAGGGTATTCCTCCATAGCACTAAAAACAAAAGTGTTTGTCGCTTAGAACATCAAGTTTCTTGAGAAGGAATTTTTCATGAAAAGTTAAATAGGAGGACAATAGAACTTTGATGAGGTTATTGAACCTAAGCTATGTGTGCTGAGTTGCGAAGTGCTGACTTGTGTATCAACGAGCTCGTCGGGGAACCCCAAGAGGAAGGTATGATGAGCACAGTAGTAAGTTTCCCTCAGTTATGAAACCAAGGTTTAATCGAACCAGTAGGAGCAAGGAAACACCCCAAAGGTGTTGCTAGCTGAGCCTTAGCAGGGCGCACTACTGGTGCTAGTACCAACATGGAGACCTGCACAACACAACTATAGAACTCTGTCCCCAACTTGCGATGAGGTTGTCAATCTCACCGGTTTTGCTGAAAACAAAGGATTAAATGTATCGAATGGAAGAAAGTAATAGTTTGCGGAAAGTAAACACAAAGCAGTAAACAGTTTGTAGATTGTATGTAAAAGAAAGGACCGGGGTCCATAGTTCACTAGAGGTGGCTCTCCTTAAGATAGATAACATGTTGGGTAAACAAATTACAGCGAGGCAATTGACAAACATCGAGAAAGCAATACATGCATATACTAACCATCTTGACTCCTTTGGAACTTGATTGGGCATTACAACATTATACATAGACCGCCATCCAAATGCATCTATGACTAATAATCCACCTTCAGGTTATCATCCGAACCCCCCTCCAGTATTAAGTTGCAAGCAACAGATTATTGCTTTACGAATTGCGTGTAATGTAAACAATATGATTGTTTTATGAACAAAGGATTGTTGTTTTCTCCCTAGTAGCAACAACACATCTAGTACCTTAGAGATTTCTGTCACTTCCCCAGATTACCAGAGGCATGAACCCACTATCGAGCATAAATACTAACTCTTGGAGTTGCTAGCATCTACTTGGCCAAGATAGGTACTAACAACGGAAAACATGCAAGATCACAAATAACAAAGACATGATAGAATCAATAATCAATCTGAAATAGCATCTCAATATCCATCGGATCCCCACAAACACAACATCTAGAATTACAAATAGATGATCTTGATCATGAACGGAGCTCACAAGATCTAGACATGAAAGCACAAAGGAGGAGAACCAGCCATCTAGCTACTACATGGACCCGTAGTCCAGAGATGAACTACTCACGCATCACACCGGAGGCTTGCATGATGATGAAGAAGGCCTCTAGGGTGAATTCCCCTCTCGGGCAGGGTGCCGGGAAGAGCTTCAGACCCCTCCCGATCTAGGGATGGAGATGACGGTGGCTACAGACTCTTTCGTGGATTTTTGATTGGGTACTTAGGGTTTTCGTCCCGAGGGCATCTTATAGGTGGAAGGAGAGGCCGAGGGGGTGCTAGGGTCGGCCAGACCACCCCCTGGCGCGGGCCAGGCCTGGCCGCGCGGCCAGGTGGTGTGGCCGGCCCCCAGCCCTTCTCCGTCTCGTATTCTGGCTTCAGATTTCTTCCGGAAAAATAGGCACTTTGGCTTTTGTCCCGTACAATTACGAGAATATTCATTTTATGACTCTCCTGGAACCAAAAACAACAGAAAACAGGCAGCTGGCACTGTGGCTCTTGTTAATAGGTTAGTCCAAGAAATCATATGAAAAGTACTCCAAAGTGTGAACAAAACATAAGAAAATAGATAAAAACAATCATGGACATCAAAAATTATAGATACATTTGCAATGTATCACAAAGTGTCGGAAAGTGTCCCGGAGGCAGCCACAATGCTCATGGCTCACGTGCCTCAAAAATTGTGGTCACAGAGATCTAAGTTCCTATTGAACCGCGTAGGTCGGGTAAACAATCAAATAGTAAGATTTGATATTAAATCATTATTTTTTGACAATGATGAACCGACTACATGCAAAGAAGCGATGATGGGCCCTAACTTCGTCAAATGGCTAGAAGCCATAACATCCGTAATATTTCCATACACGAGAAACCAAGTTACTGAACTTGGAAGACCCTGTGGAAGGCATGAAGCCTATCAGTCGTATTTTGATCTATAAAGAAACAAACATGGATATTTCACATCTATGAAATAGTCGAGATATCGGTAAAAAGTTTACGAAAATGTTCAAGGAGTTGAATATGACAAGATTCGATCTTTCGTAGCGATATTTAGTCTGGACAGATTAATGTAGCGACCACTACATATGTCAATTGTTGTATATTCTATTTGAACAAACAAAACAACATTCTTCTGAAAGAATGATTACCGAGGACGTGTGCGTGACACGGTCCGAAGGGTTTTATTAAGTCGAATGATGCTAAAATAGCATGCAAACTTCAATAACCGAAGTAAGAATACCGGAGTTAGATCTTCACCATGATGAAAATGTTAAAATGTTTAATTTCATCAAGGACGATGAAGATGCTCGCATTTGCAAGAAATTAAGTGGGAGCGCTGATACATATTTCTAATACATTGTGTATAAGACATACTGTTGATTGGAAAAGATGTATCTTTTATTGACATAGGTTAAGAATTTCACTGAAATTAGATTTGGATGAAAGTTTTGGGTGAAACCCGAATATTAGGCATCAATATATGTATGGATAGATTGAGATGCTAATATGGTTATGACAAATATACATAGATGAAATATTGAATGTGTTCAATATGGAAACTACGAGAAAGGTTCTTGCCACATGGAAAAGGTTGATAACTCAAGATTCAAGTGTTTTGACACTTGGTGAGTAAAATCACATGGATATCTTGATAAACGATATTCAAGTGTTTTGACACTTGGTGAGTTGAATCACATGAATATCTCAATCAATCATTCCTTGATATGTACATATCCAGATATGTCCTATGCTCTAAATCTTATGAGCATATACCAGGGTGACTCATAAGATGATCATTGGACGGTAGTAAGGATATTCTTATGCTCATAAGATATTCTTAAGAATATATATTTTGTACATAGAAGTGAAAGATAGTTCATTGTAAAGTGTTACATTGACACTATACAGATAGTTCATTGTAAAGTGTTACATTGATACTATACAGATAGTTCCTTGTAAAGTGTTACATTGGTAGTATACAAATAGTTCGTTATAAAGAGTTACATTGGTACTAGTTTTGTCACAAGGTATAAACTAAGTTTATATCAATTTAGGCTATAGGTTAAGGTAGCAAAATGTAATGCAAGAAAGTTCCATGAGTTCCAAAGTTATGGACATTGTGACAGATACTACAACGAAAGGCTAAGTATAAGACTACTATGTCAAAGGAAATAGGTGTGGTTTGATGGGCTAGTACTATGAAGATATATTTTATGACAATTATATCAACATGTTTTAAACCCCAAAGAAATAAGGTCTCACCAAATTTATAAAAATCCACCTCATTTGGGAATGATTAATGTGTAGAGACGCAAAGACATACAAATACACATACACCTAAAAGTGTCAAATTTGGGGATTATGTTTATCACTAGCAAACACGTATATACAACACCAAATGCCATAGGTGTTGAATGCGCTAGTGTTTCCAAACTAGATTATTGACTCTAGTGCAAGTGGGAGACTGAAAGTAATATACGCGAGAGGCAATAATAAAGTGGTTATTATCTTATTCCATGTTTATGATAAATGTTTATTTTTCATGCTATAATTGTGTTAATAGAAAATATTAATACATGTGTTATTTATAAACAAAAAAGGTTCCTAGTAATGCCTCTCTTAATACTAGCTTGTTGATTAACAGATGATCAAGGTTTCCTGATTATGAACATTGAATGTTGTTAATAACAGAGTCATATCATTGGAGAATGATATGATGAACACTCACTCAAAGCAGATGTAGCAATATGATCATTTCCACAAGTTTATATTGCTATCACAGTCATAGTAACTTAATGTTCTTAGACCATGAGATCACACTAATCACTTTACTTTGATTACATCAAACGTCACTTTGTAACTATTTGATTATAAAGGTATCGTCAGGTACTTGGAAAGTGTTAGTTGAGGCTCGTGGATCAAGAGTGGAATTTGTTCATCCAGATGACAGAGAGATATACTCAGAACCCTCTCGGTGATATCACATTGACGTAGCTTGCAAGCAAGTGATTTGATCACTATAATGTTATATCATAGGAACGAGAAAAAAATATTTTTTGGGAACGAGATTAAACAAGGTATGGATGACACCGAGTGATCGAATCTCGGACAAGTAAAATATCACGAGACAAAAGGAATTTGATTACAGCAAAAAATGTTCAGATGATCATTGGATTTTCATGGAACTAGTGAGAGTCATTATGGATCTCCAGATCCCGCTAATGATTATTGATCGGATAAAGTCTCGATCATGTCTACATAATTCTTGAACCCGTAGGGAGATACACTTAAAGTTAGTCGACACAATTGAGTGGATAGGGAACACAATAGAAGATAATGGACATCGCGGGAATTGTTCTGATAAAAACTGCCAGAATAGTTTCGGTGTATCTGACTATTGCGAGGGGATAAAATGTTAATGTGTTCATTAAATGAAGTGCTCATTAAATGAAGTGTTCATTAAATTGATTAAATTGAGTGACATTAAACCAAGTTAATTAAAGTGCTTTATTGAAAGACCTTTGATTTTTGAGTGGGAATTAATGGAATTACGGTGATCCTTTGATTTGTGTGAGTGGAGACTCCACTACCATCAAGAGGGGAGAGGTAGGGGCACCACTAGGGGCTAGTTTATGGCTTTTGGGAGAAGCCCCTCTCTCCTATAAAAGGAGGTGGAGACCCCCTCTAAACACACCATTCCACTCATTCACTCTCCTCTCATATGCCCTTTGGATGACATCTTTCCCTTGCTAGCTTTGTCCATAGCCAAGAAAAAGGTGCTTAGGCGAAGCCCTGCTCTAAACCTTCCCCTCCACCACCACCACTACCATGACGTAGCGCTATTGGAGTTCCCGGGGATCCGCTACTTCCGCTGCCCGGCTGGAGCAAGGGTCCGGGAGTCATCGGCACACCGTACATGTGACCGATTACGGAAGCACTGCCTCTTGTGGTGTTGATCGTCTGCGCGTCCTTGAGGACGGTCGAGTACATTCTAGACCATCTATGTTTTTTTACGGGAATGTTATTCCGCGTTACGGTCTTTGAGGGTGTGCCCATCTCAAACTGTTACATGTATCTCCTAGATATGATCTTGGTGGTTGCAACCGCAGGAATTTTTTGTTTTCTATGCAATGAACCCCATCACAATTCAGACAGTTCAGTTCGAGGAAGGTACTCTAGACACCTCCTGATGGGTGTGGTTGCTAGACGGTAGCTTCTCCACTAAGTCGGTGTACCGAGCATTCTTTGAAGGGTCGCTTTGGGACCCAATATGCGAGCATATTTTGCGTTCCAGGGGGCTCTGTGCAACTGTAGGTTAACAGCGTGGCTGATGACTAGAAACATGTGCTGGACCGGTGAGCGACTGTGCATGCGCATACTAGATCACCCACCCACCTGCCCGCTCTGCGATAAAGGGGAGGAGACCCTACAACACTTGCTCCTAGGGTGCGTGGTTTCCAGAGAGATCTGGATGGTGGTGCTGAGATCTTGGCATAAACCAGACTGGTGCCCCCAGCTAGACTCGGAGCTAGTCGACTGGTGGTCTTCCAAGACAGTGTTGGGAAGAGATAAGCGGGATATCTGGACGGTCTTAATTCTGGTCTTCTCGTGCATTTGGCTGCACCGGAACAAAGTGATTTTTAACAAGGTAAGACTGGCTCAGGTCACGGTCTTATGGCGTATTGAGGTAGAAGTCGAGGCTTGGAGAGCTACTGGGTTCTTTAGAGGGGATAGGTTTAGCTATGGCACGCTATTTCTGGTAGCGTGCATTCCGGGAGATTAGGCCATAGGGGGAGCTCACACCCCTCCTGGCAGCACCTTGCCACTTGGATGGAGTTTGTAAACCTGCCGCTTGGCACTCTTCTATAAAAAGCCGATACACCTTCTAAGGTGTATTCTCGAAAAGAATAAGTGAAGTTGTGGTCCCCTCTCCAGCGTCATCACCGGCTAGGCGGCATGGTTATGTCTGTGCGGGGCAGATCGACTGACATGGCTCTCCGCTGTCCTGTGCTGTGAGGGAGAAAGAAAGAAAAGAATATAAAAAAGTAGGAAAATAAAGTAATGGTATGTACCATCTGTTTTTTCCCAAAGGCACGTTAGCCTGATAGCCGCCTACCGGATTCTACCGGTCAGAAAACATCATCAAGCGAACTAAAGTAGTCTGTTTTTTGGAAAAATAAGAGGTTGACCGGTGGTTTTGTGCAAAAAAATTGAGAAGTGGTGGTCTTTTGAAGCCCTGATCTCAATTTTGGTGGTTTTATGTAATTTTCTCTAGCTTGTAGTCGCAATCTTAATTTGCTTTGTACCTTAGATCACAATTAAGATTGAGAGAGTTGTTAGACTGTAGCCTTGTAAACTAAGACTGAAAGAGGTGTTAGACTGTAGCCGTTGTACGTAACTTGTAAACTAAGATTGAGAGAGGTGTTAGACTGTAGCCGTTGTACATAACTTGTAAACTGTACACGTTGTGTACTATTCGCTCCGTTTTAAAATATGAAATATTTTTACTTTGTGAAAAGAGTGTATTTAGATCCTTTTTAGTGTGTAGGTTCACTCCTCCTCGAAGCAGGCTTTCGTCCCACAATATTAATATAGCAACCACACACGATACAAGAGTTCGAACCAAGGAAGATGCTGGGGCAACAGCATCAACATGCCCAAAAACAAAAAAGAAATGAAGGTAATGACGAATCAACTACACGAAGATGACCCGCCATCGCTGTGCCCTCCAACTTTGTCCCACCACGCTTCAAGTATTCCAAGGCGCCCAGTACCAAGCAACACCTTCAAGAAGGGGGCACCGTCGACACGGAGCTGCTGCCCGGACCGTTGCTGGTCCTAGGGTTTCCCCCGATACCCGGGATAAAATAGACTGGGGATACTCCCGATGCCCTTCAGGAAGGAGAGGTGCCACCCAAAGGCGGCACCGAATCAGGATCGAACTGGCCGATAAGGATTTCTCCAGATACCCATCCACAACAAAACCCTAGGCGCAACGGAGCACCACAACCAAGCTCGCCGCCCACCGGCATGCGCCATCACGATCTTGGAGTCACCCTCGTTGTCTCTTCAAGACCATTGGCAGACAGCCTTGCAAGACGGAGGCAAACGACTTTGCAATGACTAGGGACGGCGACACCGCAACCACACGGGAGGGAACAACCTCCACCACCGAGCGGCGGTAGTCGACCGGACAGAGCAGCAGAGGCACACCAGGCCTCGATCAAGAGCCCGTGAAGCCTCCGCCGCCCTACTGCAACAAGCGTGGCTCCTCGCCGCCATCCCCGGTACGCGCCTCGTCATCGCCGCTGTCTCTAGGAGGCTCGCCGCCTGCAAAACCGTTGGCCCGCCCAGGCCTCGATGGGACCCAAGGGGCCCAGATCTGGGCCAAGATCCGAGCCGGCGAGCCCTGCCGCCGTGGTGCCTCGCCTCTCTGGCCAGCCGCGCTGCGCCAGCCTGCACCGCCGCTGCAAGATCCCCCCGCCATCGCGCGGGCCATCGCCTCCCTAGGGGCACCGTCACCGGAGAGAACTCGGGCCCCGACCCACTCGCACCGATGCGGGGAAGGGAAGTCCGCCGGCGCCGGCGCCGCCAGGGCTTCGCCCTGCGACCCAGGCCGGCTACGGCGAAGGGGAAGAAGAGGTGGAGGGGGTGGTTGGCGGCCGGGGTTGTTTGGCGGCGTCTCACGCCCTCGGGAGGGGGGGAGACGCGAGAGGGCCTGTCAAATTAGAAAAGGCCTAAACCCTGTTCAGGTGCCTGCCAAGATGTCAAGCATAGACCTAGGTTTACTCCAAACCTAAATAAACCTACACACCAAAAAGTCTAGTTACACTATTTTTACACTCCAAACCTAGATGAACCTACACACCAAAAGGCTCTAGTTACACTCTTTTTATAAAATTAAAATATCTTATATTTTAAAATGGAGGGAGGTTTTTACACTCCAAACCTAGATAAACCTACACACCAAAAGACTAGTTACACTCTTTTGATAGAACTAAAATATCTTATATTTTAAAACGGAGGGAGTACTTGATATAATCCTTGATAGACGCACCCGTTTAGGGAGGGAGTACTTGATATAATCCTTGATAGACGCACCCGTTTAGGGTGTTCAATAGTTGCCCCAAAACCTACATCGCACCATGAAATATTGACGGGTTGAACGAGGATATGCTAGAGACCATGCTTTCAGTAAAACTGTAAACACCAGAAATTTTAAAGGTTTGACCGATTTTACAAAATCTGGTAGAGTTGCTTTTAGGCTATACTCTTCGCTTATTCCTGGCTGGGGCTACTATGCTCTTGTTCTCAGTGTGTACTCTGAATCTGAAACCCATTGTGCGATGGGTCTGTCTCTGCTGATTGCTCTCGGCTAATTAACCAGAGGTGATGAACAACTGATGTAAAGTCAGGAGACCTTAGTTTTCAGAATGCACATATACCTAGGAATGATTAAATTCACTGGATTTAGGGGTGCGCCTTGGCGCACGGCCCCGTGGCTCTCGCACTGGTTTCTATTTTATGTAACGCTAATAAAATGGAAAAATGATATTCAGTTTATGGATTGTATGTTGTTCTCCTGTGTTCACAAAATGAAAGTAATCAATTCTCAGTTTATGGATGTCACACTCACCGTCGGTTTCAATGATATCGCTCGTTAGTCATCTCATCTCCCAAGGCGACCACGGTTGACGCGACGGAGGTACGACTCGTTGCATTCCCCCATGTTTCGATAAAAATGTATCCTATTAATCATAGGGTGTGGCTTGCTGCACCACCATAAATTTTGCATTCATTAACGACTTGGTAAAACACAATGTCAAGCACTAGTACAAATCGATGAGGAATAGACCGTGAATAAATAGAGACCATGAGTATATGGTAATATATTGCACATAAGCAATCCTAACTTAAGTTTAGAACACATCACATTGCTATTCCATATAAAGGTCTTCCTTTAATACAACTTGTATGGTTAGTTTATGTTTAAAGCCTTATATAGATCAACTACATAGGGTACAAACCATATGAAATTTTTTCAAGATCTAACAATATCAACACTATCAAGTATATCATATACGGTAAAGGATCACTCAGAAGATATGCCATGGAGTACATAAAGAGAAGAAATTATATTTTGATAGTGTACATAAAGATATCTAACATAAATCTTGCCATAGATGCCTCTCATATATTTTGAAAGCGATGTTCGTAGTGTGAATGCTCCTTCAATTTCACAACCTAAATTAAGGTCAGAGAGTTGTTGTATCATATGAGCTCATTACTTAGACTTGACCATTTGCTCTAAATGTTGCAAATAATTATGAAATATATTTATTAGTTTGTCTTACCAATTTGTAGAATTTGGTTGAACCCTTTGTTTGATATATATAATTGTAATTATTATATTTTAATAAGTAAAGAAACAATAATCAGATACAACCAATGTACACACTGTACAGTAGACAACGCGAAAAGAGTCACAAGCATTCTCGGTGATGCTCCTGGCATAGACCATCTAATCCCTTGCTCTCTTTTCCCTGAAGCTACTTTCGTATGTCCTCCTCAATTACAACCACCAGCGGTGCATGTGAGCACACTACAGTGCTCCTCGTGGCTTACACCGCCAGTTAGTCACCACCGACATGTCTTTCTACCCTTGCTCCTTTGTCTTCTCTAGCGAAGCCGAGGAGTATAAGCTTATGGTCCGTCCTGCCACTGCCGCTCGGACGAAATGAGATGCACACTCGTCGATGACAGTGAAGCTCTGGAACTGGATGTGCGATGGCGGAGCTAGGGTGACCAGCAGGGCCACGTCCCCCCCTACATTTTTTAAGACCCTCGGATTTATTAGACAAATAGTTGTGTATCGCTTCTATGTCTATCTCTCATAAACTATACACTAATAAAATACATGGCAGCTGCTCACAGAAGATCCTACGACGAAAAGTGAGAAGCCTTTTTTACTTTTGCCCATTTTCACACACGAGCCACTCTCCCCTGTGCTCTTTCCGGAGCTTCTCTCTCCTCTAAGCTCTATCGGGTCAGCTCTCTCTCTCACTCCGTTCTTGCTTCTTCAAAGGATACAGTGAAACGGACGAACGGCAAGCCCAAAGATTCACCAATTTATTCGCACGTTAAGACTTCAGCACAGGTGCACATCGAAAGATCTATCAATTTTGTCGTCTAATTTGCAGTATAAATTTTTAGATCTAGTTTCTTGATTTTTGGATTATTGGTTCCCCATTTTTTAAATAGGACGTCCATCTTCTTAAATTCTGGTGATTAATCTATGTAGGATTAATCAACCTATGTAGGAATCATCTGTGTAGGAAAATACACCTCACACTAAAAATTGTTAGTTCATCTGTCATCTAATTTCCAAACCACCTCTTTTGTAGATGTCTGATAATGTAATCAACACTCATGGAATATAATAGTGCATATTTTTCTATAACCATGATTGTCACCTATATATCTTGCATACTACTGCATCCTAGAGTTACACTCAATTCTGCATATGTACTGGAACTTGTGTTGAGTTTGCTTCTCTTTTCCTTGCATGATTTGTGCATTCTCTTTATCCGACGTGAGAAAAAATCACGGCGACATGATCAAGGAGCTAGCAACGCAAAGGAATCAATTAAAAGAATCACATGTGCATGCTCCGGCTATTGTTTTGAAGTTTCAAATTTTCTCCCGAGATATTAACTCGTTGAGAAATTGAACACGACATTCATACATAGCATTAATTAAAAGAAGTAGAAAAATTCTACTCATATAATCAGATTTTGTATGTGAATCAGTTATTTTGAACTAAATAACTAAACTTCATGAAAATATAACAACGCATTGTTAAAAGCAAATGTGAGAAAACATAAATACTGGTTTCAAGGTTTAAAGATGGTAACAACATAACAGAAAGGAGTGTAAGCAGGGCATGTAATGAACATTCATCCCGGCATAGATGATTTATTGTCATTTTAGCTTCAAGAAAGTTAAACTATTACCAGAAGTAAATTTTGTTCAACAAAATATTCAAAACAACTATTTCTTGATTGGACATTAAACTTACGAAAAATAAGAAAATATATATTGGGTATCATCAATCCTTGAAAACCGTGTATTTATTTTGTTTCCGTAAAATGTTGTCAACCAGTTTTCGCAGTTCTTACTTTTCTTTATGCCAAAGCAAGCATAGAATCCTAGCTAACCTATTGACACTTGTTCCAGGAAGCTACTATGTTGGGCGAACTACAGAGCACTTGTGAGGTGGTGGTCAGAGAGAACACCTAATAAAAAGCATAAGAGTAGAAACCCTACCAGTAGAATCGATAGAGAAGAAAAACAACCAGCAAGCACCAGGAGATAGGAGAAAGCCCCATTTGGCAGTGAATAACGCATGCATGAGAAGCAGTACCCACACATCTTCCCTGCGAAAAACATCTCCAAGTATGGCACCATCCTCCTCTCCTTGTTGCTTTGCCTTTTTTTAGTTTTTTTTCGTGGAATCAGTGTTTGGTTGGTGAAGTGAGAAATTAATTGTTGTTCTTTGTTGCTGATGGTAGAAAGGCCAATTTTTCTCATTGTTCTTCCGATTGTGTTTTTTTGTTGAGCTTCATCATATGTTGGCTCTGGGTGAAACCTTAGGTACTGCTAGGTATAGCTCTGTGTGGAACCATACGTAATGCTCGGTTTATGTCTAGGAGGAAATAGCCTACAAGGAACTTCTCAATATGTTTTCCAATTTCTATTAAACAAATGAAACTCTGTTCTTAATGGGAAATCAAGAACAGCAGATCAATAAGTAGAATAACATGATTTCATTTCTTCCAAAACTATGTCTTGTTAGCCCAATGCAACTTTGTAGGACCTCTTAATAACATGACACCCATGTTTTTAGAACCGGAATTCAAATGTGCATGGTGATGGAGCAGATATTGACTCGGCCCATTGTATCTTTACCCAAACTAAACTTGTATGTTCCAACTCATTTATCTTACTAAATAACCATGTTAATGCGAGCATAATAAATCAGAATGCATGTGTTCAACACATTTGCATCAGTAGGCTGTGGCATAGCACACATATAAGTCAGGCATTAATATTTATGCAAAATAAAGAGGCTTAATAATCTAGGACACCATGTAGTGCTCATTTGGCACATGTGGGAAAAAATTGCTGGTGTCTTATCCCATTTTAACACTATTTAAGAAAATACTGCAAAATAGAGTAAGGTTCGCTGTATTTCTTTTCACCTTGGTTTACAAATGTGAAGTCATAGATTTATAACTAAATCTGACCATTCTGGATTTTTTTTGTGCTGAAAGTACACCTATCCCCAACATTACCTATCTTTTTACTTTTTAACGAAGATGCGATATATATAAAGAGTGATGAAGCATCAAATTACTCATGAAAACATATTGAAGACTGCCATATAAGACCGATCGACCAGGCCAAGCAGCAGACAAAAATAAAAAAGAAATATAAAGATGACTGTATGGAAACAACAAAAAATCTAGCAAACAAAAAATAAGAAACATCTAGGGACCTTACCTTCCAATACACAGAGATGGCTGATCTGGACTTGCTGCTTTCATACATAGTTTATACTGCAAGAGAAAATAGTATTTAACAGTTTATTACATGAGGAAGGTCATAAGCATCATGATGTTTTTTCTAAGGTAGCTAATTATAAAGAAGAGAATGATCTATCCACATAACCTAGATAACATGCGAAGATTCATTTCTGTATAAAACAATTGGTAGATCTAACAATCAGCACGCATCACAAACCTAGTTGTTCAAATAATCAATTTATATCTGCAACTGCAAAATATAGTTCGTCCTGAATGAAGCATGCTGATAGAGAGAAATCAACTAAGAAAAAATTAAGATGCACATGGAAGCACAAAAAGAAAACTATTAACACACAGATCAAGGTAAGGACACTCTGATATCATTCATCATAGCTTTACTACAAAAGGAAGTACTGAACAAATGGCAAATGTGTCTTGTAAGCTTTACCAAACACACACAATGTATGATGTTCTGAAACGAAATACTAACAAAAAATATATGAGAGCATCCCTGAAGAAGCGAGCTATTCTTTGGGATGTCGCATGTCCTCGCTGCATGGAAAACCTTTTTGCAATATCCTGGTCACCTGTACAAAGCAACACACCACCATCTTCAGTGTGCAGAATTTCGAGCAAAATGAGATCAGTGGCTCTCTAGGATGAAGCAAGCTAAAGACAAGTTTTACTCTGAAACAAAAGAACTCTAATTGGCTGAAATAAAGAAAATTAAATATTTCAGAAATGTTTCTCAATCATCCATTGCAGAATTCTACATTACATAAAACACTTCATAGTTCAATTAAAATCTCTTCTCGTTATAGTTCAAAAGTTCAGAAGTAAAACATGTGGTTGTAGCATATGCACCTTCTCTCTCCTCGTTGAATACATCAGAGAATGTTAGTTCTATCGTTCCAAGCAATTGGTCGGAGTCTCACTGTTTTCAAATTTGACAACTTCAAGTTCTTGAAGTAGTACCTGCTGAGGTTGATCACGCTGTGAGTTGCTACATATGTAGAGGCGGTGGTCCCTTCATTACTATCTGAGCTAGCAGGTTACTCTTATTGACACAACCTTCTACTTGTTCAAGTACAGATGATGTTGGCTGATTCTTCTTTGATGATGACTCCTCCCTGTACCTTTTCTTCATTCAAAATAGGAAGAGGTCCATATAATGGTGGACATAGACCTGTACTGACAAAGTCATGGATACAATCAGATTTATTATCCCCCTCAAAATCAACTGCTTCATTCTTGTCTGCAGAAATTCTTTGCCATTTGTTGCATTGGGATCTGCTAAAGTTGACTGAAATGCACAAAGCAGTAGTATCACATAGGACAGTTAAAGAATCGGCCAATTTGGTTTTGTCACCGTCACTTCCATGAGAAGATGAAGGACAAGCAAATCTAGTCTGAGCTGCTATGGCATTGGAATCATCACTTCTATTGAGGTCAGTGTATACTGAGAGCACTAAATAACTAACATGTGTTAAATCTAGCAGATGAGGCTGACAAGAGACATCTACATGAAGTGGTTGACGCTTGATGCTGAGATTATGTACTTCACTAGGCATTGACCATAATATTCTGATAATATTTCACTCAGTATATTAGGTTAGTTACTGAACATATTGAACAATTAAAGCATAAACACCAAGTTGTTGGCTGAGGGTGGCATCTAATGAGCCTATGAAAGATAAGATCAAAATAGAAAGGTGCAACGTCCAATAAGAAAATACCTTTAACACTTCTGGCATAAATAAAAAATAAGCTGGACAAAAAAAGATTATACGGGGAATAAATTGAAAATGTGTAGTGGAATACAGGGGCAGACTGCTGCTCACACTGGATTAACTGTTGTAGTTCGTCTTTAAGCCGACAGTCAAGGTGTTCTCCTCGATGCGAGCGTCACCCAAAAACAACAATCAATAGCTACCTAAATCTAGAATAATTAAGCCCCAACCGCAAACACTAAAATCTAACTTGCCATACTACATGGGTACAGGATGAATGGCGAGTAAATCAAATAGGGGTATTCCAGGTCACGCCTAACATATGCAAAATAATTGAGTAAAAAGAATGATTTTGTCAGAGAATAAATCTTAGAGCAGAACTGTTAACTTGGAACTCTTTAGAGAATATATCATCCTAAATAACCTGTCAACTCCGTGAAGAAAAAATATAGACAGTATTCATCCAAATTTAAATATAAATCTGACCTTTTGTGAATATTACAACAAACATGTGGTGTGCAAATCTTCACCCGGTGCTATGACTTCATGCTTAATCACCCCAAACAAAAGAAATCAGTCAAGATGAATATATCTATCGATCTAAAATAGAGATAAAAGAACAAGAGTTGCTGATACTTCCTATTTCTAGGAAGTGGAAGAAAATCACCGAGGTAATATTCAGAGATCAAAACACAAGTAGAGTCCATTACAGTAAAGTCGTATGCTAAAAAAGGATCGTTAACCAAAAAAAGTGGACAAGCATGCAGAGTACATTGCACAAGTATGGAGAGTGAGTGGGAATGGGAGAAGCTTACATTGAGGGTCCTGAAATCAGCCATACTCGTCATCACCCAGCAGTCACCGATGCCCAAATCAGCCGTGCTCAAGCAAATATCTATTTAATTTCTAGAATACAATGACCTCCTTGCATAGTAGAGTTTTTGAGAGGGAAGGAGAGATAAAGAGAGGGCGATAGAGAGTACCGAAGCACACGTGAGAGAGAATGCAACTCGGCTTGGAAGAGTTAGCCACCAGCCACTCCTTCCAGTGTGCGGCACGACACAAGGCGGTGTGAGGTGCTCCTCCTAGTGGAGGCACGCCCCGCGGCGGCGGAGCGAGTAGAGGGCCGCGCTTCTCCCGTCGGCACTAGCCGCTCCTCTGAACGGTAGCACAACGTGTGGAGACGCTCTTCTTGCAATACGATGTATATGACTGAGACACTTCAGGGATATACCTACAACTTCACAGAAGAATGAAGTTGTCAAATATATAAATGACATTAGTGAAATACGGAACTTACTTTGGTAACAACACACCAGAAAAAACATGAAAGCTTAGTCTGTTAGAGTCAAAAAGGTCATTTGCGAGAAGTCTCTGACTTTGAATTTGTGCAGTCTCTTTAAATCTTCATTCGAATTCTGCTATAGAAAAGGAAACTACTGCTTCCCAACTCATATCTCGGACCAATTCCCAAGCATATGACCGACCAAGTTAGTCACCTGAAAATAAAAACCATGAATGAAGGATTAGCACTATATATTCTACAATCAGGTTGGAAACAAAAAAATTAGAAAAGATGAAAAAAATAAATTAGCACCCATCTATGGACAGCCCGTGCCTAAATCAACCGTGCCCCCAACCTCTCTCCTGGACACAGATAGCATGAATAGCGCTACCGAAAGAGGAATAACATGTGCACCTCGTATCGGACTGAGAAATCAAGATGTGAAGAGATTGCTTATGACCTGTTGCAAAAAAACCGAGACAAAAAATCATGAAAATGTAAGGAAGAGATCGATCACTAATCTGGGATGCAGCAACCAAAAAGTAGAAGCTCACCTGGGGATTTGGGAACTTTCTCTAGGACTGGGAGGCCAATGTGCAGGAAGGTTGTACACAACCGGGCTCCCGAGGGTAATGTCCTCACAATCTTCGTCACTGTTTGCGTCCTTGCAGCTTGTCGTCGGCTCCCGGGGTAGTGTCCTCACAATTGTCGTCGCTGTCTACGTCCTTCCAGCTTGTCGACAACCACGATGTCAAGCATTGGTGCTGGTGTAGGTGACTCCTTCCCCTGTTTCATGATTCTTATTAGGGGCCTCCATAGCGAATTGCAGGTAGAGATGTCAGCGGAGTAATTTTGAGTAGAAAAACCAGAACACGCATGAAAAAAGGAAATTGACATCAAATTTATTGAAATTAACATCAATGTTTAAACATATTTCTAGATGGAACAATTGGCAGCCACCAATAAGAGTTTCATACTCATTTGATTTCTCAAATCAAACAAATGCCAGAGACCACAAAATAAACAAAAAAACTAAATTGGATATGACCTTTAGAAAAGAAACAAATGTAAAAAATGAATCTTGCTGAATTGAACTGGGGGGACCATGAGGTTACCTTGCCTCTTTCTTATGTTCATGCTAAAAAGACTACATGGAACACAACGGTTGGTATATGCAGGCACTACCAGGCCAACACCTGCTCACCATACCTCAGCCTCACCGCTCGACTGATGGACGCGACACCAAACCCTCCCGCTGTGTCTGATGATTGCCCGTCCCGGGAGGACCAGAAGAGGCGGCCAGGTCCTCTCCGCCGCTGGCTGGGCCACGACCTCCCTTAGTCCCCACAGGCGCCAACTGGGACGCGACCTCCCGCAGGCCCCCTGCTCCCCACAGGCTCCGGCCACAAATCCCCTTTGCTCCCCACAGCGCAGTCAAGGGAGCTCTTGGCGCTGCCCCAAGCTCCCGTGGAGCCGCTCGTGCGTACCTATCCAGAAGGGGAGCAACAGCGACCCGTTCTCCCCTGCTCGAGGTCGACCATGGAGAGAAAAGGGGCGGAGGATCTGAAAGGGGAGCAGCATCGGTCCGTTCTCCCCGGCTCGAGGTCGACCATGGCAAGAAAAGGGGCAGAGGAGGGTGGCGGCCAAGGGAGACGGGGGCAGGGCAGCCGCCGCACGCGGGAGGAGAAGAGGTGCGAGCGTGGGAGGATCAGAGGAGGCGGCTAGGGTTTTCAATGGAGGGTCTGGTGGGCAACATTTTATATGGTGTGGTATGCTAATAATCCAATCGAATCGAATGGCTGGTAAAATCGGACTAACGGGGAGGCTTCCAGGAAACGCACCGTTTATACCTTTGGATTGCTCTTGCTTTGTCAAGAAACGAGCAAGACCGGTCATCAGAACGAAATACATGACCTTAGCAAAGATGAAGTGTCACTTTTCTTTGCAAGTGAGCACTGAATTAACTCCAAGCAGGGTCTTCTTTATTCATCATCAAACTGGGAGACGTTGACACAACAAGGAAACACAGCCACGCACGATTCCACAAGAACACGACACACGAAGGAAGGAAACACAATCAAGCTGCTACATGTCGATGACGCTCACTCACGCATCGATCCACACACCTAGCCGGAGATCTCGATGGCCTTCACCTCAGGCTTCTTGATCTCTGCCTTGGGCACCGTAACTGTAAGCACGCCGTTCTCCAGCCCGGCCTTCACCTCCTCCACCTTGGCGTTCTCCGGCAGACGGAAGCGCCGGACGAACTTGCCACTGCTGCGCTCCACGTGGTGCCACTTGTCGTTCTTGTCCTCCTTCTCCCTGCTGCGTTCTCCGCTGACCAGGAGCACGTTGCCGTCCTCCACTTCCACTTTGACCTCCTCCTTCTTCACGCCAGGCAAGTCCGCCTTGAACACGTGCGCCTCCGGCGTCTCCTTCCAGTCGAAGCGGGCGTTGGTGAACGCCGCCATCTCGCTGTTGCCGGAGGCCGCCGGGATGATGGAGCGGAAGGCGTCGAAGGGGTCAGCCCAGAGGTCCATGGAGAAGGGGTCGAACACGTTGCTCCGCCTCACGATCGACATCGTTGCTGCGTGTGGGATATGGAAAAGAGAGAACTGACGTGTGATCGCTGGTGTTTGATCGTATGCTCTGCTTCTCTGTACTTTGCGGTCTTCTCGATGTGTTTCGGCTCAAGGGCGAGGCAGTATATTTATAGCTCCGTCCAGGAGCATGCCCGAGTTCTCTGGGTCTTTCCATGTTTCCTTCTGGAGATGGCCCTCCCACTACCAGTCCATTCTGGAATTGTGACCATGGTTCTGGAATTGTTCATGGGAGCACAATTAACCGACAAAGCCCACCTACCAACAGCAGGCTGGAGAGTGCTCTAGAACGTAGTAGGCCCCTCCTCATCTTGGGCTGAAATTAGAAAGAAACAGAGTTAATTCAAAGCTGAGCTGGAAAGCGACATAGAACCAAACGCTCGTCGTCTCGCGATGCTTCGCGATCAGCACTTGGCGACGATATAAGTACGTCGCCTCCCCGCTGCCCCAACTCACCTCAACTCAAAGCCAGTGTAGCAACAGACGAACACAATCACATCATTCTAAAGCAGACAGCCCCTATAGAAATTTCCACCCAAACAAACCGAAGAAACCCCAGCAATGTCGATCGTGAGGAGGAGCAACGTGTTCGACCCCTTCGCTGACTTCTGGGTCGACCCCTTCAATGCCTTCCGCTCCATCGTCCCGGCGGCTTCAGACTCTGACACAGCTGCGTTCGTGAATGCCCGTATGGACTGGAAGGAGACCCCAGAGGCGCATGTCTTCAAGGCGGACCTCCCTGGCGTGAAGAAAGAGGAGGTGAAGGTGGAGGTGGAAGACGGGGATGTGCTTGTTGTTAGCGGCGAGCGCAGCATGGAGAAGGAGGAAAAGAATGACAAGTGGCACCGCGTCGAACGCAGCAGCGGCAAGTTCGTCAGACGCTTCAGGCTGCCGGAGAACGCCAAGGTGGAGGAGGTGAAGGCCGGGCTGGAGAACGGCGTGCTCACTGTTACCGTGCCCAAGGTCGAGGTCAAGAAGCCCGAGGCGAAGGCCATCGAGATCTCCGGCTAAGTACTGCTAACGAGATGTTGGAAATCTTTGATGTATTTGGCCGGTGTGCGCTCGTATCACGTATACTAGACGAATATGTGTAATGTACTAGCACAAAGCCCGTGCTACAGAATCACAATAAAATCAAATTCAAATAATTTGAAGTATGTCAATATTTCTAACTGCCATGCTAGCTCAGATGTATAGATTGTGAAGGTACATGTCTAAATAGAATCCTTGTAATTTATTCATGTTGCGGGGAATCATCTAATCTGTTGTTTTTTAGATTATACTATTCTTTTCACCGAGCAATCGTTACTTTCCTTAATATTCACTTTACATAAAATAGTTAATTGGTGACACATAATTGCATTTATTTTATTTCAAACGAATTTAAGTCAAGACAATTTCAACAACACACAACAATAGAGAGTCAATAGCCTTCTCTTAGATGAAAGATAAATTGTTTCGTTACTCGTCTTTGGAAGATGTCAAACAGTCTAAAAGAAAGATAAAAGGCCGGGAACAATAGAGCTGACCACATCCATATCTATTTTGGGATAGTACATGCAAAGAAAGCCTCAATTAGAAGTTTGAGTTCCTGGCGTAAATGGCAAGAGATGGTAAAAATAATGACATACTGTTGACAAAATCAAGGGGCATGACGATCTTCATTAATTTGCGAAACAGTTCATCTTGTACAAAATAATAGTTTTGGGTGTGTATGTGTGGCTGGAGATGATAGCTCAGTAGCAGAACTGATCAAACCCCACAACACTTATACATATCTTTACTAAAAGTTAACTGAAGTTAGTATTTTCTAAAATTGGGCTTTGTAACTCACGAATACTTGTTATGATTACATTCGTGACCGTCCAGCTTCTCCATGCTGGGATGTCTTGATCAAATCAACACATGCCCACTCGACATACTCACACCTAGCTAGCCAAGTTATGCACAACTTGATTACCCAACCAGTTGACTTCAGAAACTATCACCTGGAGAAAAGAAGAAAGTATGTTCCTGATGTCCATCCGTCACTGCCAATAATGCCGATTTATTTCCCCCATATCATGTCGCAGATGTATCAGTCACCCGCTGTTATTCTCCACAAGCAGAAGGCCAACATAAATCAACAGGATAGCTTTCAAGCTCTGTATACAGTCCATGACTTCAGCTAATTCAGCAGTTGAACTATGTGTTATGCAGCTTAAGGCTGAGACAAGAACCTTCCTGTCGATGTCCCTACTCCCTAAGGATGGCACCCCATGATCCGTTGTGATCTTCCTCCCAATAGTTTGCATCGATATTCAGTTTAGCACAACATACTGTTGTTTAGCCTAGCAACTTGCAATTTTTTTGCCGAAGTTTGTTTCATGTTCCCGTGTCGACAATTGGAAATTTCCAAGAACTATAATGAATGCTTTTAACAGCTTAGCACGACTCCAAACGTTTCTAAGATGCCATGTCCTCCACGAAAGCATCAACAACTTAGCATGCATGTCTTCATCCATTTGCTTCAAGAAGAATAGGCACCCAACCATGTTGGAGAACTCAGCATTTAATTCACATGAGTCAGAAACTGAACTCAGTTGCTCATATTCCCGATATGAAAAATCGCAAATCTGAAACAATACAACTTCCAAATAGATTAGAGAGTACATATGTAATTTTTTTTTCAAAGATCAGAGTATATATGCATCAGCCTAATGTGTTTCTGAAATATAGAGTATATATGTAAGAGCCTAATGTAGCCGGATGGGAGGGTCGTAGGGGAGATGTAAGAGCCTAATGTAGATCAGAGATTTGCAAACTCGATCGAGATGTACCTGAGTCTGGAGCACGGTCGCCACCTCCACCTCCGGAGACCAGAATCCTCGATCCTGCATCATTATCCTTCCTCCTCGGTCCGCCCCGCCCTCAAATCCCCGACGCGGCAGCACCTCCGGGAATGGGCTCCGTCTTCGTGGCCGCCTGCCAGCCGAGCGGGAGGTGAGCGGCAGCACCGCCCTCCAATCCCCAATGCGCGTGTCTTCGTGGCCGCCGACCGGCTGGACGGGAAGTGAGCGGAACCGCCCTCCAGTGATCACAACAACATATATACCCAAAAAAGTAGTACTCCAGATCATATATCTAAGCAGTATTTTGGATCTGGAGCATCAGGTACTTTGACACAGGCAGAAAAATCGAGTGAAGAAACATCCAAATGTAATATGTTTTTTCCAAGAAATTGAAAGAAAGAACTGGCCAGATTCGCCCCCCACGCTCGGATCCTTGCTCTACACGAACGAATCACGACTCTCCAAATTCTCATCCGGCCCTCCACGGCCGAATCGGGGTTCTACCCGACGATTATTGCAGGCGACGGCGCCAGCACCTTTCTTACCGCAGCCGGTGGCTGCACGCAGCGCTGTACCTCCCCGCAGACTCTTTTTGCGATCTAAAAAATGGGGTGGTTTCGTGCTGCGTCGGGCATATCCCGGATTGCGCTGCGGAGGAACCTGACGCGCGCTCCGGCGAGCCTGTTCCCCGGCCCTCTCGCTGCCTCTCGTATCTCACAATGATGAGAGTTCGTCACTGCTCCGCGCACCTCCCGTCCGTGAGCCTGCTGCTGTTTTCCCAAGCTTTACGCCAGACGACGTCGCAGGTGGAACTGGACGGCAAGGTTTAGCCGGCGCTAGGGGCTGGGAGGCAGAGCAGGAGAAGGTCTCGCCGGCGCTAGGGTCTGGGAGGCAGAGCGGGGGGAGGTGCCACTGGCGGGCGGAGCAGGCTGCGCTCTATCGCGTGGGGGAGAGAAGAAAAAAAAGCAACCGTTTGGTTTGACTTACGGGTGGCCATGGTGGGTAATTTCTCCCAACTCGCAAGGGCAAAACTGTCCAAAATAATAGCCGGTTGACAGAAGCGTTTCGTTTTTTATTATTATAGGTATAGTTGTATGTGTTTCGTGACCAATAACGAATAAATTAATAAACTATAAGTTCTGTACAAGTATATTCGGATTCTTCTTGAGTGTTGTACTCAGATCTTGGCTCTTCTGAAACAAAATATGCAAGAGATCCTAGGGATCTCCATGTTGTATTAAACGATTATTAAGGAATAGGTTGAGTCACCCCTCCCCTGAATTTTGTTTGTTAATTAGCCAAATAAATATGATCAAAGAAGCTGTAAATATACAACACCGTTGGTGTTCTTTGGTGACCCAGGAGTACGAACAATCGAAGATCTCTGAGGCCTTGTTTTGTAAACATGTTTTGACCGGTTTTTGCATGTCTAATCCTGGCCCAACCCGACACACGTAGAAACACTTCCTTGACTGTTTTGCGGGCCGGGATAGGACCGGCTAAGAACATCTCTAATAGAGCCTTTAAAAACTCGATCAGTAAATCGTACGTCGTACGTACAGATCGTGGAAAAAGTGTACAGACCGCGAAAAAAGTGTTTACGGGTCAGAAAAACGACGGCGCGGAACGGAGTCCTCAAACGTAGCCCCACAGCCCCTGACCCATTCCGCGCAGACAGCCTCCTGGTCCCTAAATCAGGGTTTTAGACAGTTATACATATGCAAATGCAACAGGTTCATAGTTTTTCATCTCAAATCACCGCAAATAGTGTTGGAATTTTGCCTAATAAAGGCCTAGCCCATTTATATTATTCAACAATTTCTGAAATCCTAGAGGCCCACTTGGCCCATTCATGCAAGGCAAAGAGGTGAGACAAGAGTTTAGTCCCACATTGCTAGTTGAGTGGAATGTGACCAGCTTATAAGGAGAGCTCTTCCATCACTTGTACGAGCTTGAGAAGAGAAGACATATACACGCGCGCTCCTCCTCCGCCTCCCGCCTCGCCATGCCTCGTCTCGTCGCGCGCGCGCGCCGCGGGTTGCGGGAATGCCTCGAGCCGAGAGCTTCTCTTTCTTTTTGCCACGCATAAATGGATAATAATTTGAACAGTCTGCGTGAGTGTATTTTTAATACACACGAACTCAGTGGAGATTTAATTCGAGCTTAGTGGAGGCTGTTCGGCTTCGGTCGATGCATGTTCGTTTCCTCTCCCGACGCCGACTGTTCGCCTGCCTACCCGTGCCTATAAGAGTGAGAGGTCGCTCCTCTCCTCAGACACACCAACACACACACACCCTGCGCCTCCAGTTTCAGAGCATTGCGCTGCTTAGATCTTCCCCATCCCGTCTTGCGGCGTGCACGGCGAGCTGGGACAGTAGGCCTCCGAGACCCCGCTGCTTCGAGTCCTGTACGGGAGAAGGGCGATAAGGTTTTTGGGGAGCGCTACCAGCGCGACTACTGGCTTCATCACGGACTCCTTCACGGGATAGCGACTGCAGCGACGTCTTCCCTAACGACGACTTCTTCCCCTACATCAACAATCTTTTCCTCGACAACATGGCTGACGACAGTGCCAACGCTAACGGGAACACCGGCGGTTCCTCTACCGTGATGTATATCATCTTTTGGTCATTTTCTATTATTCTGCCTATGCTTTATCTATCTTTTATTTTGGTTAAATCTCTTAAAAAATTGCTCTATTTCTCAACAATTCAAAAACCTTATTATAGCCAATTTGCTCCAAGTGGTTTCGTTGCTTCTGTGAAGAGCCACCTGTTTTTGAGGGTACGCATTATAAGAGGTGGCGCGTGAGAGCAGTTCTCTGGTTTCAGAACATGAACTGCTATGACGCCACTCTTGGCAAGCCTGAGGAAGAGCTTACTCCTGCTCAGGAACAAGTTTTTCGGAAAACTGATACCCTGTTCAAGGCTGCTTTGTTGTCTATTCTAGGAGATAACATTGTTGAACCCTATATGTCATTTGATAATGGCAAGGACATGTGGGCTGCGCTCGAGGCCAAGTTTGGGGTATCGGACGCTGGCAGTGAACTGTATGTCATGGGACAACTCTATGACTACAAGATGACTGATGACCGCTCCGTGGTTGAGCAGGCTCATGAAATACAGTCACTGGCCAAAGAGCTTGAGCACTTCCCTTGTGTTTTACCGGACAAGTTCATTGCCGGGGGCATTATTGCCAAACTTCCCCCTTCGCGGAGGAACTTTGCTACTTCCCTGAAACATAAGAGACAAGAGTTTTCCGTTTCGGATATCATTGGTACTCTTGATGTGGAAGAGAAGGCGAGAGCAAAAGACACACGTGCTCGAGGTGCTGAGGGAGGTTCAAGTGCCAATCTGGTATAGAAAAAGAACTTCCTGTCACACAAGTCCAAGAACAAGGGAAAGTTTGATGGAAAAGGAAAGTTCGATGGAAAGAACAAAGCCTCACAGTCTACTAGCTTCAAGACGAAGACTGATAAGAAGAAAGGTGCTTGTCACGTGTGCGGTGATCCTGATCATTGGGCTCGTGCTTGCCCCAACCGCTTTGACAAGCGCCATCATGGAAAAGGCAGCAAGACTGCTAATATTGTCATGGGCGACATTGAGATGAAAGATGTTGGGTATGGTATATTACCTACTGTTCTTTCATTATGTCATTCTCCTGATTGGTGGATTGACACGGGCGCTAATGTACATGTTTGTTCTGATGTTTCCATGTTTTCTTCATATCAGGTCAGACGGGCTCAGTCCGTGCTGATGGGGAACGACTCGCATGCTTCTGTTCATGGTGTTGGTACGGTCGATCTGAAGTTCACTTCGGGAAAAACCGTGCGCCTGAAGAACGTGCATCATGTTCCCTCAATAAATAAGAATCTTGTTAGTGGATCACTTCTATGTCATGATGGCTACAAGATTGTACCTGAGTCCAATAAATTTGTACTGTCTAAGTTTGGAACATTTATTGGTAAAGGCTATGAGTGTGGAGGTTTGTTCCGCCTGTCACTGTCAGATGTGTGTAATAAAGTCGTGAATCATGTTTCATTTGATCTTGTGTCAAATGTCTGGCATTCACGTCTTTGTCATGTTAATTTTGGTTGCATGACGCGGTTAGCTAAAATGAATATAATCCCAAAATTCACTACTATGAAGGGATCTAAATGCCAAACTTGTGTGCAAGCAAAGCAACCTCGCAAGTCACATACGACTGCAGAGGTGAGAGATTTGGCGCCACTAGAGCTCATACATTCAGATCTTTGTGAGATGAACGGTGTGTTAACAAAAGGTGGAAAGAAATATTTTATGACACTGATCGATGACTCTACGAGATATTGTCATGTGTATCTTCTAAAATCAAAAGATGAGGCTTTGAGTTACTTCAAAATCTATAAAGCTGAAGCGAAAAACCAACTTGATCAAAAGATTAAGAGGCTTAGGTCTGATCGTGGTAGAGAGTATTTTTCCAACGAGTTTGATTCTTTTTGTGCGGAACATGGTGTAATCCATGAGAGGACGCCTCCCTACTCGCCCCAGTCAAACGGGGTAGCCGAAAGAAAGAACCATACTCTAACAGATTTGGTTAACGCCATGTTAGACACATCGGGTCTCTCCAAGGAATGGTGGGGGGAGGCATTACTGACTGCATGTCATGTCCTAAACCGAGTTCCCACTAAGAACAAAGAGATTACTCCATTTGAAGAATGGGAAAAGAAAAGATTAAATCTTTCTTACTTGCGAACTTGGGGCTGTCTGGCAAAGGTTCATGTGCCAATCCCAAAGAAGCGCAAACTTGGACCAAAAACCGTGGACTGTGTTTTTCTGGGATATCCTTTTCATAGCATTGGCTATAGATTCTTGATAGTAAAATCTGGAGTACCAGACATGCATGTTGGTACAATCATGGAGTCAAATGATGTGACTTTCTTTGAGGATATCTTTCCCATGAAGGATATACCTAGCTCATCAAATCAGGAGATACCTGACTCATTGAATCAGGAAATACCCACAATTCCGGAACATACCATTCCTATTGAACACTCGGAAAAACCTGAGGAGGATGATAATGAAATTCCTAAGAGGAGTAAGAGACAGAGTACTGTAAAATCCTTTGGTAATGATTTCATTGTGTACCTTGTGGATGATACTCCTACCTCTATTTCAGAAGCCTATGCATCTCCTGATGCTGACTACTGGAAGGAAGCCGTTCGTAGTGAGATGGATTCCGTCTTAGCGAATGGAACATGGGAGATCACCGATCGTCCTTATGGGTGCAAACCCGTAGGATGCAAATGGGTGTTTAAGAAGAAACTTAGGCCTGATGGTACTATTGAGAAGTACAAGGCAAGACTTGTAGCCAAGGGTTATACCCAAAAAAGAAGGTGAGGACTTCTTTGATACTTACTCACCCGTAGCCGATTGACCACCATTTCCGTACTACTATCTTTGGTTGCCTCACATGGTCTTCTCGTTCATCAAATGGACATTGAGACGGCTTTCCTAAATGGAGAGTTGGATGAGGAAATTTATATGGATCAGCCAGATGGATTTGTAGTGAGTGGTCAAGAAGGAAAAGTGTGTAAGTTGTTGAAGTCTTTATATGGCCTTAAACAAGCACCTAAGCAGTGGCACGAGAAGTTTGAGAGAACCCTAACCACTGCAGGTTTTGCTGTAAAAGAAGCTGACAAATGTGTATACTATCGCTATGATGGGAGCGAGGGAGTAATTCGTTGTTTGTATGTTGATGACATACTGATTTTTGGGACCAATCTTAATGTGATTAAGGAAGTCAAGCATTTCTTATCTCGGTCTTTTGAGATGAAGGATCTAGGAGTAGCTGATGTTATTTTGAACTTCAAGCTATTGAGAGATGATAATGGTGGGATCACACTGCTTCAGTCTCACTATGTGGAAAAGATCTTGAGTCGCTTTGGTTATAGCAACTGCAAGTCTTCTCCAACACCGTATGATCCTAGTGTGTTACTTCGAAAGAATAGAGGCACTACTAGAGATCAATTGACATATTCTCAGATTATTGGGTCGCTTATGTATTTAGCTAGCGCTACGAGGCCTGACATCGCTTTTGTTGTAAGCAAACTCAGTCGGTTTGTTTCAAACCCTGGAGATGATCATTGGCAAGCTCTTGAGAGAGTCATGCGCTATCTAAATGGCACTACGAGCTACGGCATTCACTATACTAGGTACCCAAGGGTGCCGGAGGGATATAGTGATTCAAATTGGATATCTCATGCTGATGAGATAAAGGCCACGAGTGGATATATATTTACACTTGGTGGTGGTGCTGTTTCTTGGAAGTCTTGCAAGCAAACCATCTTAACGAGGTCAACTATGGAAGCAGAACTCGCAGCATTAGACACAGCCACTGTCGAAGCAGAGTGGCTTCGAGAACTCTTGATGGACTTACCTATGGTTGAGAAACCTATACTCGCAATCCCAATGAACTGTGATAATCAAACTGTGATTGTTAAAGTTAACAGTTCTAAGGATAATATGAAGTCCTCAAGACATGTGAAGAGGAGATTGAAATCTGTCTGGAAAATGAGAAACTCCGGTGTTATTGCATTGATTAAATCCAAACATCTAAGAATCTGGCAGAGCCCTTCACAAAGGGTCTATCACGTAACATGATAGAAAATGCATCAAAGGAGATGGGTATGAGACCCACAAATATAAGTTTTCCACAGTGGTAAACCACTCAATGTGATCGGAGATCCCGTGAATTAGAATTGGGAGACAAGCTGTTGGTTAACTGAGAGGAAAGTATCCCTACTTTAAAACACCACTCCGTGAAGATGCAATACTTTCCTATTCTGCATGGCAGGTTGATTTATCTTAATGTGTTCTAAGTGGCTTAGTTTAAGCAGAGATGTTGTCCTGCAGAACATCTTTTGAAGAACACACCTATATGAGTCTGATTGTTAAACATCGCAGTTTATGAGAGTTGGGTGCTCTCTAATAAACTCATGAAAGGCTATGGAGTATGACGCATAAGCTCCACCCGAGGGGAAGTCCCACGGCAGCCCAGTATTGGTCAAGGCTTTGTGTAAAGCTAGAATGCAGCAAACTTGCAGTTCAAGGCATAGTCCACTGTAGAAGTTGCAAACTAGTGTAACATAGAGTTCTAGGTGGAAGTTCAACTTAATAGCCTCCACTAGTACCAGTATATAAACAATGTTTTGGAACCATAGGCAAATTTATGTGTGCCTCTGGGATCTGGTGGGGGATTGTTGGAATTTTGCCTAATAAAGGCCCAACCCATTTATATTATTCAACAATTCCTGAAATCCTAGAGGCCCACTTGGCCCATTCATGCAAGGCAAAAAGGTGGGACAAGAGTTTAGTCCCACATTGCTAGTTGAGTGGAAGTTGGACCAACTTATAAGGAGAGCTCTTCCACCACTTGTACGAGCTTGAGAATAGAAGACATATACACGCGCGCTCCTCCTCCTCCGCCTCCCGCCTCGCCACGCCTCGTCTCGTCACGACGCGCGCGCGCCGCAGGTTGCGGGAATGCCTCGAGCCGAGAGCTTCTCTTTCTTTTTGCCACGCATAAATGGATAATAATTTGAACAGTCTGCGTGAGTGTATTTTTAATACGCACGGACTTAGTGGAGACTTAATTCGAGCTTAGTGGAGGCTGTTCGGCTTCGGTCGATGCCTGTTCGTTTCCTCTCCCGACGCCGACTATTCGCCTGCCTACCCGTGCCTATAAGAGTGAGAGGTCGCTCCTCTCCTCAGACACACCGATGCACACACCCTGCGCCTCCAGTTTCAGAGCATTGCGCTGCTTAGATCTTCCCCATCCCGTCTTGCGGCGTGCACCGCGAGCTGGGACATTAGGCCTCCGAGACCCCGCTGCTTCGAGTCCTGTACGGGAGAAGGGCGATAAGGTTTTTGGGGAGCGCGACTACTGGCTTCATCACGGACTCCT
Organism: Avena eriantha; assembly: GCA_910589775.1. Taxonomy (NCBI): domain Eukaryota; kingdom Viridiplantae; phylum Streptophyta; class Magnoliopsida; order Poales; family Poaceae; genus Avena; species Avena eriantha. The sequence goes on along the minus strand of OU342741.1, from coordinate 156,812,771 downwards.
TCACGGATAGCGACTGCAGCGACGTCTTCCCTAACGACGACTTCTTCCCTGACATCAACAACCTTTTCCTCGACAACATGGCTGACGATAGTGCCAACACTAACGGGAACACCGGCGGTTCCTCTACTGTGATGTATATCATCTTTTGGTCATTTTCTATTATTTTGCCTATGCTTTATGTATCTTTTATTTTGGTTAAATCTCTTGGAAAATTGCTCTATTTCTCAACAAATAGTTCAACCCAAATCGATGTTGGGCAATATTCATCACCTTGCACACAATTAACGAAATAGTTCAAGCAATGGAGGTGTCTCCTTGCTCACCGTGGCCTCCTTCATTGCCACCTTCACGAGCTAGCCTTCTTCTCTCCATGATCTTCACGGTGTCATCTTTTCATCACTCCAACTGCTGATCATTCATGTCCTTTGTGGACATCATCATGAAACGGGAATATGTCCTTTCCACCACTCCACCGCGGTCACCTCTATGTTTCCATATGGACCAAGTGGAGGCTCGGAAATATGCACCTCCGTCCCGTTCAACATATCCAAGAAAGATGTATGGTCCGTGTTGCTAAAATCATCGCTAAATGAGCTACTAGGCGGTGTGATACAAATTGAAACGGGAAAGCTTTATCTTCGTACCTTGTAGGCAAATCGTCGAGCACGCGCGAGGCGTCACTGCTGTTGTCGACGTGCGAGGCCGGAGAGGCAGCGACCGGCGGTGGGAGCCCACTGCGGTGAGCCGTTTCCTTTGTCTTGGTCACCTTCGCACCATTTCCCCCCTTCGGACCCGCCGACTGCGTTTTAAGACGCGCCTTCATCGGCTTCGGAGCCGACGTAGATGAGGGGGGCAGCGCAGCCGCGAGCGGTGCCAGGGCAGCACCTGCTTGCGGAACGACGTGCGTATCGGCGCGCTTCCTCTTCTTGATGCTTGTGGTCGTGACCATCTCGGTGACATCGGTGTTCGTCGGAATAACTCTGGCCACCCCGGGAGCTACGGTGACCATGGAAGGTGGGGTGGCGGAGATGGCTCCAGCGGCTGATTCGGGGTCCATGATGCCGAGATATGCCCGCTCCGTCGTAGGGGAAGGTGGTGGTGCGGAGATCGGCGGCGGTGGCGGGTGAGCGGGAGTGGAGGCGAGGTTAAAATTCCCTTGCGCGCAAACGACCGGTGTAGTGTGGGTCGCGTGCGGGTCGGCCTCCCATCCCTCGTTTGTAGGGGTCGACAAGAGAAAATAGGGCTGGCCCTCGAAATGTTTTCACGGGCCGCCTGTTTTAAAGGCTCCGGTCTGTGCCATTTCAACCCGCAAATCCGTAAAAAAGCGGTTATTTTACGGGTTTGGCCCTTTTAAGGGCTCCATTAGAGATGCTCTAAGATTACTATACAAAACACACCAGGTCTGAGGGGATCTGCGACACGCGTGCCTACCTCACGTTTCGCCACGCTCCATGCCTCGCAGCTCCGGCGACGCGGAGATGATACGGCCGCTCGTCCCTAGACATCAAGGCCTTCCTCGGACCCTGTCTTCTTCCTCGATCCTGAGTTTGTGTAAGATGGTGCTTCGATCCCGCCACCGCCACTGCTCCTGATGCCGCCTTCATTACAGCTGCAGCCGTCCAGCTCCTCCCGCAGCCCACCGCTTCTGGTGAAAACCTGGCCTTCTCTCACGTAACATGATCTTCCCCCTTAACCCCTCTCTCGATCTAGTCTCCGATATGAGTTGACCGCGATTAGGGTTCTTGATTCAAATTTATGGGTGAACTGATGAGTTCTTGATAAACTTATACTGCTTTAACTCTAGGTTATATACATGTTCCTATTGGCTTCTAATGTGTTAGATTGGCATTGGAATGAGTATTTTGGCTTGAAAAGTTAATGGAGCTCAAATCTTATGTTTGTGGTTTGAATTTACTAGTAAGCCTTAATTCACCCGTAGAATCAACAAAAATTGTGTGTGCACTGTTCAGTAATATGTAATTGGTACAGAAAGCTTGCATTACGACAAATGACCAAATTTATATTTTGAGTTGACCAGTGCATTCATGATGCCTTGGCAGTTAACTTCCTAGTGCACTATATGGTTTCCTGCAATATGTATAGTGTGGTGTGAAAAATGAGCATTAGGGATGAAAACAATCTCAGTGATAACTGTGATTGGTCATTTTTGTTGTAGACAGTATGTTGAATGGTCTTGATGAAACAAACTCCGGTATTCTGCAATTGTATAGGAGACTGATAATAGCGGTTGACTCTAGAAGATCAAGAAAATCAGGACAAAATCCAAGAGAATACGAACTCAAATTTTTCTGTGTGAGATTAAGCATATATGTAGAATTTCTTAAACTAGTGGTATCTCTCTGTATCATACAATTATAAGAGATAGACTCAGTACTTGTGGAAAACCTAAAAGAATCAAGTAGTAATAGATATTTTAGCATACAAATGATATGTTTTTTTGGAACTTCATTTTCTTTGTAACAAATGGAGTATTATAAATATGTAACTTTGGCATAAAAATAGAATGAAATGTTTATTTACAACTGGTAATATTTATTTTATTTTTTGAAAAATGAATGCACAACAATAAGACTATTATTGAGACACGTTTCCTTTTTTGGACATGAACCTGCTAAGATTCTAGTGGGGTTGGATGAGCCGCCGCCATCGTGGAATCCTATCAGAACACCTGAATTTGATATGTGCATGACCTTTGCTTTTAGACATTCTTTAAATTGTGAACGTGTATGTTTCTATCCTGCTTATTTTGTACTGCCCATTTTTCAATAGTTGTTGATATGAGATGGCCCGATCTTCTCAGTAAGCGGATGGCGGTGACGATGATGGATGATAGATAACTAGACTGTAGCTATGAACTCTCTCGCTCGAACCCTGATGCTAATGTAACAGCTCTCGAACCATGTAGGATATTCACAACACCACGCTCTTGCGCACGCAGTCGTCAACCACGAACGGTAGTTTGCAATCTACTAATTCCCGATGGAACAACAGATCACACTCAATTGCAGTAGTATAACTCAATCACAAGGTAATGCCAGAGGTTCTAGATAGAAACAACTCCAAAATAGTTTTAACATGGTCTCACCTAATCTAGAGGGCATTCCAGGGCTTATATGGCGTCTGGAACGTCGAAACGACACGAAACGAAAACGTGACAGACACGAACTGGTACGTCCGGATCGGATGGAAACCTCCAGGGCCAGATTATCCGGGCTAAGTGGGCCGGATTTTCTGGTGGAAAAGTCCGGGCAAATATCCTCGCGCCGAAAAGGCCTTAGCCGATTTTCTTGAGGCATGCCGGATTATCCGGGGTGTGGGGCCGGATTATCCGGGGGTATTTGACTCCTCCTTGTTGTTCTTGATGATCTCCTCTTGCGCCTTCCTCCTGCTCCTCCCTCATCCGTCCTTGGGCGATCATCATGTTGGACTTCTCTTGTAGCCCTTCTCCTCCTCACTCCATACTTGTTTCTCCAACGAACTTGATCATACATAAATGCATAGACTTAGGCAGTATAAAGTTCTCATCAATCAAAGTATCAGATTCGTTTAGGAGTAAATTCACCTGTTGTTCAAGTAGCTTAGCATGAGCTCTTGTAATAGGTTCAATTCTAATCTCATTGGACTGATCCTTTCTTGCAACAGTTGGAGCATATTCAGTAGTCATTGGGGTAGGTGTAATTGTATGGATGTCCTCATCATCTCCCCCCTTCAAAAGGCGTTGACCTCGATGCTCCAAGGTCTTCTCCAGCATATGGTGACAAATCAGCAAAGTTGAAGCTGTTGCTAACTCCACCAAACTCCTCAATAGGTATATCAACCGAGTAGGCATTATCATTAATTTTGGCTAACACCTTGTAAGAACCAGCACCACGTGGCTTCAACTTGGACTTGCAAAGTAGTGGAAATATATCCTTGCGTAGATGCACCCAAACCATGTCACCAGGCTTGAACAACACTTCCTTCCTTGCTTGATTCCTTGCAGCAGCAATGTTCTTGACTTTCTTCTCAATTGCCTCTCGAGTCTTCTCATGAATCTTCTTCACGTATTCAGCACATTTTGATGCCTCCATATAAACTCTCTCATGTAATGGCAGAGGCAACAAATCATGTGACGTCAATGGCTTGAAGCCATACACCACCTCAAAAGGACAAAGCTGAGTAGTTGAATGCACATACCTGTTGTATGCAAACTCAACATGTGGCAAACACTCTTCCCACTCTCGCAGATTCTTTTTAATCACGGTCCTCAGCAGCTGTGACAATGTTCGATTCACCACCTCCGTTTGACCATCTGTTTGGGGATGACATGTAGTACTGAACAACAACTTTGTTCCAAGCTTCCCCATAAGATCTTCCAAAAGTATCTCATGAACTTCACATCACGGTCAGAAACAATCGTCTTGGGTACTCCATGTAGTCTCATGGTGTCCCTAAAAAACAGGTTAGCAACACGCGACACATCGTTGCTATTGTGGCAGGCAATAAAATGCGCCATTTTAGAGAACCTATCCACTACCACAAATATAGAATCATGACCTCTCTGAGTTTTAGGTAGACCAAGCACAAAATCCATACTAATGTCTTCCCATGGAGTAGTCGGTGCAGAGAGAGGTGTATACAAATCGTGAGGCTTCATCTTAGATTTCGACTTGTGGCATGTAATACATCGGCTCACAAATCTGTACACATCACGCCTCATCTTGGGCCAATAAAATTGATCAGCAAGCATGAGCGTCTTCTCACGCCCAAAATGACCCATCAAACCACCAACATGTGATTCCTGCACTAAAAACAAACACAACGACGATTCTGGAATACATAGTTTGTTAGCTCGAAACAAATAGCCATCATGTATATGATACTTATCCCATGCGTTTCTAAGAGCACACAAACGATATGGTTCAACAAAATCATGGTCAATTGCATAAAGTGCACAAGTACTCTCTAATCCAGGATTTTAACATCAAGATTGGTTAATAGCATGTTCTTCCTAGACAAAGCATCAACAACTACATTTTCCTTTCCCTTCTTATACTTAATGATGTAAGGAAAAGATTCAATAAATTCAACCCATTTAGCTAATCTTCTATGCAAGTTTGATTGAGCTTTCAAATACTTCAATGCTTCATGATCAGAACGTATGATAAATTCTTTTGGCCACAAATAATATTGCCAAACTTCAAGAACTCGAACAAGTGCATACAATTCTTTATCATAAATAGGATAGCTCAGTTTAGCACCAGTAAGTTTCTTAGAAAAATATGCTATAGGGCGACCCTCTTGCATCAAAACGCCACCAATACCTATACCACTAGCATCACATTCAACTTCAAATTGCTTCGAAAAATCAGGTAACGCAAGTAATGGTGCAGAAGTAAGAAAACGTTTCAATGTATCAAATGCAATATCTTGGGCTGTGCCCCACACAAATGGCACACCTTTCTTATTCAAATCATTCAATGGTGCAGCAATAGTGCTAAAATCCTTCACAAAGCGCCTATAGAAACCAGCTAATCCATGGAAACTACGCACTTGACTCATATTCATAGGAATAGGCCAATTCTGAATTGATTCAATTTTAGATTGATCTACCTCTACCCCATGCTTAGATACAACATATCCCAGAAATATGACTTTATCTTTTGAAATGTACACTTCTCAAGATTAGCATACAGTTTATTATCACGTAACACTTGCAAAACTTGTCGGATATGATTATAATGTTCAGTTTCGTTGTGGCTATAGATAAGTATATCATCAAAATAAACAATCACAAAACGACCAATAAATTCTCTCAAAACATGATTCATCAATCTCATGAAAGTACTAGGTGCATGAGTAAGACCAAACATCATAACTAACCACTCATACAAACCAAATTTTGTTTTGAAAGCAGTCTTCCATTCATCCCCTTCTTTTATCCTAATTTGATGATAACCACTACGCAAATCAATTTTAGAGAAAATAGCAGCACCACTCAATTCATCTAGCATATCCTCTAAGCATGGAATAGCATGACGATATCGAATAGTGATGTTATTAATAGCTCTACAATCTATGCACATGCGCCATGTACCATCTTTCTTAGGCACTAAAATAACAGGAACAACACAAGGGCTAAGAGAAACACGAATGTACCCTTTATCCAGCAACGCCTGTATTTGTTTCTGTATCTCCTTTGTTTCTTCAGGGTTGGTCCTGTAGGGTGCACGGTTTGGTAATGTGGCGCCAGGGATCAAGTATATTTGATGCTCAATACCATGCAATGGAGGCAATCCTATAGGTACATCTTCTAGAAACACATCGCCAAAATCCTGCAAAACAGTAGATACACCAAGAGAAATAGGGGTCATATCATTAGAAACCCATACCTCGCCCTTATACATGAGCACAAGTGGCATGGCTGTAGGATCCTCATGAAACTCTCTCATATCTTCCTTGGTGGCTAATATTACTAGACTAGGCACTCTCTCACTCTTCGTTATATCACTCTTTTTGGGCTCTATTACGTTATGTATAGCTGCAACACTCTCTCGCCCATCTATAGATGCTTCCTTCAAGTTCACTTCTATCTTCTGACGAGACTCATTCACAATCTGATGTGGTGTCATTGGTTGCAAATTCATCTTCTTGCCCTTGAACTCCAAGTGATATGTATTGGCCCGGCCATTGTATTGCACATGGCGATCATAAAATCAAGGCCGACCCAATAAGAGATGGCAAACAGTCATATGAACCACATCAAAGTCAATAGAATCCTTGTATGGCCCTATCTCAAAATTCACACGTACCATATGGTTTACCTTCATCTCACCATTGTCACTCAACCATTGTATATAGTATGGCTTGGGATGAGGTAAATAAGTCAAATTCAGTTTGGCGCATAACTCCTTACTTGCAAGATTTCTACAGCTACCTCCATCAATAATTACCTTGCAAGCTTTGTTAGGGCCAACGAGTGCTTTGGTTTGGAACAAGTTACAGCGCTAAGAGTCAACAATAGGCTGCACACTCAGTGTACGTGGAGAGACCACTATCGTAGGCGCATGCTTAGGGAAGGCATCCATACCCTCCTTGCTGTCATATCCATCATCGCCATGAGTATCAACATCATCTCCACTCTCATACTCTCCTTGTTCATTGACAAACATCACCTTACAGTTGGGACAATCTCTCTTGTAGTGTCCTCAACCTCCACAAGTATGGCACTCTACATCGCGAGTACGCGCAGTTGACATATTGGAACCCGGGCTAACAGCAGGAGCGGCGGACATCCTAGCATTTGAACCATAAGAAGACGTGGGAGAAGGCTTGGCCGATGTTGAAGGGTGGCTAGCAGCCGCTGCAGGTGGCGCCAAAGATGGTGGTGGTGTAGACCTTGCCGCAAAACGACTGGTAGACGGAAACCTCGCACGTGACTTAGCCTCTTTAGCCAACGGTGATTCGGCATCTCTAGCATGGTGCAAAAGCTCATTCATAGTCTCATACTTGTGATAACGAACAATGCTCTTGATTGGTAACTTCAAATTGTTGAGGAATCGCTGCATGGTAATCTCAAGGTACTCACGTACTCTAGCACGCTGCATAAGCATCTCCATCTCCATGTAGTACTCATCAACTAACATGGTTCCTTGCCTCAATTTGTGTCAACTTATCAAAAACTGATCGCAAGTAGTTGGTGGGTACGAAACGAGCCTTCATAATTTTCTTCATCTCGCGCCAATCCATCACAGGAAGTTCATTGTCCTCCCTTCTATTTTGCACAATAGCATCCCACTAGCGCAAAGCATATCCCTCAAATTCTGACGCTGCAATCTTGACCTTCTTGTCTTCTGGATAGTCAAACAAACGCCAGAGCTTCTCGATCTTCAACTCCCATGTGAGGTAATCTTCAGGATCAAGTGAACCATCAAACTTGGGAATTGAGAATTTTGGCTTGCCCAAACTATCATCAGTAGCTTGGTTCTGAATGTGTTGAGCACGCCCAATAGGAGCAAACTCGTGGCCATAAGAAGGTGCAGCAGCAGGCGCAGGTGTAGGGGGATTGGCATGTCCGCTGCCAAGATGTGGGTCAGCATCTGCTGCACTACCCTCATCATAGTCATCAAAAGCATCATCATGTTGGTGTTCCTACCGTTGCTATAATGCTACTGTCAAGGCCTCAATGGGACGCTGCAAAGTTGCGACATTGACATTGATTGATGTCGCTTGTGTTTGAATAGTAGTGACTGCGCCAACATTCTGGTCCAATGTCATCTACATGTCCTGGATATTCTTGTCAATGGCATCTGTCGAGTGAGTAAACACTCGCGTCAAGTGGGATTTCAACGCCTCATATTCGCACCAATTAACAAGTTCCTCGTCCTTCTTTTTCTGCGACACAACATCATCATCACTAGAAGACATGATTAGTAGGTTAGTGGAAAAATCAAAATATGTTTGGTGGAAAACTCTCACAACTCACTCACTACGAACAAGAAAGGAGATCTTACCGTTCCAAAGTGAATAGAGATTCTTTACCAAAACGAAATCAAAGACTGTTGCACTGATGTGATCTCCCTTTTTTGGGATTGAGCTGTTTTTAGTTCTGTTGTTCTTGTTTTTCGTTTTTTGTTCCTGTTCGGACCTTTTGTAACTTTTCTTGAGACTAGTTTTCTTGCAATAAAATAAGAGGTCGTATGCATCACTTTGATGCAGAGGCTGGGGCGAGGCCTCCATTTCGGAAAAAATGTGATGTAGTGAATATCGAGGGTATTGAGAACGATCACAGGACACACAAGTTATTTAAGGTGGAGCTATAGGTATGGTATCCTTACTACACCACAAACAAGTCCTAGCGCTGATCGTATAAAAACCTAAGAAACACACACGGTGGAGATAAATGTGGCAAAGCAACTTATGAAAAGGAATATTGCAATGCACAAGAGAGACGCTAGTAAAAGCTCAAAGTAAACAGACACAAGATTGCTCAATCTACAAGTGCTACGATTAACTAGGCCTCCAATAATGCACACTTTGATATCTCTTTTTGTCACGCTTGTAGCTCTTTTCTCTTTTTTATACTGTTTCTCTTTTCTTTTCTTTTATTTTTATTTTTCAACTATATGACTCAATGCAAATGAGTACAACAACTTATAACAGAGCTGGGCCGGATAGTCCGGTTGATATGCGCCGGATACTCTGGTCGGGCCGGATAGTCCAATGTGATTCAGCCGGATAGTCCGGGTGTTGCCTGTCGGAAAATTTCTGCACTTCAAAAACCTAATGAGCAGCTGATGGCCCAAATATATCGAGCTCGTTGGGGAACCCCAAGAGGAAGGTATAATAAGCATAACAGCAAGTTCTCTCTCAGTAAGAAACCAAGGTTATCAATCCAGTAGGAGCAAGGAAACACTCCAAGGGTGTAGCTAGCTGAACGTTGGCAGGGCGCACTACCGGTGCCAACAGCAACGTGGAGACCTGCACAACACAATCACATAACTTTACCCCCAACTTGCGATGAGGTTGTCAATCTCACCGGTTTTGCTGAAAACAAAGGATTAAACGTATCGAATGTAAGGAAGTAATAGTTTGCAGAAAGTAAACACAAAGCAGTAAATAGTTTGTAGATTGAATGTAAAAGAAAGGATCGGGGTCCATAGTTCACTAGAGGTGGCTCTCCTTAAGATAGATAACATGTTGGGTGAATAAATTACAGCGGGGCAATTGACAAACATCGAGAAAGCATACACGCATATACTAATCATCTTGACTCCTTTGGAACTTGATTGGGCATTACAACATTATACATAGACCGCCATCCAACTGCATCTATGACTAATAATCCAGCTTCAGGTTATCATCCGAACCCCCTCCAGTATTAAGTTGCAAGCAATAGATTATTGCTTTACGAATTGCATGTAAAGTAAACAATACGATTGTTCTATGAACAAAGGATTGTTGTTTTCTCCCTAGTAGCAACATCACATCTAGTACCTTAGAGATTTCTGTCACTTCCCTAGATTACCAAAGGCATGAACCCACTATCGAGCATAAATACTAACTCTTGGAGTTGCTAGCATCTACTTGGCCAAGATAGCTACTAACAACGGAAAGCATGCAAGATCACAAATAACAAAGACATGATAGAATCAATAATCAATCTGAAATAACATCTCAATATCCATCGGATCCCCGCAAACACAACATGCAAAATTACAAATAGATGATCTTGATAATAAACGGAGCTCACAAGATCTAGACATGAAAGCACAAAGGAGGAGAACCAGCCATCTAGCTACTACATGGACCCGTAGTCTAGAGATGAACTACTCACGCATCACACCTAAGGCTTGCATGATGATGAAGAAGGCCTCCAGGGTGAATTCCCCTCTCCCGTAGGGCGCCGGGAAGAGCTTTAGATCCCTCCCGATCTAGGGATGGAGATGACGGCGGCTATAGACTCTATCGTGGATTTTTGATCGGGTACTTAGGGTTTTGGTATCAGAGGCAATATATAGGCGGAAGGAGAGGTCGAGGGGGTGCTGGGGTTGGCTAGACCACCCCCTGGCGCGGGCCAGGCCTGGCCACATGGCCAGGTGGGGTGGTCGGCTCCCAGCCCTTCTCCGTCTCGTATTCTGGCTCCAGATGTCTTCCGGTAAAATAGGCACTTTGGCTTTTGTCCCGTCCAATTCCGAGAATATTCATTTTCTGACTTTCCTGGAACCAAAAACAGCAGAAAACAGGCAGCTGGCACTATGGCTCTTGTTAATAGATTAGTCCAAGAAATCATATGAAAAGTACTCAAAAGTGTGGACAAAACACAAGTAGATAAAACCAAGCATGGAACATCAAAAATTATAGATACATTTGCAATGTATCAGCAGCCTGTCGGAGCAAAGCAACTTGTCTCGTGGGTACGTTCCTAGGCACAGATGCTATAGATAGGCTGTGTCTATGGTATGCAAACAAAGGTACGCTATGCGGACTCGGAAAAACGATGAAAAACTTTCGGAAATGGTGACGGTGGAAACAACAGAAAACAAGAACAAACCCTAAACCTAGACAAAAACGAAAATTAGACTCCTATGAGGAAAACCTGTAGATCGGATCTACAAGAAGATACAATCAACAACTAAAACTCGAAAACAATGCAATCTAGGCTATGGCAAATCTTTTTGTAAGGATTTTTCTGTATAGGACTAAAAACACGAACTAACCTATGGATGGATTTGTGGATGCTCACTCAGTAAACGAGAAAATCTGATACCAAGATGATATGGGGTGGCCCGATCTTCTTAGTAAGCGGATGGCAGTGATGATGGTGGATGATAGATAACTAGCCTGTCGCTATGAACTCTCCCGCTCGAACCCTAATGACAATGCAACAGCTCTCGAACCCTGTAGGATATTCACAACACCACGCTCTTGCGTACGCAGCCGTCGACCATGAATGGTAGTTTGCAATCTACTAATTCCCGATGGAACAATAGATCACACTCAATTGCAGTAGTATAACTCGATCACAAGGTAATTCCAGAGGTTCTAGATAGAAACAACTCCAAAATAGTTTTAACGTGGTCTCACCTAATCTAGAGGGCGTTACAGGGCTTATATGGCGGCTGGAACGTCTAAAAGACACGAAACGAAAACGTGACTGACACGAACTGGTACATCCGGATCGGACGGAAACCTCCAGGGCCGGATTATCCGGGCTAAGTGGGCCAGATTATCCGGGGGCCGAGTTTTCCGGGGGAAAAGTCCAGGCAAATATCCGCCCCAGGTCAGGACGTCGTGCCGAAAAGGCCTTAGCCGATTTTCTTGAGGCAGGCCGGATTATCTGGGGTGTGGGGCCGGATTATCCGGGGGTCTTCGACTCCTCCTTCTTGTTCTTGATGATCTCCTCTTGTGCCTTCGTCCTGTTCCTCCCTCGTGCATGCTTAGGCAATCATCATGTTGGGCTTCTCTTGTAGCCCTTCTCCTCCTTGCGCCATGCTTGTTTCTCCAACGAACCTGATCATACATAAATGCATTGACTTAGGCAGTATAAAGTTCTCATCAATCAAAGTACCAGATTCGTTTAGGAGTAAATTCACATGTTGTTCAAGTAGCTTAGCACGAGCTCTTGTAATAGGTTCAATTCTAATCTCATTGGATTGATCCTTTCTTGCAACAGTTGGAGCATCTTCAGTAGTCATTGGGGTAGGTGTAATTGTATGGATGTCCTCATCAGTTCTAATATCCCAAAGAATAGGAAGGGGCTAAGGATTGATAATGCATGTCATTTTTAGGTCATGAAATTGTGGGGCAATTTCAAACTTTTGTTGATTGAAGTGTTTGGTAGTGGAAAATTTGAATCTAGGAACTTTGACCTAAGTCAAACCCTAGGAATTGAAGTTCAGACTCCACTTAGTTGTTTTAAGTCATATGAAGATCGTGAAGAATTTAAATAACAAGAACACATGGCCAAAAAGACCAAAGACAATATATATAAGTCACAACCCTCTTTGAATGCAAAATAGAATTTGAAGTAAGTCAAACTTGAGTTCACAGATTTATATACACAAAGAAAAATAAAGGAATTTATAAGTAAATAAAATCACACACACAAACTTGACAACCTTTATTTCAAACGAATGTATACAGGGAATCCTTACATGGTATAATAGGGCAAAGAAGAACTTACAAAGAAAGAAAAGCCTAAGAACTAAACCTAAAACTACATCTATTATATCTTTTTATCCACATCCCTCTTATCCCACTTTATTAACAACTTTGATCTTGTTAGCCTTCAAACACAAACACACAAAATAACTTTCTATCAAAGTTAAAATGTAGGTTTTTCCCTAGTTAATTTAGAATCCAAAACTAGGACTCGTGAACAAGTCCTGAATCCCAGTGGCTTGAGTTGAGCAACTAAAATCTGTAGGAATGATAGCAAGATTAAACTATAGTGAATAACAGGAACCAAAACAAAGTCAGGGTGAGTAACAACTCATAGTAGACAGTGGCCAACCAACACTAATGCACTGGGCAAGAGCATGAGTAATTAACCTACTAGTAACCAGGATTTCATCTAGAATAAGTAGTAAAAGTAATCCAACAGAATGATTAGTAGAACCAGTAGACATACTTTCAACCAAATGGGTTCAATGTAAGAAGCATTCAACTTTGGGGAATGAACACTTGACAGTTCATCACTCCAAACTATAGCTAGAATAGGAATAAACAAATAAACCAACCTAAAACCCCAACTAGAACATCACCAAACCAAAATAGACAAAAAAAACCTAGGAATAGTAAACTATCCTAGAATTTCTAATAGAACAATTGGAAATTCTGAACCAATAGTAGTAACAACAACCACAATACAAGATCAATGACCAAAGAAAAACCCAGGCTTTGGATTCTGTCAAGAACTAGAGAATGATAGAAATTTGTATCATAATATATGAAACAAGTAAACCTCACAGTAACCATAATACAAGACCTTTGACCATAGGAAATTCAAAGGCTTTGATTTCCAACTAGGAACAAAATAGTACTAGAATTAAAATGATGAGTTAACAAATAAGTAAACAAATCAAAGTACTCAGTAGCTAACACTAAGAAGATTTATCCAAATGAAATTGTAAGGCCTCATCAGGAAAACCCATACCTAAATCCACTAATAAATAAATGAATTACACTTATTATTGTCGAAGATCAGTACATGACAAAACTCAACCTCCATGCCTAAATAGGCATATATATAGATGCATTGAATCTGCACATAGGATAACAAAAACCAGATGCCTAATTTGGCAAACACACATAAGTTAAGACCATCATGAGATTAACCACGAAAAGTACCATGCCACCTACACATAATTTAAGCAACAAAGATGGTTTCACACATATCCAAGCAGGTGAATCAAATAAATGCATGTCATAGGTATCATCACCACATCCATTTGGGAACACTATAAATAGCTGACCACCCGAGACCCCAAAGTTCACACACTAGTCTAGCTCAGACAAACACACACACACAAACACTAGTTAGAGAGATCTAAGAGGTAGTAGAAGCAAGAAAGATAAGAAGAACTTGAAGAACACTTCAAGAACCATAGGAAGAAGAAGAAGGCATGAGCTACTACAGATATTCATCAAGCAAAATTAGGAATCTACAAAGGTTTAGCTTAGAACTCTTAGGATGGGTAGAAGAATAGTAATTGGAAACTAGGGATCATCTGGATTCATGGAGGGGTAAGACTATAGCAATAGCACTAGTGATTAGCACTAGTAGATCATGCAAGATGATGATCTTGTTGATTGGAAGAAAGAACAAGCACATAAGCTTTATTACTATCTACGTACACTCAATTTAGAGGCATCACAGGTTGTAAACAAGTACATATACCCTATGCACAACTATAAATAAGCATTAATTGACTAATTGGAAAATTGATTGAAATAACATAGAATTGATTGTATTCCTAAAATAGAAAAGAATTGATACAATAAATAAGTAAGCACACTTTTCCACTAACTAAAATTTCAGCGGGAAACCAACGATTTATCCATTAAATTGCACCTAGAGGAAAATCATGGATACTGAAATAAGATATCAATCATCCATGCTAATAAACCACTTAAAATAACAAATAACAAACATTAAACCTATGATAAACTCTTAATACTGAATGGCAATGGAAACTGTCAAGAGGAGTATGAAATGACCCCAAACATCATCATCCCCATTCCCCGGGAACTGTATATCCATAGGCTAAGGAAGACACTGTCAAGGGCAGCATGTGAGATATATATATATATATATATATATATATATATGAAGTAGAAAACAAAAACTAAATAAGGAACAATTGCTAAGACACTAACTCAATTGAGTTGTGGATCTTAAGTATAAGTAAATAAGGAACTAGTTAACCATCTTAACTTGATAAGATTGTCAGTAAACCCTAAACAGGATTACACCAGTATTGATCATGAAAATGAATGGATCTGTACAGGAACCTAGAATTAACATGTGTAATCCTATTCATTTTCTAGGTTCCTAGAATTAACATCTGTAGAGGAACCTAGAATTAACATGTGTTCATCATTAACATAAGCATATGACTAAGCAAAAATACTTAACTATAGAAAATGAAGAACCATAAACTAAGAAACATGAATAGAACCCTAAACCTTGGTCGCTTCAAGTACTAAGCAACGAATTAGCATGCTAGAACACACTAGAAGCATCTCGAAACTACCCGAAACCCTAGAATCAAAATCACTGAGCAAGAATAGTAGAGGAACAATAGAAATTTGGGGAGAAGTCCCCAAGACGAACCAGCAATAGAAATAGTTGTAGAAAATGGGGGAGAGGAAATTTACCTTCAAACGGTGGGAGCTTAGCTCACCACTGATTGAGTAGAGGAAGAAGAACGAGTTAGGCAACGATAGGCGGCATAGAGAGTACCCTAGGAAGGACGGCTCGGCTTGCGCCTACCTTGGAAGCAAGATTAGCTAAAAGGGATGAGTTATTGTACCCTCTCACCGGCGGGAAAGACCGAAGGCGACCACATCACCATCATCGAAACCCTAGTTAGCGTTAGGGTTGCGAAGCAGCCATCAGAGAGATAGATGAATCTGAGTAGTAGGATAGTGGAGAAGAGGAAGGGGAGCGATTTGAGCGAAAGCATGGTGGCGGAGGCGGATGGAGACGGCTGAGGCGACCGAGCGAAGCGGCGGTGACGCCGGTCACCATTGCCATCGTGCACACGAGCGCGCGCGCGCACGCGCGCGCGCCCGAGAGAGAGAGAGAGAGAGAGTCGAGGGAGGGAGAGGCGAGTGAGGGAGAGTAGGCTGCGTGGTTGGCCTGGACCACGAGCCAGGACCTGGTTTTGATCCAAGGGGTTTAACTAGTGGGCCGAGGAACCCTAGGGGTATTTTACTCATTTCATAATTAAGAAAATGACCTAATAACCATAAACAACCCTATACATTTTAGAAAATAAAATAAAATACCTCCATAAAGATAAAAATGAGTAAAATCTAAAACTAATTTTTGAGGATTTTAAAAATAGTTATAAGGTGATAAAAATTCAACCCACTTCATAAAGGATTAAACCCATAAATGAAAATGCAAATTACAAGAAAATAACATAAAATAGTTCCAAATAGGGGAAATATATGGAATAAGGATTCCAATTTTTTTATATTATAAAAATACTATATTTGAAAAGGGTCTCTAATAAATCTCAACACTAAATATTAATTATTCAAAAAGAAAGAAAATACTCCAAAATGTTGGAAAATCAATTATTGATATAAACCTTTGAATATTCCTATATATTAAGTGTTAAATAAAATTTCAAATAATAATGCTATCAAAATTCATTAATAACTAAATGGAAAATCGAAAGATATATGAAAATTCTAAAGTGAAACTAAAATTAAAAATAGGAAATACTTTAATTAAACCTAAACACCTAAATTAGGGGGAAGGGAATAACCAACCGAAAATAGAATTATTATCTAAGGCCCTTAAGTAAGCGTTTGGATTTTATACATTGTCCTTACCGGACAATGATGCTTCTTTTTAGAAACAGAGTTCCATAGTAGTTTAGAATCCTCAAATTGCCTTAATTCAAAAACAACATGCAATTTCACTCTTGCATTAACTTGTGATACCAAACTTGCAATATATAATTACAAGAAAATTCTTACATGTCCTTTGACAATTTGAGAAAGTGTTTTCAAAACCTTATCACCTATATTTAAAAGCTCAAAGTACTATTTTCATAATGAATATGAAGTATGGATTGTCGGCTTAGGGTAGTAGGATAATCTAAAAATGGTGGGTGATGGAATCATAGTTAAGATATATGGTTGGGAAGCCATATGGTTGAGATTCTATTGTACTAGGCATTGACTTAGGATTAACATCCAATATAGTCAGTGATTCTTGTGCCGTATAAAACGCTCTGGCCACAAGTTCTAAAATGCGACATAGAAGTCAGATGTACCTTTTTCCTTTCGTATGTCCTCATATTCTAAGTGGGGCCATGATCCAAAGTAGATATCAGCAGGTAGGAGCCCGTGACGTCCCTATCCTATGTTCTAGGGTAACGACTTAGTATATTATAAGGAATGGTAATTGAGCATAGGTCTCGTGACTGAAACTCATTATAATGGATGAACTGCGAGGTCATGGCGAAGGACAATGATTGGCTTAGATTTTAACTGAGTCTCGAACTAAGGAAGTTAGAACATGAAGGCATACAATATTATGCATTCAAACTTAAGATCATTTGTGGGAAAAGTAGTTCCCCTCTCGAGAGTGTATGAAACTTAAAATTTTACTCCCTATCCTAGGAAAGATTACGAACACAGTGCGAAAGGGATTCCGCGAAACCCTGTATAACCCATGAAGCTGACGGAGACTAAAACTTACCTTCTCTAAAATTTTTTTTGAAAACTAAGCATATGCCTAGGATTCTTATCCACAGCTTTAGATTGAACGTCTTACAACCACCATGGAACTTGTTGAGTACACCCGTACTCAATCTATACTTCTTAAACCCTTGCTTAGGTGCCATGAAGACAGAATATATCCACTATAGAATACATCACCAAAGAAGAGATTTATTATGAAGAACTTGACCAAAGAATTGAAGACATAGACTACGAAATAGATTTTGGAATTGAGGAGGAAAGCGTAATTTAGAAGAGTAGTTTCGCAGGTATAGGATAGCCGAGCTAAGCAACCTAGACCAATCCCCAATAAATTTGCAACGCTCCTATGGTACTTAGCTTAGAAGTATCATTGTTCCTCAAGCTAGCACTTTTCAATTTACTAGTAGTAGTAGTAGTAGTAGTAGTAGTAGTAGTAGTAGTGAATCATCACTAGACCGAAGAGGATCTCGAAACTTATATTGTTCTAATGTTATGAATAAGAATAGAAAATTAGTTGGACTCATAGTAGTTCCATTGTACCATTTTGAGGGGTGTAATATTTACAAAATAGGACTTCTACGTGTTATGCCAATGACTTGTACACTACAACATGCAGTGGTGTACGTGGGTCACCGCAACTGGTATCTAGGCAATTGCTTTAATCTTAGGTTTGAAACCTAGTAAGTTGACGAAACCTGTAGGTAGAGACCTAGGAGTACTAAGGAGTTCTACAGTAATATGACTAGATGTCATAAAATTGGTGCGATAATTCTTTACGTAGAAAATAGAATATAATCACTTATATATTCATAAATAGTTAAGAATGATGAACCTGATAGCCGAATGGTGCCCCTATTGAACTGTGCAAGTAATGGAAATACCGCTAGAAATCTTTGAAAGTCCTTGGACCCACGTTTACATAGACCTGTTGGAATGTCTGAATATCCATTAGAATAATATAGTAAGAGTCAAAGAACATGGCGATGGAGGAAAGTTGATAAAGTACCAAGTTGCCACAGTTACTCTATCTAACTTAGGCTTTAGAAAGAACCTATATATGGGAGAAGCCAACAAATAACAGACATCTTTTGAGATTGCTCTCGTAAAGACTATCACAAAAATTCGTAAAACTAAGAATTCTAAATTAAGATTAACGACATTTCATGTGATATCGTATGAAGAAAAGCCAATGGATACAACCTAGGAGAATTGGGACTTTGTCCAAAATTGTACCACTGAAGAGTTGGTAGCATACCTAGATATTAATGCCACTCTTATCCAAGCAATATTTAGTACCCACGAGACTGTTAGTGAAGCCTTAGGAGACTCCATGTATGACCTAACTGATCCCGTAGGAGTAATGATTAAGGAAGAAGTTTTAAGATGAAGTTGTACCCTAAAATAGTGCTCGGTATGACATATATATGGACACAGATAAAGACGTGCATTCCTCAGAAATAGAAACTCTAGAACCTAACCCTAAAAAATACAATACCTAAATTTCAAATAATCATCCTTCTGAAATCAATTGGAATGATGCTAGTATTAATATCACCATAGAACCAATTGGTTGGGGAACTAATGAAGAACCTAACTTAGTAATAGGTGGTGAAATGGACGTTAGTAACCTTGATGAATTAGAAATCTCCGTTGAGTTCTACGTAGCTTGTCAAGAAGCTATGGACCAACAACAAAACCTTAAGGAAGTTAGGATTTACATGAATGAGGATTACAGTCCGACAATGTATAATTACGATGGAGGAGATAGTCATGTAAATCCTTAGGAAAAGAGAATTATAAAATCAAGTCAATACGGAGCACAGACTACCTAAGACTTGAGTAACCCCGAAACTATTGATGAATTTGGATAAGCCGTAGACGCACTCATGTATTTAGGAGGTTACTTCACCATGATGGACTTGACTCAAAAGGACATCCTTGACTTGGGAAAATGACTAGAGAGAGCCGGTGACCTTCCAGAAGACATAAACAAATTCAAACATGGTAGATAATGGATGACCAGAAGACGTTATGAAGTAGATGAGTAGAATCATCCACAAAAAATAGAATTATATGGGAAAATGGAATGGGTATTGTAATAATTGGACTTTTGATCCAAATAAGTGAGGTAATACTCACATGTAATAAAAATTATGGGGAATATTATGGTTGTGTACATAAGGTTATGTACAAAAGGGAAATTGAAGTGATATATTTGGATCAGGATTATTTTGTGTGACTATAGCTCTATGCATTGAAAATGAACGCCCCAATGTGAATTTGCATGATGTAAAATGGTGTTCTGACGTAAATGTCATAGGACTAGGGGATATGTCCAACAGACAAGGGGTAGAAACTGAAATCGAAAGAATAGTTAGGGAAACCCAATAGAAAGAAGATGTTGACAATGCAGCTAGAATAGGCTAATCATCCCAAACCACACCAATTTCGGAACAAAGCTTCATGCAATATGTGCAGCTGGTAGAGGAGGCAAGGAAAAGAGATCAAGAAGTCCCAAATAAGTTTATGCATGATCTCTTGGCACAAACTAGAAAGAGACGAGAAAATGGTGGAAGCAGAGTAAGCCTAGACTAGTTTCAAAACACTAGACCACTTCCATTTGCATCTGCAACAAAACCAATGGACGCTGAGGATTGGCTAAGAGACAACGAGAGAAAGCTAAATACTATAGGATGTAACGATGAAGAAAAACTATGTTATATCACGTATTTGTTACCAGGAACCGCAGTGGTGGGAGAACATCCTGAATATCCAAACCCCTAATACGATTATCACAGGGAGCAAGTTCAAACAAAGATTTAGGGAGACTCACATTCACGAAAGTATTATGGAACTAAAGAGAAGGGAATTTGAGAATCTACACTAGAATAATTCTCCAGTATTAAGATACATGAGGAATTCTGTGTTTTATCTCGATACGTGGAAGATGAGGTAGAAACGAAGGAGAAAAGAAAGAATAAATTCATGAAGGGACTACACCCATACATTAAAATGCAACTATGATTAATTTGACCAAAGGAATTCCAAGAACTAGTTAATGCAGCTATAACCTTAGAAGACGATTACAGAGAATTCCAAGAAGAAAGGAGAAAGAAGGCTCGAATAGAGCCTAGAAAATGTCTTGTTCAAAAATCAGACTTAAGTTTTAAACCCAAACCAAGACCAGAAAGAAATAATCCAAACAAAGGAAACCCAAACCCCAAAAAATCTAGATCATCTTTTGTAACTGTGGATATAAAGGACATATTGCAACCGAATGTAGATAGCCTAAAGTGATTTTTATGGATGTAGCCAACCAGGCCACATGAATACCATTTATCCTGAAAGGAAGAACCCAAAAAACAGAGGAAATAAACTACCTAACAAAGGAAACTCATCCAAAGGAAGGAACTTTGGAGGAAACAACAATGGCGGCAAAGGATGACATTTCGGGAAGTTGAACTACATGAATGTCAACGATTCTTTTGCCGTATAAAATGCAATGGCCACACGTTCTAAAACCAATTGTATCTTTTTCTGTCCTCGTATCCTGAGTCGGGCCGTGATCCAAAATGGAGATTAGCGAGTGGGAGCCCGTGACATACCTATCTTGTGTTCCAGGGTAATGACTTAGCATACTATAAGGGATGGTAATTGAGCGTTGGTCTCTTGTCTAAAACTCATTACAATGGGTCTACTATGAGGTCATGGCGAAGGATAGTGATTGTCTAGGATCTTAACTAAGCCTCGATACAAGGAAGTTTGAACAAGAAGGCATAACCTATTATAGACTCATACTTAAGATCATTTGTGGGAATAGTAGTGCCCCTATTGAGAGTGTATGAAACATGACATATTACTCCCTATACTAGGAAAGGATTGCTAATGCAGCAGAAAAGAGATTCTGTGAAATCCTGTACAAGACGTGAAGGCTGTCAGACATAGTTTTTAAAAGACTAAAACTTACCTTTTCTAAAAAAAGATTTTGAAAACTAAGCATATGCCCAAGATTGTTATCCACGGCTTTAGATAGAGCATCATACAACCACCATGAAACTTGTTGAGTAAACTCGTACTCAACCTATACTTGTTAAACCCTTGCTTAGGTACCATGGAGATAGAAGATATATCCACTATAGAAGACATCACCGAATAAGAGGTTTATTATGAAGAACCTGACCTCTCAGGAGGAATGGAAGGCACATACTACTGAATAGAATTTCAAACATAGGAGGAAAATGTAGAGATAGAAGAGTAGTTCCGCACGCATAGGTTAGCTCGGCTGAGTAACCTATACCAATCCCTAATAAAGTTACTATGCTCCGATGGTACTTAGCTCAGAAGTTTCATTGTTCCTCAAGCTAGTGCTTTTAAATTTAGTAGTAGTGAATCCTCACTTTATCATGTAGAGGATCTTGAAGCTTGTATTGTGCTTCTGTTATGAACAAGAAATAAAGAATTAGTTGGACCCGCCACAATTCTGTTGTACCACTCTAAGGGGTGTAATATTTATGGAATAGAACTTCCATAAGTGTTATACCGATGACTTGTACACTACAACATGGAGTGGTGTACGTGGGTCACCACAGTAGTCCTAAAATGAGTGCATGGAGTCTAGAAAGTATTAGGAAGAGGAAGGCTAAGGATGACGATGATATGATGTTCTTCATATTTTCAGCACTTTACTCACATCTGATGGATGGTAGGGAAAGAATCAAATGCCACAACTCCATCCTATGGAAAGACGAGAGTTAGGAAAATCCTAGATGAACATGCTAAGAACTGTCGGGTAGATTTTAGGATGGAACTGCAATTTTCCAGGTGGTTGGCATTATATCTTAGGAATGAGCGCTTGATATTAGGTAGTAAACTCAAGGTGGAAGAGAGGTCTGGACCTATTTCCCTATATGCTATCATATAATGCGTCATTTGAAGATCTACAATTGGAGTTTGAGCATAGTGGATACACCTTCCACAAGTATATATCAGAGTTTTTTTACATCATTCCCATCCTAGCAACACGATTTGTGAGGCCTTGGTACATTGATGAACCGCATCCAATATTTCTATGGATGATCACTTCTTTCCATACTTCAAGGTTCATCTTCTTCTTTGACACAACTCCAATTTTTTTTATCTTACCTATTTAGTATAATTTCAAAAAATAATTTCCATTTCATTTCAGTCCAGGATACACTATCTTCATATATACTTCAAAAAAATGTAATTGTAGAAACTAGTAGAGATTTGAATCTTATAAGAAGCTCCTGGAATTGTATAAGAAATTCATGCATGTGTCATGTAGTTCCCGCATTTAACCACGGTTAGGGTTCTTGATTCAAACTTAACATGTGATAGACATTTCCTTGAAACCACAAATACCATTCATGTGGCATATACAATCATGTCTTTGATTTTCTTTTTATTCTTCTTTGCAAACAAGTATCTTAATCTGGTGTTTCCTGTCTTTGATTTTCTTTTAACAATCTACTTATGTTCTTGTTTTAAGATGAGGTTTGCTTGAAGGCGGCTGGCAGGGCATGGTACAAGAGCGGGATCTCAGATATTGTGTACATTGAGTTTAGATGTCTTCTCAAATTAGCTCGATGTGTCGCCGTAGTTAGCTGAATTATGTTTTCATTTCATGTTCATGTGATGACTCGGTTGCTCAAATATCCTCGGTTCTATGTGCATTTTTCGTTGCTTATCCTCCATTGATAGTTACAAGACTCACTGTTGTATCTATGTATTATTGATTGAGATGGAATATTCGTCTAGTTGCTGGTTATAACTAGTATGTGTGATTAGTGTATACTATTGTTCAATAGCTAATAAATTATTTGAAAAGTTTCCCACCTTTTGGAAGCTGTGGATTGTTGCATGTTGTTTCTAAAACATTTTTGTTCATGTGCTGCTATAAAAATTGAGTCTTTTATTGATGGGTTCATGGTATGGAAAATAAAAAATTTCTACCGCAAGAACGAACAAAACCCAGATCTAATCTAGATAAAAGCCAAGATCTAATCTATTAGACATGTGCAACGAGATAGAAAGGAACTAACCCTCGTAGATCCGAAAGCGTTAACGAGATTAGATCTCGTGGTTGATGTAGTCGATCACTTGCCGATCTCAAGATCGTGTGGACGGTCCTTTCGGCATCGCGTTCCAGCAGCGCTTCCGCAGTCGGTCAAGTGGACGATCCTTCTGGCGCCGCGATTTGGCAGCGCTTCCGAAGTCGGTCACACATGCGGAGTCGAAGCAGACCTTCCTCTCCCCGTTCCAGCGAGCAGCGGAGGTAGTAGATATTCTCCACGGAATCCCAGCAGCACGACGGCATGGTGGTGGTGGTGGAGTAGAGAATTCTGCAGGGCTTTGCCTATGCCTGTGCAGAAGAAAGGTGGAGGAGAGAGGCGGCAGAGATTGGGTGTTATCGGAGCAGGCTTGGAGGGGGCGCCCCCTCCCTTCTATTTAAAGGAGGGAGGCGCGCCTGGGGAGGGGGAGTCCTAGTAGGACTCCCCTCCTATGGCCGGCGGTGGGAAGGGGGGAGGAGTCCTCCTCCCCCACGAATCCGTGTGTTGCCCCACTAGGTTTCCTTTGACCCTTTCTTGGTTTTCAAGCAAACTCCAAGAAATCCTCTAGAACCTTCCAGAACATTCCGAAACCTTCTAGAATCTCCATACAAACACTCCGGAACATTTCCTAACTTAGAAAATGATCCCCAATATATGAATCTTATTCTCCGGACCATTCCGGATCTCCTCGTGATTTCCCGGATCCATTCCAAGACTCCGAACAACATTCGGTCTCCAACGCAAATTCTATATCTACTTAAAACAACTTCGAACCTTAAGTGTGTCACCCTACGGTTCGTGAATATGTAGACATGACAGAGACACATCTCCTATCAATAACCATCAGCGGGACCTGGAGATCCATAATGGCTCCCACATACTCAACGATGACTTCGTGATCGATTGAACCATTTACATACTAAACCAATTCCCTTTGTCTCGCGATATTATACTTATCCGAGGTTTGATCGTCGGTATCTCCATACCTAGTTCTACCTCGTTACTGATAAGTACTCTTTACTCGTTCCGTGATATGTCATCCCTTGTGACCTAGTCACATGCTTGCAAGCTAACTAGATGACATTCCACCGAGAGGGCCCAGAGCATATCTATCCGTCATATGGATGGACAAATCCCAATCTTGGTCCATGCGCTTCAACACATACTTTCAGAATACCCAATGACACCTTTATGACCACCCAGTTACGAAGCGGTGTTTGATGTCATCAAAGTACCCATCCGGTGATGGTGATTAACACAACCTCATGGTCGAAGGATTAGGTTACTATGCATTTAAAAGCTTACAGCAATACGAACTTAATGACTTGATCTTTACGCTACGCTTACTATGGGTGTGTGTCCATTACATCATTCTCCTAATGGTATAACCTTGTTATTAATCACATCCTAATGTCCATGATCAGGAAACCATGATCATCAATTAATCAACAAGCTAGTTCAACAAGAGGCTTACTAGGGACTCTCTTATGTTTACAAAACACACAAGTATTAATGTTTCCTGTTAATACAATTATAGCATGGGATGTAAACATTTATCATAAACATAAAGATATAATAATAACCGCTTTATTATTGCCTCTTGGGCATATCTCTAACAGTCTCCCACTTGCACTAGAGTCAATAATCTAGTTAAAAACTTGTGCATTCAACACCTATGGCTTTTTGGTGTTGTATAGACACTATTGCTAGTGGTAAACATAATCTTCGGATCTAACACTTCCAGGTCCGTGTGTATTTGCATGTCCTTGCGTCTCTATGCATTACTCATTCTCCAATGAGATGGCATTGTATAAATTTGGTCCTTTGGTGAGACCTTTAGTTCCTTCGGCTCAAAATATGTTGATATTATTGTCACACAATATATCTTCATAGTATTAGCCCACTTTGAACCACGCCTAGTTTGATAACAAACTACTTAACACAAATGCCCTCCTTTGCTACTACTACAGCAGTTATATACTTAGCCTTTTGTTGTAGTATCCGTCACAATGTCTCAACTTTGGAACTCATCCAAATCCATCATGGAACATCCTTTCCATTATATTGTGCCACCCATAGTCTAAATTGAGATAAATTTAATTTGTATCTTGTGACAAAACTAGTATCAATGTAACACTTTACAATGAACTACCTTTAACTATTTGTCACTTATACATGGTATATTCTTAGTTCTTCCAAAGCTCATAAGAATATCTTTACTATTGTCCAATGATCATCTTATGAATCATTCTGGTATATGCTCATAACATTTAGAGCATAGGACATATCTGGATGTGTACATCTTAAAGAATGATTGATCAAAATACTCTTGCGATTTCACCGTGTCAAAACACTTGAATCTCGTGTCAACACACTTGAATCTTGATTCAGTCCTTTCCGTGCGTCAAGAACCTTTCTTGTTGTTTCCATATTGAACTCATTCAACATCTTATCTATGTACATTTGGCAAAACCATATTAGCGCCTCAATCTATCCATATAGACATTGATGCCTAATTTGGGTTATGCCTAAGTCTTTCATCGAAATGAAATTCTTAACCTGTTGTCAATACAAGATACATCATTTCCAATCAACAATATGTCCTCTACATAATGTATTAGAAATATGTCTCAGCGCTCCCACTTAATTTCTTGCAAATGCAAGCATCTTCATCATCTCCGATGAATTTAAACTATTTTAACAGTTTCATCATGGTGAAGATTCCAACTCCGCTATGCTTACTTCAACTATTGAAGTTTAGCATACTCTTTTAGCATCCTTTGAATTAACAAAACCCTTTGGATCGTGTCATGTACACGTCCTAGGTAACCATTCTATTAGAAGAACTTGTTTTGTTTGTTCAACTACCATATACCAAAATATATGTAGTGGTTGCTACATTAATCCGTCTAGACTAAATATCGCTATGAAAGATCAAATCTTATCATAGTCAATTCCTTGAACATTGTCGTAAACTCTTTCCGACATGTCGACTATTTCATAGATTTGAAACATCCATGTCTATTTCTTTATAGATCCAAACACGACCGATAGGCTTCACGCCTTTCCGGAGGGTCTTCCAAGTTCAGAAACTTGATTTCTCGTGTATGGATACTATCACGGATTCTATGACTTCTAGTCATTTTATGGAGTGAGGGCCCATCATCGCTTCTTTTCATGTAGTCGGTTCATCATTGTCAAAACAATAACGACTTTCTTATCAAATCTTACTATTTGATTCTTACCGATCCACACGGTTCTATAGGAACTCTAATCTCCGAGATCACACCTTTTGTAATCACGAGAGCCATGAGCATTGTGGCCGTCACCGGGACACTTTCCGGCGCTGCGCTACTTAGCACATATAGCTAAGGTTCAGCAACCTTATCAAAGTTCTATTGTCCTCCCACTTAACTTTTCACGAAAAATTCCTTCTCAAGAAACTTGACGTTCCAAGTAACAAACTCTTTTGTCCTCAGTGTTATGGAGAAATTCCAAATAAATTCTTTTGGGATAACCTACAAAGACGTGCTTATCCGACTTTGGTTGTAAACATTTTACTTATGCATAACATACCAAAATTTAAGAAAAGACAATTCGGGTTTTATCCCAAACCATGACTTATATGGTGTCATTTCAACGGATCACGATGGAGCTCTTTTTTAGTGTAAAAGCGGTAGTCACTAAAGCTTTAATCTTTAAAAACATAATGGCAGTTTTATAAATGACAACCTTGATCTTACCATCTGAAACATGGTTGCATTTTATCTCTCGAATATGCCATACTCCTATGGTTTATCGGGAAACACAAATCATAGAACAATTCCTCAAGTCTTAGGTGTTTTTGCTAAACTTGTAACTCAAACATCTTTCTTTATGATCCAATCATAAACTCTTTTATTTTCTTGTTACAATGATTTTCCACTTCATCTTGAAAGTCTTTGAACATTTTTCAAATGTTTCATACTTCTTCCTTATTGAGTAAGTATATACATATACTCACTCAAATCTTCGGAGAAAGCATATGAAGTTGAAATCCATCGCCCACGACTACACATAATGGACTATATACATCAATATGTACAAATTCCAATCAGTTAGTCGTCCGTTCCTCTTTTGGCCTACGAACGGAGTTTTAATTATCTCCAGGAAAGTATCACAAGCGTCATTTGATCCAAATCAAAGACTCCAAAAATCCATCAACATGGAGTTTCTTCATGTATCCCTTTCAATATAATTTAAACGGCGATGTCACTTCGCAAGTGATCTTTCAATCATTTGTCTTGTGACATTTTAGCATTAGTTTTATGGTCGTTATTTCTCCAACCAGACTTGTATATCATCCATCTATTATGAATACGGTAATTATTTGAACAACCTTTTGTCGTCATAATACCTGATCAAAATAACAATTATTGAAACAAATCTTGAAGGCAAGCTTTGATGTTAACGAGCAACACAACAACCCTTTGTTTGTTTTTGATGAACATCATCACATATTCTCTTGCTAGTTACTTAGGCCATTGCAGTTCATGAATTATGTTGTCCTGTATGACATTTCATACCAACCAATTCGGTATCCAATACCGGAGAACCACATCGTTTAACAAGCAAGGAATACAACCATAACATGTATATCTTCTATATGCCTAAGTTGGACATCTCCAACCTTTTATTTTCTGCCAAATATTTTATAGATTCTCTTTCAGCAATTCCTTTTCTTTTAAAAGAATTTATCAACATCAACAGTGGTGTCATCAACATGACACATGGTACAAAGCGTATATAGTCAACTACTAATACCTTTGGACTTGCACTTTGAGGTGGATCACCATCATCAAATGTTTGGTGTTCTTTTAAAAATCCATTCTTTAGTAATCTATTAGTGTAGTAAACATTTTACTTACATCTTCTATTAATCCTTATCATGACAAGTTTCATGATCAAGCTGCTATAGCTTATAAAGGTGAATTGCGAGTATAATGTTTCTTTTTCAAAACCTTTTTGGAGGATTAGGACGACTAGCGTCTCCAACCTTCACAAATTCTCATCAAATATGAGGACGTATACTCTATCATGTTGTAACCAACACATTGTTTTAGATATCGCAATACCTTTCACATATGATGGTTTCTGAAACATTGCTTTCAGCTCTTAGATAAACTTGATATTAAAAACAATCTTTTGAGTATCAAGAATCATGGAGGCAAACATGATACATTAGATACTAACACTGGAATTGTTACTCTTGATTTAATACTATTTATTAAACTTCATGGAGTAAATGGAGTTTGCTGAAAGTTTGCAATAGGACTTATAAATTTTAAATTGACACTCAAAACAATACGATACCAGTTCGTAAAGCAAATATCCAGAATTTTTATAGTTCCACTATCTCAACTATAACTAAGCGTAAAGTGGTGAACGGATGCCAATGACTACAACAAACTATGCAAATTCACTTTGATTGTGTTAATGATAAATTGAGTTCGACTAATCCAAATTATAAATGAACACCCACTCAAAACAACATCCCTCAAGTTGTTTTAGTGATTACATGAACCAAATCCACTACACCAAGTACGATCATCACGTGAAATGATGTAGCTTTAAAGGCGAACAATCAACATGTTCATCATATCATCCATATGACTCATGCTTTACCTTTCGGTATTCTGTGTTCCGAGACCATGTCTGTACATGCTAGGCTCGTCAAGGTTAACCTTAGTTTCCGCATGTGCAAATCTGGCTTGCACCCGTTGTATGCACACGTAGAGTCTATCACACCCGATCATCACGAGATGCTTCGAAACGACGAGTCTTAGCAACGGTGCCAACTAAGGATGAACACTTTATTACTTGATATTTAGTGAGAGGGATCATCTTATAATGCTACCGTCGCGATCTAAACAATACAAGATGCATAAAGGATTAACATCACAGGCAATTCATAATAAGTGTGATATGATATGGCCCTTTCTTCTTGCGCCTTTGATCTCCATCTCCAAAGCACGAACATGATCTCCATCATCACCAGCATTGCGTCAAGGTCAGTGGCGCCGCTTCATGGTTGTCCATCATCACTAGTAACTATTACAACTACTTGGAATAAAGCTATTACAAGATGAATATACACGCAGGTCTTAACAGAATTAAAAGACAACCATTAGGCTCCTGCCGGTTGCCATATTACAACAAGGATCATTGCATACATCAAATATAATTATAATCACATGATGGCCATATCACAACACAAAACCCCTGCAAAAACGAGTTAGACGCCTCTAATTTTCTTTGCATGTTTTACGTGGCTTGGGGCTTTCGAATAAGACCGATCTTACCTACGAACAAGGACCACAACGTTGATACAAGTGTTGTCAAGATGCTCATTGTAAATTGAATCTTAAATATGGTGGGAGAGACAGACACCCGCAAAGCCACTTGTGCAAAGCAAGTTGCACGTCAAGCGTGGAGCAAGTCTCATGTGCGATGACATGTAATGTTAGCCCGAGCCGCTTCATCCCATCATGCCGCAAGATGCAAAGTACACGCTAAGACACCGACAACAAAAGCATCAACGCCCACAAAAACATTGTGTTCTACTCGTGCAATAGATCTACGCATAGATACGGCTCTGATACCACTGATGGGTTCGTAGCATGGAAAACAAAAAATTTCTACCGCAAGAATGAACAAAACCCAAATCTAATCTAGATAAAAGCCAAGATCTAATCTATTAGACATGTGCAACGAGATAGAAAGGAACTAACCCTCGTAGATCCAAAAGCGTTAACGAGATTAGATCTCGTGGTTGATGTAGTAGATCACTTGCCGATCTCAAGATCGTGTGGACGATCCTTCCGGCATCGCGTTCCAGCAGCGCTTCCGCAGTCGGTCAAGTGGACGATCCTTCCGGCGCCGCGATTTGGCAGCGCTTCCGAAGTCGGTCACACATGCGGAGTCGAAGCAGACCTTCCTCTCCCCGTTCCAGCGAGCAGCGGAGGTAGTAGATATTCTCCACGGAATCCCAGCAGCACGACGGCGTGGTGGTGGTGGTGGAGTAGAGAATTCTGCAGGGCTTCGCGTATGCCTGTGCAGAAGAAAGGTGGAGGAGAGAGGCGGCAGAGATTGGGTGTTATCGAAGCAGGCTTGGAGGGGGCGCCCCCTCCCTTCTATTTAAAGGAGGGAGGCGCGCCTGGGGAGGGGGAGTCCTAGTAGGACTCCCCTCCTATGGCCGGCGGTGGGAAGGGGGGAGGAGTCCTCCTCCCCCACGAATCCGTGTGTTGCCCCACTAGGTTTCCTTTGACCCTTTCTTGGTTTTCAAGCAAACTCCAAGAAATCCTCTAGAACCTTCCAGAACATTCCAAAACCTTCTAGAATCTCCATACAAACACTCCGGAACATTTCCTAACTTAGAAAATGATCCCCAATATATGAATCTTATTCTCCGGACCATTCCGGATCTCCTCGTGATTTCCCGGATCCATTCCAAGACTCCGAACAACATTCGGTCTCCAACGCAAATTCTATATCTACTTAAAACAACTTCAAACCTTAAGTGTGTCACCCTACGGTTCGTGAATATGTAGACATGACAGAGACACATCTCCTATCAATAACCATCAGCGGGACCTGGAGATCCATAATGGCTCCCACATACTCAACGATGACTTCGTGATCGATTGAACCATTTACATACTAAACCAATTCCCTTTGTCTCGCGATATTATACTTATCCGAGGTTTGATCGTCGGTATCTCCATACCTAGTTCTACCTCGTTACTGATAAGTACTCTTTACTCGTTTCGTGATATGTCATCCCTTGTGACCTAGTCACATGCTTGCAAGCTAACTAGATGACATTCCACCGAGAGGGCCTAGAGCATATATATCCGTCATATGGATGGACAAATCCCAATCTTGGTCCATGCGCTTCAACACATACTTTCAGAATACCCAATGACACCTTTATGATCACCCAGTTACGAAGCGGTGTTTGATGTCATCAAAGTACCCATCCGGTGATGGTGATTAACACAACCTCATGGTCGAAGGATTAGGTTACTATGCATTTAAAAGCTTACAGCAATACGAACTTAATGACTTGATCTTTACGCTACGCTTACTATGGGTGTGTGTCCATTACATCATTCTCCTAATGATATAACCTTGTTATTAATCACATCCTAATGTCCATGATCAGGAAACCATGATCATCAATTAATCAACAAGCTAGTTCAACAAGAGGCTTACTAGGGACTCTCTTATGTTTACAAAACACACAAGTATTAATGTTTCCTGTTAATACAATTATAGCATGGGATGTAAACATTTATCATAAACATAAATATATAATAATAACCGCTTTTTTATTGCCTCTTGGGCATATCTCCAACATTTATAAGCTGTGTTGAATTGACTTGATCCTTCTCCTCCTAAAAATTCATGAGGTACTGTTGGTGAAGTTTCTAAATTTTACATGTGATAACTTTTTTAGGAGAGATTTTGTAGGGGATTAGGATGGAAGAGGGTTGGAGTGTATTGGGTGATGGAAGTGTTTTCAAACAAAACACTAGGGATAAAACTCTGGAACACACAGTGAACCTCTCGTGCAAAACAAGGCCTAAGAGTTTCATAAGGGTTTTTTAGTGACAACGTCACTAGTTTTAATATTCTGACATGAAAAAAGGGATTTCTATTTTCGTGCCCTTGGTTCCTTAGTTGTACTCACTTTCCCCAGCCGCTTAACTTTTCCTCACTTTTGACCATCTCCTTCTACAAAACTCTCACACGGTCTGAAACTCGCCGAAAGGGCATGTATGCCCCCATGTGTGGTTTTGGTAATTAATGACAATCCTTATGGACTAATGTGCAAATTGAGTTTCACTTGTAGGTTTGTCCATTGGCATCGCTTGGACCATGTATTGGTTTCAAGGATGAAAAAGAAGTAGCAATGTCCAAGGGCTTTGTGCCCATTGGAATCAATTAGAAGAAGAAGATGATCAAGTATGTCTTGAAGAAGAAGAAGAAGATGGAGTTCCTCATGGCTATCTTCAAGATATCATCAAGAATTGAAGTGCAATCTCAAGATGTGTCATATCTAGAAGATCTCATGCTTGAAGCTTTCCATCCTCGGCAATCATGGAATGATGAAGACTAGTTCGAAGAAGAGGCTTCCCCATGGAGTATGGGGGAGCATTTCTCAAGTCTCCATCGAGCAAGATCAAGCAAGTGCAATCAAGAAAGGCGATCCATCTTGAGAAGGACAAGACGGTCTACATCAAGCTCAAGTGGAATGATCAAGGCAAAGGTATGATCTTGATAGGTTTTATATTTTACCAGTCTCTTGTTGACATGGGTATGATTACTCGGATGCTCATTATTCAATACCCTACATGGCTAAAAGGCCTATGGCCCATGAAGATTCCATATAGTAGCCCAAGGAAGCAACCGACAAAGACTTTGATTGTATTAGGAAAGAAACCATGAACCGACATTGTGTTGGTATTGTAATTACGCGTGTATGAAACCTATCCGCATACAGCTTTGAGACCGAGCCTATTATATATAGGATGGGAGAAGCCCAAGCGAGGGTAGAGAAATCTAGTGGACAACTTGTAATAGTGCGTTTTCCAATATTCAGGCGACTTTATCTTCATCGTTTTCCTGACATCCGACGAAATCCCCAGCGTTCTCTTTTCCACGAAACCCCAAGTCCATCACCATGGACATTGCCGAGGTTACCCCTCGCCAATTGGCGCCGTCTGTGGGAAACCTGAATGCTGGAAACACGGGTGTGGCGGAACGCTCTCCACCAAGCATCAACTCGACGAAAGCAAATCCACGCCTGCCCATCCTTGTATTGGTACCTGCCGATTTTAACGGCGGATCCGATCTAATCATCGGAAGCTTTCACTTCCAAGCAGACAACATGCAAAAATCACACCCTTCAGCCCTGATCGCATCAAACCGTCGGTGCGAAAAGTGACACCCATAGCGGCACCAACATCGTCCGTTGGATCCTCCACGGACATCTCAGCACGAATCAAAGCAGGAGAAGAAGGTCACCAGCCAATCCCACCACATGAAGCAAACTCGACAAACTCAGAACCCAAAGAAAGCAGTGAAAATGTCGACTTTGAAGAAAGGATGGCGGCAATCTACCGGAAACTATGACCTCAGAGTACTACCAACACGACCACAGAAGCAAATGACAATGCCATTAGGCCACGCACAACATGCCACCAAGTGTACATGATCATCGGAGATACCTCAACACCACGCGATGAAAACGGTAACCCTATTATCAACCCCGATGATATTTTATCATATGACCATGCAGGAAACCATGACAACGAAGGAGAACACGGAAACAGAGGAGAAACAGCAGAAAATCGCATAGTCCAAGGAAGAGGTAGAGAACCTCACACAGGAGAGAGACAAGGACTTCGGCTACCAGCATCGGCATGGCAAAAAGCAAGGGAGGCAATTTCAGGAGCAGTCCCAATGACGGCGGATGCTTCACATGAGGATCTATTGGCATACCAATATCTACTCCATCACAAGAAGAGAGACCTACTCCGGATGCAAAGACAGCTCGATGAAAGAAAAATACTAGCCGACGAATCCAGTTTACGATGGGCACAATTAAGCTCTACTATAGGTTCAAGGAGTGTAATAGGAGCAGCACCACCAAGAAGGCCAACATCTCGACTATAGAATATCCCTGAAGTAGAAAGAAGTTGAATCAACCGAGATCTCCACATATTGTCAGGGGGATGATCCCCGAGTACCCCAACCGAATAAGAAACAAGACAGTTGGATCGCGTCAGGCTGACCAGTTGCAGCCGGACAGGGCAAGACATGCCGGCTATCACCCGGTGGCCAGATCGGCAAGGGACAGCCGAATACGGCGACGTAGACGGACTCAATCAATGGGACAGGACGACATGCGTATCAGTGCACGGTACGCCCTGTACGATGACAAGACGGGCAACCACCCGCCCATACGAAAGACTTTGCGGGGGTGATGCTGGAACAGTGGCCTGTGCTGACGACGGGCTCGCACGGCGTCCATTGTGCCCACGACAGCCATACTGCTCATACTGCGATAAGACAAGCCATACTGGACACTGTAGATGACTAGTCGGCTGGGACCCGCCTGTGGGGCCTTGCAGTCGGACTAGCCAGTGAGACCTTTGCCTCTCTGCCTATATAAGGAGAGGCAAGGCCTTAGTAAAAAGGGTTGGTCATACAGCATTTAAGGCAGTAGCTAGCGCATACAGCTCGAGGAGCACTTGTAGTCTGTGTATTCCACATAGTCAGATCCGGCAGGAGTAGGGGCTTTACCTCACCACGAGGGCCCCGAACCTGGGTACTTCTTGCGTCCTGCTACGCTCGCTTGTATCCAATCCCGCCTGCGGACACCGTCGATAGCTTCCCTGCTAGTCCCCACACCTCTATCTAACCTCCTCAGGTACTGCAGTTCCCAATACAACGACAGTTGGCGCCCACCGTGGGGCAAGATGGCTTCGACCGGAGTCACGTTCTGCACGGGACCCCGCACTTCAGCCGGTGAGCGCGTGGCCTCCGGCTGGTGCTCATGCTCGGAAAGTTCGACTGCGTCATCGACAACGCCTCCTGCTTCGTCGGAAGCTCCTTCCCGGCAAACGGCACCGTCCTGCTATTCGGCGATCTCCCCGTTTACGTCGCCACCGTCCCGGAGTGTTTCCCTAGGGAAATCGTCTCTGTCGCGGAGCTGCCGCGCTCAGGTGGCAGCGCCTCCGCCGTGTCCCGTGGCGTGGAGGTCATGATGGCCGGTTCTAGCTCCCATCCCCGCCAGCCGCAGGAGCGTGGCACGGATGAGGTCGGAACTTCCGCTCCCCCGCAGCCCCGGAACCCGGTGGAGGATGCCATTGATCGGCTCCTGACGCCGGTTAACCTCAGGGATGACCCGGACGAAGCGGAGGCCAACTTCAGCATGGAGAGACAGATCCTCCTGCATGAGGCCATGGAGCTAGCGGCAGCCCGCAAGCAGCTCGAGATCACCCGATGCGAGTACGACCGCGCGCATGGCCTTACTCCGGCTACCGCGGAGCCGAGCCGGCGCGGCCAGGTATGGCGTCAGGGTGGCGAGCTGGGCGGTAGGATGGAAAAGGACGGCGAACCGGATCCCGCGCCTGCCCTCACAAGGCCCACCTACAGCACGCCCATCAAGAACTTGCGCGTGGCGCAAGCCGCGGCAGAGGAACTACCTAGCCTGGAGGGCGAGGAGCGAGCCCGCCAGCACGCTCGCGTGCAGGAGCTCCTCCGCGTCGCGGACGAGCAGGCCAGTGCAACCGGGCAGATGCAGGAAGGCCTTAGCTACTCCAGGGGGAGCAGGCTACCTGCCAACAGCAGGGGCGCGCCGCGCGACACCCAGCAGGCGTCCTCCCCTCAGCCGCCCAGGGCCCGCAGTAGGCGTCATAGCTCTGGCAACAGGGGCCAGCCGCGCCAGGAGCAGATGGTGAACAGCAACCCGCCACCTCCCCCTCCGCCAGCCGGAGCGCCCAAACCAGCCGGTTCCCGTCTATCGGGCCGGGTGGGAGCGCCCAACCCGGATTGTCCGGATGCCCGCGACCGCATCGAGCTCCTCGCTCAAGCGCGCCTCACGGAGGAGGAAGATTTGACCGGCCTGGTTTGTTTCGGACCCCGCATCCGGAACGAGCCATTTCCGGATAAATTCTCCCTACCCAGGGACACCCCCAAGTATGACAACAGCATGAAGCCGGAAGACTGGCTGACCAACTACGCTACAGCAGTCGGCATCACCCACGGGAACAAGCGCACATCCGTGCGCTACGTCCCCCTCATGCTAACCGGGTCGGCAAGGACATGGCTCAATAGCCTCGCGCCTAAAAGCATCAACGCCTGGCCTGACTTTGAGAAGGTGTTCGTCCGCAACTTCAACGGCACGTACAAGCGTCCAGGGCGCCCGCGCGACCTGGCCTTGTGCGTCTAGGGCGACCGCGAGTACCTCGCCAAGTGGACGGAGCTGCGCAACACTTGTGAGGGCATCCTGGAGAGCCAAGCCATCAGTTTCTTCATCGAGGGTTGCCGAGAGGGCACCATGCTTTGCCACCGGCTACTGTGTGACGAGCCAAAAACCATGGCAGAGCTCATGACGGTTGCGGACCAGTATGCCACGATGGATGCCACCATGAAGAAGCCCCTCCGAGTAAACGCGGACGGCCGTCTGACTCCCACGGAGCCGGCTCGCGACCGACCAAGCAATCCGGCTGGAGGAGCCAGATCCTCCAGGCGCCATGGCAACGACAACCGGTTCCATGGGGACCGCCAGGCCGGACAGCAGAAGCCTCGCTACCACGCGCGGCAGGTCAATGCTGTGGAGGGCGCGCCCGACGCGCCGGCTAATGCGCCAAGGAGGCAGAATCCACGACTCACCTTCGACCAGATGTTCGACGGCCCGTGCAAGTGGCATAGCAGCCTCTTCAAGCCGGCTACGCACACCACCCGGAACTGCAGCTGGACCCGCCAGCTAAAGGACCAGGGCAACCAGCCTCGTCCTTCCCCTCCCCCACCGGGTGGACCTCCACCACCGGCTAGGGGAGCCGGTAATGATGGTAACGGCAGCAACAACAACAACGGCTACCCTCAGCCGCACACCGCCTACCACATCTTCGAGATGGAGCAGGACGGCAAGCATAGCCGCAGGCGACGCTCCAAGGAGGTCAATACCATCGCCTCTCCAGTCCCCCAGTACCTGAACTGGTCGGAAACCCCCATCACCTGGAGCCGGGCGGATCAGCCTGAGCATCTCCCGACTCCCAGAGGCTATGCCATGGTGCTCGACCCTCTCATCGTCTCCAACGCGTGCACCTGCCGATTTTCGCGCATCCTCATCGACGGAGGTAGCAGCCTCAACCTCCTCTACCAGTCCTCGCTGGAAAAGCTGGGCATTCGCGAAGGCGACCTGCGCCCGACTACCACGATGTTCCACGGCATATTGCCGGGGCCAGCCTGCGCCCCGCTGGGGAAAATCTAGCTGGACGTCATCTTCGGGACCGAGGAGAACTTCCGCCGCGAACCAATCTGGTTCAAGGTGGTAAATCTGACGAGCTCCTACCGTGCTCTCCTCGGGAGCCTCGCCCTCGCCAAGTTCATGGCCATCCCCCACTACGCATACCTCAAGACGAAGATGCCGGGACCCCACGGCGTGATCACCGTTGCCGGCTGCTTCAAGCGGTCGATGGAGTGCGCTTCAGCCGGTTCCAAACTGGCAGAGGCCCTCATCATAGCCGAGGAGAAGCGCGTGATCATGCGCAATGTGGCCATGGCCCAGCAGGACATTCCGGCTAGCAGCAAGCCGGCTGGAGAAGGAGCCTTCCAGCCGGCAAAGGAGACGAAGAGGATCCTTCTCGACCCCTCCGATTCGACTAAGTTCGTCACCATCGGTGCCGGCTTGGACAACAAATAGGAAGGCGCGCTCGTTGACTTCCTCCTTGAGAATTGGGACATCTTCGCATGGTCCCCCAAGGACATGCCGGGTGTGCCGAGGGAGTTCGCCGAGCACTCACTTCATGTGCGTCCGGATGCCAAGCCGGTCAAGCAACCTCTGCGCCGGTTCGCAGAGGAGAAGAGAAAGATAATCGGTGACGAGATCACCCAGCTCCTTGCAGCCGGGTTCATCAGGGAAGTGTACCACCCGGACTGGTTGGCGAACCCAGTCCTAGTGCTGAAGAAGAACAAGACCTGGCGCACGTGTATCGACTACACCAGCCTGAACAAGGCATGCCCGAAAGACCCCTTCGCCTTGCCCCGTATCGATCAAGTCATCGATTCCATGGCCGGCTATGATTTGTTGTCTTTTCTAGATTGTTATTCCGGGTACAATCAGATCCGGCTAAAGCCGGCTGATCAGATTAAGACATCATTTATCACCCCCTACGGGGCTTTCTGCTATGTAACCATGCCTTTCGGCCTAAAGATCGCAGGCGCCACCTATCAGCGATGTATGCAGAAATGCTTGCACTTGCAGATAGGCCGAAACGTGCACGCTTACGTGGATGATGTGGTCATCAAGACCAAGGAGAAGCACACCCTCCTCGAGGATCTGGGAGAAACATTCAGCAACCTCCGCCAGTACCAGATGAAGCTGAACCTAGAGAAGTGCGTCTTCGGAGTACCGTCCGGCCAGCTACTCAGTTTCCTCGTTTCACAGCGAGGTATCGAGGCGAATCCGGAGAAGATCGCGGCCATCGAAAGGATGCAGCCGCCCAGGAACCTGCTTGGGGTCCATAAGTTCACCGGATGCCTGGCTTCCCTCAGTCGCTTCGTCAGCCGGTTGGGGGAGAAGGCACTCCCGTTGTACCAACTGATGAAGAAGACGGACAAGTTCTCCTGGACTTCACAAGCCGACACCGCGTTTCATGACCTCAAGCGCATGCTATCCACAACACCGGTTCTAGCCACGCCGGCTAGTAAGGAACCGATGTTGCTCTATATAGCAGCCATCAGCCGGGTCGTCAGCGTCGTCCTGGTGGTGGAGCGCCCCGAGGAAGGCAAGGCTTAGCCGGTTCAGAGACCCGTCTACTACCTCAACGAGGTTCTCTCCTTCTCCAAGCAGAACTACCCCCACTACCAGAAGATGTGCTACGGCATGTACCTGGCATGCAAGAAGATCAAGCACTACTTCCAGGAGCACCCGATTAAGGTCGTGTGCACTGCACCCCTTTCGGAAATCATCGGCAACAAGGACGCCACCGGCCGAGTCGCCAAGTGGGCCATCGAGCTTGCCGCCTACTCCATCTAGTACGAGCCCCGGCTCACGATCAAGTTGCAGGCGTTGGCGGACTTCCTCGTCGACTGGGCCGAGACCCAGTATCTCCCACCGGTTCCGGATTCGGACCATTGGCGGATGCACTTCGATGGGTCGAAGATGATCGGGGGCTTGGGAGCCCGCATCGTGCTGACCTCGCCCAAAGGAGACAAGCTGGAATACGTGCTGCAGATCCACTTCAAGGCCTCCAACAACGTAGCCGAATACGAGGCACTAGCGCATGGGCTCTGGCTGGCCAAGGAGATCGGTGTCAACCGGATCCTGTGCTTCGGTGATTCGGACTTGGTCGTGCAGCAGGTATCCAGAGAATGGGACGCTAGAGACGCAAACATGGCTCTCTACCGGTTCCACATCTAGAAGCTCCACGCCTCCTTCGATGGGTGCGAATTTCACCATATCCCTCGCGTCAACAACGAGGCAGCCGATGGGCTCTCCAAGATCGGATCCACCAGGCAGGCTATCCCACCAGGGGTCTCCTTGGAGCACCTGCACAAGCCATCCATCAACCCATCACCAGAATCAGACTCCATCGTATGGGCAGGAAGCGTTCCGGCTGACGGAACAGCAGAAGCAGAGCCGGCAGAACCGCCGAAGAAAAAGAATCGAAGCACCATTTCTGGCCAGGCAGTGCCTTCCGGCTCGCAAGACCCGGGGGCTGCCCGCTCGCCTAGTGGCTCGGGGGCTGCCGTCCCGGGTACGCCATCCGGATGACCCCCGACATCCGTCAGCCGGAGGACAAGAGCGTCCTCGTCATCCGGGAAGTGCCATCCTGGGCATAGCCCTTCATGAGCTACATCGCCGATGGAGAACTTCCGGATGACGAGGTGGAGGCCAGGAAAATCCGGCGCTGTGCGCACACGTACACCATCATAAATGGCAAGCTATACAAGCGCAGCGTATCCGGTATCTTCCAAAGATGTGTCGATGTGGACACGGGCTACCGGCTACTCAAAGACATCCACCAGGGCGAGTGTGGGCACCACGCTTCGTCAAGGGCGATAGTCGCCAAGGCATTTTGCCATGGTTTCTATTGGCCCACCGCCCTCGAGGACGCTGAGCAGCTGGTCCACGCATGCAATGGGTGCCAGCGCTTCGGGCAGCTCAGGCACATGCCAACTTTGGTACTCAAGACCATACCGATCACCTGGCCCTTCGCGGTTTGGGGCCTCGACATGGTCGGTCCCTTCAAGCGAGCACGCGCGGGCATGACCCACCTGCTGGTGGCGGTGGACAAGTTCACGAAGTGGATCGAGGCCAAGCCTATCCGGAAGCTGGATGGAGTGATGGTTGTTACCTTCTTCACCGACATCATCAACCGCTTCGGCTACCCCAACAGCATCATCACCGACAACGGCACGAACTTCGCCAAGAGGGCCTTCGACCGGTTCTGCAGCAACAAGGGCATCTGACTGGACCTTGCCTCTGTCGCGCACCCGCAATCCAACGGGCAAGTCGAAAGAGCAAATGGCTTGGTGCTAGCCGGCATCAAGCCACGTCTCATCGAGCCGTTTGAGCGGTCACCTGGATGCTGGATCGAAGAACTGCCGGCTGTGATGTGGAGCCTCCGCACCACGCCGAATAGGTCATCCGGCTACACGCCATTCTTCCTGGTCTACG
Source organism: Avena eriantha (assembly GCA_910589775.1). Classification (NCBI taxonomy): domain Eukaryota; kingdom Viridiplantae; phylum Streptophyta; class Magnoliopsida; order Poales; family Poaceae; genus Avena; species Avena eriantha. The sequence continues at coordinate 156,771,800 of OU342741.1, read as the reverse complement.
GATCGGAAGTCGTCCTCTCCGCCGACATCGAGTTCGACTCCCCTTGCAAGCTCCTCTACGACGAAAAAGCCAACAGGGAGGCGCGGGAGGACGGAGTGGACCTCCTGGAGGAGGCCCGCGAGCTGGCCTTGTCTAGATCAGCCCTGTACCAGCAGCGACTACGTTGCTACCATTCAAGCCAGATCCGCCCAGTCGCATTCCGCGAGGGTGACCTGGTTCTCCGGCTGGTGCAAGACACGAAGGGCATGCACAAGCTATCACCACCCTAGGAGGGCCCCTTCGTCATCAGCCGGGCGCTGCCGAATGACTCCTACTACCTCATCGACGCACAGCAGCCGCGCAAAAACAAGATGGAAAAATCAGACGAGGAGACCGAGCGTCCCTGGAACGCGGCCCTGCTGCGCCCGTTTTACACCTAGTCGCCAGGCAGTGTATGTCTCCCTAAAACCTTATGAATGAAAATGCGGACCCCCACGAGAATCTCGGGGGCTCCTTACTAGAAATGTGTGTGCACCTGTTTTTTGGTTCAAATTTTCCGGCTCCGGCAACCCCTACCCGGGGGCTCGCCGGCTGGCCTGGCCTGCTAAGTCAACAAACCGGCTGAGTACTGTGCGACAGTGTCAGAGGCCCACTCTTCGTCTCAGCTACAGACCGCAACCTGGCTGTCCGGCTAGCAAGAGCAAAAGCCTGAGGCATCCCACACGAAAAACGGGGAGGAGAGGCGACAGATCGGGTGTCCCAGCCCTGCAACTAGCTCGAACCAATCCAGCTGCTAAGCCATTAGTACCCTGTGCAATGTACTATCAGCTCCCTTCGATTCCGGCTACAGACCGCATCCCGGCTGCCCGACAAGGACGCAGCGAAAACAGCAGAGCGCACGGGAAAGCGACTAAGTGTCTAGAAAGGGACAAGCCAGTTTTCGAAAAAACAAGCCGTTTTCCGGCTACAATTTGGCAGAATAACCTACTAACCTATGTGAACATGTGTGTATGTGTATGTACATTTTGTCTGACTACTCGAGTCGGAAATCAGGAGAAGGAAATAAGATTCGAAGTACTTGCCTTCATCAAGCGCTCCGAATCTCGGGGGCTACACCCACTGGGTGCGCTCGCCTAGGTGGAATCTTGTAGTTCCCAACCGGCTAAAGGCGTTTAGCCGGCCGTCCGGAGCCTAGGTGAGGGCAAGGGCTGGAGCAAGAAAAGACAAGGAATATTCGAAGCACCTGGCTACGCCAGCTCCTCCGAATCTCGGGGGCTACACCCAGTGGGTGCGCTCGCGCGCCCCCACTGGAATGTTAGTTCCCCCGGCTGAAGGTGCTCAGCCTGCGAAAGCAACCGACTGAGATGAGTCTAGCCGGATAAAGATAGAAGGATTGGGAAAGAAGGAAGATTCAAAGCACCTGGCTACGCCAGCTACTGCGAATCTCGGGGGCTACACCCAGTGGGTGCGCTCGCGCGACCCCACTGGAGGTGCAGTTCCCCCGGCTAAAAGTGTGTAGCCGGGCGAAGTAAGCCAGATAAAGTTAACCGATGAAGTATTGAAAGAAAATTCGAAGCACACAAGTTGAAGGAAATCCAAGCAAGGTCAATATTAACAAATAGAAAGGAGGTGAAGCTCCCATAAGTTACCCGGCATCAGACACAACCGGTACAGACAGACAAGTTTTCACACACAACTGAGACAAGACAAATACACCCGGCATCCCGAGGCGATAACTAGACGGCATGGCCCTTGCCGTGAGGGAGATCTTGGCCGGCAGAAGCTTCAGGCGGCGGAGGAGGCGTGGAGCTTGATCCGGTTCCAGCACCTGCGGGCGGCGGCATCGGGCCCTCCACGTCAGGAGTGCCGACGGACTCCGAGTCGGTGAGCACCTCGTCGGGGTCCACGTAGTCGGCAATCTTGATGGCGGATCCGCGGAGCTCCGAATGGGCTTGGTGGATGGCGGCAAGATCGGCTCCGGCGTGGAAGCCACCGTCGATCTTCTCGACGCGGGTGTCCTTGTACTAGGAGAGCATGAGGGCCAGAGCCATCTCCGCTCCGGCCCGCGCCGCCAAGTCCCGCAGCCGGCACCTCCCCCACCTTTGCAGCCAGCTGCGCCATCGTCTCCGGAACCGGAGCCTCCGGCCACATGAAGGAGAAGACGTCCTGCGCCGCCTGACAAAGCTTGGCGGCTTCCTCGCCAAGAAGGACAACGAGCTCCTGGGCCGTCGGCTGCCCTCCCGGCCAGTTCTCCCGCAGCCGGTTGTAGGCCAGCAGGTCTATGCCGGGGTAAAAGGCTGTTAGAAAAGAGGAGTCAGATCCGGCTACCGGATCCGGAAAGAAAGGAAGACGAGAAAAGGACTCACCCTTGGCAGTGTGGCCGACCTACATCAGCTCCTCCACCAGCGCCTTCTCCTTGGTCGCTAGCCGTTTGATCTCCTTCTCTTGGTCCTTGTTCTGGGCCTCAAGAAGGGAGAAGGCTTCGGCCCGGCTAGCGAGCGAGGCATCGCGCTCCTTGATGGTGGCCTCCAGACTGTCCACCCTCGTGTGCCAATCCTTGTTCTGCAGCCGCAGAGTAGAATTGGACTTGCCCAGCCGGTCGTTCGTTTTCTTCAAGCGATCGATCTCGCGCTAAGCGCACATGAGGATGGCTGCAACAAAACCGGCTATCAGTAGCAAAAAAAAAGGCAAGCCGGGTGAAGCGAACTTACTCTGGGAAGTCCCGTTGGCGGCAGCAAGCTTCTGCTCCAACATCCGGTGCCAGCCGACTGCGGCCTCCAGCAGCCGGATCTCCTTCACCGCCAGCTCAAGCGTGGCGGCGAGGTCCGACAGCGAGGCGGCGGGGGAAGCGTCGTCGTCCACGACGTTGACGGCCAAGGACTCCTTCGCCACGACCACCGTCGCCCGCCATTCCTCCCCAGGCTCCTCGTCGGAGTTGTCGTTGCCAACGACGACGAGCTCCTTGCTGGCAGCCCCCGCACGCCCGCGGAGGAGCCTTCCGGCTGGGAGGACTCCGCTTTCGGCTGGGGGACTTCCGGCTGGGCGGAGGCGGTCGGCTCAGCCCGAGGGGGAGGCAAAGGCTGCGCCTCAGAAGAAGGAGGGGCGCTGGTCGGCGCAGTCGGGGCATGGGGCGGCGACCCGGCCGGCGCGCGTGCCGGGCTCGCGGCTCCAAAGGAGACCAGGGTGCTAAAAAGAAAGAGGAGAAGACAAGAGCAAAACAAAACAAAGTCAAAAAAGAAGAAAAAGGGCAAATAGGCAGAAAGCGCCAAAAGAAAAAGTGGAGGGGGGAAGCAGCATACCCCGACACAACTGGGGGCGGCCCTTTCTTCCGGCCAAGACGGCTTGGCGACAAGGCGCCGGACCGGCTCCTCTTGGGAGCCGGCTCCTCCGTTGCAGGGCGGCAGGAGCCGGAACGGCTGGAGCCGCTCCCACCTGCCTCACCGTCCGTCGCGGAGCGCGTCGCCGGCTCCGCGGTTGGCGCGGCCTCCTCCTCCTCGTGCACCTCCGCGTGCGGGTCGGCGGCCGGCTCGTCATTCTGGCTGGGGAAGGCGTCACCGTCCCATCCGATTCCTCGCCGGACCGCCGAGCACGCGGCTCGGGCAAGTCGGGCGCGAATACCTCAAGGGGAGCCTCACCGTCCTCACGAAGGATGAAGGCGAAGATCTGCCGAATACAAGAAGTCAGTCAGACAGAACAAGGCAATAACACAGAAAGAACAAGTAAAATTTCTGGCTACAGCAACTTACCCGGGGCGCGCAGTTCTCCTGGCTGTACGGCGCCAGACTAAACGTCCAGTTCTCCGGCAGCCGTTCCTTGCTGATCGTCCACAACCACTCCTTCAGGTTTTGGTAGCGGGGATCACGGCACGACAGCCGGGTCGGGTCCAGCCGGCAGGAGTAGTAGCACATCTTGTGCGCCCACTGCTGCATCGGCATCATCAGCCGGGACATCCAGCTAAGGGTGATTTCCCAACCTGTTAGCCGGCAAGTGACGAGGGAGCGCATGCGCGCCAGCATCGCGTCCGTCTCCGCCTTGTCGCCGTGGAACTTCAAGTCCCAGTTCTGCCGGTTGGATTCGACGTCCTGGAAGGCCGGAAGATTTATCCGGTCGACGTTGGTGACGTTCTTGACGTAGAAGTACGACTGCTGCCACAGCCGTACCGTGTCCTGGAGCAAGAACTTGGGGTAGCCAGATTGGGAGCGGGAGTAGATGGAGGCACCGCCGCAGACGACTAGCGGCCCCTTCATGTACTGCACCTGCGGCCGGACTCGGAAGAGCCGGCAGAAGAGCCCGAGATCCGGCTGGTTCCCGAGATAGCTCTCGCAGAAAGCCATGAAGTGCGTCAGCGTCCCGATGGCGTTGGCGCCGAGGTGGTGAAGACGGAGGTCGAAGAAGGCGAGGAACGTCAGAAGGAAGGGGTTCACCGGAAGGGCGAACCCGCGCGCGCCAGGTGGGAGAGGAAGATGACGCGCTCCCCCTCCGCGGGATGCGGCGACACCTCCCCCGCCGGCGCCAACCGCACCGCCACCTCCTCCGCCGGCGGGAGGACGCGGGTGGCGCGGTACTTCGTGATTTGGTCTTCGGTGACGGAGGAGCTGCACCAAGCCACGCGGTCGGCGGCCATTTCCGGCTGATGGAGGGGAGCAGCGACAGAAGAGTGGCGGTGGCCTGTAACATCGACGATGGCGAGCGGGCGGCGCAGAGGGCAAGAGCGCAGAAGTAGGAGCACGCGAGGGAGAAGGAAACTGCAGCGGGGGAGCGAAGGAAAGAAACTGCCTCCCCCGCGGCGTCCCTTTAAAGGACCGGAAGGGCAACCGTCGATGGGGCACGTGGCATGCATCCGGGCAACCCACACCCCAACCGCGGCCTAGATCCCGTGTGCCAGGGCAAGATGCGCAGAAGATCCTGGAGCGAGAACCGAAGCGTCGGACAGCAGTTTCCCGAGGCCACGTGCGACGGGACGTTACGCTGCCCGCCGCAGAGCAATGATGGCGCGTGCGCGCGTGTCCGGCGTCAGCACTGACGTCATGGGTAGCGCAACCGCCAGGCTCAGCCGGACGAAAATTCAAAAAGAAAGAAGGAGCGCGTGCATATTTCGCCTAAGGGCGGAATCCACACGCGCTCGGGGGCTAGTGTCAGGGGGATGATCCCAAGGTACCCCAACCGAATAAGAAACAAGACAGTTGGATCGTGTCCGGCTGACCAGATGCAGCCGGACAGGGCAAGACAGGTCGACTATCACCCGGTAGCCTGATCGGCAAGGGACAGCCGGATACAGCGACGTAGCCGGACTCAATCAATGGGACAGGACGACATGTGTATCAGTGCATGGTACGCCCTGTACGATGACAAGACGGGCAACCACCTGCCCATACCGAAGACTTTGCGGGGGTGACACTAGAAGAGTGGCTTGTGCTGACGACGGGCTCGCACAGCGTCCACTGTGCCCACGACAGCCATACCACTCATACTCTGATAAGACAAGCCATACTGGACACTGTAGATGACTAGTCGGCTGGGACCGGCCTATGGGGCCCGCTAGTCGGACTAGCCAGTGAGACCTTTGCCTCTCTGCCTATATAAGGAGAGGCAAGGCCTCAGTAGAAAGGGTTGGTCATACAACATTTAAGGCAGTAGCTAGCACATATAGCTCGAGGAGCACTTGTAGTTCGTGTATTCCACATAGTCAGATCCGGCAGGAGTAGGGGCTTTACCTCACCACGAGGGCCCCGAACCTGGGTACTTCTTGCGACCCGCTACGCTCGCTTGTATCCAATCCCGCCTGCGGACGCTGTCGATAGCTTCCCTGCTAGTCCCCACACCTCTATCTAACCTCCTCAGGTACTGCCGTTCCCAATACAACGACACCTATCATTCATGTTAATCGATCAAGAAGGAAACGTCAAGGCAATGGCAGCCCAGGCAGCCATTGTAGCCATGCAAACATATCTGATCACTACTCAACCCGCACCCGACGATCCGCACATGGCCCTTCACCGCTCCGCCCTGATGAACCTCGGTATGGTAGGAGCCTCACTCGCGGAAGCAGAACAAGGACTCACACAAAGATCCCCACGCCGTCACAATAGTCCTCCGCAAGTAGGACACACCCCACGATCTCGATCACCACACCAGGCGCATCTCCTAGGATCCGAGCCACGAAGCAATACAAGAAATGACAACACCCAGCATAGGAGCAGCGAACCGAGAGATGAAAGCCGTAGCTGACGATACTAGGATGGATACGACGAAGAAGATCACGAGTTATGTGGAGCGAGCTGTTTCACGCAGAGGATTCACAAGGCCTCAGTACCCAAGGACTTCAAACTTCCACACGACCGTCAAAAATACGATGGACTCTAGGAAACCGAAGCTTGGTTAGTAGACTATTTGGCCACCGTCAAATTACAGGGTTGCTCCACAACTACCGCAATGCAAAGTCTACAACTACATCTCACTGGAGCCGCAAGATCATGGTTGAGGAAGTTACCCAAAGATTCAATTGGCAGCTGGAATGACCTGGAAGATAAATTCATCCGACATTTCCACTCTACATTCAAACGACCAGCATCCTTGGAGCAATTGCGAGTGTGCAAACAAAAATCTGGAGAATCCATAAGAGCGTTCATAGAACGGTGGAATATTATCAAAAACTCAACTGAATCCATATCCGACAAAAGGGCCATCGCCGCCTTCAACGATGGCCTCCGTCACCAAGAATTCATAGAAGAACTAGGATGGGTTAAACCAAAGACAGTATCGCAGTTAATGGAGATAGCAAACCGCTGGGCTGATGGAGAGGACGCCCTACATAATAAGCGCGCATGGTCACCCGAGGAAGATAGGGATAAAACGCGGCAACGATATAAGAAGAAGGACCAACGATGGAAACACGGGACCAAGTTATGTTGTAGCAGGTTTTCAGGTGAAGGTAATAACAGAAGCACCGACCACAGCGGCGGATACCGCCAGAACAGGGATGACGTCGGAGAAAGCCAGTCCGCACAACGGTATCAGCCAAGAGCACGAGACCCACCTATGTCCGCAATGCAAATGCTGGAAGGGCCCCGCAATATGCATTTTTACGTCGACTTAGCAGACAGACAACAATCCAATCACCTGATGAAAGACTGTCGAACATTCCTAAAAATGCAGGAGTTATGCAACGCAAAGGCAACCGAAGCATCAAATCGAGGATACACATCCACGCCTGGTGCACTAGCCATCGGAGCACCACCACCACCAGTGGCACCACCACAAAACACAAACGATCAAAACAATGAGTACCCCAGATCAAAAGGAGCAATGTCTATGATTCAGAAAGGGCGTCCATCCAACAGAATTCAGAAGCTCATCACAAGACAAATCAATATGGCGGAAACAACAACATCAGCTACACCCGAATATCTCCATTGGTCAGAGCAAGAAATCACATTTAGCAGAGCCGATCATCCACTTCAGGTCCCACAACCGGGTCACTCAGCCCTGATAGTCGAAGCACAAATTGGCGGGTTCGATATGAGCAAGGTATTCATGGATGCAGGAAGCAGCATAAATATAATCTATGCAAAAACGTTGATAACAATAGGCTACCCCTGGATAATCTCGCTCCAACAGAAACATCTTTCCATGGAATAGTACCAGGTAAAGCCGAAATCCCTTTAGGCAGAGTTTTTCTTGATGTTGTTTTTGGTTCCAAGATAAATTTCATGCGAGAAAAACTTGAATTTGAAGTCATGGATTGGCCATCACAATATCGTACAATCCTGGGTCGACCAGCCTTTGCACGGTTTATGGCAGTACCGCATTATGCATACTTAGGAATGAAAATGCCAGCACCAAAGGGAATTATTACGGTACAAGGAAGCTTCACACGTGCAGATAGCTGTGATCGAGAGTTCAACAAAATTTCTGAATCCCTTGGGATGGCAACGGAGTTTGAGCAACTCAAAAGTTCAGCAAACGCACAACCTCTGGAAGTAACACGTGTCAATCCCGATCAGGCTTTTGACATGGCAAAAGACACAAAATAAGTACAAATCCACCCCGCCGACCCGACGAAAACAAAATTCGTGGCTTCTAATCTTGATCCCGCATAGGAAAGCGTGCTCATCGAGTTCCTCCATGAGCACTAGGAGATTTTCTCATGGCTACCTTCTGACATGCCGGGAATTCCCAGGGAACTCGCGGAGCATGCATTAAATCTAGATCCAAAGGCAAAACCAGTAAAGCAACCACTTCGAGACTTCGCAGAACCAAAGAGCAAGGCTATTGGAAAGGAGCTCCATCGCCTAATTGATGCCAATTTTATGAAAGAACTAACGAAATCAGAATGGCTTGCAAACCCAGTATGTGTTCCAAAGAAAAACAGTACAAAACTTTGGATGTGCATCGACTTTACTGCACTAAACAAACATTCCCCAAAAGGTCATTTTTCCCATTGCCGCGAATCAACCAAATTATCGATGCAACTGCGGGATACGAACGTATTTCTTTCTTGGACGCTTATTCAGGATACCACCAGATTAGGATGAAAGAAGAAGATCGGGAGAAAACGGCATTTATCACGCCCTATGGCATATTCTGCTACACAACCATGTCGTTTGGCCTCAAGAACACCGGAGCAACATATCAGCGGATGATGCAGAAGTGCCTAGGAAGCCAAATAGGCACAAACATGCAATTATATATTGATGACATCATAGTTATTGTAGGTCAAGGATCTGCGCTGATCAAGGACCTAGAAGAAACATTTAGAAATCTCGACAGGTTTAGCATCAAACTGAACCCTAAGAAATGTTCCTTTTGGAGTTCCTGCAGGGAAACTCTTCGGATATTTGGTATCAGCTAGAGGGATCGAGGCTAATCCCAAATAAATACAAGCAATCCACACAATGAAGAAGCCAACAAATCTACGTGGTGTACAACAACTGGTGGGACGAGTGGTGGCACTAAGTCGTTTTATTGCAAGATTAGGAGAAAAAGCGCTGCCATTCTACGCCCTCATGAGGAAATCACAAAAAATCGAATGGAGGGAAGAAGCTCAGCATGCCTTTGAAGATCTTAAAAGAACACTTTCGACATCCCCTGTCATCGTGTCGCCAAAAGAGAAATAATCTTTATTACTTTATATTGCTACCACACATCAGGTGGTCAGCACGGTCCTCGTCGTAGAGCGGCCCGAAGAAGGAAAGACCACAGCATGCCAGTTTACTTCCTGAGCAAGGTTTTATCACCATCTAAACAAAGGTACCACACTACTAGAAACTAGCATACGGGGTATTTATGACAGCATGAAAACTACGCCACTATTTTTTGGAGCACCCGATCATAGTGGTCAATGAAGCACCTTTGTCAAGCATCCTCAACAATCCAGAAGCAATTGGGCGTGTTTCTCTATGGGGCATCGAATTATCCCCTAGGGATATCACTTATGAGAAGCGCAAATCAATCAAGTCACAAGTTCTGCCAGATTTCATCACAGAGTGGATAGAGTTGCAATGTGCGGGTCCACCAGAACTTTCTAGTGCCAGGACAATGTACTTTGATGGATCAAAAAGAACGGAGGGGGCAGGAGCAGGAGTCATACTAATATCACCTCAAGGCGACAAAATGCGCTATAATATTCGGATGAGCTTTACAAATGCATCCAATAACGAAGCAGAATACGAGGCCATGTTGCATGGCATGCGGATGGCCAAAGCTTGCGCTGCAACTTGCCTCAAAATCTTTGGAGATTCCAATCTTGTGGCACAACAGGCAATGGACAAGTGCGATGCTATCAGCGAAAATATGATTGTTTATCGCGACTTATACAGCATCATGGAGGCTCAATTTGATGGGTGTGAAGTATCACACATAGGAAGAGCAAGCAATGAGGAAGCCGACAATCTAGCAAACATTGGATCATTGTGTTTACCAATACCACCAGGAGTTTTTTGGGAGGAGATAGTGGAGTGATCAAATAAAGAAAAAAGAGTCTCCGAGGTGGTGGAACCAAAAACAAGAAAAAAGAAACATTTGCAAAAAGAGTCGGGGGCTCCTTCAAAAACCAAGAGCATAGAAGAGGCTATCAAAGAAGAAAAACAAGAAATCAAAGAGGTCATGCTAATTGAACCAACCTGGATGCAGCCATATATAGTATATATGACTCAAGGAGAGCTACCATAGGATGTGATAGAAGCCTGGCGAATCACCTCTCGATCAAAGGTCTTTAGGATAATCAAAGGAGAACTATATAGAAGAAGTATTTTGGGTGTGGTGCAACGTTGCGTAGCACCCGAAGAAGGAAAAATTATACTGAAAGATATACATGAAGGAGTCTGTGGTCACCATGCTAGTAACCGAGCAATTGCTGCAAAAGCGTTCAGGGCTGGATTTTACTGGCCCACTGCAGTACAAGATGCAAAAGACATTGTCAGAACATGTGAGACATGTCAACGATTCGCAACAAAGCTTAGAGCACCCGCCGCTGAGCTAAATCCCATACCCTTGGCTTGGCCTTTTTCTTAGTGGGGACTCGACATGGTGGGGAAACTTCACAACTCATCGCTAGGAGGACACGTCTTTCTGCTAGTAGCAGTCGACAAATTTACTAAATGGATTGAAGCAATGCATGTGACCACCCAAGTTGGAACTTCGGCTGTGAATTTTATCAAATCCATAGTATTTCGGTTTGGCATACGGAACAACATCATCATGGATAATGGGACCAACTTCACTTCTAATGAGTTCAAGGAGTACTGTCAGGAGATGGGCATCAAAATAAGCTACGCTTCGGTAACTCACCTGCAAACAAATGAACAGGTCGAAAAAGCCATTGGACTAGTTACCGCTGGACTCAAAAAGAGACTACTGGCACCACTTGGCAGAGCAAAAGGAGCATGGGTGGATGAATTTCCATCCGTATTATGGAGTTTACGTACAATTCCAAATAATTCAACACAAGAGACGGCTTTTTTCCTGGTCCACGGTGCGGAAGCCGTGCTTCCAGTTGAAGTATCACACGAATCGCCAAGAGTAGCTGCATATAATGAAGAGGAATCAAGAGAAGCACTTGAATATGATGTGGATGCGTTTCATGAAGCTCAAGATGAAGCCCTCCAAAGAGAAACCATGTACCAGCAAAACCTGCGCAATTACCATAGCAGAAGATTACGGCTTAGGTCCTTCGCAGTAGGGGCCTAGTTCTTTGCATCAAGCAAGATGGTCACAAGAAGCTAGAATCGCCATGGGAAGGAGCATGCATCGTTACAGAAGTTATTCTCGGAGGAGCATATCGACTACAAGACAGGAGTAAATTACTCAAATCAATGGAACATAGCACGGCTACGATGCTTCTATGCATAAGATTATGTGCAATATGATAAGAGTTACAGTTCAGCTTATTAAGCCAAGATGTCTAGGATAAAGGCTAACATCCATCTGCTCAAAAGAAGAATGTACCGTCGATTTTTTCCCTATATATAAAGAGATAAGTTATTTGTACCTTAATATTTTTTCCAAAGATCAATGCTTTCCATCAAGCTAACAACAACTATGAGCCTATGTCTAGATACATGCATCCGAACGTAGCCTCGGGGGCTACTCCCATCGGGAGCGCTAGCGCGCACCTGACAGAAATTCAGTTGTGTATGAAGTATATTGATAATTGCAAAAACCTTTTGAGTTTTACACTAGTGTATCCTCAAAAAGGTGTTACTCCCATCGGGAGATTGTATAAAATAAATAAACTATCAGATATAATCAGAAAGATTGGCAGCCTAGCAGGCCAACCGCCATTAAATCGAAAAACCTCGGATCAATCTCAGACGCGACAAAAAATCCGAATGTCGTGTTCAGAAACATGAAGGTAAGACCCCAGGATTCGTCCTGTGTGGCCTGGTAATCGCACAAGAATGCGCTCTGTCAGTAAAGTATCTGTATCAATGATATGATGAAAAATCCCGATGGACGCGTTGGGTACCCGATAAAAATAGAAAACTAGAATTCAGTATTTGGTAAGACCTCAGCGGCTCGAACGCTAGTTACAAATTCCGGATTCAAGCCTGGGGACTTGAATTTGATGTAGGTCAAACTTGTTTTTGCCTAGGAGCAATTAACTGATTCCCGATCTGGCGGAAGCATCAGACTCGTTGTACCAAATCCCTACAAAATGTAAAAAAGCAATAAAAATAAAGGAAAAGGAAACTTTGAGACTCAACCTGAAACTGCGGTTCAAGCAGAGTCTCGGGGGCTACTGACATGGGTATGATGACTCGATGCTCATTATTCAATACCTACATTGGGTAAAAGTCCTATGGCCCATGAAGATTCCAGATAGCAGCCCAAGGAAGCAACCGACAAAGATTTTGATTGTATTAGGAAAGAAACCACGTACCGACATTGTGTTGGTATTGTAATTACGCGTGTATGAAACCTATTCGCATACAACTTTGAGACCCAGCCTATTATATATAGGACGGGAGAAGCCCAAACGAGGGTAGAGATATCTAGTAGACAACTTGTAATAGTGTGTTTTCCAATATTCAGACGACTTTGTCTTCATCGTTTTCCTGACATCCGACGAAATCCCCAGCGTTCTCTTTTCCGCGAAACCCCAATTCCATCACGATGGACATTGTCGAGGTTTCCCTTTGTCACTTATAGTGTTGGGAGACCGGGTTTAGGATAGATAGCCGTACTATCAAGAGGGACTCTCGAGTGGGTGACTCGTTCATATCTTTAGGAGAGAGCTCAAACCTTTGCATACATAACTTCATCTTTCTTCGTTGTTGTTCTTGTCCATGTGAGGATCTAGAGCTTGTGGTTATCTTCATAACAAGCTCTAGTTTGTCAAAAACTGATTTCACTTGCATATCTTATTGCGTTTTTGATCTTGTGGGTTTTTTCGGCTCCACACCTTGGGAGGTATCTCACATATATATTCATGGTATTTTTGTTAGATTCTACACGTCGTTATCTTTCCAACAAAATTGCTTTCATCTCATTTGGAGTTCGGATGCAAAAGTAGTGGAAGTTTTTGTTCTGGAGCTTTTTGCCTGAGCGGTAGTTCCGGTGGACCACCGGTAGTACCGCTAGGGCATTTTGCTACCGGTAGTAACGGTGTTAATTCCGGCCCAAATTCTGGTAACCCCGGTTTCAGTTCAGTACCTTCTCTGTATTGGTGAGCTCTATTTGTTGGATTTTTTATCGGAATCTTGGGCGGTAGTACCGGCCCAGGCGGTAGTACCAGTGACCAACCGATATTACCGGTCGTACTTGTTTTTGTGTTCGTTCGCTTTGCTGTTTTTGGACCGTTGGCTGGGTGCCACCGGTAGTACCGGCCACCCACCGGTACTACCCGTCGTGCACATGTCTATGAGTAATGGGAAGATTGGGGAGCCCTTTAAAAGGAGCTCCCCTTTCCCCTTCGGGTCTAACTTGTTATTCTTTGTTTTTGGCTCTCTCTCTCCTCCATTGTTGACCTTGATGTGCTTGCCCTCTCTCTTTCCCGCTCCTATGATTCTTGCATCTTTTTGAGGTATTTGAGAGAGGAGATCTAGATCTACAACCCCACCAAACCAAATCCCTTTGTGAAGGAATCCTTGGGATCTAGATCTTGGAGAGTTTTGTGTTCTCCTCTTGTGTTCTTCCTCTCTTATTCCCCCAATAGCCTTTGTAGCTTTGCTGGAATTTGAGAGAGAAGGACTTGCCTCTTGCATTTGGTGCATAGGTTTGAGTTCTCCTCGGAGATTCAGAGAGTTCAAGCCCTTGGGACTTTTTCTCTTGGGTTCATGGAACCCTAGACGGTTGTGTGGAGTGGTGGTGTGTTCTTGGGTGCTACAATTGAGTTCTGGAGATTCCCCAAGCTTGTTGGCCTATTATGGCATTATGGGGCCTTTGTGGAGTTTCTTGGGAGCCCTCCGATTGAGTTGTGAAGATTGTCCCAAGCTTTGTACGGGTTCGGTGACCGCCCTCAAGTGTCCCATAGTGGAACGTGAGTAGGCCTTTGTGGCAAGATCACAAGAGAATAGGGTGAGCCTTTTGTGGCGTCGGTGAGTTGCGTGCCTTTGCATCTTGGGGTGGGGCCTTGTGTGGCGTTGGGTGAGCATCGAGCCACCACACCTCGAGGTGAGCCACTTGTGGCGTTCGAAGTACAATGCGCCCCTCTACCTCTCCAACAGAGACTTAGATTTTTTGGAAGTGAACTTCGGAAAACAAATCATCATCTCTGTGTCCATCGATTATCTCTCAATCAAGCCCTTTACTTATGCAATTTACATTGTGATAGCCATTGTGCTTGAAGTATTTTATCTTGCTATCACCTTGTTGCTTGTCTTGCTTAGCATATGTTGTTGGTGCACTTAGTTGAACCTAGTGGATATAGGTTTGGCTTGATAAATTAACGTTAAGTTTTATTCCGCATTTATTAGAGCCTAAACAGTAATAATTTTAAAACGCCTATTCACCCCCCTCTAGGCGACGTCTGTTTCCCTTTTTCTCGCTGTCCGTCATCCTTGCCGTTACGTGCTGGCAAGTGGGGCCGTGTTCAGTCGGGTCTCATAGTGGACCCTTACTGTTACGTGTTAATAAGTGGGGCCGCGTTCTGCCAGGTACCGTAGTGGGCCCTTGCCATTACATGCTGACAAGTGGTGTCGTGTTTAGTCAGTTCCCGTATTGGACACCTCTCTCCACTTATCTAGATCAGCAACGGACACACAACTTATCTACGTGAGCACTAGACCCACCGCTTACCTAGGTTGGCATTGCAAGCTGAAACCCCTAGCCAGCCCCACGCCCACACCCGTGTTGTTGCCTCCCCTTTCTTCTTGTTCTCTAGCGACGATGGCCCTTCTCTGGCGACGGTGTCCCTTTGTATAGCTTCACTTTGGCCTCCCGTTCATCCTAGCCGCAGTATGGTGTCGTCCCATTGACCTGTATGAAGGATGACAATGGCAACCGTGCGCAGGGAAGGTTAGATCTCGCACCAAAATGTTTCGATTAGACAGGGGCGCTTGCTGTGGACAATCAATTGGTGCAACTCGGGAGCTCAATTGGGCATGCGCTTGCTATGGAGAATACAGGCGGCGAGCCGTTACGATGATTTAATTGGTTTACCGAGTTAATGTCTTGGCTGCAATCAAAAATTTCCCGGGATCGGCGCGGAAAACAAAAATTTCCCTACGAAGGATCCCCAGAAACTTAGCCTAGGATCTATCTATGTAGTAATGCGTTAATGGCCAATGCGTAGAGAATACATACCCTTGTAGACCGTACGCGGTTAATGTTCCGCGGGGAACGTGGTTGATGTAGTCGTACTCGAAGCCGACCTCAAGGTCGTGAAGCTCCTCACAGGTCACCCCTTGCTCCTTCTTGATCTTCATCATCTTCATCGTGCAACAGCTTCGGCTTACGACATTTAAGCGTCCCAAGTGTTGCGCCTCGTGTCTTCATACACATCCGGTGCATGATGAGACCTCCGTCTCCCCGATCCCGCCGGGAGTGCGGAAGTTGATATCCGGCTAGGAATCCCTGCAGCGCAACGACGTACTGCAGGTGTGCCTCGATCGCACAGCCCAGAATAGGAGCCATGGTCACGAGGTTTAGAGAGGGAGAGAGAAGGAGAAAGTTAACCAAAGGACTTCTCCAATTGTTGGTGTTTTAGTCCTCCCATGGGCACCTCCTTATATAGGCTAAGGGAGGTGTAGCCTCCCCCTTAGGTGCCCCATGTGGGACTAAATAGATAAAGAAAACAGGAAAAAGGGGAACTCCAGCCGGCTGGGCCATAGGAGCCCGGACAGCAGCCCACAGCACCACGCAGCAGCTAGGGGCCAGCCGGGTGGGCCGGTGGCGCCCTAGCGGCCCAAGGCGGAGTGGGGGCGGCAGGGAGGGAGAGGCAGCCCGGGGTGGGCCGGCCTGGCGTGCTTCAGCCCAGGCAGCGCCCGTTGCCCAGGTCCTCACCCGGGTGGGCCTGGCGACCGCGGCCCGCAAGGCGGATCCCGAGTGGCGGCCTGCGCCCGATCCTGCCCCGCCCGGGTGGGCCGGCTAGCGCGGCGGCCCAGCTCGCGTCTTGGCGTGGCCCGGCTGCGTGCCGCCCTGTGCGGCGGCATTTATCTACCGCCCACGGGGCTGGCTATTTTTCTTTTTCCAATTATTTTTCTACAACTTTTATTCTAGACCTTTTCCCTGCAGGATTTGGCCTAATATAAAAGTTGACTTTATAAATCTTAATCTAAATATTATTTATAATATATTAATTCACAATTAACATATAATAAATATATATTTAAATTCCCATTTATCCGAAAACACTTTTCGGAGCTTTTCCTTTATTCTTTCTCCGAACAACTTCGGATCTCTTTGCGGAACTATTCCGGTGTTCTCTCTTTCTCTACTGTGATTCCGTCTTACGAATGATCGCTCTCATCGTACCCTTAAGTGTATCCTCTCACGGCTCGGGAATGCTCTAGACATGATCTATATCAATGATCAACAGAGGGACCAGGGATATCCATGTGACCCCCATGCATTCCTGATGACAATGTCATTTGAACCATCTAAATGTAGCATCCTCTTACTTTTTTTTCTCGATACAACTTGTCCGAGATCCAATCAATGGTATCCCATACCTTGTTCAATCTCGTTCCCAACAAGTTATGTTTTCTTGTTACCGTGATATTACATCCCCATGACCTAGTCACATGTTGCAACATTTATAGATGTAATCTCACCAAGTCGGCCGTATGTATCTTTACCCGTCATGTGGGTGAACAAATCCCGGTCTTGCAGTCACATGTCATCTACTGTTCCTTTGGAATACCCAACATACACCTTTATGGACACCGTATTACCAGATGACGGTTGATGCAGTCTAAGAAGCCTAGGGAAACAGTGAGTAATATAAGCTCACGGTCTAAGAAGAAGGAGTCTAGGTATAGTTGTTGCAACAATGAACTAGATGACTTGATCGTGTTGCAATCCTTTGAGGAATGTCCAATCACATCATTCTCCAATGATATGATCTCGTTGTCAGTCGGCATAAATGCCCATGATCTTGAAACCCAGATCATCTTCGTGACCAACGAACTAGTATGAATAGAGGCTACTAGGGACTTAGTTGTTTCATACCACACCTGTACCAATGTGTCTACTTGGCACAGTTATAGCACAATATAAAACTATTATAAACTAATTGAGATATGATAATAAAAACCTATTTCTTATTTGCCTCTAGGGCATATCTCCTTCAGTCTCCCACTTACACTAGAGTACAAATAAACTAGCTTGCATTTTACTCATATAAACCAAATACCATATGCGTTTACAGATCATGCATGCTCATGGGAAACGTCATGTCCATGTTCTGTTTATCAGATCATTATGTCTTTTGCAAATCGTTAAATGTCTTCCTAATTTTGACATTCACACCATTATCTTACAATGAGTTGAAGTATTTGTTTGGCAACAAAGTGAGACTTTTGTTTCTAGTGTTTATGATGACGGTCGTTATTCACTGTTGTCATCTAACTTCGAAACACACTTTGCTATCGTTTGTTTATATACTATAGTCATGGCAGCAGAACGAGGCCTGATTCCAGGAGCTTACAGTGACTTTAGATCAACCTCGAGGGCTTTCTCATGGGCACTGGGCCCTGGGACACATCATTCTACGTTAAAAGCAAATTAGCCCCACGATAACATTATACATCACATTAGATGTAGCCTTTATACTTCTGTATCTATGTAGATCCTCGTGCATGAAATGCATCTATGCCACTTACATTGCTTCTTGCTACTTAAGTACAAACTCAATTTTGGTTCAGTGATCAACTCAAGAATCACTGAAGGACATGTTCTTACAGTTAAGAGCCAGTCCTTCCAACCAAAACCTTGGGTCACATTATGTCGAGTATACAACATGGTTATATGGAAGAACCTATGACTGAGGCATAGGAGATGCATCTATTTCTTTCAACCATAGTTGCAATACTAACTCAATGCTTCATATAGTAAGAACTACTTTCTCACCTTGTTCTATTCTGAACTTCTTCAGAATCTTGCTTAGGACATTATGAACATCTTTTAGAATCAAGTCCAGGAAGCATTCGACATTCAGTGTATTATTAAACTCACCAATCTATCCTGATAGATCTCTTTGCTTAATAACTTCAAATTCATCCTTTTTTATCTAACTTAAATATTGTTAACACCAATCATATCAGTCACATATGCCGTCCACATATCCCAGAATGATTTCACGCTCCCACTCAAATATGACATTCATGTTTGAGATCCAGGGATTTCACTTAGCTCCCACTCAGAACTAGATTCTCTCAATAATCTTGGACATTCCAAAATTCTTTGATCATTATCAATTTGAGAATTCCAATTACGAGACTTCAATATCCATATATTTCTAGTGTAAATCCAAAATACTTTAAGCATCACTACTGTTGTAGTCAATTCCTTGAATTTGTCCAAACTTGTGACAAATCGAGCTTTTTGTCATTCATTAAGTTTCATTTCCTTCTTATGACTTTGTAGTCATTCAGAAGTATCAAGTAAACTTCTTTACTTTAATAAGGTCAAGTAACATGTTACTTTGCAATCTTAAATGTAACTTAATATAGGATTTTATGACTCATAGTCATTTCTCGCACTCAGGTCCATCACGCTTCTTTGTAATTCGTAGGTATGTCTTGTTCAAAACATGACAAGTGAACCAATAATATAATTCCACAAACTTGTAGAATATATAGTTGAATCCCACTTTCTTTAGTAAAAGTATTCACTGAAACTTTATGATCATTATCATTGGTTTCTCCTCTATTTGTAGAGTTTGGATTCACGAAACAAATTCTGCTGCGCCACTCAACAATTCGGAGGTAAGGTCAAATACCTTGTTTTGATCTTTTACTTTCTTCCACCTGTATCTTCATCAAGACACATCAACTTTGGACAACTACGGGTTTGCCCCTTTGTGGAAGATGCATTCATAGCTTCCTAAGAATGCTCTACAAAGACTTGTTTATTCGCCACGATTTCGACTTATCGAAATCTCCAGAAACTCGAATGTGCCATAATACTTATGGTGTTGTTTCCACGAATCTTTAGATGTTCCTTTGTATTTCAAATGAGTGTTTTCTTATTTTGATCTTTAACTCTAAACGATAACTATAACCCCTATAAGAGATAATATGTATCTAATACAAAATGATTATGATATTTAGATATTTCAACATAGTTGGAATTCGTCCAATTATCATAATTTGTGAAACATCTTTCACAAGTTCATTTTATGCTAAACTTAACTTGAATACTTTAGTCATGTCGATCAAATCGAAGAGACTTGTTAATTCAGTTAATTCAATATCCCATTAGTTATGAACTCATTTGAACAATTCAAATTATTTCAAACTTCATGTTTCATTAAGTAAATACATTTATTCACTTAAGTCCACAATCAATGATTTCCACTACTTGTTGAAAATGTGATACATCACTATGTATAAGATTCAACATTTCTTCGCATACCACCGTTTTACCAGAATGCGGAGTTTTAGTCATTCTGCCCAAGAGGCATGGTTTTGCAAAGTCTCTAGATTACGCATCTAGGACCCCGATCTTTCATAAAGAACCTCCAATAACCAAAATGACTTAAACTGTAGTGTCTTTTCATTATTAAGCTTTGGATATATTTTAGCATTCTAATCCTTTATAAATGTTTAAACTATTATCATTAACATAGTGATGAGAATAACTTATTTGTAATCGTAATGTGACCATAAGGTATTATTCATAAGAATAGTACAAACTGGTTTGTAACTTGTTCATATGAATAATCGTCTTGCCAACAGCAAGACACACAACCTAGGATTACAAATCTATATTCAAGTCCACTAATCCAAATGATAATCATTGAGGAAAGAGGTGATGTTGGCCATCAACTGTTTTGCTTGCCGTCATCAAGTCATGTTGCCTCAAAACCAGCAATTCTCAAGCAGATCCTCCTGTTTTCACAAAACAGGACAAGTATCAAATACTTTGCAATCTGCAAAGAGTTTTGCAAGAACCACCTTTATAATTTTGTATATCTAACATATACCTTTTTCATCCGTGACCTCCATTTGCGATCAAGCCCTTCTAAGAGTTCTTAACTCTAATGCAAGATCGCTAAGTGTTTCTCCAAACATTCCAGAGTCATCGAAATATCTCCTAATGGTTATTGTATCAAGAAGAGAAGATCACCTTTTACGAGGATATCCCTCAGGCGTGGGTATTAATCTATGAAGTTGGACCCTTTTGCTAAGTTCCATATTAAGCAATATATTCCCATGGTCGCAAAGGACCTCAATGGGATAGGTTAAGGTCTACTAAGATATTTTCAAATAGACATCTAGACTAAGTTTATAATAAGAGATCAATTTATAATTGATCTCCACTAAAACGGTCATCCCCTGGACGATATTAGTGATCGCATGATCCCTATCCTCTGCACCTCCCCCGATCGTCATGGCCATCAGTGCATTATCAAAGGTAGACATTCAATAATGCCAATCACATCATCCATGTGACTCATGCTCGATCTTTCGATCTCTTGTGTTTCGAGGCCACGCTTCTCTAGCGTGCTAGGCTCGCCAAATCTAACTTGTGTGTATTCGTTGTGCAACATGGCTTACACCCACTGTATGCGAACGTAGATATGTATGACCCCCAGGCATGTAACCCTGGATCGCCTCATACCGAAGAACTTGGTGGTGCACACACTAGGGGAACACGGAACATTGGAATTATATAGGGATTATCTTATTTGCTACCGTTGAGTATCTAAATAGTAACACACAATAAGATGTAAAAGCTGGTATCAACATCATATGTATAATGTGATATGATATGGTCTTTCTTGCGCCTTGATCTCCATCGAGCGCTCCGGCATGATCTCCATCGTGCCCTTGGTTTGACGCCAAGTCCACGACGCCACCACCAGGTCGTTAATCGGAACGATGACTATTGCTACACTACTTAGCAACAGAAAAGTAAACTACCTTACCTTTGTAACAACTGATGCCATATCATAATCATATGCCCCCTACAAAATAAAGTTAGACGCCTCTACTTTATCTATTGCAAGTTTTACGTGGTTGTTAGGGCTTTCGCACTAGAACCGTTTCTAAACTACGAACTTTCCAACCACAACATGGATCCGACAGTTGTCTCTATTACACCCCTTTTGGGGCCCTCCATTGTAAATGCTATATCAACTATCGAATGAGAGACAGACACCCGCTAGCCACTTACACGGTACAAGCCGTATATTGAGCGTAGAACCAGTCTCGCGTACGAATACACGTAAGGTCGGTCCGGGCCGCTTCATCAAACAATACCACGATATAAACAAGTACATGTTAGAGGGTAACAACTAAGGGATCAATGCTCGCACAATACTTGTGCGTACTGGCCGTACAACACTCCTAAGCATAGATCAGCTTTGATACCACTGTTGGGGATCGGCGCAGAAAACAAAAAATTTCCTACGATGGAACCCCGAAACTTGCCTAGGATCTATCTATGTAGTAATGCGGTAACGGCCGGAGCATAGAGAATACATACCCTTGTAGACCGTACACGGTTAACGTTCCGCGGGGAACGTGGTTGATGTAGTCATACTCGAAGCTGACCTCAAGGTCGCGAAGCTCCTCGCAGGTCACCCCTTGCTCCTTCTTGATCTTCATCATCTTCATCGTGCAACAGCTCCGGCTTACGACATTTAAGCGCCCCAAGTGTTGCGCCTCGTGTCTTCGTACACATCCGGTGCACGATGAAACCTCCGCTTCCCGATCACACTGAGAGTGTGGAAGTTGATATCTGGCTAGGAATCCTTGCAGCGCAACGGCGTACTGCAGGTGTGCCTCGATCGCACAGCCTAGACTAGGGGCCATGGTCACGAGGTTTAGAGAGGGAGAGAGAAGGAGAAAGTCAACCAAAGGACTTCTCCAATTGTTGGTGTTTTAGTCCTCCCATGGGCACCTCCTTATATAGGCTAAGGGAGGTGTACCCTCCCCCTTAGGTACCCCATGTGGGACTAAATAGATAAAGAAAACAGGAAAAAGGGGAACTCCAGCCGGCTGGGCCACAGGGGCCTAGCACAGCAGCCCACACCACTAGACAGTAGCTATGGGCCAGCCGGGTGGGCCGGCGGCGCCCCAGCGGCCCAAGGCGGAGTGGGGGCGGCAGGTAGGGAGAGGCGGCCCGGGGTGGGCCGGCCTGGCGCACGGCAGCCAAAGCGGCGCCCGCTGCCCAGGTCCTTACCCGGGTGGGCCTGGCGACCGCGGCCCACGAGGCGGAGCCCAAGTGGCGGCCTGCGCCCGATCCTGCCCCGCCCGGGTGGGCCGGCTGGCGCGGCGGCCCAGCTCGCGTCTTGGCGTGGACCGGCTGCGTGCCGCCCTGTCCGGCGGCATTTATCTGCCGCCCACGGGGCTGGCTATTTTTCTTTTTCCAATTCTTTTTTGCAGCTTTTATTCTAGACATTTTCCCTCTGGGATTTGGCCTAATATAAAAGTTGACTTTATAAATATTAATCTAAATATTATTTATAATATATTAATTCACAATTAACATATAATAAATATATATTTAAATTCCCATTTATCCAAAAACACTTTTTGGAGCTTTTCCTTTATTCTTTCTCCGAACAACTTCGGATCTCTTCGCGGAACTATTCCGGTGTTCTCTCTTTCTTTACTGTGATTCCGTCTTACGAATGATCGCTCTCATCGTACCCTTAAGTGTATCCTCTCACGACTCGGGAATGCTCTAGACATGATCTGTATCAATGATCAACACAGGGACCAGGGATATCCATGTGACCCCTATGCATTCCTGATGACAATGTCGTTTGAACCGTCTAATGTAGCATCCTCTTCCTTTTGTTTCTCGATACAACTTGTCCGAGATCCGATCTATGGTATCTCATACCTTGTTCAATCTCGTTTCCAATAAGTTATGTTTTCTTGTTACCGTGATATTATATCCCCGTGACCTAGTCACATGTTGCAACATTTATAGATGTAATCTCACCAAGTCGGTCATATGTATCTTTACCCGTCATGTGGGTGAACAAATCCCGGTCTTGCAGTCACATGTCATCTGCTGTTCCTTTGGAATACCCAACATACACCTTTATGGCCACCGTATTACCAGATGACGGTTGATGCAGTCTAAGCGGCCTAGGGAAACAGTGAGTAATATGAGCTCACAGTCTAAGGAGAAGGAGTCTAGGTATATTTGTTGCAACAATGAACTAGATGACTTGATCGTGTTGCAATCCTTCGAGGAATGTCCAATCACATTATTCTCCAATGATATGATCTCGTTGTCAGTCGGCATAAATGCCCATGATCTTCATCTTCGTGACCAACGAACTAGTATGAATAGAGGCTACTAGGGACTTAGTTGTTTCATACCACACCTGTACCGATGTTTCTACTTGGCACAGTTATAGCACAATATGAAACTATTATAAACTAATTGAGATATGATAATAAAAACCTATTTCTTATTAGCCTCTAGGGCATATCTCCTTCAGCCCTTTGTATAGCTTCACTTTGGCCTCCCGTTCATCCTAGCCGCAGTATGGTGTCGTCCCATTGACCTGTATGAAGGATGACAATGGCAACCGTGCGCAGGGAAGGTTACATCTCACACCAAAATGTTCCGATTAGACAGGGGAGCTTGCTGTGGACAATCAATTGGTGCAACTCGGGAGCTCAATTGGGCATGCGCTTGCTATGGAGAATGCGGGCGGCGAGCCGTTACGATGATTTAATTGGTTTATCGAGTTAATGTCTTAGTTGCAATCAAGTGAATCTATGAGGTGAAAGTCAAACTTTGAGATCTACCGAGATGGATGTATAAGAAATAAGACAATGACACAACAGTTGAACACTTTCAAATTAAAAAAATTATACAACTCTTAATGTAAAAAAGTGTTTAGAATTGACACAACTCTTGAACACTTTCAGATTACAATTTGGACATGATAATGTTGTTTTAGGAAAATCTTGAGAGTTTACCATTTTTAGAGCGTGAAAAGTGATCCCTAAACTAAAATCTTTATGCCTCATGCATATACGAAAATTATACAGCTTTGAACACTTTGATATCGCACTTAGGACATGATAATGTTGTGCTAAGAAAATCTTGAGAGTTTATCAGTGAAATATTATGCATAAAATTGGATATATAAAAATTATACACCTTTGAACACTGCGAAATCACACTTAATACGTGATAATGATGTGCTAATTTTTTTTGAGAGATTATCATTTTCATATAGTGAAATGTAATGCATAAATTTGCATATACGAAAATTATACACCTTTGAACTCTTTGAAATCGCACTTATTACATGATAATATTGGGCTAATAAAATCCTGATCATTTATCATTTTCATGGAGTGAAATATAATGCATAAACTTGCGTATACTAAAATTATAAACCTTTGAACACTGTGAAATCACACTTAATATAACAAAATTTTGAGAGATTATTATTTTCTCCCCATTTTTATAGAGTGGAATGTAATGTATAAACTTGCATATACCAAAATTATACACGGCACTATTAGTACTGGAGGACAAAACTAAGTACAACCAAACTGTCAGTGTTATACTTGAGGGTATAACTGAGCACAACTAAGTCGTCAGGGTTAAACATGAAGGAAAAAACGTGACGCACGGTACGCGTGTCGCGATGCACGGGGCGGTAGCGGACACGTGTGGCCATACACGGTACAGTAGCATACGCGGTTACGCGGTGCACGGTGATGCAACAAAACGTCCCTTCCCTTCACCTTTATAGAGGCCTCCTCACTCTCACTCATCACTCACTCACTCACTCATGCAACCGTCTCCACTGTCCAATCATCTTCTGCAAACCCCTAAGAAAATCCCAACCACGTCGGCGATGGAGAAGAACGGCATGGTGGCCATTGTCTCCTCCAAGGCCGCCGGCGAGGAAGCCTCCATGCCTGTACAGGCCCCCGTCGAGGCAACGAAGGAAGCCGTCGTCAATGTCCAGACCCTCGTCCCCACTTCCGCCGTAGCCACCGGCGAGAAGGTCCCTACCGGTCTCAGGCAGATCCCGCTCGACTAGGACCACTACAAGGAGGTGGATTATATCAGGCTGGAGAACCCCTACGACACCAGCATCACCGACCCATGGTCGGAGGTAACTAGGGTTTTCTCCCCTTCCCTTGTTCTTCCCCTATTCTCATTGTTGGATGCTAGATCATATGTTATTAGGGTTCGACTGTTTGTATTTTCAATTATTGGATGCTATATATTTTAAAGTAGCTAATCATCTTGTGTTAGATCTATTATTTCAATAAATCCCCCTGTTCGTATTTCAATCCTATTTTATTTATCCTCCAAGTTGCAGTTAAGGGATTCCCTAGTTAGTACTAGCACCGATCTGTAGTTGGGATCAGTATTCGATTTGGTTTGAGATTTGGGGAGGATAGCAGCAATGGCTGCAGTGACGACGAGTCCAAGGACACCAAGACTCGTCAAGTGCTGAGGAGGCTGAAGTCTGGCCAGTACGACAACTTCTTCACCGGCGACGTCTACAGGTGCCCCTTCTATACCAGGAGGACCCTCTCCACCGACTTCAACTCCCTCGTGAAGCATGCCGAGGACGTGAAGACATGCGCCATGTCCGTGAACATCCACAGCTTCAGAGCCAAGCACCAGGCGCTCGGTTTTCACCTCCGCAAACTCCAGAAGGTGGCCATCGAGGAGGGTCGCATGCCTCCGATTAAGCCCAAGGCGCCAAAAGATAAAGGGACTGGGCATTAAGAAGTGGACGAAGCATCAGAGGGAGGAGGCGGGGGGGCACTGATCTTGTGCTGCTACTGCTGTAAAGCAGCTTCTTTTGTATTGTCTGTGTTGAACTTCTCCGCTGCTGCTGAGCAACCTAATTGTCGAACCTCGTTAAATATCGTACTATATATATCCTATATTAGCTGATTTATCTACATCTGTTCTATTTATTGAATATATTTATGGTGCTGGTTAGATTTACTACTCTAGATTTGCTACCAGATTGGAAAAAACAAGGGCCAAAAGGAACAATGAATAAAGAGAGAAGCTGTTCTACATTCGTTACCTTTTTGAGAAAAAAAACACAACTGTTAGCGAGAGAGGGGGAGGCGCTCTTAAAAAGACCAATAATAAAAATAATAAATAATAAAACTTTCAATTTAGGCGACAGGGCGCGCGTAACCACCAAACGCGTACCACATGGTCCCACACCACGTCGCCATAACGTGTTTCCAACAAACCGGCCCCACGTAGTCCCATATGGCACGGCCCCACACGTCAGCATGACGCGTTCCTGACCAACCAGCCCCACGTCGTCCCACACCGCGTGGCCCCACACGTCAGCCAACATTCAACCTGAAGGCAGTTGCGATTCGAGCTCTTTGATGAGTTTTCGAGAAAGAGATAGGCAAAAGTGAGTAAAAGTTAAACGGCTAGAAAAAAATGAGTACGACTAAGAAACCAGGGACACGAAAATATAAATTCCATTTTTTTTGCCTAGAACCAAATATACACAAGTTGAATTAACTTATGAGGTTATGATCAAATTTCACCATGCGATTATATACTCCCTCCGATCCATATTACTTGACTCGAATTTGTCTAGATTCGGATGTATCTAGACATGTTTTAGTACTAGATACAACCGAATCTAGATAAATCTACGTCAACTAATATGGGTCGGAGGGAGTATTTCTTAAGGTGAAACTGTTAGATTTGCGACAAGTAAATAACGAAGAACGAAAACAAAATCACAGCAAGGGGACACAGATTTAACGTGGAAAACCCTCTCCAACAAAGAGAGGGGAAAAACCACAGGCGCCAGCCAGCGAAACTTCACTATAACGGAGAGTGTTTACACAACGCCGGGGATTTCTCAGATGCAACTTATCCCAGCCGGCGGCTTACAAGAAGTATATATAGCGGTGGTAACCTAGGTCATCAACGATCCGCATCGGTCCAAGCCTCCGGCGACGGGCCTCGCTCCGCTCCGTCAGAAGTTGGCCTCTACTTTGTAGAATTTGGATCAACATATAACAGAAACTCTGGTGTCACACTTCTCAGAAATTATGTGTCAAATATCACTGGCTAAAAAAATCCCTTAAATTCGCCTAACAACCCTTTCTCGATCACCCCTCGTCAGTGCGTGCAATACGTCTATATTAGTAAAGCTCAGCATTAACTAAACTTGCCCCGCGTGTGTAATTAAGTCACATAACTTGCAACAGAAACACGTGGCCAATATAGAGTGTTATCAATTACTTCGGACATGTAGCCAATACAAAAACATGTCTCACAAGGAGAGAGTGATGGCATGGACATTACCTTTACCGCCGAGGAACTGGATGTGCTTGCGGACATGAAGTCGAATGTACCGCCTGATACTTATGGCCTGCTAGTTGTGTTCTTTAAATAATTCTGGAAAATTCATAAAGGGGTGGTGCTCCAGATACTGAATGATTTTGTGTTGCACGTATTGATGTTTCAAGACTAAACTACGAGATCCTTACATTAACCCAAAAGTTGTAGGGGCAGATAAGATATCCCAGTTTAAGCTGATTGTGTTGATTAACCTTATTTTAAATTTTGTGTCTAAGGCCTTTGCTATGAGAATTACGCCTGTTGCACACCGTATTATAGATCGCAACGAGACGATGTTTATTAAGGATAGATGTATTTGTTAGGGTAATAGACCTTGTATTACCAGAGAGCCAAAGGCCAGAATATATAGTACATGTACAGGTGCAAATATACAGAAAGCCCCCTAACATATTGGAAAACTATAATATACAAATATACTCTAACATCCCCCCTCAAACTCATGGTGGATCCACAACACTTTGGAGAGTAAGAAATCATGCTGAGCGCGGGTTTGTGCCTTTGTAAAAAAATCTGCCAACTCCAAGTCTGAAGGCACATAATAAAGCGCAACATCCTGATCCTGCATCTAAGCACGTGTATAAAAAGCATCAACACCAATATGCTTGGTCAGCTCATGCTTGACCGGATCACGTGTAATACTGATAGCACCTATACTGTCTGACAAAAGTGGAGTGGGTGTCGTAACAGAGACCCCAAAATCTGCAAGCAACCACCGTAACCAGGTCACCTCAGCAGTCACCGCAGCCATAGCCCGTAACTCAGCCTCAACACTCGAACGGGAAACCGCTACCTGTTTCTTCGTCTTCCAAGCAACAAGCGAACCACCAAGAAACACACAGTAAGCAGAAAGTGAACGACGATCCGTAGGATCATTCGCCCACGTAGCATCCGAGTAGCACTAGAGCTGGAGAGAGCTAGACCGAGGGAAGAAAAGGCGACGAGTAATCGTGCCACGAAGATAACGAAGGACAGGAAGGAGATGACTGTAGTGAACAGTGGTAGGAGCTGAGACAAACTGGCTCAGAATATAAACATGATAAGAGATATCAGGACGGGTAACAGCAAGATAAACAAGACCCCCAACAAGATGGCGATAACGAGTGGGATCGAGAAGAGGATCACCATCCGTAGGACGAAGCTTAACATGAAGCTCCATAGGAGTCTCAACGGTGCGCTCATCCGCAAGAGCAGCCCGAGCAAGAAGATCCTGAATATACTTTGCCTGAGAGATGGAAAACCCATCAGAAGTAGAGGAAACCTCAATCCCAAGAAAGTAGCGAAGAGGACCAAGATCAGTCATAAGAAACTGATCACGAAGACGAGCCTTGACAAAGGCAATATACTCAGGATCATCACCAGTAATGATCATATCATCAACATAGAGAAGGAGAAGAGTGCGTCCACGAGGAGAAGTGTGAACAAAAAGTGCTGGATCATGAAAACTAGGAGAGAAACCAGCAGCAGTCACCACAGAGGCAAAACGCTCAAACCAGGCACGAGGGGCCTGTTTCAGGCCATAAAGGGAACGTCGAAGACGACAAACTATCCCATCGGGAACAGAATACCCAGGAGGAGGCTGCATATAAACCTCCTCACTCAACTCACCATTAAGAAAAGCATTCCGAAGATCAAGCTAGGACACAGACCAGCATCGAACAAAAGCAACAGCAAGAAGAGTACGCACAATGGTCATATGGGCCACATGGGCAAAGGTCTCATCATAGTCACGACCGTGTTCCTGCTAAAAACCACGAGCCACAAGACGCGCTTTATAGCGCTCAAGAGATCCATCAGAGCGAGTCTTAATTTTATAGACCCACTTACACGTGATAGGACGAACACCAGAAGGGGGAGAGACAAGATCCCAGGTGTCAGTGCGCTCAAGCGCAGCGATCTCCTCAGCCATGGCAAGCTGCCAATCAGGATGATACGTGGCATCCTGATAAGAAGTCGGCTCAGAGACTACAGAGAGACCATACTGACTAGGGGAATAACGGTCTGGAGCACGACGTTGACGAACAGGCCGTGAGGAAGGAAGCTCATCCGCGGAAGATGACTCATCAGAAGAGGAGGAAGAAGGAATCGCGGAGGAAGGATCCGAAGCCGGAGAACTAGGGGAACTAGACGGAGGAGAGGATGGCGCCGAAGATAAAGGAGGCGCATCAGAAGGAGGAGGTGGAGGAGAAGGGACAGCGGAAGGTGTATCAGGAAAAAGAAGAAAAGAGAGATCATCCGTTGGGTAAGTACCAGAGGTGGGGCGAGGATAGAAGGGACGCGTCTCATCAAACGTGACATCACGAGAGATGCGCATACGACGGCCAACGGGGTCCCAACAGCGATAATCCTTATGCTCATCACTATAGCCAAGAAAAATACACTCAACAGACTGAGCGGTTAGTTTGGTGCGTTCATGAGGAGGGAGAAGGACATAGCAAACACAACCAAATAAACGAAGTGTGGAGTAGTCTGGACAGGAGCCAGAAAGACGCTTGAGAGGAATGCCACCCTGAAGAGCAGTTGAAGGCTGGATATTAATGAGGTAAGTCGACGTAGCGATAGCCTCAGCCTAGAAATGCGGCGGAAGAGAGGAGGCAATCATCATAGCGCGGGTAGTCTCAAGAATATGACGATGCTTACGCTCGGTGACACCATTTTGAGCATGGGCGCCGGGACACGAGAACTGAGCAAGAGTGCCCTGCTCAGCAAGGATGCCACGCAGGTGCTGGAAGATATACTCTCCTGCAGAATCAGCACGAAACACACGAATAGGCGTGGAATACTGAGTACGAACCATGGCCACAAAGCGCTGATAAATAACAAGCACCTCACTGCGAGAGCGCATAAAAAATAACCAGGTGTACCGTGAAAAATCATCAATAAACAAAATATAGTATCGGTGGCCCCCTTTTGAAGCAAAGGGAGCTGGACCCCACACATCTGAATGAACTAAATCAAAAGGTCGCTGAGATACAGACACACTAGTAGGATAAGGAAGCTGAATCTGTTTACCTAACCTACAACCCTGACACGAATGTAACGACGACACATCTCCTGAGACAAGCCCCAGAAGATCACGACGAACTAATGATGATAAACGGGAGCCACAAAGATGACCCAGCCGATGATGCCACTGCTGAAACGAGCCAGTGACAGAAGCAGCAACCACAGAAGAAGTGGCAGAAGAAGTGTCAGTGGAAGGAACGCGAAGCCAATCTAACTCCCATAGCCCCGGAGACTCAATGATGCGCGGGCCAGCTCCAACCAGAGCCTGTGTACGACGGTCCTGAACAGCACAAGAATCAGCGTCAAGAATGACATGACAACCAGAATCAGTAAGCTGACTAGCAGAGAAAAGGTTCATCTTAAGACTGGGAACATAAGAAACATCAGGAACAGAGAAGGAGGAAGTAGAGAGGGTGCCTCAACTAGAAACAGGAAGAGAGGTACCATCAGCCATAATAACACGGACAGGAAAAATAAGAGAGCGAAGAGCAGAAAGAATAGAAGACGCAGAAGTCATATGAAGAAAAGCTCCAGAATCCAGATACCACGGGGATGACGTACCTGACTATGTAGAAGGTGATGGTCGCGCGGTGCTAGAAGAACTAGGCACAGGACCAGCAGTACCCGACGAGGAAGAGCCTGTAGCAGCGAGCAGACTACGAAGACCACGAATAATATCCTGATCAGACAGAGCACCAGCAGGAGGTCCAGAAGCAACAACAGAAGATCCTGAAGAACCATACTGTCGGCGAGCAAGATACTGCTGACGTAAGCGAGGATCCCTCGTCCAGCAACCAGAGATATCATGGCCAGGCTTGCCATAGTGGGCGCAGGGAGGACGAGAACCACGAGGCTGCTGAGACTGACTCTGACCCTGGGCCGGTGGAGCAGAGAGTAGCGGCGGTGCTAGAGACCGCGACGAAGCCGGTGGCACTAGGGGACCACGAGCAGCAAGAACAGAAGGAACCTCAAGAAGACCAGCACCACGAAGACGAGTCTCCTCAGCACGAAGCTCAGCCAATACCTCAGAGAGCGGAACACGACCACGGGCAAGCAGCTGGGCACGACGCGGCTCAAACTCCTTGCGGAGCCGCGACAAGAACTCAAAGACGCGTTGAAACTCCAGATCCGCGCGCACAATCAGACAGCAGGGACAGGTGTTACACACTGATGTACGAAGTCCGCGCATATGGACGCGCATGAAGGCAACGAAATCAGGATAATTCGCGCCATCAAAAAGCACGGGGCAACGAGGAATGGCAACATAGCCCGACGAGGAAGACATAGCTCTTTTTTTTCGAACTAGATCCGAACTAGAACCGGATCAGAACACTGGGTCGGCGGCGGCGGCCGGGGTTGGACGGCAGCGACGGCGGCGGCGGGCGAGGGAGAGGAGGTGGCGGCGGCGGGGGCGGCCGGCGACGGCGGGATGGCGGCGGCGGCGAGAGAAAACAAAAAGCCTTACGGCTCTGATACCATGTTAGGGTAATAGATCTTGTATTACCAGAGGGCCAAAGGCCAGAATATATAGTACATGTACAGGTGCAAATATACAGGAAGCCCCCTAACACGTACAGGATAAAGCATACGATTGAGTGAACTAGGGGTTCCTTAGAATTGTACTGCTTAGGAAAGGGTTTTAACATGATGTGGTGAATAGGTTGACGCAGTTAGTCTCGAGAGGATAAACTATGATTAATATTAACGGTGAAGTTGGCCCATATTTTAGGAATGAGAGAGGGTGATACAGAGACCCCCTCTCTCCTATCCTCTTCGATATGGTAGGGAATGTATTGTGCTAGTCATATTCAATGTCTAGTGCCACACTTGATCCTTGGGGCAAGGGGGTTACGCACTTGCAATATGATGACGAGACTTTAATCATGATTCAACTTGATGAGCCAGGGATCGCAGGACTGAAATTCCTCCTGTTAGACTAAAAATAAATTTTAACAAGAGCGAGGTGGTGGTAATGGGGAGGGATCATCATGAGCAAGTGAGGATTGCTAACTTGCTTAATTGTAAGCTAAGCAATTTCCCCCTTTGTTACCTCGGTTTACCAGTTAGTGATAGAAAGATGACACTTACGGACTAGGACTTCCTTGTGGGGAAGTTAGGGCACATTCTAGACCCTAGGCAAGGAAAATCTATGTCCTCGGCCGCCAGATTAACCCTAACCAATGCTTGTCTCTTGTGGCATCCCGCTAAAACCAGTACTAGAAAATCGCTGTGATTTTGTGCATTGCATCATCATGACCGCATGCTCATGTCATCATGCCACATTGCATTTGAGCATCGTCATCATTTTGCATGGTTTGTTTAAAAACTATTATCGAAACGCCTAGCTTTGTTTTTCTAAATATTCTCGTCTTTATTCAAATTAAAATCTGGGCCTCCGGAATATTTTGGTTTGTCTAAATACGGTGTGCAAAAGCCTTGTTTTTAATAAATAAAATTATTTGTTTATTTTTAGGAGACAGCCCGCCAGGACCGAAAGCCCAGCCGGCCACCTCCAAATAAAATCCTATCCTAACCCAAAACCCTAATCCACCTACCCCTCCTCCCTCTTTTTCCCTCCCCAGCCGCCAACTCCCATCCTCCCGCCCAAATCCCAGGGCCACCAACCCCTGCCGCCACCTGGGCTGTCCTCCACCTCACTCCCTCCAATCCCGTCTCGCCACCTCATCCCCCTGGCCAATCCCCACACTCCACACACCCCACCAACTCCCGCTCACGCGCGCAGCACCCCGCCGCCCCTGCACGCGTCCCACCTCCACCTGGTCCCCACCTGGACGCGCTCCCCCCGCGCGGTCAACCACCCCTCTCCCCCCGGCCCCAACACTCCTCCCGCCCGGCCCCTTCCACCGGTGCGCCTCTCTCCCCTCGCATTCGACCCCGCCGCCCGCCGGGCCTCGTCTATGCAGAGGACGCACGCCCCGCCGCCGCATCCTCCCTGGCCCAGCCGCATCTCCGTCGCCGCCCTCTCGGCCTCTTCCCCGGCCATGGCATCCGCCTTCCCCACCTCTGCGCCTGCGCCCTCCTCGTCGCCCTGCAAGCCGTCGTCCCCGCGCCGCCTCGTCGTCAACCCCTCCGCCGCTCGCCGGGGCCCGCGCTTCCTCCACCTCTGCACGGACTCCGCGCCGGCCTGGCCGTTAACTTCACTGCGTCGCCGGCCTCCCTCGACCTCGCCGAGCTCCGCCGCCCGTCCGCAAGCCCCGGCCGTGTCCGCCACCTGCGCCCACGACCTCGGCCCCGCTCGTAGCCGGTGCGTCCGTGAACCGCCGTCGGCCGGGCCGTTCCTGCCGCCGCGCCACTCACGCTCTCTCGCTGCCAAGCCCTACCCTGAGCGTCGTCGGCCCCTCTCACATCAAGCCTCGGCCTCCTCGCCACCGTCGTCGAGCGCCGGTCATCCATGCGCTCCACCGCGGTCGCGAGCTCCTTCCCGAGGCAGAGCCCCGTCGCGAGTTCCTCGTCGCCCCTCGCAAGATCAGCCACCATCGACCGGTCCTCTTCAAAGAGCCTGCCCGACCTCTGTTCTGCGACCGCCGCCTTCAGTCGTGGTTGCCCCTAAAATAATGCACCTGGCAGGTTGTTTTCTGTCTCTGCCTTGCGGTCAACGCCCGGGCTCCCAGAAGGTGTTTGAGGAAATGTCTATGCAGGACTCGTTCACTCATAGCATTTTTATCCTTGTGTCTTGCACCCGTGTTTTGGTAGTGTGTTGTACCGATGATGGCGCAACAGTCGTGGTGTGGCATGGACAACGACCGTGTGAAGTTAGGTGGAGCCACCTAAAGAGTACCAGATCCTCGCCAAGATCTTCTCCCCGGAATCGCCATGACCTCCATCACGGATACCGAAGACCACCAAACTCTCCGACCCGGTATCCGAAGACACCGAGACGATCCGCAACCTCCCCACAAGGATATCGTGTCGCCACCGAGATCTTCTTCATGGAGACTGGAGACCCTGAACCCTGGAGTCCGGAGACCGAACCCGAACCCCTCGGTGAACCCCAAGATCGCCGATACCCTAATGTGTGACCCCTATCCGAGCCCCCTTATACTTATAAAATATGACATTCATCCGTTGCATATTAAATTGTTCGCACATGCATACATATTTTGTGGGTACGGGTTATTTTATTGATTCACCTAATAATTAAATATGGAGTGTTTATCCTTTTGCTGTAAGTGGAAGGATCTTAGGTTTTTTTTACCAGGAATTGCGCTCCCTATAAAAGTTTTAGTTTGGGTTTTTCCGCAACCAAAGAAAAAGAGAATGGAATAATTCTTCTTTTCTTCTTATTGCATAATCAAATTTATTGCATAATAAAATAAAGAAACCTTAGAATTCCGTTTGCATAAGGTACGCTACACCATACTGTCGAAATGCGGAATATCTTTATCTTATTCTAGACTCCATTTAAATTTGTGTAGCGAACCGATACCTTATTTTGCCTTGTTAAGACAACATTTAAATTGCGGGGGCTCTAAATAACTTGAACCGTTTAATTAAATATCGGGACCCCGGTTCCGCTTAATACTGCCTAATTGCAACGCATTTGCATCATATAATGATCATGCCGGATCTTCTGTCATGGTATTAAATATTGCATCCGGTGTTTCTTCTAGTGTTTGCTTCTTCGCGGATTAGGCCGATGAGTGGATGCGAGTACCGACAAGTTCTCCGGATATGATCCTTCGGCAGTGTTTCCTAGGCGAGCATTCTCCCCCTTTCTACCTATTTTGCATTTATAGTCTTTATTTCCTCCTATTGATCTATTGCTATCCGTGTCGCGATGCTTTAGTTTCCGAACACCAGTTATATCCCGTGCAGCCTCTATATTGCCTTGGACACCTCCTATTACCTGTGTTTGGTAGATAGCTGGCCTTGCGAGTCGTAGTTGCTTGCTCAGGTGCGATCTCGTGTTGTCAAGTACCACAGTTGTTGGAAGGTTGGCAGATGCTTAACGGTGGAGATGCTTAATGGTGGAGATGATCATGACTTTAAATACAACTATTAAAATGCTAGCTATAACTAATGCAGAGGCATCAGTGGGCAATAGATGTTATTTGGTTCTTCCACGCTCACTTGTGTCCCATTGGACCGCAAGTACTTGATACATGTTCCTTGATTTTTCGCACTATCCACATCCGGGAGGCCGTGGACCCCCCTGAGCCAGAGCTTGATTCATTTCTATTTCTTGGGGCCACAAAGTAGTTTGGGGCTTTATTACTATCATGTACTTATGTCATGCTTTACTGCTTTATTTAATATTGTGCGTGGAGCACCTGTACTGTTTAGGATCGCGGAGTGTTTTTGCGATATCGACAAGCCCAGTCACACTTTCGGGTTCCCAGTCGTTTACAGCCATTGACGCAAACCCTAGGTCCGTTCCGGAGCCGGCCAACTTCGTTGCGGGTAGCTTAGTGGGGTGGCCCCCTGAAATATTTTATGAATCCTGTGATCGCTTTGTCGTGAATGCCTCGTTGAGTTTTGAGTTGGTTTTTCTGAGGTTGATCGAGTGTGTGTTGCTATGTGTGCACCCCTGTAGGGTAAAACTTTCTGAAAGCCGTGTCCGCGGTTATGGACGACTTGGAGCATAGTATCTCGATCATAGACAAGCATAACTAAAGTAGTGCTATAAATTTGACTTAATATGTGACTAGTAATCAGATGCAACTATAACGAAATGGATATTAAAAATGCCAACAACTGGTAGATCTGGGTTGTTTCGTGACATGCTGTACCTGCCTAGTAAGTATTGCAACTCCAATGGAATGTGATAAAAGTGCCAACAATTGCTGGATTTTGGGATTCCTCAGGACAATTATATCTGACTAGTAAATGTCCCAACTACAATGGAATGGTGATTAAAACTGCCCACTACTTATGCAATCAGGATGGCCCACGCTATCTATATCTGACTAGTAAGTGCTTCAATTATAATGGAATGAATAAAACTGCCAACTGTGTGAGTTCCTTGGTCCGACTTCCTCGTTTGGTCTCGAGGGGGAAATACCAGGATGGGTTTGTTTGGTGTTAGCTTCAGGTTGGATCCGAATAGGTCTTTCTTACCCCTCTCTAATAGCCACCAGTGATACCGAGTCTCTATAGGTTGTTTAGTGCCGCTGCGCTGCCGCTTCAGCCCACCATACCTATGTAGGCGAGAGCCGCCGAATTCTAGCCTCGCCGTGTACTGGCCTCAGTACTGACGCTCCTCTTTTTCCTTTGCCCTTTGTCGGCACCCCTTTTGTTTTAGTAGGTTTGAGATCGACGTCGTTAGCAGGGTTACCCTTCCGGCTTGGCCTGGGCAGGGTTATGGACGCCATTGGTTATTCTTCAGGATTCTTAGCCCCATTTGAATCTTGTCCGTAGTCGGACGCCCTATCGATTTCAAGGTGATTTGGATCTTTGTATTGTATATCTGTATTCTTGACTCGTGGAGTCGTGTTGTATATATATTTGTTCTGTGGGTCCCATCAAGGACTGTTGTGTAATGGTATTACTTCGTTTTCCATCCGCACGAAAGTGCCTGGTGGGCGTCCTTGAATCGTTTCTATGCGGGTTTGGCGGAAAGGGCTAAAACTTGCATAGGGCCGATTCGAGGGTGTTACATCTCTCCAGCTTGTCGATGCATGCGATAATCCTTTATCACCTATATGATGGAACTCAAGAAACATTCGATAAGGGTAGGTGCCACTTCTTTTGGGAAGGAGTGGGTGAGAGGAGGAAATATTACTTAGTGTACTGGGCCACAATTTGATCACCTAAAGACCTGTGAGGTCTAGACATCATCAACAAAGATTATGAATAGAACCCTGCTTAGGAAATGGATTTGGAAACTCAATCCAAATGGGTAGGGTTTTGGGTTCACTTGCTTCGGGTAAAAAACACTAGGAAAAGAGGTTTCCTACATGCCCAACAGTCAACGGGTCATATTCTTGGAATAGCATTCAAAAGATTAGGATTTTGTTTCCAAATTTGAGGTACACAACGGCATGACCACGCATTTCTGGCTGGATTGGTGGATGGCTAGAGGCCATGTAAAAGATAGGTTCGCTGGTCTGTTCGCCATCTGCTCCAAACCCACAACCATAGTGGTGAGGTCAGGGATGGTAACAACTGGAACCTAAACTTTAGACGTAACATGGGGATTGTTGTATCCACGAGAAGAGGGGTGCCCATGATCCTTCTAAAGTGAGGGCCACATCATCATATGGGCCACAACAACCATGTTGCGTCCTGCATAGACGCTAGGGGGCGACAACTATGCTGCATCCTGGACCGCGGAAAAGGTACATAATCCATGATATATCCTTCCTGGGCCATAAAGAATATGCTCCCCGCACATGATGACAGTAGATGCCCGGAGCATCCAAGGAGGAAGCAGTCAACCAAGGGCCCCGACAACATCTTGGAGCGTAGCAAGTGGGCCCCGTTAGGACCCTCCAACAAGGATGAGCTAGTCTGATAAAGCCTAACCACCTAAGACCCGACAAGATATGTATTGGGCGACACGGGCTCCAGTTAGTGGTGCTACATGACCCACTCAGGAAGAGTCTTTCCATGGTTGATCGTGTACCCATGTTGGTGTCTCAGTGCCATTGTTTTTCCCCTTAGTGTATAAAAGGAGGACCGCGGCATCGTAGAGAAGGGGTTGGATAGTTGGAGGAACAGTACTAACTTTATAGTACATGCGTATAATTGTAGTTTGTTGTGCATTCACTTGAGACTGGTTATTAGCTCTTTGAACTTGATGCACTGAGTATATAGGGCGCCATTAATTTGGATGAAGTGAGTAGATCCGTTGAAGATAGGTTTCCACTGGATGCTTTCTCCTGGACGTTACAAGACTCCAGATGGCCTAAGAACTCTTGCTGATACCCGGACATATAGCTTAGAGTAATTACTATTACATCATCAGCGTAAACTGAAAACAAAATTCATGCGCTGCTTTCTCGAACCTATTTCACACTTTGGTGTCAAGAACCAATGTTAAAAACAATATCACAATTTGATCTCCGGAAAGAGAGAAGCAATATTGCATACAATTACAATTAATAATTGAAGTTGCCGCGTATCACTGTATACATCAATCTCTCATCCCAAGTGATCATACTACAAATCATCACTTGAGTTGTCCATGCTAATTAGGCCTATAGAACTAGGAAAAGGAGCAAAAATTCTAGTACGATGAGAGAGCTGAAACGAAAGCAGGGCATGCTCGATCGATCATCTTGATCGTCCTAGTATTGGGCCGCAACTTCGGCACCAGCAGCAACGCATCGTCGTGTTCCCGCGCCTTGTGCTT
Source organism: Avena eriantha (assembly GCA_910589775.1). Lineage (NCBI taxonomy): Eukaryota > Viridiplantae > Streptophyta > Magnoliopsida > Poales > Poaceae > Avena > Avena eriantha. The sequence goes on along the minus strand of OU342741.1, from coordinate 156,733,042 downwards.
CTTGGCTTCTTCATTTTTCTCGTGCTCCGCGAAGAACCGCTGCAGCGCGTCCACAGGGATCCCTTGGCCGGCCCTCCTCGCCTTCTTGCGGCAGTCACCGTCGCTCCCCGACTGATCCGTCGACGGTGGTGGCCTCTTGGAACTGGGCGGCCGTGCGACGTCAGCGGCCGGGGGTGGTGGAACAGGACGGGCCGCGCGGACGTCCCAGGCTGGCACTCGTGCAGTACGGCTGGGGATGCTGCTGACGGCGGGGTACCGGACGACGTAGGAGTCGGTGCCGACGGACGCGGAGACGACCTTGGCGCGGGCGTAGATCACCAGCTGCTTCTTCCCGGGGACTTGCGGGAACCTGCTGCGCACCTCGACGTCCTCCCCGCACGCGAACCGCCGGTGCGCGGCCTTCATGGTCATGGTGGGCGCCATAGACTTCTGGACCGTCGCCGGCAAGCGCGACAGCGCCGTGTTGGTCTTCTTGGCAGCCTGCATCGCGGCGACGGTACTGCTCTTCTCGGGGTGCAGCCGCACCTTCCTAGCGGCGACGGCGGCCTTGACGGAGCGCGGCGGCAGCGGCAGTAGCGATGCCCTAGCTTGGCGTTGCAGCTGGATCTCGCGCGTTTGGATTGCGAGTCGGATCGGGATCGGGGCAAGGAAATAATGAAAGCGAGTGTGCGCCTCCATGCGCCTACAAATCGGTCGAGCAATCGGCCGTCTCTGAGACAGCTCCGGATCGACTGGCGGTGGGCAAACTCGTTTTCACAATTCCGCGACCGACGCGATCTCTTTGGGCCTGCTTGCTTGTTCTCATGGGCCAAAGCGGACGTGCAGCTGGGTTTGCGCGTTCCGGAGAGGCTGGTCCCACATACCTCAGTAGACCAAAATCCGGTTATCTGGGCGTCGTCGAGTACCACAGAACCTCGTCAGCTACTGTGCCGCAGGGACCGATCAAGGCCAGCAGAGCCTTCTGGACTACCAGTTCCTGCCGAACCAAGACGCTGGATTTCCACGTGTTCAAACGTGCGCACCATGTCCTGCTATGAGGCGTCAGGCTACAGATAGCAAGGCAGGAAATTCTTCCGATTCAGAAAGTTTTTTTGACAAGTCCGATTCCGATAGTTGCTTGAGAAGGTTTACCCTAAGTGCAAGGACTAAAGATGGAGTCAATGAAAACACAACATGTATGGTTGTGTTATGTGTACTGAAGAGTAAAAATTTCATCTCGAAAAGACCACCCACAACTCGCATCCCCGAGCACAACAAGATTTTATTAGGCAATGGAGCAACACACATATACTCTCTTCATCCCAAAAGGAATGTCTCAATTTTGTTTGAATTTGAATTACTAAATAGTGTCTAGATACATTTAAGTTTAGATAAGCTTGAGACATCCTTTTTGGGACGGATGGAGTATAAATCGAGGCACAACACTGAACGGGATAATAGGAAGCACAAATTTGTTGACTGCACAACATAGGGTCACTAGATTTGATGAAGGGCTCAGGGTGATCTCATGTTGCGAGATGCATATGATAGGGCGGGGGTGAAGAGTATGCAAGATTATGTCACCTTGCCCGTACACTATGCATGCCACGACTCTCCTCCGAAAAGGAACGGGAGATCATCAAGTACATTTAATCCTACAAGTGGAATTGACAATCTTATTTTTTTCCTGGAACGGCAAACGAAGTCAAGATTTTTAAAAAACAAAAAAAAACTTGCAAGCCCCCCCAACTTACCCTCAATAATGGTCCGAGTACGTTCATCCAAGATGGGGATAAGGACGGGATCAAATGCTATTATAGGCGGACCAAGGTCCCTCCAGCCCGGGTGACTGCCTAGGCTTGACGCTGGCGCAACAACTACCATTACGTGATTTTGTACAATTTTTTTTCTGAAAAATGACATCTTAAATATGTTTGCCCAGACTTTAAAAAGTTTCTGGTCCGCCACTGACTAGAAACAGGACCTCAAAGAGAACTTTAAGAGGTTGAGCTCATTTGATAAGTACAAATAGCAAGTTCTTCTTGGTCATCTTGATTGGTATCCAGTGCACAAAGACCCAAACTTCTGGCGAGAGAATATTGCCAATTTCGAGGAAAAAGATTGAGAATATCTTGTGGAACTGCATGTAAAGCTGTCTCCTTCTATGTCATGAGGGGCTAAGGGTGTGTTTGGTTCTGCTTTCCAACCTGCTTCTACCGTGGAAAATTCAAACGCCAACCAAACAGGTTTTTCTTCATAGTAGATTCTCAGAAGCAAACTGATACCTGTAGTGTAATTTCCAAAGCAGGTCGACCCATGCTTCCACCGTGTTGAAAACCATCTCCTTATGGAAATTATTTACGCTACCACCGATTAGTCGTACCGATTCGATCTATTTTGCCTGTCCATGGCCTAATCTTCTATATAATCATCCCATTGATCGGGAAAAGAAGCCCATACCGTTAGGGTGTCCACACTCATGCTGCCAAACGGAGCGACCCCTGTGCCTCGTAAGTCGTCTACTCCCCAACTTGCAAGGTAAGATTGATGTCCACCGTCGGTATCTCTCAGCATCTCTTCCTGTCACCTATCCCTATCTCTAATATTCTCCTTTGCGTCTCGTTCCCATCAAATATCAATCCCTATTTCTTTTCCGTTGATACACTATGTGAAACTTTTTTTTAATATATATGCCCGTGGGCATATATTACTTGTATTTATAACTGGAGCAATACAATGATGGTACGAATGCAAGTAACACAAAACAAGAAGAAAACAAACGGTTGAACGGCTGCAAACCATCCTCGCCACAACTACTAAGTACCCAAATACTTCGCCGTTACCAGATAAGAATAAGATCACCAACTGCCGGTCCGCACTTTGGCACTGAAGAAACCCTAAGGCGTCAATGAGACGCAATAACCATCAGCCCCGTAAGACTGGATCTAGGCTACTGCTATGGAACAACAGCCGGAGAAGCCCTTCGAGCACCTTCAACACCGGATCCGGGGCCAACGGCACCCCACCTATCAAGCAGTTGGATCCTCCGGCATCCACCACAAACCAGCAGCAATCCACACCGCCGCACTCTAGGTCCACTAGGACCAGATCGGCGGCAAGATCAACACCACACAAAGCCAGAGCACACGCCCCACGAAGACAGAATCCCACAAGTTTCTCGATGTCGTAACCTTCGTCGAGATGGGGTTGAATCCGGGATACCATTATTCGATGTAGCGCATCCACTGCCATCTGAGTTGCGCCACCACGACACCAGAAAAACGCTAACATTAAGGATCATGGGTCCCCACCCCCTCCCGCCCGTGTGAGTGGAAGCGGGGGAGGCGAGGACGCGTCGATCACCGAAGGGGAGAAGGCGGCAGCTAGGGTATTATTGGAGGAGGCAGCAGCTGGCTTTTCAAGGTTTGATTCACTCCGGTTGGGAAACACTTGTCTGGCAGCCTTTTATGTGAAACTTTGACTGTACGCAAAAGGGTCTAATTTTAGATGGGTAGACCTTTTCCGTTATTTGGACCCGATCGCTCGTGGCCTCGTGGAAGGGATAAGATGAATCTTTGACCCGTGCATTGGGGTATAAAGAACTCCATACGCCAATAATTATGAGCCGATAGTTCCTTGTATGTGCATGGGAGTATAAAGAACTCCATACACCAGTAATTATGAGCCGATAGTTCCTTCTATATGCATATATGCATGTTGGTGAAGGTACTACTGTGCGTAGTTTGTTTGATAAGATCAGGGTTAGAATAATCATGTGGTAGGACGTCTGTGTACGCCGCTTGCCATATATTAATCCGAACAATGAAATCAAGAGCATTTGGGGTCCTCAAGAAGAAGTGGCGCATACTAAAAGCTATGCTAAGTTTCCCGATATATACACAAAAGCATATCATCATCGCTTGCCCGGCATTGCACCCTTCATCCATGACAGCAAGTTACGTGACAAAAAGTATGATAAATGTGACGCAAAAGAGGACTAACTTTTTTTTGGAAAAGAGTATATATTAATATCACGGGATACCAATTACACCCAGCCTCTGCAACAACGCATTCCCTAGCGGCCTTACGGATGCACACAGTCTAGAAGGAAGAAAGAAAAAATATAGAAAAGAAAAGTCCCGCTACAGAGAACTATTCCCTAAAGCAACGACACTGACACCACCAGAACAACACCAGTAGTCCTCCACTCCAATAAAAACGCCTTCAAGAAAAAACAGTGAATAAGCGTCGTCGTTGTTCGATCAAAGATCATAGGTTTTCACCCTGGAGAAAGTCCTCGCTCGCAAAACAATACCTTTAACAAGGCTATTGCCAGGCACAACCAGTTAAGGCCAGACCTTGGATTTTCACCCTGCAAGGTAAGACTAGAAACTCCTCCTGTGTTGTCTCCCCCCCCCCCCCCACAAACAGTCATTGCTACGAGTCATAGAACACGCAGCCAGTTCGCCGTCGCCACAAAGACTCAAATCACCATCGCTGCCCTCATATTTCCGCTTTCCTGACATTCTCCGCATCTGACTTCACCATGGCTCAGTGAATGGCACTTGATGGGAACAATCAGCAGAGCTTCACAACGCTCCCGCTAAACCAAACAGCCAGAAACAAGATACGCACGACCGAATACCTTCCGATCCAGCAATCTCCAGGCCTAATGCGCCCATGGGAGTTCGCTGGCGGAGCCTTCTGGAACTCGACACTCTAGCCAGATCAACGAGGGCGAGCATCAAGCAGATCTTCTTCTTCGTGCGGGACGAACCCTAGGACCACCTCCATTATTCGGGCCGAACCAGCAGTCCCCACACTGCTGGCGGCTACCGGCAATCAGAACAAGCAGGTCAGCCATTAGCCCTCTTGAGCCCATGGCCAAACCCAGAGATTGAGAGGGACTCCGTGAGCAGCATCGCCGCAGGGCAGCCGCCACCGCCGCTAGATCCACACCGGACCCCCTTCTGCTCTCTCGTGCCTCCCATCCGAGCCGCCATCCGGTGTCGTTGGAGCGCCGCCGCCCACAGCCCAGATCCACTGACGCAGCCCCAAGGTGCCTACCCCCCGCGCGAAGGAGATCGACGGAGGCCGCGCAAAACCGCCCATCACCTTCGGTGACCAAGGCGTGGCCATCGCCGCCGACCGGGAAGAGGGCGCAGCGGTAGCGGCCGGAGGGAGAGGACCCGGCGGCGGCCTGCTAGGGGTTTGAGGTGGGCGCCCCGGAGCCGCCTCACGCGAGTGACCCAGGGGCCGAGTGGCACGTCAAAAAGAGCACAAACACAACATGATGATGTTCAAGAGAGGGAGAACGAGGATACAATGAACAATATTTGTAATAGGATAGTTGATGCTTGTGTTGCTGCGAGAGAGACATATGATAGTTATCTTGGTGGAGGACATCATCACGTGAACCATATTTCATTTGTGGGATCTGTATCTCTTTTCTAATAATCTTAGGACACACTTTCTATTTATATTATCTATGTGTATGAAACATTTCAAATACAATTTAATTTTCATCCCAACATTATTATTTACATATCAGTCTATGTGCAATGGTGTGTTATGGCCACTTACAGTATAAAACAGTGTATCATGGATTTGAGGGTATTATAGATAATTCATATCAAAACTTCCTGCTTCCCCACACTTCTCTGCTCGCAGTAGCTTTCCCATCACAACAGATTTTACATAATCCACAGCAGAACCAATCAGGCCCTAAATCTTTGTATAATCTAAAGTGACATACCAGTCCAATTTAAATTTGATCCAGTTCTCATGTATTAAGATTTTTTCCATTTATGCTCAGTAACAGTGCAGCAACTTAAGACACTAGTGCACGAAACACCCTAGATTGCACTTTTACTCTTGTTGCAGTGTTCTTCCATACCGGTAAGTAGTTTTATCGGCCCTTTTCCAGCATGCATAGGCAAGTATACATATGCTAGTTAGTTACTATTTGGCTCCAACCCAGTTGTATTTCTGACACCCAATACCACACTGTTTTCCATGTTTGTAGTTAGCACAAATCAAGCTTTGCCTAATATCGTTCATCATATCGAGCTTGAAAGCACATACAGAATTCTTCCCCTTTTTCCGTTTCCTCATAGCATGGAAACTTTCAGATGCAATTAAGACATTATCTGTAATTAAACGGCCAGGAATAAACGCACTCTATTCTTCTCCAATAATATTTCCCAAGAAAACCCTAGCTCTGTTAGCAATACACTTGGAAGCCATTTTGTATAACACAGAGCAAAGGGAAATGGGTCTATACTGTGAGATACGCTTTGGGCGTGTCGTACCTTTGGGTTAGAGTAATAGAAGTATCATTTAGGCCTGCAGCTAGTTCGCCACCATTCAGAAACTCTAACACCGCAGGCACGATATCACCCTCCAACAGAGCCCAGTGACGTTGGAAAAAAATCCGGCTGTAAAGCCATCCACACCCGGCGCTTTAGAAGGCGCCATTTGAAACAGAGCACACCTCACTTCCTCCGCCGTGTAAGGTTTATGAAATTCATCATTCATCGCTTGCGTTACACGCGTTGGAACAATATCGAGCAGCTCATCCATGGGCCTAAACCCTTGCTTCATATACAGATTTTGATAGAACCCTTGGATCTCATCACAATTCTCCTCCCAAGATATGATGAAGGCTTATGATCGAGTTGAGTGGCATTATTTGGAAGCTATTATGATTAAATTGGGATTTAGTGTAAATTGTGTTCGTTTAATCATGAAGTGTGTGACTACGGTCAGATTCACAGTACGAGCAAATGGAGAATTGTTACCATACTTTACTCCTTCGAGGGGGCTTCGATAAGGTGATTCAATATCCCCGCTTTTGTTTCTGATATGTGCAGAGGGTTTTACAACCTTGCTGAATTTATTTGGAGGGGTTTTGGTTGATAGAGCTATTAGGGCGAGCTCTAGATCACCCTGGATAAACCATTTGCTATTCGCGGATGACAGTTTGATATTTATGAAGGCGAATGGACAAAGTGCAGGGAGACTGAACGAGATTCTAAGAAACTATGGAGATTGCTCGGGTCAATGTGTCAACAAGGAGAAGAGCTCGATCTATTTCAGTCCCAACACGTCTGTAGAGATTCGTCAATCCCTGAAACTGACATTGGGCATTGAAGTGGAAGATTTTAGTGAATGATATTTGGGTCTCCCTACTGCAGTTGGCCACATTAATAGTGGAACCTTCGACCATCTTGGTGAAAGGATCCGCGCTAAATTGCATGGATGAACTGAGAGGATGGTTTCATGTGCAGGCCATGAAGTTTTTTTGAAATCGGTTATTCAGTTCATCCCAACATATAATATGTCTTGTTATCAGTTAACAAGGAAGGTATGCAGACAACTGATTTCCTATATGGCAAGATACTGGTGGAGTAGCTCGATCGATCATAGGTCCATGCACTGGATCGCTTGGGATCTACTCTCAACTCCAAAATGCAAAGGCGGCATGGGATTTTGCGATCTGGAAATTTTCAATCTAGCGCTTCTAGGAAAACACGGTTGGTGTTTTATCACACACCCAGACTCTTTGTGTGGGAATGTGTTGAAGTCTAAATACTTCCCAAACACGAGTTTTTTAGAGGCCATAGTACCAAGTAGTTCTTCAACCACTTGGAGAGCAATAATGGCTGGGAGGGAGGCGTTGGAGATTGGGTTGATGAAGAGGATTGGTGATGGTACTTCGATTGACATCTCGACATAAAAGTGGATTCCAGGCACTATCTCGATGAAGCCATCCGCCCAGATTTGTGAGGATGAACTAAACACTGTATCCGATCTAATTGATACTGGAAATTGGACGTGGAAAACAGCATTGGTCGGGAGGAACTTCACAACGCCGGAGGCTGATGCAATTCTTAATATCCCCTTACGAAGTGGCGGTGGTGATGACTTCTGGGCTTGGGGTCTGGAAAATACTAGTATCTACTCTGTTAAATCGGCGTACCGGTTTCTAGTGACGCGAAACGAGCTTAATACTCTAGCGGAAGGGACAACTACCGAGTCTTGAAATTCTGATTCACAGATGTGGAACCGGTTATGGAAACTGAATGTGGTGCCGAAGGTCCGAGTATTTTGGTGGCGTGTCCTACGTGGTATTCTACCAGTGGAAAAGACATTGCAGCATCGACATATTAAGTCGTCGGCCCAGTGTAAAGTTTGCCAATCAGCAAATGAAGATATGATGCATGCACTTCTAAAGTGTACACATGCAAAATGATTCTAGATGGAACCTCGGGTATGGCTTGATATTAAACTACCAGAGCTTCATCCAGCAATTTGGTCGAGAGACATCCTCTACGATTCTTTATTTTCTGAGGAGCAGAGGTCAAAGATCATTACAGTGATGTGGGCTATATGGACTTCTCGAAATAATATAGTTCATGATAAAGGCACAACTGATCCGAGATAGTCTATGAAGATGACGATAGATGCGCTTGCTGTGCTCGAGGTGCCTACACAACATGTTGTGATCTTGCCATGGATGGAGGCCGCCTGATGTGGATTGGGTGAAGATAAACACTGATGCCGGCATCTCTCTGGATGCAAGGAAGGGAGGAGCGGCGGGGGGGGGGGGGGGGGGGGGGGGGGGGTTCTCCGACCGGCTTCATTGGGACTTGGAGTAAACCATACCCGGGCATCACTGACCTCTATGATCGCAGAGGCCATGGCTCTTTGGGAGGGAGTCATCTTTGCAAAGCTCCGAGGTTTTCAGCGAGTGGTTTTTGAAGTTGATTGTTTGGAGGTGGTTAATCTCTAGGACTCGCGCGCTGGTTCACGCTCTGTAGTAGCGCCAATTTTTCTCGACATCGAAGGGCTAGTTTCATCTTTTAGTTCTTTTATTATTCAGCATGTAAAAAGAGCTGCCAATATGCTGGCCCACCTGTGTGCAAAGTTTGCTTGTACGCAGGAGGATACTAGCTGTTGGTTTGATCTTGTACCTAGTTTCCTCACTACCAGCCTCTAAGCTGATAGTGCAGGAGTTTCTATTTGTGATTCTGAATAAAGCCCTATAGATTCCCCGCAAAAAAAATTGTTCAACAAAGTTCAGTCTAAGTTTTTTGTATTGTGGGATGACACCTTCAGTTTTGCAGATCCTGCGTGTCCTGATGACAGTCATCTACACCTCAACCGCACTACTGCTCTCACGGTCGCCTTCTAGGATCTCTCGCAGTTCCTTCAGTACCATCCTTCTGGCCTCTTAGTGGTGGTGGACCTCAAGGCGAAGGACTGTGTAATGAAACTCATGAACCACGAAAATGCCGAAGTGAGGAAGAACACCCTTCTCTGTGTCCATAGGCTCTTCCTCGGCGCCAAGTATGCTTCCTGCAGGCTTAAGACCAAGAAGTTTTGTATTCACATGAAGCATTAGATCCACAGAACCCCATGTCGTTTTTCATAATGGCGAAACAGGTAATTGAGAATGTGAGACCTCGAAGATTCTTGTCCAGTATATCCTGTTGTTATTTGATTTATGGAACTGTTGTACTACCTCTTATGAAAATTTAAACTTCTCTAAAACTGAATCATCAGCGGGGCTCAAAAGGGGTTTTACAATGAGAGGGTTACTGTAGGAGGACCAGATCAGAGATGCAGAAAACAAAGCCAATAACAAAGTAGCAGGGATAGAACAACGCTACTGCAAGTCTTTTCAATCCAGTGACTGATCGAAATTAATTCCACTTTTCTTGTCTTGCTAGCCTAAAGCTCATCCATGTCGATGCACTGCACTGCACTGCCATGCAACTGTCAGTGTAGGGACCTGAACATCGTCGAACACCTTGCTACTTCTTGACAACCAAGTTGCTTAGTACACCACGGTGATCACCGTTGCCCAAGCCGACTGATTGCTCTTCCTTTTAGAAAGATATTCCAGAATTAGACCTTTATGTGAAAGAGTCAACATCTAAACTTTCTGATGTTTCAATTACTCTCGTCATTGTTGCTAAAATTAATTATCTACACTACATAATCCTTCATGTATGTGCACTACATACACCTTCATATATCTGCACTACAATTTCCAAGCACAAGCATTGTATGAAAGCCCGGTATTCTTCTTTATTCACTAGATTCCTAGGATATATTGCTAGACATCGTTTTGAGTCCTTGAAACACACTCTTACACAAAAGAGGCTTCTTCTGTTCCGTCAAAGTAGGCTCCTGTTGGCCCTCCTATCGGTGCAAGTGCCAGAGTTACAGGGCCTCTTGCGCCTTCCGCCACGGTTAGATCCCCAGTGTGGAAGCTGCCATCGGTATCGACATGGCCAGGATTCACACAGTTGATGCGCAGCGCTGCGTGCTTCTTTGCAAGAACCCTCGTGTAAGCATTGATCAGGGCCTTGGACACTATGTAGGCCGAGGGCCCTTTCTCGACTGGCCATCCACGGTGATTCAGCTGGCCATTCTTGAAGTCCTCGAGGAATAGTTCCGACAGTTCGTCCACCCTCTCTAGAGATAGTTTGTCAATGGCGTTAAACTCCTGTTTGCGTTCTTCTCCACTGAAAAGCTATTTTGGAAATTGAATATTACTTCATGAAATATCCTCGATAACTTATATATGGCACACTTTTTTTCAGATTGGAGAGAGTACCCGTAGTAATCCCATAGAAGACGAGACGTTGATAACTCTTGCATTGGAGGAGGCTACAAGCAGAGGAAGCAGCGCTTCCGTGACATTCTTGGTGCCACGGTAGTTTGTTCTTAGGCAATCTTCTCCTTCCACGTAAGTCTCGGTTATCCGCTGGTTCAACCAGTCGAGCCTCTCCATTGCGCTCATGCTTGCAAACTTCTCTGATGCAACCTAGGATTCCATTGCAAAGTTGTATTGTTAGCAGATACTCCCTCTGTGGTTGTAGTAACATTTTATATTATTGGATGGAAGGAATACTATGGAACTACTTTGGATTATAAATCTACTTTATTTTGAGAGAAACCAATATAGATGAACTGATATAAAAGCTACTATGAGACAAATCAAAACAGTTCTGCATATATTACTTATGAATCTACTTTTCATGAATTGAGGAAGTATAAACTCATCTCTATTCCAATTTACTCTGCATTTTTTAAATCAGCGACATCTAAGAAACATAAGGAACTAAGCCAACCGCATCCTGAATTGCTGCTGGCTCTGGGCCTCCGATGTCTACTGTCGTCACCCCGAGGATTGCTGCGTTATTGACCTGCAAAACATGAAGAATTTCGTTATCACAGCATAGACAATCTGCATACTGTACAACAGAACGAACAATAAAACTTAGCACACCACACAGAGAGTTGCCAAGAAAATCAAACATGCTATTGTGACGAAAACCACTCGGATCGTCATTTTTTCGAGGACGGAAATGAGAACCAAAACCGTACCAATATGTCTAGCTTGCCAAACTTATCCCTAACGAAATCTGCCAAGCGAGCAGCGCTCGACGGCTCACGCACGTCCAGCTGATGGAACACGACATCTGACAGCCCGAGCTCTCGAAGCGCGTCAATAGCTGCGGCACCCCTGTTTTCGTCTCTGGCCGTCAAGATGACGTTTACTCCGTTCGAGGCGAGCTGCCTGCATATCTCCAACCCAATCCCTTTGTTCGCACCGGTCACCACGGCAACCCTGAATGAAGAGAGCAAACAGGTTAGCCATTCAAGAGGGCGACACATAAATTTGTTAGGATATGGAAGCTTACCTTTGTTCAGACGAGCTGATGAAGCTTCCTTCCATTGGGGGGAGATTCTGGTGGAAGGAGGATGAGGAGTCCATCGGTTGAGCCAGACGTGACACAAGTGCTGGGCTAAACGAGTGGAAAGCCGGAAGCCGCACCACTCAGGCTGTTTGTGTAATCTAAGGCTCCAGAATTATTTGTACTATAACAGGCATGTCATGTTCATTTGTAGTACAACTGATAAATATCATTTTCAGTGGTGGACCAGAACATGAATGTGCACCAGACACTGGGTGAAAATTGCTGATCAATCTGGACCACTCCCACGTCCATCAAAATTCAACTGATGGAACCACTTAACCAGCTAGATAGCTGTGGTGGTACCCAACATATTAACTCTACCCTTTGCCTCAGTACCACCCTGCTGGCCGCTTAGTGGTGGCAGATCTCAAGGCGAAGGATCGACCGTGTTATGAAAATAATGAACCACGCAATGCCGAAGTGAGGAAGAACTCCCTACTCTGCGTGAGTGGCGATTGTAGCATGCATGTTACATAGTGTGTACGGACCCACTTTCTCTCTCCTTTCATTTTTTTGTCAGACATGTACTATGCATAGTTTGCACCGCTGGGTTCCCTCTCCAGATGCATGCATTTTGATCTACTTGTGAGCTTGAAGCTTTATAACTTCTAAATAACAAATTCAACTTATGATCCATTTGAATATTTGGCTTTCTAGAAAAGAGAGTTTCGAAAAGACGAGGAACCCTAGGTCTAGGTATTTAGAGAGGAACCGCTCTCGCGATCGGCTCGCCCCCACGGGTGACCAGCCACGCCGCCACCCTTCCCTGTCTCGATCCCCTCCACCCCGCCTTCTCCCTCCCGCCGTCATCAGCGGCCGGCGTCGGCCAAGCCCTGAGCGGCACTAGAGGCGGGGGGCCCTAACCCTAACCATCTCGTGGCCTCTCCTACACGGGATGGCGGGGTGATGGGGGGTGTTCCTAGGCGGCGGTGGAGCCCCCGACGTTGGCAAGGATGGTACAGGTGGCGCAGGTGCCGCTGTTGGCTGCGGGGAACGGCATCGGGCTAGAAGGGCTCACCCTCCTGACCCAGCTTTGGGCCCACCGGGCTCAAGCTGGGCCTAGACGAGCTTCCCGGTGCGGTGGTGGGTCTCCCAGTGGACGGTGAAGCCGGAGCTGGTGCAGGGTTCGGCAGTGTCGATGATGCCCTTGCTGTAGTGCGGCGGCAGGGGCATTACGGGGCCATTCAGGCTCGACCGAGCTGGAAAGCCTGGTTTGCCCCTGCCGCTGGATCCGGTCGGCGGCTGCCCTCCGGTGGCGGAGGTAGTTCCCTCCTGCGTGATTGCCCCACCGACCTTGCCAAAGCTTCTTCTTTTCGGTGTACCAGCCTCGCAACCCGGGACATGGTGCGACGATGGCGATGACTGCGAGACCGTGGTGGCATACGCTGGTGGACGGAAAGCTTGGTGGAGCGAGGCAGAGTGTCCGGGGGTCTAGTTTGTTGGGGGTCGGGAGAAATCCTTGCCGTCTCGAAACCAACGTGGTGACGCCTGCGGGTGTCACCGTCCTTCCCGAAGGGCGTCGGGTGATCTTCTACCCCACCCCCATAGCATACCGGGGAAAACCCTAGAACGCGTTCCAGGGGAAACGCTTGGACTGGTTCGGGCAACAACATCGTCATCGTCGCCTCCCTTCTTGGAGGTGTTCCTTGGTACGCGACGCTTCAGAGTGCTAGGAGCCAGGTGGTAATTCTCCGGAGGGCGCAGCGTTGGCGAGTCATCTCCTTTTGTATTGTATTACCGGTGTCGGCATTGTTTTCCCTTCCATTTCTTTCTTGTTTGTTTTGGGTTGGTTTTGTGTTGTCTACCCCAGCAGTGATATCACAGTTGTATCGGTTGTTTGCTATATTAATATAGCAGGGCGAAAGTCTGATTCGAGGAGGAAAAGAGAGTTTCAAAACAAGATTAGTATTGAATATAAATGTTTGAAAATCAACTTCTCAAACTTGATGAAACTTTGATAAACTTTATGAAACCTAGCGAAAATATTTTTCAAAACAATCCGTTTCACTGTGTTTCAAACTTTATGCAACCCTACGAATGTATGTAGTTTTTATCATATAGCGGAAGCGTTTAATATTTTCTTATCTACTTTAGTGTTATTTTATTAGGTTTCATTGTGTTTTACAAGCCACTATAATTTTCATTATGTTTCGGAATTCACATTTTGAATTTTATCGAAACAAAACCAATTTAAACATGTTTAAAATATATTGTCAAAAGTAATAGATTAGTTCAAATGGATTGTTAATCTGATATTTATTTCGATATATAAGAGCTCTTTCAAATATGAGATTAGAAATAAAATCAACTAATGTATAAGAGAGAGGGAGTGGAAGGACATATATTGTACTATTTGCATACAAAGATGCTTTGCTATATCAGACTAAAGGATAAAGACTCCATGCATTTCCTAATCCTAAAGCAATCACTAAGAAACCAACATTCTATGCATGCAAGCGATGTAACATGCATGCTAGACTTGTATTTATCGTGCAGAGGCTCTTACTCAGTGTCAAGCACGCAGGCTTAACACCAAGAAGTTATGTATTTCTATGAATCGTTAGATCCACAGAGTCCCATGCCATTTTCCATAATGGCGAAACAGTCATTGAGAATGTGAGTCCTCAAAGATTGGAGGTCTCCTCAACAGATAGGGAACTTTTTTATTGATCATTGTGTGTTTAATTTATTGATCATTGTGTGTTTAATTTGTCAAAATATCTCTCTTTATATAGGGAAAAAACCCCATACAGGCAATTGCCTTAGCCATGTGGGACTAAACAAAGGAAAGGGGAGAGGGGGCTGGCCGCCGCCGGCCAGGGACCAAGTGGGCCCCACACGGGGTGCCTTGGCCCAGCTGGCCACCCCTTCCTCCTTCCTCCCTTTGGTCTTCCCCCATAGCCCTTTTCCCTCTGGATTTTGGCCCAATTAGGTATTTGACCCTTTTTAATTATTTTCTCTTTTATTGAATAAATATAAATGAATAATTAAATCAATATTCAATATTCACTTACATATTATTCAATCTCCCTTGATGTGAAACTCCTTCCATCTTATTCAGGACATCCTCCGGACTTACCAGAACCCTTCTGGTTTTCTCTCTCTCTTTTCTTCGGCAATTCTACAGATACCCAAAACACTCTCTGAGCATCATCAAGCCCTTAAGCATGATACCCCACAGTTCGGGAATACTCTAGACATGGTAGGGACCCTCCCGTACAAATGATCATCAGAGGGACCTGGTTGGCCATGTTGATCCCTGTCTAAAACACTTTGCACTAGAGTACAAATAAACTAGTTGCATTTGTTTCTAATCATTGGCACCATATATCCTAATCATTGGCACCATATAAACTAGTTGCATTTCAAGATAGAACCTATGTATCAACATAGTGGATAACGATCATCCTTTTCTTTCTTTTCAACTATTAATGTTTAACTTAATGTTATTCCTATTTCGAGTGACTAAGGATCATTCCTTAATCAATACCTATTCCAAAACTATTTTCAGAACCCTTTTTAGGAATACAACATAATATCGTAATATACTTATTTTCAACTTCTAATCCCTATAAATCATTATTTATTGGTACTTGCGCTTTCATTCTTAATGAGTCATACACACTTAAGAATTAATTATTAAGCTCCCACTCAAAATATGTTCCCAACATATTTGAGTTCGAGACTTATATTGCTCCCACTCAAAATATGTTTCTTAAATATTTGAGTACGAGACTTATATTGCTCCCACTCGAGAATATGTCATTCACATAATCCTCCAGGAAGACTTTTATAGCTTCCACTCAATTTCTTGCAAATTGCATATCTTCTCAATGTTTTTGAACAACTTCAAAATCTCTTGATCAATTATCAAACTTGAGAGTTTTATTACGAGATGCTAGTAATTTACTAGTATCCATTCCAATAGACTCTTAGAACTTCTGAATCAAATTATTTTTGAATTTGTCCAATACATTATTCATGACAAATTGTGCCTTTGTCATTCACCTTTTCCATCATGACTTTGCAGTCGTTTGGAAAATTCAAGTAACCCTTTACTTGATAAGATTCAGCAATGAATTGCTTTCTAATCTTAAGTGAATTTTGCCTCTAGGATTTCTCATAACTTTAGTTTACCATCACTTTCCTTTGTAGTTCGTAGGTATGACATATTCTAGTAATATGACAAGTGCTTCACAAATGTCTCCATACAAGATGTGGGGTACATTTCTGAATCCTACTTTATGTAGTGAAAACACTAGTGGGGAAAACACAATGATCATTTATCATTAATTCTTTCTTTATGAAGAGAATTGTTTAGGAACGGTTTTCCATTACGCTTCTCAATACTCTGATGCAGGGTTATGAATCCTCATCGTGTTTTTCCACTATCTTCCATTAGCTTCATAGTCGAGAACATAAACTTTTCAAAAATGCACCAAAATTCAAGCAACACTAATTTTGCCTTTCTTTTGGTTCTAGCCATGGATTTCGTATTCATGTTTTCCAATGAATACTTTACAAAGACTTATTTGCTATTTTTTTGGTGATATCGAATAACTCCAAAACTTTCATGACAATCCATACAATATATGGCGCCGATCTCACGAATTCTGATGGTTCATTATATGTTATAATTAAGTGTTTACTATTTCTAACTAATGGTCTTTAGATTTACACTACAACGATTTATTCGGCGCCATATATTCACCAACTTGATAATTAATATCACATTGTGATGCTTTCCACTTTGACGTATCCAATACATTGCATTTCACAATTTCTTATGTTAATCTTATAACGTCGAATTTCATTACTATTGATCAAATCGAAGTAATTAGATTTTCTTTTATCTTTAATACCCTTGGAAGATGAAGTATTTTGATCATATCAAATAGTTTCATGCTCATGTCTCCTTTGGTAAACCTATTACAAAATTAAAAAATCATAATGATAATCACCACTTTTTTGACATACAATTCATAAAACACTTTGCATTCATGCAATAAAGAGTGTTTAAGTTATTTTTCCGAACTTGGGCATGATTCATATGTGACAAGAAATCAAATGTATTTCACATATTATCAAAGTAACTTCAAATTTAAACAATGGTTTCATTCAAAATGATATCATTAAGTTGGGTATTTTCATGGCATTTTCAATGTTTTACAAATGTTCATGCATTATCAATTAGTTTCATAACAAGGATGATTCGCACATAATCGAACAACATATGAACACAAATAGAAATCATTCATAGAAACAGAACAACTATTTGTTACAAACTCATATGAATAACCGTCTCATGAAGTGTGAGACATACTAAAGAAGTTCACAATCCATCGATTACAATAACCATCCAAAAATGATAAAGTAAATGATAAATGCCGAGGGAGAGTGTCGTTGGCCATCATCATGATGTTCACCATCAACACGCAACGCCACCTCCTCTCTAGCAAGCAACTCTCATGCAGAAGGACCTGTTTTCACCAAAACAGAACAAGTATCAATTACTATAACACTGCAATATGTGTTTGCAAGATTATAACATTTATAAAACTGTATATAAAATATATACCTTTGTCATCGATGACCCCTCCGGCAAGAGGTTCAACTTTCACATTCCTGAAATGTGATATGAACTGGTGGAAATCATGTGTTTCCCCATCACCTCACATGATGCAAGTCCTAGCATGTGCTTGGTAGCTGGGAGGCAGCAACCGAAACACAACGCCTATTGAAAAAGAGCTCGTGAACTAGTTCTCTAGGAAGTATGCAAGCCTCATGTATGCATCATGCATGCGCTCCAAGTGGTCGTTAAGCGAAGAGTTCTCCTCCATCTTTATGGAGAGGAAATCTCCCATCGGCTCATGCTCCCAGATGCGCACTTGTTCCATGAAATGTGATCTAAGTTGTACCATTACCTTACGAGGGTCAATATTACCCACAATTGGCCACAACTCATCAACCATTCCGAAGCGCATTGTCACTAATATGAAGGTGGACATCTCACGACGGTAATAGCGGTCTTCCTACTACTCCGGGGTCTCATATAAATACGGCTGCTCCAAATCCATCTCGTAGAATATATAGTCAACCACATCATTCTCACTAAGGAGAACATGGAGACACGCAACCCACATAGAAAAGTTTGATCCATCTAGTTTGAGATTTTCTCCATCTAACCAATTGTCAACAGGGAAGGTAGCATCTGGGAGAACCATTTTATACATTTATAATTGCAATAAAGGAATTTAGACTAAGTTTATAATTATATGAGTTAAAACAATAACTCCACTAAAAAATCCTATCCCCAGAAGGGTTTTAGCGATTATATGATCCCTATTCACTACACCGCCCCAGTTCATCACGGCTGACGATATAGTTGCAAAGGTGGACGCTGAAACATCAATCACATCATTCATACGACTCGTGCTCGATCTTTCGACCATCCATGTTCCGAGGCCATATATACACATGCTAGGCTCGCCAACTCAACCTTAGTGTATTCGTTGTGCAACATGGCTTACACCCATTGTATGCAAACGCAAATATGTCTAACACCCGATTGTCACGGCATGCCTCATATCGGAGAACTTTATTGGTGGTGCACACTAAGAGAGAACACTTACATTGGTATTTTATTTAGGGATCATATTATTAGGCTACCATCGAGTATCTATTACTAGTACATAATAAAATGCACAAACAAACATTGAATGTAAGTGTGATGCGATATGGTCCTTCACGTTGTGATCTCAATCCCGTGCCACCGGATTCCGGCGCTAGGGTCCCAACGCCGCAGGCACCAGGGTACTGGTGCCTCCGGCATGGTAGTCCATCATCTCCATGACCATCTACTACTACTTAGCAACATTAAGTAAACTAATTTACCTTTGCCACAACCATATGACATCACAACGCCCCCTGCAAAACAAAGTTAGATGCCTCTACTTTATCTTTGCATGTTTTACGTGGCTGATAGGGCTTTCACACAAGAACCATTCTTACCTATGAACTTCCACCACAACACTGATCAAGTAGTTGTCTATACTACAACCATTACGGGGCCCTCCTTTGCAAATGTCATACCAACTAATGCAAGAGAGACATACACCCCCCCAAAGCCACTTTATATGGTACAAGCCGTATATCAAGCATGGACTAGTCTCGCGAATGAACGCGTGAAGTAAGTTGGGGCCCGCTTCATCAAGCATTACTACGGTATACACAAGTACACGTGGGAGGGTGACAACTAAAAGATCAATGCCCACATGCTACAACTCGTGTGTTCTACCCATACTAGCAATACTACGCATAGATCTAGCTCTGATACCACTAAATGGGCTTGCGCATGAAAAAAATAAAAAAATTCCTACGCCAAGAACCATAATGCCAGGACCTATCTATTAGTAATGCAGTAACGGGAGGGTCTTTTCGCGAACTTACCCTTGAAGACCGAAAAGCATAGTCAATGCCCGAGAGAGCATGGTTGATGTAGACGAACCAAAGCTGGCCTCGAGGTCGTGTTGAAGTCCCAATAGCTCCTGCGGCTCCAACGACTCATAGTGCCCCAAGTGTTGCACCTCGAAGGGAGTTACCCATATCCGGTTCCTGGTGATAACTCCCGCTCCTCCGATCTAGCAACAGTTGCGGAAGTAGAGCTTCTGGATCCGAATCCCATAGCGCGACGGTGCACTGCGGTGAAAAAGTCTCTCACTCGCACGATCCTTACTTGGGACCACGGTCACAAGAGAGAGATAATCAACTGGAGGTCTCCCCAAAAGATAGTGAACCCTTTTATTGATTATTGTGTGTTTAATTTGTCAAAATACCTCTCTTTTTATAGGGGAAAAACCCCCCACATAGGCAATTTCCTTAGCCACGTGGGACTAAACAAAGGAGAGGGAGAGGGGGCTGGCCGCCGCTGGCCAGGGACCAAGTGGGACCCACGCGGGGTGCCTTGGCCCAGCCGGCCACCCCTTCCTCCTTCCTCCTTTGGACTTCCCTCATGGGCCCTTTTCCCTCTAGATTTTAGCCAAATTAGGTATTTGACCCTTTATAATTCTTTTCTCTTTTATTGAATAAATATAAATTAATGATTAAATCTGTGGGGCCCCTCGATTAATCCTCCGAGAATCCTTGTTATGCATACACCACGATCCCATGATCAGTCAGTCGTGGCACATAACCGACAAGTATCAAAGTAAACATCCATCATTTAGACGGTACATGTCATACCTTATTTGCCATTATGGCTACATCGATCATCATCAGCGGAACTTCATAAAGCGTAGAGCCCGAGCCATGCCTTAACCTACAGGCAACTAACTGGGAGAACGTCCTAGCTCACATAGTCGTCAACTCCACCTTCTTCTGGATATCTGACCAAGTTAATAGCTAGGGACAATGCCAGTGAGTACTTTGAATGTACTCGCAAACCACCTTAAGATAAAAGTAATAACAACAATACGATATGCAGTATGGCTGTGGTAGTAGGAGGGCTCCAAGAGAGGTTCTATTCTCAGCTAGTTTCTCTTGTAGATATATCATCTACATATCTTTGTTGAAAACTTTTGTAAAACATTTTGGAAACCTTTTTGCAAAGTTTTAGGAAACTCTAGGATTAGGTCACCCATTTGTTTTGTCCTTCCGGTCATCCCATGACCAAACTCCTTTCCTTCCTTTCCGACCATCCCATGGTCAAAACATGTATCCTTTCCGACCATCCCATGGTCAAAACATTTCCAAATCCATTGCTTTTCCAAAATCCTTTTTGAAAACAAAACCAACACCGCTCTACAGCAACCTTCCCAACCGTCCATGACCACGGACATGGCTATTCGAATAGATTTACACTCTGTAGAGGTTGTACACTTTACCCACACCATCCAGGTACCCTACCCTGATCTACACCGATCGTAGGTCGAGTAACCGGTCAAGACCTTCGGAATGCCCACTCTAGTATAAGCACTTACCCTATGAGTGTTGTTCCCCTCAACACCGGGACACCCTATATAGTTCCCAAGCCAACCAGAGTTCCTTTTTCACTGCACAACGTGTGCGCTTTCAATGAGGGGCTCATAGTAACACCTGGTTGCCCGCAGATAGTTCGTTCCTTCTCTAGGTCGATGTCTCACATGGATCTTTACAGGAGAAGACCCGGCCTCCAGGGATTGACATCCCCTGTAGTAGTTGCGAGGCAACTCATACCAGAATAAACAAACTTCGAGTCCAACCCCTTCCCATATAGAAGTAATGTGGTTGCACATGTTTAATTGTTCTAGCAAAACTTCAAAGAACCGTGTGTGTTTTTGTAAACCTTTTTCCTCCATCTTTCCTTCAGCATTTTGTAAAACAAAACCCTTTTTATTTCCTCAAACATCTCTTGGTAGGTCTAACCTCACCAAGGTTTCATCATAAAACATTTTCTAAACTTTTCCGGGGTCTTCCCATACTATAGCTTTGCTTCGGCCAAATCGGGGTCTCCAAAGGGGTATGGTGTATGACACCATCTACCATACTACGGACAAGTAGGTGTCATCTAGGGGGGGGGGGGGTTTACTTGGTAATACCATTGCGTAATGGTTTTGAGGAGCCAAGCCACTACCAGAGATAACTCATCATAATAAAACAATGCAGTTTCATAAACAGTAGGTAAAACATGCATAAGTAAAACAATAGGACAAGGATTATGAGGAAGAAGGTGGCTTGCCTGCGATCAGCAATATGGCATAAATGTCCCAAGACTTCTTCTTTAGATAACCAAGGATACCAATACCAATAATAATGACCATCTTCTTCGGGTCTCCGATATAATCGCCTCTATCGTCATTATGGATCACATGCAAGCAAACAAAGGCACGATGAACACAAGGCATACAATCACCAATACCATACAGCAAACAAACATATCACACATAAATCAATTCAGTAGGTTTTGATAGATTGAGATCATCGCATTTGGAATTACTTAAATTGCCTTTGTGGACTTTCCTTTAGGATTTATTTGCCAAAACTACTTAATAAAGGGGTTTGGAACTAAGGGTTAGACCTGTATGATATAAATGTGCAAAAATTATATCTGCAGATAGGTATTAGAAAAACAAGGCCAACAAAAGTGGTTTCATGATTTTATCAATTATCTATATTTAGTTATGATTTTTCTAGTGAAATAACCTCTAGTTTAGGTGAAAAATTCACCAGAAAAGTTCTGTAGTTCCAAATATTATTTCCTTGGATGGTTAAGTAGTATTTGATTGACTGGTTCAGCGAGAGTTGGAATCACTTCAAAACAATTAACAAAGTGCGCTTGGGAAATTCCCAAAATCAGTTCTAGAGGGTATTTGTCTTTTTCACTAGAATTAATCTACATGATCTTTTGAGATGATTCCAAAGCCACATGGAAGGTACTTTCGACACCTTTCTGTAGAACCTTTTTTGATTTACAGAACTGCTATAAGTATTTTATTAGTGAACTAACTATGCACAAGAAAGTTTAATTCTTAATATATAAACCATAGCATAATAAATTTTGGGCTCCTGGGGTTTAAATGATATTGGTATGCATGTCTTCTGGGAGTTGAAATTAGGTCAATACATTTCATATATTGGCCTAGAGGATTTTTTAAATACATAATATAATTGATCTTGTCATTTTTATTTCTTCAGATCTATAGCTCCACTTGGCTAGAAACAAGGGCTACTAGATAAGTGTATCAACTACCTACCATAGGGACTTTGATTCATACCATTTGGGTATGTAGAACTCACTTTGGAATTTATTTAGTGAAAAGATACATTTTAGTCGATTTAATGCCAGTAAATAATGATATTTATAGTTGGAAAAGTACTAGTTCTGAATGTTGCACAAAACACTATGGTACTTGGTAAAAAAATATCTGGACAAAAAGTAGTACTTTCCATTTTTATTTGTATTTAAACCAAAAGGTAACTTGCAGATATGGATTTAACTCAAACATAAAAGGAAAAGGGGCAGGTGGAAGCTGGGCTAGGAATCCAAAGTAACTGGGCCGCAGGGGAGGATTCAGCCCACCCAGGCATCACTGCGCGTGGCGGGATCTCGTTTGAAATCGGCCAGGGCAGGGCCCAGCTGTCATTGACAAGGGGCACCGAAGGGGTAAGGAGAGCTACCAGCCGCTGTATCTATGGGCGATGGGCGGCAGACATGCGTCTTCAAACTTTTTCCGGCGCGAGAAAGGGGAAACCCTAGGTTCCGTCGGCGGGGGTCCGAGAGCTCACCTGAGGGCTCGGGGGAGGTTAAGGAGGTGCTAGGGAGACGCGGTACTTCACGTCGAGCTCAACAAGGGGCGGTAGTGGGGTCTTCTTCCTTGGGAAGATGCTCGCGCATGATTCACGGCAGCGCAAGCTTCGGTCTCGACGTGGAGGCCTCCAGGGTTCACTGTAGGTCGGTGATAAGGACGGGGTTAGCTTTAGAAGACCAAGGCGAGTCAGGGGTGGTGACATGCAAGGAGAGAGTGCAAGGGGTGGAGGGGCTACACTCAGATCTTCTCCATGGCCGGGAGATTCCCTTGCTTTCTTTCTCGAGCAAGAAGGGGCATGGGAGAAGTAGTGGGGGGGGGGTACAGGGAGAGAGGGAGGAAGCAAATGAGGTAGGGAAGGGGGTGCTATGTTGGCCTTTCTCCTTATAAACTGAAGGGGGTGGGTGTAGAGTGGACTATTTCCATTTGAGGGAAAGGGGGTGCTGCTCAAATATTGGTCGAGGAAGGAGGTGGAGGGGGTGAGGTGGGACACTGGGGTCGAGCAATGAGTGGTGGAAGGGGTGGTGTGGCTGCTGCCCTTTATTTTGGCTTTTATTAAAAGGGGCATGCCTCTCTCTTTCCAAGCATTTAAGGACAAGAGGGGGACTAGGGTTTTGCTACAGTAACTCCACCATAGCACATGACCAGGGGAAGTGTTTGTGGCATCCCGCTAAAACCACTACTAGACGCTGTGTTTTTATGCATTGCATCATCATGACCGCATGCTTATGTCATCATGCCACATTGCATTTGAGCATCGTCATCATCATGCATGGTTTTGCCTAAAACTATTTTCGAAAAGCCTAGTTTTGGTTTTCTAAATACCCCGCCTCTATTTCAAATTAAAAACCCAGGTCTCCGGATTATTTTGTTTCGTCTAAAAACGGATTACAAACGCCTCATTTTTAATCAATAATATTTTATATTATTTTTAGGAGGCAGCCGAACCAGGCCCGAACCGGTCCAGCCGGCCACCCTTAAAAACACCTAAACCCTAATATATCCTACCTACCCCTAACCCACACACCCTCCACACCGCACGCCAATCCCACACCCGCCACCGCCATGCTCTTCTCTCTGTCCTTCGACCTGCGCGCCCTCAGCCGCATGGGGCCACGCCACGCCGGTTCCTCGAAGTCCCCGTCCCAGCGCTGCTCCGACTCAGCCAATGCTTTTGTTTGGTGCGGAGGTCCTCTTGTTGTAGATGCACACTTCCACCAGTTGTGGCTACACATGCCCTGTGATCTTCAGATACCCGTGCTGCTACATGCGGCTGCGCTTGTCCCTGTTGATGAGGTAGTCCGAGGTGAATCCTGCTGTTGCTAAGTCCAAGACAACTGTTGCCGGGAGTAGAGCTGAAGAACTAGATGAACCTGGGAAAACACCGATGCTACCCGAAGTCGACAAGTGCCAAGCCCGAAGAATCACCGACAAGGACCATCCCTACGCCAAGGCCTCACCCGGAATCGCCATGACCTTCGTCACGGAGATCGAAGACCCCAAATCTCGGCCCTGACCACCGACAAGATCTCCTTCCCGGAACATCAAGATCTTCCGGCGCCGAGACCCAAGACCGACACCATCATCGAGGACTTCGACAAGAACGCCCAGTATGTCGACATGGAACCGACGAGTTCTCCGAATCCGAGTGGCATGATCTCCTACCCGAATCCGTCGGGGCCCTGGATCCGCTTAATATTGCCTAGTTGCATCGCATCTTTGCCATGTCATGCATCATATCATAATCATGCCAGATCTTCTGCCATAGGATTAAATAGTGTATCCGGTGTTTCTTTTAGTGTTTGCTTCTTCACGGATCAGGCCGTTGAGTGGATGCGAGTATCGACAAGTTCTTCGGATAATGAATCTTCGGCTATGTTTTCCCAGGCGAGCATTCTCCCTCTTTCTACCTATTTTGCATTTATAGTCTTTATTTCCTCCTATTGATCTATTGTTATCCGTGTCGTGATGCTTTAGTTTCCGTACACCAGTTATATCCTGTGTAGCCTCTATATTGCCTTGGACACCTCCTATTACCCGTGTTTGGTAGATAGCTGGCCTTGCGAGTCGTAGTTGCTTGCTTAGGTGCGATCTCGTGTTGTCAAGTACCACAGTTGTTGGAATGCTGGCACATGTTTACGGTGGAGTTAATCATGACTTCAAATACAACTATTAAATTGTTGGGATAACTAATGAAAGAGGCACCGGTCGGCAATATATGTGTTATTTGGTTTTTCATGTCCACTTGTGTCCCGTAGGCCCCGAGTACTTGATACCTTTTCCTTGACTATTCGCACTATCCACATACGGGAGAGTCTATGAATCCCCCTTAGCCAGAGCTTGATTCATTTCTTATTTCTTGGGGCCACAAACTAGTTTGGGATTTTATTACTATCATGTACTTATGCCATGCTTTACTGCTTTATTTAAGATTGTGCGTGGAGCACCTGTACTGTTTAGGACCGTGACACGTTTTCGCTGTATCGACAAGCCCAGTCACACTTTCGGGTTCCCAGTCGTTTACCGCCGTCCACACAAACCTTGGGTCCGTCTCGCAGCCGGCCAACTTCGTTGCGGGTAGCTTAATGGGGTGGCCCCCTGAAATATTTTATGAATCCTGTGATTGCTTTGTCGTGAAAGCCTCGTTGGGTTTTGATTTGGTTTTTCCGAGGTTGATCGTGTGTGTGTTGCTATTTGTGCACCCCTGTAGGGTAAATCTTTCTGAAAGCCGTGTCTGCCGTTATGGACGACTTGGAGCACAGTATCTCGATCATAGACAAGCATAACTAAAGTAGTGCTATAAATTTGACTTAATATGTGACTAGTAATCGGCTCCACTACAATGGAATGGATAATAAAAGTGCCAACAACTGGTGGAACTGGGGTGTATCGTGTCCTGTTATACCCGCCTAGTAAGTATTGCAACTCCAACGGAATGAAATAAAAGTGCCAACAACTACTGGGTTTGGGATGTCACATGCTAATTGTATCTGACTAGTAAGTACTGCAACTACAACTGAATGGTTAACTAAAATTTCCCACTACTTATGCTATCAGGATGACTCATACTATCTATATCTGACTAGTAAGTGCTTCAACTATAATGGAATGAAAAAAACTGCCAACTGTGTGAGTTCCTTGGTTTGACTTCCTCGTTTAGCCTCGAGGGGGAAATGCCAGGACGGGTATAATTGGTGTTAGTATAAAGTTGGTTACGAATAAGTCTTTCTTACCTCTCTCTAATAGCCGACAGTTAATCGAGTCTCTATAGGTTGTTTAGTGCATGCTGCGTTGCCGCTTCAATCCACCATACCTATGTAGGCGAGAGACGCCGAATTCTAGCCTCGCCGTGTACTGGCCTCAGTACTGACGCTCCTCTTTTTCCTTTGCCCTTTGTCGGCACCCCTTTTGTTTTAGCAGGTTTGAGATCGATGTCGTTAGTAGGGTTACCCTTCCGGCTTGGCCTGGGCAGGGTTATGGACGCCATTGGTTATTCTTCAGGGCTCTTAGCCCCATTTGCATCTTATCCGTACTCGGATGTTGTATCATCTTCAAGGTGATTTGGATCTTTGTACTGTATATCTATATTCTTGACTCATGGAGTCGTTATTGTATATATCTCTTTTGTGGGTTCCATCGTGGACTATTGTGTAATGGTATTTCTTCGTTTTCCACCCACATGAAAGTGCCTGGTGGGCATCTTTGAATCGTTTCTATGCGGGTTTAGCGGGAATCGCTAAAACTTTCATAGGGCCGATTCGAGGGTGTTACAGAGTGGTATCAGAGCTCAGCAGTTGCAATACCCCACAAGTCCAGCCTATAGGATAACCTAGCTAACGGTCGATGTAGAGTGTCAAAACTATTTTGCAAAAACGGTGGGATAGATCTGATTTTACTCCTTACCCTCTGCTATTCTCCTCTTACCTCTGTGTGTTTTGGATCTGTTCTCTTACCTTCTTCTGGTCCAGGACTTCTCGTGGTTGGGTTTTCTGTCGTACCTTCAGGGCTTCGCTTCCTCCTTTGGCAACGGTGTTTCTATCTCTGGACTTCATGCTATCTGAGTAATCCTATATCTGTGGTACCACTCTTTGTTCCTTGTTTGTGCCTTCCGGTGTTTTCCGACGCGGCGACGTCATCTACGCCATATCCGATGCAGAGTCTGCATCACTCCTTTGTTTCCGAACCTCGCTTGTCGAGATCTTCAGTCTGATTCCGAGAGTTGGTTGCATAATTCTCCTATTCATGTGCAGAGTAATGGTTTGGGTGCGCGATGGAGTGATCACCATCCGACTACTCTTATCATTCGCTTTTGTATATTGAATCGATGGATCCAGCAATTTTACTCCGTCCACGGAAGCTAGAGGTGGCTTTATTTGTTCATACCTCTACCTTCGCCCTTTGTTCCCGGAGTGTTCTCTCGACGATCACGGACAACAACACCTTGTTGGTGGTGTCGCCGATTTCAAGATGGATCAAGAATTTTTGTTAGTGGTGTCGCGAGGATCTACACGAAGCGAGAAGAATCCGATCATCAGCCTTCTCCCCGATACCATGAGGCGGATCTCAAGGGCGAGATCCATTGTTAGTGGTGTCAAATTGTGGCATCCCGCTAAAACCACTACTAGAAATCGCTGTGTTTTTATGCATTGCATCATCATGACCGCATGCTTATGTCATCATGCCACATTGCATTTGAGCATCGTCATCATCATGCATGGTTTTGCCTAAAACTATTTTCGAAAAGCCTAGTTTTGGTTTTCTAAATACCCCGCCTCTATTTCAAATTAAAAACCCGGGTCTCTGGATTATTTTGTTTCGTCTAAATACGGATTACAAACGCCTCGTTTTTAATAAATAAAATTTTATATTATTTTTAGGGGGCAGCCGAACCAGGCCCGAGCCGGTCCAGCCGGCCACCCCCAAAAAACACCCAAACCCTAATCTATCCTACCTACCCCTAACCCACACACCCTCCACACCGCACGCCAATCCCACACCCACCACCGCCACGCTCTTCTCTCCGTCCTTCGACCTACGCGCCCTCGGTCGCATGGGGCCGCACCATGCCGGTTCCTCGATGTCCCCGTCCCCGCGCTGCTCCGACTCGGCTAGTGCTTTTGTTTGGTGCGGAGGTCCTCTTATTGTAGATGCACGCCTCCACCAGTTGTGGCTACACATGCCCCGTGATCTTCAAATACCCGTGCTGCTACGTGCGGCTGCGCTTGTCCCTGTTGATGAGGTAGTCCGAGGTGAATCTTGCTATTGCTAAGTCCAAGACAACCGTTGCCGAGAGTAGAGCTAAAGAACTAGATGAACCTGGGAAAACACCGATGCTACCCGAAGTCGACAAGTGCCAAGCCCGAAGAATCACCGACAAGGACCATCCCTACGCCAAGGCCTCCCCCAGAATGGCCATGACCTTCGTCACGGGGATCGAAGACCCCAAATCTCGGCCCCGACCACCGACAAGATCTCCTTCCCGGAACATCAAGATCTTCCGGCGCCGAGACCCAAGACCGACACCGTCACCGAGGACTTCGACAAGAACGCCCAGTACGCCGACATGGAAGCGACGAGTTCTCCGAATCCAAGTGGCATGATCTCCAACCTGAAGATTCCTGGACGCCAAGATCTAATTCATGGATTGACGGCTCCAAGATCCGCCGCGTGAGTCCCTCACGAGCCGCCGTCGCCCTGCCGCCCGACGGGGCCATTTCCCCCTCTGTGGACGCCCCCGCGCGATCCCGATTCTCCCTTGTTCCCGACCCCGACCTCCAAGATCTTCGACCCTAAACGTGAGACCCTATCCGAGATCCCTATTTTATAAATGACATATACTTGTTGCATTAAATGAATCATATCGCATACATATCGTTTTTGTTTGGGGGTATTTAGGAGATTCACCAAATTGAATATGGAGGCCATATGCGGGCTATTATTGTATTATACCGCCTCCATTTAAATTTGCATAGCGAACCAATGCCATGTTTTGCCTTGTTAAGACAACATTTAAATTGCGGGGTATCTAAACAACATAAACCATCTAATTAATTGTCGGGGCCCCTGGTTCTGCTTAATATTGCCTAGTTGCATCGCATCTTTGCCATGTCATGCATCATATCATAATCATGCCGGATCTTCTGCCGTAGTATTAAATAGTGTATCCGGTGTTTCTTTTAGTGTTTGCTTCTTCACGAATCAGGCCGTTGAGTGGATGCGAGTATCGACAAGTTCTTCGGATAATGAATCTTCGGCTATGTTTTCCCAGGCGAGCATTCTCCCCCTTTCTACCTATTTTGCATTTATAGTCTTTATTTCCTCCTGTTGATCTATTGCTATCCGTGTTGCGATGCTTTAGTTTCCATACACCAGTTATATCCCATGAAACCTCTATATTGCCTTGGATACCTCCTATTACCTGTGTTTGGTAGATAGCTGGCCTTGCGAGTCGTAGTTGCTTGCTCAGGTGCGATCTCGTATTGTCAAGTACCACAGTTGTTGGAATGCTGGCAGATGTTTACGGTGGGCAATATATGTGTTATTTGGTTTTTCAACTATCAAATTGTTGGGATAACTAATGAAAGAGGCACCGGTGGGCAATATATGTGTTATTTGGTTTTTCATGTCCACTTGTGTCCCGTAGGCCCCGAGTACTTGATACTTGTTCCTTGACTATTCGCACTATCCACATACGGGAGAGTATGAATCCCCCTTAGCCAGAGCTTGATTCATTTCTTATTTCTTGGGTCCACAAACTAGTTTGGGGTTTTATTACTATCCTATACTTATGCCATGCTTTACTGCTTTATTTACGATTGTGCGTGGAGCACCTGTACTGTTTAGGACCGTGACACGTTTTTGTTGTATCGACAAGCCCAGTCACACTTTCGGATTCCCAGTCGTTTACCGCCATCCACACAAACCTTGGGTCCGTCTCGGAGCTGGCCACTTCGTTGTGAGTAGCTTAATGGGGTGGCCCCCTGAAATATTTTATGAATCCTGTGATTGCTTTGTCATGAAAGCCTTGTTGGGTTTTGATTTGGTTTTTCCGAGGTTGATCATGTGTGTGTTGCTATTTGTGCACCCCTGCAGGGTAAATCTTTCTGAAAGCCGTGTCTGCGGTTATGGACGACTTGGAGCACAGTATCTCGATCATAGACAAGCATACCTCAAGTAGTGCTATAAATTTGACTTAATATGTGACTAGTAATCAGCTCCACTACAATGGAATGGATAATAAAAGTGCCAACAACTGGTGGAACTGGGGTGTATCGTGTCCTGTTATACCTGCCTAGTAAGTATTGCAACTCCAATAGAATGAAATAAAAGTGCCAACAACTGCTGGGTTTGGGATGTCACATGCTAATTGTATCTGACTAGTAAGTATTGCAACTACAACTGAATGGTTAACTAAAACTTCCCACTATTTATGTTATCAGGATGACTCATACTATCTATATCTGACTAGTAAGTGCTTCAACTATAATGGAATGAAAAAAACTGCCAACTGTGTGAGTTCCTCGGTTTGACTTCTTCGTTTAGCCTCGAGGGGGAAATGCCAGGACGGGTATAATTGGTGTTAGTATAAAGTTGGTTCCGAATAAGTCTTTCTTACCTCTCTCTAATAGCCGACAGTTAATCGAGTCTCTATAGGTTGTTTAGTGCATGCTGCGCTGCCGCTTCAGTCCACCATACCTATGTAGGCGAGAGTCGCCGAATTCTAGCCTCGCCGTGTACTGGCCTCAGTACTGACGCTCCTCTTTTTCCTTTGCCCTTTGTCGGCACCCCTTTTGTTTTAGCAGGTTTGAGATCGACGTCGTTAGCAGGGTTACCCTTCCGGCTTGGCCTGGGCAGGGTTATGGACGCCATTGGTTATTCTTCAGGGCTCTTAGCCCCATTTGCATCTTATCCGTACTCGGATGTTGTATCGTCTTCAAGGTGATTTGGATCTTTGTACTGTATATCTATATTCTTGACTCATGGAGTCGTTATTGTATATATCTCTTTTGTGGGTTCCATCATGGACTATTGTGTAATGATATTACTTCGTTTTCCACCCACACGAAAGTGCCTGGTGGGCATCTTTGAATCGTTTCTATGCGGGTTTAGCAGGAATCACTAAAACTTGCATAGGGCCGATTCGAGGGTGTTACAGTGTTGTTGCTGGGGTGCTGTATTAGACAAGTTTGGGGTAGGTTGGATTTGATTTAGCTCAAGTTTTGATTGTTTTGCAAAATTTGATCACAAGAGAGCTTGTGAAGGAGTTCAAAAATTTGCAATGAAAAAGGTGGGGGAGATGGTACTGGTAGATGGGTATGGTTAAGGTACATTCCTAGGGTTTATTTTGGATTTTTCTAAGGGGTGTTAGTCCTCTTAAATCCATTTATTCAAGAAGTGCAGAAGTAGTTTCTAGAAGATCATTTGATATTTTTACATTGGACATGGTTGGTTTTTTATGTGATATGGTCCTAACTACCAGATCACATATTGGGGAATCTTCTCAAGATTTATTGGGGCATAAAAGTATTTAACACATTTATTTTATTGTTTCTTCTATTTAGGAAAAAGGGAAAAAAGAATTATTAAAGCTCTTCAAAAATATTTATTTTTTAAGTGCGAGGATAGAATATGATATATAGGACTAAAAAGTTCTTAAAGTTGGGGAAGTTCTTTGTGAGAAACCAAACCTTCCTTTGTAGATGGAGTTTTTGAGATTTTGCCCATCAAATGAATTAAATAGTTTTTTGAGCCATAGTAATTATGGATAATATTATATAAATCTTTATAATCAAGGTATATGATGTACAGAAGGTGTATATAGCATTTTCAACCTTGGGGATTGAGAATCCAACTTGATTTTGGTGAGGAACAAGAATTAAGGGATCTAGGGTGATGTTATTTTCATACCATCAAAACATGGTTGTATCTTGGAGCTCAAGGCTCCCCTTGGTTCAAGGGCCATATGGATAGATAGAACAATTTATGTGGATCACCATGGTACATAAGTTTGGTCTTGATCATGCTTGAGCTCTCCAAGGATTGATTCCAAACTTTGAATGAAATAAGACTGTCGAAGCAGATTACCAAATAGCCTTCAAAACCTTGTGGGTTTTTGAAGCACAAGGATCCATTTGGAACAAGTGAAGTAGTTATTGCTAGAAATTTATGATTATAACATAATCATGCAAGTATTTGATCCAAATAATATAGGATGAAGGTGTGAGCTTCTACTGAAGTAGGCAAGTTGGTAAGATTTGCAGAAATTATTATTTTCTTGCCTGCAAAACTATCAAGAACAAGGGGGTTAGAGGATGGTCTAACCAAGGGAAAGAGTGGGTCTTGGTATTCCTTATGATGGTCTAGAAGGTGTTTCAAGTGCATTACCAAAAGGTCACAAGGGTTGAGAAAGAGAGGCACTCAAAGAAGTGATGTTGAAATAGTTTCTAGACTTAGTCAAAATTTATCAGATTTAGGGTTTTTAACTAGAATATGAGTGGGGATGTTTTTGAGGGTTTGCAAGGTATCAAAGCATCAGAAAATGGATGACGTTCAAGTGTAGATTGGTAGAATAGATCCACGCTTGATATTGGTCTTCATTGACTTGGAAACTTCTAGAATGGATCACTTCAGAGTTGATCTGGTTAAGGGTTCTGATGAGAACCTAGTGGCTAGAGATCGGATCCAGCTTGGTTAACTTGTTTAGGATTGACTCTCTTGGATTAGATAGATGCTAGATGATGGTCTCCTAAGTAGCTCATTATACTTCTAAACACTCATGTCAAGCAACAGTTCAAGGTAACGCATCTTACAAACAGAACAAATCTACTACCATGGGTACGTTCAAGCCTAGCTTGAGGTAGGGATGGGTATTTGAAAGGGTGGAGTTTGAATAAAGTGAGAGTCCTTGGTATTTCTACCAAGATTAGAATCCAAAAGCCTTTTAAAAAGGTTTTAGAAGAACCTAGAGGTAAGAGTAGTTGAAAGCTCTACCTTAAAAACATAAGGAAATTATATCATATAGATATCCATAATTTTGTCAATAGAAGCTACTAAAATAGTTAGGGTTGCAAAGGCATCTCGGCTCAGATTTTGAAATGCCAGAACATTTGAGAATATATAAAAAGAGCCAGGACAGTTTTGTTAAGTAGTTTTTGTCAACTTATGTTGGGGTAAGGAGTATATCATAAGCTATACAATGAGAAGCATGAGCACAGACAACAACAAGCAAGCACTGCACAATTGAATAAGAAAAAGTGTGTGTTCCCCCTGATTTTTGCATTCTAGACAACTAATCAGGGTTGCTGAAATTGGGATATTACAGACCTTTCCCCCTTAAAAGAATCTCGTCCCGAGATTCAGGAGAGTAAGGTTAGGGGGATTGGGGGATCGAGTTGGTACTATGTGTCTTAAGCACACTGACTTATGATATTCATGTCGGAAGGTGATTACTGTGTCGGTGAAGTTGAGCTTCGGACTTCTTGGATTGCACGAAGAGTTGAGATGGATGATCTTCCTTCTATAAGGATTTACGATGTTTCTCTTAAGGGCTTATCGTATCCTAGTTTACATATTTTGGTTTAACTCTGAGGTTTCTTCTAACAGATGGTTATTTTATTTTGTGGGAAAGACGCAGTCTTTCCCCTTATGGTTAAACTAGGGTGGCTCGGAGTTAAGACAGTCCTTCCTTCTTGGAATCGCCAGATGATGTTTGAAGACTATTGCCAATCTTCTGGATGGAGTTGAAATCTTCAGAGGACCTCTACCAAATTGGGTCCTATGAGGCTCATATACTACTTTATTCGTACTTAGCCTATTTGAAAGTGTTGAAGTCGTACATCCTCTAAGCGGTTAGAACTGAGGGGTTATCGATTCCATGGTTATTGTCTTGATTTGGAGCTTCGAGAGTACTAGGAGGCTTGGGTAGATGTTTGATGGTTGGGGACTCAGTCTATGTTTTGACATTTCGATGACTCTTGAGCATTTGGGGAGGACGTCAGTCTAGAAACCTGCCTAAAGTATCTCCTAGTGGATAGTCTTCTGGAATTGAGTGGAAAGACGTAGTATTTCCACCTTAGAGCTTTACATGAGGTCATCGAGGTTGGGGTAGATCCTTCGTCTTGGAGCAGAGGCATGACGCTTGAGTTGAGGTCTTCAAGTGACACCTTATTGCGACTACCTTGATGTGATGGTTACCTAATGAAGCCGGAAGGGTTATCCCTGGGTAGTTCTAGCGGTTAGCGACACTTATTCTTAGTCTTCAGTCGAGGTAGTTGTATTTAGATTCAAAGAGGTTGTCTTTGCTTGAATTCCTTGTGTTGCTTTGGATCGATGGTAGAGTAGACTCGCTGTCTTCACACATCCTTATCTTTAGGATTTTTTTTGGGACGTTTGTGTTATGGTGAAGACTTCTAGTTGATTCAGTAGGGGGTTTAGTAGGTCGTTGCCCTTTTTGGGGCGATTAGAACTAAGGCACGAGTAGGGGTTGTCGTGGATTTCTTTATGTGATCATCCTGTTGAGGAGAGGTTTCGGGTTATGGCTTACGAAGGATCGTGGCGTGAGACGCAAATGAGGTGGTCATATCATAGGATCGAATGATCCAAAGCAGACAAGCAGCACATTCCCAAGCATCATACAAGCACATGACAAGCAAACAAGGCGTACCATAGGTACTAAGGGGTGACTACATGCCATAAAGGGAATCCTGTATTAAGGATGCTTATCCTAGGTACGGGCGTACAAGGGTCTTGACTTCTCTCTTGCCGTTTGGTGTCGTCGATGCCGTACTTGATCCATTTAGGGCGGTGAAGGACTCTGTTGGTAGGGTGATTTTGTAGTGTCTTTCGTCATTGGTAGCTCCTTTGGTTTGCTTGCCTCGGTGTCTCTTCATTTCAGGATCTCCGTCTTCCTAGTTTCTAGGTCAGACATTGTTTTTGAAAACGGAACATTTGAAGTAGACGAGATATAGAGTACTCCATTTTCAAAAATTTAATTCAGAGAAGGTAAGATAAGAAGTCTTTCGAAAAGCTTTTGAGAAAGTAGTTTTCAAAAGTCAGTGTTTTCGGAAAATAGGGATGGTCCTGTCTAACGTCCATGTTACTAAGGTCTCCTACAATCAGGATGGCTCTGATACCAAGTCTGTGGGGGCCCAGGATTAATCCTCCGAGAGTCCCTGTTATGCATACACCACGATCCCATGATCAGTTAGTCATGGCACATAATCGACAAGTATCAAAGTAAACATCCATCATTTAGACGGTACATGTCATACCTTATTTGCCATTATGGCTACATCGATCATCATTAGCGGAACTTCATAAAGCGTAGAGCCCGAGCCATGCCTTAACCTATAGGCAACTGACTGGGAGAACGTCCTAGCTTGCATAGTCGGCAACTCCACCTTCTTCTGGATATCTGACCAAGTTAATAGCCAGGGACAATTCTAGTGAGTACTTTGAATGTACTCACAAACCACCTTAAGATAAAAGTAATAACAACGAAAGGATATGCAGTATGGCTGTGGTTGTAGGAGGGCTCCAAGAGAGGATCTTTTCTCAGCTAGTTTCTCTTGTAGATATAGCATCTACATATCTTTGTTGGAAACTTTTGTAAAAAAATTTGGAAACCTTTTTTCAAAGTTTTAGGGAAACTCTAGGACTGGGTCACCCATTTGTTTTGTCCTTCTGGTCATCCCATGAACAAACTCCTTTCCTTCCTTTCTGACCATCCCATGGTCAAAACATTTCCAAAGCCACTGCTTTTCCGAAATCCTTTTTGAAAACGAAACCAGCACCGCTCTACAGCAACCTTCCCAACCGTCCATGACCACGGACACGGCTATTCGAATAGATTTACACTCTACAGAGGTTGTACACTTTACCCACACCATCCGGGTACCCTACCCTGATCTACAACGATCGTGGGTCGAGTAACCGGTCAATACCTTCGGAATGCCCACTCCAGTATAAGCGTCTACCCTATGAGTGTTGTTCCCCTCAACACCGGGATGCCCTATATAGTTCCCAAGCCAACCAGAGCGCCTTTTTCACTGCACAAAGTGTGCGCTTTCAATGAGGGGCTCATAGTAACGCCTGGCTGCCTGGAGACAGTTTGTTCCTTCTCCAGGTCGATGTCTCACATGGACCTTTACAGGAGAAGACCCAGCCTCCAGGGATCGACATCCCCTATAGTAGTTGCGAGGCAACTCATACCGGAGTAAACAAACTTCGAGTCCAACCCCTTCCCATATAGAAGGAATGTGGTTGCACAGGTTAATTGTTCTAGCAAAACTTCAAAGAACTGTGTGTGTTTTTGTAAACCTTTTTCCTCCATCTTTCCTTCAGCATTTTGTAAAACAAAACCCTTTTTATTTCCTCAAACATCTGTTGGTAGGTCTAACCTCACCAAGGTTTCATCATAAAACATTTTGTAAACTTTTCCGGGGTCTTCCCGTACTATAGCTTTGCTTCGGCCAAATCGGGGTCTCCAAAGGGGTATGGTGTATTACACCATCTACCATACTACGGACAAGTAGGTGTCATCTAGGGGGCGGGGGTTACTTGGTAATACCATTGCGTAATGGTTTTGAGGATCCAAGCCACTACCAGAGATAACTCATCATAATAAAACAATGCAGTTTCGTAAACAGTAGGTAAAACATGCATAAGTAAAACAATAGGACAAGGCTTATGAGAAAGAAGGTGGCTTGCCTGCGATCAGCAATAAGGCATAAATGTCCCTGGACTTCTTCTTTAGATAACCAAGAATACCAATACCAATACCAATAATAATGACCATCTTCTTCGGGTCTCCGATATAATCGCATCTATCGTCGTTATGGATCACATGCAAGCAAACAAAGGCACGATCAACACAATGCATACAATCACCAATACCATACAGCAAACAAACATATCACACATAAATCAATTCAGTAGGTTTTGATAGATTGAGATCATCGCATTTGGAATTACTTAAATTGCCTTTGTGGACTTTCCTTTAGGATTTATTTGCCAAAACCACTTAATAAAGGGGTTTGGAACTAAGGGTTAGACCTGTATGATATAAATGTGCAAAAATTATATCTATAGATAGGTATTAGAAAAACAAGGCCAACAAAAGTGGTTTCATGATTTTATCAATTTTCTATATTTAGTTATGATTTTTCTAGTGAAATAACCTCTAGTTTAGGTGAAAAATCCACCAGAAAAGTTATGTAGTTCCAAAAATTATTTCCTTGGATGGTTAAGTAGTATTTGATTGACTGGTTCAGATAGAGTTGGAATCACTTCAAAACAATTACCAAAATGCGCTTGGGAAATTCCCTAAATCAGTTATGGAGGGTATTTGTCTTTTTCACCAGAATTAATCTACAAGATCTTTTGAGATGATTCCAAAGCCACATGGAAGGTACTTTCGACACCTTTCCGTAGAAATTAGAATGACCCTTTTTCGGTTTACAGAACTGCCATAAGGATTTTATTAGTCAACTAACTATGCACAAGACAGTTTAATTCTTAATATATCAACCATAGCTTAATAAATTTTGGGCTCCTGGGGTTTAAATGATATTGGTATGCATGTCTTCTGGGAGTTGGAATTAGGTCAATACATTTCATATATTGGCCTAGAGGATTTTCTAAATACAGAATATAATTGATCTTGTCATTTTTATTTCTTCAGATCTATAGCTCCACTTGGATAGAGTCAAGGGCTACTAGATAAGTGTATCAACTAGCTACCATAGGGACTTTGATTCATACCATTTGGGCATGTACAACTCACTGTGGAATTTATTTAGTGAAAAAGATACATTTTAGTTGATTTAATGCCAGTAAATAATGATATTTATATTTGGAAAAGTACTATTTCTGAATGTTGCACAAAATTCTATGGTACTTGGTAAAAAAAATATCTGGACAAAAAGTAGTACTTTCCATTTTTATTTGTATTTAAACCAACAGGTAAATTGTAGATCTGGATTTAACTCAAAAATAAAAGGAAAAAGGGGCAGGTGGAAGCTGGGCCAGGAATCCGAAGTAAATGTGCCGTAGGGGGGGATTCGGCCCACCCAGGCGTCACTACGCGTGGCGGGATCCCGTTTGAAATCGGCCAGGGCAGGGCCCAGCTGTCATTGACAGGGGGCGCCGAAGGGGTAAGGAGAGCTACCAGCCGCTGGATCTATGGGCGATGGACGACAGACGTGCGTCTTCAACCTTTATCCGGCGCGAGGAAGGGGGAACCCTAGGTTCCACCGGCGGGGGTCCGAGAGCTCTGTCTGGCACGAGAAAGGGGAATGCCTCTCTCTTTCCAAGCATTTAAGGACAAGAGTGGGGACTAAGGTTTCGCTACAGTAACTCCACCATAGCACACGACCAAGGGGAATGTTTTTGCTAGGGTGGTGTATTAGACAAGTTTGGTGTAGGTTGGATTTGATTTAGCTCAAGTTTAGATTGTTTTGCCAAAATTTGATCACAAGAGAGCTTGTGAAGGAGTTCAAAAATTTGCATTGGAAAAGGTGGGGGAGATGGTACTGGTAGATGGGTATGGTTAAGGTACATTCCTAGGATTTATTTGAGATTTTTCTAAGGGGTGTTAGTCCTCTTAAATCCATTTATTCAAGAAGTGCAGAAGTAGTTTCTAGAAGATCATTTGATATTTTTACATTGGACATGGTTGGTTTTTTATGTGAGATGGTCCTAAATACCAGATCACATATTGGGGAATTTTCTCAAGATTTATTGGGGCATAAAAGTATTTAACACATTTATTTTATTGTTTCTTCCATTTATGAAAAAGGGCAAAAAGAATTATGAAAGCTCTTCAAAAAAAATTATTTTTTAAGTGGGAGGATAGAGTATGATATATAGTACTAAAAAGTGCTTAAAGTTGGGGAAGTTCTTGGTCAGGAACAAAACCTTCCTTTGTAGATGGAGTTTTTGACATTTTGCCCATTAAATGAATTAAATAGTTTTTTGAGCCATAGTAATTATGGATAATATTATATAAATCTTTATAATCAAGGTATATGATGTACACAAGGTGTATATAGCATTTTCAACCTTGGGGATTGATAATCCAACTTGATTTTGTTGAGGAACAAGAATTAAAGGATCTAGGGTGATGTTATTTTCATACCATCAAAACATGGTTGTATCTTGGAGCTCAAGGATCCCCTTGGTTTAAGGGCTATATGGATAGATAGAACAAGTTATGTAGATCACCATGGTACATAAGTTTGGTCTTGATCATTCTTGAGTTCTCCAAGGATTGATTCCAAACTTTGAATAAAATAAGACTGCCGAAGCAGATTACCAAATAGCCTTCAAAACCTTGTGGGTTTTTGAAGCACAAGGATCCATTTGGAACAAGTGAAGTAGGTATTTCTAGAACTTTATGAGTAGAACACAATCATGCAAGGATTTGGTCCAAATAATATAAGATGATGGTGTGAGCTTCTACTGAAGTAGGCAAGTTGGTAAGATTTGTAGAAATTATTATTTTCTTGCCTGCAAAACTATCAAGAACAAGGGGGTTAGAGGATGGTCTAACCAAGGGAAAGAGTGGGTATTGGTATTCCTTATGATGGTATACAAGATTTTTCAAGTGCATTACCAAAAGGGCACAAGGGTTTAAAAAGAGAGGCACTCAAAGAAGTGATGTTGGAATAGTTTCCAGACTTAGTCAAAATTGAGCAGATTTTGGGTTTTTAATTAGACTATGAGTGGGGATGTTTTTGAGAGTTTGCAAGGTATCAAAGCAATATAAAATGCATGATGTTGATGTGTATATTGGGTAGAATAGATCCACGCTTGATATTGGTCTTCATTGACTTGGAAACTTCTAGAATGGATCACTTCAGAGTTGATCTGGTTAAGGGTTCTAGATGAGCACCTAGTTGCTAGAGTTTGGATCTATCTTGGTTAACATGTTTAGGATTGAATCTCTTGGATTAGATATATGCTAGATGATGAGCTCCTAAGTAGCTCATTATACTTCTAAACAATCATGTCAAGTAGCAGATCAAGGTAACTCATCTTGGAAACAGAACAAATCTACTACCATGGGTACCTTCAAGCCTAGCTTGAGGTAGGGATGGGTATTTTAAAGGGTGGAGTTCGAATAAGGTGAGAGTCTTGGTATTTCTACCAAGAGTAGAATTAAAAAGCTTTATAAAAAGGTTTTAGAATAACCTAGAGGTAAGAGTAGTTGAAAGCTCTGCCTTAAAAACATAAGGAAATTATATCATATAGATCTCCATAATTTTGTCAATAGAAGCTACTAAAATAGTTAGGTTTGCAAAGGCACCTTGGCTCAGGTTTTGAAATGCCAGAACATTTGAGAATATATAAAAAGAGCCAGGACAGTTTTTTTAAGTAGTTTTTGTCAACTTATGTTGGGGTAAGGAGTATATCACAAGCTATACAATCAGAAGCATGAGCACAGACAACAAGCAAGCACTTCACAATTAAATAATAAAAAGTTTTTGTTCCCCCTAATTTTTGCATTCTAGACAACTAATCAGGGTTATTGAAATTGGGATGTTAAAAAATCAGTATTCAATATTCACTTACATGTTATCCAATCCCTATTGATGTGGAACTCCTTCCATCTCATTCCGGACATCCTCTGGACTTACCGAAACCCTTCTGGTTTTCTCTCTCTCTTTTCTTCAGTGATTCTACTGATACCAAAACACTCTTTGAGCATCATCAAGCCCTTAAGTGTGATACCCCACGGTTCGGGAATACTCCAGACATGGTAGCGACCCTCCCGTACAAATGATCATCAGCGGGACCTGGATGGCCATGTTGATCCCTATGCATTCCAGAAAATCTTTTGTCGTTGAACCATGGTCATGTCATATTCCTTTTGTCTCTCGATACTTGCATTGTCTGAGATCTGATCAATGAAATCACCATGTCTTGTTCACTCTCATTATCAACAAATGTCATTTGACTCATTCTGACAAGTGATATCCCCGTGATCAAATCACACACTGTGCAGCTATTGGATATAACTTCTCCGAGTGGGCCCTCGAGTATCTTTTCCGTTAAGCGGATGGACAAATCCCGCTCTTGATGCATATTGCCTCAACTGTTCCTCCGAATACCTGAACAAACCTTTATGATCACCGAGTCACCAGATGATGTTTGATGCTATCTAAGTATCCTCAGGTAACAGTGATTGATATGGCCTCACGGTCTAAGAAATAGGACGCTAGGTATATTCTAATCATCGTAACTTGAACTTTGTGACATGATCGTATCATGGTGCTTAGGTTGGGTATATCTCATCATCTAATTCTCATAATGAGGTGACTCTATTGTCAACTGGCATAAATACCAAATGATCAGGAAACCTTGATCATCTGTTGACCAAAGCTTCACAGGGAACACCTGGTTGTTTATATATCACATGGGTATTGACGTTTCCTTTCAATACAGTTATAGCATTATATAAAACTTAACCATAAAATTTATGAACTATGATAATAATAATCCATATTATTATTTGTATCTAGGGCATATTCTTACACTATGGTGGGCAGAAGGTTCTAGAAACTCCTAGGAGACTTCTTTTGGGCTTATGATGTTTTGGCTTATTTGCTGCGATTAGTTGTGAGATGTCTATAATGTCCCTTGATTTTATTTGTGCACTTAATAAAATGATATATGGTATACATATACCCATTAGAGAACGATAAATATGTGACTTGATCACACTGCAATACTTATGTGGGTAATGTCCATCATACCATTCTCCAATGATATGACTCATTTGTCAACTGGCATAAATGCTCCATGATCAGGAAACCTTGATCATTGGTTGCACAACGAACTAGTTGAATAGAGGCTACTAGGAACCTAGTTTGTTTACATACCACACATGTATCAATGTTTCCGCTTGATATAGTTATAGCACAATATGAAACTATTATGAACTTATAATTCGAGATATGGAAATAAACCTATTTATTATTTGCCTCTAGGGCATATCTCCTTCATTCTCCTACTTGCACTAGATTACAAATAATCTAGTTGCATTTGTTATCGCAACTCTTTTGATCATGCCTGCTTATG
Organism: Avena eriantha; assembly: GCA_910589775.1. Lineage (NCBI taxonomy): Eukaryota > Viridiplantae > Streptophyta > Magnoliopsida > Poales > Poaceae > Avena > Avena eriantha. The sequence goes on along the minus strand of OU342741.1, from coordinate 156,690,927 downwards.
GGAAACATCTTGTCTTTGATCTGTTTTAAATTGTTAAGTGTCTCCTAATTTTACACTTACAACATTATCTCATAATGTGCTGAAGTACTCATTTGGTGGCAATGTGAGACTTCTATTTCTGAGTATTTCCAATGATGGTCAATCAATCGTGAGGACTTTCACTGTTGTCATTATACTAGAAATGCATTTAGCTAAAGTCGAACTTCATAAGCCAAACTAGTCATACTTTTAGTCACCTACTTCAATATCTATGTAGATTCTTCCCTAGTTTTTTTATTATCTGCTTATTACTGGTCTAGTGATTCATTAATCACTTCAGAACTATTGTTTATCAAGAACATGGGTCACACTCTAGCCAAGTATACAACTCATTGATTTCGTGGAAGACATATGGAAAATTTATATGGGATGAACTTCATCTCCTTTTCTCCCATCAATATTTGTTGTTTATACCAATGTTTCACCTAGTTCAACAAGCAAGAACAATTTTTCTTGTTCCATTCTAAAAACTCTTCAGAATCCAGCCTAGTACATTCTGAACATTTTTCAGAATCCTAATAGATTTTTTTTGACTTTTAATGTCTATTAAATATATACCGCAAATATACCTATCTATCTCAATAGATTTCAATATCTAATATTTTTTTCAACTTCATTCACAGAATATTTAGTATTAAATATTACTAATATCAATCACGCTATCCACTATATGTCAAACACATATATTTAGGATATTCATGTAACACCCTGGACTCTCTATGCCCGACTGGCCCCACAAACCAACACTACTCTTTTCTGCTCACTTTATCCTCACTCGTGCGCACCCAGTAACCACTTCACGGTTGTTCACCCATCCTCAAATTGCTCCCGGCCAAGCATGCTTAACCTCAGAGTTCTTTTTCAGATGAGCTTACAAAAAAGAAGTTGCAGCTTGTTGATATGAGTATCCTATCAATCCTATTAATCCATGCACCGGGATCTCACATACACCCACCCTTAAATGATTGACGCCCTCGTTGATCAACCACAAGCCAGGAACCTCCCCTCTTGTCACACGTCTATGCATCTAGTGTCGACACATGTGTCATTTCGTGTCCACTCTGGGCCACACGCGCCATGCTACACATGTCCACCACTGACCCGTACACACCCGTGTAACCGCGAGGATCGGCTCTGATACCACTTGTAACACCCTGGACTCTCTGTGCCCAAGATGTTACTCCTGGCAACTTAATAGGATACTAGTAAAATGCCCGTGCGTTGCCACGGGAAAACAAAATAATATACATATCAATTAGACTAATTGTTCTAATTTCATAAAAGTGTGGCAAACATGTTCTTTCCATTCATAAGGTGATGAATACTAATTCGTTTCCGCGTCATCCCTCCTTAGGAGTCATCTTATATCTTCACAAAATCTTTCCCGCTTCCCCTCCACTTCCATTTTTACCAGCCACCATTGTTCTAGCATAGTCGTTGCTTCAAAGTTTTGTGATCTCTCTTTACCAATTATCGCTTGTGCACCATTTTTAAAAATTAGCAAGCATATGAAATGGTCCTCAAGTGTCGCTAGAGATGATGGTGTATTGTAATTTGTATGTCACCCATTGCAAGAGATGATGGGATATAAAATGTCTAAAATATGGACAATGTTTGTCCTCTATATTCTTCTATGGCAACAAAATAACACTTTTAAACCAAAGAAACTTAATAGAAAACTAATATAGTGTATAGATGAGAACAGAAAAAATAAACCTTTCCTCAAACTTCAACAACTTCATTTGCACATTGTTGCATCATGAGCATGTGACGAACCCACAGTCACGAACTCGTGGCAGTACAAAATGAACTATAGCACATGGTTACTATGAACCCATGGTCACATTCCTCACTTTTGTGTGAATCATGTTCCTTCACCACACACCTCACATGCTATTTCTATGCACAAGTCACGGCCACTCGGTGCTAGTGCAACTTTGGCTAACATGAGCTCAAACCTCGTTGCAGACCACCCCCTCACACACTACTATTGCTAGTGAGGCCTTCTATTACATGAAGATGATGGATACGCTAAACTCACACTTCCAAAGTCAGAGACTCTCGCTCCTTCCTTAGTCGCCCCTCGCCAATTCGGTCGGGTTGTGTCGTTGATCTGCAGACGATGAACTGGTCCTTATTGTCCTGTTGTCCTCCTACTGGAAAGGAGTTCTGCTCTCCACCTTGCTTATCAATACCAGGTTGTTGCAGCTCTCTAGCTCGAAGGAATTTTTTAGCTGTCACAGTTTTCTAGTCCCCTTAACCCCCCGGCTCATTTTAATGAGTGCATGCTCAATTGATCCTATCTAAAATAAATGAATACAATTATTTAGCTTCTTTTTATTCAAATATGACACAATAGGCAATTTCGAAAAGTAGTTTGATTTAGACATAAGCTACTCTAGTCACATGACTTGGGAAAATTAAATTTTTTGATCCGACTATGACATATGTACCACTGGTCTTATTGATTGCACAATTCGCATATATTGAAAAACTTACATAATTCGCAGTATATCTTGTCTCTTCTCTTAAAAAATCAAGAAAAGCATCTGCTACTTTAAAAACAATAACACGTAGAAAGGTTTTCTGCATGCAATTTCCTGCATAATATAAATGACCACTAACTCTGAAATATCATGCTTAATAAGTTACAAAAATGTTGTCCTCAATGATCCTCTTAACCCATAGTCATGTAACAAAGAGGTCATACTCATGTAACAAAGATTAATGGCGAGTTTTGAAAGGATTTGTTCATACTTTCAGACTTATTAACACACCCTATACATCGTGTCACCAATGATTCAAAAGTGCAGTAAAATAAATGCATGTCTGAATATGGTATTAGTATGAATAAGGACGTACCACCATCACGACAATGGCCAAAAGCTCCGAGAGAAATAATTTAGAATGTCCCGAAAAATATTGGAAGAGCGCATTTGTATCTAAAAATATTTCTTACCTAGGAACCATCAATACACAATGCTAATAACCAAGACAACATTCACAAAAGTATATACATCAACAGTTGACTTTCTATCAAGAGATTTCTTTGCTAAAATAATTTTAATTATTAGCTAGCTAAATACATGTGTGTTGATAGGCAACTATAAGCATATAGGCAAGCAATAAACATTGGTCAATAGAGTCACAAATTACATTGTCTGCTTGACCAATCTCATCTCTATGTATTTTAAGAGGACATGCCTATTGACGAAACATCATATGACCACTCTCGCTCTAATCTCGACAACCAACAATGCTTTACCACTTCCTAGGAAACTGCTTTGACCTAAAAACAAACAGAATAATGCAGCTAAGTAGGCTAATGCATTGCGAATCCAGTACAGAGACATGAAAATTTGAAGTCCGACGCTATAGAATATTTGGAGAGCCCATGCTAAATTAATCAGTGTACAATGTCTCGCTAATAACGCGTTATAGCACGGTATGTCACACTAATAGCGTAATTGTAAGTCTGACACCATTTACATATCACATTATTTTGATAGTGGAAAGCAGCAAAGCTAGAGAAGAATGAAAGCGTACGAGATCTAGTGGATAGACCATGCCCGGATTGCATGGGTGATGTAGATGCGGGTGCCGTCCCACTGGACAACAACACGGGTGCGTGCATGCGGTCATGGATGGACTTGATACTGACGGTTTGGCTAGCGTGGGGCGCACGCTTGAGGCAATGTAGGCGATGAATAAGGTTCGCGCCTAGCCATCACCGGTGTTCTAGAGCAAGTAGAACCTCCACCGCCCATGTACCCCAGGAAATAGGACCTCCTCGCTTGCTCTGGGTCGCACGCCTGCCACGCCACCTGGTATGACAACAACGAGTATATACACCATCGTTGAGAACACGTAGATCGCTTGCGCCATGTGCGTGCACTCATCCCTGCACACAGGGTGCGTGGCGTGCATCCAATGGTCCCGTAAATTTCTCTCGCTTTCATGTCTTCCGTTAGAAATAAAAAAATATGGAGAATCCCTCGGAACCAACTGGTACAAAAGTCAAAGACTCGTAGCAATTCTCGTACTCCGGTGATGCGGCCACACCGTCCGCCACCAGGCTCTCCAGATGACCTCCGGGTTGGACCTGACAGCCCTAAAAGAGTAGAACGCCCTCTACTTCCTTGCCCTTGGACGGCGTCACTGCAGAGTGCCCATGTCGTCCTCTTCCTCCTCGATCATGACCATCCACATTGACTGGACTATGGAGAGAGTTTGCTATGCCAGATAGAGAATTTTTTAATATTTCTTCAAGAAATTTTCTTGAAAGGAGCAATCGCCTTGCCTTGGACCTGTCGTTTGAGGAATATTGATTAGTCTAATCGTCGAATACATGAACAGTTGCTAGCTGACGTAAGAACCATCAGCCAATTTGATTTTGCTTGGATCGGTCCTCAACGTGGTGGACACCATGATGGCAGGCTGCACGATTGTCGTGGTGGGCAACAACAACTTCTGCACCGTGTACCCCGCGGGTCTCTTCGGCAGCTCCCAGTCCGAGCTTGTTGCCGTCAAACTCCACCCGCAGCTGCAGCAAGCCCCTCCGCGGCGGCTTCCAGCAGGAACTCGACGCGCTTCTCCGTGTCCGCTCTACGCACATCGTCCGACTCCTTCCCTTCTGCGACCAGCGGGACGATGCGGTGAGTTGTGGACAAAGATGTCGTCGCCTTGCAGCCCACTCCGCGCGCGCAGCCAGCTCCTGGAGGATGACGGGTCCAGCTTCATGGGGGCCGTCGGCGGCAGCGAACATAGTATCTTTTCCTGAAGGGTGGGAATACAGAGTCGCGAGACTGAAACAATATGGAGTCACGAGTATATATTCTGTATTTCCTTTTTCTTTTTCAGGTAAAAGCAACGAAGCAGGGCACAACAAGGAATAGCCGCACGGATGGTCGAGGAACGTTTGGGCCGCACGGATGGTCGTACAGCGATGTCGCAGGCAAGCCGCGTCCGATAGACAGTGGCTATTATGGCATCGATTAATTCTACTCCCTCCGTCCAGAAATAACTGACTTCGATTTGTCTAGCTTCGAATGTATCTAGATGTATTTTAGATATATTCGGATCTAGACAAACCCAAGTCAGTTATTTCTGGAGGGAGGGAGTATTTACTTATTAGTTGTGATTTTATTTTGCATAGAAATATGGACGTGGAGAGGGAAGCGTGCCGCACGGATCGGCCCATACGCGTGCATGCAGAGGCGAAGGCCGTAATTCCAGAGATTAAATGGACGGGAGATCACGTTCCTAATTTTCCTTGATGTGGTTAATGCATTATTAATGGGTAGAGAATTTATATCCCGATTATGCGAGATTAATGGGTAGAGTAATTATGCCAGTAATTGCGGCTAGTAATTGCAGCTATTAATTGGTGGATGTGCAAATCAGGGACGTCGCCCAATGTCATTGGAAAGTCCTGGAGCGTTCGATCTGATAGATTTGAAGGCCGAGATTAATTGTTCCTGCCTAGTTGGAGGAAATAGAGGAAATTCGTCCTTTTTAGATAGTAGAGAGAATTTATATCCCGATTATGCGAGATTAATGGGTAGAGTAATTATGCCAGTAATTGCGGCTAGTAATTGCAGCTATTAATTGGTGGATGTGCAAATCAGGGACGTCGCCCAATGTCATTGGAAAGTCCTGGAGCGTTCGATCTGATAGATTTGAAGGCCGAGATTAATTGTTCCTGCCTAGTTGGAGGAAACAGAGGAAATTCGTCCTTTTTAGATAGTAGAGATTTTTAGATAGTAGAGAGAATTTATATCCCGATTATGCGAGATTAATGGGTAGAGTAATTATGCCAGTAATTGCGGCTAGTAATTGCAGCTATTAATTGGTGGATGTGCAAATCAGGAACGTCGCCCAATGTCATTGGAAAGTCCTGGAGCGTTCGATCTGATAGATTTGAAGGCCGAGATTAATTGTTCCTGCCTAGTTGGAGGAAACAGAGGAAATTCGTCCTTTTTAGATAGTAGAGATATAGACTAGCCTCACACATCAACACTATTCTTTTATGCGCACTTTATCCTCACTTGTGCGCACCCGATACCCACTTCTCGGTCGGTCACCCATCCAATGTCGACACATGTGCCATGTCGTGTTCACTCTAGGCCAGATGCGCCATGCTCCACATGTCTGTCATTGACCCGCACACGCTCGTGTAACCGTGAGGATCGGCTCTGATGTCACATGTAACACCCCGGACTCTCCGTACCCATGATGTCACTCCTGACAACTTAATAGGATATCTAGACTAGCCCCCATAGACCAACACTAGTCTTTTCTACGCACTTTGTCCTCACTCGTGCGCACTGGTACCCACTTTCTGGTCGGTCACCCATCCTAAAATTGCTCCAGGCCAAGCATGCTTAACCTCAGAGTTCTTTTTTAGATGAGCTTCTGAAAAATAAGTTGCAACTTGATATGAGTGTCCTATTGAGCCATGCACTAGGGTCTCACAGTTTGTCACTCTCCCACTAAAAAATGTCACCACATATGATTCTTTTGTAATATCCCTGGAACTCCGACTTAAATACTTCACAATTATGGGTTTTCTTAACATTTTTGCTAATCCCCAAAATCATTTGATTTAATTATCAATTCAAGAGCTTCCCACTACGAGATGTTCACCATCCACATGATTTAACAAACTTTTTCCTATTATACTAATGACAACTTTTCTTCAATTTAGAATGGAGAACATGCATATTTGTTTAATCATCTAGTCATTCATAATTGCTAATTGAATCCATTAGACTTCAAGCATCGCCACATTTTTGTAGTTAACCCTTAAATTTGTCACGGCAATCTTCATGACAAATCGAGGTTTCAGGTCCTTTCTAAAGTTGCATTTCTTCCTTATAACTCTAAGTTATTTGGCAAGTATCAAGTAACCACTTACTTTGATAAGATCAAGTAATCATATTACTTTTGTAACTTATTCCTCAATTTTATGATTCTTAATCATTCCTCGCATTTAGGTCCATCACCGCCTCTTTGTAATTCATAGGTATGTCATGTTTAATTAACATGTCAAGTGAATCAATGTATTTCCACCAAGTGGAAAATACACCATTGAATCCTACTTTTAGTAAGTAAAGTTTTTAATCAAAATGTTATGATCATAATCATCATTTTCACCCTTTTCTACTAGAGTTTGGTTTCACAAAACATTTTCCGGTGCGCGACTTAACCTTTGGTAAGATTGAACATCTTGATTTTAAACTTCTAATTTCTTCCATCAAATTCTTATCCATAAATGTTTTATTGGTAATGATTCCTTGGACAACTTCCAGTTTGTTTTATGGAAGATTTTTTATTCATAATTGTTTATGAATACTTGTACAAAGGCCTATTTGCAACTACTCTATCAAAGTCTATAGAAACTCGAACGTGCCACAACTCTTATGGTGTGTTTCCCCGAATCTGGATGATTTCTTCTATTTCAAAAGTTTTTGCTAATTCTATGACTTAGAGCTCTAACTTTATATGATAACCTATTCAAAGATTCTCTTCAGACCATATGTGTCCAATACACTTATGATTATGATGTTTAAGGTATATCGATACACATTGATATATCTAATCAACATAATTAGTGAAATAGTTTTCACAATTCTTTGATGTGCTAAAATCTTAACTCAAATGCCACTATCTTTGATCAAATCATGGAGATTTGCATTTTATTGTTAATATCATATCCATCTTTAATACTGAAAACATTCGAACATTTCAAACCTTCAAACTTATGCTTTAGCAGATGAATACCTTTTGTCCACTTGATTCCACAATAGTGTCTACAAAATAATGATTTCCACTATATTGATGAATAATACATTATCATGTACACTATTCAAAAATTTGTACATTATGTATTACCAAAACATATTAGTTTTAGTCTTCTTTGCCTAGAGGCCTAGTATTGTAAATTTCAAAGGATTTTGATCATCCCATGACTTCATGTTTTCATAAACACGAATGCATACAACACTAATATGACATAAAGTATAGTGTCATTCATTATTAAGTCTAGATATATTTTAGCTTTGGATTTTATAAATGAATAAGGCAATATCCTCAAGACTATAATGAGACTAGCATATTTAGAATCGAACAGTGTGATTATAATAGAAATCATTCATAATAATCGAACAACTGATTTGTTACAAATTCATTATGAATAACCGTCCAACGAGATGTAAGACACACTAATAAGTTCACACTCTCAAATCGATTAAAAATTTATTCTACTCTCAACTAATCGAGATGAAATATGTAGAAATAGAGATGTCGTCGGCTAGCAACGTCTTGTATGCCATCAACACGCTTGGTCTTCTTGTCTTCTCCATGGAACGCTCTTGAAGATGGTCATGTTTTCATAAAACAAGAACAAGTATTAGAATGCTTGACGAAACCACAACAGTGTTTTGTGAGAAACACATTTATAAACTGTATATCACATATACACATTCATTCAATTATTTCCCAATCAATGGGATCTACTTTCGCAATTCTCAATTGCAAGAATTTATGGAGGGTGTACTCTTCCTCTCTCATGATGTATCCTTTGAAAACATTTTTCTAGCTGGGGGAAGTGAACGCAACACCCCATCTATCGCGATCTTGTCATACATCCAGTAGTGTGCATCATATATGAGCGACTCATGCAAGTCATGCATAATCTCCAAGTGATTTTCTAGACATGTGTTTTGTTCCATATGTTGTGAAAGAAACTTGTCTAGGAGCTCAGAATTCATAATCCTGACTTGTCCTTCGGACATCACCTTCAGATCGACCATTATCTCATACGATTGAGTGTCCATAAATAGTTCACGGAGCTCAAGAGCAATGCTAAGCAGTATGGCGCCTCTGGCACAGATGTGCTTCGCACGGCGATCGTGGTACTCGTCACGTTGGTCCTCACTTGCACCAGCATTGGTAGGATCTTCGAGTGGGTCTTGTATGGTGAAGAGCGTGTCATTCCTTGTAAAGACATCTTTCAAGCGCGGATACCAGACTATGAAGTTGGACCCGTCTACTCTAATCAACTCACTATGAAAAAGGGAGCCATGGTTGAAACACAAAGGTTTCAATGCCATTATCTACAAGGACATTTGCGAATACATAAGACTAAGTTCATAATTTGTGTTCTAGTTTTATAATCAAATTATGACAAAAACTCCCACTAAAATCATCATCCCGAGGATGGTTTTAGTGATCACATGATCCCTTTAGACCGAATCATCCCTGATCATCACGGACTTTGATTCAACTGCCAGGGCAGACTATATCAGTTGATCACATCGTCCATGTGACTCGTGCTTGATCTTTCGATATTCTCGTGTTTCGAGGCCATGTATGTGCATGCTAGGCTCGCCAATTCAACCTAAGTGTATTTGTTGTGCATACATGGCTTGCACTCACCGTATGTGAATGCTGAGATATCTAGAACCCAATCATCATGGCCTGCTTCATAACAACAAACTTTCTTGGTGGTGCACACTTTAGGGACAATACTAAAGTTGGTATTATTTAGGGATCATCATATTTTACTACCGTCGTGTACTAATACAACCAAGCAAAACAAGATGCAAATATAACATCACATGCAATTTTATAACTATGATATGACGTGGTTCTTCATGTCATGTGGTATTATCACGATCACATGCCACCAGTATAATGCCATTTTTGTGGTGGTACCAGCTGGCCGCTCTACATGAAGTACAGAAGGACATGACCACATCACATTACTAGCCCCTCCCCGCAACATAAAGCTTATAATTATTAGTTGCGGATTTTATGTGGTTGGTAGGACTTTCGAGGTAGAACCATTAATACCTACAATTATTAACCACAACATTGATCTAGTACTTGTATTATTACTGTCCTCATGGGGCCTTCCATTGTAAATACCATATTAACTTTTGTGAGAGAGATAGATACCCGCTACCCACTTATACGGTACAAGCCATATGTCGAGCGTGGAACCAGTCTCGCGTAGGATTACGCGTAAGGTTGGTCAAGTCTGCTTTATCTCACAATGCCACAATATGAACAAGTACATATGGGAAGGTGTCAACAATGCAATCAATGTCCCACATTCAACATGTGGTCTACCCGTAGTAGCATAACTACACATAGATCAACTCTGATACCACTGAAGGGGATCCGCGGCACAAAACAAAGAAATATAAGGTAGAACAACCAAAATGCACATATATATATATAAGTTAATGCACTAATGAGAATAGAGATTCGGTTATATACCCTTGTAGACCGAACGCGGTTAACGTCCTGCGGAGAACGTGGATGAAGTAGTCGTACTGGTAGCTGGCCTAAAGGTCGCGGAGCTCCTCGCTCATAGCCTCCTAGTCCTTGCACGACAGCCCAGCACCACAAGTGGAAGCTCCCCCAAGGTATCGCACATGTACCATGTCCGATGATGACTCTCGTTCTCCCTGATCTAGCCGGGATGTAGAAGTACACACTCTAGAACCAGGATCCAGCAGCGCGACAACATTCTAGGGTTGTCGACTCTCTCATGTGCAGTTCTTCGTGGAACCGCACTCGTGAGAATCATCTGAGAAAGATGAGGGAATATTCCCTAAGGAAATAGTCCTTAGGAAATCCCCTTTTATTTTTGTGTGTCTTTCTCCCACCAATATAGACCCCTTTATATAGGCGAGAAAGTAGGACTCCCACCCCTAAAGTCTCGAGGTGGGACTAAAGAAAAAGAAGAGGAGGAGGGGGCAGCCGTTGGCCAGGTGGGCTACCTGCGCTGTAGAGGCGGTGTGGCAGGGTGGGCCTTGCCCTCGCGGCCCACCAGTGCTGCGCTTGCTCACTCCCTGCCTTGGGCCGGCCCGCCTGTGCAACGACTACCAGCAGCTATGCGTTGTGCACTCACCCACCCGCCTGCATGGGCCGAGCTGAGGCCCAACAACGGCGACTGCTGTTGCTACCCATCGGGTGGCTTCCCTTTTTGGTTGATTCCTCCGAAATTGGCCCAACAATGGAAGTTTCCCTTTAATATCAATTTAACATATATTAGTTCACAATTAACATATATAAATGCATATTTATAAATCTCTATTAATTTGAAACACATTTTGGCTTATTCCTTCTTCCGATACAACAAGAGGATCTAAAGTTGTATCGGAAGAAGGAATAAGCCGAAAGGTGTTTTGGATTAATAGATTTACAAATATGCATTTATATATGTGAATTGATATATATTAAATTAATATTAAAGGGCAACTTTCATTGTTGGGCCAATATGAGAGGAATCAGCCTAAAAAGGAAGCCACCTGATGGGCAGCAACAGCAGCCGCCGCTGTTGGGCCTCTGCTTGGCCCACGCGAGTGGGCGGGCGCAAGGGCACACGCGCGTAGCACACACCTGCTAGCCGCCGCAGCACAGGCGGGTCGCCCTAAGGTGGGGTGCGGGCAAGCACAACTGGCGCAGGGCTGGCAGACCGCGAGGGCAAGGCCCACCCGGCCGCACCGCCTCTCATCGCGCAGGCGCGTGGACATGGTATGGGCTGGCACGCGGGTGGCCCACCTAGCCGCTAGCTGCCCCTCCTCCTATCCTTTTCATTTAGTCCCACCCCGGGACTTTATGGATGAGAGTCCTACTTTTTCACCTATATAAAGGGGTCTATATTGGTGGGAGAAAGACACACAAAAATAAAAAGGGATTTCCTAAGGACTATTTTCTTCGGGAATTTTCCTTCACTTCTCAGTTGATTCTCACGAGTGCGGTTCCACAAATACCTATGCATGAGAGAGTCAACAACACTGGCATGTTGTCGTGCTACTGGATTGTCGTGGTGGTGTCACGGCAGATGCCATGGATAGGCTAAAGGTGGGGCCAATATGCACTAGAGGAATCCAGAGAGGGATAGTGTGGTGATTCCACACACGAAAGCTTTATATTCACTAGGTTCGCAAGGTTTACAAATGCTCCTTGAGCTGTATTGGGGAGAGGAGGAAGAAGGAGCTCTCTTACTCTCACCACTACCTATCTCCAAGGAACCAACTACTCAAATGCCAACCCCTACTACAGAGGCCCTAGTGCCCCTTATAAAGGGGAGGCTAGGTCTCCAACTAGGGCATACGTAGAGGCATATTCCAGGGAATATGCCTCTCCCAAAATAGAAAACCGACCGGGTCACCTTTTGCCCTTGTAAGCCATGCAGAGGCTACGTAAGCCTCTGCAGCACCAGCGTCATCTGACACAGGCTGCGTCACCCTTGTTGGCCACGCCTCGGTACTCCATCCCTCTGTCCACTTCACTCATGCTCGAGCGTACAGTGCCCACCTTTTGACCAGCGAGATACCTTCCTTCTCTTGCAAGCCTGAGATAACCCGGATCATGCCTGGTTAATTCGGCCCCGCGGGTACCTGCATACAAGTTACATAAAACCTGTCGGCATATGACATACATCGTCCAGGACTCAGTAAGGTGGACATCCTCCGATCCGGGTTACTCCGTAAGTCGGCCTGCCTTGAGGTGACTCGGCCAACATTCGCTTTGACCTTGCCGTACCTCGCCTAACTCAGCCTCTATACCCGGCGTGACCCTACCCGGGGATATCCCCCCGACATTAGTCCCCGAAGCTGGTGCGGTCTTAGCAACTTCTGCTGCTAAGGCCACGGCAGGTTCAATCTTTTTACTCCTTTCTCCGAGTTACCCCGTAGCTCGGATTCCGTGGCGTAGCATTCCCTTGGCTCATTCCGAGTCAACACTCGTTGGCCGGGCTACCCTTCAGTTTTCCGGGTTATCCTTCCTTCTCTCGTATGCTTCCCCACGTCCTACGTGGAGGGTAATCATTACCCACCCTCATTTTAAGGGCATGCACCTGTTACTGTACTTATTGTCAGTGTTTACTGCAGCGCATGTCGCGTCGCGACTGACTCCTCGTTAACTGTATCACCATGTCGCGTCATGGGATCTCCTGCGCCCAGTGGCCCTTCCTGCGGCTCGCCTCTGATTGGCTGACCCGGCAGATACATGGCCACACCGTGTGGCCTTGACGCATAACATGATCCCACTACCCCCCGCTGGGGTGTGGTTAAATAGGGGAGGGGGCGCGTTCCTTGGCCATTTTCCCCTTCTCGTGCCCTTGTGCCTCTCTGTCTCTTCTCCTTCCTAGCGACAATGTCGCCGCCACATCTGCTTAGCAGCGCCGCCGCCGCACCGTGCATTTTTGCTCCAGTCTTGCCACCGCTCCCGGACTACTTCACCGCCACGGGTCCGCGTCAATCCAGACCTCTGCCCCCCACCTCCGATAGAGCTGGTAAGGACAGTGACCTAGAGATGACCGAAGAGGAGCACGCCGTCGTTGAAGAAGAGATGGAGGAAGGGGCGGAAAACACGGAGCGTGGTGTCTGGGCTGGTTCCTGGGTGTGCCAGGATGACCTGGACTGGCTCTACCGCACTCGCCGCATCCCCGAGAGTGTGATTTCTCGCCTCGCCGCCGAAGAACTTGCCCCCTCACCCAATCCGGGTGAGTTCGTTGTCTTCCTGTCTCACTTCCAGCGCGGCTTTGGCCTGCCTGTGAGCGATTTCTTCCATGATTTCCTCAACACCTACGAACTCCAACCTCACCATCTTCCGGCGAATGCCATTACCTTCCTTTCTTCATTCGCCTCCACCGTAGAAGGGTATGTCGGCCTGTGGCCCACCAAAGAGCTTTGGATCTGGTTCTTTGGTCTACGAAGGAACATAATTCTGAATAAGCTACTTGGCCCAGAGGACAAACATCTGACTCAATTCGGTGGCGCCTCCATTTCTCCTCGGAAACAATCCGTCTTCCCCTGAGTCATGGGGCTTGACTCCTGCAAGGGCTGGGCCCAGACCTTCTTCTATGTCAGAAATGGCACGGATGAGGATCTGATCTGGCTGCGCCCCTATGCCCCGGGTCCTCCTAATCCGGATTTGCGGGACCGGGTTTCCAACAAACCAACTGTCTTGGCAAATCAAGTCAACAAACGGTTCCAGGAGCTCAAGGATCTGGGGCTGCGCAACGAGGACGCGATGATCACATTCGTCCGCAGTAGGATCTCCCCTCTCTAGAAGCGCACACAAAAACTTTGCCACATGAGCTGGCAACTTGACCCCAACCGGACCTCTTCCTTTGAACTGAACAACACCGAGATATTCCGCCGGGTCAAGGCCCTCTTCACGACCGACAAGGACTTCTCCGCTGATTGGGAGTGGGGATTGGAGCATTACTACCGAGACAAGCCTCCTCCTACGGTAAATCTCGTGATTCAATCTTTTTTCGAGTTATATCCTATGTCAGAGTATGTTGTTTATTTTATCCCTTTGCATTTTATTCTTAGTTTTTTCTTGAGCAAACCCTTGAAGATGGCACCGAGCCTTCCCTCAAATGGGCGAAGGATCGTCTTGTCTCGGACGAGGAGGAGCCGAACCAGGAAATATTCCTGCCATTTCCGGATGCAACCAAGCGACCCACTAGTAACTTCTCTTGCTTAAGGGATTGGCCTGAGGATGAAGATGATTCCGACGTTGAGGTGATGGAGGCATTTGACGCCATACCCATTTCTTATGCATTTCCGGCTTCAGCCAACCCGGCTGGGCAGATCCATGAAGATCCTCCTCTCGCTACGGGTGAGCCGGTCCCAGCCGCGTCTAAGAAACAGGCTGCCACTTCCGGTGCTTCCTCCGGACCTCCCAAAACGACCAAGAGGCGAAAGAAGTCCACCGACAAGACCGCTACCAAGCCTCCGACTAAAACCACAGTCCGGAGAGCTCGAAATCCCAAGGAGCCTTTAACTTATGACGAGTAAGTCACCTTTCTCTTTGTCCAATTCTCTGCTTTGTGCTTTTCTATCTATATGCCTTTCTTTTGTTATAACTTATTATTCGTCGTTTGATTTGGCAGGGCTGCGGTGGAGGTTCCCCAGAGCAGCTCCAGCATCTCCTCTTTGTTCTGGCACAGCCCATCTCCCCTCGTGGCGACGATATACGCCCACTAAGCCCAATTCAGCAGGGTTCAGTGGTTGCTCCGGGTTCTAGCCCACCTCGTCCAGAGGAGGGCAACCTTGGAGCAGGGGGGAAGTGGCTCTGCCGAGGTAGCGGATGCTCCCAGCTCCTCATCGGCTCAGCCGCAACCCATCACCTCCGAGGTACCAACAGCAGCAACAGCACCACCGCCAAGACCAGCACCAACACAAGCACCAGCGCCAGCACCAACAACAACACCACAAGCACCAACAGCAACACAAGCACCAGCACCAGCACCAACTCCTTCTGCCTCGTCCGAGTCTTGCAAGACTCAGCGAGAGGGCCCAGCTAGCACCAAGGCTGCACCCAAATCCAAATCTGCAGCCCAAACCTCAGCTTCTCAGCAGCAGCCCAAGGCCAAGAAAAGTTCTGATGCCACCAGGGCAGCATCCATCGAGGCTGGAAAGCGCACACTTGCGTCCATGTTGTCGAAGAAGAATGTGCTGAAGAAAGATGCCTCCCCGGGTTAGCTAGCAAGCAAATCGCACTGCATACCAGCCCTGTTGTTGCCCAAGTTGCAAGGGGGGAGGCCCATGCCAAAGGTTTGGTGGCGCCTCACATGCTTAGTGGAGAGGGCTATCCTCCAGCCTTGATTGAATATGTAAATAATTGGAACAAGGCGGAGTTCGTCAATCCCAATGACGATCTTCCGGAGAAGTTTGGGCCCGCCGAGTTTAGCGCACAAATGAACACAACAGCCAAGGCTATCAATCTTGCTGGCCGGATGATGGAGGTATGGTACTTTTTATTTTCTTTAGCATGCACAAGTGCTTAGAGATATATCCATTAGTCCCCGAGCCTCCGGGGGAGTAACTTGTTACTCGGTTGGATGCTCCTTAGAGAACTAGCATAGCTCCGTAGTAACTTTGGATATGCACACACCTAGAGCCGGGTTAAGTTCCACTTGGCCCGAATCTTGTACACTTCGAATATGCACACACCTAGAGTCGGGTTAAGTTTCGCTTGGCCCGGATCTTGTACACTTCGAATATGCACACACCTAGAGTTGGGTTAAGTTCTGCTTGGCCCGGATCTTGTACACTTCGAATATGCACATACCTAGAGTCGGGTTAAGTTCCACTTGGCTCGGATCTTGTACACTTCGAATATGCACACACCTAGAGCCGGGTTAAGTTCCACTTGGCCTGAATTTTGTACACTTCGAATATGCACACACCTAGAGCCGGGTTAAGTTCCACTTGGCCCGGATTTTGTACACTTCGAATATGCACACACCTAGAGTCGGGTTAAGTTCCACTTGGCCTGGATTTTGTACACTTTGAATATGCACACACCTAAGTCAACTTTGCTTTTCTCAGGTCACCACCAATCGTCGGAGTGCTGAGTTTCAGCGCCTCTTGGACACACACAAGGCGCTGCGCTCGAAACATTCTGTACTTCTTGCTGAGTTTGAGAAAAGGGGTAAGTTTTATCTTTGCCTTTTTTCCATCTTTCTTTGTCTTTCCCCGCCGGATTAATTTGTCATTCGGATTGCGCAGCCGGAGTGGAGGCCGAGAATACCATTATGAGGATAAACTTGGACGAGATAAAAGGTAACTCGATTTGGCTAATCTTCTTTTGCGCTCTTTCTCCTTTTCTTCTTAGCTCGGCAGATATTTATGCCTCGGCCCTGCCGGGTTAATACACCGTTGCAGCATCCCTTGAAGATAGTGTGCCCGTGCCTGATATGATGCTGCATTTTTTCGAACAAGCAGGGAAACATCAGGCCGAGCTCAAGAAGAAGGACGACGAACTTGCCATTCTCCAGGCCAAAGATGATGAAATTGCCAAGCTCAAGGCTGAAATGAAAAAGCTCAAGGCGCTCCACAAGACTGAGATGGATAAGGCTGGCCAAGACTTCACCAAGGAGCGAGAACGTCTCAACCTTCAACTTGCCAAAGATCAAGAACTCCTGAAGGAGGCCTACGTCAAGCTTGAATCGGCAAATGTTGAACTTGAAAAACTTCGGAAGATGCGTGCTGATTGTACCACAGAGCTGACCCGGATCCACAGTCATATTTCATGTAAGTTCTTTTCCTTCAGCCGACATGAATCTCTCCAGGTAAAACTCTTTTACTTATTTCACTTGTCTTGTTTTAAGGCAAATTCCCAGAGGGCGATGCCATTGTGGTTGCTGCAGTTACCAAGTTCCACTAGCAGAAGGGTACCCCAACTAGTCCTGGCTCTAAAAACATTCCCTATGACATGGAGGATCTGCTGGTCAGTTTGTCCTCTCGCATCGAGATCGTGAAGAACTATGGTTTCAGTCTCCTGGATGCAGCCGTCCGGATCTTCCATGCCCTGTGGCCTGGTGAGGATGCTCCGGAGGGATCCACCGCCCTGATCAACAGATTAATGGGTTGCGAGACCCAGCTTGACCTCTGGAGGGAATCCGTCGCACGTGCCGGAGCTGAAACCGTCCTCCACTTTGTGCTCACATGGTATGAAAAGCTAGATCTGAAGCTTCTCGAGCGCTTGCGCACCGGATCAAGGTGGTCAAATGACCCTGATTGGGTAGCCCGGCGCAAGGCTTGCGCCCACAGCCTCATCCACTTTGCTCCCATCCATCAATGGAATGAAGGACCAAGTTTCCTTTGCGCTGTTGACGACGAATACGTCGAAGATGACTTGGAAGACGAGGAAGAAGACGAAGCTTCAGATATCGAAGAAAATGAAGATGACGACGAGGCTGAAGCTGTTGTTGCACCTGCTGGCACCGAGTTACCCCCTCCTGCTGCTGCTCCTTGAGTACCAAAAAACACTTTGAACTTTATCAGATCCCCGGTATGCCGGGTGCAGATGTAGTAAACATACTGATTGTGTTTTGCTACTAAGTTGTTCACCCCAGATTAACTTAGGCGTAGTCCCCGAGTTTCATTTTCTTGTTTCTCCAATTTCCTGGCTCGTCTCGTGTCTACCTTGATTCGGTTTTGTGACTTACGAGTCCGAGTTTCAAAAAATGACTTAACAATACTTGGAAACTTTAGGACTAGCTCAGAATAATCCAACATAGTAAAAACAAGGTAAACATAAAGTTAGTCTGAATAACAAACGTCGGCTCGATTACGTTCTTCTCCTTAGTCGTTTTTCGTGTGCTACGCAATTCCAAACTTGTTTTCTTGCTTGCCATGAAGCCAAATCTTGTTGGACAGCAGCAAATCGAAGAGTTGAGTTTTTGGTGCTCACACACTACTAATCCGGCTTAGGCGGAAGCAACTTAAGCCAGTCGACATAAAAATAAATAACAAGCACAGAAGACAACAAACATTATTAAGGCAGTCCTCGAGTTTCTGCTTGAGGTGCCAAGATTTCATTGATAAACTCACTGCCGGCATACATACCGACGTATGAGAGACTCGGATACACACACTTCTTTGTTAAGTGTAGAACGGACGAAGTAGAGCTATGTTCCATGGACGCTTAGATTCCTCGCCGGACCTGTCCACCTTGTTCCTCTCCTGTGGTTTTGCATCGATGAGATAGTAAGAGTCGGTGTGCAATGCTTTGCTCACAATGAATGGCCCTTCCCATGGGGGGGATAACTTATGCATGCCAGCAGTACGTTGTACCAGCCAGAGTACCAGATCACCTTCCTAGAAGACTCGGGGGTTTACTTTCTAGCTATGATAGCGTCGGAGATTTTGCTGATATATGGCGGATCTGGACAATGACAATTCTCTCGCTTCTTCTAGCAGATCAACATCGTTTTGCCGGGCTTCTCACACTTCGGCTTCTGTGTATTGGGTGAGCCTAGGCGAATCATGCTCTATGTCGGCTGGTAATACAGCTTCTGCCCCATATACCAGAAAAAATGGCGTATAACCTGTTGTTCGATTCGGAGTTGTTCTTAAACTCCACAGTACCGCCGGTACTTCTTCTATCCAGCACCCCGCTGATCTTTGCAGCGGCTCAATGAGTCGGGGTTTTATCTCGGATAATATTAATCCGTTGGATCTCTCCACTTGTCCGTTTGATGCGGGGTGGGCTACCAAGGCTACGTCCAGCCGGATCTTCGTATCTCGGCAGAATCGCGCAAAATGCTCCTTTAGCAAAATTGGTGCCATTATCTGTTATGATACTGTGAGGATAGCCATATCTCAGAATGATATCTTTGAGGGAGGTCGCGGCTGTAGCTCCATCACATTTTCTTATCGGCTTTACCTCAATCCATTTTGTAAATTAGTCAACCATAACCAATATATGGGTCATATTTCCTCTCGCCGGTTTAAACGGGCCAACCATATCCAGACACCATACGGCAAATGGCCAGGTAATTGGTATGGTCTTGAGCTCTGACATTGGCATGTGTGTCTTGGTAGCATACCTCTGACAACCATTGCATTTTCTTACTAGATCTTCTTCTTGTTCCAAGGCACTTGGCCAGTAGAACCCATGCCGGAAAGCTTTTGCCACTAAGGCTCTAGATGAGGCCTGATGCCCACATTCCCCTTGATGTATATCTCGGAGGATGTCAAGCCCTTCTTCCGTGTCAACACATCGTTGGAGGACATTTGTGACACTCCTCTTGTATAGTTCAGCATTGATAATCATGTATGCCTTTGCACGCCTCTGAATTTGCCTGGAAATCACTTCCTCATTGGGCAAAGTTCCATCCTTCAGGAATTGAAATATGGGTAGTGCCCAAGCTAGTATAGCTCGCACTAAAAACACATCCTCATCAATTTCCATTTGATCCACCGACATAACCTCGGCCGGATCACGCTGCATAGTCCCCGGGTTCTGCGAAGCAGCCCCAGGTTTCCTGAACCACTTCCCACATCAATGTCCATGGGTACAGCTCCGAACTCCGGATCTGCCGGGATGTAGATTGACTCGGATTCTGGGGATGGCCTGATAGATGGTTTTCTGAGGTGTTCTAGTGCTACACCCGGTGGAATTGCTTGTTGGGTTGATCCGAGCATCGACAATACGTTGGTAGCCTCGTTTTCCAGCCGGGGTACATGGTGAAACTCGCATCCCTCATAGTACCCTGATATCTTTTGCACATGAAATCTGTATAATGCCATGTTTGCATCCAAAGCATCCCATTGCCTCGAGACTTGCTGAACTACCAAATCCGAGTCGCCAAAGCATTGGATCCGACGTATTCCAATTTCTTTTGCCACTTTGAGCCCATGCACAAGTGCTTCATATTCTGCAACATTGTTCGATGCTGCGAAATGGATCTGCATCACATACTTTAGCTTGTCCTTCTTGGGTGAGGTAAGCACAACATCGTCGCCTAACCCGGTTTTTGTCTTTGATCCGTCAAAATGCATTCTCCAGTAGTTCGGATCTGGCAATGGTGGCTCATATTGCATTTCGGCCCAATCCACGAAAAAGTCAGCCACAGCCCGAGACTTGATCGCATCTCTCCTTTCGTATTGTGGAGCATAAGGGGCTAGCTCGATAGCCCATTTTGCGATCCGGCCACTCGCATCCTTGTTGCTCATTATCTCAGATATGGGGGCTTCACATATCACTTTGATTGAGTGTTCTTCAAAGTAGTGTTTTAGCTTCTTCGCTGCCATATACACACCATACGCCATCTTCTGATAGTGAGGATAGTTTTGCTTTGATGTTGATAATACCTCGCTCAGGTAATAGACTGGCCGTTGCACTGACTTACCCTCTTCATCGCGCTCTACCACTACTACTGCACTTACAACTCGGTTGGTTGCGGCTATGTAGAGCAACATTGGCTCTTTTGATAGTGGAGAGGCTAACACTGGTGCAGTGGCTAACATTTTCTTTAACTGTATGAAGGCTTCATTGGCCTACTGCGTCCATACGAACTTGTCCGCTTTTTTCATTAGTTGATAAAGAGGCAATGCCTTTTCTCCCATCCGACATACAAACCGACTTAAAGATGCCAGGCAAACAGTGAACTTCTGGACATCGTTAAGACACTTCGGCAATTCCATTCGCTCTATGGCTCGGATTTTAGTTGGGTTAGCTTCGATACCTCGGCTAGAGACCAGAAATCCGAGTAATTTTCCAGCCAGGACACCAAAGGTACATTTCTCCGGGTTAAGTTTCATTCGGAACCTCCTTAGGTTCGCGAACGTTTGCCTGATATCATCAAGGAGCGTTTTGTTTTCCTTGGTTTTTATAACCACGTCATCCACATATACTTGCACATTTCGGCCGATTTGGTCGTGTAAACATTTTTGCATACATCTTTGGTACGTTGCCCCTGCATTACGTAAACCAAAAGGCATGGTGCGATAGCAATAAGCCCCATACGGGGTGATAAACGTAGTCTTTATTTGATCATTCGGGTTCAGAGATATCTGGTGGAAACCAGAATATGCATCTATGAATGACAGTAGTTCGCACCCAGCAGTAGAATCTATGACTTGATCTATTCTTGGCAGTGGGAATGGATCTTTTGGGCACGCCTTATTCAGGTTCGTGTAATCGATTCACATACGCCAAACCACTGCCACATTCGGATCATCTTTCTTCTTTTCCACCAGCACCGGATTAGATAGCCAATCCGGGTAAATCACTTCCATGATAAACCCAACTGCTAGGAGCCGAGCTATCTCATCTCCAATGACTTTTCTCCTATCTTCGGCGAAGCGGCGGAGAGGTTGCTTCACCGACTTTGCTCCGGGTCTCACATTCAAAGAGTGCTCGGCCAACTCCCTCGGAACACCTTGCAAGTCCTGCGTGGACCAAGCAAAGATATCCCAATTCTCATGGAGGAAGTTGACGAGCTCGCTTTCCTATTTGTCATTTAACCCGGCACCAATCGTTACGGTGCGCTCTGGGAACAGATCATCAACAGGCACTTTCTTTGTATCTTTCGTTGCTTGAAATGAGACATTTCCATGCGAGTTACTCAGCGCCGGCATATATTGCTGTGCAGACTGAGCCAATGCCGCCACTTCCTGGATCTTTATCTTTTCTTGTGCAATCACGAGTGACTCGGCCAGGTTAGACCTGGCTGACGCGCACTCAATAGAACGTCGGAAATCTCCTACTATGGTAATTACTCCATTTGGCCCGGGCAACTTCATCTTCAGGTAACTGATGTGACAACTTGGCATGAATTTGTTCAGGGCTGGCCTGCCGAGTAACGCGTGATATGCGCTTTCTAGGTTCACCACCTCAAACTCCAAATTTTCAGTTCGGCAGTTATCTCTTGTGCCGAATAACACGTCAACTCGGACCTTGCCTATGGGTTCACAGGAGATACCACGCACAATGCCATGGAAAGTTGTCCTTGTAGCCTGAAGCATGTTGTCTGAGATACCCAACTTGCGCATTGTATCCACGTACATGATATTGATGCTGCTGCCATTGTCAATCAGCACCTTGGAAAATCTCACATTGATATTTGGACCGATGAACGTTGGGTCCGGGACCAATGCATATGAATCAGGGCTCGGCATGAGCTTGGGATGGTCCTTGATACTCCATGTAATTTCCTGATCCAACCAAGGCATATATCTCGTCACTGCCGGCATAACAGCATTTACTTCCATATGTCGGTGTTGCAAGCTCTTTCTATCCGTTTCCTCCGTGGTAAACACACAGTAACTCTGGTGATGCTCTCTGTATTCATTTCTCCCCTCATTGCCGGGATATCTTTGATTTGGCTGATGTTGGTCCTCCACCTGATGCACTGCATCCCTTCTCTCCTGATTCTCGTACCTCGGCGGAGGTGGGGGTAACATCAATTATTGCGTGTTTGCCCTGGAGAGCAACTGCTGCCGGGGTAACTCTTGCTGAGGCTGATCGTTCCGAGGTGCCTGAGCATTCCCCGAACCACTTTGCTCTATCTTCCTCATCCACTCACATTGCCGGGTTGTATGACCCGCCGGGTTACTCAGATTTGGTGTGTGAAATTTGCACGGCTGATCCAACATTGCCTCATACGTATACCTCGGCCGGTCCTTCTTTTCTTGCCACTGTCTCTTTTGCTCGGGCGTCCAAGTTTTCTTGCAATCATTTCTTGGAGTCCATTGTTGCCCTCCAGGTTTCTGACGCTGATTACTCCCTGCTCCGGGTTGATCTTGATTTATAGCAGCAACTTGTTGTGAACTGTATCTGTAATCCGGTCTATCATCTCTTCTCTTACCTCGGTAATCATTCCGCCGGGATGACCCGGCTCCATCTCGCTGGTAGTACTCCTCATTTGACTCGTTTGATACTAGCCTAGGTTGAGTCGGATCACCCAAAGCATATGAATCAGTAATCCGGATTGTCTCTGCTAGTGTAGTTGGCATATCCCTTTGTAACCTTTGCCATAGCATGCTTGCATATCTACACCCTTGCGCAAACCAAGCTATGGCTTGTGACTCAATCACGCCCTCGCATGAGTTTCGCAAAGTGCACCAGCGGGTTAGGAACTCACGGTCTGTCTCATTCGGTCTCTGCTTGCACATTGCTAGGGTCTGTGGCCTATTCGGCCTCTGATATGTGCTTGAGAAGTTACTAACGAACATTTCCTCAAAATCAATCAAGCAATTTTTACTACCGGGTGGCAAATTTTTTAGCCACACCCTCGCTGGCCCTTCTAGCATTTGAGGTACATATCTCACTGCCCATCTCAAGTTGCCTGTAGCAATTTTCACTGCCGTCGCATAGTTGATTAGCCGATCCTCCGGCTTGGTGCTACCGTCATATGTTTTCGTGCCTCTGGGTAACTAGAAGTTAGGTACTGGAGGTTCTTTCATGATCCGGGGCCCAAAGCACGCTGGACCCGGAGGACCTTGTCCCTCAATCTGCTCTGACCTATAGAGCCGATCCAGTTTTAACCTGGCGTCGTCAGGCATCAAGTTCCTGCTTCCCAACCTTGACCCTATCACGTGATAATCCGGCCTAGGGTATCCTGCGTTCATCATTTCCGAATCACCATCATTGTATCTATATTGCTCTTGTGGAACGCCTCTCTATTGCATACCTTGGACGGCACTTCGCTCTTGTCGTGGTATATTCCGCTGCTGCGGTTTCCCTGCACCCGCCGAGTTGCGCTGTCCGGCACTGCCGTTCACAGCGTTTCCCTAGCCGGCATTGCCTTGGTCGCGGTTACCTCGGCCAGCTTCTCCTCGGCTGACACTTCGTCGATCCTCATTTCCCTACACTGCTTTTACCTTCCCTGCCCTTGCCGGGTCATAGGGGACTATCTGTTTGTTTCTCCTCGCCGAGGTTACCACCTCTTCTCTTCTTGGGCCATCATGAGGGGATGACTCTAGCAGATTTCTCCGGGTTACCCACCGCTGAATAGATGACTTTGGAAGCCCCAGCTCTTGCCGGGTTAGCCCTGAGCAACTCTTCATTTTGTCTGTTAGCAATCCAAACTAACTCATTGACCCTCTCCTGTTGTCTTTGTCGGGCTTCACCCAGCAAACCTCTAACTCGGATGCAGCTGCATCCGCTGCCCTGAGGTTCTTTGCCGGGGTGCTGTACTTCGACAGCCCCATGGAAAAAATGTTCTTTGATTCCTCAACTCTAGTATCACCCTCTTTGTTCATTTCACTAATGAGGTTTCTTCCCTTTACTTTTACAGCATCTACCTTATTTGCTCTTGCGTACTCGCGCAGTGTCATGTTCAATGACTGCTGAGCCGTGGCTATCTTTTTCGCACCCTCTAGTATCATTTGCCTAGTTTCCTCTAACTCGGCCTGTGCCTGAGTCGGATCTACCACTGGTGCTATGGGGCTTTCCAAGCTATCTATCACCTGCTGTAGCACATTCTCTGGCCTCTCTAGCGGAGGACCTCTACTTTTCCTGGGCGCCTTAGGTGTTACCTCTGGATCTGGCGCCGGATCCTTGCTCGCGCCAGCGTCAGGCGTTGTCATCACCACCTCAGCACGGTCCAGGGAGCGAGCGATACACGCACCATTGGCCGCGCTAAGGGGTGGCTCACCTCCTTCGATGATGTGCCGCGGGTGAACGCAAGACACATCGACGCCGACGTAGATCCTTTGGGCACCAAGCTTGACGAAGACGCCATTGCGCGGTGGAGGCCGCTTGCCGAAGCAACCAGCATTGTCGCTGACGTAGTCCAGCGCTCCAAAGCGTTGGACGAGCCCAGAGACGATGTGCTCGCCGTTGCCGATGAGGTTTCCCGTCTGGATCTTCACTCCTGCTAGCGCTGCTAGCCCCACGGTGGCGCCAACTATCGTGGTGGTGTCATGGCAGATGCCATGGATAGGCTAAAGGTGAGGCCAATATGCACTAGAGGAATCCAGGGAGGGATAGTGTGGTGATTCCACACACGGAAGCTTTGTATTCACTAGGTTTACAAGGTTTACAAATGCTCCTTGAGCTGTATTGGGGAGAGGAGGAAGAAGGAGCTCTCTTACTCTCACCACTACCTATCTCCAAGGAACCAACTACTCAAATGCCAACCCCTACTACAGAGGCCCTAGTGCCCCTTATAAAGGGGAGGCTAGGTCTCCAATTAGGGCATACGTGGGAATATGCCTCTCCCAAAAGAGCAAACCGACCGAGTCACCTTTTGCCCTCATAAGCCATGCAGAGGCTATGTAAGCCTCTGCGGCGCCAGCGTCATCCGACACAGGCTGCGTCACCCTTCTCGGCCACGCCTCGGTGGTCCTTCCCTCTGTCCGCTTCGCTCATGCTCCAGCGTACAGTACCCACCTTTTGACCAGCGAGATACCTTCCTTCTCTTGCAAGCCTGATATAATCCGGATCATGCTTGGTTAATCCGGCCCCGCGGGTACCTGCATACAAGTTACATAAAACCTGTCGGCATACGGCATACGACATACGTCGGTCGGGACTCAGTAAGGTGGACATCCTCTGGTCAGGGTTACTCCGTAAGTCGGCCTGCCTTGACGTGACTCGGTCAGCATTCGCTTTGACCTTGCCGTACCTCGGCTAACTCGGCCTCTATACCCCGGCGTGACCCTACCCGGGGATATCCCCCCGACATGGATCCCGGTTCTAGAAGATCTACTTACGCATCTCGGCTAGATCAGGGAGAATGGGAGTTATGGTTGGATACCGTACGTGTGCGATACCTTGGGGGCGCTTCCACTTGTGGCGTTGGTCTATCATGCGACCAGGATGTGACAAGCGAGGAGCTTCACGACCTTGAGGTCGGCTAGGAGAATGAATACTTCATCCACATTCCCCGCGGGATGTTAACCGCATTCGGTCTAGAATGGTATGTAACCGAATCTCTATTCTCGTTATTGCATTAACTCATAGATAGATCTGGACATTTGGGTTGTTCTACCGTAGGATTTTTTGTTTTCTGTCATGGATCCCTTCACTTAGTTGGTCCGAAATCCTTCATGGCAAATGATTTACTCAATGCCTTCTTGAGGAGACAAATCCTCTTTGTGTCATTTCCAGCAATCAGCATTTTATCGACATCTAGCAAGAAAATAATAAAGACACCATCAGCGTACCTCTTCATAAAGACACAATGACCATTGTACTTTATGGTAAAAAAACTTAGTCATAAAAGACTCAAACTTCCTTTACCACTATCGAGGAGCTTGTTTCAATCCATACAAGCTATTCTTCAATCTGCACACTTTTTCGTCAACCATGAATCCTTCTGGTTGCCCCATGTATATCTCCTCCTCTAGGTCACCATGTAAGAATGTGGTCTTCATATCAAGTTATTCAATTTCCAAGTCCATGGTGACAGCTGTTAAAGTGGTTCCGTGCCAGAAAACAAAAATTTACTATGTTGGAACACACCTAGCCAGGATCTATCTAGAAAGTAATGCAGTAACGAAGGAAGACATCGGAACATACCATTGTATACCATAAGCATATAACTCTCATGTAGGAACATGGATGATGTAGTCGTACTCATCCGACCTTAAGGTCACGGAGCTCCTTGCAAGTGTCCCCTTGTCCAGGTCCTCGTACGACGGTCCGGTGCCACAAGTGGCAGCACCCCTGAGGTATCGCACACGTACGGTGCAAGATGATGACTCCTTATTGTGTCTGATCCCTGCCAATATTGCGGAAGTAGATCTCCACGCTAGAATCCCCACAGAACAACAGTGTGCCGCGCAACGGTGTTGTCCTTGTTTGTACAGTCCTTCCAAGGACCGTTCCACCAAAAATGCAATGAGAGAGAGAGAGAGCAAAAGAGTTCTCTAAGGAAATTTCCTTAGAGAAATATCTAAATTGTTGTGTTTAATCCCACCCATGGGCACCCCTTTATATAGGTAGAGGGAGTCTTCCTTCCCCAAAGGGTTTTCCATGTGGGACTAAATAATAGTCAAAAGAAAAAAGGGAGAGGGGCAGCCGGGTGGGCCAGGTGTGGCAGTCGGGTGGGCCAAGCCTCGCGCCAGCCCAGCGGCCTGCAGCAGCGAGGCAGTGGCTAGGTGGGCCGCATCCGTGCCAGCCCATCTCAGCCCGCTGGTGCCGAGGCGATCAGCAGGCAGTGGCTGGGTGGGCCTTGACCCTGTAGAGGAAGTTGCCCCATAAATATTAATTTAAATATTTATTTAATATATATTAATTCATAATTAACATATATAAATATATATTATAAATTTCAATTTATCTGAAACACCTTTTGGTCTTTTCCTTTCCTCCAAACATCTTCGGATCAAATTCAGAATGATTCTGGTTTTCTCATCTCTCTTATTTTGTGATTCCATCTTACAGAACAATCTCTAGGCGTCGTAGTGCCCTTAACTATGTTACCCTATGGTTCGAGAATGGCATAGACATGATCGAGGCGATCTCGGATCAATGATCAATAGTGGGACCGGGATGATCATAATGACCCCTATGCATTCCACGAAACATCTTCGTGTCGAACCATAAACGCCGAATCCAATTCCCTTGATACTTCGGTACTGACTTGTCCGAGATCTGATCATCAGTATCATTATACCTTGTTTAATCTCGTTTTCAACAAGTACTGTTTTACTCGTTCCCGTGATATTCCATCCCTATGACCTAGTCATACGCTGCGCAACTTATGGATATAATTCACCTGGTGGGTCTAGTGTATCTTCCCATCACACAGGAGAACAAATCCCGATCTCTATACATACAACTCAATGTGCCCCTCTGGAATACCCAACATACATCTTTATAGTCACCCAGTTACGGTCATGATGGTTGATGCAGTCTAAGCAGCCTTGGGTGATAGTGATTAACTATGATCTCATGTTTTAAAGATTAGGACACTTCGTTTGAACAATTGCAACTGTGAAATTTGTGACATGATTGTGTCGCAAAAAGCATCTATGGGTAATGTCCATCACATCATTTCCAGATGATATGAATTCATTGTTAGTTGGCATAAATGCACCATGATTAGGATACCTTGATCATTAGATGCCCAATGAACTAGTTTAATAGAGGCTACTAGGAACCTTTGGTTTTTTTATATCCCAACATGTATTAATGTTTCCGCTTGATACAACTATAGCATGATACAAACTCTCTAGATAAACTTGGTATATTCAAAATTATTTGATCTTTCATCAAATCGAGAATTTTTTGCTACAATATATCAGCAATCTCATGATTACTCAAATCCTGCCTATTGTACTAGTTACAACTTTTTCTTCAAAATCTTGAAGACTTCCAATTTCGATAATTCCTTCACCAATTTATAATTGGACTAATTCTTGATTTAAATCCAATAGACTTTAAGCATCCCTACATATTGTAGTCAATCTCTTGAATTTGTCAAAAACATCTTTTGTGACAAATCAAGATTTTATGTCTTCCTTTTAAGTTCCATTTCTTTCCTTTCAACTTTCCAGTTTACTGGGAAGGATTAAGTAAATAACATTACTTAATGAGATCAAGTAACCTTTTACTTTACAATCTCAAATGTAACTTAATATGGGATTTCATGACTCTAAGTCATTTCTTGCACTTAGGTCCATCAATCTTTCTTTGTAGTTCATAGGTATGTCTTGTTCAAATAACATGACAACTGAATCAAGAATAAAATTATTCAAATGGCAAAATAAAATCCTTGAATCCTAATTTTATTTTAGTAAAAATATTATTTTGAAACGTTATGATCATACATAATTAGTTTCTCCTTTACTTGTAGAGTTACGGCTTCAAAACATATTCCTTTGTGCTACTGGACAATCTAAGGTAAGGTCAACAACCTTGTTTTGATCTTTTACCTTTTTCCACTTATGCTTTCTCGAAAGAATATTCTTCAGAAAAATACCAGACTGAGACAATACAAGCTTTATCTCTTTTGTGTGGAATTGTATTCATAGTTACCTAAGAATACACTATAAAGATTACTTATTCGTAACAATCTCGAATTATCAAAATCTCTAGAAACTCGAACTTTCCATATCTCATGTGGTGTTGTTTCCACAAATCATTTTAGATGTTCCTTCTACTTTTTAATTGAGTGTTTACTATTTCAATATCTTAGCTCTAATTTCTAACGTTAATCTAGTGGAAGTTTATTTTAGACCATATGTATCTCATATACTATGACTATGATATTTTAGACATATCAATTTGATTTGTACAATCATCATAATTTGTGAAACAGTTTTCCACAAGTCTTTATGCCAAATTGTTATTAACTGGAATTCACAGTCACTTTGCTCAGATCGTAGAGACTTCGACATTCTTGTTAATTTTATACCCACCTTTAAGTTTGGATATCTCAATTTTCATATGTTTCATAAATGCTCTACCATCATAGACAAAGACTAGAACAACTTGTTCATAATCACAATGTGAATCATAAAAGAAATTCTTCATAGAAAAATAACAACTAAATTGTTTCTCATTTATATGAATAACCATCTCACAATAAGCAAGACACACTAATAAGGTTTGCAAACTCGATTTTACAAAGCTTTTATTCAAATCTTCAAATCCTAATGATAAACTTCGAGGGGAGGAGTGTCGTCAGCAATCAACCAGATTGTTGTTGTCATCACGCCATCGGTGCCTCATTCCATCCAGCAACTCTCACGAGAGGGTCATGTTTTCAATAAAACAAGAGTAAGTATCCAATACTTGAAAACTGCATAAGTGTTTCATCGGAACATTTATTATTTGTATATAAACATATACCTTCTCTGTTGACAATGAGCCCAGCTTTGGGCACGACCTTGGTAGTCCTCAGCTTGGCTATAAACTCACGAAAGGTATACAGTATCCCCTTTACGATGTAGTTTGTGACAACATATTTGTATCCGGGAGGAAGCGTACGCAACACCCCGTCTCTCACAAAGTCGTCGGTCAACTAATTGCCCATAGCATCCACAAGGAGTTCATGGATCTCTACCATGTTATTGAGGTGGATTTCCAAGATATATTTCTCTTTCATCTTGATAGAATTAAACTCTTCCATGTACTCAGATCGCATGCATCTGACCTGCTCCGGGAACATGCTTCAATCCATTGAGCATATCAAGTGCATCAATTTCATGGAAGTGCACCATCAAGCCAGATTCCATGGCATGGATAATGGTGTACTTGATGGTCATGAAGGTGTTACGACGGGCAAGAAGAGTCGTATCTTCTCCACCGTTGGAGTCTTTGTGGAAATATTCTGGGTGTTCATGAAGTACATAGAGAAGATGGTTTTCTATGAGTATCTCCCTGAGGCGTTGGTACCAGTTGATGAAATTATACCCATCTAGCTTAAGTTTCTCCCCGTTCATAAATGGACCAATGGTGTCCTGAATTATGGGAATGGCCATAATCTACAAGACATTTGGAAAGACTTAGACTAAAGTTCCGAATACGAGTTCAAATTTGTAATCATATTAACAAATGAGCTCCCACTTAAATTATCATCCCTAAGACAGTTTAGTGATTACACGAGCCCTTTACATTGTATCATCCCTGATCATCACATCCTTTGATACAACTCCCAGGGTGGACTATATCCGTCGATCACATCATCCATGTGGCTCGTGCTTGATCTTTTGATCTACTGTGTTTGGAGGCCATGTATGTACATGCTACGCTCGTCAACCCAAATTTAGTGTATTCGCAGTGCATACATGGATTGCACCCATTGTATGCGAACACAGAGATGCCTAGCACCCGATCATCATGGCCTGCTTCATAACGGAAAACTTTCTTGGTGGTTCACACTAATGGGATTACACTACGTTGGTATTAACTAGGGATCATCTTATTTTAATGCTACCGTAGTGTATCTATACTAGCAAACAAACAATATACACACAAGGATTGAACATCACGTGTAATCTATATGTGATATGACATGGTTGTCTTTGTGCTCCTTGATCTCCATCAGGTGCTCCGGCATGATCTCCATCAGGTGCTCCGGCATGATCTCCATCTTGCCACTAGTTTGACACCAAGTCCATGACGCCACCGGTCTTGTCATTCATCATCATGATGACTACTACTATACAACTTAGTAATAGGAAAGTAAACTACCTTACCTTGTTCACGACTATAACCATATCACATGACAAGCCTCCTGCAATATAAAGTTAGACGCCTCTACTTTATCTATTACAAGTTTTACATGGTTGTTAGGCTTTTCCAATAGAACCGTATCTACCTATAAACTAACAACCACAACATGGATGCAATAAATGTCAATACTATACCCCTTTCGGGTGCCTCCATTGTAGATGCTATATCAACTACTGTGAGAGAGACAAACACCCAATAGTCACTTATATAGTACAAGCCATATGTCGATCATGGAACCAGTCTTGCGTAAGGTCGGTCCGGGCTGCTTCATCACATAGTGCCACGATATAAATAAATACACGTGAGAGGGTAACAACTATAGGATCAGTGCCTACATTCAGCATGTGTCTATCCGCACTAGAATACTACACATAGCTCGGCTCTGATACCACTTAACGGGTTCCGTGGTAGAAAACAAAAAAATTACTACATTGGAACACACCTAGCTAGGATCTATCTAGGAAGTAATGTAGTAATGGAGCGAGACATCAGTAACATACCCTTATAGACCGTAAGCATATAACACTCATGCAGGAACGTGGATGATGTAGTCTTACTCGTCTGACCTCAAGGTCACGAAGCTCCTCGGAAGTCACCCCTTCTCTATGTCCTAGTATGACGGTCCGATGCCACAAGTGGTAGCACCTCCGAGGTATCGCATAGGTAAGGTGTAAGACGATGACTCCTGGTCTCTCGTCCCTGCCGAGATTGTGGAAGTAGATCTCCTGGCTAGAATCCCTACAGCACAACATACCACATCAGTGTTGTACTTGCATGTACAGTCCTTCCAGGGACCGTGCCACCACAAAGGCAATGAGAGAGAGAGAAGAGAAGATAAGAGTTCTCTAAGGAAATTGCCTTAGATAAATATCTCAATTGTTGTGTTTAATCTCACCCATGGGTAACCTTTTATATAGGTGGAGGGGATGTACCTTCCCCAAAGGGTTTCCCATATGGGACTAAATAATAGTCAAAGGAAAAAGGGAGAGGGCAAAATCGGCTAGGCCAGCTGTGGTGCCCGGGTGGACCAACCCACGCGCCAGGCTAGTGTCCTACAACAGCGAGGTGGTGGTTGGGTGGGCCGCATCCACCACAGCCCATCTCAGCCCACTGGTGCCGAGGCAGTCGGGAGGCAGTGGTCGGGTGGGCCTTGGCGCAACCTACCACGCGCCAGCATGCCAGCGCCCGCGTTGGGCTAGATGGCAGTGCCCCGCTAGCGGCGGCTAGTTGGTTGCCGCTCGTGCGGTGCCATCTCTCGCTCACCCGACTGCCTACATGGGCCGGCCTAGGCCTAGCTGTAGTGCGGCTTGAGCTTCCCTTCTAGGATGGCTTCCCTCTAGTCTGATTCCCTTCGGGGTTTTGGCCCTGTAGAGGAAGTTTCCCCATAAATATTAATTTAAAATTTTATTTAATATATATTAATTTATAATTAACATATATATATGCATATTATAAATTGCTATTTATCCGAAACACCTTTTGGTCTTTTCCTTTCCTCCAAACATCATCGGATCCTATTCGGAATGATTCTGGTTTTCTCATTCTCTCTTCTTTTGTGATTCCATCTTACAGAATGATCTCCAAGCATCGTAGTGCCCTTAGCTATGTTACCCTATGGTTTGAGAATGACACAGACATGATCGAGGCGATCTCAGATCAATGATCAATAGCGGGACTAGGATGCCCATAATGACCCCTATGCATTCCACGAAACACCTTCATGTCAAACCATAAATGCTGAATCTAATTCCGTTGTTACTTCGATACTGACTTGTCCGGGATCTGATCATCGGTATCATGATACCTTGCTCAATCTCGTTTTCAACAAGTGTTGTTTTAGTCGTTCCCGTGATATTCCATCCCCATGACCTAGTCATACACTCCGCAACTTATGGATGTAATTCACCTAGTAGGCCTAGTGTATTTTCCTAGCACACAGGAGAACAAATCCGATCTCTATACATACGCCTCAACATGCCCCTCTGGAATACCCAACATACATCTTTATAGTCACCCAGTTACGGTGATGACGGTTGATGCAGTAAGCATCCTCTAGTGACAGTGATTAAATATGATCTCACGGTTTAAAGATTAGGACACTTCATTTTGACAATTGCAACTGTGAACTTTGTGACATGATCGTGTTGCAACAATCATCTATAGGTAATGTCCGTCATATCATTTCTAGATGATATGACTTCATTGTCAGTTGGCATAAATACACCATGATCAGGAAACCTTGATCATTAGCTTCCCAATGAACTAGTTTAATAGAGGCTACTAGGGACCTTTGGTTTGTTTACATACCACACATGTATTAATGTTTCCGCTTGATACAGTTATAGTATGATACAAAAATATTATGAACTAACAAGATATGATAATAAACCCCTTTATTATTTGCCTCTAGGGAATATCTCCTTCAGCCATGCCTAGCACAACTTGGACCAAAGGCATGTTGACCATTGGAGATAATATCGCGTTGAATTCTATACCCTTTTTCTGACCGAAATCTTTCACAACCAATCTGGCCTTGTACCTTGGATCTGAGCTATGATCTTCCGTCTTTACTCTATACACCCACTTGTTGTTGAGTGCTTTATTTCCCTTTGTCAAAGACACTAACTCAAAGGTGTTGTTCCCATACAGTGATTTCATCTCATCCTTCATGGCTTCTAACCATTCATTCTTGTGCTCATCAGACACCGCTTCCTCATAGCATGAGGGCTCACCTGCATCGGTCATCAACATATACTAATGTGGTGGATACCTTGTGGAAGGTACTGGCTCTCTTCCATTTCTCCTCAACTTCTGCACTAGTGGGGCGGAATCAGGTGGATTAACATTGCCTTGATCATCATCATCTTGTTTATCAGATGGATGTTCATGTCCCTCACTTGTACTGCCTTGTTTAGTTGCATCATCATCGTCTTCAACCTCATAATCTCCCCATGATTTTCATGCACGAGAGGAGGGTTAACTTGATCCAATTCAACCTGAGCTACGGTGGCCTTCGGATTCTCTTGTTTCCCGCTAACTAGTATTGTTTCATCTTCAATAAAACCACATCTCGGCTTCTACAAGTCTTCTTCTTGATTGGATCCCACAATATGTATCCAAATTCATCAGTTGGACCACTAAAATAGATGCCCTATTTTGTCTTGCTATCAGGCTTGGATCTCTTATCCCTCGGGATGTGCACAAATGCCTTGCACCCAAAGACCTTCAAGTTATTGTACAACACTTCCTTCCATGGCCAAACTCTCTGAGGAATATCACTTGCAAGAGGATCTAAGGGGACATGTTTAGTACAGACATAGCATAGTTGTCCTCAAACCGACGACAATCAGTGCTTCAACCAAAAAAGAATTAGGTAACTTTGCATGATAGAGCATAGTTGTGACCCCCTCAATTGGAGCCTCCAAGCAATCGGAGGCTCCTAAGATAACGCCCAAAATACCAAAAATCTTGTGTTGGAAATATGCCCTAGAGACAAATAGTAGTAAGGACTATTATCATATTTCATATAGTTTATGATTAAGTTTTATATCATGCAACTATATTGAGTGGAAACATCAATACACGTGTCATATACAAACAACCAGGGGTTCCCAATGAAACTCTACTCACTGGTTCATTGGTCAATAGATGATCATGTTTCTTGATCATGTGGCATTTATGCCAGTTGAAAATGGAGTCATCTCATTCCGAGAATGAGATGATGAACCAATACCCAACCTAAACATCGTGACCCGATCATGTCACGAAGTTCAAGTTACGATGATTAGAAATGGATCCTCGTAGACTATTCCTTAGACCATGAGGCTATATCAATCACTATCTCCTGTGGCATCACGCCAAAACCACTGCTAGATAATCGCGTTGTTTTTCTGCATTGCATCATCATGACCGCATGCTCATGTCATCATGCCACATTGCATTTGAGCATCATCACCATCATGCATCTGTTTGTCTAAAACTATTTTTGAAAAACATAGTTTTGTTTTCCAAATATCCCCCGTCTTTATTCAAATCAAAACCCCGGTCTTTCTCGGACCTTTTATTTGTCTAAAAACTATTTACAAAAGTCTAGTTAAAAATAAACTAAAACTTACATTATTTTTGGGAGGCAGCCAGCTAGGCCCAAAAGCCCAGCCGGCCACCTCCAAACTCAATCCTTTCCATCTGACCCCAAACCCTAATCCTACCAACCCTCCCCACTCCACTCCCTCCACCCAGCCGCCAGGACCCACCCCACACGCACACGCCCGTGCGAGCCAGCCACAAACCGCGCGCGGCAAGCCAGCCGCCTCACACCCCTGACAGACAAAACCTGGCCCCACCCTGACCACAAACGCACACAGCGTGCGCCCACCACTCGAACCAAACCCTGCCACGTTACCTGACCCGCGCGTAGCCCGTGTCGCACCTATCTGCCCCACTCGCACGCACCGGACGCGCCCTGTCGCCCGCACACCCGCGTCACCCCTGGCCCCACCTCCCACCAACCGCAACCCCACATGCTCCCCGACAAGGCCCTGGCCACCCCGGAAACCCCACCATGACCGCTCCTGCCTCGGTCCCATCGCCCAATCCCCTGCTCGCTCCTCTCGTGATCCCCTCCTCGATCCTAAGCGCCGCCTCACCTCTTCTCCTCGATCCGCAACCGCTGCCGCTCGGGCGCCCGTCCCCGACCTCCCTCTCCTCTGGCTCAGCGGCGCCATTCATTTCTCTGGCCTCGGCCCCGTAGTGCTGCCGCCGGCGGGCCCTCTCTCCACCGACCGACCCCGCCCTTGGAGATCCCGCCGACAGCGAGCCAGCCGTTGCCGTCTCCGCCATCTCCCTTCCGCCTCTGGCCGCCACCCTCCGCTCGCGCGCAGGTCCACGTCGCCCCCAAGCTAGCCGAGCTCTGCCGCTTTTGAGCTTTGCCCTGCGCAGGCCGCCGCCCCGCGACCTCGTCAAGTTCGGCACCGCCGCCATGGACGCCTGTCATCCTCGTCCTGCTGCGCCTTTACGTCTGCCACCGGCCAGCACCTTCGCGCCTCGTGTCCCCGACGCGCCTCTGCCGCCGCAAGCTCCGCTTGCCCCGTCCCGCGGCCTCCCTCTGTCGCGGTCCTCGTCTTCGGCGCCGTGCATCTCCTGCCCGATGCCGCCATGGCTGCCGCCTCCCTCAACATCGGGTACTCCGCGCGGTTCCTCTTCATCCGCTCTACAGCGTCGACCAGGGTCGTCGTCGCCCCGCCAGGAACACCGTCGCCTTGCGCCCATGCTTGCGGACGTGCGATCACATCTCCGACCTCCTTCATGCTGTGGTGGGCACCAAGTCGCCTGCAAACGCTATCATCTATTCAAGACCCTCCCGAGGCTATCTTGTTTCCTTGCGAGAGCGGTATCGCGTTGTCTAGAGTTGATGAACAGGGAAGTTGTTTTGGTCACGGTGTTCCCTGTTGTGCTCCTCTGTTCGATTGTTGTTATCTTCGTGTCCGATGTTTCGCAAGATCCACCCAAGGACACATGAGTCGATTAAAGTACAACACCGACAAACAGAGCCGCAACCCGAGTCCATCGCCAATGAAGGCAGAACCTCAAGATCTCCGACATGGATTAGATGGCCAAACCTCGAAGACCGAACCCCTCGGACGCCAAGCTCTTCTCATCGACAAGACCGATCCGAGGCCGAATCAAGATCTCCTTCCTAGAATATCAAGATCTACCGGCGCCAAACCCAAGACCGACATCGTCACCCGTGCACTTTGATAAGAACGCCAAGTTCTCCTTCCTCTCAGACACTAGGACCCGAACCGGAAGAACGCCAAGATCGCCACGGATACGCCAAGTTCTCCTTCCCGAACGCCAGGGTCGCCGAACACCAAGGTCTTCTTCTCGGACCCGATGACCGCCAAGATCGACACGGAACGCCAAGTCCTTCTTCCCGGATGTGACAAGATCTACTCCGTTGTCCGAGAATGTTCCCGTCGAACCCCCCCTCCGAAACCAAGATCTTCGACCCTCGATGTGTGACCCCTATCCGAGCCCTGTTTTTATAAATGATATATATTTGCTGCATTAAATCTTTCATCTCGCATTCATATCATCGTGGTCTAGGGGTATTTAGGCGATTCATCTAAATTAAATATGGAGATTATATGAGGGCTATTCTAGTCTTATATTGACTCCATTTAAATTGGTCTAGCGAACCGATGCCATGTTTCGCCCTGTTAATACAACATTTAAATTGCGGGGTTTAAAATAACTTGAACCTATTAATTAATTGTCAGGACCCTTGTTCCACTTAATATTGCCTAGTTGCACCGCATCCGTGCCATGCCATGCATCATACCATAAGCATGCCGGATCTTCTGCCGTAGTATTAAATATTGCATCCGGTGTTTCTGCTAGTGTTTGCTTCTTCGTGGATTAGACCGATGAGTGGATGCGAGTATCGACAAGTTCTTCGGATATGAACCTTCGACAGTGTTTCCCAGGCGAGCATCCCTTCCCCTTCTACCTATTTTGCATTTATAGTCTTTATTTCCTCATGTTGATCTATTGCTATCCGTGTCGCGATGCTTTAGTTTCCGAACACCAATTATATCCCGTGCAGCCTCTATATTGCCTTGGACACCTCCTATTACCTGTGTTTGGTAGATAGCTGGCCTTGCGAGTCGTAGTTGCTTGCTCAGGTGCGATCTCGTGTTGTCAAGTACCACAGTTGTTGGAAGGTTGGCAGATGCTTAACGGTGGAGATGCTTAATGGTGGAGATGATCATGACTTTAAATACAACTATTAAAATGCTAGCTATAACTAATGCAGAGGCATCGGTGGGCAATAAATGTTATTTGGTTCTTCCACGCTCACTTGTGTCCCGCAGGACCCCGAGTACTTGATACCTGTTCCTTGATTTTTCGTACTATCCACATCCGGGAGGCCTTATGGACCCCCCTGAGCCAGAGCTTGATTCATTTCTATTTCTTGGGGCCACAAGTAGTTTGGTGCTTTATTACTATCTTGTACTTATGCCATGTTTACTGCTTTATTTAAGATTGTTCGTGGAGCACCTGTACTGTTTTGGATACGGAGTGTTTTCGCGGTGTCGACAAGCCCAGTCACACTTTCGGGTTCCCAGTCGTTTACAGCCATTGACGCAAACCCTAGGTCCGTTCCGGAGCCGGCCAACTTCGTTGCGGTTAGCTTAGTGGGGTGGCCCCCTGAAATATTTTATGAATCCTGTGCTCGCTTTGTCGTGAAAGCCTCGTTGGGTTTTGAGTTGGTTTTTCCGAGGTTGATCGAGTGTGTGTTGCTAT
Source organism: Avena eriantha (assembly GCA_910589775.1). Classification (NCBI taxonomy): domain Eukaryota; kingdom Viridiplantae; phylum Streptophyta; class Magnoliopsida; order Poales; family Poaceae; genus Avena; species Avena eriantha. Next base: position 156,652,125 of record OU342741.1, on the reverse strand, counting down.
TTGTGCACCCCTGCAGGGTAAAACTTTCTGAAAGCCGTGTCCGCGGTTATGGATGACTTGGAGCACAGTATCTCGATCATAGACAAGCATAACTAAAGTAGTGTTATAAACTTGACTTAATACATGACTAGTAATCAGATTCAACTATAACGGAATGGACATTAAAAAATGCCAACAACTGTTGGATCTGGGTTGTTTTGTTATATATGCCTAGTAAGTCTTGCAACTCCAATGGAATGTGATAAAAGTGCCAACAACTGTTGGGTTTTTGGGATTCCTCAGGACAACTATATCTGACTAGTAAATGTCCCAACTACAACGGAATGGTGGTTAAAACTGCCCACTACTTATGCTATCAAGATGACTCCTAATATCTATATCGGACTAGTAAGTGCTTCAATTATAATGGAATGAATAAAACTGTCAACTGTGTGAGTTCCTTGGTCCGACTTCCATGTTTGGTCTCGAGTGGGAAATACCAAGATGGGTTTGTTTGGTGTTAGCTTCAGGTTGGATCCGAATAGGTCTTTCTTACCCCTCTCTAATAGCCTCCAGTGTTATCGAGTCTCTATAGGTTGTTTAGTGCCGCTGCGCTGTCGCTTCAGTCCACCATACCTATGTAGGCGAGAGCCGCCGAATTCTAGCCTCGCCATGTACTGGCCTCAGTACTGACGCTCCTCTTTTTCCTTTGCCCTTTGTCGGCTCCCCCTTTTGTTTTAGCAGGTTTGAGATCGACGTCGTTAGCAGGGTTACCCTTCCGGCTTGGCCTGGGCAGGGTTATGGACGCCATTGGTTATTCTTCAGGGCTCTTAGCCCATTTGCATCTTGTCCGTAGTCGGACGCCCTATCAATTTCAAGGTGATTTGGATCTTTGTATTGTATATCTGTATTCTTGACTCGTGGAGTCATGTAGTATATATATGTTCTGTGGGTCCCATCGAGTACTGTTGTGTAATGGTATTACTTTGTTTTCCATCCGCACGAAAGTGCCTGGTGGGCGTCCTTGAGTCGTTTCTATGCGGGTTTGGTGGAAAGGGCTAAAACTTTCATAGGGCCGATTTGAGGGTGTTACATCTCCCGAGAGTGCTTTGATAGCATTAAGAGCCACTTGGTAATACAGTGGTTATAAAGGTGTGTTCAGGTACTCGGAGGAAACCATTGGGGCAATATATATCAATAGCGGGATTTGTCCGTCCATGTGACGGGAAGATACTCGAAGGGCCCACTCAAACCTAGGACTCAAACCATTAGACTTTCATTGGCTAGGGTTACCATGGTCGATTTATTTTAGGGTAAAATTTGGGTCGCATAAGTTCCCATCGAAAAGTTTTGTCTTCCGGTGCAACACACAGGTATGTTTGCTAGTTACTTTAAAGGCCAACTATTTTGGAGTGGGTGTTCCACTTCTTAAACCTAAGTGATTGCCATCAAGGTCAAGCTAATTGACCTTAACTAGAAGCGCTTCATGGGAGGCAACCCATGTGAAATAAAATTTTGTTTATGTATTAGTTTAGTTGTGTTCATTTTGTTTTTGTTTTATTTTTATTTTTAATAAAGGTTGTTCAAGAAGACCTTTGGAGAGAGGAGAAGAAATAAGGTAAGCCACTATATTTTATTTTACTAACACATGTCCTAAGATGTATTGTTGGATCTTTACTTAGTATATTTGTTGTTATTTTGTTCTTTGATAAGATGTCCAAAGGCACACGGAGCTTCTAATAAAAAACGAGTTTTGTAGCTCACAGTGTTCCTAACGACCACTGGTATGGCCGGAAAGGACCGTACCATGCGCCCATACCACATCAAGCCGAAGGAACATAGCAATTCTAATTTTTGTCGCAAGTATCAGTGCCGATAACGACCATTGGTATGGCTGGACGCCCCTGTACCGCGCGCCTGTACCGTACCCCTCTAGCAAACATCAGATTTCAAGCAAAGGTACCGAACTGATAACGACCAGCCGTATGGGTGTCTGCGACCGTACCGTGCGCCCGTACTGAGTGCACCGTATGGGAGCAACCATCGCCCCCAAGGTAAGTCACCCGGTACAGGCGGGCTCTGGTCGTACCGCGCGCCTGTACCACGTACATGGACGCCATATTCAGCCCGAGGAGGTAGCCTAAAAATCAACAAAATCAATCTTTCTCTTTCTTCTTCCTCCAAACTCAGAACCACATCCATTGGATCTTCAAATTTCCTTAATCTTTCTTCGATTCCTCGCACTCATTCGATCTAAGGTATGATTCTCCTCCGATCCTCAACTTATTTGTGCTAAACCTTCACTCAATCTTTCATCATTATCAATCTAGACTTAGGTCTTGTTCTTGATTCAATCTTGATACTGAGCATGCTTAGTATTGTTTTAGAAGAGTTTCTTTTGTAGTTAGTGTAGGAAATCACTTATGCTATGTTTCTATTGGACCAAAATAATTATTAGCAATTTTATTTATTTTATCTTATTTTTATTTTTATTAGATGAACACGGGGAGCCATACACGTGAGATGGCTGCGGAATCCTCTGCACCACCCGTTTAGACGTTGACCCCTGAGTCACTTGGTATCGAGTTCACCGAGGAGTTCCAGCTAAACCATTTCAATCGTCTCAAGCTCTGAGAAATCAAGTCCACCAAGTGGGTGTGTCCTTATATCCCGAACCAAATTGGCATTTGTGCTGACTCCGATTTACTTTGCAATAATGCTGGTTTGTATGATTTTGTCTTTCAGGATGTTGCCATGTATCGCTTCTTGACGCTTGAGTTCTTCATCACCTTGACACACACGGTGGATCCTTACGGTTGTACCGAGGAACAAAGGCCTAGAGTTGATCGCATCAAATTTCGCCTTATGAACTCTGAGTAAACTTTGACACTCAGCCAATGGGCTCAATGCTTTGGGTTTGCCAACAACACAACCGATGTACGCACAACTACTTTTGTTTTAGATCCTTCCCCTATTCAATACTTTAAATTAATGAAGATTCGTGGAAACACACCCAGGGGAAACCAAATTGATCATCCTGCTATTTGATATTTATTCTATATGATTGCTAAGACTTTGCAGGCACGTGGTGAGTTTACTAGAGTTAATGAGGAGGACATGTTGATCCTCACAAAAGTTGATATTATTAATTGTAACTTAACGCCAAAATTGGGCGCTCTTCTAGTGTTTTACCTTAAGCATTAGGCTCTTCAATCTCGAGGACCCATATGTGGAGGAGGAGTTGTGACCATTCGTGCACGCGCACTTCACATCAATCTAGGTAATATCCAACCGTTGACAGGAAGTCACCATCTCATTCTTTCTACTCTAAGAGCATGTGGTATGGTTTCTAAAACTCATGGTATATACTTCTTCGATATACCTGGAGCGAATCACTTGATCCCAGCTCCTTTGCCTAATGGTTTAATCTCTATCGAGGATGGATGTTTTTGTTTTGACGCGCAGGTTGAAGCTAATCTACCCCAACAAGAAATAATCATGGGAGGAGGAGAAGGTGAAGAAGTAGAACGGGGAGGACCTGAACAAGAGGAGCATCCACCAAACTACTACACCACCTATGAAGACATCTATGCACCCGAAGGAAATATTCAAAACATGAAAAACCTCTCCATCAACCTCTGAGATGCTACTGCAAGCCTCATCACCCAGTTCCATGATTGGAGCAGCCAATGGAACATGGGAGATTATCCACCGCCACCATAATGAGCAACAAAATCCTGAGCTTGGGATGTGTTCCCCCAGCAAATTTATTTATGTAATAACGAGGTTGTACTCCAGCTCCTTGGGAGCTTTGAAACACTCGTGTTGGCTTGTTCCAATGCTTTGCTTTTTCCTTTGCTTTTTAATTTTCTTTCGTTTTTAGTTTGTTTTTGTTTTTTGTTTGTTTTCTTTTCTTAAAACCCTTGCTTGGTCGCAAGTTCTTTTCTATTCTTAAACCCCTATCCTCGAAAATACAAAAGGATTTTTCCATTCTTCATTTTTTGTAAATGTGGATTCGGAATTTGCCTCTTTGATTTAATATCATTAAGAGAGTAATTGTGTTTGAGTTTTGAAGGAACACATCCCTATAAGGAAGATGATCATGAAGTTACTTATGAGAGGTATATCCTATGTCTCCCACTTATGAATTTTGAGTTCTTTATCTTCGTTGGTTGATTTGCTAAGATGCCATGCTAGTGGAAAGTAATTTAATATGGTTAGAGTAAGGCTTTTTATTAGTATAATGATTAGTTGTTGAAGCTCTTGCTCTAATTCTTTTAGTTAACCGAGTCTTGCCTTGGAAATAATATTGACAAACAAGAACAATAAGAAAAATTCTAAAATTTACGACTTGTTTGATGAATGATTGTCTTGAGAGTATACCCTTGATGATACCTAACCCCACAGATATTTTGATAGTCTTGACGACACTCATGAAAGGAGTTGTTTGATTGAAATAAAGTCTAGTGGTAATTGTGATGCATGCCAAAGCTAACCTTGTGGGTCAAACCGTGATACTATCTAAAAAAAGCGAGACAACTTTTTCTATGTCTCTAATGCACACCTTTGAGATGCCAACAACTCCGCTAGCTTTTGAACGATATATGGTATAACCCTGGATTTTGGCTATGAGTTGATGACATGAGTGGCATACGTGTCAATATATGGACAAAAGTATTGGTCTCTCAAAGGTTGTGCAAACACTTGCAAAAGAAATATCTAGTGATCCTTGAAAGAATAATAAAAAAGATATCTATGAGGATCCACATAACAAGTCCTTGGCATGGTCTCATTACTACTTTACGAATCTTTCTTGAAAAACAATGATTGGATTAGAAGTGTTTTTGATAGACTTGATTTATTTATGTGGGCATAAATAAGACACTTCATTGTTATACTACTTAGGACATGAAACTCTCTTACTCAATTATCCTATTTAAACATTCTAGTGTTCCTTGGAAAGCTGAGAGTTAATTAGAAGAATTGGGTTGATTGCTACACTTCTAGTTACTTATACTTATATCAAACTTTACTTTGATTGTCTTGACTTACCGAAGCTTGTAGAGTACTCTTGTCATCTCTCTAACTTTGATAAGCCTCGCAAATGAATGAAGTGCCGAGCGCATACGACTACCAACCGTAAGTTGTCATGGAAATGGCCACGGCAGTCGCTGCTACTGGCAGTGATTGATTGTAACGTGAGGAAGAGCTGGCGGCCATCTGCGGTGTGAGATGGGTGCAGATGCACATGGTTTACCCAGGTTCGGCCCCCGGAGGGTAAAGACCTACTCCTGCTAGATTGGATTAATGGAGAGCGAGTTACAAGGGTGGCGAGCTCGGCGTCTAAGCAGCGAGTCGCTTGAGGGGGTGTATGATGGAACGTAAGTCCTAAGGATACCCTAGGGAGGTTTATATAGGTGTCACCTCGCTAGGGTTTACAAGTTACAACCGAGCAAGATATGGACTCGGAGGCTTTTGACCTAATCCTACTGGGCTTCAATCACGCTTCTGGGCCTTCAGTCTACAGTCGCCAGGCCTTTCCTTTAGTCGCACTCCAGTCGCCGTCCTTTAGGCCCACTCGTAGGCCCTTCGGCCCAATCGAAACGTCCTGCTAGGCATACCCCCTTCGGCATATCCCCAGTAGTAGTCCCCGAGGCCATCGTTGATTCAGGCGCAGGTGTCCCTTTGGCGGTCGAAGTAGGCGAGCCCAATTTGGATGCCTAGTCGAGTCGGCAATCGACTATATTAAAACCGAGGAAATCTTCCCCGGGCATCCATTTGTCGCTCCGGCGAATGTCACTGTTGCCAAGTCGCTGCTTCGGCAAATGGAGAGGACTAGCGGGTAGCAAGTGGAATGGAGGAGTTGGACCGTCAATTCTGGTCAAACTATCTGGTTGAAGTCCCAACGGTAACTTCCGCGTAATTACCACAGGTAACGGCTATCCCGAATTTGGCGGGTAGCGTTCCTCTATAAGGGGAGTGACGAATCAGCTCTGCAGATCCTTCCCTGCATTCTTCATTCTCCCACATTCATTCTTCCTGCCTTCCTCCGATTCGGCCCTTCCGCACCGTGCGATTCCACATCCTTCCTGATGGCGCCTCCCAAAGGCTCATGGGGAAAATCCAAGTGAACCACGGCCTAGCTCAAGTCCTTCAAAGATGCCGGAGTCCTCTGCAAGGGGAACTGGCAGGTTCCCCCCTTCTCCGAGACCGAGCCGAAACCGTGAGCCAGCAAATGCATCTGTTTCCCTAGTCATCTAGAAAGAGGTTTGGGGTTCCCCACCTCGCTCTTCTTCCGGCGCTTCTGCGCGTATTACGCGATCAATCCGTCGGATCTCGGCCCGCACAGCATCGAGCAGCTGGCAATCTTCGTCGCCTTCTGCGAATGCTACCTTGGCTGCAGGCCGTATTTTCCGTTGTGGTTGGATCTCTTCCACGGCCGCATCGGGCGCGAGGCGTCCAGTGGCTTGATATTGGCTGCAGGCGGCGTCACGTTCCAATTGAAGCCGAAGGCTAACTTCATCAATCTCCTTCTGCCAAAGAAAGCCGCCAGCGAGTGGAAGAAAAGTTGGTTCTATGTGAAAGAATCCACTCCCTCCGGTGAGGTGGCACTTCCTGAGTTCATCGCCGAGAGGAGCGAGCCTCGCCGGTTGGTGCCGAAGAAGCTCCCTGAAGACTAAAGGATGGCTGTCGCGGAGATGATGGACCAGATCTAGAGGCTGAAGGACCAGGGGTTGACTCCGATCAACCTTTACAACTGCTGGCTCGGGCGGCGCCTGGTTCTGCTAGTGGCTCGGCCGCATTGGATGTACGAGTACAGCGGGAAGCATGACCCCTCCCGAACCAGCAAAGAACCGTGGGAGGCTGAGGACTACAAGGCCGCCCTGAAGGAGATCACTGACGTGGAATGCACCACCGTGTCGGTCGGGCTCGCCCCATACACTCCCGTGAAGAATGAAGCCCCCAGAGTAAGTTTTCTCCCCAGTCGCCATTTTCACATCTCGATTCGCAGTCGCATCATTTGGTACTTATTCGTGGTGGTTCTCAGCTGTTTCAGGTGTTGGAGGGTTGGCTTCCTCCGCTCGATGAAGAGGTCCCCCGGGAGCTCGAGGAGGCCTCCGAAGGAGACTCCTCCGACAACGACGAGGAGGAGGAGGTCCCTCCCCCAGAGCTTGTGGCTCGTAAGACTCGCATGTAGAAATAGCGCGAGTTCGAGGCAAGTCGCAGCCTTGATGAACACGAAGGAGGTGACGCGGTCGCGCAGGAGCACACATCCCGGCGTACGGCCACACCGTCGAAGCCCGCGCGCAAGCCCAAGTCACCAGCAAAGAAACCAATGTCACCATCCAAGTCGGCGGTGGTGTTTGAGTCAGATAACGACTCTGACGATGAAGACACCTCCAAAATCTCGCACAAGGCCCCAGAAGATGCAATCCTGACGAAGGGGTTGGAGGGCGAGGACACCGAGGCGGCAGTAGAGGTTCCCCTGGCGGTGATCGCGCCAACGGTTTCGGGGGTTCCAAGCCAGGAAGCGGTTGAGGCAGCGGCGTCTAAGTCACCGCAGCCGTCGAGAGCGGCCGTGTCTTCGGAGCCCGAAATTCCAGCGACCGCGGCTTCATCGTCGAGGAAGCCCGCGGTGTCGTGGGCTTCAGACGTCTTTGAGAGGGGGCTCACTCACAACCTGGGTCCAGAATTGGATAAGCCTGCCCACATCAGCACCGGGCTACGCGTTCTCCCGGTCGCTAAGTAAGTATTGGTTCTTCATTCTGACTCGTCTCTTGATTTTGTATTGCCGTTATATTGATCGTGGAAATTTGGGAAGATCCGGGGCCAAGAAGATTGGTCATCCTTTAGTGGCAAAGATTCCACCGGTCGCCACCATGGGAGAGGGCGACCTCCCCAAGATGAGGAAACCCGCCAGAGATGCGGCGACTGCGGAAGGCGCGAAGAAGCAAAAGGGGAGTGCCGACGACACCACAGCTATGGACGGCGCCGCGGAGTCCGATTTTGCGGCAGTTGCCGAAGAAGTGGTGGCGGCGCGGCCAGAGCTAGTCGTGGATGCGCCTGCGATGGAGGCGTCGGCCCCGAAAACTAGTGCCCCCGCTAGAGCGTCGGCGACGTTCCCGCGCTTCATGGCTAGGGGGTTTCTAGGCGTGGCAGACACCCAGTCTCCATAGAGTCCGGAGATCGTCGATGCAGACATTGGGTCCCGTCGTGGGTGCACTTCCTTCACGATCCCGTCGACTTACGCCGGAGAACTCCACGGGATGCTCGGCGCCGCTATTCAGGTATGTCCAGTCCCCGAGTTCTTAGTCGCTGAATTTCAGCGGCTAGAAACTGAACTTCTTTCTACTCTCCAGTCCCCGAGTTCTTAGTCGCTGAATTTCAGCGGCTAGGAACTTGATGTAGATCTTGGTAAGTGTTGAATTGTGTTGTTTGTTTACAGGGTTTGCAAAGGGAATCGACCGATCGGCAGGCCGCAAGGGAGCGCTTGGAGGGGGAGCTGCGTGAAGTGCAGGAGGTGAACCAGCAACTTCAGGACACTATTGGTGAGTACCTGTCTTTCTTTCCTTTTCTCTTTCAGATGTGAACTGTTGGTGTATGACGTGCTAATGATTTCTCTTTCAGATGGTCTCTCGGCTGCAATTTCCAAGGCACGTGGAGGGTATGTTCTAGTCGCTGACCTCGACGCGGCGAATGGGTGAATTTCCTCGCTGATCCAAGACCTAGAGGAGGCGAGAGCGGCCTCAGTTTCTTCTGAGGACCAAGCGAAATCTGTTGTTGCTACGGCTTAGGAGGAACGCAAGGCCACGGATTCGATCATCGTGGGGCTGCATAATGATCATGCCGCCTTGGAGAAGCATGTCACAGAGAACTGCCGCAAACTCCTCGGTGAGTCTCTGTTTTTGACTGACTTGTTTGGCGAGTCCCTGATTGGGGAAGTCCGTAGTTTCACTGACGTCTGATTTTGCACTGTGATAGGGCAAAGCGACCCGGTGGTTCAGACCTTCAACGCTTCGCAGTGCGTGACTACCGTGGTGAACGCGGCCACGGCTTCGGCGTTATGTGTCCAAGCAGTTCTTCAAGGCATGTCCCCCACCAAGGTTATTCCTGGGGGGCTTAAGGAGGTGTGGCGCTATCTGGAGGAGGCGCCTATCATCATGGAGTGGATGGCGTGCTCGGCGTTCAGGCGCGGGGCCACCACAGCATTGAGCCTAGGTCATGCCCACTTCCCCGACGACTTTGACCTTGACGACGTGACCAGTGGCTACCCAACAGCGACCGGCACGGTGGAGATGTCAGAGGTACTAAAGCTGACTACGAAGGCCGCCCCTTTTGTCGATCGGGTCTTGGCGATGGGGGATCTTCTGCCGTACCAGGAGACGGTGTTGGCGCCTGGCGACCTCGAGCTGGAGCATCGCGACATGAAGTCAGAATAGCCCTTCCGGTCGGCATTGTCGAAGTCGCTGACGACCTACCCAACGAACCCGTGGCGGCCTTTTGTTCGTGTCAAGGGGGGTGGTGGTGCTTCTTCGTCAGGACCTGTGGAATAGACAATGTAGTTGGGCAGTTTGTAATGTATGCCAAGTGGTGACTGCTGTAATGTGATCAACATTTTGTAATATATGCCAAGGGGAGTCAATCGACTCGTATTGCGACTAGGATTGTGTGGTGTGTTTATTTTTTGATTGAGCGAGTCCCCAAGCGCGTCCGCCCTTTAATGGGGTATAACTCGATTGTATACTTTTGTGTTTTATTTTGGTTGTGCATTGTTTTATCTCTCGCGTCTTCTGAGGGGTGAGTTCCCCAGCGCGAGTGGATTGTTTTGTAGGCAAGTCCCCAAGCGTGGTGCTCAATCGTATTGGGCGCGTTCCTGTTGTAGGTTGTTAATCCGTCAAGACTTCGCTGATGTAGTAGACAGGGCGCTAAATGAGGCGCTCCTTGCCCTCCTCTGGTCGTTCGATGACCATCACGGCGCTAACGACTCGAGTGGAGGCCACGACGTAGACGAGCATTGGCTCTTTGTCGAGTGGAGCCGCGAGGAGTGGAGCCGCGAGTAGCACTTCTTTGAGCGCTTTGAGTGCATCGTCGGCCTCCGTGTCCAATTGGAACGTGGTGTTCTTGCGCATCAGGCGGTAGAGGGGCATTGCCTTCTCGCCTAGTCGGGGGATGAAGCGACTGAGGGCCACGACTCGCCCTGCCAACTTATGGACGTCGCGCAGGCACTTGGGTTTCTCGAGTTGCGCGATGGTGTTGATCTTGGTGGGGTTGGCTTCGATGCCTCGCTTGGAGACTACATATCCCAGGAGCTGTCTGGTGGGGACGCCGAAGGTGCATTTTCCGGGGTTTAGCTTGATGTTGTACCTCCGTAGGTTTGTGAAGGTTTCGGCCAGGTCGGCGAGCAGGTCGTCCTGGCGGGTGGATTTTACCACCACGTCATCGATGTAGACGTGAATGTTGCGGCCAATTTGGCTCGATAGGCACACCTGCATGCATCTCTTGTTGGGGATATACTTTCCGGGTATCCTCACAGTCCTCACTGACCAGGGTGGCCCACTTTGGGTTAGAGCTTTGCTTCACGGGCGGCCTAGTCGGGGAGAAAATACGGAGTCCAATCCGGCTACGGGAAGACCCAGAAGACTTACCGACTTAGGCCCATAGTGTTACTTGTAGTTCAAGATGTACTCTGTAACCAACTCTTAGTCGTAGCCAGACTGATCTCTCCTGTGATGCCTAGGCCGGATATCTATATAAGCCGTCCTAGGGAGAGCCTTTAGGGCACCTACCCTCAATAGTCTACAATCTCAACTCACACAGGCAAACCCTTGTAACCCATATTCCGGCTCCATCGTATTACTGGATTGCTAGCAGGAGTAGGATCCGTCCAAAGCCGGCAGATTCGGACCTGGGTAAACTTGTGTGCTCACCGTCCCGGAACACCGTACGTCTCACACCCCTCTCTTCCGCACGCCTCGAGGACCCCCTCATGGCGTACTTGTCATCAGTCCGATGACATCTCTGGTATGTGGCACCGGCGTTCTTGAGGCCGAACGTCATGGTCGTGTAGCAGAAGGCGCCGAATGGCGTGATGAACGCCGTCTTCTCCTCATCCTCGACCGCCATCTTGATCTAGTTGTAACCAGAGTAAGCGTCGAGGAAGCATAGCGACTCCGATCCTGCGGTCAAGTTGATGATCTAATCGATGCACGTTAGGACGAACTCCTCCTTCGGGCAGGCGCTGTTGAGGTTGGTGTAGTCGATACACATTCTCCATGTGTTTTTATTTTTCAGAACTAGGACTAGGTTTGCCAGCCACTTGGAGTATTTGATTGGCCGAATGAAGCCTGCGGCTTTTTCGGCGATTGCTCGACAACGCTCTTCATTGAAGGGTCGTAGTGACTGCTTTACTGGTCGCACTTTGGGGTCGGCGTTGAGTTTGTGCTCAGTGAGTTCCCTTGGGACATCTGGCATGTCAGATATCTTCCATGCGAAGATTTCGCGGTTCTCACGGAGGAACCCGATGAGCGCGCTTTCCTATGCGGGGCTCATGTGTGCCCCGATGGTGACCGTCTGGCTGGAGTTGCCCGGGACGAGCTCAACGATGCGGGTGTGCGTGGTCGTGGCGGTTGGTTTCTTCAGGATGGTGGGGTCGTCCTTGTTGATTTTGCCGTGTATTTCGCAAGCTCCTCCGCGTGGTCGGTCTCCGCAGCAATGACGGCTTCGGCGAGCTCGGCTCCTTTGTCCTCGCATTCCATGGCCATGTCGGGGTCGCCATGGACGCTGATGATGCCGCTTGGCCCTGGGAGCTTCATCATGTTGTAGGCGTAGTGTGGGGTCACCATATATTTTGCGAATGCCTGGCGGCCCAGGACGCAGTGCTAGAGGCTGTGGAAGCTCACTAGCTCGAATGAGATCCTCTCTGTGCGATAGTTTGCCGGAGTGCCGAAGGTGACCGGCAGCATCACTTTTCCAATCAGGTACGTCTTCCGACCGGGGACGATACCGTGGAAGGTCGTTAGGGTTGGCTCGATGGCTTCTTCTGGGAGCTGGAGCCTCTTGAACGTGTCTAGGTACATGATGTTGATGGAGCTCCCATCGTCCATTAGTGTTTTGGGAAGCCAGTAGTCAGCCACCTTGGGCCTGACTACCAGGGCGACTCACCCTGGGTATTCGATTCTTGGCGCATGGTCCTGGCGACTCCAGGTGATGCTCTACTCGAACCAGTTGAGGAAGCGAGGGATGTCGACTTGGGTCACCGCGTTGACGACGACTGCGCAGGCGAGCACCTTCTTCTCGCGCTTGGTGCCGAGTCCGGTGAAGGTGTGTAGCGAGCCGACGGCGTTGCCGAAGCCGCCGGCGTTCCCATTGTCCCGGGGTGGGTTGTTGTTGGGGTTGGTGGCCCGTGGTTGATTTGCCAGGGGCTACGGTGGCAGGAAGGTCAATGCGTTGGCGATGGTGGGGTGACCGCTTGATGCCGCTATGCTTGCTGAGGAATGGGAATACATTCGTCCCCGCGGGTCGACTCCCGCAGCTTGTTGCTCGACGGCCCTGGCGAGTAGGGCCTTGGCGTACTGGATCTACAGCGCGCCGTCGCCTTGGACGTCGAGGTTGGCGACCGCGGTGTCGGCCGCGACGACGTTGTCCATCGGGGTGGAGTAGAGTGGCAGTCCGTTGGCGTCGCAGGCTTGAGGCGAGATGATGATCCGCGGTTGGTCCAGCGGGGGCGCGCGGCCAATGGGTGGTGGACGGGCTCCGGTCGCCGGTGCGCTGGGTGGTGGTCTCGCGGGGTTTCTTCCACCTGGCGGCGCGTTCTCGCAGTATTCGCGCTCGGCCGCGCGTGCGGGGTTGCTTTCGTCGTTGAAGTTCAGGACGTGGCCCTGGACGTTGGAGTTCAGGCGGGTCCTGATGCGGCGCTGGTGATAGAGCGATAGCCCCCGCGCTGTTTCCCGCTCGAGGCGGTATTTCTCGCGCTTGGCGAGTTCGTTGCATTGCGCCTCCGTGACTTGTAGGCGGGCTTCCTCCACCTCTGTGGCTGTAGCAGTCGGCAGGATCAGCGTGCAGAACGGATCTGGCGGGGTGGCCGTGCTGCCCGCCATGTAGATTGCGTTAAAGTGATTGGATCTGGCGCGGAAGTCTCCAGGCGACTCCGAGCCGAAGTCGGAATCGAAGATCCCGAGGATGGAGGGGTCCTCGAAATCCTCCGGGTTGGAGACTCGTGTGATGGAGTCCTCTAGTGATGCGGCGGTGATAGATCCGTCGACCGAGGCAGGGGTCGCGGATTCAGCGTCGTCGTTTAGGGCCTCATCGTTGGTGGCGGCATTGGTCTCGGCCGCGTCGCTGGCGGCTGAGTCGTACTCGGTGATGAGGCTCCCGATGGAGCGGACCTGCTCTTCTGAGAGCAGGTCGCGGTGCGGCGGCGATCCGCCGAAGATCGTCGTTGCAGCTGGGTCGACCGCACCAGTGAAGCCGACGAAGAGGTTGATGGAGCCGACCAGCATCACCGCGCCATGAGTGACCGGGCGTGACACCGGGATGTAGCTGCTGGGCAGGATCTGTAAGATCCCTCCGATGGCGATCATGCGGCCAGTGGCGAGCGGCCGATCGATCGGCGAGTAGGGTCTCGCCGTAGAACTCAGGCCAGTCCCGCTATGCCCCACGGTGGGCGCCACTGTCGTGGAAATGGCCACGGCAGCCGCTGCTACTGGAAGCGATGATTGTAACATGAGGAAGAGCTGGCGGCCATCTGCGGTGCGAGATGGGGGCGGATGCACATGGTTTACCCAGGTTCAGCCCCCTAGAGGATAAAGACCTACTCCTGCTAGATTGGATTAATGGAGAGCGAGTTACAAGGGTGGCGAGCTCGGCGTCTAAGCAGCGAGTCGCTTGAGGGGGTGTATGATGGAACGTAAGTCCTAAGGATACCCTAGGGAGGTTTATATAGGAGTCACCTCGCTAGGGTTTACAAGTTACAACCGAGCAAGATATGGACTCGGAGGATTTTGACCTAATCTGACTAGGCTTCAATCACGCTTCTGGGCCTTCAGTTTCCAGTCGTCAGGCCTTTCCTTCAGTCGCACTCCAGTCGCCGTCCTTCAGGCCCACTCGCAGGCCCTTCAGCCCAATCGGAACGTCCTGCTGGGCATACCCCCTTCGGCATATCCCCATCATAAGTGAATTCTTATTCTCGTTGTTTCAAGTTTAAAAGCTAAATTCCTTATAGTTCTTTTGGTTCTTCTTGCTTGAGGGCGATCAAGGTTTGAGCTTTGGGGGAGTTGATGGCTCCAAAATTAACCTTCTTCTACCACATTTGAACATTGTTTTTGGTCAAGCAATTGCCAAGAAACTCTCAATCCTTGCCACTAATGACTAATAATTGTAAAGATACACAAAACATATCTTTAAATTATGTTGTGCAGGAAATCACGGTTTTTAATGCGAAATAAGGAGTCATAATGAAGGTTTTTGAGGAAGTCCACATGGCCAAGTAATTGGGAAGCCATCCTAGAGCGTCAGAATGCTTAATGACCACTAGTACAGGCAGGGTCCGCCCGTACCGTCCGCCCGTACCAGGTGGCAATGACTTTTTCTCGTCAAACCCCACAACTTTCATGAAGACGCCTATATATTTTGAGGCTCCAGCCGACGGCCAGAGAGCGGCCATTCTCAGATTACATCACAACACCATAAAAGGAGATCCACACCATTGTTCATCCATTATTCATCACTTCCACCATCCATCCACTAGCCATAGTCATTGCTTTATACTTTAGATCTCCTTGTGATTTGGCAACCACTGTAAGAATATTTGATTTCAATCTAAGTATTTGTATGATGTTTTCTATCTCCAATCTATTTTTTATGAGTGAGTAATCCTCATGGGCTGCGGTTTGGGGAGAAACCTCACAATGATTATGTGCATCTAGATCATGGGAGTATTGTATTTTGTTTGCAATTGAGATTTGTATCTTTTGTTTCTTTATCTCTTGTCTCGATATGTGGACTTGTAGGTACCCAAGATCCCATAGATTAATAAAGGCTTGAGATGAGATACTTTGCATAGTATCTGTGGCACACGGAGTTGGGATGCGCCACTAACCTGAAATACCCGTGGCGCATCCAAAAGTGGTGCGCCACAGACAACTTTTCAAAATTCTGCTCTCACCCCCTCCCCCTTGGATCGCCTTTTTAGGTTTGCAAAATATAACAGAAAATGATAAACACTTCAAAAAATAAAATTATTTCAGATATAGGTAGGTCATGTGATGTAGTTTCTAGGAAAATTAACAAACATGAATTTTGATATGTTTTACAAAAAAAAAGGTCATGGCACGGTAAAACGGTCATAACTTTTGCATATGACGTGGAAAAAAGTATAATATATCAAAACGACGAGCGCAAAAAGGTCATGGCACAAAGACCGTTTACCGATTTTTTATATTCTCAATATTCGAAAAGGAAAAAAAGATATGACAAAAAGAAGAATTTTTACTGCAAAAAAAATTGAGGCCACTTAGGCGCACCCCATAGTGGTGTACCACGGATAACCTAGGGCGGGATTTGAAATTTGAATCCGTCCCTAGCTAACCTCCACTTCTCCTTCTCCACTTCTTCTCCTCTTGTCCTCCTCTCCTTCTCCTTCCCTCCTTCTCTTATCCTCCTCCCCTTCTCCTTCCCTCCTTCTTCTCCTCCCCTTCTCCTTCTCCTACTCTCCTCCCCTTCTTCTTCTCCTCTCCTTCTCCTCTTTTTCTCCTTTCCTTCTCCTCTTCTCCTCCCCTTCTCTTCTCCTTCTCCTCCACCTCTCCTATTTTCGGCCACTTCACCATCCTCGAGCTCCTTCTAACCACGGCCTAAGTCATCCTTGAGCTCCTCTCCGACCACCGCCGACATCGTCCTCGAGCTCCTCTCTGACCACTGCCATCGTCGTCCTCGGGCTCCCCTCCGACCACGGCCACGACCTCCTGTACCTCCCTGCGGTGGTAGGTTGTGGCCGCGGCGAGGCGACCGTGACACCAGCAGCGAGTCGACACCAGGTCTAGGTTTTTTTTAAATTTGAAACTTTTATCAGTGGCGCACCATACCCACATGCGCCACGGATAATTTTGAGATATCCCGCTTTTTTTCAAATTTTGAAATTGATATCAGTGGCGCATGATATCCCCGTGCGCCACAGACAAGTGGCTTATCCATGGTGCACGCCTCAGATAAAAAAATATGAGTGGCATAATATCAGTAGCGCACGCCCCGTGCGCCACTGACCATATTTTTGGTGCGCCACTGATAGCCCTTTTCCTACTAGTGTCAAGAGCTAGTCTAGACATCAAGGATGCACACAACCAAAAAATAAAGAAAAAACAAGGGATCACCGGGCTCACAATCACCTCACACACAATTTTGACGTGCACATTGCCACACAAACAAAATCGTGTTTACACACTGCATTGTGAAGTATCATCTTCTCCTCATCCATTATTGCACCCAATGACAGCTGCTCCCGCGCATGGTTTTGGCATGGGCATCGCCATGTGGCCGAAAACCATGCATTGCAGAGCACATTGTTGGTATATCGTCATCATTTTCACTTCCACACATCACTTGGAGGTCTCAAACTTGACATGTGCCAATGAGTTACTTCTCTGGCCTTTCGAGCATACCCGTCGTGACATACCTTGCATTCGCAGGCACCAAACTAATCGAGGCGATATTGCCATGGTCGATATCGCTGGTGCTGACAGAAGGTGAGCTTCATGTCACCTCAGCTCATAGCAATCTACGGCGGCAGCGCCACCCGAGAATAGTTTATACGTTGGTCAGGGGCACAAACCACCGAGAAGAGGCTCGCAAAGTGGTGCTACCAATATCGATGACACCCACGTCACCTTGTTCGTAGTAGTCAGTAGTAGGACCACCGACCAAAGTGGGAGGCAAGGTAGCTGGTTGCCAATCTTCTCCGCCAATCATGTGCTCAGCGTAGACCTCGTGTGCATGTGCATGACCAGGTGGTGCGACATGCATCCAGCCCAGCAATACACACATGTGTTGGTTTGTGTTGGTTTGGCCATGCATAAGATTGGCGGCAAAGATTAGTAGAACCTATTCTTTGTACATGTCTTCGCATATCTATGATCACCATGATGACGACAAGCTCCAAGCATATGATCACCTTGAAATGACTCATCTTACTCTTGCACTTTATTTCTTCTTTCTTCATTAGGATGGTGTCTTGAAGATACACATGAGGAACTCCATCTTCTTCTTCCAGACACTCTTGATATTCTTCTTCTTCCTTTTTACGTTAAAACCAACATATGATATACATGAATGCCAATCGACAAAACCTACAGGTGTAGCTCAATGCAAAGGTTAGTCCATAGAGATTATCATTAATTACCAAAACCACATATGGGGATACACATGGTCTTTCGGTTAGCTCTGGTGATGGCAAATGGACTGGCTTATGCCCATGGTGATGATTTGGTTGTGCTCCCTCTGTTCTAAAATATAAGATGTTTTAACCTTTATTTAAAACATATATATCTAGACATCCTTTTATGTGCATATTCATCTATTTTATTTCGAACCTACACACTAAAAGATGTCTAGATACATACGTTTTAGAAAAACGCTAAAACATCTTATAATTTGGAATGGATGGGGTACTATTTATTATGCTTTTTTTTTATGAAATTTTATTTTGGTTGAACTATTGTGGTTGATCTACGCTTAAACCTTTCGGGTGAACTTTGTGTTGTGATGATGATGCAGGTGGTATGTTTGCGTATTAGGTCTAAATTTGAATTTCAGAAGTTAAAGAATTACAAGTTCTCTGAACTGTGTGCAACATGGGCTTGCATCTTTTAATTATAATGTGATGAAATTAAAATTAGTTTAAAGCGCATATGCAGAATAGAATGAGCCATAAAAGCAAACAGAATTATAGGTTATCTCTTGGAAAAGAGCAAAATAAATTCTCTTATTACGTAGAAGAAGTTTTAGGTAAAGTAAATATAGGTAATATGTTGTTGATATCTCAAATCCTAGTTCCAAACCATTTTTTAATGGGTGCATCTAAATTTCAGTCGATTAAAATTTAACTTAATTTGTGATAAGGTGGTGTCATCTAATCTGAGTTATAATCTCATTTGCAACTAAAAAATCTCAGATAAAATTGAATTCCGATCCAAATCCAATAGGATAGAACCTGACCGATCTCTAACACAATTGTCAATGGACTAAGACAATCCCTTCTTGAAGGTGTTGCTTGACTCATGGGTCGTCGGAGTGTGGTGGGACTACTCCGGAGCACGCATCGGCTGCGAGTCTTCTTTGTTTTGTCTATCGCTTCTCTACTATATAATTTGTGTTAAGGTGGTTTTCGTCATTGTCCCTTGTACGTCCTCCGTCGCTGCTGGTCGTCTGTTTGACTCGATCAAATTTTCCTATCGGTGGCCTGGCAGCGCAAAGTTCGGCTCGAATACGATCTCTTCTCCTCGTGGTGAAAGCCAGGCGCATCAGACTCCAACTCGATCCAACCTTCCTCTTGCTATCCAGGCAGAGCAAAGTTCGGCTCGAATACAATCCGTCAAATAACCGGCCTCCCTATCGCTAACTAACAATCGTCTGAAAAAATGCTTAGCCGCCTCACCAATCCCCTGAAGCTTCGTCGCGTTGCCTTCCCTCGGCTCACAGCCCAATTGGCTCCTGACGCTCCTAGAGCAAGTTCCAAGAGCCAGGAGCTGCACAGCTTCCAGGACATCGTCGGCGCTGACCTGTCCAAGCTCCAGCTGCATGCATGCAGTCGTGAGTAACCACGACCAGGCCAAGCTCAAGTTACAAGGGGGAAGGGGTGCGTGCTCGCCGCCACCCCCGGGACCGGAAGACACTCTCAGGGCCTGTTTGGTAGGAGGGAATCCCAGCCTTTTTTCAGAGAAATAGGAAGGTGGGGAATAAAAACCCGGTGATTTAAACTGTTTTCGTGGATTTCCGATTGGAATTTAATTCACTGGGATAAAAATTCCGGTACATCCAAACAAGCCCTCACGCCGTCGCGAGAAGGCCCGGATGCTGTTCTTCACGGGCGTCGCGTCGGAGAACATTGAGCTCTTCATCGACGCAGGCACGTCCAGGGTGAAGGAGATGCAGCAGACTATCGCCGAAACATAGTGTCATAGACTCATACAGCGTGTTTGGCAACCCCTGAAAGAATGGGATTTTAACGCCAATTCCCTCTCAATTACCTGCCCTCCACAGGTAAGAGATTAGTGGAAATTAAACCGTGAATTCCTTTTCCCATTCCCTGCTTAACCCAATTCCTTCCAAACAATCAGAAGATTGTATGTCTCCTACCATCAAACTCTCAATCCCACCTCCCAACTCCCCCCAACCAAACCAGCTGATAGTGCAGGACACGGTGCTTCTAATTCCTTGAAGATTTGATCGTCACGTCTCTCTGTCGATCGTACACATGTGGGATCGCTTTGCTTGTGGTGGATATTTATGTGAATCCTCACAAAACTAACAGGTCTGGTAGACCAGTACTCCCTCTATTTAAAAATATAAGACGTTTTATCTTTATGAATCGAATGTATCTAGACGTGTTTTAGTGTATAGGTTCGTAGAGGTTCGAAGTGAACCTATACACTAAAATGTGCCTAATACGTTTGTTTCATAAAGCTAGAATGTCTTATATTTCCGAACGGAGGGAGTACTTCACACGACATATCTCGGAGCTACGTATCTTATTCTTGTCCTCTTGTGAAATTGGTCTTCAATGTATAGTCTCCCTGGACATCTAAAATTAGACTATTCGACAAATCTAGACTATTGCAATAGTTGTACCGTATTACATGTCCACTTAAATTTCCTTTTTGGTTAAGATGGTTATCTTAGTCCATTGCTACAATAGTCCATCGACAAATTTAAACACTAGCAGAAAACAGATCTTTGGTCCAGGGGTATTAGCCTCGGTTTTTCTACAAACCGGAACTAATGCCCCGGTCTAACGGCTAGATCTGGCCCCAGAGGGTGGCAATTCGAACGGGACCTTTAGTCCCGGGTCGTGTAACAAACCGGGACTAAAAGGTTCCAGGCAGGCTGGGTCGGGCGTCAGACCCTTTAGTCCCGGTTTGTTATACGACCCGGGGTTAAAGGTGGACATTTTGTCCCGGTTCTAGACACGAGCCGGGACTAAAGGTCTGGCTATATCTTCTTCCCCTGCCCGGACCACCATTCAAGCTGGTGGCTCCTCTCTCTCTCTTTCTTACTCAATCTCGAGTTCACGCCCAATTTTTTCTCAAGATTTGTCTATATTTTGTGGTGCCCCATCTATCCAAAGGTTCTAAAAAATGAGCAACTTTATCCTTTGAACTCTCATTGCTATATTAGCTCATTTTATGCTCTATCTTGTAGATAGATTTGTGGATTCAGTTTGGTAGTAATTTTTGCAATGATAGTATGAGATCGATATTTAGATTCTATCTATCTTGTATTAATGTAAGGAACTCTAAGATAAATATCACAATATGTGGATTCTATCTATATATACTTGTTTTGGCACATAGTCTCGAAATTTGATTTTAGAAGTACACACATGCGTGAGTTCATCATTCTAACTAGCTGGGCAAAATATCCTTCTTCGTCTACCTGCGTTTAACAAACTGAAAAAATTGTAACAAAGATAGGGTTAATTTATAAAAGCTTGATAAGAAGACATCACAGTACATCTTCGAGAAGCTCCTCTATGGCGAGCTCCTCGAAGATATCTGAGGATAGGATCCTAAGACATCTTCGAGAGAAGCTCCGCCGTAGTGGCCCTCTCACACCATCTTGGAGTTAATAACTTCTCTAGCTATAGATTAATACGTCGGGTAACTAAAACAATTCACATATTAGGGAGTGCCTCTATGGCGAGCTCCTCGAAGATGTCTGAGGACGGGATCCTAAGACATCTTCGAAAAGCTCTGCCGTAGTGGTGTCACTGCTCTCGCACACCATCTTTCAGTTTATATCTTCTCTAGCTAGATCAGTATGCTGGTGGAGCTAACTAATTTCACATATTAGAGAGTGCCTCTACGGCGAGCTCCTCGAAGATGTCTGAGGACGAGGTCCTAAGACATCTTCGAGAAGCTCCGCCGTAGTGGTGTCCCTGGTCTCGCACACCATCTTGCAGTTCTTCACAAGAATGCATACCTATTTATAGATTAAGCAGCACAACATAGTGTCGGGCACTGATGATATAATGTCGACACACTCACCCCTGACATAATGCTGCCACCCACCTAAAATAGTGTCGTCATTTAATTTACTGGCTTAGTGCTGCCCACTGAGGACATAGTGTCGACATGTTGTCTCCACATCCACATTTAGTCCCGGTTGGTGCCTCCAACCGTGACTAAAGGTTCATCATAGCTTTAGTCCCGGTTGTTGGCTTTAATTTTGTTTTTAGATTAGTACTAATTAATTATGATTATGCTGCCACCCACCTAAAATAGTGTCGTCATTTAATTTACTGGCTTAGTGCTGCCCACTGAGGACATAGTGTCGACATGTTGTCTCCACATCCACATTTAGTCCCGGTTGGTGCCTCCAACCGGGACTAAAGGTTCATCATATCTTTAGTCCCGGTTGCTGGCTTTAATTTTGTTTTTGATTAGTACTAATTAATTGTGATTATGTTTGATGTACTTAATTAATTATATAATACAGATGAGCCGGCAATGGATGTACGCTGACCGACTGTCTAGCGAGTTTATTAAAGGCGTGTATTCTTTTCTCCTTATGACCGAGGCAAACAAGCGAAATGGTTTTATGTCTTGTCCATGTGATGTCTGTCGGAATCATAAGGAATACTCTTCCTCAAGAGTCCTTCACAGCCACCTGTTTCGGTCCGGTTTCATGATCGGCTATAATTGTTGGACCAAGCACGGAGAAAGAGGGGTTATGGTGGAAGACAACGAAGAAGAAAATGATAACGACTACCCTACAATGTCCCCTGAATACGATGGTTACAATGGAAGACATTGATGAAGAAAAAGATGAAGAACGGGCATCAGATCTGCCCGATGATGATCTTAGTCGGGCCATTGCTGATGCCCAGAAAGAATGCGTAACTAAAAGAGAGAGGTTGAAGTTCAAGAAGATGTTAGAGGATCACAACAAATTGTTGTGCCCAAATTGTGAAGATGGGCACAAAAAACTGGGTAGCACACTGGAATTGCTGCAATGGAAGGCAGAGAACAGTGTGACTGACAAAGGATTTGAAAAGTTGCTGAAAATAATGAAGAAAAGTTGCTTCCAAAGGATAACGAACTGCCTGCCAGTACCTACGAAGCAAAAAAGGTCGTCTGCCCTCTAGGATTAGAGGTGCAGAAGGTACATGCATGCATTAATGACTGCATCCTCTACCGCGGCGAGGAGTACGAGAATTTGGATGCATGCCCAGTATGCACTGCATTGCGGTATAAGATAATACGAGATGACCCTGGTGATGTTGAGGGCGAGCGCCACATGAAGAGGGTTCCTGCCAATGTGATGTGGTATGATCCTATAATACCACGGTTGAAACGTTTGTTCGGGAACAAAGAGCATGTCAAGTTGTTGCGATGGCACCTAGAAGACCGAAAGAAAGATGAGATGTTGAGATACCCCGCTGATGGGTCGCAGTGGAGAAAAATCGAGAGAGGGTTTCCGGACTTTGCAGGTGATGCGAGGAACTTATGGTTTGGTCTAAGTACAGATGGCATGAATCCTTTTAGGGAGAAGAGCTGCAGTCATAGTACCTGCCTGTGACTCTGTGTATCTATAACCTTCCTCCTTGGTTGTGCATGAAGCGGAAGTTCATTATGATGCCAGTGCTCATCCAAGGCCCGAAGCAACCCGGCAACGACATTGATGTGTACCTAAGGCCATTAGTTGAAGAACTCTTACAATTGTGGCACAGACAAGGTGTACGTGTGTGGGATGAGAACAAGCAGGAGGAATTTGACCTACGAGCGTTGTTGTTCATAACAATCAATGATTGGCCTGGTCTTAGTAACATTTCAGGATAGATAAACAAGGGATACAATGCATGCACACACTGTTTAAACGAGACTAAAAGTATATATTTGGATAAATGTAAGAAGAATGTGTACCTGTGGAATCGTCATTTTCTTCCGCCCACGCACACCCTAAGGAAGAAAGGTAAGCATTTTAATGGTGAGACAGACAACCGGTGTAAGCCTATTCGCCGTACTGGTGATGAAGTATTTGATATGGTGAAGGATTTAAAACTAATCTTTGGAAAGGGTCCTAGTAGACAATCTGTTCTGAAGGACGATGTCGGACACGCACCCATGTGGAAAAAGAAATCTATATTTTGGAAGCTACCCTATTGGAAAGTCCTAGAGGTCTGCATCTAGAGCTACGTATAAAAGACCGAGACGGCATGCATCCAGAGCTGTTTGAAGGTACTGCAAGCTACACTCTTACCAAAGAAGAGAAGGAAATCTTTTTTGAAGTCCTTTACAGTATCAAGGTCCCGTTTGGTTTCTCGTCGAACATAAAGGGAATAATAAATATGGCAGAGAAAAAATTTCAAAACCTAAAGTCTCATGACTGCCACGTGCTTATGACCCAGCTGCTTCCGATTGCATTGAGGGGACTCTTGCCGTAAATTGTTCGAGTACCCATTGTGAAGCTATGTGCATTTCTCAATGCAATTTCTCAGAAGGTAATCAGTCTAGATAGTCTACCAAGGTTACAGAAAGATGTGGTCCAATGTCTTGTCAGCTTCGAGTTGGTGTTCCTACCATCCTTCTCCAATATTATGACGCACCTCCTAGTTCACTTAGTCGAAGAGATTAACATTCTCGGTCCTGTATTTCTACACAATATGTTTCCCTTTAAGAGGTTCATGGGAGTATTAAATAAATATGTTCATAACCGTGCTAGGCCAGAAGGAAGCATCTCAAAGGGATATGGAACAGAGGAGGTCATTGAGTTTTGTGTTGACTTTATTCCTGACCTTAAGCCCATCGGTGTTCCTAAATCACGGCATGTGGGTAGACTTAGTGGAAAAGGCACGCTAGGAAAGAAAGCAAGGATATGTATGGACGAACATTCTCTCACTAAAGCACACTACACAGTTCTGCAAAGTTCCACCTTGGTGGCTCTGTATATCGAGGAACACAAGAATATTGTACACTCCAACAACCCGGGGAAGCCTGGCTCCTGGATTAGAGATGAACACATGAGGACTTTCTACGGTTGGTTGCAGACACATCTCATGAATGACATAAATGTTGGAGAGCAGTTGTACTTGTTGGCTAGGTCACCATCTTCGAATATATTGACTTTCCAAGGGTACGAGATAAATGGGAATACATTTTACACGATCACCCAAGATAAAAAGAGCACCAATCAAAACAGTTGTGTCCGATTTGATGCAACAGACGAGAATGGGACAAATGATACATATTATGGTTACATAGAGGAGATATGGGAACTTGACTATGGACCTTTTTTTAAGGTCCCTTTGTTTCAGTGCAAATGGGTCAAGTTGATAGGAGGCGGGGTTGAGGTAGACAAGAAATACGGAATAACAACAGTGGATCTCAACAACCTTGCGTATAAAGATGAACCATTTGTCCTAGCCAATGATGTGGCTCGGGTTTTTTATGTGAAGGACATGTCTACCAAACCGAGAAAAAGGAAAGATGAGCAAAATAATACAGCATACGATGAGCCAAAGCGCCACATAGTTCTTTCAGAAAAAAGAAACATCGTGGGGGTGGAGGATAAGATAGACATGTCAGAAGATTATTTTTAAGTTTCATGAAATTCCGCCATTCACTGTGAAGGATGACCCAAGCATCCCGTTAAGTAAGGAAGATGCTCCATGGTTACGGATTAGAAGAAACCCTAACAATAGAGATGTGTGGATGTTGGTGATGTACAATATTATTAAACCTTTATTTTTAATGATCTACTTATATGTATATGGATATGAACTATCTCGATCTTAATAGGTAGTATTGCAACTTGCTGTGGCCAGACATTTATTAATATTAAAACGTAAAAATTAGTCATAATCATATCTAGCCCTGTAGTACACAGCTTCAGGGTCGTCTACGGAATCGTCATCGTCATCATCGTCGCTCGTAGCACGCGGCTGGATTCTCAGCCCTTCCTCGTAGCACGCGGCTGGATCCTCAAGCCTCGGATTCACGACGCGGGGGAGGAGGCTCCCGAATGACGACCTCAGTACGCCCTAGGCCTTCACCACCACCACCATTCTTGTGGCTATGTGGCTGGTTAAAGTGCGGGTACCTCAGACGAGGATGGTCTCCCATGGCGATGTTGCGCTTCACGCCGGTGATAGTCCGGTTCGCCCACCACAAGCGGCGACCAGCCTCGTTGTGGTTCACTAGGAGCGGGCCGTCACCCTCGTACCTGGCGAGCTCCCTTTCCCGCCGGTTTGCGAAGAAGGCATTCCAGGTGTCGAGGTTGTCAGGGCCCCAATGGGGATCCATCCGCTGCTCCGGCGTGAGCTCGAGGTAGAAGTGGTTCGTGATGGCCACCTGGCGGGCCGAACCTTGAGGCGTAGGAGGAATAGGAACCCCTCCAGCAGTCAGCATCCAGCCGGCGGGCAGCCGGTACCCCGGCGGGCATGGGTAGCTGGAGGCGTATAGCGCCTCGGTCTCCTCGAGCGTCAGAAAGGCCCAGTAAGCGGTGTCCATTGTTGTGAGAGAGAAGGTGTGGATGTGTGGATGGACATGGCGGTCGGCCTAGATATAGAGGGAAATGGCAGGAGAACATGGCGGGAAGCGGGGGAAATGGCGGGAAGCGGGGAAAATGGCGGGAAATATGTTTTAGTCCTACTTTTAGTATTAAGTATTATATTTCTAATAAGTATATTATTTTTTGTGAATATTTTGGTATATTATATGTATTTTTCTGTTTTTAAATAATAAACTATATTATTCCAACATTTGTACTAAATATAATACTTGTTAAACAATAGATAATTTCATTTAAGTTGTATAATAAAGTATGATAATAGATTTAAATTATAGATCTTCTTTTTCTGAAAATTTTGATATATAATACATAATTTTCTGAAAACTATAAACTATTTTTGGTTTTGGCGCCAAAAATCACCTTTAGCCCCGGTTTGTAATACAGACCGGGGCTAAAGGTCCCTCTTTAGCCCCGGTTTGTAGGGATACGCGCACGGGAACAACAGCGGGCAAAAATCCTTTTAGTCCCGGGTTGTAATACAAACCGGGGCTAAAGGTCCCTTTAGCCCCGGTTTGTATTACAACCCGGTGCTAAAGGGGGGTGGTATAAATATCCCACCCCTACCCTGGGTCGTGCCACGACCCGGAGAGCCCAGATCAAACCGCAGAGCTCATCGCCGTCCGCCGCGTCGCCCCGTCTCCGCCCCGCGCAGCCCCGTCGCGCCGCCCCGTCCCGCGCCGATCGAGCAGCCGCGCCGCCCCGACCCGCGCCGCCGCACCTTCTCCGCCCCGCGCCGCCTCAGGTACGATGATCACCACTATTTTGGTTGATTTTGGTATTAATTATCTTATTTTGGTTGATTTTGGTATTATTTTGGTTGATTTAGTATTAATTAGGTTATTATAGTATTAATTAGTATTAGTATTTAGTATTAGTTATAGTATTTAGTTAGTATTAGTATTAGGTTAGTATTAGTATTTAGTATTAGTTAGTATTTATCTAGGGTTAGTTAGAATACTTAGTTAATTTTATTTAGTTTAGTTAGTGTTAGGTTTAAGGTTAGTGTTATTAGGGCAGTACTTAGTGATTTAGTTCTGTTTATGCTTTATGATTTTTAATTGCTATTATTTAGTTATGCCGCGTTCTCCTCGTCCGAGCCTACTGGACTTTGTCGGTTCCGAGGATGTCCGAGCCTGGGCTCCGCCGGGTTGGCACTGGAGGTGCTACCTGTCGGGACTCGTACCTTGGTGAGGAATCCGGATATCATCGTCGATCCAGAGCTTCTTTGGTGGCGTCCATGAGGTCCAGGAGCGGTGCAAAGGGAGCCGGCCCCCAAGGAGGTGGTACGTCGTCGTATCAGGGAGGAGGACGAGCATGTACGACGATACATGTATCTTTTAGAGACTAGGCTCTCCAATATCTAGCAGGTTCACGGATCTCACCCGAGCTATTCTCCGATGATGGTTCCTCTTCTCTGGCTGCAGAGCTCCCGTAGCACAGAACGCGGCAGCCGAGTTCGCTAGTTTGATATGAGCGAGATGTATTAATAATATACTTTATATTATGAGCGAGATATGAGCAAGATGTATTAATAATGTATTTTGTCATATATTATTGTACTTTATCTTGATCACTAAGTACTGTATCCGAGTTATCACAATTGTAATATTCTTTTACTTAATACAATATTTTTTCTGTATTAGTTAAGCTATGGATGGTAGACAGAATGAAGAGGAGCTTCTCAACATGATATATGAGGGTACTAGGGGTTCTTATTACGATGGCTCCGAGTATCTTAATTTGTCTGGAGGAGACGATGGTGGAGACGATAGTGGAGACGATGGTGCTGACCATGGTGGAGACCATGGTGAAGACACCATAATAATAACAAACTCCGTCGAGGTATATAAAGCCTCTATCGATTGGTCACTGGTATAGATATACTAATTGATTCGTATATATGTACGGACAAATGTTTTTATCTTAGACCTCCGCTTCCGGCCAATCTTCTACAAGGACAAGAGGCCTGACACACAAGTTGCTCGCTGATGTCCGTTTCAGCATTGACTTAGTCTCTCCGCTGGGTCAACCATTGGAGCCCAAAGAATTCGTGAATGCATTTATAACTCAATGCGGAGTGATTGCTAGAGACAATGTCCCGATCACCATGCGAAAATGGAATAAGCCTGGAAAGAAAAAGAATCCAGTTGGAGCTAGTTTTGTAGATGACAGAGCGAGAGATGCGATGTGGAATTCTCTCATGACACATTTCACCCTACCAGTCTTGGAGACTGATGAACTCACACAGCAAATGACGAGGAAAGTCAAGCACTTTGCTCTTAAGAAGATGGGCGAACTATTCAAGAAATGGAAGAAAAGATTGTATCACAAGTATGTCTTGAAGAATAAAACTTCTCCATTCACTGGCCCACTAGAGTTGCAGCAGGATAACTGGGCCGCATTTGTAGAATACAAGACCTCGGCACCAGCTAAGGCAATATCAGAAAAGAATAAGTTAAATGCAGCCAAAAATAAATATCACCATCATATGGGCACAGATGACTAAACGAGTGCCATGCCTAAGTGGGATAAAGCTGAGGCCGACCTGGAGGCTAAAGGGGTCACTCCAGCTATGTCTCGTTGGCCTAGGAGCTCAAAAATTGGGTACTCGAGCATGGGGCATCGTTAGACCCAGAAACATGCGAGATTGTTGCAGCCGAAGAAGTTTCTTCACCCAAGAATGAACTTATTAAAGTGATAAAAGAGGTTGAAGAGGGAACGTTTGTTCCCGACAGAGAGAACGATAAGCTGACAAAGGCTCTCGGGAATCCTGAAAAGGTTGGATAAACAAGAGGGTTCGGACCTTCTTATCCATGGGTTATCGGGTTTCCCGAGCACCTTGACACGTACAGAAGCCGATCGAGAAAAACAAAGCGGCAAAAAGAGGAGGATACAGAGCGGTTCACGAGGTTTGAAGCCATGCTGTAGGAGCATCGCCGGGAGATTAATGAACTTAAAGGACTCCGGCAGCAAGATCGTGCACCAGACAGTACGGTCGGCCCATCGCAACGAAAAAGCGGCGTGGCTTCCACGGAGGGCCACGATAATGATGCAACGATGGATGCGTCCCGGTGGATGCAATTAAGGAGAAGACTAATTGTGAGCTGTATGTTGAACTGAAGAACATATCCATGAAGGTGGCGGTCGGCTTTGCTTTACCTTCTGCACCGGGAGCGACCTACCATTGCAATCCGATTCTAGCTGGCTATGCTCGTGTCGGTGTGGATGAAGTTCAACCGATGTGTCAGTCACTACAGCTTGACATCCCTGGAGGTGAAGGGGAGACGACACTGGGAGAAGTCACGAGTGGCTACATTCTTTGGAAAAAGAATACATCAAGTTTCCAGGCTCGACACCAAGGCCACCTTCTCCACCGAGAAACAATCCATCACCTCCAAGGCCACCGTCTCTTCCCAGTAAAAGTCCACCACCTCCAAGTCCAATCCATGACCCCAACACGAGTCCATCTCAATCTACGCAGCCGCCTCCACCCACTAAGGACCAAAAGCGGAAGAATAGCACCGCTCCGTCGAGCGATAAACGATGTCCAAAGCGACAGTTGTCGCCCTCCCCAAGAGTACCGTCGGTTCCTCCCAAGAGGGCTTACGACCTGACCGATGAGGAGATCGATGCGGTCGTACGGGCCCAAGTGGATGCTCATTTAAAAAAGAAACAACCTGAGCCAGAGGTCCAAATAAAACCGTAAACCAAGGTGCACTTTAGGAAATTACTGACGCAGCCATCCCAAGCTCAGTTAAATGCGCCAGATGACTATACACATTGTCTTCAGAAGACACTGAAACAGAAGAGATCAAACGGTAGAGCAAGCATCACAAAAGAGGTTCCCCAGCAAGGGGAACAAGCAAAACAATCGAGTGGTAGCGGAAGCATCAGAACAGATGTCCCCCAGCTAGGGAAACAAGCAAAACAATCGAGTGGTAGCCGAAGAACCAAAAGAGATGTTCCCCAGCTGGGGAAACAAGCAAATCAATCGCTCCCCCACTCCAGGTGTAGATACCCGAATCTCAACTATATGAGGTAGAACCTATAGATCCGAAAACGGCTAGGATATTGGCCGAGCAATGTAATATGTCTATTTATGACATTCTTCACAGTGATATGCCCAAGGCTGAGGTAGCACCCAATTTTTTTCATGGGGAGCTTCTGGTCAGTTCTAAGAGGCTTCGGGATATGCCAACACAAATGCGACGATTCCATGAATGGTACATAAAAGCATCAAAAGAACAACAATATTGGCTCCTACTAAAAGTTCGAAAATCGCATTACTTCGCTAAAGACGAGGTTCCTGTTGAATTTGCAGAATTATTTCAGTTATTCAATCTAAAGGAACTCGACAAATCTATCCTCAGTTGTTATTATCTGTAAGTGATTACTTTATTTATGTAATTAAGTCTCTATCTTAGCTTGTTCAATTCATTGTCCGTAAGTATACTCACTATATTCTTTTATACGCTATATATAATGATGCAGAATGAAGATTCTTGATTGTAAAAGAAAGACTATCTATGGATTTGGGTTCATTGACCCACATCGAGTTCATGGAGCTATACTAAAGGATAAGACACTGGAGACCGAGCACAACTTGTTCCGGTTTCTCACAAACCAGCATTTCTGTATGAAATATTATTTTCTTACCACGACGACAAGTGAGTTCTTGTACACATTAAATTTTGCTTACTCAATGTTCAGTGTAAATGATGAGTTACTGACGTATGTAAACCTTGCATAGGTACCACTGAATTCTTCTAAGCATTTCAGTTGACTTGGGAAGAGTTCACATCATGGACTTACTAAACAAAGACATTCAAGACTACCGCAGCATTATCGATACGCTCCAGAGGTAATTTCAACCATTATCGCACTATATCGGTTTCTTTCGTTCATTTTCTGGAATATCAAGTAGTTATTAACTTATACATTAATTTTTTTGTCGGGTAGGGTTTGGACACGATTCAAGAACCATGTCCGCGGTCAATGGCGTGAGGAGCTATTTTTTAAATCGCTCTCGGTAAGTAGTACGAGCTAAGTCCGCGCATCTATTTAATTCTAGTTTATGTGCATTTATCATGCTAGAGTTATTATTTGATTGAATTCTATTCTTGTAAAGTGCGCGAGGCAGCCACAGGGGACTAATCTATGTGGATTCTACGTGTGCGAGTTCATTCGCATCACTATTGAGAAGCTCTCGGAAAATATGCGAGTAAGTAAACAATATATTCACCCTTTATTTTTATTACAAAAAATTGTGTTGAGTCTAATTCATACGATCTCCTTTTTATATAGTTGGACGCGATGTGGGACAAGCTCCTACCAGAGGACCGCCTAATAGCAATCCAAGAGGAATTTGCTGGATTTTTTGTCGACGAGTTCATAGACCCACGCGGAGAATACTCTATACGTAGACCCTAAAGCATCCATGTAATAATCTCCATGTAATCAAATAGACATGCTCTGGACCCGATTGGGACTCCATTTATGCTTGTAAGCGAAATTATATTATATATTGCATCAATGTGTACAAGTACTGTGTAGTAGCGTTTTTTATATATACGAAAATTTGTTTGTAATGAAAACACATAATGAAAAATAATTGAACACAAAACACAAAATGAAAAAAAAACACAAAACCCTAAAACCTCATCTCCTGCCGCGGCAGCCAAATGACCCAAAACGCTGCCGCGGCAGGGAACCTTTAGTCTCGATTCGTGTTACGAACCGGGAATAAATGTCCTGCCGCCCAGCGCGGCTCGCGGGGCCACGTGGTTGGACCTCTAGTCCCGGTTCGTAACAGAACCGGGGCTAAAGCTTGAACCATTAGTCCCGCTTTTGCAGTCTCGGGTTGAATTCCGGGACTAAAGGTCCTTACGAACCGGGACTAAAGGGTTGGTTTCCACTAGTGAAATTAGACTATTGCATTAGTTTGTATATTACGAGTATGCTTAAGTTCTCTCTTTTGTAAGATGATTATGTTTTTTTTAACGTACACAAGCTCTGCCTCATTATACCCCTGGATTGACCTGAAATTAGTTCGTTGCTACAATGTGCAACATGGTACATGTCTTCTTATGTCTGAGGGTGAGGTGCTTTCGTCGGTTGTGCGAGTTCATTGGATTAATGGCATCCTTACGAGGCTCAGTTGAAATGACTTATGTTGACACGACTATGAGTACAAATATTTGAACTACAAGTTTACAATACAAAAACAAAGGAGGTGTGTATTGAGTTGCCCTTTTTGGTTTATATGAAGATTAACATAATCATTTTGAAAAATTATCTTTAGCGTTCTAGGGGTAGATCTTAGTTAGTAAGAAATAAATATTGGAACTTACTTTATATGCATATCATGCCCAACTGAAATCTTTATTTTTTTAGAATACATTC
Organism: Avena eriantha; assembly: GCA_910589775.1. NCBI lineage: Eukaryota > Viridiplantae > Streptophyta > Magnoliopsida > Poales > Poaceae > Avena > Avena eriantha. The sequence goes on along the minus strand of OU342741.1, from coordinate 156,619,968 downwards.
TCTACGAAGTGTTCTTTTCAGTATTATCTTGTTATATTTTCTAACATATTAATTCTCACGTGTATTATATTTAATAATGTGTTGACAAGAAAACAATTTGAAATACCATGGCAACGTACGGGCATTCAGCTAGTATTTCTAGAGAGACAAAACCGAATTTAATTTTTTTTACATGAAACCGAATTTAATCTCGTCCGTAAAGGGAAACCAAGTTTAACTAATTCTACTGTGAATGGACGAAAATGGATTTGCTGGGCCAGGAACCCGCCGAATTGTCGGCCCACCCAAATTAGCCTTAAAACTACCTTGGAACAATCACAAACCCTTCCGTCGCAAACAAGTGAAGCCTCCAGCCCTCCACCCGTAGCGCCGCTCTCGCCACCGACTCATTGATACAACATGGCGGCGGTCGCTGCTCGTGCCGGTGCTGCTCGCGCCGGGTTCCGGCGGATGTTCTCCGTCTCCGCCTTCGCTCCCCCGCCTCCCCCGGCCGCCCGCCCCGCGGCAGAGCCCTGCAACAACCTCTTCGTCTCAGGCAACTCCTCTTCCCTTGTCTCTCAACTCTCCCCTTATTCTTTCGTATTAAAATCCGCTATATTGTTTCTTCCTTTGCCTTCTAGATTCAAGGCTTGTACCGATGTTAAATACCTGTGGTCGGATGTGTGGGAAGTTATTACCTGCTTGGCTGCTTGATTAAGAGCCGTTTGTCACTGTATTTTCTTCTAATGTTTAGAGAGTTTGGGCAAGTTGAACTATATACACCTTTTTGCTAATTAGCAGCTAACTGATTTTTAATTCTGCATCATTCAGACTTCTTGCCTGTCTGATCTGCTCAATCTCACAAGCGTCACAATGATTTTTGTGTCACTGTCTGGTCCTACACAATCCTAATGATGAAAATCTGACTGCTACCGAATTCAAAATCAGCTAGATGCTAATTAGACAACATATATTACAGGAAATACCATCTTATGTTTTACGACGAGAAAAAAAATGCATTATGGAAACATCACAGTACAACAGACATCATGGATATAGCACACAAACAATATACATGTATACCACCAATAGAGCACAAGGTTAAGGGTCAAGGACAGCAACACAATAGTCAACAGATGAGCAGCTTTTAAACCGAAAATATAGGAGTAGGGCAAACAAAGGGAGGTTGTCGTGATTAATTGCCTGTGTACCATCTCCAGAACTAGCATATGTGTCATTTTACACAAGGAAAATTTACTTAGTGCACTCTGGTTTATGAACTACCCAGAATACTGATGATCCTCTTGATTTCAGATTGCATGAAAATCAAGTCACAGGCAAAACTAATAATCTTCTATTTATAAACTAGTTAGTATATAAGGTAAGAACCAAGATAGATTCTGTTGGCCAACTAATGGCATGCTCCTCAACTACCAGAATATGTTTTACATGACTGTAACACATAGGTTGGATTGCTGTTGCATCAGGACTGTCTGAGTCTAGTGCATGCCTAGCTGGCTTGTGCTCGTGTACTTTGCTCTTATTATTCTCATGTACTGTTGTATAAACATCTGTACACTTGAATGCAGGGGCGAAGCTAGATTTTTTTTTCCCATGGTGCGCAACTTTTACATCGAGTTGACGATATGTCTAATCCAATCAAAGGTTTACTAATAATGTCGCGTTTTAAAGGTCTTAGCCTAACGATTTAACAAAAACAAAATGCACCATATGCTCACAAATATGTACTATCAAGTTCTCGCTTAAAATGATGACACGACTCACAGAAGATGGTCGATAATAGCAAAAGACAGCATCTGACCTATAAATTAGCAATGCGGGTTTAAGTTATCAGCTGAAAAAAAAAGCAGATATAACATTTTAAGTTGGAGAGTACCTAATGAATCAGTTAAGGGCTTGATCATTGGTAATTTTATTTATTTCTCCTTTCTCCACATAGAAAATAATGTTATCCCTCAAACTATCATCATTGAAGCGTTTACACAAATAAGTTTTCACAAGCTTCATCGCCGAGAAGCGCCTCTCATCCCTAGTAGTGGAAACATGCAGCACAAGTACTAGAGTCAACAGCCGATAAAGTAAAATATAACATATATGCTTCCTTGTATCCACCATTGTCTTAGAAAGATCACCTGAATCTCCTTTTCTCAGTTTATATCATTTGTATTTTGCAATGACACTTTTCTCTTTAGAAGATAGATGTCTATGTCTACGTATTTGACATAGATTAATTTAATAAGTAGATTTCAGATTTCACCAATTCAGAACAATCTTGTCAAAGAATTAATAAATCTGATTGGAGAATTAGGGCGTTTTAATCCTGGTACCTTGGTCTTGGGCTGTGATTAAGTAATTAAAAGTGGTGGAGCAGGTGTTGATCGGGTCGGCTCTAGGGACCAGGGTGACCGCGGTGCTCAATTCCGGAGGCGCGCAAGGAGGAGCACCATCGGTGCGTCGTCGGCCGTCAGTGGTCGCTGAGTCCCGTGCGAGTAGCCTCCTGAGGTAACGATGGGGCGCCTATTAGCAGAACCAGCTATTGTGATCGTGCGATCGATCGATGGATTTGTTTGATCACCTAGCTAATGCGGATGGGCCACAAGGCCGAAGCATGCACTGCTTGCCCAAAAGGCCACACATCCCTTGCGTGAGAACACATTTGTCATTAACTTTTGCTGAGCCTGGTGCACCACCGCTCGCTCAACCTGGTGCATCAGACAGGTCTAGGGCCAATCGCTAACTGAGCAACTTTTCCCACCCATGCACCAGGCTGGCTATACGTAGCTCCGCGCCTGCTTGAATGAATGTAATTTGTCAGAGTTACATCATCTATTTTGGTATACCGTATAATAGGAAACCGATCCTCGCCTTCCTTAGCCTATCTCGAATCCCGAGCCAACATGAGTGCCACCTTGACTGCCTCCACCACTCTAATGTCAACAAACTCTCCTGGTCTCGTGGAGTTGCATTTCTCCATGCTCCCTGTCCTTGCAAATTGTAGTGGCACCAATGGTGCAATAGTTTAGGGTGATCATTCCTTCAGCGAAACACCACTGCAACCTCCCCATGAACATCAATTTCTTGTTTATGTGTGCTGTAGTATTGTTGTGTCATATTACCAAGGGAAGGGTTATCGCCCTAAAGAGCAGACAGCCGTCGTTGATACAGGCGCACCCCAGAAGCAGACGAAAGAAATCCAACAAAGACAAAATCCAAGGCTCAGATAAGCCGATGGTCCTTCTGTGAAAGTAAATGTGACTGAGTACTACAAGAATTTGAGCTTCAAGGAGCTGTCAGCTTTCACTGTACACGTATATGTTTTAAATTTACAGGTGGATTAATACTTTGGTACTGTTCAAAAGACATGGTTCTCATTTTTTTATTCTCCTTGGAAACACCTTTTGGGGGTAAAGTGAAAAATGGTATAGTTGTAAGTATCTAATTGATCACCTACCAGGTATTCTAGATTCGTCCTTTTCAATTATTGCTCTTTTTATAATAAAGTAAAACCAGAAAGAGACATAATCTTTTCCCAAATATATTCACTATCTTCTTAATTGATATGACAAACAGACAAAATCATTCAAAGTAATAAGCCTTTGGCTAAAGTTTACTATGTTTGATTCTGTTCACTGCGGCGCTCTATCCTATGTACTTCATTCGCAAAAAAAAAAACTACTGAACATCTGTTGTGGAAAAGCAAAAGGTGGTATCTTAAGGGTTGTTTTATTTCCTATAGTTCAACTTCTGGGATGCCAATAATTCATCTGGTTTTGGATGTCAATGATTCATCCTTTTGTTTATAGAAGTAAGCTAATGCCAACGATATATGAATTTCCTCTGGAGCTTGGTTGGTGTTGTTTTGAATTTTTTTCTTGTCCATGTAGTTGACGTGATGAAAATATCAATCTAACGAGCATGAGTCATGTTTTATATGTACATTTGTACATTGTATCAAAAAATATTGAGATGCTAAGTTATATTGGTTTCTTTTACTCCCTCCGACCCATATTAGTGGACTTGGATTCGTCTAGATTCGGATGTATCTAGTACTAAAACATGTCTAGATACATCTGAATCTAGACAAATCCAAGTCAACTAATATGGGTCGGAGGGAGTAATATTAAACAAGTGTACCTATGCAGGCTTGAACAAGCGCACGACAACTGACGGACTCAGGGAAGCCTTCTCGAAATTTGGTCATGTTACTGAAGGTAAGTGATTCTTGTCTCTGTAATTCATTCCTCTGTATACTAGTACTGAATCCATTTGTCACTGTGTTTGCAGCAAGAGTCATCACTGATAGAATATCAGGATACTCCAGAGGGTTTGGCTTTGTTAAATATGCAACGGTAGAGGAAGCTGGTGAGGGCATCAAAGGCATGGATGGAAAGGTGAGTTCTTCTATTAATCAGAGTATTAGTTGATGTTTCTTGCACTGACCTACACAAAAGGTGAGGGCTTCTATTAATCAGAGCATTCAAAGATGCACCAGTGTTCTCATGGAAACTCGGAAACAGTAGATCAGTTATTGGTTGATTTTTGTTTACTAATCTCGTTCTAGGTGATACTAAACATTTTCTACACTGTAGCTTAGCAACTGACTTCGTTTTTATCTGCTATTGACACTAGTCCATGTTTTGTGTAGTTCCTCGATGGTTGGGTGATATTTGCGGAGTACGCAAAGGAGAGACAAGCCCAGCAGTCACCCCAATCATCTGGGACACCGTCATCTGGCTATCAATACTCTAGATAGTTCTCTCGATCACAGATGGCTTGTCCTCAGTTTATGCTACCAATTGGAAGTCATTTTCCAATAAATTGTCTGAGGAAGGGATACAATTAAAATCTAGTGTGCGTGTCGTTTGAACTGTTCCACTAGTTACAGAAGAATTGTAGTCACTTGTTTACTTTGCTGTTGCCCGCTGGGTACCACTCCTTCGTGTATTTGTGTCAGTGTAACATACGGCACTAACTATAATTTAAGCTTCGTTACAGATATGATCATTGCGTTGTTGAGTTGCATTCAGGCTCTGCACAACTTGTCTGAACACGTGCATGTACCTGCTGTCTATGCAGTTTTGGTGCTGCCTGCATTGATGTACTACTAGCCTAGCAGGAAATAACTCTTACTCCCTCTCTTTTAAAATATAAGATGTTTTAGCTTTGTGAATGGAGTGTACCTAGACTCCTTTTAGTGTGTAGGTTCATCTAGGTTTAGAGTGAACCTATACACTAAAGGGTCTAGATACATTTTTTTCACAAAGCTAAAGCATTTTATATTTTAAAACGGAGGGAGTACCTCGCAACAGTAAACTGCCTACAATGTACAGTCTTGTGCTAACTTCACCTTTTTTTTAATTACTAGCAAAGTGCTCCCTCCCTTCTAGTAATTATACTTCTGCTTATATCATAGCCGTCATAGTACACATATTTTGTATAAAATGAAAATGTTACATCAAAAGTGCATCACCTTTCAGGACATCAATAAAATGTACTCCCTTTGTTTCAAAATATAAGATATTTTAGGTTTGTGAAGAAAATATATCTAGACTTCTAGTTTCTAGGTTCACTCCAAATCTGAATGAACCTATATACTACTCCCTCCGATCCATATTACTTGTTAAAATAGATGTATCTAGCACTAAAATATGTCTAGATACATTCATTTCAGTGACAAGTAATACAGATCGGAGGGAGTAAAAGAAGCATATCAATACACATATTTTGTATAAAATGAAAATGTTACATCAAAAGTGCATCACTTTTTTGGACATCAATAAAATATACTCCCTCCGTTTCAAAATACAAGATGTTTTAGGTTTGTGAAGAAAATGTATCTAGACTTCTTTTAGTTTGTAGGTTCACTCCAAATCTGAGTGAATCTATATACTAAAAAAAAGTCTAGATATATTTGCTTCATAAATCTTATATTTTGAAACGGAGGGAGTAGTATATCACTCGAATGAACTTCAACAACATGTAGTTTCGTGATAAATTAGGCAAACTCCATCAGGTGAACGGACTGCCACCAACTGAGCGTGTTGCATGATACTCCCTTCAAAATATAAGATGTTTTAGTTTTGTGAAAAAAATATAACTAGACCCCTTTTAGTATGTAGGTTCATCTAGGTTTAAACTATGCATTAAAAGGAGTCTAGATACACTTCTTTCACAAAACTAAAACATCTTATATTTTAAAACAGATGGAGTACATGGGTGTACGAGTATTCTAGCAATTCTAGTCTCGCAAACAAATGGTCAATTGTTCACTCTTGTGGTCAGACCTAGAAACTGTTAAGTGGTGTTATTAAGAAACAGTAAAACTCACATAGCCAGGAGCCTCCACGATGATTTGGGAACCTAAACCGTCGGATTAAGCCATTTTTTTGAGGTAAAATATCATATATTAAGCATGCAAGCCGTCTCGTTAAAACCTTCCAGTCCCCTTAGGTACCTCTGATAAGGAAAAAGACTGCGTCTGAAACTTGCAGCCCATCAAACCATTGTTACATCATCTAGGAGAGTTTGTGAAAGGAAACTAGGGGGCTCATCGACCCAGTTACAAGAAGTTCTCGAAATGAAACACTCCCTAGCTATTTCATGAGCAACCTTATTGCATTGTCTACCGCAATGGTTGAACTCAACATTTCTAATAGCTCCTGCTTGCATCATAATCTCGGCATAAATTGCAGCATCATCATTCCAAATACGTTCCTCACCTGAGAAAAGTTGGATAACCTCAGTAGAATCAGACTCCGCTTCCACTTGATGGAATCCCAGATTGTTGACTAAGGTCAAGCCATGTAGCATTGCCAAAGCTTCCGCTGAAACGACAGATGATACATGCGGTATAAACACCGATGAGGCTGCCACAAAAATACCCTGGCTATTTTGAATAACTGCACCAGCTGCGCCAATCCTCTCCTCCGCTATATAAGCTGCGTCAACATTCAATTTGATCTGATTGTATCGTGGTTTAACCCACAACTCCTTTATTGGACGATAATGTTGGGTAATATTTTTTGCCGAATTTGATGTAATAGCACGAATAGAGGCAACACAATTTTGAATAGGCGGTATCTTCTCACCGTGAGTTTGCCGACGTCGTAACCACCATATATACCATGCTGCTACTGCGATCATATTATGAATCTTGATGGAACTATACCCAGGAACGTCAGTCACAGGAAGTTGAAGAAGCTACTCAAATACTTCTGCTCCGGATCGATCTGGAACAATTGCATCAGCGATCATATTCTCCAAGCCGAGGGATCTCCAGATAGTTTCCGCTCTCTGGCATCGGAATAGCATATGCAAAATGTCTTCGTTTGAGCCATTGCATAATGGACAATTACCATCATTACCAATATGACGTTTAAATAAGATATCTTTCAGGGGCAAGATACCATGCATAATTCTCCAACAGAAAATCTTGACTTTCACCGGTACGTTTAAACTCTAGAGAATTTTTCAGGTAGGAGTATTCAAGGAAGTACGACTAATCAGTGACCTACATGTGACTCCATTGAATTGGTGTTTCCATTCCACATGATAGGCAGAGCGGACAGAAAACATACCAGAGCGAGTTCCATGCCAAGCTAAAAAATCATCAAAACCATTAGGGCTCAAAGGAATTTGGAGGATCCTTGCAGCATCAATGGGGTGAAAGATATCTTAAACAAGTTGTTGATCCCACATACCCGTGGTGGGGTTTATAAGCTCCCATAATTTTGTCAGGATACAATCTCCTCTCGGTGTGATAATTTTGCGATTGGGGCTACTAGGTATCTAGGGCTCGTTCCATATATGAATTGAAACCCCGTCGCCAACACGCCAGATACAACCCCGCTTAAAAGTTTGGATACCCGCATCGATGCTTTGCCAAGTAAAGGAGTTCCCAGGCTTAGCACCGGCCTTAAGGACATCACCATCAAGATAATACTTAGCTCGGAGAACTTGGGCACATAAAGAGTTCGGTTCATCTATAAGTCTCCAAACTTGTTTTGCGAGCATGGCAAGGTTAAAAGAGTGGAGGTCCCTAAAGCCCATTCCGCCTTCTTTTTTTGGAAAGCACATCTTCCACCACGCATACCAGTGCATCTTCTTTCCTTCTCCATCATCTCCCCACCAGAATTGAAAAATCAAATATGTAATCTTCTTGCATATATGGTAGAAGGAAAACTCACACGGCATAGACAGGAATTGCTTTAATAAGAATCTCCTTACCGCCAATAGATAAGAGTTTTTCTCTCCATCCCTTTATTCTTTGTAGCAATCTTTCCACAAAATGGAGAAAACAATCACTCATATCTGCTCCAACAATTGCAGGTAGGCCCAAATATTTATCTGAGATAGCTTCATTGTTGATATTTAGTGTATTGCAAATGTCAACCTTCACATCCCCATGAGTATTAGGACTGAAATAAATATTGGATTTGGCTACACTCACTAGTTGTCCCGAGTTCGCACAGTAAGTATCAAGGATTTATTGCAACAAGATTGCATCGCTCATGTCTGCCTTCAAGAGAATCAAAGAATCATCAGCAAATAGTAGGTGTGAAATTGATGGTGCATTTCTGCATACTTTGACCCCTTCAATGCCACCAATCTCCTCCGCGTGCAACAGAAGACTCGATAAACCCTCTGCACAAATTAGAAACAAATATGGGGAAATGTGATCCCCTTGACGGATACCTCTAGTTGGAGTAAAGCAATCAGTCATCTGAGAATTAAATTTGACTGAATAGGATACCGAGGTAACACAAGCCATCACCAATTCAATCCATTGATTATGGAACCCAAGCTTAATCATCATCTGCCTCAGAAAGTTCCATTCCACTCTGTCGTATGCTTTATGCATATCTAGCTTTACAACACAAAGACCCGACTTCCCCTTCCTTTTATTCTTTATTTTATGAACACACTCATAAGCCACGAGAACATTGTCAGTGATAAGTTTCCCATGTACAAAAGCACTTTGCGTAGTTGATATGATTTCTGGGAGTATCTCTTTCAATCTTTCTGCAAGCATCTTAGAAATAATTTTGTAAACAACATTGCAAAGGGAAATAGGCCAAAATAGTGATACCTCATATGGGTTTTCAACTTTAGGAATCAACACCACCACCGTTTCATTCCATCCCGGTGGTATCACTGATGACCCACAAGTATAGGGAGTGTATCGCAGTATTTTCGATAAGTAAGAGTGTCGAACCCAACAAGGAGCAGAAGGTGCTGGCTAGTGGTATGGATCAAGAATTCTCTGCAAATACTTAGTAAACGGATTTTTAGGGGTTTTTGATAAAGAAAGTAAACAAAGTACGAGTAAATAAAAGACAGTAGGAATAAATGCAGCAAGTGGCCCAATCCTTTATGCAGCAAAGGACAAGCCGGTTGTATTACTTAAGATGACCAAACGTTTGCGAGGACACATGGAAAGACTGTCAAGTGCTTTCGCTTCATATAGTTGATTAATCTTCTCTAGCTTGCAAAGTGTTGTGTGGGTGAACCTGTGCTAATGTACCGCCCCATCCAAGACTAATACATACTCGTGATTATACCCCTTGCAAACATCCGTAAGTACAAGAAAGTAATTAAGGTAGAAACCTAACCACAACTTTAAACTCTAAGACCCTTACGTCCCTTGTGCAATGGTTTCCTAACGGGGGTTCAGGTTTCTGTCACTCCGGCAACCCCTACGATTAGTAGCCAAATACACAATGATTCCCCTAGGCACATATAGGTGAAGTGTCACGTAGTCGACGTTCACATGACACCACTAGAAGAAGTACACCACAACTTAAATAACAATCTATTTAATCTCTCTCAACACAACTCCACTACTAACAACATGACTTCTCCCATGTCCTCAAGAACAAAACGAACTACTCACAAGACATCATATGGATCATGATCAGAGATGGAATAATGATGTATAACAATCTGAACATAAACAATAATTTAATGGTTCACTCAATAGCATCAACTACAAAGAGTAATCAACACCGGGAAAGTTTTCCCAATGAACTAATGCAAGATTCAACGCAATTGTTACAACAATATGGAGATGGTGATGAGGGTGCTGCTGATGATGATGGTGGTGATGATGATGATGATCCCGATGAAGTCCAGCTTGATGGTGGTGTTGATGGCGACGATCTCCCCTCTCCGGGAAGGAATTCCCCCAACAGAAATCTATCTGCCGGAGAGATCTTTCTCTCTCGGTGTTTTCCGCCCCGCAGAGGCGGCGGAATCTTTCTGTGGTTGCTCCCCGAGTCTTAGGGTTTCGGGAGGATGATATACGCCAGAGGAGAGAGGCTGGAGTGGGCCAGGGTGGCCACACCACCTCCTGGCGTGGCCTAGGGCTGCCCGCGCCAGGGGTGGTGTGGGCCCCCTGTGGCCCATCTCCACTCCGTCTTCTAGCATCCTTAGTCTTCTGAAAAAAAAAGGATTTTTCGTATATTTTTCCGGATTTTCTGATCTTCGCAAATTTTGCCTCCAAACAACACCTTTTTCATCATAATCCTGACTGCAGCGGTCCATGCTCCAAAAGTCATCAACCATGCAAAAACAGATGAAATAACATAAGTATCACCTCTCAATACGAAATATATCAATGAATAATAGTGAATTAAGACATAGAATAGTGATGCAAAATGGACATATCAACTCCCCCCAAGCTTAGACTTCGCTTGTCCCCAAGCGAAACTGAGCTCAATAAACATGACCTAAGGTTTATGGAGTGAAGAGTCGATAAAAGAATACGAACAAGAAGCATAACATTCATCAATACATAGATCATAATAGAATACAACTCACTATTATATAACTCAACTTGCAATAAGTAAAGGAAACACAATAAAGATACATAAAGTGAATCATAATTGGTAATGGCAAACTTAGCTCTTAGTCGAAGAATAGTTGATAATTTTCTGGAGTTCACAAATAACTGGTTTTCAATGATAGCTTTCAAAGTAGTAAACATCAAGATAAGAGCAATGTGAAAAACAAGGAACATAAGAAACATGATTGAATAAATCATCGTATGAATGAATGAAACACAACAACTCAAAATACTTGCTGAGATAGAAGGGAATAGGTTTACTGACTCAACTACAAAGTAAAAGAAAGGCCCTTCACAGAGAGAAGCAGGGATTGCAAGTCTCATAAAGAGCTCCCAAAAATTGTGATACTTACTAGCTTTCAGCTCTCATTGCCCCTATCATAGGCATCTTTTGGTGGTTAAGGTAAAAGTGACACAACTAAGAGGATATGCTTGACAAGTTATAAGTTGAAATCTCATGCCCCTTACTTATGAGTACCAAACCTCATGCTACTCAACTTCAGTCACGAGTAAGCTCTTGTCATTGTAAATACATGTGTATCATTGAGAACCGCCAACAGGGTACCCCTTGCACATGACACGGGATCTATCCCATAATCAAAATGATAAGGCAAGCAGATAGTGAGCATCTCAGCGATCTTTTTATTTGCTATTTGCATAGGTTTTTATTGAGGATGCTTCATAGAATGCTCACTATAGTTATGCTGCAAGTTTCCACCATGATTAGGCATGGCTTAGGCTAGCGGCCCAGGCGTTCCTCTAACACACATATAAACTCCATGATCTTACAAGTTCCACTTTTATTTCACACCGCCGGGATCCATAAGCAAAAGAACATGATATCAACTAGGTACAAAGTACCAAATGAAGTGTTGAAAGCGGTCCCCATGATACATGGTTCTGCTAACTTCAACTCATAAAGTGCAAGCATATACGCAACAAAGAAGGATCCAATGGTTCAAGTTTATTAAATGCAAGAAAGTAAAGTGTACCATCAAGTTCATGAGAGCTTTAATCACTAATTTTCACATAACAAGTTTAATTTGGGAGGTAGATAAAACAAGAATTTACTTAGAATAGCAATAATGCTACTAGGTAGGTATAGTGGATACAAATGGCAAAGGTTTGGTTTAAAGGAGGTGGATGCACGAGAAGAAATCCCTCTCAGTACAGGTTTTTGGCTAGCAAGGCTGGGTAGCAAGTATAAGAGTTGAAGGAAACAAACAAACATACACGTGATAAAAACAAACATGCAATCTTCCTTGGAAGCATAAAAGATCTTAACTAGAGAATACTAGACTTATGAGCAAATCAAGAAAGAAAGAAAGATGATGAAATTATTTTTCTCTAGAGTACTTCTATCTTTTTCATTCAACTCTCAAAAATAGTGTGCTACTAACCGAGCCAAGTTTGCCAAAACCAACTAAATTAACTCAATGATCCCAAAGTGATACCAATACTAACAACAAGATCAATCATATAACCACGAATTGAAAACTAATATAAGCTATGCAAAAGACTAAATGATAGAACTTCTCATTAATATTCCATAACGGCAACTCACACCAAGGGATACATATCTAACGAGAGAGGGGACACTTCCATAATGCAAACCATACTACATAATAACTCCTCTATTCATGATATGACTCTACTAATAAGGTAAAAAGATAGAAGATAGTGATGTGATACCGCGGCACTCCCCCAAGCTTGGAACAAACCAAGGGGATGCCAAACCTGATGACGAATTACTCCTTCGGTGGTGGTGGTATCCTCTTGATGAGCTCTCTGATCAGTTTCCCCAAGTCCTCAATCTCAAAAGTGAGATTACGAATCAGCTGTGAGTTTTGCTCAATGCGGCTCATGATCATGTCATGTTGAGAATTCCAGCTCTTGCTATTATTTCCCCACTCTTCCTCCTTGAAGTCTTCTTTTCCTGCATGGCTAGAACGAGGAAAATCCCAATTGGAGGGTAATTTACCCTTGGGCATATTCTGGTATTGATGCTCATGGACAAGGGTATGGAAAGGATTCTTGGTGCGTGGAGGAAGTGACCAGGGGTCTGAACGGTGATGAGGAGGCTTCCCTCCAATGGCTGGATTTTCCACCACTCCAATGCTTGCAACGGTAGTGCCGGTATGCGGATGTTGGCCTTGCTCCTCTTCACCTTCACTCTTGATCTCCTTCTCCTTCCCGGGGTCTTGGAGGTCTTCCTCCATAGGCTCCTTCCCTTTATCCTTGGAAGACACCATTGTGCTTCTAAACTTTCAAAGAGTATGTCCTGGCAGAAACAGATCGAAACAAAAACACGACGAAAGCACGATATACGAACCTCGGGGGGTCCGGGGGATTATATATTACGAAGTTTCATAACAAGAGGAAGGTACTGGGTGAAAACGGGTCGGAGACGGAGTCTGGGGTGGCCTCACCACCTGGTGGCCCGGCCAGGGGTGGGCCCGCGCCACAGGGTGGTGTGAGCCCCTGGCTCTGTTTCCGTCCCTTTTTCGCTTCGTCGCTTTCCTTATTGACTGAAAACTGCAAAAATATAGTTGGATAGTATTTTCGTGGAACTTTTCTTACCAGAACTATTACCTATTTAAAAAGAGACTCTGCAGGTCGCTGAATTTGGTATCTAGTAGATTCTTCTGGAGTCACCACTTGAATAACATCAATATCTTCATCTTCATACACTTATTACTTGAGTCATAAAACCCTTCTCTTCCTTATTACACCATTGTCTCCACTTCCTAGAAATTTCTTTCACACAAAACTTCACACAATTCTCATTAGCAACATTAGTATAAGTGAAGTGATAAAACCTTTTGAGTCCAAATTCAACTGAAAAACCAACAAAAGAAAAAGCTACAGTAGCAACTCCTTCCGAAAACCCAAAAAGAATTCAAAAAGGAAATTGAATAAAGAAGAAAATGCAAGATTGGCAAAATCTGTCAAAACAGACCAGCAGGTAAAGATCAATTTTTTCAAAAATCTTCTGTTACTCAAATCAAACAACCTGGGGTAGAAGCATAGCTCAATCCGACATACAGAGATCTCTCACGAATTTTTACGGTGCAGCACAAAAATCTGTTTCGGGACAACAACTTCCCCAAATATTACTTCTCTCTCATTAGAGGTTGATCTTGATACAAAAACCAAACAAAATAGATAAGGAGCGGTTATTACCGAAGTAATAACTTCCAAGACTCAAAGAAACAAAAACAAACTGAAAGCAAAAACAAATTGGGTTGTCTCCCAAAAAGCTCTTTCTTTATAGCTATTAAGATGGGCATGATAATTTTGAAGAAGCTCTCATAGGGATATGAATTGAAGTGAAAGAGAGCATTAAGAAGCAAAAACACACACACACATTTAAGTCTAACCCACTTCCTATGCAAGGGGATTTTGTAAACAAACAAGTTGTTGAAACCAAATGCAACTTGCATAAGAAGGAAAAACAAGTGCAACATAAAAACTTTCAGCATAAAACGAGGAAACTTGATATTATTGAGATGCATACGAACACTTTTCCCTCTCTCATAGTAACTTTCAGTATCATGCATAAACTTAACAATATAGCTATCACAAGGACCATCGTAGAAATGATCACTTATTTTAACAGTAAACAGAGGAATACTAGCTCTCATAACACTACTATGTGAAACAATATTAGAGGTATCCTTACAAAGGATAGTGTGTCCCTCTTCTACATACTTAGTGACAAAGTCTTTCACATTTGCTATTATAGGTTCATCAACCCTTTGTTTATCAGGTTCAACAGCTTTACTTGTACTTTCATTAACCATACTAGCTATCATAGAATGTTCCTTTACCTTAACTGGAAAATGCATTTTCTCAATATAAGGTTCAGGTAAAACATGATTAGCAGTATAAACTTCAGTATTTCTTGCAGGAACACTCTTAGCAATATCTTTATAAGGTTCCTGATACTTATTCCACTTCTTTTTAGGCACTTCAATGTAAGAAGAAAAAGCCTTAAAATAAGAAGCAATAGCTTGAGAGTCTAAACCATAAGCATTTTTAATAATTTTGAAAGTCATCAGTTCCCATAAAAGATTCAATGCATTCATAATCGTAATTTATACCTGACTTTCTACCTTTGTCATTCTCCCATGCTTCAGCATTGTCTTGAATAAGGTCCAGAAGATCCCATTTAGCTTCTTCTTCCATACGAGTGAATGATCCAGCACAAGAAACATCTAATAAATCCTTGTCATGTAGAGGGAGCCTTGCATAAAAGTTATTGATAATAATATTGTTGGGGAGCTCATGAATGGGACATTTGAGCATTAGTAACTTCAATCTCCCCCAAGCTTGAGATGTACTCTCTCCATCAAGAGGCTAAAAGTTGTATATTTGATTCCGATCTTTATGAATCTCACTAGGAGCACACTTGAACAACCCACATAATTCGTGTATAAAGAGCAAATGATCACCGGGGTGGACAGTTCCATCCCCAACATAATAATTATCCATAACACGATCAATAATTTTTGTAGGTATTTTGAAAACATCATTCTCAGCAGGTGGTGGCTTATCTACTACCTTAACAGTGGTAGTAGCATTACCAAATAAGAAACTCAGCGAATTATCCATAACAAAAATAAAGCAACTAACAGAAGTAAATAATACTCACAGTAGAAGTTTCCTTTACTAGTTCCACTCTCCAATAGCGCTTCACTCCCCGGCAACGGCGCCAGAAAATAGTCTTGATGACCCACAAGTATAGGGGGTGTATCGTAGTATTTTTGATAAGTAAGAGTGTCGAACTTAATGAGGAGCAGAAGGTGCTGGCTAGTGGTATGGATCAGGAATTCTCTACAAATACTTAGCAAACGGATTTTTAGGGTTTTTCGATAAAGAAAGTAAACAAAGTACGAGTAAATAAAAGACAGTAGGAATAAATGCAGCAAGTGGCCCAATCCTTTATGCAGCAAAGGACAAGCCGGTTGTATTACTTAAGATGACCAAACGTTCTCGAGGACACATGGGAAGGCTGTCAAGTGCTTTCGCTTCATATAGTTGATTAATCTTCTCTAACTTGCTAAGTGTTGTGTGGGTGAACCTGTGCTAATGTACCGCCCCATCCAAGACTAATACATACTTGCCCTTTGCAAACATCCATAAGTACAAGAAAGTAATTAAGGTAGAAACCTAACCACAGCTTTAAACTCTAAGACCCTTACGTCCCTTGTGCAATGGTTTCCTAACGGTGGTTCAGGTTTCTGTCACCCCGACAACCCCTACGATTAGTAGCCAAATACACCACTACTAACAACAAGACTTCTCCCATGTCCTCAAGAACAAAACGAACTACTCACAAGACATCATATGGATCATGATCAGAGATGGAATAATGATGTATAACAATCTGAACATAAATAATAATTCAATAGTTCACTCAATAGCATCAACTACAAAGAGTAATCAACACCGGGAAAGTTTCCTCTATGAACTAATGCAAGATTCAACGCAATTGTTACAGCAATATGGAGATGGTGATGAGGGTGCTGATGATGATGATGGTGGTGGTGATGATGATGATGATCCCGATGAAGTCCAGCTTGATGGTGGTGTTGATAGCGATGATCTCCCCTCTCCGGGAAGGAATTCCTATGGTAGAAATCTGTCTGCTGGAGAGATCTTTCTCTCTCGGTATTTTCCGTCCCGTAGAGGTGGCGAAATGTTTCTGTGGTCGCTCCCTGAGTCTTAGGGTTTCGGGAGGATGATATACGCCAGAGGAGAGAGGCTGGAGTGGGCTAGGGTGGCCACACCACCTCCTGGCGCGGGGCTGCCCGCGCCAGGGGGTGGTGTGGGTCCCCTGTGGCCCATCTCCACTCCGTCTTCTGGCATCCTTAGTCTTCTGGAAAAATAGGATTTTGCATATATTTTTCCGGATTTTCTGATCTTCGCGAATTTTGCCTCCAAACAACACCTTTTTCATCAGAATCCTGACTGCAGCGGTCCGTGCTCCAAAAGTCATCAACCATGCAAAAAACAGATGAAATAACATAAGTATCACCTCTCAATACGAAATATATCAATGAATAATAATGAATTAAGACATAGAATAGTGATGCAAAATGGACGTATCAATCAGCCTCTCATTGATCGCTTCATCACTGCCACAGTTATGTCATTGCCCACAAGGTGCTAGAATTTTTTGTAAAACAGTGCATGCAAGCCATCAATTCCTGGTGCTTTAAGATCACCAATACTAAAAACTGCTTTCTTAACATCTTCCGCCGTGAAGGGGCTATTATGGCTTCATTCATCTCATTAGTAACTTTAGGAACAATTTTATCAAGGAAATTCGGTTCAACCTTGTCTTTATCGGAAGTGAACAAATTTAAGAAATATTGGAGAATAATTGGATTCAGATTGTCCGTACCTTCCACCATCTGCCCATTCGGCCCTTTTAATTTCTTGATAAAGTTTTTCTTTTTCCGAGCGAAGGCGAACCTATGAAAAAAGCCTATATTTTTGTCACCGTTTTGGAGCCAATTTACACGGGAGCGCTGACTCCATTTTATTTCTTCCTACTCCAGCAACTTCTCAATCAGACGCGCGAGCTCGTTCTTGTTCTTGCATTGATCATCAGCGGCTGAAATTGGGCCTCGCATGATAGCCTTTCTTAATTGTTTCTTCGGCTTCTTTAACACCTGCATGTCCCATGCATGTAGACCGACGTGCATGACTTTTAATCTATCATTTGCATTCTGGATACTCTCGGTAGCTTTCCACTGTTCTTCTACTTCCTCACAAAAGCCCTCCTCCTTGAACCATTTTGCCTCAAAATTTACTTGTTTATTGAGCTGGTTCGGTAGTGTAGTAGCATAAAACTCTGTATCCAACAGGAGAGGTCGATGGTCTGAGTGATTATACTCCAAATGAATAACAACCGCTTTCTCATGCATTTGGCTCCAACCAAGATTGGCTAGACCTCTGTCTAATGGTTCCCTTATCTATCCTCGGTGCCAAGTAAACATGTCACCTATAAAGCCAATATCCTCGAGACTACACTCCTCCAAAACATCATGGAAGGCCCGTCGAAAGCGTTCTGGCTGAACATTCCCTCCTTCCTTCTCATGGACATATAGGATCTCGTTTAAGTCTCCCATAATCAACCAAGGAAGATTATTTTGTTGGTGAATGTGTCGGATCCTGTCCCATGTCTTGTATTTATCAGCCCACTTGACCTCGCCATACATACCAGTGAATCTCCAAATTTTATTTTCCTCTTCTTCAATGCGGACATCTATATAGTTTGTGCATGCATAAATTTGATACAACTTTACCTCTCTTCTCCACATCATAAGGATACCTCCTTTTCTTCCATCACTCGGTTGAATGATGCTCACATCCATATTCATGCGTCTACGTAGACAATCAACCGGATATCGATCAAGGTGGGTCGGGGTAATGGCGCCTCATAACATCAAGAAGCACTAGGACTGCCATGACTGCCGCAGTACTACCCAACCCACGGCAGTTCCAAACTAGGATCCTCATTGCGACCGGACGGGCTCCTTGAGGGAACCCGCCGATCCTAGTGAAGAGGAGTCATCTCCATTATTCTTTGAGCGTTTTGACCTGTCATTGGTCGTAGTAGCAGCCGGTAGCCCATCCACCGACGGCAAAACTCCATCAGTTATCATAACAGTAGCTTCAATATCCTCACGTTTATCCATGTGTTGATCATTACTTAGGTCCTTGTCCTCAAGGAGAAGCACCCGTTTGGCTCCAGCTTCCTTATTTTTTTCATCATTCATGATTGTATCCATATCCTTAAGCGGGCTTATGGCAGTATCTTTCAGCGAATCATTTGTTTGCATTATACCATCCATCGTCGGATTAAGCCATCTAATGGTCTGTAGTGATTTACATAGTCCCGGAATATTGTTAGGGCGTTTTTTCCTTTACTGATTGCGTGAGGAGACCGATCTTCGTTGCTGGGCTGCTGCTCCACATAACGTCTTGGGCTACACCTGGTTTTTCGGGCCATAAAATTGTCACATGGGCCTACCTATGTGGCCTTACACGCTTTTGTACTGGTACAAGCTACGAACGACAGATCTTTTTGAAAAAAAATAGGCGATTCCTTCCCTGTCATCGATGCGCCGCCCAGCCTCCCTCGCTCTTATGCCGGCGGAGCCAAACGGATCGGCATGAGAATACACGATTCGCACCACGGAAGAGCACCACTGAAGATGCCTGGAGGCGAGGCTACCTACTTCTACGAGGTATTGATTTCCCTCTACGATCTCCCTGTATTTTGGCTCTTTTTAGACCAAAGCGCTAATTTCGTTCGTTTTTTCTCCGATGACGGTGCTCGTGACATTAGGATGTTGGAAAGGCAGCGGACTCGGCTCTCTAGATTCTTCGATCCACCGATTCTTCAATCCAGCAATTGTCTTTGTCTAGGGCTGCTTTTCATTTTGCCCTCCTTTTGCTCTGTAATTTCATCGACACCAACATTAGGCAGCCAGCTGACTTATTGTTCTTTGTTTCAGGTATTGCCGTGCTCATTCGTTTGAGATTTTTATTCAGGGACCGCTCACACCAAACTGTGTGACTTTCATTTGCGACCATGCCTCCTGGACATGTACATCTTTATTTTCTTTCCTTCAGTACACATCAAATTTAAATACTACTGGTTGCCGGGGTCTTAGCTCTAGATATTGTGTAGTTTTGCAACCTACTAACGTCTCAATTTCAATACAGTATATTCTTTACCTGTGCTTGGCATTGAAACAACTAGGCAGAGAAGGCTGATCTGCAACCGGCGCTCTAAGCTTGATAGGATGATGAAAAAGAATGTGGTATGCATTTCTTCACATTTAGTATTCTTAGTAGCTATTTCTAATTTTTTTTTTTCGTTTGTCCAGGTAAAAAGTATTGCTTTTGCGAGCTGAATAAATTGCAAAAAGCTTTGTGAATCATTAGCATTTAGCAGCTAGCCTTTGTGGGAAAACATCTATAGTCCTATACAAGCATATGTAGAGCCATGGTGTATAGTCAAGATGGTGATATATTATTATTAGCTATTCTTCCAATCAGCGAATGAGAAGACATGTCGAGTCTTTTCTCAAAAAGAATGCTCAGGAAGCACACATAACCTCTATAATAGAGCTGTGCTATTTCTGTTGGAATGTGTGATTAGTAAACCAAGATGATTTTGCTGGTCTCGATACAGATCATTTATACATAGCTCTTGTGCCATGTATTACTCTGTGATTGTTTTCTTATCTTTTGTACCTCTGTTCAAAGTTATGCGCGCCTATTTTTTTCTGTATTTTAAGTATGAGAGAAGTATTTAATGGACGTGGCTTTTTTGCTCCCGGGTGCATATGCACCATTTATTTGAATTTGATTTTTGTCAAAATTTGAAATGCCAAAAAATTCAAAAAAATATGTGCACGTAGAACTTCAAGTTTTAGGTGCGCGCAAAGTCGTTTCACGAAAAATGAACATTTTGGGTGGCTTGTGAAAAAAAGACAAAATTTGGTGCTAAAGTAACATACTCCACGACACAAAAATTTGTCTTTTTTACACGGCACACAAAACATATCGGTTTTCGGTGGAATGACTTCGTGTACATCTGAAACATGAAGCTACACATGATCATATTTTTTTTTTCAAAATTTTCAACTTTTTGGAAAAAAAAATCAGGTGTAGATAGGGGTTTCCGATATTTAATCTGTTTCTTTATGTTCCAGTATTAATATTAGATGAAGGATGGTTCCGACTTAATTTCCTTCTATAGCTTGCAGTTTCCAACACCTGTAGCCCCTTTTAACACGGTAGCAGATGGGTGAGCTCTCTTCATTATCTATCACCCAAGCAAACTTGTTTATTTTTTTGTGCATAAATCGATTATGAATTTCATGTCTAGAGCTTGGTACGAAAGCATGTTTAGATATTTTTTTATCTGTGACTTATAGTGCTAAATATTATGCATAATTCTGCATTCATTCATGCTGAATCTCGTATTTTGTGGAGTAAGAACTGAAAAACTAGGAGTCGACCTGTGACTAGATATGTAAATGAGATACTTGCATGTATGTACTGTGTAATTGGTCATACATAATTCTTTAGTCCAGCCAGCTTAAGCGTTAGCCTGTTACAGTGTTTGTTTACTGTGTCGTTGTTTTGCCGTGAAAAAATGCTTGGACATTGTCCTGAGCAGATGAACATATTTGTTTCAAGGTAATAAAAGTTTCCTCTGTTTGGTTTCCTCAAGGATGCGGTGAATAACTATACCATCGAAGCCACTCCCCAAATGATAGGCTGAGGGTCCTGTAGCAGGTCAAATCATTTGCCCAAATGGAACTGCCTCTGCCACCATCATTTTAGGCTTAGTTATGAATTTTATTTTGTGACTCTTGATCCATGGAGCTCGTTGTCTATTTGCTATCTGTGCTACACGAATATTTTGTACGCAAGGAAACACGATGGAATGGGTGATCATGCCCCTTAAGATGATGTCCTTAACATCTGTTGCAGAGTCCCTTCCTGTATGTAACGCGAGTATTACAAATTATTGTGCTCTCTTATGAGCTCTTATACCCATCCTAAGACACAACAATTGCCAGTTTGAGCACTTTTTTCTTGATAAATAGTGTTCTGTGGTAATTCAATGTAGTGGAGGTCTGTGTTTGAATTTCTGGAATCTCCATTATCCAGTTCGGTTGAATTGTAAAGATGTTAAGATGTATCAGGCACTAGCCTAGATGAAGGTCACTTTGGTTTAGTTGCACATTTACATCAGGCAAAAGCCTGGTGTAAGCCTGAATTCTTGAAGAGAGTTTCATCTACAGATCAATAGAATCGCTTGTAGTGCGTTGTCTATTTTATTTCCTCATTAGTATTCAATAAACATTTGATTATGGTTGCTATAGTACATGGATACAGATATATGGAAATCAAGGACCTAATTCATTTTTTTTTCAAATTAGCTTGGTAATGTATATGCATATCTCATCGAAGCCGCGCTGACAACTAAGGTACATCATCATGTCAGCAAAATTTCTTTCGTGTATCTATGTGATCCATTTCTGTTGGTACTGAAAATTAGTGTGCTTTTAGCAGCACTAGGAAAAGAAACTATTCAATAAGTATTTGATTTATGGTTGCTATGTACTCCCTCCGTTTTAAAATATAAGATGTTTTAACTTTGTGAAAGGAGTGTATCTAGACCCTTTTTAGTGTATAGGTTCACTCTAAACCTAGATGAATCTACACACTAAAAGGGGTCTAGAACACTCCATTCACAAAGCTGAAACATCTTATTTTGAAACAGAGAGAGTAGTACATGGGATACAAATATATGGAAATCAAGGATCTAATTCATTTTATCACTGATTAGAAAATTTTCTTAGTAATGTATACCATATATCCCCGAAGCCGTGCTGAAAACAAGGGTGCATCATCATGTCCGCAAAATTTCTTTTGTATATCTGTGTGATTCATTTCTGTTGGTACTGAAAATTAGTGTTTGTCGTGGTCATATCTTGTGCTTTTGGCAGCCCTTGGAAAAGAACTCCAGCGGCCTGAGTGCTTCATCTCCAAGCATAAAAACAGTATTGTTGTATTTTCTATATAAATATCCTGGTATTCATATTCTTGTTTAGGTTATTTACATGTCGATTTCATATTTCCTTGTTGACGTACGCCCCATCATTGATATATTGGTGTATATGTAGACATGCTTTTGTTGGTATACCGACTATTGTATCAATGTTTGCTATTTGTGATGCTATAATTTACTATGGTCTTTCATGTAGTGCACCTTAAAGTTAAATTGAGAGCCAAATTTATTATGGATAATTATGCTTAGTGAGCGTACTGGCGAATTTGAACTTATTGCACGTTTGTATACCACGGATATTTTTGGGATATTTTTCTTTCATTGATGGATGGACGCGGCAACGCGTGCTTTCATGGTTTAGTAGTGATACATATATTTGTATTGGATTATATCGCTACTGTCTACTTAGACTAATGGCTCGGAACAAAGCCAAGGGAGAATGATGAACGAAACCAAACCCTGTGAAGACATTAAAGGCAATGACTTCGGAGAAAAAGACACAGCCACAATTCTGATCAATCATTCTAAAGTCGGTTAACCTGTCGACTTAACGTTTATTGTACTCCCTCTGAAAGGAAATGATTAGCAAGATCGATCATGGATAGACCTACTGGGATGATGTACAGAATTGTGGTGAGCTAGGGTTGGCACGAATCGAGAGGCACATGCGAGCTCCGTTTCCCATGCCCTCCAACGCCTGCGGCCACTCTGGCCCTGGTGCCCACCGCCCCACCTCGTCGTATGCCTCTCCGGTGACGACGCCCTCCTCCCCCATGGACCTCCTCTCCCCCTTCCCTCTAGCCTCTGATGCCGACACCGAGCCACGCGGGCGAGAAGACAGGTGGCGTGGCGGACGGGACTCCGACTCTGAGGGAACGCCGTCCTCCTACCTGGAGGCGCTGAAGGGCAAACGGCCAGCGGAGGAGGCGAGTGCTGCGCGTGCACCGCGCTCGGAGGTCCACCAGGAATCGTCCTCGATGGCGGTTGACGACCTCGACCGATCTGAAGACTCGCTGAGCGGCGGCGAAGACGCGCTGCAGGGTGACTTGGAGCTGAATAGCGACAAGGACGCGCCTTGGGAGATGCCTAGGGACAGGCACGCGCGGGGACGCCGCGCCGGCAAGAAGGTGGCTACGGCGCGGGCTGCACACGCTGTGCGCAAGCCCGGGGCATACGACGCGTACCGCGGTCTCTGCCTCCTATGCCATGAGCCGGGCCACAGAGCGCGGGAGTGCCCCACTAGTCCGGTCTGTCTGCGGTGCGGACACGTCGAACACATGGCCAGGGAGTGCACGCTGCCGCGGTCACGCACTTCGTCGGAGGATGGCGACGAGCCTCCTAGCAAGCGGGTGGCGGACGGAGGACAACACCAGGCGCCACGCGTTCGCCCCCCTGCCCGGGGCTCGTCCATGGCTGAACGCATCACCATAGGTGGCTGCGTCTCCAGGAGCGGCAACGTGAGGCCGCACCCCCTCCGGTGGAGCTGTCCTTGGCAGGGGCGCACCCACGCGCTCTGGCACAAGCGCTGCCCCGCGCGCTGGCCCTCCTGCTAGGTCTGCCCCTCCTAGGCACGACGGTGGCCGGACTATGCAGGCCCTGCCACGTCTGTCGCTGAACGGCGCGGCGATGCAGGGCTCGTCGAGAGCAGTTGCGCCACCACCTGCGCTGGTTCATTCTCAACCGATGATGGGCCCGGCGGGCGCTATGCCGGCACCGATGCGCGGTCGCGGCACCACTGCCCCTGGTAGGAGCGCTGTGGCGTCATGGGGCTGCTGCGACAACACTAGCGGCTTCCCTGGGTGGTAAGCTGCTCCGTCGCCCGGCGCGCAGCGCCTGCGTTTTTGCACGTTCCGGCGAGGTTGAGGACGTGGAACGGGCACTGCTGAACACGCTTGTTGGCGCCTTCGTCAGGGAGCGCACGGCCTCGCCGACCGATGTGGCGGCTTCGCTGGTGGACATCTACAAATTCCTGATACATTGCAAATGTATCTATAATTTTTGATGTTCCATGCTTGGTTTTATCTACTTTCTTGTGTTTTGTCCACACTTTGGAGTACTTTTCATATGATTTCTGGGCCTAACCTATTAACAAGAGCCACAGTGCCAGCTGCCTGTTTTCTGCAATTTTTGGTTCCAGGAAGTCAGAAAATGAATATTCTCGGAATTGGATGGGACAAAAGCCAAAGTCACTATTTTACTGAAAGACATCTGGAGCCAGAATACGAGACAGAGAGGGGCTGGGGCCTGGCCACACCACCTGGCCGCGTGGCTAGGCCTGGCCCGCGCCAGGGGGTGGTCTGGCCGCCCCAGGCACCCCCTCGGCCTCTCCTTCCGCCTTTATATTGCCTCTGATATGGAAACCCTAAGTACCCGATCAAAAATCTACGAATGAGTCTGTAGCAGCTATCATATCCATCCCTAGATCGAGAGGGATCTGAAGCTCTTCCCGGCACCCTGCCAGAGAGGGGAATTCACCCTGGAGGCCTTCTTCATCATCATGCAAGCCTCCGGTGTGATGCATGAGTAGTTCATCTCTAGACTACGGGTCCATGTAGTAGCTAGACGGTTGGTTCTCCTCCTTTGTGCTATCATGTTTAGATCTTGTGAGCTCCATTCATGATCAAGATCATCTATTTGTAATTCTGCATGTTGTGTTTGCGGGGATCCGATGGATATTGAGATGCTATTTCAGATTGATTATTGATTCTATCATGTCTTTGTTATTTGTGATCTTGCATGCTTTCCGTTGTTAGTAGCTATCTTGGCCAAGTAGATGCTAGCAACTCCAAGAGTAAGTATTTATGCTCGATAGTGGGTTCATGCCTCTGGTAATCTGGGGAAGTGACAGAAATCTCTAAGGTACTAGATGTGCTGTTGCTACTAGGAAGAAAACAACAATCCTTTGTTCATAGAACAATTGTATTGTTTACTTTACATGCAATTCGTAAAGCAATAATCTGTTGCTTGCAACTTAATACTAGAGGGGGTTCGGATGATAACCTGAAGGTGGATTATTAGTCATAGATGCAGTTGGATGACGGTCTATGTATAATGTTGTAATGCCCAATCGAATCTCAAAGGA
Organism: Avena eriantha; assembly: GCA_910589775.1. NCBI lineage: Eukaryota > Viridiplantae > Streptophyta > Magnoliopsida > Poales > Poaceae > Avena > Avena eriantha. Next base: position 156,594,435 of record OU342741.1, on the reverse strand, counting down.
GTCAAGATGAGTAGTATATGCTTGTATGGTTTCTCGATGTTTGTCAATTGCCCCGCTGTAATTTGTTCACCCAACATGTTATCTATCTTAAGAAGAGCCACCTCTAGTGAACTATGGACCCCCATCCTTTCTTTTACATACAATCTACAAACTGTTTACTGGTTTGTGTTTACTTTCTGCAAACTATTACTTCCTTCCATTCGATACGTTTAATCCTTTGTTTTTAGCAAAACCGGTGAGATTGACAACCTCATCGCAAGTTGGGGACAGAGTTATGTGGTTGTGTTGTGCAGATCTCCACGTTGCTGCTGGCACCGGTAGTACGCCCTACCAACGTTCAACTAGCTACACCTTTGGGATGTTTCCTTGCTCTTACTGGATTGATAATCTTGGTTTTATAACTGAGGGAAACTTACTGTTGTGCTCATCATACCTTCCTCTTGGGGTTCCCCAACGAGCTCGTTAATACACGCGACAACAAGTATTTTTCTAGCGCCGTTGCCGGGGAGTCAAGTACATCTTCACAAGTGGAGTCCCTCATAACCAATCTCTTTACTTTTTTATTTTTGTTTTGCTTAGTTTACTTTTGTTTTGTTTGCTTGTTTCTTTATCAAAAACACAAAAAAAATTAGTTCCTACCTTAAGTTTTCATTATGTCTAGCCATGCCCCAATCACTATGTCACCTAAGGAATGATTTTTACTTTTAAACAAGGAATTGAAGAGAGTTTCAAGGAAGCTTGGTCTAGAATCTCTGATCTACATGAAAAAACTGAGCCTAAAATGACTCAAAGCTTGTTCCTTAGTAGTTTTTACCTTGGAATTGCTCTTTGCTATAGATATGCCTTAGATGCTGTTGTGGGAAGAGATTTCCTCCAATACAATGAGGATGATGTTGTTAATGCTATAAAGAAATTGGTCTTTACTTACAACTTGCCTAGCAAAATTGATATTTCTTTCACAAACATATTTGCTAGATTGAACACTCTTGAGACCCGCACTACTAGTTTAAAGGATTATTATAACATTCTTAGAGAGCATCATAATTATGTCCCAATAAATTCTGAACAATCAAAGTGGCTCCCCACAGTAAAGATTGATATAAATAATGAAACTTTTCAAGCTCGCTGTGATATCATGTCTGAATTTTGTCTTATGCCCAAAGATATTTATGAATCTTTAAATCTTTGGGGCCTTACTGAAGGAGGAAAAGAAATATATCTTCCTAATAATGCTACAATATTACCTATTAGAATAGCTGAAGGAGTGTTTACAAAAATCCTTGGGAAAATGATTTCTACTGATTATCTTGTTATTGAATGTGCAAGAAAAGGACAAATTACACTTGGAAGGTCCCTATCAGAACTCCTTGGAGAAATAATAGATGTGGGAAAGGGGACCATGCACCTTGCTTCTCCACCAAACAATCATATTTTCCCCAAGGTTAAGAATAAAAGTAAGAGAGGTAAGGGCAAGAAATTTGGTCTTAATGCTTCTTCATTTGAGAACACTTGATTCTTTTTTCTTGCTTCTTATGCTTAACTTAAAGGCGTTAAAGAAAAGTACTTATTGGGAGATAACCCAAAGTTTTAGATGAGTCTTGGAAGTTATTACTTCAGTAATAACCACTCCTTATCCTTTTTATTTGCTTTTTGTGCCAAGAGTAACCTCTAATGAGAGAGAATTAATGATTGGGAAAGTTGCTGTCCCGAAACAGATTTATGTGCTTGACCGTAAAATTCGTGTAAAATCTCTGTAGGACCTTTTGAGGCGTGAATTTTTGTGCTTTTGCCCCAGGTTGTTATCTAACTTTCGTTAGTTCAACACTTTTTTATTTGAGCAATAGAAGGTCGTCGAAACAATTCGTCTTTACCTGCTGGTCTGTTTTGACAGATTTCTGCCATTTTCTGCATTTGCTTCTTGTTGGTTCCTTTTTGAGTTCTTTTGGGGAATTGAGCTTTTTTAGGGAAGTGCTACAGTAGCTAGTGTTTTAATGTAAGTTTTATTGGTGTTAGAACTGAACCTAAAGACTTATTATCTTGAGTGCACTAATGTTGCTAATAAAGATTGTGTAAAGTTTTGTATTAAGGAAAAATTTAGGTGTATGGACAGAATGAGTAATGAGATGAAGGATGGACTAAAGCTCAAGCTTGGGGATGCCACGCGTGTCACCCCAAGAAATATCCAAGAAGTACAAGCGTCAAAGCTTAGGGATGCCTAAGGCATCCCCCTCTTCATCAATAAAAATCCCAGGTTTCTTTCAAACGCCCCTCTCCTTCTCGACTTTGCTAACATTGTCTTGAACCCTCCCGAGATCTCGGTTAAGCTTGGTTGTGTCAACTTGGTCAAATAGCTTCATCTCAGCACTGTCAAGAAGTGAGCTGACTATGGATTCTTTCAACTCAACCGTCATATCCCATAGTTTGTCCAACATTTTCTGCATCGATTTGGGCCACTCTGGATCTACCCATTTGACAACACCGCAACTTCTGCCTTGCATCATTGCACGATGTCCTTGACACCGTAAAAACCTCATGTCTACATTTCGTCCTTCGAACACTACAAATTTAGCAGGCGCATATCCATGTTTACATAGTGGAGGACTGTCTTCCTCCGCCAAACCGTGATAGTCGGAGTCATACATTGTCTGGTTGGCCTAACACATCATACGTGCATGAGTAAACAGAGTAGATCTAGCTCAAAATAGATAATTGGCCACAGATGATAGAGATGAGATGACTCACATCGAAATCACCGTCCCTGTCGTCACGATGTGTTTCCTCACCGTCTCCCCTTGAACCCATGGCGAGAGGGGGTGGAGGACTGGGCTGGAGGCGTGATACATTGCAAACGTATCTATAATTTTTGATGTTCCATGCTTGTTTTATATCTACTTTCTTATGTTTTGTCCACACTTTGGAGTATTTTTATACATTTTCTAGGACTAACCTATTAACAAGATGTCATAGTGCCAGTTGCTTGTTTTCTGCTATTTTTGGTTCCAGAAAAGCCAGAAAATGAATATTCTCGGAATTGGGCGGGATAAAAGCCAAAGTCAATATTTCACCGAGGGGAACACAGAGCCATAAGACGAGACAGAGAAGGGCCTCGAGGGGGCCACACCCCCTGGACGCACGGCCAGGCCTGGCCCGTGCCTGGGGGGTGCAGCCGCCTTGGGCACCCCCTCAGCCTCCCCTTTCGCCTATAAGAAGCCTTTGATGTAGAAACCCTCAGTATCCGATCAAAATTCTACGAAAGAGTTTAGTTGGATTGGGAGGGATCTGAAGCTCTTCCCGACACCCTGTCGGAGGGGAGAATTCACCCTGGAGGCCTTCTTCGTCACCATGCCTACCTCCGATGTGATGCGTGAGTAGTTCATCTTTGGACTACGGGTCCATGTAGTAGCTAGATGGTTGGTTCTCCTCCTTTGTGCTACCATGCTTAGATCTTGTGAGCTCCGTTCATGATCAAGATCATCTATTTGTAATTCTGCATGTTGTGTTTGTGGGGATCCGATGGATATTGAGATGCTATTTCAGATTGATTATTGATTCTATCATGTCTTTGTTATTTGTGATCTTGCGAGCTTTCCTTTGTTAGTAGCTATCTTGGCCGAGTAAATGCTAGCAACTCCAAGAGGGAGTATTTATGCTCGATAGTGGGTTCATGCCTCTAGGAATCTGGGGAAGTGAAAGAAATCTCTAAGATACTAGATGTGCTGTTGCTACTAAGGAGAAAACATCAATCCTTTGTTCACAGAACAATCGTATTGTTTACTTTACACACTCTGCTTACTGCAATTATCTGTTGCTTGCAACTTAATACTAGAGGGGGTTCGGATGATAACCTGAAGGTGGATTATTAGTCATAGATGCAGTTGGATTATGGTCTATGTATAATGTTTTAATGCCCAATCAAATCTCATAGGAGTCAAGATGATTAGTATATTCATGGATGCTTTCTCGATGTTTGTCAATTGCACCGCTGTAATTTGTTCACCCAACATGTTATCTATCTTAAGGAGAGCCACCTCTAGTGAACTATGGACCCTGTCCTTTCTTTTACATACAATCTACAAACTGTTTACTGCTTTGTGTTTACTTTCTGCAAACTATTACTTCCTTCCATTCGATACGCTTAATGCTTTGTTTGTAGCAAAACCGGTGAGATTGACAACCTCATCGCAAGTTGGGGATAGAGTTCTGTGGTTGTTTTGTGTAGGTCTCCACGTTGCTGCTGGCACCGGTAGTGCGCCCTGCCAACGTTCAGCTAGCTACACCTTTGGGGTGTTTCCTTACTCCTACTGGATTGATAACCTTTGTTTCATAACTCAGGGAAACTTACTGTTGTGCTCATCATACCTTCCTCTTGGGGTTCCCCAACGAGCTCGTTAATACATGAGTCAGCACTTCCTGAAGGAGATCTTCTCCGTTCACCATCACGTCGGCGGAAAGGTGCTGGTGTACTTCGGCGCTCGTGAGGACAGTGACTGCATGCTCACCGACAAGGTGCTCCAGACACCGTTCTTCAGGCTACTAGTGAAGCCCTGGTTGCGCCGGATGAATAAGTCTGTGGGCGGGCTCGGGGTCCATGTCAGCCTCGAAATCGAGGGAGTGCCGGCCAACGCTTGGAGCCTGGCGACAGCGGAGACAATGCTCGCCCCCAATTCCTTCGTGGAACGCCTGGGTCCTCTTACTCGATCTCGCACCGACATGGAAACGATGCGGCTGACGGCGTGGTGCCTCGATCCCTCACTCATCCCGCGGGAACTCGACTTCCATATGGTTGAACCGGGCGAGGTGCCGTCGCCGGAGGCGCGGGCTGCACCAACGAACGCGGTAACTCCACCACAGATGGCCACGCTGATCCACCCCCTGATCATCCACGTGACGGGGTTCACCGATTACCGGCAGCGGACGCTGGCCTCTGGTTGCGCGGGCGACAGGGGGCCTTCCCCTGGATACCCTACAACTCGCCGTTACTCGTACAGCAGGGGGTGCCGAACTCCTTCGCTCCAAGAGGCGACGGTGGCAGTACGGGCAGTGGCCCGAGGCAGCACGGAGGGGAAGGTGGTGGCCCCCGCCACTATCGTCCCTTCTCTAGGCTGGTGCACGTGCCTACTGGCCAGACCACGCCGGGTTTGACTACCGCTAACACCGTTCTTGACTCGGGGAGCGGCCAAGGCGCATCGTGCTAGGATGGACGTGGTCCCCGCCGGGAGGGGGCTTCTCCCCTTGCCACTTTGGGGACGGACAGTGGGGTGGTGGGCGCAGAGGCGCCAGAGTTGCTTTTGACCAGAGCTCAAAAGCGGTCGAAGCTAAAGTAGAGGAGAAGGAGGGAAAGAGAAAGGAAAAGGCGAGGCTGGCCAAAGCGGCAGTAGCGCCGGAGATGGCGCGCACCAAGCAACGGGCGGTCACCCCTCCTGCACTAACAAGCACTGCTTTGGACGGTTCTGGAGCAGCCCCGACACCCCTGACCCTGGCGGCTTTGCTTGGGGAGGTTGAGGATAGGGTGGCGCTGTCCCAGCCCACGCCCATGGAAAGGGAGGTGGACCTGGCGCTGGATACGATTGGGACCGCAGATCGGTCCTATCCGCGACAGGTGGACCCTGCCTCATGTGGCCCAATTGCTGGCTTGGCGACAGCGGCCTGCATCGCCAAGGCCTGCACGCCAGGGGCCTAGGACCAGACCTGTGTGCCCCAGGAGGGTGAAAATGTGGCTTCCCTGTCTCCTGCTGCTGTGGTGGCCCATGGGCCATGTTCGACTTTGGCACTGGTTATCGCCAGGCGGGCCCGTGCGGGATGGATATTGCTGCTCCTCCAGCGCAGGACGGGGTGATCTCGTCGCCACCTGAGGAATTGGGCATGCCGCGCTGGCTCTTTGATGTGGACAGACAGGGTGGACAGAACCTCGTCGTGGCCACCACGTGTGATCCAACCTCACCTGAGCCAACCCCACCCTGTCCAGTCACCCGCCTCGCTTCACCCCTATCCACTTCAGCAAGAGGTTGGCGTATTCAGGGGTGATTGGCGCGAGCACCTCGCCACTGACCCGACCTCGTACTTTGGGCGAGTTCCTTGCCGCCGCCAAGTTACGTTCCGATGCCCTGCTGCTCGCACCACATGTGCAGCACCATCTGATGGCGCTGAACTTCCACCCGCGTAGGAGTTCTAGGATTGCCAAGCACCCGGGGGGCTGAAATCCGAGCAGAAGGCGGTCCGCAACCTCATGAGGAAGCTAGGACTCATCATACAGGATGAAGCGCCAACTGACGCGGCCCTAGAGGCCTTTCACCGGAGTTCGAGACCCCTCTCATAGACGAGATGATTAAGGCGGTGGGCGAGCTTTATGGATGGACCCTCTCGGCAATCAGAGGTTGCGCTAGCTCCAGTCAAGGGTGGTGCAGGGTGGCCACTTGGTGGTGGTCTGACCTACTAGGTCATTCTCGGGTGTCACACTGTTCTCGATGTCGTACAATCCTATAGTTTTCGTGTCTAACATGCACGGTCTGAACGATCGTGCGCATCGGACAGGTGTGAGGAGTGTCATCGCTACGACGAGTGTGTCCATTGTATGTTTGCAAGAGACTAAGCTTGCCATTGTATCACCTTCTATTGTAATGGAAACCCTAGGCGTAGACTTTGACGCTTACTTCTGCTTGGCAGCGACCGATACTAGAGGGGGCATTATAATGGCTTGGAAAAGCAGGGTGGTGTAGCTAGATAGCGCGCATGTGGATGTGAACAACATAACCGCTAGAGTGGCTGCTGCGGAGGGGCCACCTTGGTGGCTTACATGTGTCTACGACCCACAAGCTGAGGCTGATAAGATCGCCTTCCTCGCTGAGCTCCGTGAGATCAAGAGACTCCGCCCGGAACCATGGGTGCTCTGTGGTGATTTCAACATGATCTACCGGGATGAGGACAAGAATAATGCCAATCTCAACCGCCGCATGATGGGCCGCTTTAGGAGATTCCTGAACGACCACGTTCTTAAGGAGATTTATCTCCACGAAAGGAGGTTCACTTGGTCCAATGAGCGGGAAACCCCCACCCTGGTCGGGTTGGACAGGGTATTTTTCTCATCTGATTGGGAAGATCTGTATGGCAACTGCTCTTTGTGCAGCCTCTCGACGGTCATCTCTGACCATTGCCCCTTGCTCCTAGACTGTACCCTGTTGGCTGCGGGTAGGGGACGGTTCCAGTTCGAGCACTTCTGGATGAAGCTAGAGGGATTTGAGGAGACGGTGACATCGGCCTGGATGACCATTGACGGTGAGCCCGACCCATTCCAGAGGCTGGTCGCTAAGTTGAAGCACACTGCCCGCCAGCTGATGAGTTTGGCAGACAGGAAGGTCGGGTCTGTCAAACTGCAGCTTATGATAGCGCGGGTGGTTGTGTATCAGCTAGATGTGGCCATGGAGTCCAGGCAGCTGTCACCAGCAGAGCGGGACCTACACGCCATGTTGAGGCGCACCTATCTGGGACTTGCCTCCCTTGAGTGCATGATGGCGCGGTAGAGGGCCAAGATCAGGTGGCCGGGGGAGGGAGACGCCAATACGGCCTTCTTCCATCAGCACGCCTCCTACCACTGGCAGAAGAATGTCATTCAGAGTCTACAGGTGGATGGTGAAGTGGTGGTTGACCATGCAAGCATGGCCGAGGCATCATTTAACCATTTCTAGGGACTGCTAGGCACGGGACTGCAACGGCAGTTCTCGTTGGACCTGGAATTCTTGGGCATTACCTCGGAGGACCTGACGGACCTGGACGCCCCCTTCTCGGAGGAAGAGGTCTGGGAGGTGATCAAACAGCTTCCTCGAGGGAAGGCACCAGGGCCGGATGGATTTACGGCGGAGTTCTTGCAGAGCTGTTGGGGTGTGGTCAAGGTAGACTTCATGGCTGCCTTTACCAAGCTATTCACTATGAATGGGCATGGGTTTCAGGGCCTAAACCAGGCCCTGGTCATTCTGCTGCCCAAGAGTAGTGATGCGGCAGGTCTCGGGGACTACATGACAATTAGCCTCATCCACATCTTTGCCAAGCTCACGGGAAGGTGTTAGCGTCGAGAATGGCCCCGTGGCTGGGCAAGTTGGTTGAACAGAACCAATGCGCCTTCATGAAGAAGCGGTGCATCCACGACAACTTCATGCTTGTCCAGCAGACAACGCGCCTGCTCCATTGGCTGAAGGAGCCACGGGTGATGCTGAAGCTAGACATTGCTAAAGCATTCGATTCCGTGTCTTGGGCGCTGCTTTTCTAGGTGCTGCGGAAGGTTGGGCTGGGCCCCAAATTCCGCGAGCTGGTCGCTATCCTCCTTTCGACGGCTAGCTCCCGGGTGATGCTTAATGGCGAGCCAGGCCTCCCGATCTGGCATAGACGGGGCCTAAGACAGGGAGATCCCCTGTCGCCATTGTTGTTCGTGTTATTCATCAACACGCTAAACAAGGTGATGGCTAGAGCCATGGAGGATGGGATCCTGAGGTGCATTGCACCTCGTGATACTTGGTGACGATTGTCTCCCTCTACACGGACGATGTCGTGATTTTCTGCCACCTGGATGAGCATGAGTTGCGCATGATATGCGCGCTGCTGGTCCTCTTTGGGGAGGCATCGGGGATGCACACCAACTTCGCCAAATGTTCGGTGTCACCGATCGCCTGCTCGGATGAGGTCACCACCCTTGCGGCGACTACTATGGGCTACCAGGTGGCACCTTTCCCGGTGAAATACTTGGGTTCCTCTGTCGCTGCGCCGGATTTCCACGGCCGCACTTCAGCCCCTGGTAGACAGCATTGCCAACAGGTTGCCAACCTGGAAAGCTGCCATGATGGCGAAAGCAGGATGCCTGGCACTAGTCAAGTCAGTTCTCATGGCAATCCCCCTTCACCAGATTATCGTGCTCGGCCTCAACAAGCAGACACTCAAACAGATCTAGAGGATAGCGAGGAGCTTCCTCTGGGCCGGTAGAGCGAAAGCCAAGGGGGGACACTGTCACGTTAACTGGGAGAAGGTTTCACGACCGAAGTGCTATGGTGGGCTGGGAGTCCCCGACCTAGCTCGCACGGTGATAAGTCTCCGTGTATGCTGGATCTAGAGGATGCGTGCGGACCCCGAGAGGCCCTGGCATGACCTAGACATGCACTTCTCCCGGGCTCAACTCTAGGTGTTCGATGCCTCTACCTCGATGGAGGTGGGTGATGGAGCCACAACGATGTTTTGGCTAGATCGCTGGCTCGATGGGAGGACCATCCAGGAGCTAGCACCGGAGCTATTTGCTCTAATCCCCACGCGTGCTAGGAAGCGCCGGACGGTGAGAGAGGAGCTGTTGGAGCACCGTTGGATTGCTGATATCCAAGGCATGCTGAGCCTACTGGCCTTATGGCAATATGTGCAGCTCTGGATCAGGTTGCGGGATATTGAGCTGACTGGTGGGCCGGATACTCTTCTCTAGCAGTGGACACCGGACGCTCAGTACTCGGCTAAATCTTGCTACGATTTCATGTTCCAGGGATCGATATCATCGAGATCTCGGCAGCTCATTTAGAGGACTTGGGCGCCACCCATGGTTAAGTTGTTCATCTGGCTCGCCTGCCAAGACCGTTGCTGGAAGGCTGAGCGCCTGGCGAGGAGGGGCTTGGCTCACTCCCCGCGCTATCCGCTGTGTGACCAATCGGCTGAGACCATGACTCACCTCATGGTGGGATGCCCTTTTTCCAAGGCCATTTGGCACGAGGTGCTATCCTGGATTCGATCCACAGTCACACCACCGGATGGGGAGGGAGACTTCATGGACCGGTGGCTGCAGGCTTCGTCATCCACCCCGTGCGCAATGCGTAAGGGGACAACCTCGCTCGTCATTCTGACGGCTTGGTGGATCTGGAAGAAGCGTAACATGGTAGTCTTCGACGGTGTGTCACCTAGCATGAGTAACCTCCTCGATACGATTCGATCTGAAGCTTGTTCTTGGGCTGTGGCAGGAGCACGTGGCCTTAGTGTTCTGATCCCGGCGGGCCCATAGTTCTAGTGGGTTGAGTTGTATGGGGTGTCGACTCGTTGCAGCTGTTGTGTATATCTGTACAGTAACTCTCTTTTTCTATCAATGAATCGAAACGCAAAGTTTTTTGTGTTTTCGTGAAAAAATTGTACTCCCTCTGTCCCAAAAGGATGTCTCAAGTTTACCTAAACTTGGATGTATCTAGACACTGTTTAGGCAAACTTGAGACATCCTTTTTGGGACAGAGGGAGTATTTAATTTATTTCAGGAGCTCAGCAAGGCAATATCAACCAGCTACCCACCTAACGATGATGAAGACGACTTTTGTTAAGACAGGAAGCCAGCAGCCATCCCTACCCGAACTCGGCGGCTAATGTCGATGATATGTCAAGTCGGGTATGTCCACATCATTGACATAATCAAGCATGTAAGAGTGGCCCACGACGTGCAAGAGACCGAATGGCCCAAGCATGAAGCCTAGAGCCGGATCCACAAAGGAGTCCACCGGCTATATGGCGAGGGCATACAGTATAAGAAAAGGACTCGACATACATGTCCTAGTAGAACCCATGTAATCCTGGATCTTGCTAATGTATATAAAGCCAGGAAGGGGTACTCCTAAAGAGCAAGTTGGATTAGAGGGAACAATAGAGATCTCAAAGAGATATTAGTCGGTCACCGAGGCTTTAGACCTCAATCAAAGTCGGCGACATTGTAATAGATCTATGTTCATAGCAGGACTACAGGAGTAGGGTTTTCCACCAAAAGGACCAGAAATTGGGTACATCGTGTTTCAATCCTGTTCCTAGATTTTCAAGCGTCATCTTGTTCTACTTTACTCGATTTTACCTCTCGTGAGGGTATATGCCGTGACAATACCACGACAGGGCCGCATGTGCATTTCACTCAAGAAGTAGCCCTCGCATACTCCTCCTTTGCCGCTCGCCCTCCTCGCCTCGCCTCGCCACAACTCGGGGTTTCGGATATGAGTTATGCATCTTGTTTATATTTTGGCAGGAAATTAATTATATATTAATTAAGAGTCATTAATGGATGCGTTATCGCAACCATTTCTAATAATTCTAGATCATGGTCTGCCTACATCCTACCTGACCTGCACTATATAAATTCAGATGTGAATCCAGGTTGATACGCGCCGCCGCCATTGTCTTCCCCATCTCGTCTTTTGGCATGCATTGAAGGACAAGACAGTAGGCCTCCAGAACCCCGTCTCTCATAGAACTATATAGGAGAGCGACGATCAGGTTTTTAGGGAGTGCTCTAGTGTGACTACTAGAAACACGGCGACGTCCAGCGATGACTTCTTTCCAAACATCAAGAACCTCTTTGGAAACCTCATCATGCGTGCATAGTTTTAAAAACCAGACTAGTTCGATGGTTTAACCGAAAAAACATGAACCGGTGAACTCACCGGTTTTTAAGAGGCATCGGTCCAAATAGGAAAAACCAAGAAAAAATAAGAAGTTGCAAGAGGAATCAAACTCAAGACCTTATCCTAGATAGAAATAGCACCACATAAGACCCAATACCACTTGAACACACCATGTTTTGTGATTACATATTGAAATATACGCTTAATATACATTTTATTGTCATTTTGTTTTGATTTTTGATCAAATTATAATTAAAAGGGGCGGTTTTTTGTCGCCATCGAACTAAATGAACCGCTGGTCCGACCAGTAAAAACCTAAACCGATAGCCTCACCGGTTCGATCACTGGTCCGGTTTTTTAAAATATGCACGTGTGAGAATGTAAATGTGAATGTTGATGCTACCACAATCGCTGTCAGGTTGCACCTTATGTTATCCTGAGCTTTCTCTTTTAGAATTTCTAATTTTAGCGCTTGTAGTAGTTGTGATCGATTTATCATGTTTAGATGTAATATGTTTACTGTTGGAAATATGCCCTAGAGACAAATAATAATATGGATTATTATCATATTTCACAAAGCTTATAATTAGGTTTTGTATCATGCTATAACAGTATTGAAAGGAAACGTCAATATACGTGTGATATGTAAACAACCAACAGTTCTCGATGAATCTCTAGTCACTGGTCCATTGGTCAACAGATGATCAAGGTTTCCTGATCACGTGTCATTATGCCAGTTAACGATGGAGTCACCTCATTGGGAGAATGAGATGATGAACATACCCAATCTAAGCATCGTAACATGATCATGTCACAAAGTTGAAGTTATGATAATTAGGAAACGTAGTGTCTTGTTTCTTAGACCGTGAGACCATATTAATCACTGTCACACGAGAATGCCTTGATAGCATCAAACGTTATTCGGTGAACAGTGATCATAAAGATGTGTTCAGGTATTCAAAGGGGGCATGTAGAGGCCTATGTGTCAAAAGCAGGAATTGTCCATCTGCGTGATGGAGAGATACTCAAGGGCCCACTTAGAGAATTCATATCCAATAGGTCCGCAACGTGTGGCTAGGTCACAGAGATATCACTTGTTGGAACAAGCTAAGTAGCATTTGTTGGTAAAGAGATTGAACACAACATGGTGATGTCACTGATCTGATCTCGGACAATGCAAGTATCGCAGATACAAAAGGAATGGAACACGACATTCATGGTTCAACGACAAAGATTCGTGGAATGCACAGGGGTCATCATGGGGCATCTAGGTCCTGCTGATGATCATTGGTACGAGAGGTATCTCGACCATGTCTGGAGTGTTACTAAACCATGGGGTATCACGCTTAAGGGCTTGATGACGTTCGGAGATCTTTTTGGTATTGTCAGAATCACTGAAGAATAAAAAGAGACAAAACCAGAAAGGTTTCGGGAAAGTCCGGGGAATGTCCGGAGTGGGATGGAAGGAGTTCCATATCCATGGGGATTTGAATAATATGTAAATAAATGTTGAATATTGATTTAATCATTTATTTATATTTATTTAATAAAAGTAAAAAGAATTAAAATGGTCATATTCACACTTGGGCCAAAATCCCTAAGGGAAAAAGTCCCATGAGGGAAAGACCAAAGGGATGAAGGAAGGGAGGTGGTCGGCTGGGCCTAGGGACCCGCGTGGGGCCCACTAGGGCCATGGTCGGTGGCATTCATCTCCCCTCTCCCTTGTTTAGTCCCACATGACTTAGCTAATAAGCTATGGGGTCCCTTTTCCCCTATATACTGAGAGGTATCTTGAGAAAATAAATATACCAATAATCAATAAAAGGTTTCCTATCTTTTGGGGAGACCTCCTGACATGGGTATACCTTACTGGTACTCGATATTAGCCTATACGGTCCAGCCCAAGAAGGAATCCACGGTGCGAGCGAAGCCCAATAAGGATTCAGGTGGCCCACAGGAGTTCGACTTCTTGAAGGACACGACAAAGTGTAGATAGAAATTTTAAGGGAAACCCCTAATCTGTAACCGACTTGACCTGCTATCCTGAGACCTAGCCTCCCTATATAAAGACTAGGAGGGGGTGGCGAGGAGGACAATACACAACCCTCGCATACACCTCGCTAGATTGCATCTGCGCAACTTTGTAACTTTCGACTCTCTCGTAATCAAGAGCAGACAAGCAAGAGTAGGGTCCTCTACAAGGCCTAAACCTGGGTAAACCTCATTTCACCTATGTGCTTTTTTTCTAGCCGAACGATGCCTCTAGCGCTCCCACTTCCTCGAACCTAAGTCCATCAACGATGGGCATTGATGAGTTAACCCTCGTCAATTGGCGCCATCTCTAGGAAATGGGAGTGCTGATGTTGCGGCTTCCTCAGCCCCGACAACTAAGATCTATGACTCTACTGCAATGGAGACCCGCCTCCTCTTTGACGCCTTCGACTTCACTTCCATGCGCCGGTGACTCGCCCGGATTTCGAGTCCTTGGGCGATGGGATCGGCCTGGCGATCGGAAGCCTATGCTTCCAATAAATCTAGAATTGGATCAACATAGTCCAACAAGCTTTGGACTTTATTTTGTTGGATACTATTGGACTGGATCTCGATGGAGTTGGATATCAATGGACCTTAGGTCCAATAGAATAGGACGGACTTTGGACCTAGACAATGGATAACCTAATATCCATTGGATACATGCCACATGCATCTGTCGCAGTCGATGTCTCGTATCTGCCGTGGCCTGTGGGACTCTAGTCTCTCACGCAGGAAGTCCTGAACGCGCCGCCATTGCCAGAATAGATAGCACCCGCCGGTCACGTCCTAGAGAGGCTGACCGACCAGAGGTCCCGAAGACGCTGATAGCGTTGTACTCGACCGCGTACCTTTAGAGGTCAGGGTCAAAGCGATAGGGACATGGGCGATGGGGGAACGGGGGACCACCGGGGAGAGCTAGGATGCTGTAGGGCTGGAGTGGCTCATGGATATCGACCCATCGGAGGCAGCACGGGACAGAGGTGGGGCATTAGAATTCAGGAGTTTGTTTTCCTCTAAAATAAAAATTCGGGAGTTTGTTTTTACTTTTTGGCCTACGGATCAGGAGGTTGGCAAGTGGAAGACGGGAGACAGTTGGAGTTGGGAGGTTGTGATCGCGAGAGCCAAATCATGCAGGTGTGTGATCAAGGGATCATTTAAATGATTAAGGTCCATTTGGACCTTGGATATCCATTATTACAGCTGGTTGGACTTGGATATTCGGCAATGCAGCGTGGACTGGACCTGGACCACAACACGTGAGGTTGGACATCAGAGTGGACATCTGCATTTGGATTTGGACGTTGATCCAGTTCCGGGTTTAACTTCCAGGTCAGCCAGATCGGCACGCTCCGCCTCCCTGATCAGCCACAGGCTCCCTCGATTGCCCCTACATCCTGGTTCCCACCATGATCGGTACCCTAAGCAAACTCAACGCCTCGACATCAGCTGAGGACATGGATGGCAATAGCAGTTGCAAGTCTGATCTGGGCAATCTAGCATCAGAAGATGGAGCCTACTATTCTAGATCTGAGAGCTGCGGGAGCAACAGCTTCCCTAGTCACTACATGTGTGCTGTCATCAACACTGGCGGTAGTGGCACCTAGGGGAACACCGGCACCAACGATGGCATCCTGGTCACAAACGGTGCTCCCACTAACGGTGCCCCTACCAACGGTGCACCTATCAACAGCGCACCCGTCCCTCCCAACAATGGCGAAAATGCCAACAATGACGAAAACGCCAATAACAGGACGGACCACCAGCAAATCCACCTCAACAACGAAGAATGGGCAAGGTGCAGGGAGGCCCTGCACGACAACCCCTTCCACCAAACACGTCATAGCAGATGCTAATGGGGTACCACTGGCTACTTATTCAGCAGTGCAACCGCCAGTAGGCAGTAAACGCACAACTCGAAGCCCGCAAAAAGCCCACAGAAGAATAGAGTGCCCGACAGGCAGCACTCTCCTTGATCGGCGGATCCTCCTCTAGGGGTAACGGGACTACAGCCACCAGAAGGCACTCTCGCCTGGAGCACCTCACCGACAGGGAGCAAGAAGAGGCCAGTCAAGCCTTCGACTTATCGTTCATGATGGTTGACTCGCGGGGCAACGTGCTACCGAATACACCACAAGCAGTGGTGACAGCAGCCACCATGTACCTGCTCAATAATCAACCGCCAGCTGGGGAACCACGATCTGCCATGCATCGGTCTACGATCGCAAGCCTTGGACTGGTCAAAGATGCACTCACCAAAGATCCAATGCCGGAGCCGAAGAAAAGCAAGGCTCCAGCCAGGTACTACTCGCTCTACTCCAGCGATGACGAGCATGACCTATCGCGGCGACATCGTTCACGTCGACACGATCGCGACTACGACGCACGTGACGACATCACACAACGCAAAGTCGACAACATGCGTGCCAAGCGTGCCTGCTCAACAGAGTCGAAGGGTGAAGGAACAGAACTCTACAGCGCTGGCTACTTCAACAGGGCTATTCGGCAAACACGAATGCCGAATGGTTCAAACTCCCGTCGAAGAACCCAAAGTTCGACGGCCTCCAAGACCAAAAGATCTAGCTGGAGGACCACATCTTCTCCGTCAAGCTACACGGCAGAAACAACAGCACAACCATGCAGTGCCTCCAGCTACAGCTGCAGGGTGCTACCCGCGCGTGGCTCAACAACCTCTCCTGTGGGTCAATCTGTAGCTGGGAAGAGCTGGTATACAGCTTCGTGCGAAACTTCAAGGGCACTTACAAAAGGCCCGCATCAATCGAAGAGCTAAAGGCCTACTATCAGAAGCCCGACAAATCATTGTGCTCCTACATCTAGAGGTGGTCCATCATTAAAAAATTGGCAGAAGACATCTCCGAGGACCACGCAATCGATGCATATAATGGTGGCGTATGCCACAGAGAGCTTAGGGAGGAGCTAGGCCGCACGAAGCCCAAAACAATCAACTACCTGATGGAAATCGCAAACAGGTGGTTAGATGGAGAGGACTCGGTAAAAAATAACCGCATCCACTCGGACAACAAGGAAGACCTCGTCCGTAGACGTGACCGTGGAGGAATGCGTCAGATGCGCGGCTACGAAGACCGTGAAGAATTCGACATGGTCGTGGCTGGATACACCGTCAAACGCGACGACGGTAACCGCAATAGCGGGTATAACAGCGGTGGCTACCGCGATAGTGGGAAGACCACGCAAGTATGGCAAACGCCATACCCGTGACGAAGCCCCTAGAACATCGATCCAGGATAATCTATCTGGACCTTGCAACTTCCACTTCTACATCGACAAGCACGATGGCAAAAATAAGTCCAGCCATCTCCTAAAGGATTGCCGCGAGTTCCTCAAGTTCCATGAAGGCCTCACCCATATGAATTGCGACGCGATAAATCAGGGCTACGGAGCTGCCCCGGGCACCATAGCTCATGGATCACCACCACCGCCGGCTGGACCACCACCACTTGCGGCTACGCCAGCCTAGAACAATGGAGGCGAGCAGTACCCACGACCACTGGGGAATATGGGCATGATCCAAAAAGGACGCCCTTCCAATAGGGTGCAAAAGTCAATCACTCGCCAAGTCAATTTGGCAATCAACTCTCCACCCTCAACATCTAAGTACCTTAGTGGGTGCGATTCCTGCATCACCTTCGACAAGCGCGATCACCCGCGCTAGGTACCTCGCCCGGGCCACTCTCCCCTGGTGCTCGAGGCGCAAATCGGTGGCTACAAGATGAGTCGTGTCTTCATGGACGGTGGCAGCGGCATCAACCTCATCTTTGCTAGTACCCTGCGCGCCATGTGGATCCCCCTCTCTTTCCTAGAGGTCTCTAACACAACGTTCCATGACATTGTTCCAGGGAAAGGTCTATACCCGTTGGGAAAAATCAACCTAGACGTCATCTTCGGCATGCCAACAAACTTCCGGTGAGAACGCCTTGAGTTTGGAGTGGTCGACTGGCCCTCGCAATATCACACAATTCTCGTATGTGTCGTGTTCGCGAGGTTCATGGCGGTCCCATTCTATGCCTACCTGCAGATGAAGATGCCAGGACCCAACAACATTATTACCATCAGCGGAAGCTGCACCAAGTCAGATAGTTGCGACACAGAATTCAACAGAATCTCCCAATCTTTCGGCATGTAGGAGGAGCTGGCGAGGCTGAAGGAGTCGATAGACAATAGTCTTCCTCCTCCGAGTAATCCAAACGCACCCGACCAGTCCTTTGACTCGTCTGTGCACACCAAGGCGGTCCAAGTCCACCCGACAGACCCGACCAAGATGGCCCTCATCGCCAACAAACTGAGTCTCGCATAGGAACTCACACTCGTTGAATTCCTCCGTGAGCACTGGGAGATCTTTGCCTGGTGTCCAGCGGACATGCCAGGAGTTCCTAGGGAATTCGCTGAGCATGCACTCAACGTGAATCCTGATACCAGACCAGTCAAGATGTTGATACATCGACTATTAGAACCAAGGGCAAAGACGGTTGGTATGGAAGTCAATAGACTCCTTGACGCCAACTTTATACAAGAAATCAAGGAGAGCACCTAGGTAGCAAACCCCGTGCTTGTTCCTAAAAAGGACACAGATATCCTGCGAATGTGCGTGGACTTCACCTGCCTCAACAAGAATTGCTCGAAGGATCACTTCCCATTACCACAGATCGATCGGATAATCGACTCCACCACGGGATGTGCCCGCCTATGCTTCCTCGATGCCAACTCAGGATACCATCAGATTCACATGAAGGAGGAAGACCAGGAGAAGACAGCCTGCATCACGCCTTTTGGCGTCTACTGATACATAACAATGCCCTTCGGGCTGAAGAATGCATGAGCCACCTATCAACAGTGTATGCAGGCCTTCCTCAAGAACCATCTTGGTCGAAACATCCAAGTCTATGTCGACGACATCATCGTCAAAACCATGGAGGAAGCCACATTACTTGGAGATCTTTGCGAGACCTTAGACAACCTCGACCTCTACCGGATCAAGCTAAATCCAGAGAAGTGCGCCTTCGGCGTGCCATCTGGACAACTGCTCGGGTACCTCATATCTGCCAGGGGAATCAAGGCCAACCCGAAAAAGATAAAGGCCATACTGGCCATGGAGAAGCCAAAGAACGCCAAAGGTGTCCAACAACTAGCTTGGGGAATCGCGGCGCTCAGTCGATTCATTAGTCGAATGGGCGAAAAGGCACTCCCATTCTATCAGCTCCTCCGCAAAGCTGAGAAGTTCGAGTGGACGGAGTGAGGCACAGGATGCATTCGGTGACCTCAAGCGCCTACTCTCCACCTCTCTAGTACTAGTGACTCCCAGGGAAAAGGATCCAATGTTATTGTACATCTCCACCACCAACCAGGTGGTCACTACCGTACTGGTGGTAGAACAAGCCGAAGAAAACAAAGTTCATGGAGTGCAACACCGAGTCTACTACCTCAACGAGGTACTCACACCAACAAAATAGCGGTACCCGCACCTCCAGTTGGGCTTGTTGGTTTGCGGCCCGAAAGTTCCTGGGCAAGTGCATCGCGGTACCCAAGTTGCTTGTAATTTCCACGTTTCGTAAAGTTGGGCTGCCAACTACCAAGAGGGGCCATTTCAAGGCAAACTCATCTCACCCCTACCAAATTCAAACATTCTGTTAAACTGCCCCGTGAAGTAGACGGTCGGGACCCACATGTTGGTCATTTGTCCATGATGTGAGGGCCAACACGGCAACCTCTTAGGCAAATCGAGGAACTAAGTGGCTTGGATGCGTTAACCAATTTCACAAATACATTCCCTCCTTTCCCCTAGCACCGACAGCGTCGAAATCCACCCTCCAGGCAGAATGATCCCTTTGAACATTTTACTTCCAGCGCCAAGTTGTTGCGCCCATTCGTTGATCCTGAGCTCCAATGGCGCATGCCGTAGCCGCCATTGCGAGGATCTAGCCTGCCTCCGCCGCCGATGAGCTGAGAAGCTCGGAGGATGGCATATCCTACTATCAAGGAAGAAGAAGTTCTAGATACATGCGGGTGAGCTACCATTCTCTTTGCTATTCGCACTAACTATAACTGCTAGCTGGCTACTGAACCTAAATTTGTTTGTTATCCCAACACTGGCAAACATATTTTGTCCATAGTTTTCTGTCAAGTGGAATCTCCACGGACCACCCTTACCTAGTTACGGTAGCCCTCTTCAGGTATGACTCTAAATCATCAAGGGTGAAGGGAAAGTGGTATGGAAACCAATGTATCACGATGGAAGAAGCGCCTACGCAGATCTGCACTATCCCTAGTATGGTTGCTGCTCTGCATAATCATGCTAAAATATGGCCGAAGCATATTGCAAAGTTCAGCTTCATGGATGAACGAGGCATCATGGTTCCTCTAACGTGTGACAATCAAGTAATTGGGTTGATGAAAAGGCATGCTTTGGCTTGCATGTTTGAGCTGAATGGTGATGTACTGGTTGTGGAAGCTGCTGCAACTAGGAGTCACCCTTCTATTCTTGGACAGGGTGGTCGCTCGAACCTAATTAGCTCCTCGTAAGCAAAAGTCTCTTGGGGTTTGCATGTTTGTGCTGAGTTGTAATTTTTGTTTTATTTACTCTGTAGATATTAGGCAGTTATGCAATAGTCCTGTTTCTTTGATAGGAAGCGCCGCAAGGTTAGAAACATGACTGCCGGATTAGTCATTTCGCCGCCGGAAGAAAATAAAAATGAGTGGAAAGATGATGCTAGACACGATTCTGGTGCTGACTGTCCCGGTGATGCAGAGTACGTGAAGCTAAGAAAATTGGCACCGAGGAAGAGGAAGAAGGCAGGAAATGAAGAAGCCAGTGGACGTGAAGGCTTGGCACCTAGGCGGGGGAAGAAGGCTGCTGGCAATGTAGATGCATAATAATGTGTTGAACTTGAACCTATATATGTAATTCGGTTAAATTCTAGAGCTCTGTGCGTAGAACTTGTCGGGCGAAACAATCTACCCACATTCTCGGAGTAAAATGTACCGTGACGTATGGTTTGGAAATGCTCGAGTTAGTAGTTGAATCCGAAATTGTGATTGTGCCACTACTATCTGAAAACCCGTAGCACCGGTTATACGATTCCCGAGGGGCAGGAGGTCTCCAAATTCGATGGAATGTAAGTGGCACAAAAATAAATTATTTAAGCTACTACACTCCATGAAACAACAACTTATTTCAGCTGCTGCACAACGACATGGCAACATAAACAGCAATGGCAACGGATAATGCCCAGATGATGAGGAAATCGGTACCACTTTCTGGCCTAATCTTGAGCCCGTCTATCTCACTTCATCCCTGTTCCTGCATCCCCTGCATCTGGCGAAGATCCCGGATCTCCAGTAACCGGGTGTACGTGCTTCCACTTTATAAAATGTGGTTGTGCCATTTGCATGCGGCACAATCCATGTAGATTACATTTAAACAAACCACCAATGTCAGAATACCACCATCATCAGACAAAAGGAAGTAATGCGGGGTTAAGACAGATTAACGGGTAGCCAATTTTTTCTCCTAGGAATCCGAGACCACTCGTTCAGACCGCTAGGTCAACAAGTACTACTATTACAACTTAAAAAGGTACGGAGCTCAAGCTAAATATGACTAGTTATCACACATCTCCTTGATCTTCCTAATCTTAGCCCGATGCGTATCTTCCTGCGAGAGAAAGGATTGAATCGTCTGCTCCTTCCTTTTAGCATCTTCCTTGTACAACTTCAATTATTTCTCTACATTTATCCTCATGCACTTGTCACTACTCGTAGTTGTGAACTGTAGGACTTTAGCCTAGTGAAGTTCATTCCTTGCTTGAGTCAGTTCTTGCTCTACTTTATCCTTCAGGGCCAACGCCACGTCCCTCTCCTTCTCGACTTTGCTAACATTGTCTTGAACCCTCCTGAGATCTCGGTTAAGCTTGGTTCTGTCAACTTGGTCAAATAGCTTCATCTCAGCACTGTCAAGAAGTGAGCTGACTATGGATTCTTTCAACTCAACCGTCATATCCCATAGTTTGTCCAACATTTTCTGCATCGATTTGGGCCACTCTGGATCTACCCATTTGACAACACCGCAACTTCTACCTTGCATCATTGCACGATGTCCTTAACACCGTAAAAACCTCATGTCTACATTTCGTCCTTCGAACACTACAAATTTAGCAGGCGCATATCCATGTTTACATAGTGGAGGACTGTCTTCCTCCGCCAAACCGTGATAGTCGGAGTCGTACATTGTCTGGTTGGCCTAACACATCATACGTGCATGAGTAAACAGAGTAGATCTAGCTCAAAATAGATAATTGGCCACAGATGATAGAGATGAGATGACTCACATCGAAATCACCATCCCTGTCGTCACGATGTGTTTCCTCACCGTCTCCCCTTGAACCCATGGCGAGAGGGGGTGGAGGACTGGGCTGGAGGCGTGATACATTGCAAACGTATCTATAATTTTTGATGTTCCATGCTTGTTTTATATCTACTTTCTTATGTTTTGTCCACACTTTGGAGTATTTTTATACATTTTCTGGGACTAACCTATTAACAAGATGTCATAGTGCCAGTTGCTTGTTTTCTGCTATTTTTGGTTCCAGAAAAGCCAGAAAATGAATATTCTCGGAATTGGGCGGGATAAAAGCCAAAGTCAATATTTCACCGAGGGGAACACAGAGCCATAAGACGAGACGGAGAAGGGCCTCGAGGGGGCCACACCCCCTGGACGCACGGCCAGGCCTGACCCGTGCCTGGGGGGTGCAGCCGCCTTGGGCACCCCCTCAGCCTCCCCTTTCGCCTAGAAGAAGCCTCTGATGTAGAAACCCTAAGTACCCGATCAAAATTCTACGAAAGAGTTTAGTTGGATTGGGAGGGATCTGAAGCTCTTCCCGTCACCCTGTCGGAGGGGAGAATTCACCCTAGAGGCCTTCTTCGTCACCATGCCTACCTCCGATGTGATGCGTGAGTAGTTCATCTTTGGACTACGGGTCCATGTAGTAGCTAGATGGTTGGTTGTCCTCCTTTGTGCTACCATGCTTAGATCTTGTGAGCTCCGTTCATGATCAAGATCATCTATTTGTAATTCTGCATGTTGTGTTTGCGGGGATCCGATGGATATTGAGATGCTATTTCAGATTGATTATTGATTCTATCATGTCTTTGTTATTTGTGATCTTGCGAGCTTTCCGTTGTTAGTAGCTATCTTGGCCGAGTAAATGCTAGCAACTCCAAGAGGGAGTATTTATGCTCGATAGTGGGTTCATGCCTCTAGGAATCTGGGGAAGTGACAGAAATCTCTAAGATACTAGATGTGCTGTTGCTACTAGGGAGAAAACATCAATCCTTTGTTCACAGAACAATCGTATTGTTTACTTTACACACTCTGCTTACTGCAATTATCTGTTGCTTGCAACTTAATACTAGAGGGGGTTCGGATGATAACCTAAAGGTGGATTATTAGTCATAGATGCAGTTGGATTATGGTCTATGTATAATGTTTTAATGCCCAATCAAATCTCATAGGAGTCAAGATGATTAGTATATTCATGGATGCTTTCTCGATGTTTGTCAATTGCACCGCTGTAATTTGTTCACCCAACATGTCAGCTATCTTAAGGAGAATCACCACTAGTGAACTATGGACCCCGGTCCATTCTTTTACCATCAATCTACAACTATTTACTATTTACTTTCTGCAAGCAATTACTATCTTCTACACAATACGTTTAATCCTTTGTTTTCAGCAAAACCGGTGAGATTGACAACCTCACTATAAGTTGGGGGCAAAGTTCTGTGATTGTGTTGTGCAGGATTCTAAGTTGGAAACAACACCTTGGAGGTGTTTCCTTGCTCCTACTGGTTCGATAACCTTGGTTTCATAACTGAGGAAAAACTTATTGATGTGCTCATCATACCTTCCTCTTGGGGTTCCCCAACGAGCTTACATATTGAAAAAGCAAGGCGCCATCGGCTTGCAGCTACGGTAGGATGGGAGAGAAGTAGGGAAAGTGGCTTCGAGGGGGAAGGAAGAGAAGTATGGGGAGGAAGAGAAGTAAAGGGGACGTGAGACTGGCATATGGCCCACGGAACTCGTGACACTCACAAAAGGGGAGCGCGCGGTGTTGCTAGTTTGTCCAGAGCAAGCAGACAGTAAGTGTGGCCACTCATGTCGCAGAACAGCCTACTCGCGGATCGCTCTTACGAAGAACCATCCCAATCATCCAAGCACCCCGATCAAACTGTATGTAGCCATCATCATGCAAAACAACTATGTTAGGGCGTGCCTTCTAGAAGAATCGGTCTAACGGCCTCCACCATTGCGAGCTAAGGTTAGGATCCATGTGGTTTATGAAAATAACACACATTTCAATGACACTGGTGGATCCATGTGGTTTATGAAACATAACACACATGCAACGTTTGGGGAGGTGTCGCCGCATCCGGCAGAGGGAGAGCGCGTCATCTTCCTTTCGCACTTGGCACGCGGGTTCGCCCTTACGGTGAACCCGTTCCTCTTGACCTTCCTCGCTTTCTTCGATCTTCGCCTCCACCACCTCGGTGCCAATGCAATCGGAACGTTGGCGCACTTCATGGCTTTCTGTGAGAGCTACCTCGGGATCTAGCCAGATCTCGGGCTCTTCTGCTGGCTCTTCCGAGTCCGGCCGCAGGTGCAATTCACCCAGGGGCCACTAGTCGTCTGCGGCGGTGCCTCCATCTACTCCCGCTCGCAGACCGGCTACCCCAAATTCCTTCTTCACGATACGGTACGAGTGTGGCAGCAGTCGTACTTCTACGTGAAGAACCTCACCAACGTCGACCGGATCAATCTGCCGGCCTTCCAGGACGTTGAGTCCAGCCGGCAGAACTGGGACTTGAAGTTCCACGGCGACAAGGCGGAGACGGATGAGCTGCTGAAGCGCATGCGCTCGCTCGTCCACTGCCGGCTGACTGGCCTGGATGTCACTCTCAGTTGGATGTCCCGGCTGATGATGCCATTGCAGCAGCAAGCACACAAGATGTGCTACTACTCCGTACGGCTGGACCCGACCCGGCTATCGCGCCGCGATCCCCGCTACCACAACCTGAAGGAGTGGGTGTGGACGATCACCAAGGAATGGCTGCCGGAGAACTAGAAGTTCAGCCTGGCGCCTTATACTCGGGAGAACCGTGCGCCCTGGGTAAGCTCTTCTAACCGTATGCTCTTTTGGTGTTTCTTGTACTAGTTCTTTGTTTTCGTCTGGCTGATATCTTGTATTCGGCAGATGTTCCCTTGCATCATCCGCGAGGAGGGCGCGGCGGCCCTCGAGGAATTCACGCCCGGCCTACCCGAGCCGCGCGCTCGGCGGTCCGGCGAGGAATCGGATGGGGACGGACGCCTTCCCTAGCCGGAATGACGAGCCGGCCGCCGACCCGCACGTGGAGGTGCATGAGGAGGAGGCCGTGCCGACCATGGAGCCGGAGACACGCTCCACGACAGACGGGGAAGCGGGTGGGAGCGGCTCCATCCGTTCCGGCTCCCGCCGCCCTGCGACGGAGGAGCCGGCTCCCAAGAGGAGCCGGTCCGGCGCTTTGCCGCGAAGCCGTCTCGGCCGGAAGAAAGGGCCGCCTCCGGTTGTGCCGGGGTATGTTCCTTTTCCCCCCTTTTTCTTTCGGCTCCTTCTGTCTGCTTGCCCTTCTTCTTTTTCTGACTTTGTTTTGTTTTGCTCTTGTCTTCTCCTCTTTCTCTTTAGCACATTGGTTTCCTTCGGAGCCGCGAGCCCGGCACGCGCGCTAGCCGGGTCGCCACCCCGTGCCCCGACTGCGCTAACCAACACCCCTCCTTCTTCTGAGGCGCAGCCTTCGCCTCCCCCTCGGGCCGAGCCGACCGCCTCCGCCCAGCTGGAAGTCCCCCGGCTGGAAGCGGGGTCCTCCCAGCCGGAAGGCTCCACCCTTTTTTTGGGTACTGATAGCCGGTTTTGTTGCAGCCATCCTTGTGTGCGCTCAGCGCGAGATCAATCGCTTGAAGAAGGCGAACGACCGGCTGAGCAAGTCCAATTCTACTCTGCGGCTGCAGAACAAGGATTGGCACGCGCGGGTGGATGGTCTGGAGGCCACCATCAGGGAGTGCAACGCCTCGCTCGCTAGCCGGACCGAAGCCTTCTCCCTTCTCGAGGCCCAGAACAAGGACCAAGAGAAGGAGATCAAACGGTTAGCGATCAAGGAGAAGGCGCTGGTGGAGGAGCTGATGCAGGTCGGCCACACTGCCAAGGGTGAGTCCTTTTCCCGTCCTCCTTTCTTTCCGGATCCGGTAGCCGGATCTGACTTCTCTCTTCAGACAGCTTTTTACCCCGGCATAGACCTGCTGGCCTACAACCGGCTGCAGGAGAACTAGCCGGGAGCGCAGCCGACGGCCCAGGAGCTCGTCGTTCTTCTGGGCGAGGAAGCTGCCAAGCTTTGCCAGGCGGCGCGGGATGTCTTCTCCTTCGTGTGGCCGGAGGCTCCGGTTCCGGAGACGATGGCGCAGCTAGCTGCAAAGGTGGGGGAGGTGCCGGCTGCGATGGACCGGCTGTGAGACTTGGCGGCGCGGGCCGGAGCGGAGATGGCCTTGGCCCTCATGCTCTCTTGGTACAAGGACGCCCGCGTCGAGAAGATCGACGGTGGCTTCCGTGCCGGAGCCGATCTTGCCACCATCCGCCAGGCCCATCCGGAGCTCCGCGGATCTGCCATCAAGATCGCCGATTACGTGGATCCCGACGAGGTGCTCACCGACCCGGAGTCCGTTGGTACTCCTGATGTGGAGGTCCCGATGCCGCCGCCTGCCAGCGCCGGAACCGGATCAAGCTCCACGCCTCCTCCACCGCCCGAAGCCTCTGCCGGCCAAGAACTCCCCACGGCAAGGGTCCTGCCGCTTAGATATCGCCCCGGGATGCCGGGTGTATTTGTCTTGTGCCACATACTTATGAACCTTGTCTGTTTGTGCCGGTCGTCTTTGACGCCGGGTAACTTATGGGAGCTTCGTCTCTCTTTTGTTTGTTAATATTGACTTTGCTTGGATTTCCTTCAACTTATGCGCTTCGAATTTTCTTTCCATACTTCGCCGGTTAACTTTATCCGACTTACTTCGCCCGGCTACACACTTTTAGTCGGGGGACCGGACCTCCAGTGGGGGCGCGCGAGCGCACCCACCGGGTGTAGCCCCCGAGATTCGCAGTAGCTGGCGTAGCCAGGTGCTTCGAATCTTTCTTCTTCCCCCATTCTTCTATCTTTGTCCGACTAGACTCATCTCGGTCGGTTGCTTTTGCTGGCTGAACACCTTCAGCCGGGTTAACTAACACTCCAGTGGGGGCGCGCGAGCGCACCCACTGGGTGTAGCCCCCGAGATTCGGAGCAGCTGGCGTAGCCAGGTGCTTCGAATCTTCCTTGTCTTCTGTTGCTCCTGCCCTTGCCCTCACCTGGGCTCCGATCGGCCGGCTAAACGCCTTTAGCCGGTCGGGAACCACAAGATTCCACTGGGGGCGCGCGAGCGTACCCAGTGGGTGTAGCCCCCGAGATTCGGAGGAGCTGGCGTAGCCAGGTGCTTCGAATCTTCCTTGTATTTTCTTGCTCCAGCCCTTGCCCTCACCTAGGCTCCGGACGGCTGGCTAAACGCCTTTAGCCGGTTGGGAACTACAAGATTCCACTGGGGGCGCGCGAGCGCACCCAGTGGGTGTAGCCCCCGAGATTCGGAGCGCTTGATGAAGGCAGGACTTCGAATCTTCTTTCCTTCTCTTGGATTGTGACTCTAAGTAATCGGACAAAACATACATACGCATACACACATGTCCACATAGGTTAGTAGGTTAGTCTACCAAATTGTAGCCGGAAAACGGCTTGTTTTTTCGAAAACTGGCTTGTCCCTTTCTAGACACTTAGTCGCTTTCCATTGCGCTCTGCTGTTTTCGCTGCGTCCTTGCCGGGCAGCCGGGTTGCGGTCTGCAGCCGGAATCAAAGGGAGCTGACAGTACATTGCATACGGTACTAATGTCTTAGCGGCTGGATTGGTTCGAGCTAGTTGCTGGGCCGGGACACCCGGTCTGTCGCCTCTCCTCCCCGTTTTTCGTGTGGGATGTCTCGGGCTTTTGCTCTTGCTAGCCGGACAGCCGGGTTGCGGTCTGTAGCTGAGTGGAAGACTGGTCCTCTGACATCATCGCACAGTACTCAGCCGGTTTGTTGACTTAACAGGCCGGGCCAGCCGGCGAGCCCCCGGGTAGGGGTTGCCGGAGCCGAAAAATCAGAACCGGAAAACAGATGCATACACATTTCTAGCAAGGAGCCCCCGAGATTTTCGTGGGGGTCCGCATTTTCATTCATAGGGTTTTCGAGGTACATACACTGCCTGGCGACTAGGTGTAAAACGGGTGCAGCAGGGCCGCGTTCTAGGGACGCTCGGTTTCCTCGTTCGATTTGTCCATCTTGTTCTTGCGTGGCTGCTGCGCGTCGATGAGGTAGTCGGAGTCGTTGGGCAGCGCCCGGCTGATGATGAAGGGGCCCTCCCAGGGTGGCGATAGCTTGTGCATGCCCTTCGTGTCTTGCACCGGCCGGAGAACCAGGTCGCCCTCGCGGAATGCGACTGGGCGGATCTGGCTTGAATGGTAGCGACGTAGTCGCTGCTGGTACAGGGCTGATCTGGACAAGGCCAGCTCGCGGGCCTCCTCCAGGAGGTCCACTCCGTCCTCCAGCGCCTCCTGGTTGGCTTTTTCGTTGTAGAGGAGCTTGCGAGGGGAGTGGAACTCGATGTCGGCGGAGAGGACGGCTTCCGATCCGTAGACTAGGAAGAATGGCGTGTAGCCGGTTGACCTATTCGGCGTGGTGCGGAGGCTCCATAGCACAGCCGGAAGTTCTTCGATCCAGCATCCGGGTGAACGCTCCAACGGCTCGATGATACGTGGCTTGATGCCGGCTAGCACCAAGCCGTTTGCTCTTTCGACTTGTCCGTTGGATTGCGGGTGCGCGATAGAGGCGAGGTCCAGTCGGATGCCCTTGTTGCTGCAGAACCGGGCGAAGGCCCCCTTGGCGAAGTTCGTGCCGTTGTTGGTGATGATGCTGTTGGGGTAGCCGAAACGATTGATGATGTCGGTGAAGAAGGTGACAACCGTCGCCCCGTCCAGCTTCTGGATAGGCTTGGCCTCGATCCACTTCGTGAACTTGTTCACCGCCACCAGCAAGTGGGTCATGCCCGTGCGTGCTCGCTTGAAGGGACCGACCATGTCAAGGCCCCAAACCGCGAAAGGCCAGGTGATCGGTATGGTCTTGAGTACCGAAGTTGGCATGTGCCTGAGCTGCCCGAAGCGCTGGCACCCATTGCATGCGCCTACCAGCTGCTCGGCGTCCTCGAGGGCGGTGGGCCAATAGAAACCGTGGCGGAATGCCTTGGCGACTATCGCCCTTGACGAAGCGTGGTGCCCGCACTCGCCCTGGTGGATGTCCTTGAGTAGCCGGTAGCCCGTGTCCGCATCAACACATCTTTGGAAGATACCGGATACGCTGCGCTTGTACAACTCGCCGTTTATGATGGTGTACATGTGCGCGCGGCGCCGGATTTTCCTGGCCTCCACCTCGTCGTACGGAAGTTCTCCATCGGCGATGTAGCTCATGACTGGCTGTGCCCAGGATGGCACTTCCCGGATGATGAGGACTCTCATGTTCTCCGGTTGATGGGTGTCGGGGGGTCGTCCGGGTGGCGTACCTGGAACGGTAGCCCCCGAGCCGCTAGGCGAGCCGGTAGCCCCTGGGTCTTGCGAGCCGGAAGGCACTGCCTGGCCGGAATTGGTGCGGGTCTTCTTCTTTGGCGGTTCTGCCGGCTCCGCTTCCGCCATTCCGTCAGCCGGAACGGTTCCTGCCTAGACGATGGAGTTCGATTCTGGCGACGAGTTGATGGATGGCTTGCGCAGGTGCTCCAAGGAGACCCCTGGTGGGATGGCCTTCCTGGTGGAGCCGATCTTGGAGAGCCCATCGGCTGCCTCGTTGTTGACGCAGGGGATGTGGTGAAATTCGCACCCGTCGAAGGAGGCGCTGAGCTTCTGGATGTGGAACCTGTAGAGAGCCATGTTTGCGTCTCTGGCGTTCCATTCTCCGGATACCTGCTGCACCACCAAGTCCGAATCGCCGAAGCACAGGATCCGGTTGACACCGATCTCCTTGGCCAGCCGGAGCCCGTGCGCCAGTGCCTCGTATTCGGCTATGTTGTTGGAGGCCTTGAAGTGGATCTGCAGTACGTACTCCAGCCGGTCTCCTTTGGGCGAGGTGAGCACGATGCCGGCTCCCAAGCCCCCGAGCATCTTCGATCCGTCGAAGTGCATCCGCCAATGGTCTGAATCTGGAACCGGTGGGAGATACTAGGTCTCGGCCCAGTCGACGAGGAAGTCCGCCAACGCCTGCGACTTGATCTTGAGCTGGGGCTCGTACTGGATGGAGTAGGCGGCAAGCTCGATGGCCCACTTGGCGACTCGGCAGGTGGCGTCCTTGTTGCCGGTGATTTCCGAAAGGGGTGCAGTGCACACGACCTTAATCGGATGCTCCTGGAAGTAGTGCTTGAGCTTCTTGCATTTCAGGTACACGTCGTAGCACATCTTCTGGTAGTGAGGGTAGTTCTGCTTGGAGAGGGAGAGAACCTCGCTGAGGTAGTAGACGGGTCTCTGAACCGGATGAGCCTTGCCTTCCTCGGGGCGCTCCACCACCAGGACGACGCTGACGACCCGGCTGATGGCTGCTATATAGAGCAACATTGGTTCCTTACTAGCCGGCGTGGCTAGAACCGGTCCTGTGGATAGCATGCGCTTGAGGTCATGAAACGCGGTGTCGGCTTGCGAGGTCCAGGAGAACTTGTCCGTCTTCTTCATCAGCTGGTACAACGGGAGTGCCTTCTCCCCCAGCCGGCTGACGAAGCGACTGAGGGAAGCCAGGCATCCGGTGAACTTCTGGACTCCAAGCAGGTTCCTGGGCAGCTGCATCCTCTCGATGGCCACGATCTTCTTCGGATTCGCCTCGATACCTCGCTGTGAAACGAGGAAACTGAGGAGCTGGCCGGATGGTACTCCTAAGACGCACTTCTCTGGGTTCATCTTCATCCGGTACTGGCGGAGGTTGCCGAATGTTTCTCCCAGGTCTTCGAGGAGGGTGCGCCTCTCCTTGGTCTTGATGAGCACATCATCCACGTAAGCGTGCATGTTTCGGCCTATCTGCGAGTGCAAGCATTTCTACATACATCGCTGATAGGTGGCGCCTGCGTTCTTTAGGCCGAAAGGCATGGTTACATAGCAGAAAGCCCCATAGGGGGGGTGATAAATGATGTCTTAATCTGATCAGCCGGGTTTAGCTGGATCTGATTGTACCCGGAATAACAATCTAAAAAAGACAAAAAATCACAGCCGGCCGTGGAATCGATGACTTGATCGATACGGGGCAAGGCGAAGGAGTCTTTCGGGCACGCCTTATTCAGGCTGGTGTAGTCGATACACATGCGCCAGGTCTTGTTCTTCTTCAGCACCAGGACTGGGTTTGCCAACCAGTCCAGGTGGTACACTTCCATGATGAACCCGGCTGCAAGGAGCCGGGTGATCTCGTCACCGATTATCTTTCTCTTCTCCTCTGCGAACTGGCATAGAGGTTGCTTGACCGGCTTGGCATCCGGACGCACATGAAGTGAGTGCTCGGCGAACTCCCTCGGCACACCCGGCATGTCCTTGGGGGACCACGCAAAGATGTCTCGATTCTCACGGAGGAAGTCGACGAGCGCGCCTTCCTATTTGGTGTCCAAGCCGGCGCCAATGGTGACGAACTTGGTCAGATCGGAGGGGTCGAGCAGGATCCTCTTCGTCTCCTTTGCCAGCTGGAAGGCTCCTTCTCCAGCCGGCTTGCTGCTAGCGGGAATGTCCTGCTGGGCCATGGCCACATTGCGCATGATCACGCGCTTCTCCTCGGCTATGATGAGGGCCTCTGCCAGTTTGGAACCGGCTGAAGCGCACTCCATCGATCGCCTGAAGCAGCCGGTGACGGTGATCACGCCGTGGGGTCCCGGCATCTTCGTCTTGAGGTAGGCGTAGTGGGGGATGGCCATGAACTTGGCGAGGGCGGGGCGCCCGAGGAGAGCGTGGTAGGAGCTCGTCAGATTTACCACCTCGAACCAGATTGGTTCGCGACGGAAGTTCTCCTCGGTCCCGAAGATGACGTCCAGCTGGATTTTTCCCAGAGGGGCACAGGCTGGCCCCGACAGTACGCCGTGGAACGTCGTGGTAGTTGGGCACAGGTTGCTTTCGCGAATGCCCAGCTTCTCTAGCGAGGACTGGTAGAGGAGGTTGAGGCTGCTGCCTCCGTCGATGAGGACGCGTGAGAATCGGCAAGTGCGCGCGTTGGAGACGATGAGGGGGTCGAGCACCATGGCGTAGCCCCCGGCAGTCGGTAGATGCTCAAGCTGGTCCACCCGGCTCCAGGTGATGGGGGTTTCCGACCAGTTCAGGTACTGGGGGACCGGAGAGGCGATGGTATTGACCTCCTTGGAGCGTCGCCTGCGACTGTGCTTGTCGTCCTACTCCGTCTCGAAGATATGGTAGGCGGCGTGCGGCTGGGGGTAGCCGTTGTTGTTGTTGCCACCGATGCCGCCATTACCATCATTGCCGGCTCCCCTAGACGGTGGTGGAGGTCCACCCGGCAGGGGAGGCGGGGGACGAGGCTGGTTGCCCTAGTCCTTTAGCTGGCGGGTCCAGCTGCAGTTCCGGGTGGTGTGCGTAGCCGGCTTGAAGGGACCGCTATGCCACTTGCACGGGCCATCGAACATCTGGTCGAAGGTGAGCCGTGGCTTCTGCCTCCTTGTCTCATTAGCCGGCGCATCGGGCGTGCCCTCTACAGCATTAACCTGCCGCGCGTGGTAGCGAGGATTCTGCTGTCCGGCCTGGCGGTCCCCATGGAACCGGTTGTCGTTGCCGTGGCGTCTGGAGGATCCGGCTTCTCCAGTCGGATTGCTGGGCCGGTCGCGAGCCGGCTCCGTGGGAGTCGGACGGCCATCCACGTTTACTTGGAGGGGCTTCTTCATGGCGGCATCCACCGTGGCGTACTGGTCCGCAACCATCATGAGCTCTGCCATGGTTTTCGGCTCGTCACACAGTAGCCGGTGGCGAAGCATGGTGCCCTCTCGGCAACCCTCGATGAAGAAACCGATGGCCTGGCTCTCCAGGATGCCCTCGCAAGTGTTGCGCAGCTCTGTCCACTTAGCGAGGTATTCACGGTCGGTCTAGTGGTCGCCTTGGACGCACAAGGCCAGGTCGCGCGGGTGCCCTGGGCGCTTGTACGTGCCATTGAAGTTGCGGACGAACACCTTCTTGAAGTCAGGCCAGGCGTTGATGCCGTTGGGCGCGAGGCTATTGAGCCATGTCCTTGCCGACCCGGTTAGCATGAGGGGGACGTAGCGCACGGCTGTGCGCTTCTTCCCGTGGGCAATGCCGACTGCCGTAGCGTAGTCGGTCAACCAGTCTTCTGGTTTCATGCTGCTGTCGTACTTGGGGGTGTCCCTGGGCAGGGAGAATTTATCCGGAAACGGCTCGTTCCGGATGCGGGGTCTGAAACAAACCGAACCGGTAGAATCTTCCTCCTCCATGACGCGCGCTTGAGCGAGAGCTCGATGCGGTCACGGGCATCCGGACAACACGGGTTGGCCGCTCCCACCCAGCCCGAGAGACGGGAACCGGCTGGCGGAGGGGGAGGTGGCGGGTTGCTGTTCACCGTCTACTCCTGGCGCGGCTGGCCCCTGTTGCCAGAGCTGCGACGCCTACTGCGGCCCTGGGCGGCTGAGGGGAGGACGCCTGCTGGGTGTTGTACGGCGCGCCCCTGCTGTTGGCAGGTAGCCTGCTCCCCCAGGAGTAGCTAAGGTCTTCCTGCATCTGCCGGTTGGCACTAGCCTGCTCGTCCGCGACGCGGAGGAGCTCTTGCACGCGAGCGTGCTGGCGGGCTCGCTCCTCGCCCTCCAGGCTGGGTAGTTCCTCTGCCGCGGCTCACGCCGCGTGCAAGTTCTTGATGGGCGTGCTGTAGGTGGGCCGTGTGAGGGCGGGCGCGGGGTCCGGTTCCCGTCCTTTTCCAACCTACCGCCCAGCTCGCTGCCACGACGCCGTACCTGGCCGCGCCGGCTCGGCTCCACGGTAGCCGGAGTGAGGCCATGCACGCGGTCGTACTCGCGCCGGGTGATCTCAAGCTGCTTGCGGGCAGCCGCTAGCTCCATGGCCTCATGGAGGAGGATCTGTCTCTCCATGCTGAAGTTGGCCTCCGCCTCCTCCGGGTTATCCCCGAGGTTAACCGGCGTCAGGAGCCGATCAATGGCATCCTCCACTGGGTTCCGGGGCTGCGGGGGAGCGGAAGTTCCGTCCTCGTCTGCGCCTCGCTCCCACGGCTGGCGGGGATGGGAGCTGGAACCGGCCATCATCACCTCTACGCCGCGAGGCACGGCGAAAGCGCTGCCGCCTGAGCACGACAGCTCCATGATAGAGACGATTTCCCTAGGGAAACGCTCCGGGACGGTGGCGACGTAAACGGGGAGGTCGCCGAATAGCAGGACGGTGCCGTTCGCCGGGAAGGAGGTTCCGGCGAAGCAGGAAGCGTTGTCGATGACACAGTCGAACTTGCCGAGCGTGAGCACCAGGCCGGAGGCCACGCGCTCACCGGCTGAAGTGCGAGGTCCCGTGCGGAACGTGAATCCGGTCGAAGGCATCTAGCCCCACGGTGGGCGCCAACTGTCGTTGTATTGGGAATGGCAGTACCTGAAGAGGTTAGATAGAGGTGTGGGGACTAGCAGGGAAGCTATCGACGGCGGCCACAGGCGGGATTGGATACAAGCGAGTGTAGCGGGACGCAAGAAGTACCCAGGTTCGGGGCCCTCGTGGTGAGGTAAAGCCCCTACTCCTGCCGGATCTGACTATGTGGAATACTCGAACTACAAGTGCTCCTCGAGCTGTATACGCTAGCTACTGCCTTAAATGCTGTAAGACCAACCCTTTCTACTGAGGCCTTGCCTCTCCTTATATAGGCAGAGAGGAAAAGGTCTCACTGGCTAGTCCGACTGGCGGGCCCCAGCCGGCTAGTCATCTGTAGTGTCCAGTATGGCTTGTCTTGTCGGAGTACGAGCGGTATGGCTATCGTAGGCACAGTGGACGCCGTGCGAGCCTGTCGTCAGCACCGGCCACTGTTCCTGCGTCACCCACGCAAAGTCTTCGGTATGGCCGGGTAGTTGCCAGTCTTGTCACCGTATAGGGCA
The DNA here is from genome assembly GCA_910589775.1 of Avena eriantha. NCBI lineage: Eukaryota > Viridiplantae > Streptophyta > Magnoliopsida > Poales > Poaceae > Avena > Avena eriantha. Next base: position 156,559,740 of record OU342741.1, on the reverse strand, counting down.
TACCGTGCACTGATACACACGTCGCCCTGTCCCACTGATTGAGTCCGGCTACGTCGCTGTACCCGGCTGCCTCTTGCTGATCCGGCTACCGGGGGATAGCCGGCCTGTCTTGCCCTGTCCGGCTGCATCTAGTCAGCCAGACGCGATCCGACTGTCTTGTTTCTTATTCGATTGGGGTACCTGGGGATCATCCCCCTGATAGGTACTTAGGGTTTCTGTATCAGAGGCATCTTATAGGCGAAAGGGGAGGCCAGGGGGTGCCCTAGGTGGCCGCACCACCCCCTTGCGCGGGCTAGGCATGGCCACGCGGCCAGGTGGTGTGGACGGCCCCTAGCCCCTCTCCATCTCGTATTCTGGCTTCGTGTCCCCCTCGGGGAAATACTGACTTTGGCTTTTGTCCCGTCAATTCCAAGAATATTCATTTTCTGACTTTCCTGGAACCAAAAATAGCAAAAAACTGGCAGTTGGCACTGTGGCATCTTGTTAATAGGTTAGTCGAAGAAAGTGTATAAAAAGTACTCCGAAGTGTGGACAAAACATAAGAAAATAGATAAAAACCAAGCATGGAACATTAAAAATTATAGATACATTTGCAACGTATCAACATCCCCAAGCTTAACTCCTGCTCATCCTCGAGTAGGTAAGTGATAAAAAGAAAGAATAATTTTTGAGGTGATATGCACCATCATAAACTTGATCAAAGTATTTGTAAAACATTGATAACTGGGATCATAGTACTTCAACATAGCATGAAAGACAAAGTTCTAACAATAAGACATAGCAACTATGTTGTAACATGAAAAGGCACAAACAAAAGATTCATGAATAACAATGCTTTGCAATACGTTTGTTTGTTTCACATAAAGAAAAATATAGCATAATGGCATTCAGCTTGTCCCTCATAGAGTAGCAAACTTAAATGCATATGACACCTTCAAAGTTTATAAGGGTGACTAGATACAAATAGTTTAAGAACAAGCAATATCAAAGTTATGCATCAATCAACAAGTCTTGGGACATTGCACATAGAACTAAGAATGGCCACTATGCTCTCTCAATAGGTGCATAAAGATAGAAGGTGGAGACTCAACATAAAAGTAAAAGAAAAGCCTTCATAGAAGGAAGTAGGGATTCAAGTCTCATAAAGAGCTTCCAAAAATTATGGTACTCATTAGCTTTCAGCTCTCATTGCCCCTATCATAAGCATCTTGAAGTGATTAAGGTTAAAGTGAACAAACTATGGAGTATATGCTTAACAAAGTATAAGTTGGAAATCTCATGTCCCTTGAATACGAGGGCCGCTCCTCATGTTACTCAAGTTTAGTTAGCGGTAAGTTCTTGTCATAGTAAGTACATGTGTATCATAGAGAACCACCAACGGGGTACCGCTTTCCCGATGATACGGAAGAATCCCCATATCAAAATGACAAGGCAAGCAGACAACGAGCATCTCAACAATCTTCTTATTTACCATGGGAAAATGGTGCTTTTTTCTCTCTTTCCTCTTTTCTCATATCTTTTTTTCTTTTTATCTTTTCTCAATATCTTACTCTTTTTTTATAAGAAGAATGCTTCATAGACGGCTCATTATGGTTATGCTACAGGTTTCCACCATGATTAGGCATGGATTAGACCGGCGACCCAGGTGTTTCTCTAACACACACAGATAACTCCATGGACTTACAAGCTCACCTTTCATTTCACACCGACGACATCCATAGACAAAAGAGCATGATATCAACTAAGTACAAAGTACAAGTGCAATGTTGAAAGAGTTCCCCATGACAACATGGTTCTGCTAGTCCCCAACATATAAGTGCAAGCATATACAACATAGACGACACAATGGTTCAAGTTTATTAAGGGAAAGGAAAGTAAAGTGTGACATCAAGTTAGTGAGAGCTTTAATCACTAGTTTTGTCATAACAAGTTTAATTCGGAAGGTAGATAAAAACATGAATATACTTGGAATAGCAAATGATAATAGGTAGGTATGGTGGACTATTTGGAATAAGTTGGTTTTATTTGGAGTTGTATGCATGAGTGGAACTCATACTTGGTTATGGAGGCTAGCAAAAGACTAGGAGCGACCAACTAAGAGAGCAATAATGTCCATAATCATGCAAAGCGACAAAACATCATTAATTAAAGCATAAAGTGATATTACAAGTCAAAAACTAAAGGATCATAAAGGCTATGGTGACTTGGGATAGTCATAACATGGTGTGAGCATGCGTAAAGTCAACCCAAATAAAGCATCAAAGGAGAATACCACAATACTATGCTTTAATATGCTAAAACAACGCATGATCCTTTCAAGGCACATTAAGCAGTCTCAATTGTTTATATTATTTCATGCTACAAAAAAGATCACTAAGCATAAAGCCAAAAAAATATCAAGCATGGCATGACAAAGCATAGGCCACAGTCAAAAACAAGCTCTATTTACCACTTAAGCATGAACTTTCCTACTCTTTTCCAATCCAAACCAAACTATTTGAAAACTAATGTATGAAAGAGGGGGTCCAACCAATTTATTCAAGCAAACTAAGAAAACCAAGCAAACGAAAACCAAAAACAAAAACAAATACGCTCCAAGAACAACACAATTATGTACGAAACAATAAAAATGAAGTGTTTGGAAGAAACCTGGGATTTTTATTGATGAAGAAGGGGATGCCTTGGGCATCCCCAAGCTTTGACGCTTGTAATTCTTGGATATTTCATGGGGTGACACACGTGGCATCCCCAAGCTTGAGCTTTAGTCCATTCTTCATCTCATTACATCATTCTCTCCATACACCTGAAATTTTTCCTTCATACAAAACTTCACACAATCTTTATTAGCAACATTAGTGCAATCAAGATAATAAGTCTTTGGGTTCAGTTTCAACACCAATAAAACTTCAATTAAACACAAGGTACTGTAGCACTTCCCTCAAAAAGCTCAATTCCCCAAAGATAACTCAAAAAGGAACCAACAAGATGCAAATGCAAATAATGGCAGAAATCTGTCAAAACAGACCAGCAGGTAAAAACCAATTTTTTAGAAGACCTTATATTGCTCAAATAGAAAAGAGTTGAACCAACGAAAGTTAGATAACAACCTGAGGCAGAACCACAAAAATTCACGCCTCAAAAAGACGTACAGAGATTTTACACGAATTTGTATAGTGAAGCACAAAAATCTATTTTGGGACAGCAACTTTCCCAAGCATTACTTCTCTCTCATTAGAGGTTACTCTTGGCACAAAAAGCAAATAAAAAGGATAAGGAGAGGTTATTACTGAAGAAATAACTTCCAAGACTCATCTAAAACTTTTTGGTTATATCCAAATAAGTACTTCTCTTTAACGCCTTTAAGTTAGGCATAAGAAGCAAATAAAAAAAGAATCAAGTGTTCTCAAATGAAGAAGCATTAAGATCAAATTTTGTTTTCATAGGAGAGGCAAAAGGAATCTTCTCTCTCTTCTTAGGGAAGTGTTCTATACCTTTCTTGAGTGGGAGTTGATATTTAATGGTGCCTTCTTTCATATCAATAATGGTACCAACAGTTCTAAGAAAAGGTCTTCCCAAAGTAATAGGACAAGAATCATTGCATTCAACATCCAAAACATAGAAATCAACAGGGACATAGGCATTGTTAACCATAATAAGAACATCATTAATACTCCCCATGAGTTTGTTTTTAGCATTATCATCAAGTGGGACATTCAAATAACAATCTTCCAATGGTGGCGAATCAAGCGTATCATAAATCTTTCTAGGCATAATAGAAACATTACTATCAAGATCACATAAAGCCTTAAGATCAAAATCATTCACTTTCATATTAATGATGGGTTCCCAACCATATTCAAGTTTCATAGGAATAGAAGCTTTATGTTTCATCTTTCCTTCTTTAATTTTTATGAGAGCATCAGTAATGTGTTTTGTAAAGGCCATATTCATAGCACTAGCATTAGGACTTTTAGCAAGCCTTTGTAGGAACTTAATTACTTCAAAGATATTGCAACCATCAAGATCAAAATCATAATTATCATCTAAAGTAGTAGAGCTATTACTAGCTTCAACACTAGTGGCAGTGATAGTAGAAACACTAATATTTATAGCAATTTCAACTTCTCTTTCCCACTTAGCATGCAATTCAGCTAATAGTCTAACATTTTCATCAATTCTAACTTGTATGGCATTAGTAGCAGCAAAGGGATTATCAATAGTTTCAGGTTTAGAAACCATTTTATTCAAAGAAGATTGTGCTTCGGCCAATGATGCTATATTTCTTTCAGCATTAGAGAGTTTTTCCTCAATAGTTTTATTGAAAGTAGTTTGTTTACTAATAAAATATTTAAGCATAACTTAAAGTTTAGAGGGAGATCTCCTATTATTGTTCTAGAAATATCCATAAGCATTACCATTATTGGGAGGATATGGCCTATAGCTATTATTACCAAAATTATTCCTGTAGGCATTGTTGCTAAAATTATTATTTCTTATAAAGTTCACATCAACTTGCTCTTCTTGAGAAACCAAAAAGAGGCTAAGGAACATGATTTGGATCAATATGAACTTTCCCATTAACAAGCGTAGACATAATAACATCAATTTTATCACTCAAGGAGGAGTTTTCTTCAACAAAATTTACATTCTTACCTTGTGGAGCTCTTTCAATGTGCCATTCAGAATAGTTAACCATCATATTATCTAGAAGCTTTGTTGCATCACCCAAAGTAATGGTCATAAAGGTACCTCCAGCAGCAGAATCCAGTAGATTTCTTGAAGAATAGTTCAATCCTGCATAAAAGGTTTGGATAATCATCCAAGCAGTTAGTCCATGAGTGGGACAATTCTTTACCAAAGATTTCATTCTTTTCCAAGCTTGAGCAACATGTTCATTATTAGATTGTTTAAATTTCATTATTTCACTTCTCATAGATATAATCTTAGCAGGAGGATAGTATTTTCCAATGAAAGCATATTTGTATTTAGTCCAAGAATCAATACTATTTCTAGTTAGGGATTGCAACCATTCTTTAGCTTTTCCTCTCAAAGAGAAAGGAAACAATTTAAGCTTAATAATATCTCCATCTATATCCCTATGCTTTTGCATCTCACAAAGTTATTTAGATGAGCAGCAGCATCTTTAGTACCAATACCAGAAAATTGTTCTCTCATAACAAGATTGAGTAAAGAAGGTTTTATTTCAAAGAAAGTAGCTTCAGGAACAGGTGGAGCAATAGGTGTGCACATGAAATCATTGTTGTTTGTGCTAGTGAAGTCACACAACTTAGTATTTTCAAGAGTAGTCATTTTTTGTGTTTTTAATAAAGAAAGCAAACTAGTAATACTATTTTGTGTGTGTTTTTGATAAGAAACAAGCAAACAAAGCAAAAATAAACTAAGAAAAACAAATAAAACAAAGTAAAGAGATTGGTTATGAGGGACTCCCCTTGTGAAGATGTCATTGACTCCCCGGCAACGGTGCCAGAAAAAGCCTGATTATTGGCTCAACACGTCGATCTCATTGGGGAACCCTAAGAGGAAGGTATGATGAGCAGAGTAGCAAGTTTTCCCTCAGTTATGAAACCAAGGTTATCAAACTAGTAGGAGCAAGGAAACACCTCTAAGGTGTTGTTACAAACTTGGAATCCTGCACAAGACAACCACAGAACTTTGCCCCAACTTACAGTGAGGTTGTCAATCTCACCAGTTTTGCTGAAAACAAAGGATTAAACGTATTGTGTGGAAGAAAGTAATAACTTGCAGAAAGTAAAGAGAAACAGTAAACAATTGTAGATTGATGGTAAAAGAAAGGACATGGGTCCATAGTTCACTAGTGGTGGTTCTCCGTAAGAGAGATGACATGTTGGGTGAAACAATTACAGTGGGGCAATTGACAAACATCGAGAAAGCATACATGCATATACTAATCATCTTGACTCCTATGATATTTGATTGGGCATTACAACATTATACATAAACCATAATCCAACTGCATCTATGGCTAATAATCCACCTTTAGGTTATCAATCCGCCCCCTCCAGTATTAAGTTGCAAGCAACCGATAATTGCATTACGCATTGCGTGTAAAGTAAACAATACGATTGTTCTATGAACAAAGGATTGTTGTTTTCTCCCTAGTAGCAACAACACATTTAGTACCTAAGAGATTTCTGTCACTTCCCCAGATTACTAGAGGCATGAACCTACTATCGAGCATAAATACTCCCTCTTGGAGTTGCAAGCACCTACTCAGCCAAGATATCTAATAACAACGGAGAGCATGCAAGATCACAAATAACAAAGACATGATAGAATCAATAATAAATCTAAAATAGCATCTCAATATCCATCGGATCCCCGCAAACACAACATGTAGATTACAAATAGATGATCTTGATCATGAATGGAGCTCACAAGATCTAAACATGGTAGAAAAAAGGAGAAGAACCAACCATCTAGCTACTGCATGGACCTATAGTCCAAGGATGAACTACTCATGCATCACACCGGAGGCTTGCATGGTGATGAAGAAGGCCTCCAGGGTGAATTCTCCCCTCCGGTAGGGTGTCGGGAAGAGCTTCAGATCCCTCCCGATCTAGGGATGGAGATGACGGCGGATACATACTCTTTCGTGGAATTTTGATCAGGTACTTAGGGTTTCTGTATCGGAGGCATCTTATAGGCGAAAGGGGAGGCCGATGGGGTTCCCTAGGTGTCCACACCACCCCTGGCACGGGCCACGCTTGGCCGCGCGACCAGGTGGTGTGGGCGGCCCCTGGCCCCTCTCTGTCTCATATTCTGGCTCCGTGTCCCCCTCGGTGAAATACTTACTTTGGATTTTGTCCCGTCCAATTTCGAGAATATTCATTTTCTGACTTTCCTGGAGCCAAAAACAGCAGAAAACAGGCAGCTGGCACTGTGGCATCCTGTTAATAGGTTAGTCCAAGAAAGTGTATAAAAAGTACTACAAAGTGTGGACAAAACATAAGAAAGTAGATAAAAACCAATCATGGCACATCAAAAATTATAGATACGTTTGCAACGTATCAATGGTTTGTGAAAATAACACACATGAAATGACTCTAGTGGATCCTTATGTGGTTTGTGAAAAGAACACACATGCAATGACTAGCTGTGGTTAATGAAAACAACACACATTCAATGACACAAGTGGATCCATATGTGGTTTGTGAAAAGAACACACATTCAATGACACTGGTGGATCCATATGTGGTTTATGAAAATAACACACATGCAATGACTCTAGTTGTGGTTTATGAAAAGAACACACATGCAATGACTCTGGTGGATCCATATATGGTTTGTGAAAAGAACACACATGCAATGACTCTAGTGGATCCATATGTGGTTTGTGAGAAGAACAGACATGCAATGATTCTAGCTGTGGTTTGTGAAAAGAACAGACTTGCAATGACACTGGTGGATCCATATGTGGTTTGTGAAAAGAATACACATTCACTGTATCTAGTTGTGGTTCATGAAAAGAACACCCATGCAATGACAGTAGTGGATCCATATGTGTTTTAGGAAAAGAACACAGATTCAATGACACACTGGTGGATCCATATGTGGTTTGTGAAAAGATCACACATGCTGATGTGGTTTATGAAAACAATAGACATACAATGACTCTGGTGGATCCATATGTGGTTTATGAAAAGAACATACATCCAATGACTCTGGTGGATCCATATGTGGTTTGTGAAAATAAAACACATGAAATGACTCTAGTGGATCCTTATGTGGTTTGTGAAAAGAATACACATGCAATGACTCTAGCTGTGGTTAATGAAAAGAGCACACATTCAATGACACTAGTGGATCCATATGTGGTTGTGAAAAGAACACACATTCAATCACACTGGTGGATCCATATGTGGTTTACGAAAATAACACACATGCAATGTCTATAGCTGTGGTTTATGAAAATAACACACATACAATGACTCTGGTGGATCCATATGTGATTTGTGAAAATAACACACATGCAATGACTCTAGTGGATCCATATGTGGTTTGTGAAAAATCAGACATGCAATGACTCTAGCTGTGGTTTGTGAAAAGAACAGACATGCAATGACTCTTGTCGATCCATATGTGGTTTGTGAAAAGAACACACATGCATGTAATGACACTGTTGGATCCATATGTGGTTTGTGAAAAGAACACACATTGACTGACTCTAGTTGTGGTTCATGAAAAGAACACCCATGCAATGACACTGGTGGATCCATATGTGTTTTAGGAAAAGAACATACATGCAATGACACTGGAGGATCCATATGTGGGTTGTGAAAAGAACACACATGCAATGACTCTATTGGATCCAGATGTGGTTTGTGAAAAGAACAGACATGCAATGACTCTTGTGGATCCATATGTGGTTTGTGAAAAGAACAAACATGCAATGGCACTGGTGGATCCATATGTGGTTTGTGAAAAGAACACACATTCATTGACTCTAGTTGTGGTTCATGAAAAGAACACCCATGCAATTACACTGGTGGATCCATATGTGTTTTAGGAAAAGTACATACATTCAATCACACTACAGGATCCATATGTGGGTTGTGAAAAGAACACACATGCAATGACTCTATTAGATCCATATGTGGTTTGTGAAAAGAACACACATGCAATGAATCTAGTGGATCCATATGTGGTTTGTGAAAAGAACAGACATGCAATGACTCTAGCTGTGGTTTATGAAAAGAACAGACATGCAATGACTCTGGTGGATCCATATGTGTTCTCGGAAAAGAACACACATGCAATGAGACTGGTGGATCCATATGTGGTTTGTGAAAAGAACACACATTCACTAACTCTAGTTGTGGTTCATGAAATGAACACCCATGCAATGACTCTGGTGGATCCATGTGTGTTTTAGGAAAAGAACACACATTCAATGACACTGGTGGATCCATATGTGGTTTGTGAAAAGAACACACATGCAATGACTCTATTGGATCCATATGTGGTTTGTGAAAAGAACACACATGCAATGACTCTAGTGGATCCATATGTGGTTTGTGAAAAGAATAGACATGCAATGACTCTAGCTGTGTTTTGTGAGAAGAACAGACATGCAATAACTCTTGTGGATCCATATGTGGTTTGTGAAAAGAACACCCATGCAATGACTCTGGTGGATCCATGTGTGTTTTAGGAAAAGAACACACATTCAATGACTCTGGTGGATCCATATGTGGTTTGTGAAAAGAACACACATGCAATGACTCTATTGGATCCATATGTGGTTTGTGAAAAGAACACACATGCAATGACTCTAGTGGATCCATATGTGGTTTGTGAAAAGAATAGACATGCAATGACTCTAGCTGTGTTTTGTGAGAAGAACAGACATGCAATAACTCTTGTGGATCCATATGTGGTTTGTGAAAATAACACACATGTAATCACCCTGGTGGATCCATATGTAGTTTGTGAAAAGAACGCACATTCATTGACTCTAGTTGTGGTTCATGAAAAGAACACCCATGCAATGACACCGGTGGATCCATATGTGTTTTAGAAAAAGAACACACATGCAATGACACTAGTGGATCCATTGGTGTTTTGTGAAAAGAACAGACATGCAATGACTCTTGTGGATCCATATGTGGTTTATGAAAAGAACATACATGCAATGACTGTGGTGGATCGATATGTGGTTTGTGAAAAGAACACACATGCAAATGACTCTAGTGGATCCATGTGGTTAATGAAAAGAACATACATGCAATGACTCTAGTTGTGGTTTATGAAAAGAACACACATGCAATGACTCTAGTTGTGGTTTATGAAAAGAACACACATGCAATGACTCTGGTGGATCTAGTTATGGTTTATGAAAATAACAAACTTGCAATAAAACTAGTGGATCCATATGTGATTTATGAAAAGAACAGACATGCAATAATTCTGGTGGATCCATATGTGTTCTAGGAAAAGAACACACATGCAATGACACTGGTGGATCCATATGCGGTTTGTGAAAAGAACACACATTCACTAACTCTAGTTCTGGTTCATGAAAAGAACACCCATGCAATGATTCTGGTGGATCCATATGTGTTTTAGGAAAAGAACACACATTCAATCACACTAGTGGATCCATATGTGGTTTGTGAAAAGAGCACACATGCTCATGTGGTTTATGAAAAGAACAGACATTCAATGACTCTGGTGGATCCATATGTGGTTTGTGAAAAGAAGACACATGCAATGACTCTAGTGAATCCATATGTGGTTTGTGAAAAGAATAGACATGCAATGACTCTAGCTGTGGTTTGTGAAAAGCATAGACATGCAATGACTCTGGTGGATCCATATGTGTTTTGTGAAAAGAACAAACATGCAATGACACTGGTGGATCCATATGTGTTTTGTGAAAAGAAAACACATTAACCGAATCTAGTTGTGGTTCACGAAAAGAACACCCATGCAATGACACTGGTGGATCCATATGTGTTTTAGGAAAACAACACACATTCAATGACACTGGTGGATCCATATGTGGTATGTGAAAAGAACACACATGCAATGACTCTATTGGATCCATATGTGGTATGTGAAAAGAACACACATGCAATGAATCTAGTGGATCCACATATGGTTTGTGAAAAGAACAGACATGCAATGACTCTAGCTGTGGTTTATGAAAAGAACAGACATGCAATGACACTGGTGGATCCATACGCGGTTTGTGAAAAGAACACACATTCACTGACTCTAGTTGTGGTTCATGAAAAGAACACCCATGCAATGACTCTGGTGGATCCATATGTGTTTTAGGAAAAGAACACACATTCAATCACACTAGTGGATCCATATGTGGTTTGTGAAAAGACCACACATGCTCATGTGGTTTATGAAAAGAACAGACATGCAATGACTCTGGTGGATTCATATGTGGTTTGTGAAAAGAACATAGATGTAATGACTCTAGTAGATCCATATGTGGTTTGTGAAAAGAATAGACATGCAATGACTCTAGCTGTGGTCTGTGAAAAGAATAGACATGCAATGACTCTGGTGGATCCATATGTGGTTTGTGAAAAGAACGAACATGCAATGACACTGCTGGATCCAGATGTGTTTGTGAAAAGAACACACATTCACCGACTCTAGTTGTGGTTCATGAAAAGAACACCCATGAAATGACACTGGTGGATCCATATGTGTTTTAGGAAAACAAGACACATTCAATGACACTGGTGGATCCATATGTGGTATGTGAAAAGAACACACATGCAATGACTCTATTGGATCCATATGTGGTTTGTGAAAAGAACACACATGCAATGAATCTAGTGGATCCATATGTCGTTTGTGAAAAGAACAGACATGCAATGACTCTAGCTGTGGTTTATGGAAAGAACAGACATGCAATGACTCTGGTGGATCCATTTGTGTTCTAGGAAAAGAACACACATGCAATGATCCATATGTGGTTTGTGAAAAGAACACATATTCAATAACTCTAGTTTTTGTTCATGAAATGAACACCCATGCAATGACTCTGGTGGATCCATGTGTGTTTTAGGAAAAGAACACACATTCAATGACACTTGTGGATCCCTATGTGGTTTGTGAAAAGAACACACATGCTCATGCGGTTTATGTAAAGAACATACATGCAATGACTCTGGTGGATCCATATGTGATTTATGAAAAGAATAGACATGCAATGACTCTGGTGGATCCATATGTGGTTTTTGAAAATAACACACATGAAATAACTCTTGTGGATCCTTATGTGGTTAATGAAAAGAACACACATGCAATGACTCTAGATGTGGTTAATGAAAAGAACACACATTCAATGACACTAGTGGATCCATATGTGGTTTATGAAACAACACGCATGCAATGACTCTAGCTGTGGTTTATGAAAAGAACACACATGCAATGACTCTAGTGGATCTATATGTGGTTTGTAAAAAAACACATGCAATGACTCTAGTGGATCCATATGTGGTTGGTGAAAAGAACAGACATGCAATGACTCTAGCTGTGGTTTGTGAAAAGAACAGACATGCAATGACTCTAGTGGACCCATATGTGGTTTGTGAAAAGAACAGACATGCAATGACTCTTGTGGATCCATATGTGGTTTGTGAAAAGAACACACATGCATGTAATGACACTGGTGCATCCATATGTGGTTGTGAAAAGAACACACATTCACTGACTCTAGTTGTGGTTCATGAAAAGAACACTCATGCAATGACACTGGTGGATCCATATGTATTTTAGGAAAAGAATATACATTCAATGACACTGGAGGATCCATATGTGGGTTGTGAAAAGAACACACATGCAATGGCTCTATTGGATCCATATGTGATTTGTGAAAAGAACAGACATGCAATGAATCTAGTGGATCCATATGTGGTTTGGGAAAAGAACAGACATGCAATGACTCTAGCTGTTGTTTATGAAAAGAATAGACATGCAATGACTCTGGTGGATCCATATGTGTTCTAGGAATTGAACACACATGCAATGACACTAGTGCATGCATATGTGGTTTGTGAAAAGATAACACATTCACTAACTCTAGTTGTGGTTCATGAAATGAACACCCATGCAATGACTCTGGTGGATCCATGTGTGTTTTCGTAATATAAAACACATTCAATGACACTGGTGGATCTATATATGGTTTGTGAAAAGAACACACATGCTCATGCGGTTTATGTAAACAACAGACATGCAATGACTCTGGTGGATCCATATGTGATTAATGAAAATAATAGACATGCAATGACTCTGGTGGATCCATATGTGGTTTGTGAAAATAACACACATGCAATGACTCTAGCTGTGGTTTATGAAAAGAAAACACATGCAATGACACTAGTGGATCCATATGTGGTTTGTGAAAAGAACACATATGCAATGACTCCAGCTGTGTTTTGTGAAAAGAACAGACATGCAATGACTCTTGTGGATCCATATGTGGTTTTGAAAAGAACACACATGTAATGACCCTGGTGGATCCATATGTGGTTTGTGAAAAGAACACACATTCACTGACTCTAGTTGTGGTTCATGAAAAGAACACCCATGCAATGACATTTGTGGATCCATATGTGTTTTAGAAAAAGAACACACATGCAATGACACTAGTGGATCCATTGGTGATTTGTGAAAAGAACAGTCATGCAATGACTCTTGTGGATCCATATGTGGTTTATGAAAAGAAAAGACATGCAATGACTCTGGTGGATCCATATGTGGTTTGTGAAAATAACACACATGCAAATGACTCTAGTGGATCCATGTGGTTTTCGAAAAGAACACACATGTAATGACTCCAGTTTTGGTTTATGAAAAGAACACACATGCAATGACCCCAGTTGTGATTTATGAAAAGAACACACATGCAATGACTCTAGTTGTGGTTTATGAAAAGAACACACATGCAATGACTCTGGTGGATCTACTTGTGGTTTATGAAAATAACAAACTTGCAATAAAACTAGTGGATCCATATGTGATTTATGAAAAGAACAGACATGCAATGACTCTGGTGGATCCATATGTGTTCTAGGAAAATAACACACATGCAATGACACTGGTGGATCCATAAGCCATTTGTGAAAAGAACACACATTCACTGACTCTAGTTGTGGTTCGTGAAAACAACACCCATGCAATGACTCTGGTGGATCCATATGTGTTTTAGGAAAAGAACACACATTCGATGACATTAAGTGGATCCATATGTGGTTTGTGAAAAGAGCACACATGCTCATGTGGTTTATGAAAAGAACATACATGCAATGACTCTAGTGGATCCATATGTGGTTTGTGAAAAGAACACACATGCAATGACTCTAGTGAATCCATATGTGGTTTGTGAAAAGAACAGACATGCATTGACTCTAGCTGTGGTTTGTGAAAAGAATAGACATGCAATGACACTGGTGGATCCATATGTGGTTTGTGAAAAGAACAAACATGCAATGACACTGGTGGATCCATATGTGGTTTGTGAAAAGAACACACATTCACTGACTCTAGTTGTGGTTCATGAAAAGAACAACCATGCATTGACACTGGTGGATCCATTTGTGTTTTAGGAAAAGAACACACATTCAATGGCACTGGTGGAGCCATATGTGGTTTGTAAAAAGAACACACATGCTATGACTCTATTGGATCCATATGTGGTTTGTGAAAAGAACACACATGCAATGAATCTAGTGGATACATATGTGGTTTGTGAAAAGAATAGACATGCAATGACTCTAGCTGTGGTTTATGAAAAGAACAGACATGCAATGACTCTGGTGGATCCATATGTGTTCTAGGAAAAGAACACACATGCAATGATCCATATGTGGTTTGTGAAAAGAACACATATTCGGTAACTCTAGTTGTTGTTCATGAAATGAACACCCTTGCAATGACTCTGGTGGATCCATGTGTGTTTTAGGAAAAGAACACACATTCAATGCCACTGGTGGATCCCTATGTGGTTTGTGAAAAGAACACACATGCTCATGCGGTTTATATAAAGAACATACATGCAATGACTCTGGTGGATCCATATGTGATTTATGAAAAGAATAGACATGCAATGACTCAGGTGGATCCATATGTGGTTTGTGAAAATAACACACATGAAATGACTCTTGTGGATCTTTATGTGGTTTGTGAAAAGAACACACATGCAATGACTCTAGATGTGGTTAATGAAAAGAACACACATTCAATGACACTAGTGGATCCATATGTGGTTTATGTAAAAACACACATGCAATAACTCTAGCTGTGGTTTATGAAAAGAACACACACATGCAATAACTCTGGTGGATCCATATGCGGTTTGTGAAAAGAACACTTGCAATGACTCTAGTGGATCCATATGTGGTTTGTGAAAAGAACAGACATGCAATGACTCTAGCTGTGTTTTGTGAAAAGAATAGACATGCAATGACTCTTGTGGATCCATATGTGGTTTGTGAAAAGAACACACATGCATGTAATGACACTGGTGGATCCATATGTGGTTTGTGAAAAGAACACACATTCACTATCTCTAGTTGTGGTTCATGAAAAGAATACCCATGCAATGACACTGGTGGATCCATATGTGTTTTAGGAAAAGAACACACATGCAATGAAACTAGTGGATTCATTGGTGATTTGTGAAAAGAATAGACATCCAATGAATCTTGTGGATCCATATGTGGTTTATGAAAAGAACATACATGCAATGACTCTGGTCGATCCATATGTGGTTTGTGAAAAGAACACACATGCAATGACTCTAGCCATGGTTTATGAAAAGAACACACATGCAATGACTCTAGGTGTGGTCAATGAAAAGAACACACATGCAATGACACTAGGGAATCCATATGTGTTTAATGAAAAGAACACACATTCAATGACTCTAGTGGATCCATATGTGGTTTGTGAAAAAAAGACACATGCAATGACTCTAGTGGATCCATATGTGGTTTGTGAAAAGAACAAACATGCAATGACCTTAGCTATGGTTTGTGAAAAGAACACACATGCAATGACATTGGTGGAGCCATATGTGGTTTGTGAAAAGAACACACATTCACTAACTCTAGTTGTGGTTCATGAAAATAGCACCCATGCAATGACTCTGGTGGATCCATGTGTGTTTTAGGAAAAGAACACACATTCAATGACACTGGTGGATCCAAATGTGGTTTGTGAAAAGAACAGACATGCAATGAGTCTAGCTGTGGTTTATGAAAAGAATAAACATGCAATGACTTTGGTGGATCCATATGTGTTATAGGAAAAGAAACAAAAGCAATGACACTGGTGGATCCATATGTGGTTTGTGAAAAGAACGCACATTCACTAACTCTAGTTGTGGTTCATGAATTGAACACCCATGCAATGACTCTGGTGGATCCATGTGTGTTTTAGGAAAAGAAAACACATTCAATGACACTGGTGGATCCATACGTGGTTTGTGAAAAGAGCACACATGCTCATGTGGGTTATGTAAAGAACAGATATGCAATGCCTGTGGTGGATCCATATGTGATTTATGAAAAAAATAGACATGCAATAACTCTAGTGGATCCATATGTGGTTTGTGAAAATAACACACATGAAATGACTCTGGTGGATCCTTATGTGGTTTGTGAAAAGAACACACTTGCAATGACTCTAGCTATGGTTAATGAAAAGAACACACATTCAATGACACTAGTGGATCCATGTGTGGTTTATGAAAATAACACACATAAAATGACTCTAGCTGTGGTTTATGAAAAGAACACACATGCAATGACTCTGGTGGATCCATATATGGTTTGTGAACGAACACAAATGCAATGATTCTAGTTCATCCATATGTGGTTTGTGAAAAGAACAGACATGCAATGACTCTAGCTGCGTTTTGTGAAAAGAACAGACATGCAATGACTCTTGTGGATCCATATGTGGTTTGTGAAAAGAACACACATGTAATGACACTGGTGGATCCATATGTGGTTTGTGAAAAGAACACACATTCACTGACTCTAGTTGTGGTTCATGAAAAGAACATCCATGCAATGACACTAGTGGATCCATATGTGTTTTAGGGAAAGAACACATATGCAATCACACTAGTGGATCCATTGGTGATTTGTGAAAATAATAGACATGCAATGACTCTTGTGGATCCGTATGTGGTTTATGAAAAGAACATACATGCAATGACTCTGGTGGATCCATATGTGGTTTGTGAAATGAACACACATGCAATGACTAGCCGTGGTTTATGAAAAGAACACACATGCAATGACTCTAGTTGTGTTTAATGAAAAGAACACACATGCAATGATACTAGGGGATCCATATGTGTTTAATGAAAATAACTGATACGTCCATTTTGCATCACTATTCTATGTCATAATTCACAGTTATTCATTGCTATATTTCGTATTGAGAGGTGATACTTATGTTATTTCATCTGTTTTTGCATGGTTGATGACTTTTGGAGCATGGACCGCTGCAGTTAGGATTCTGATGGAAAAGGTGCTGTTTGGAGGCAAAATTCGCGAAGATCAGAAAATCCGGGAAAATATACAGAAAATCCTATTTTTCTAGAAGACAAAGGATGTCAGAAGAGGGAGTGGAGATGGGCCACAAGGGGCCCACACCACCCCCTGGCGCGGGCAGCCCTTGGCCACGCCAGCAGGTGGTGTGGCTGCCCTGGCCCACCTCTGGCTCTCCCCTTTGGCGTATATCATCCTCCCGAAACCCTAAGACTCGGAGAGCGACCACAGAAAGATTCCGCCGCCTCTGCAGGGCGGAAAACACCGAGAGATAAAGATCTCTCCGGCAGACAGATTTCTGCCGAGGGAATTCCTTTCCGGAGAGGGGAGATCGTCGCCATCAACACCACCATCAAGATGGACTTCATCGGGATCATCATCATCACCACCATCATCACCATCAACACCCTCATCACCATCTCCATATTGCTGTAACAATTGGGTTGAATCTTGCATTAGTTCTTAGGGGAAACCTTCCCGGTGTTGATTACTATTTGTAGTTGATGCTATTGAGTGAACCGTTGAATTATTGTTTATGTTTAGATTGTTTTACATCATTATTCCATCTCTGATCATGATCCATATGATGTCTTGTGAGTAGTTCGTTTTGTTCTTGAGGACATGGGAGAAGTCATGTTGTTAGTAGTGAAGTTGTGTTGAGAAAGATTCAATAGTTTGTTATTTAAGTTGTGGTGTACTTCTTCTAGTGGTGTCATGTGAACGTCGACTACATGACACTTCACCTATATGGGCCTAGGGGAATGCATTGTGTATTTGGCTACTAATCGTAGGGGTTACCGGAGTGAAAGAAACCTGAACCCCCGTTAGGAAACCATTGCACAAGGGACGTAAGGGTCTTAGAGTTTAAAGATGTGGTTAGGTTTCTATCTTAATTACTTTCTTGTACTTACGGATGTTTGCAAGGGGTATAATCACAAGTATGTATTAGTCCTAGGAAGGTCGGTATATTAGCACAGGTTCACCCACACAACACTTAGCAAGCTAAAGAAGATTAATCAACTATATGAAGCGAAAGCACTTGACAGCCTTCCCATGTGTCCTCGAGAACGTTTGGTCATCTTAAGTAATACAACCGGCTTGTCCTTTGCTGCATAAAGGATTGGGCCACTTGCTGCATTTATTCCTACTGTCTTTTATTTACTCGTACTTTGTTTACTTTCTTTATCGAAAAACCCTAAAAATCCGTTTGCTAAGTATTTGTAGAGAATTCCTGATCCATACCACTAGCCAGCACCTTCTGCTCCTCATTAAGTTCGACACTCTTACTTATCAAAAATACTACGATACACCCCCTATACTTGTGGGTCATCAAGACTATTTTCTGGCGCCGTTGCCGGGGAGTGAAGCGCTATTGGAGAGTGGAACTAGTAAAGGAAACTTCTACTGTGAGTATTATTTACTTCTGTTAGTTGCTTTATTTTTGTTATGGATAATTCGCTGAGTTTCTTATTTGGTAATGCTACTACCACTGCTAAGGTAGTAGATAATCCACCACCTACTGAGAATGATGTTTTTAAAATACCTACAAGAATTATTGATCGTGTTATGGATAACTACTATGTTGGGGATGGAACTGTCCATCCCGGTGATCATTTGATCTTTATACATGAATTATGCGGGTTGTTCAAGTGAGCAGGTATTACTACAGATCAAGTTAAGAAGAAGTTATTCTCATTATCGCTGAAAGGAAGAGCTGAGGAATGGTATAAGCTGCTGAAGAATGGTCAAGCTCTGGAATGGGAGGAAATAGTGCCTCTCTTTTATTCAAAGTTTTATCCTCCTAGTGAGATTCATAAAGATCGGAATCAAATATACAACTTTTGGCCTCTTGATGGAGAGAATACAGCTCAAGCTTGGGGGAGATTGAAGTTACTAATGCTCAAATGTCCCATTCATGAGCTCCCCAACAATATTATTATCAATAACTTTTATGCAAGGCTCCCTCTACATGACAAGGATTTATTGGATGCTTCTTGTGCTGGATCATTCACTCGTATGGAAGAAGAAGCTAAATGGGATCTTCTGGACCGTATTCAAGACGATGCCGAATCTTGGGAGAATGACAAAGGTAGAAAGTTAGGTATAAATTATGATTATGAATGCATTGAATCTTTTATGGGAACTGATGACTTTCAAAATATTAGTAATGCTTATGGTCTTGATTTGCAAGTTATTACGAATTGCTTTAGAGCTTTTGCTTCCTATATCGAAATTCCAAAAAGGGGATGGAATAAATACCATGCACCTTACAAAGATATTGTTGACTGTGTTCCTATTGGGAGTGCTGAGTATTGCATTATTGATCCCATCTTACCTGAACCTTATATTGAGAAGATTCCCTTCCCAGAAAAGGTAAAGGATCATCCTATGATAACTTATGTAATCACCAAAAGTGAAAAGAGAACTGTAAAACCTGATGAACAAATAAACGTTGAACCTGTGGTAGCAATTGTGAAAGACCTTGTCACTAAAAGCATAGAAGATGGACACATAGTCTTTTGTGAGGATGCTTCTAATGTTGTTTCACATCCTAATAGAACTAAAAAAGCTAGTGTTCCTGTGCTTTCTGTTAGAATTGGTGATCATTGCTATTATGGTTTATGTGATATTGGTGCAAGTTCTAGTGCTATTCCTTATGAGCTTTACAGAGAAATTATGCATGAAATCAGTCCTTGCGAGTTGGAAGATATTGATGTGGTTATTCACCTTGATAATAGAGAGACCATCTCTCCAACTGGTATTGTGCGAGACGTGGAAGTTCTTTGTGGTAAGATTAAGTACTCTGCTGATTTTCTAGTACTCGGTCCAGCTGCTAGTAAAACTTATCCTATTATATTTGGTAGACCTTTCTTGAGTACTTGTGGAGCCATTATAGATTGCAAAAGGGAGAAAATCTTGACTAAGTTTGCTACGGAATCTTATGAGTTTAATTTCTCAAAATTTGCTAAAGAACCTTGTGAAGAGGAAACCCATAATGAGGATTTTAGAGTTGAACAACTTGCTTCTATTTCTCTTGCTCCTAACAATGCTTTGCAGCAATTTATGGAAGATAATGAAAGTGAAATCTTTATGGAAGAAAGGAATGAGATTGACAGGATTCTCCATGATCAGCCTAAGATGCTTCAGCATAAGTTGCCTGTAGAAGACTTGGGTACCACGTTGCCACCAAAAAAGGATCCGGTCTTCGATCTAAAACCTCTCCCTGATGATCTTAAATATGCTTATATTGATGATAAAAAGATATATCCTATTATTATTAGCGCTAAACTTTCAGGAAAGGAAGAAGAAAGGTTATTGGAGGTTTTGAGGAAACACCGAGGAGCTATGGGCTATACTCTGGATGATTTAAAAGGGATTTCACCCACTATATGTCATCATACTATCAACATAGAACCAGATGCAAAGCCGGTAGTAGAGCACCAATGATGTTTAAATCCTAGGATGAAGGAAGTGGTAAGGAATGAGGTATTGAAACTCCTTGATGCTGGTATTATTTACCCTATTGCTGATAGTGAATGGGTTAGTCCTGTTCATTGTGTTCCTAAAAAAGGAGGTATTACCGTTGTTCCTAATGATAATGATGAGCTTATTCCTCAAAGAATAGTAGTAGGCTATAGGATGTGCATCGATTTTAGAAAAGTCAATAAAGTTACTAAGAAAGATCACTACCCGCTTCCTTTTATTGATCAAATGATGGAAAGGTTGTGTAAAAAGACCCATTTTTGTTTTCTTGATGGTTATTCTGGTTTCTCTCAAATTGCTGTTAAACAACAAGATCAAGAAAAAACTACTTTTACTTTCCCTTACGGAACTTATGCTTATAGACGTATGCCTTTTGGTTTATGTAATGCTCCTGCTACATTTCAAAGGTGCATGTCTGCTATCTTTCATGGTTTTTGTGAGGAAATTGTAGAAGTATTCATGGATGACTTTTCTGTCTATGGAACTTCTTTTGATAATTGTCTGCACAACCTTGATAAAGTTTTGTAGATATGTGAAGAAACTAATCTTGTTCTTAATTGGGAGAAATGCCACTTCATGGTTAATGAAGGGATTGTTCTTGGGCATAAAGTTTCTGAAAGAGGCATAGAAGTTGATAGAGCTAAGGTTCAGGCAATTGAGAAGATGCCATGTCCAAGAGACATCAAAGGTATTTGTAGTATCCTTGGTCATGCTGATTTCTATAGGAGGTTTATTAAAGACTTTTCTAGGATATCAAAACCCCTCAATAATCTTCTTCAAAAAGTTGTACCCTTCGGTTTTGATGATGATTGTAAGGAAGCTTTTGAAACTCTTAAGAAAGCTTTAACTATTGGGGATATACTTTCCGGGTATCCTCACAGTTACTCACTGACCAGGGTGGCCCACTTCGGGTTAGAGTTTTGCTTCACGGGCGGCCCAGTCAGGGAGAAAGACGGAGTCCAATCCGGCTACGGGAAGGCCTAGAAGACTTACCGACTTAGGCCCATAATGTTACTTGTAGTTCAAGATGTACTCTATAACCAAGCCTTAGTCGTAGCCGGATTGATCTCTCCTGTAAACCCTAGGCCGGATATCTATATAAGCCGTCCTAGGGAGATCCTTTAGGGCACACCACAATAGTCTACAATATCAACTCGCACAGGCGATACCCTTGTAACCCATATTCCGGCTCTGCTGTATTACTGGATTGCTAGCAAGAGTAGGATCCGTCCAAAGCCCGGCGGATTCGAACCTAGGTAAACTTGTGTGCTCACCATCCCGGAACACCGTACGTCTCACACCCCTATCTTCCGCACGCCTCGAGGACCCCCTCATGGCGTACTTGTCCTCAATCCAACGACATTAACTCCAACCCTATTGTTCAACCACCTGATTGGAGTTTACTGATACATTGCAAATGTATCTATAATTTTTGATGTTCCATGCTTGGTTTTATCTACTTTCTTATGTTTTTTCCACACTTTGGAGTAATTTTCATATGATTTCTTGGACTAACCTATTAACAAGATGCCATAGTGCCAGTTGCCTATTTTCCTCTGTTTTTGGTTCCAGAAAGTCAGAAAATGAATATTCTCGGAATTGGACAGGACAAAAGCCAAAGTTACTATTTTCCCGGAAGACTCACGGAGCCAGAAGGAGAGTCAGAGAGGGGCCACAGGGTGGCCACACCACCCCATGGCGCGGGTCCCCCCAGGCCGCGCCAGGGCATGGTGTGGGCCCCCTAGCTGGCCACCGACCTTGTCTCTTTCGCCTATAAGAGCCTCCCGATACCAAAACCCTAGATCGTCAATCAGAAATCCACGAAACGGTCCGCAGTGCTGCCGCCATCGAAGTGGAGATTTGGGGGACAGAAAGTCTCTGTTCTGGCACCCTGCCGGGACGGGGAAGTGCCCCCGGAGCCATCTCCATCGAACTGCACCGCCATCTCCATCACCTTTGCTGATTCCCATGATGAGGAGGGAGTAGTTCTCTCTCGAGGCTAAGGGTTCTACCGGTAGCTATGTGTTCATCTCTCTCTCTCTCTATGCATGATCTTATTGAGATCATGAGCTTGTAATCTATAGATCTACCTTGTTACTCAAGTGCTTAATAGATCTCTGCTCTCCCGATGTGTGTGAAGTTGACAGTGTGCACACCATGGTGGCACTTAGGCTAGAGATTACAAATACTTGTTATGAGTTATATTTGGAGTTGGATGTCTTTATGAAATTGTGGTGTTTGTTGGACTCATCTAGTACTCAATGTGACAGTGTGGGGTTTTCTAGATGGGAAAGGCTTACTTTGAGGTGTGCTGTTATAGCCCTACCATCGATTAGAGTGTTCAACCGGAGAGTAGTTAAGAGTAGTATCATAAAGAGAAGATATTTATATGAGAGTGTTCACTAGTGAAAGTATGATCCCTAGGCCTTGTTTCTAAGCACTGAAACACCGTTTGCTACTAGATCTGTTACATGTTTGCTTGCTTCCATCTTTATTTCAGTTTGCCTTTAGTCTTTTCCACGCCATCAAGTTATTTTCTATCACTGTTACCACTTATATTTATCCATACCACTTGTGTTTCACTATCTCTTCGCCGAACTAGTGCATCTATACACCTGACAAGTGTATTGGGTGTGTTGGGGACACAAGATACTTCTTGTATCTTGATTGCAGGGTTGCTTGAGAGGGAATACCTTTGACCACTTCCTCCCTGAGTTCGATAAACCTTGGGTGATCCACTTAAGGGAAAACTTGCTACTGTTCTACAAACCTCTGCACTTGGAGGCCCAACAACTGTCTACAAGAATAGAAGTGCGTAGACATCAAGCTATTTTTTGGCGCCGTTGCCGAGGAGGAAAGGTAAAAGGTATTCACACCGGAGGATTAAAGAAGAAGAACCTCCCATGGCAAACGCCTATTTTCTGGTGTGAGTACTCGAAGTTATTTCCTTTAAATTCTGCAATTTTGTCTTTTTGTTTCTTGTTTTTACTACTTAGGCTTACTGGAAAACAACAACAAAATTAGAGAGCTTTATAGTATTTATCTTGAGTTAGGACATGAAGTGTTTGAAGAGAAAATTAAAAAACCTATGGAACTTTATTTGCATGCTAATAGCAATGTTGTTAGTATGAATTCTTTGGACACCATTATTGCTAATGCTATGGAAAAGTCTAAGCTTGGGGAAGCTAGTCTTTATGATAATGATCTTTTTAGTCCCCTAGCTTTGGAAGATAGCTATTCTATTGCTTATGATGATACAAAACCTCCAATATATGATGATTACAATGATGAGTATGATATTTTCAGTCCACCTACTATTGAGGAGAAAATTAATTATGATTACAATATTCCTCCTATATTTGATGATTATGGTGATGAGAATAATAATGATAGCTATTTTGTTGAATTTGCTCCCACTACAATTAATAAGAATGACTATGCTTATGTGGAGAGTAATAATTATTATATGCATGTGGCTCATGATAAGAATGTTTTATGTGATAGTTATATTATTAATTTTATTCATGATGCTACTGAAAGTTATTATGAGAGAGGGAAACATGGTTTTATGTGTCTCAACAATATTAAGTTTCCCCTCTTTATGTTGAATGTTTTGAAGTTGCACTTGTTTTGCTTTCCTATGCTTGTTGCTTTGTGCTTTCATGACTTGTTTCTTTACAAGATTCCTATGCATAGGAAGTGGGTTAGACTTAAATGTGCTTTGAATTTGCTTCTTGATGCTCTCTTTTACTTCAATTCATATTTCTTATGTGAGCATCTTCTCAAATTATCATGCCTAACTTAAAGGCGTTAAAGAAAAGTACTTATTGGGAGATAACCCAAAAGTTTTAGTTGAGTCTTGGAAGTTATTACTTCAGTAATAACAGCTCCTTATCCTTTTTTATTTGCTTTTTGTGCCAAGAGTAACCTCTAATAAGAGATAAGTAATGATTGGGAAAGTTGCTGTCCCGAAACAGATTTCTGTTCTTCACCGTAAAAATTCGTGTAAAATCTCTGAACGTCTTTTTGAGGTGTGACTTTTTGTGCTTCTGCCCCAGGTTGTTATCTAACTTTCGTTAGTTCAACACTTTTCTATTTGAGCAACAGAAGGTCTTCGAAAAAATTCGTCTTTACCTGCTAGTCTGTTTTGACAGATTTCTGCCATTTTCTTCATTTGCTTCTTGTTGGTTCCTTTTTGAGTTCTTTTGGGGAATTGAGCTTTTTGAGCAAGTGCTACAGTAGCTTTGTTTTAATGGAAGTTTTATTGGTGTTGGAACTGAACCTAAAGACCTATTATCTTGAGTGCACGAATGTTGCTAATAAAGATTGTGGGAAGTTTTGTATGAAGGAAAAATTTCAGGTGTATGGAAGGAATGAGTAATGAGATGAAGGATGGACTAAAGCTCAAGCTTGGGGATGCCACACGTGTCACCCCAAGAAATATCCAAGAAGTACAAGCGTCAAAGCTTGGGGATGCCCAAGGCATCCCCTTCTTCATCAATAAAAATCCCAGGTTTCTTCCAAACGCTTCATTTTTATTGTTTCATGCATAGTTGTGTTGTTCTTGGAGCGTCTTCTTTTTCGTTTTTGTTTTGTTTTTTTGTTTGCTTGGATTGCTTAGTTTGATGAATCAATTGGTTGGACCCCCTCTTTTATTCATTGGTTTTCAAATAGTTTGGTTTGGATCGGAAAGAGTAGGAAAGTTCATGCTTATGTGGTAAAAAGAGCTTGTTTTTGACTGTGGCCTATGGTTTGTCATGCTATGCTTGGTATTGTTTTGGCTTTATGCTTAGTACTCTTTGCTGTAGAATGACTTGTTATAAACAATTGAGATTTCTTAATGTGCCTTGGATGAATCATGCGTTGTTTTAGCATATTAAGGCATATTATAGTGGTATTCTCCTTTGATGCTTTATTTGGGTTGACTTGGCGCATGCTCACACCATGTTATGACTATCTAAAGTCACCATAGCATTTATGATCCTTTAGTTTTCAACTTGTAGTATCACTTTATGCTTTGATCAATGATGTTTTGTCGCTCTGCATGATTATGGCCATTATTGCTCTCTTAGTTTGTCGCTCCCAGTCTTTTGCTAGCCTCCACCACCAAGTATGAGTTCCACTCATGCATCCAACTCCCTAAACCAAGTTATTCCAAAGAGTCCACCATACCTACCTACTAGCTTATGCTATTCCAAGTATATTCATGCTTTTTTTACCTTCCAAATTAAACTTGTTATGAGAAAACTAGTGATTAAAGCTCTCACGAACTTGATGGCACACTTTTATTTTCTTGCCCTTAATAAACTTGAACCATTGTGTTGTCTATGTTGTATATGCTTGCACTTATTTATTGGGAATTAGCAAAACCATGCTTTCATGGGGAACGCTTTCAACATTGCACTTGGTACTTGTACCTAGTTGATAGCATTCTCTTTTGTATATGGATGTCGTCGGTGTGAAATGAAAGGGGAGCTTGTAAGTCCATGGAGTTATGTATATGTGTTAGAGAAACGCCTGGGCCACTGGTCTAATCCATGCTGACATGGTGGAAACCTGCAGCGTAACCATAATGAGCTGTCTATGAAGCATTCTTCTTATAAAAAAAGAGTCCTATATTGAGAAAAAAGAGAAAAAAAGAGAGATTATGAAAAGAGGAAAGAGAGAAAAAAGCACCATATTACCATGGTAAATAAGAAGATTGCTAAGATGCTCGTTGTCTGCTTGCCTTGTCATTTTGATATGGGGATTCTTCCATATCATCGGGCAAGGGGTACCCCGTTGGCGGTTCTCTATGATACACATGTACTTACGATGACAAGAACTTACCGGTGACTAAACTTGAGTAGCATGAGGAGCGGCCCTCGTATACAAGGGACATGAGATTTCTAACTTATACTTCGTCAAGCATGTACACCATAGTTTGTTCACTTTAACCTTAATCACTTCAAGATGCTTATGATAGGGGCAATGAGAGCTGAAAGCTATTTAGTACCATAATTTTTGGAAGCTCTTTATGAGACTTGAATCCCTACTTCCTTTAAAAAAAATGCCTTTCTTCCACCATTATATTGAGTATCCACCTTCTATCTTTATGCACTTACTTTGAGAGCATAGTGGCCATTCTTAGTTCTATGTGCATTGTCCCAAGACTAGCTGATTGATGCATAACTTGTTATTGCTTGTTTTAAACTATTGTATCTAGTCACTCTGATGAACTTTGAAGGTGTCCTATGCATTTATATTTGCTACTCTATTGAGGGACAAGCTGAATACTATTATGCTATGTTTTCTTTCTGTGAAACAAACAAACGCCTTGCAAAGCATTGTTATTCATGAATCTTTTGATTGTGACTTTTCATGTTGCATCATAGTTTCTTTGTCTTATGGCTAGAACTTTGTCTTTCATGTTATGATTGAAGTACTATGATCCCATCTTTGAATATTTTACAAATACTTTGATCAAGTCTTTGATGGTGCATGTCACCTCAAAAATTATTCTTTCTTTTTATCACATACCTACTTGAGGACGAGCAGGAGTTAAGCTTGGGGATGTTGATACATTGCAAATGTACCTATATTTTTTGATGTTCCATGCTTGGTTTTATCTACTTTCTTATGTTTTGTCCACACTTTGGAGTACTTTTCATATGATTTCTTGGACTAACCTATTAACAAGATGCCACAGTGCCATTTGCCTGTTTTCTTCTGTTTTTGGTTCCAGAAAGTCAGAAAATGAATATTCTCGGAATTGGACAGGACAAAAGCCAAAGTTACTATTTTCCCGGAAGACTCACGGAGCCAGAAGGAGAGTCAGAGAGGGGCCACAGGGTGGCCACACCACCCCATGGCGCGGGTCCCCCCAGGCCGCGCCAGGGCATGGTGTGGGCCCCCTAGCTGGCCACCGACCTTGTCTCTTTCGCCTATAAGAGCCTCCCGATACCAAAACCCTAGATCGTCAATCAGAAATCCACGAAACGGTCCGCAGTGCTGCCGCCATCGAAGTGGAGATTTGGGGGACAGAAAGTCTCTGTTCTGGCACCCTGCCGGGACGGGGAAGTGCCCCCGGAGCCATCTCCATCGAACTGCACCGCCATCTCCATCACCTTTGCTGATTCCCATGATGAGGAGGGAGTAGTTCTCTCTCGAGGCTAAGGGTTCTACCGGTAGCTATGTGTTCATCTCTCTCTCTCTCTATGCATGATCTTATTGAGATCATGAGCTTGTAATCTATAGATCTACCTTGTTACTCAAGTGCTTAATAGATCTCTGCTCTCCCGATGTGTGTGAAGTTGACAGTGTGCACACCATGGTGGCACTTAGGCTAGAGATTACAAATACTTGTTATGAGTTATATTTGGAGTTGGATGTCTTTATGAAATTGTGGTGTTTGTTGGACTCATCTAGTACTCAATGTGACAGTGTGGGGTTTTCTAGATGGGAAAGGCTTACTTTGAGGTGTGCTGTTATAGCCCTACCATCGATTAGAGTGTTCAACCGGAGAGTAGTTAAGAGTAGTATCATAAAGAGAAGATATTTATATGAGAGTGTTCACTAGTGAAAGTATGATCCCTAGGCCTTGTTTCTAAGCACTGAAACACCGTTTGCTACTAGATCTGTTACATGTTTGCTTGCTTCCATCTTTATTTAAGTTTGCCTTTAGTCTTTTCCATGCCATCAAGTTATTTTCTATCACCGTTACCACTTATATTTATCCATACCACTTGTGTTTCACTATCTCTTCGCCGAACTAGTGCATCTATACACCTGACAAGTGTATTGGGTGTTGGGGACACAAGATACTTCTTGTATCTTGATTGCAGGGTTGCTTGAGAGGGAATACCTTTGACCACTTCCTCCCTGAGTTCGATAAACCTTTGGTGATCCACTTAAGGGAAAACTTGCTACTGTTCTACAAACCTCTGCACTTGGAGGCCCAACAACCGTCTACAAGAATAGAAGTGCGTAGACATCATTTACCCTTTGAAATAATGTGTGATGCTAGTGATTTTGCTGTGGGTGCTGTCCTCGGGCAACGAATTGATAAGAAGTTAAACGTTTCCATTATGCTAGTAAGACTCTAGACGCTGCTCAAAGGAATTATGCTACTACTGAAAAGGAATTTCTGGCTGTCGTTTTTGCTTGTGATAAGTTGAGGCCCTATATTGTAGACTTAAAAGTCACCATTCATACTGATCATGCTGCTATTAAATACCTTATGACAAAGAAGGATGCTAAGCCTAGGCTTATTAGATGGGTGCTGCTTTTACAAGAGTTTTCTCTACATATAGTAGATAGGAAGGGTGCTGAAAACCCTGTAGCTGATAATTTATCTCGATTGGAAAACATCTCTTTTGACCCTATGCCTGTTAATGATAGTTCCCCAAATGAACAGTTAGCCACAGTAGGGGTAAGCTCGCGAGGGAGCCCTTGGTATGCTGATTATGCTAACTTTATTGTCTCTAAGTATTTGCCTCCAACTTTTACATCTCGGGAAAGGAGGAAGTTCTTCTATGATTTGAGGCATTATTTTTGGGATGGTCCACACTTATACAAAGAAGGAGTGGATGGTATTATGCGAAGATGTGTTCCAGAATATGAACAAAGGGAGATATTGCGTAAATATCATGGTAGTGCTTATGGAGGACATCATGCAGGAGATAGAACCGCACAAAAGGTGCTACAATCAGGTTTCTACTAGCCTACCCTTTTTAAAGATGCAAGAAAATTTGTTTTATCTTGTGATGAATGTCAGCGTGTTGGTAATATTTCTAGACGCAATGAAATGCCTATGAACTATTCTCTAGTTATTGAACCTTTTGATTGCTGGGGATTTTACTTTATGGGTCCTTTCCCTCCTTCGGAGGGTTACACTCATATTCTTGTTGCCATTGATTATGTTACTAAGTGGGTAGAAGCCATTACCACAAAGAGTGCTGATGGGGAGACTTCTCTAAAAATGCTTAAGGATGTTATCTTTCCTAGGTTTGTAGTGCCTAGGTATCTCATGACTGATGGAGGTTCTCATTTCATTCATGGTGGTTTTAGAAAGACCCTTGCTAAATATGATGTTAATCATAGAATTGCTTCAGCTTATCACCCCAAACTAGTGGGCAAGTAGAGTTATCAAATAGAGAAATTAAATCCATCTTGCAAAAGACTGTTAATAGATCTAGAAAAAACTGGGCTAAAAAGTTGAATGATGCTTTATGGGCTTATAGAACTGTTTACAAAAATCATATGGGGATGTCTCCTTATAAAATGGTTTATGGGAAAGCTTGTCACCTACCCTTAGAATTAGAACACAAAGCTTACTAGGCAGTTAAAGAACTAAATAGAGATTGTAAGCTCGCTGGGGAGAAAAGATTATTTGACTTAAGTTCCTTAGATGAATGGAGGAGTGAAGCCTATGAAAATGCTAGGCTCTTTAAGGAAAAAGTTAAAAGATGGCATGACAAGAGAATACTTAAGAGAGAATTTCATGTTGGTGAGAAAGTTCTATTGTATAGGTCTCGTCTCAGATTTTTTGCAGGTAAGCTCCTGTCAAAATGGGAAGGACCTTTCCTTATTGAAGAAGTATACCATTCAGGAGCAATAAAAATTTCTTCTTTAAAAGATAATACTACACATGTAGTGAATGGGCAGCGACTCAAGCACTATATTGCTGGAGATTCTTACAATGAAGATGTTGATGCCTTTCAAGTTATAACTCCGGAGAAATTCATCAAGGACCAAATTCAGAGACCTGTAGAGTCTGTTTTCAAATAGGTAACAATTTTGGTAAGGAAAGTTCCGTGAAAATACAATCCAACTATATTTTTGCAGTTTTTAGTCAACAAGGAAGGTTACGAAGTGAAAAAGGGACGGAAATGGAGCCAGGGTGGCCCACACCACCCTGTGGCACGGGCCCACCCCTGGCCGCGTCACCAGGTGGTGAGGCCACCCCAGACTTTGCCTCCGACCCGTTTTCACCCACTACCTTCCTCTTGTTATGAAACTTCGTAATATATAACCCCCCTGGATCTTCCGAGGTTTTGTATATCGTGTTTTCATCGTGTTTTTGTTTCGATCTGTTTCTGCCAGGTAGAATCCCAGATTTGGAGCCACAATGTCTTCCATTGGATTAGCCGAGGGAGATTCCTTAGAAGATATCATCAACCCATACATGAGATAGTTGAAGATTCATCCCAAGGAGTTGTTGCTCGAAGATGGGGAGGTCCAGATTAAAGAGGTTCAAGGCCCTAAAGGTGAAGGAAGTCCGTAGGACAGGATGGAAGCACTGGAGCAAGAAGTCTTTGGGTACAAGAGGATGGCAGAGCACGAAGTGGACATCATCCATAAGATTTGTTCCGAACTCATCACCGAGCACCAAAAGGAGACTGCTGAACTCAAAGACGAAGTCCTCTCACTACGCCAAACAACCAACAAACTACAAGCACAGTTCTATGACGTTCAAAATCAAAACTGTGAGTATGAGGCTAGGTTTAAACGCATAAGTGCTGCTGCAAGTTTCAGGATGTTGGAAACCACGATGTCCTTTGTTGATGGGAAGCCCTTACCCTGGAAGACGGACGAAGATGAGAGGATACCACCACCACCAAAGGAGTAATTCGTCATCAGGTTTGGCATCCCCTTGGTTTGTTCCAAGCTTGGGGGAGTGCCGCGGTATCACATCACTATCTTCTATCTTTTTACCCATATCAGTAGAGTCATATCATGAATAGAGAAGTTATTATGTAGGATGGTTTGCATTATGGAAGTGTCCCCTCTCTCGTTAGATATGTATCACTTGGTGTGAGTTTCCGTTATGGATTATTAATGAGAAGTTCTATCATTTACTCTTTTTCATAGCTTATATTAGTTTTCAATTCGTGGTTATATGATTGATCTTGTTGTTAGTATTGGTATCACTTTGGGATCATTGAGTTAATTTAGTTGGTTTTGGCAAACCTGGCCCGGTCAGTAGCAACACTATTTTTGAGAGTTGAATGAAAAAGATAAAAGTACTCAAAAGAAATATAATTTCATCATCTTTATTTCTTGATTTGCTCATAAGTTTAGTTTTCTCTAGTTAAGATCTTTTGTGCTTCTAAGGAATATTGCATGTTTGTCTTTATCACTTGTATGTTTGTTTGTTTCCTTCAACTCTTATACTTGCTACCTAGCCTTGCTAGCCAAAATCCTGTACTGAGAGGGAGTTCTTCTCGTGCATCCACCTCCTTTAAAACCAAAACCTTTGCCATTTGTGTCCACCATACCTACCTATTAGCATTATTGCTATTCCAAGTAAATTCTTGTTTTATCTACCTCCCAAATTAAACTTGTTATGTGAAAAGTAGTGATTAAAGCTCTCACGAACTTGATGGCACACTTTAATTTTCTTGCATTTAATAACCTGAACCATTGGGTCCTTCTTTGTTGCGTATATGCTTGCGCTTTATGAGTTGAAGTTAGCAGAACCATGTATCACGGGACCCGCTTTCAACACTTCATTTGGTACTTTGTACCTATTTGATATCATGTTCTTTTGCTTATGGATCCCGGCGGTGTGAACTAAAAGTGGAACTAATCATGGAGTTTATATGTGTGTTAGAGAAACGCCTGGGCCGCTAGCCTAAGCCATGACTAATCATGGTGCAAACTTGCAGCATAACTATAGTGAGCATTCTATGAAGCATCCTCAATAAAAACCTATGCAAATAGCAAATCAAAAGATCGTTGAGATGCTCACTGTCTGCTTGCCTTGTCATTTTGATTATGGGATAGCTCATGTGTCATGTGCAAGGGGTACCCCATTGGCGGTTCTCAATGATACACATGTATTTACAATGACAAGAGCTTACTCGTGACTAAAGTTGAGTAGCAAGAGGTTCGGTCTTCATAAGGAAGGGGCATGGGACTTCAATTTATAACTTGTCAAGCATATCCTCTTAGTTGTGTCACTTTAACCTTAACCACCAAAATATGCCTATGATAGGGGCAATGAGAGCTGAAAGCTAGTAAGTATCATAATTTTTGGGAGCTCTTTATGAGACTTGCAATCCCTGCTTCCCTCTGCGAAGGGCCTTTCTTTTACTTTGTAGTTGAGTCAGTAAACCTATTCCCTTCTATGTCAGCAAGTATTTTGAGTTGTTGTGTTTCATTCATTCATATGATGATTTATTCAATCATGTTTCTTATGTTCCTTGTTTTGCACATTGCTCTTATCTTGATGTTTACTACTTTGAAAGCTATCATTGAAAACCAGTTATTTGTGAACTCTAGCAAATTATCAACTATTCTTTGAAGGAAATATGCCCTGAGAGGCAATAATAAAGTTGTTATTATATATTCCTTATATATATGATAGATGTTTATTTTACATGCTAGAATTGTATTGATTGGAAACATCAATACATGTGTGTTTAATAAACAAAAAGGGTTCCTAGTTATGCCTCTCTTACAGACTAGCTTGTTGATTAACAAGATGATCAAGGTTTCCTGATCATGGACATTGGATGTTGTTAATAACAAGCTCACACCATTGGTGGAATGATGTGATGAACATTCATCCGAAGTATAGCATTACGATCAAGTCATTATGTTTATATTGCTATAACATCATACGAAGTAATCTTTATACTTAGACCATGAGATCATGTTAATTGCTAACACCGGAAGAGTATCTTGATAACATCAAACGTCACACCATAACAGGGTGACTATAAAGATGGGTTCAGTACTACGAAGGTGTTATGTTGAGGCTCATGGATCAAGAGTGGAATTTGTCAATCCAGATGACGGATAGATATACTCTGGGCCCTCTCGGTGATATCACATTGAGATAGCTTGCAAGCAAGTGATATGATCACTAGAATGTTATATCACGGGAACGAGAAAAGAGTGCATGTCGGTAACGAGATCAAACTAGGTATGGAGATACCGATGATCGAATCTCGGACATGTAATATATCGAGAGACAAAGGGATTTAGTTACAAGCGTTAAAGGTTCTCACGATCACAGAAGTCATCATTGAATGTGTAGGAGTCAGTACGGATCTCCAGGTCCCGCTGCTGATTATTGATTGGAGAAGGGTCTCGATCATGCCTGCATTATTCGCGAACCGTAGGGTGGCACACTTAAGAGTTACCGGACACCATTTTGGAGCACATATGTTTCAGACGAAAGAATTGCAAAGCGCAGGAATTGTTTCAATAGAAACCGGAAATTGTTTCGGGTGAAATTACAGAAGGTGGTTCTGCATATGTGATATTGAAATATTGCAAGGGGCTATATGTGAATGTTTGTTAATTAAAGTAATTAAAAAAATTCTGAATAAATTTGATAAAAAGAGTTTTATTAAATGAGAGAGCATTAAATTTGGAGAAATTTAATGCATTTAAAGTGGAGACTTTAAAAGGGAATGTGAAGAGGCATTTTAATGTGGAGGGGTTACCACCACATGAATGGGGGAGGTGAGGGGTCACCCCCCATGCGCCGGCCATGGAGAGAGGGGGCACCCCCTCCTCCTATAAAAGGCCACCCATTCCCTCCTTCATCCTCACACCTCCTTGTGAAGGATCTCTCTCCCCCTCTAGAATTATTCCCCCATGGTCTCAGATTAGCGAGATACATGTTCCCGGTGGCATTTCGTCTGGAAGGAGTTGCTACTTCCGCTGGATCGCTGGAGCGAGGAGGTGGAGGTTGTCCGGTGGCTTGAACGTGTGTGCGAGTGCGGATGCGCTGTTGAATTGCGGCGCTCGGACTTCCTCACGATCTTGAGATCGGCAAGTGTATGACTACATCAACCACGAGTTCCTACTCGTTAACAAAGCTCGTTGTCTACGAGGGTAAGTTCTCATTGGATGTATGTCCACCCGTTGCTGTGTACCTAGTAGATAGATCTTGGCGTGTAGTTCACACCGTAGGATTTTTTTTGTTTTCTATGCTGCGGACCCAACATTCTTCGACCAAGATCTAAGCTTGCCATTACCAATTATGATTCACTTTATGTATCTTTATTGTGTTTCCTTTACTTATTGCAAGTTAAGTTATATAATAGTGAGTTGTCTTCTATTATGATCTATGTATTCATGAATGTGATGCTTCTTGTCCGTATTCTTTTATCGACTCTTCACTCCATAAACTTGAGGCCATGTTTATTGAGCTCAGTTTCGCTTGGGGACAGCGAAGTCTAAGCTTGGGGGGAGTTGATACGTCCATTTTGCATCACTATTCTATGTCATAATTCACTGTTATTCATTGATATATTTCGTATTGAGAGGTGATACTTATGTTATTTCATCTGTTTTGCATGGTTGATGACTTTTGGAGCATAGACCGCTGTAGTCAGGATTCTGATGGAAAAGGTGCTGTTTGGAGGCAAAATTCACGAAGATCAGAAAATCCGGGAAAATATACAGAAAATCCTATTTTTCCAGAAGACGAAGGATGCCAGAAGAGGGAGTGGAGATGGGCCACAGGGGCCCACACCACCCCCTGGCGCGGGCAGCCCTAGGTCGCGCTAGCAGGTGGTGTAGCTGCCCTGGCCCACCTCTGGCTCTCCCCTCTGGCGTATATCATCGTCCAAAAAACCCTAAGACTCGGGGAGCGACCACAGAAAGATTCTGCCGCCTCTGCGGGGCGGAAAACACCGAGAGAGAAAGATCTCTCCGGTAGACAGATTTCTGCCAGGGGAATTCCTTCCCAGAGAGGAGAGATCGTCGCCATCAACACCACCATCAAGCTGGACTTCATCGGGATCATGATCATCATCATCATCACCATCATCACCACCATCATCACCATCAGCACCCTCATCACCATCTCCATATTGCTGTAACAATTGGGTTGAATCTTGCATTAGTTCTTAGGGGAAACTTTCCCGGTGTTGATTACTATGTGTAGTTGATGATATTGAGTGAACCGTTGAATTATTGTTTATGTTCAGATTGTTATACATCATTATTCCATCTCTGATCATCCATATGATGTCTTGTCTTGTGAGTAGTTCGTTTTGTTCTTGAGGACATGGGAGAAGTCATGTTGTTAGTAGTGAAGTTGTGTTGAGAAAGCTTCAATAGTTTGTTATTTAAGTTGTGGTGTACTTCTTCTAGTGGTGTCATGTGAACGTCGATTACATGACACTTCACCTATATGGGCCTAGGGGAATGCATTGTGTATTTGGCTACTAATTGTAGGGGTTGCTGGAGTGACAGAAACCTGAACCCCCGTTAGGAAACCATTGCACAAGGGACGTAAGGGTCTTACAGTTTAAAGCTATGGTTAGGTTTCTACCTTAATTACTTTCTTGTAGTTACGGATGTTTGCAAGAGGTATAATCACAAGTATGTATTAGTCCTAGGAAGGTCGGTACATTAGCACAGGTTCACCCACAAAACACTTAGCAAGCTAAAGAAGATTAATCAACTATATGAATTGAAAGCACTTGATAGTCTTCCCATGTGTCCTCGAGAACGTTTGGTCATCTTAAGTAATACAACCGGCTTGTCCTTTGCTGCATAAAGGATTGGGCCACTTGCTGCATTTATTCTTACTGTCTTTTATTTACTCGTACTTTGTTTACTTGCTTTATAAAAAACCCCTAAAAATCCGTTTACTAAGTATTTGCAGAGAATTCCTGATCCATACCACTAGCCAGCACCTTCTGCTCCTCGTTGGGTTCGACACTCTTATTTATCGAAAATACTGCGATACACCCCCTATACTTGTGGGTCATCAATATGTGGTTTGTGAAAAGAAGACACATGCAATGACTCTAGTGGATCCATATGTGGTTTGTGAAAAGAACACACATGCAATGACTATAGTGGATCCATATGTGGTTTGTGAAAAGAACAGACATGCAATGACTATAGCTATGGTTTGTGAAAAGAACAGACATGCAATGACTCTGGTGGATCCATATGTTGTTTGTGAAAAGAACAAATATGCAATGACTCTAGCTGTGGTTTATTAAAAGAACACACATGCAATGACTCTGGTGGATCCATATGTGTTCTAGGAAAAGAACATACATGCAATGACACTGGTGGCTCCATATGTGGTTTGTGAAAAGAACACACATTCACAGACTCTAGTTGTGGTTCATGAAAACAACACCCATGCAATGACACTGGTGGATCCATATGTGTTTTAGGAAAAGAACACACATTCAATGACACTGGTGGATCCATATGTGGTTTGTGAAAAGAACACACATGCTCATGTGGTTTATGAAAAGAATAGACATGCAATGACTCTGGTGGATCCATATGTGGTTGATGAAAAGAATAGACATGCAATGACTCCGGTGGATCCATATCACTACAAGAAAAGTTTCCTTCCGCAACAAATTGGCCCGACGGTCGTCGTAGAAGGCACGTCTTCCGTGACGAAATTCTCAGCTCGACCGTGGCCAATGGAAAACTTTTTTGCCTGCTTCACGGCCCTCTACTATGACATATCTGCTAAAAACATGGAGGAAGCTTGGCTAGCGCGTGGCGTAAGCAAGATTTTCGTTTCCTCGCGCGATGTTGACTTGCCGAAGTCTTTTGAGGCATGTGGGTCACGGACGTCAGTGTCTCTAGCGGACCATACTTTTTGGTCATGCCTCCCTGATTTGAACTCGATAACGTTGCTCGAGGTGTTTGTCGTTTAGTCAGGCTTCTAGGTCCCACATGTCAGCCTCTCATTAGAAGGATTGTGTGTATGATGGAATTTTTCCTTCGCTCGTGCTACCCTGTTCCGAAGTTGATAGCATTGCTTGATGCATCTATCGTCTAACCAACCTCCTGGGACCCACATGTCATCCTCTCATTAGAAGAAACATGTGTATGATGGAATTTTTTTCCTTCGCTAGTGCTACCCCATTCCGAGTTGAGCACTGCTCGACGCATCTACCGTTTAACCCAACCTCCTGAGCCAGACATGTCATCCTCTCATTAGAAGAAACGTGTGTATGATGGATTTTTTTCCTTGGCTCGCGCTACCCTGTTCCGAACTTGATAGCGCTGTTCGATGCATCTACCGTTTAATCACGATGCTGGGCCCCACATGTCATCCTCTCATTAGAAGAAACGTGTGTATGATGGATTTTTTACCCTCTGTCACGCCTTCGTGTTCTGAACTTGATAACATTGCTCACTGCATCAGCCATTTAATTAAACTCATGGACCCCACAAGTCATCCTCTCATTAGAAGAAATGTCTGTATGATAGAATTTTTTCCCTCGGTCGTGCCTCTATGTTCCGAACTTGATAGCGTTGCTCGCTGCATCAGCTGTGCTGGTGGGTTCCTTATGTCAGTCTCACATTAGAAGAATCATGGGTATGACAGACTTTTTTTTCTACTCTAGCGCCACCCTGTTCCTAACTACATAGCGTTGCTTGACAAATCTGCCGTTTGGTCACGCAGCTGGGTCCCACATGACAGCCTCTCATTAAAAGGATTGGTTGTATGATTGACTTTTTTCTCTTCTTGCGCTCCATGTTTCGAACTTGATAACGTTGCTCGCTGCATCAGCCGTTTTTTAGGCTGCTGGGCCCCCCCATGTCAGTGTCTCATTAGAACAAATGTGTGCATGATAGAGTTTTTTCTTGCTCGCGCCTCCCTGTTTCGAACTTGGCAACATTGCTCGATACAGCACCTGTATAAGGCCGTGCTGGTGGGACCCACATGTCGGTCTATCTTTAAATAAAATGTGTGTATGTATGATAGACCTTTCTTTTCAGCCGTGTCTGCTATTTTGGACTTCCAATAGATTTAAACTGTGTGTCACCACTACGCCAAAGATATTTATAGAAAATATATTATTAAACATTCCATAGTAGCTTCAAGTTATGTTTTAATGTTTTTAAAAAGATGTCGTGTGTCCATGTTTATATTTAAAAAAATAAAAGGCCAGCCTCCTGGCATTTCAATTTATAAAATGCCACATATATAATGGACTAGTTTCTTAAAAATATAGCAGAGTTTTTTTTAAGAGGTGGAGGTGGAGTTTTGGTTAAGAGGTGGGGGGCAATGCTCAAAAGGGCGAATTGAAAATGTTTTGGGATATTCTACATGGTCCATCTACAGGCGCTATACTCCATGGGATCCTTTCTTAAATTTCACTGGGTTGTGCTAAGCAGTCCCTTGACCCTGACAAGGCCGAATTAAAATGTTCTTTCCTATGCTCTATGGGATCCTTTCTCAAATTTCACTGGCCTGTGCTCAGCAGTTCCCTGACCCTGCGCTAAAAAAATAGTTCCATGACCTCTAAAAGGCGTGTGTGTATGTTGGACTATTTTGTTAGGGTGAACTTGATAATGTTGCTGGGTCCTCCATGTTAGCCTCTCACCATGCTGGACTTTTTTCTCACTCACGCCTCCCTATTTCAAACTTGGTAATGTTGCTCGATGTAGCATCTCTATAAGGCAGCGCTGCTGGGTCCCATGTGTCAGCCTCTCTGTAAATGAAATGTGCGCATGATGGACTTTTTTTCAGCCCTATCCGCTGTTTTGACATCGGTCTGTTGCTATGTCTAAATATACATGGTACAAAGTAAAGGAGCAAATATACACATATACTATATATATGTCGATCAAATTATATTTTATTTTGAAAATTATCTATTATAATTATATATATTGATGATATGTCATATGTATATTATCTGGTTCTCACATGCATGGTACGTGGAACTTACTAGTAATACAATAGTTTCAACAAAACAACACAGGTAGGCAGAGCTTTTTCTAGGGGGGCTGGGGAAGGGGATGACCATAAAGACCAAATTAAAAAGATTCTAGGATAACTGGGGGCGGATGCCCTATTCTTCATGGGCTCACACTGAAACTGAATGCGCTATGGTCGGCGGCCACAAGACAATGAAAATGCCGAATTGAAGGTTTTGGGCTATGATTGGGCCTGATAGGCTAATTTCATGGGCCCAGTAATAAAAATTCCAAACCTCAACAAGGAAGAAAAAACGAGGGAAAATTTTTTGGCCGATATTTTTGCGTGAAAATTGTTGACAACCAGGACACATACCCCGCGCGTGCCAAAACTTTCCCACTCGTGCCTTCACTCCAGCAGCCAGCTACTGTCTCTTTGCACCATTCTTCTGGAGACGCGCAGGCAGTCAAAACCACAAGCCGCGCACCAAAACATTCACACTCCGTCTATCAGTCGGGGAGGCCTGACACCATTGCTGGTGGCGCCGTTCTTTTTGAAATGCACACAGGCCGGCGATCAGCTGGTTGATCCCCACGGTACGTTTATAATATCCTTAGTTCGCTCAATCATTCCCTAGAAGTAGTTTCGTACTCGATCTGCTCGTTTGACATTGTTCTACACTTGATCTGTTTGTTCGAATTGGTTGTCATTTTGTGCTCGGTCGATCTGTTCTCTCAAATATGTAACATAGTTCTGCACTCAATTTCTGAAATAAGCTAAAATTACGTGGCATTTGTAGTTCTATATTCAATCAGGTTACTCAGATATCTTGGCTTAATTAGATCTGTAATCAACCTATTCGGTGAAATATCTGGAAAGCTTTTGACCATCTCTATCCTCAATAGATGGACAGATATTGGATACTGAATGGAAAAAAGCAACACCTTCATACTGGGAAGGTGTTAATGAATTCATGAAGTTTCTTAGACAACATAACAGCGACTCCGATGTGTTTTGCCCATGCCGACAATGCCTTAATTATAAAAACCTGAGTCGGAGCAGAGTCGTAGACCATACTTTCGTTAATGGGATGCAACACACGTATATTAGGTGGACTAAACATGGTGAACCATATGATCAGCCTGTTCTTGATCCTCTAGCTGATGCTGATCCGCCTGAAGCTCACCAGATCAAGGATGCGGACCTTTTTGGTTTGTTAAGGGACCTGTACCCCACTGCAAGCAAAAAAAGGCGCTCCCTCTCTTAAAAGATCACTTTTCTCTGACCTAAAAGAAGATGCCAAGTGTTCAGTGGACCCTTATTCTAGTATCTCAAGATTCGAACCGGTAATGAAATTACTAAAGGAGAAGTCGTTCAACAAGATTACCAACAAAGCTTTCGATTTAGTGATTAAGGTGTACAGCGAGTCAATCCCTCGGGAAGGACTACCAAAATCCTTTTATGAGATAAAACAGTACATCAAGGTACTTGGACTATCGTATGAGAAGATCCATTTTTGTCCAAATAATTGTGTACTGTTCTGGGAGGATTATGAAAACCTCGATGAATGCCCAGTATGTAACGAATCAAGATGGAAAAATGGTGATAAAAAGAAGAAAGATCCTTGTAAGGTTTTGAGATATTTTTCAATTATAGATAGATTGAAGAGGTTGTTTCAGTTAGAACAAACATCTAAGGAAACAAGATGGCACAAAGAGATTCTCAAGCTAGACGATTACTTACTCAGACATCCAGCTGATGGCGATGAATGGAAGAACTTTGACAAGGCCCATCTAGGATTTGCAGCAGATGCAAGGAACCTGAGACTTGGCCTAGCTACAGATGGATTTAACCCATTTGGCAACATGAGTAACTCGTACAACATGTGGCCAGTACTTGTTACAATTTACTACCTGCCTCCCTGGGCATGCACTGATCAGTCGAACTTCTTGTAGGCTTTACTCATCCCAGGTCCCAAATCACCTAGGAAGGATTTTGATCTGTTCATGCAGCCTCTTATATGAGACTTGCAGGAACTATGGAAGGGTTTCATGACTCTTGATATCCTTGCCAACAACCATGAAGATGCCAAGTTCCCTATGCATGCTGCTGTGTTATTCTACACCCATGATTTTCCAGCTCTTGGCACTATGTCAAGCAGAGTGACAGCAGGTTATAACACATGTGTTCCTTGTGAGACAAAACAGGTCATGGTGAGGCTACAAAATAAGACTGGTTTCCTTGGCCACCGGGTTTTTCTTCCTCAAGGCCACAAATTCCGAAAAAACTTGAAAAAATTGTAGTTCTATGGAAAGAGGACTAAATATGGCACTGCACCACAAAGGTTAGAAATGTCAAACCAGGAAAACAACCAGCTTCCAGACGAGGTAAAAGAAAGAATACAGAAGATGCACCGACAGTAGTAGCAGCATCCCAAAGGAAGAGAGCGGAAGAAGTAGTAGCAGATTCCCAAGGGAAGGAAAAGGAATCGAGAATATTTTATAAGCACAGATCCACTCTATGGGACTTGCCGTATTGGGCTGGTAAGACACTTTGACATAATATTGATGTCATGCACATGGAGAAAAATATATGTGACAGCATTATAGGCACATTACTCAACATTCCATCTAAGAAAAAACATAGCTATAATGCTAGGCTTGACTGCAAAAAAACTCAACGTTAACAACAACTTAAAGCTGCATCCTGAAGATACGGTTGATAAGGGCGGTGAAAAACATTAAAAATTTCGAGGTGCAGAATTTACCTTGCCGATGAATAAAAGGGTACTATTTTGTGACCTCCTCCGAGGTGTGAAGTTCCCATCTGGATTTGCTTCCAACATTGCAAATTGTATCAATGCAGAGGGGAACAAGCTCCAAGGGTTGAAAACTCACGATTGCCACATCCTACTACAAAGGCTTTTAGCTCTTGGCGTTAAAGGTTTAGTGAACAAGGATTTGTACAACGTGCTTGCAGAATTGGGAAAGTTCTTTATGTAAATCTGTAGCAAAACTCTGGACATAAGAGTTGTAGCGCGTCTTCAGATGGACATAGCAGAAATCCTGTGCAAGCTTGAGATGATATATCCACCATCCTTCTTTTATGTGATGGTGCATTTGGTTGTTCATCTGACTGAAGATGCACTTTATAGAGGTCCCATACAGTACATATGGATGTACCATATAGAGCGTCGACTTTGCACTTTCATGGGTACTATCAGGAACAAGGCTAGAGCAGAGGCTTGCATTGCAGACGCATACATTGCTGCTGAAGAATTCGCATTTTGCTCAAGATACATTCCTGATCGTAAAACGAGATCCAGTATGGGTGGCAGAATTGAGGAAATTGAAAAATCTGTTTTAACCATAGTGTTCACCTAGTAGGAAAGAAGGAACATAGAACATTAATGCAGCAATAATATGACCA
This sequence comes from Avena eriantha, assembly GCA_910589775.1. Lineage (NCBI taxonomy): Eukaryota > Viridiplantae > Streptophyta > Magnoliopsida > Poales > Poaceae > Avena > Avena eriantha. Next base: position 156,517,119 of record OU342741.1, on the reverse strand, counting down.
ACTTACTTGGTATGTGCTGAATAATGCTGATGAGGCTAAAGACTTTGTTGCTTGAGCACTATTCATACATATCCTCACATATATGAAATGAAACTTGTAGCAAGATATGTTCAGATGTCTTACTCGAGTATCATTTTTGTAGGTTATTTAAAGCAACCAAAAGAAAAGATTATGCTGCACCAGTATGTGGGGGTGGGTTTCAGGAATGGTTTAGGAATCATGTAAGATGGTCAATTGAACTTTGAATTGCATACGAATTGTGCACATGAGATGACCTCTTGATTGTTTTGTATAACCGCAGATCACGAAGCTACGTGAAGAGAATCCAGGCGATGTTAGTGATGGTCTCTATGCCCTATCACGTGGTCCGGAAAAGAGGGTGCATACAGCTTCAGCTTGCAATGACGATGGTATCCACTACAACACTTATGAGCATGAGAAACATCTGAAGATACAAAACAATGGCATCATGACCAGTGGAGAGCACTTGACAGCCAAAATGAAGAAGTCAGATGACTATGATCATTATGGTCTCATAAAAGAGGTTATTGATTTGAATTATAATGATAAGACTGGTGTTCGATCTATGTTTCTATTCAAGTGTTATTGGTATGACCAAGATCGGAACAAGAAAAGAGGCCCTAGAAATGATGGGAATTTCATATCGATCAATACTACTGCTGAGTGGTACAAGGAGGAACCTTATTTTGGTAACTCAAGCTTCTTTTCTTGGATGACAGAGATAATAAGGACTGGCAATATGTGCAAAAGTTTGAGGCAATGAGCACCTATGATGTCAATGAGGATGACGAGCCAGTCACCACAGATGTTACCCACCAAGATGATCCCATTGGTTGTATGGTAACTGAACTAGCTGACGTCGATGAAAATTTGATTGCTAGAGGCAGCTCTGCGCATGATGGACAAGTAGATTTCACTATCGAGGTTAGTGTAGTCAACAATGAGAGGAATAAACTAGTTCTACCTGATGAATCTTAGGACATGTATGATGAATGGCAAGGGGAAGAAGATCCAACCCAGTGGAAATATGTGGATCTAGAACGCGGCGGTGCCGAAAGCGATGATGGTGATGATGATTAGACTGTTATTTCATATATTTTTTGAGGTGAAACAGTAGGGAAGAATCCCCACTGCAATTTTTATTATAATATATGAGTATGTTACAATGAGAAATGATCTAAGGTAGATCAAAATAGTTACATCGTTCTATGCTGAGAAAATTCTATTCAATCCCTGATCTAAATGCTGATTGAGCCAGGCTTTGAATTTCTCCTTGTATTTTCCTTTGATTCTGAATTGTATCCATCTCATTTCTTGATAGAAAATTGCTTTCCATCTATCAAATGTGGGTCTTTTGTCATTAAAAATCTTCTCATTTCTACATATCCAGATTCCCCAGGAAGTCATGATAATGATCTCCATTGCAAATGGTAGGTGTAACTTTTCTTTGATGTTTGAAATAGGTTCCAATCCTGTTAGGTTTACATTTCTGTTTCTGGAAATATGGTCCCAACATTTTTTTGCAAATGGACAATCCCAAAAGAGATGATTTCCTGATTCTTCTGAGTAGCAGTTGGATGTTACACAATTGTAATCAGGAAGGATGAAACTGTTATTTCATATTATGCAGTGATATGATGAACAGTGATTCGTATTGGTTTTATCTTTGTAAAATGCATGAGACATGATGACAATTTCCTGTCCTAGACTAATTGTTTTCCGTGTCTAAATTGGATTAAGCTTAATTCAAAAAGTGCAAACATATATAGAACAAGTTCACTTGGCATGAAACATTGGTTTAGTACATTAGTTAATTATCAACCACAGGACCAGTTTCATACAGAAGGGGGCAAATGCACCTCGTGTCAGTAGAGATGGGCGAGCACATTGTCTTGGCAGATAGGGCAGCTGGCGTTGGTGTCAAACAAGTGAAGATGCACTTGCGGTGGTACGGATGGTTGCATCCCCGGAGATGCACCGTTGTGCTCTTCGACAGCGCATGCATGCATATGCTGAAGTGGCCATCCTCCTGCTCAACCAGGTACCAACTTTCTCAAAGTGCCGACAAGTTGATGATGAGCCGGAGATTCAGGCTGAGGGTTAGGTCAAAGTGGAACCCGTCGACCCACATACACGCCTAAAGCGAGAGCCCGTGCAGAATGTCGTACGGCATGATGATGTCCCACTCCTCCGCTATGAGTTGCAGGTTCTTCAGCAACCATACACGGCCAAGAACCTTGCGCATAGTTCACATGACCTTTCTCGCTCTTTGCAGCCTGCTAGGAGGCAGGCTGAGATTCAACACTTCCTCTTTGCAGGGTGTGGTAGAGACATCGTCCTCCACCAGAGGGGCTGGGATGGAGCTAGGCATCCTCCTGAGCTCGTACGTCCTCGAGAAGAAGATCTTCAGTGTCACTGTGTACGGCATCACCGTGTTAACTAACTGCGGATCAAAGACGGAGAAGTAAGTTGTGGCTGTGGAGACGTGGCAGGCACGGAAGACATGGGTGCTAGACTCGATGATGCGCTCCTGTGAGGAGCGTTCTAGTTCTGGCAGCGCCGCCATTTGGGGATTTTTTGGGCGGGTGGGGGGAGGGGAGGGGCGAGAGGGGGGTGGTGGCTTGTCCATGGTGCTGGCCTGGATGAGGGGGAAGAGGCCATGGGAAATGGGTGAGGGCCTGTTTGATTTGTAGGATAGGAAAATCGTAGGAATAGGAAAAATGTAGGATTGCATTGTCATATTCACTACAATCCTATAGGAATTCATATGCACTAAAGTGTGTTTGATTCCACCATAGTAGGAATCTAAAAAAGAGGTATGGGTGAATGATTGATTTCCTAGGAAAACTAGTACTGTACAAAGGAATCCTTAGGAAAAAAATCCTACGAGAATCAATCCGACAAATCAAACAATCGTCATAGGAAAATTTCCTATAGGATTTAATCCTACAAAATTCCTAGGCATATCCTTGGACTCAAATGGACCCTGATAGTAGACTATTCGAACAAAAGGCGGGGTCGCGCTACCTCGTCACTCCCCAACGTCATCCCTGGCTTTTCCTCTCTTCATGGTTCTATTTAGGTTCGTCATAGTGCTAGTGGGAGTGATTTGGGTAGTACATAGTCCTACATGTATTGCTAACTAAGCATTTAGATGACATGGCATGCAATTAAATGATGAGAGAGATCCTTGGGGTAATTCGCTTAAGGGCGTCTCCAATGTGAAAATAAGGTCAGATATAAGACACATGTGGTTGACCTTAGTGGAATTTAAACATTGTAGCACTTGGTCTTAAGCTAAGAAACCTTACGGTCGACCATACCAGTATGACCTGGCTATAAGAACTAGAAAATCATTGTTTCTCTCTCCTCGCTACGCAGTGCGCTTGTGGTAGAATTTCAAGACAAAATGAGTCTATATTGCAATAAATGAGACTTTGCATGATACCACACCTATGTTACTTTCCACTATGAAGGTAGTAACTTATTTTATTTTATTTTGCGAAAATATAGGTAGTAACTTAGACTAGTAACATATGCATGTTAAGTTACTCCCCACCATGACCAGCCTAAATATACTAGTAACTTGCATATGTTATTGTCTTCATAGTGGGTGATAACATGTGTGTGGTGTCATAGAAGACCTAATTCATTAGGTTCTAGAATTATATAAATGTCTGATGTTACACTACAAGGAATCTGGCTATATATGACCCTCTATTTTAGTCACAGAATCATCATAGTAGTCCGTTTATGATGATTCTATGATGACTTTGAGATTGTCGAAAGCTGAGCGTCGCAAATGAACTATAACGACGTTTTTGGTAAAATCGTCATAACTGTATATGACGATATTAGATCGTCATAACTGTTATGACGATCCAGTATCGTCACGGGTGATTTGGCCTGGCTTGGTCAGCTCCGATGTGGCCAATCTGACGTTGCACGAAATCAGCCCAGTCCACGTCTGTTGTTTACATGGGCCAGGCCCAATAATTCAGCCCATTTATGTTTTTTCCTTACTCTTTCTCGACTGCTACATGGGCCAAACCAAACATTTATGCCATGTTATTCTATGGGCCTTAACCTATTTATAGTCCATTTAAATTTAAATTCAGCCCTTTTAAAAACCTGGTTCTAAGATTCAACTCACAAATTGACTACACACGTCAGAAGGGTCCAAAATAACATATTTGTTCCAGTCACGTGTGCCACAAGTAAATGTTTCTATTCACACGTTTGATGTCATATACACAATCAATATTTGAGACAGATCAAAGAGAACAAATAAAATTAATTAAAACAACTGCCAAAAATTAGGCTAGTACAATATCTACAGTCTATTACAACCCAGATATTCCTAACTATTACAAGAAATGGCTCTCCTTGCTGGCTACTCTTCACAAGTTCGGTGGCTTCAGATTCCTTAGGCTTGGAGCCCCTGTAAACGAGGAACAGACACATTTTTAGTCTCAAAGAAAGACATACCTATAATCCAACAAATGAACCTGACAACCAATTGTAAATAAGTACTTTCACAATTCTATACAATAACACAGCAGCTAGAAACAGAATACTGAACATATCCTGAAGCATGAGCATGGAGAAAAAACTACTAAAATGAATACCAACAACCTCTAAGAATAAACAAACACTTGCTTTCTCATTATACAATCATATTCAGCGAACTCAAAGTCTATTCTAGACAATACCAATCCAGTGCAAGATAAATGAGCAAATATGTCATGATGCAAAAATCCAAGATAAAACATAGATCATGGATACCAACTCAGCAATCAAGACTGACTAATAAATGTCACGTGTAGACAGTACTGCGCTTACTACTAGACATTAGTTGTTATACTACCACAACACCATTAGAACTACTGGTAAGGATCAGCAAGGATCGGAAGGGAGCAGGCAGAGAACTCACTAAAAACATTCATCAAGGAGGTAGTTGAAGGTGTAGGCCAGCTGCTTGTTGAGATTGCTCTTGGCCTGGTTCTTCTTGATCTTGTCCTGGAAGTTCTCTAGCTCTAGGTTGTTCCACCTGCAGCCACCCCGCCATCTCGCTAGAGAAAAGATAGCTGCAAACCCGATCAGACAAGGCTCCGAAGTTCTCTAGGTCCAGGTAATCACCGCACCTTGTCCTACCACCCATAAACAAACAACCGAGATCAGACAAGCAATAGCAAAATAGTTAATCAAACATCCAATTTGCTTCAAAAGTACAACTAGTAGCTCTACATAATTGCACAACACATATACTAGTTGAAGGTGTTTTGGCATATATTTTAGCTGATATTTTTTATGTACAGAATCAAAATGTTCATAGAAAGTAATGTATAGATCTAATCACAGACTAGTTCAAACTTGATGGATACTAGGGAATTTTTTCATTAAAGAGCACAAGTTGTAGTATAGTGCTGCATACATAATGAACCAGACATTCAGTTTGGAAGAAATGGTGACGGAAAGCTGAGACACAGTTGGTATTTGTTCTTCCACACAAGAAATACTGATATAAGTCTAATGCACCCATGTTCAGAACACAAGAATTTCATGAATAATATTAAATCCCCACAGATACAACAAGGATACACACATAGGTATCAATTGTGCTTGTATCAAAAACCTTGTCACATCTCTTCCATGCCAAGCATACACACATAGGTATCACTTGCTTGTATCAAATAAAGCAACAACATTATAACAACAATAATGCTACTAGAAAGCTCATGCTCAAAAATATCAGCTGATATCACACCAACGAAAATAGTACACCTATCAGATGCATGCTTAGAGATAAGGCTTGATGACATGAACTAAGAAACCTAAGAATCCTAACCTGACCAGGCTTCAATCGACTTGTTATGGTTGATGAAATCCCACTAAAATCCAAACCCTACCCTCATGGAATATGTGCATCAATGGAGCAGACTCACATGGAGATGGATCCATGTCATGGGCACCACCAACTTACCTTGATGTGCGAGTAGATGGAGCACCCAGGCTCCAGCAGACAATGGGGTGGCTATCGTCAATGATCTCCTCAAGGCATCCGACGCTCATGGGGGTCCTGCAGAGTTTTTCAACCTTGGATCAGTCCTCCTAGGTCTTCTCCTCGGTGGGGCAAAGCCGCTCTTTGATGGACTCAACCTGAGCCCCCATCGTCGGGGCCACCACCGCTAGAGCCCTTATCGTCGGGGCCGCCACCACCAAAGCCCCCATCGTCGGGGCCGCCATCGCCGGAGCCTCCCTGCACAGGGCCACCATCGATGGCATAGACGAGAAGCAGGACCCGGCCCGCCTTGATGCCGTCAGATTACTCCACCGAGGTTGTGCCGGGGGTAAGCGGAGCTGGGCTCAACCGGGGAGAGAGGAGGGAGAGGGTGGATCGTCTGGAGGGGAGAGGGTGGTGGCCGTGTTGTGAATCGGCAAGAGGAGAGAATCGGTGGCGCAGAGATAGGGCAAGGAAAGGGGCAACGCGAGGGGGGCGATCTAGGTTTTCTTGACAGATGGTGAGGTTAGGGTTGGTGAGGCCGTGGGCGCGGTGGGTGATGTGCTTCTTGGAGTGAGCTACCAGCCATTGGATCCACTCTGAACGGTCCAGATAAGGCACATAAGGCTAATCCATGGGAGGCGTTTTCCTGTGTTTTGATTGGTTGGTTCACAAAACACCTCAATTTTTGCACTTGCAAAATAGAAAATGGCTTTTTTCTCTAACAAAAATGAAAAGTTCCTCCGATGACATTGTTCGTCATTCCAAAATATATATGTGTGCACAATTTTTTCATCTAATCTTGAAAATGTATTCTCAAAAAAGCCATTTTCTATTTTCCGAGTGCCAAAATCAGAGCGTTTTGTGAAACAACACCAAACGGTAAATACAAAAATGGTACCACCCCATTTTAAAAAATAATAGTCCACCTTACATGAACAATGTCTCAGCCGGGGATTTTAAAACCTTTTCGTCCACCCTGGTGAAAATGACAAATGAGTGCCAAATCGGTATGAAGTGGGTCCAATTTGAACTACGTGTACATTATCTGATGCCCATGATTTTTCAAAAAAATCATTTTTAGACTCGTAATATGTTGTTTCTTCAGAGATCCAATGCAAGTTTAGCGAGGCTCGTCCCCTAGCTAAGAACATTCATGCCCGCCGTTTTGACCATTATTTGAAACGGGCTTAAAAAAATGCAAAAACGGTCCCAACTATATGAATCCTTCACGTGGCACCATGTTATGTGACATAGTTGTAAGGAAAAATATCAAACTTGGTAAATTGATTGCGTCTCAAAAAACCTTCTTAGAAATGACCAATCATGTTCGAGGTTTCATGACTTTCGGGCCAAACGACGAGTGTTATGGCTAGAATCAGGGCGTAGTTTGTCATAATATGCTCGTATTGTGCATGCGTGTGCATCTTGAGATGGCGAACAATGTTGCAGGAGGATGTTTTCTTTTTTATCGCACGGAAAATCCATTTTCCATTTTCCGAGCGTAAAAAATAGGGAGTTTTGTGAAGCAACCACCAAATGACAGTTTTAGAATGCTACCACCCCATTTAAAAAAATACCAGACCACCTTAAATGAACAATGTCTCAGCCGGGGATTTTAAAACCTTTTCCAACACCCCTGGTGAAAAAGACAAAGGACTGCCGAATCGGTAGGAAGTGGGTCCAATTTGAACTACATGTACATTATCTGATGCCCATGATTTTTTGCAAAAATCATTTTTATACTCACAATATATTGTTTCTTCAGAGATCCAATGCAAGTTTAACGAGGCTCGTCCCCTAGCTAAGAACATTCATGCCTGCCATTTTGACCATTGTTTGAAGCAGGCATAAAAATGCAAAAACGGTTCCAACTATATGAATCCTTCGCGTGGTGTCATGTTATGTGACATAATTGTAAGGAAATATATCAAACTTGGTAAATTGATTGCGTCTCGAAAAAACCTTCTCAGAAATGACCTATCATGTTCGAGGTTTCATGACTTTCGGGCCATGACGAGTGTTATGGCTAGAATCAGGGCATAGTTTATCATAATATGCTCGTATTGTGCACGCGTGTGCATCTTGGGATGGCAAATAATGTTGTAGGAGGAAGTTTTCTTTTTTGTCGCCCGGAAAATCTATTTTCCATTTTCCGAGCACAAAAAACAGGGCGTTTTGTGAAGCAACCACCAAATGACAGTTTTAGAATGCTACCATCCCATTTTTCAAAAATACTAGACCACCTTACATGAACAATGTCTCAGCCGGGGATTTTAAAACCTTTTCATCCATCCCTGGTGAAAAAGACAAATGACTGCTGAATCAGTAGGAAGTGGGTCCGATTTGAACTACATGTACATTATCTGATGCCCATGATTTTTTGCAAAAATCATTTTTAGACTCATAATATATTGTTTCTTCAGAGATCCAATGCAAGTTTAACGAGGCTCGTCCTGTAGCTAAGAACATTCATGCCCGCCGTTTTGACTATTGTTTGAAACGGGCATAAAAAAATGCAAAAATGGTCCCAACTATATGAATCCTTCGCGTGGTGTCATATTATGTGACATAGTTGTAAGGAAAAATATCAAACTTGGTAAATTGATTGCGTCTCGAAAAAACCTTCTCAGAAATGACCTATCATGTTCGAGGTTTCATGACTTTCGGGCCAAACGACGAGTGTTATGGCTAGAATCAGGGCATAGTTTTCATAATATTCTCGTATTGTGCATGCATGTGCATCTTGGAATGGCAAACAATGTTGCAGGAGGAAGTTTTCTTTTCTGTCGCATGAAAAATCCATTTTCCATTTTCCGAGCGCAAAAAATGGGGCGTTTTGTGAAGCAACCACCAAATGACAGTTTTAGAATGCTACCACCCCATTTAAAAAAAATACTAGACCACCTTGCATGGACAATGTCCCAACTGGGGTATCTCAAACCTTTCCGTCCACCCATGGCGAAAAAGACAAATTCCTACCGAATCTGTAGGAAGTGGGTCCGATTTGAACTATAGGTACATTCTCTAATGCCCATGATTTTTTGCAAAAATCATTTTTAGACCCGCAATATGTTGTTTCCCCAGAGATCCAATGCAAGTTTAGCGAGGCTCATCCCCTAGCTAAGAACCTTAATGCCCGTCGTTTTGACCATTGTTTAACACAGGCATAAAAAATTCAAAGACGGTCCGAACAATGTGAATCCTTTGCATGGCGTCATGTTATGTGACATATTTGCAAGGAAAAATATCAAACTTAGTAAATTTATCGCTTCTCAAAAAAACCTTCTCAAAATGACCTATCATATTCGAGGTCTCATGTCTTTCACGCCAAACGACGAGTGTTATGGCTAGAATCAGGGCATAGTTTTTCATAATGTGCTCATATTGTGCACACGTGTGCATCTTGGGATGGCGAACAATGTTGCAAGAGGAAAATTTCCTTTTTGTCGCCCGGAAAATCCATTTTCCATTTTCTGAGCAAAAAAATGGAGCGTTTTGTGAAGAAACCACCAAATGATAGTTTTAGAATGCTACCACCCCATTTTTCAAAAATAGTAGACCACCTTACATGGATAATGTCCCAACCGGGGTATCTAAAACCTTTCTGTGCACCCATGGTGAATAAGACAAATTCCCGCCAAATCGGTAGGAAGTGGGTCCGATTTGAACTACATGTACATCATATGATGCTCGTGTTTTTTCACAAAAATCATTTTCAGATTTACAATATGCTATTTTATCAGATATCCAACGCAATTTTAGCAAGACTTAAGGCCAAATATTTGAATTCCAAACCCTATTTTCAAAATTATATTTTGAATTATAATATTGTCCCTACCATGGACTAATGTGAGATTAGTAAATCCACTATTTTGAAATAATAAAAGTATTGACAATTAACAACCTAGGAGGATGTAACTGAATTTTGCAAAAAATTAGAGCCAAAAATCAATTCATTTGGACTTCTTATGAAAAAGATAAAAAAGAATTAAGAAAATAGAAAAAAACTTGCCTAAATGCACTACCCGATCTGGACCGGTGTCCAGGCCACAAGGCCCAGGTGGACCGATCTGGACCCAAGGCCCACGCCATCCGATCTGGACCGGAGTCGAGGCTGCCAAGGCCCAGCTGGACCGAAATGGATCATGCTTATAAATATGCATCGCGGTAGTATGACTCAAACAGATCGATGGCGGGATGGTTGGGGTCTTGCATTTGTTTGAATAGGTCCCTGGTTCGACTCCTGGGGTGTCCATCTTTCTGCGCCTTTTATCATGGATTTGTGAAAAAACATACCAATGTTATATTAATACAGAACAACTGCACAATTAGAACATAATAATACGGTGACGTGGTGGTTCTCAAGTTTGATCAATATTGTGCATGTAACTTGGGTTCAATCCCGTTCTGCACTATTTTTGCTGATTTATTGCTGTTTGATTGGTCTACTTGTCACATAGATGCATATTGACACATGGACACGCCATGTAAGCATAATTGATGATGTGGCCAACCATTTAAATTGGTCATAATGGGATATAAATAAGGCTCTAAGTTGTATCGTGTATGTTATGACGATTTTATGTGATGAAATTACGGCGATTTTGACACAATCGTCATAATTCTATAGGATTTTAACCTCTCTAAACAGTGTATGACCCTCTAGTGCGAAATCATCATAAATCTATGACGATTTCATTCCTCGTCACTATGAGAAGGTCACAAGTTAACACATTTCTTGTATTGTTATGGTAATAACTCCCTCTTTTTCATCATTAATTATCATGTCATGTCACCAATTTGCTTAGTTGGCATTGCATGTACATGCAAGTTACTACTCCCACGTGACGAGAGGGATGGCTGTTGTCTCTGCGTTAAATAGAGGAAGGGTTATTGAGATGGACATGGAAGACAAATATTTTAACATATCCTTGATTTTTTGTGGCAGCGTTTTTGCAGTGTAGGCACCGATGCCGGATGGATGAGAAGTGGTTTGGGCACCGATATTTGCATACGTTGTGGAGGGCCACCCAAGTTCTACGGATTTCCGAGCTTTTTAGTTAAAAGAGAGCAACTATGTAGATGCACAGGCTGGTGGTACTTCCCCTTGCTATCGGTAAAAGAGAGAAGCTATGTGGATGCGATGATGATTCAATTTGTACATAACATAACTAGTATAGGTCCAACACAACCACGGCAGAAACTAAACCATACTCTAGACAGAATAAGCACACACATAGACACCTGAATATCATACGTTTTTTTGTCAAGAACCTATGCCGCCCTCTGCCCGTGCGGGCACGCCGTCTGGTGTTCGATGAACTCGAGGAAGCTACCAGCCATGTCATAACCTTTGTTGCTGCACTTGAGCTTCATTCCTGAGGACATATGATCCATGGTAGTGGTTGGTTCGAAGACGCCTCCGTATTCACACCCTGGGCACTGGCCATCAGACAATTTTCTAACACATTGTGCGCATGCAATGTGCGTCGTGGCCTTGCCAAAGCACTTCTCGTTCAAGGAAAAGAGATTTAGCCCCAAAATAAGAGTTGTATCGACCAATGTGGAAAACATCATGAAGAAAGAAGTAGTAATAACCATGTACGCGGGACGACGAACAATTTGAGAACACAACCTATAGCTGAAGACCTGCCTCATTGCACTCATGTCAATGATAGCTTCAAACCACTTGTCTGCCATAGAGCTGTCTTCTTCAACTGCGGCGGATCTGAGATGGATTTTGAGACCGAGCGAGAGAGCAGAGGGAGCAGCGCAGATCTGAGAGGGTTGATGAGAGCGAGCGAGAGAGACTGGTACAATAGTTAAATACTAGGAGTACTAGACTCCTCATATGACTCTAGGCAATATCGTCCGTCCATCCAAATTCAATGGCCATGAACCGATATCTTATCTCTTTGGCAAGAGACCTGCGCTGATGGGGATATGCCGAATGGAGTATGCCCAGCAGGACGTTCCGATTGGGCCAAACATCTCACGAGTGGGCCTGCAGGACGGCGACGGGAATATGACTAAGGAGAAGGCCCGGCAACTGGCGACTAGAGGCCCAGAAGTGTACCAGAAGCCTAGTCAGATTAGGTCAAAGCCTCCGAATCCATATCCTGTGCGGTTGTAAGTTGTAAACCCTAGCGAGGTGCCTCATATATAAACCTCCCTAGGGTATCTGGAGGACTTACGTTCCATCATATAGCCCTTCAAGCGACTCGCTTCTTAGACGTCGAGCTCGCCACCCTTGTAACTCGCTCTCCACTAATCTAATCTAGCAGGAGTAGGTCTTTACCCTCAGGGGGGCCAAACCTGGGTAAACCCATGTGCATCCGCCCCATCTCGCACCGTAGTTGGCCGCCAGCTCTCGCCCCCGATTCAATCAATCGCTGCCTACTACAGCGACTGCCGTGGCCATTTCCATGACAGTGGCGCCCACTGTGGGGCCTAGATGGACTATTCTGAGTTTTGTGGCTAGACCCTATTCGCCGATCGATCGGCCGATCGCCACCGGACGCATGATCGCCATCAGCGGGATCTTACAGATCCTACCCAGCAGCTACGTCCCGGCGTCGCGCCCGATCACCCATGGCGTCGTGATGCTGATCGGCTCCATCAACCTCTTCGACGGCTTCACCGACGCGGTCGACCCAGCGGCGACGGTGATCGTTGGCGGATTGCCGCCGCACCGCGATCTGCTCTCGGAGGAGCAGGTTCGTTCCATCAGGTGCCTCGTCACTGAGTATGACTCGGCCGCCAGCAACACGGCCGAGACTAACACCGCCGCGGACGACGAGGCCCTAAATGACGATGCCAACTCCGCGACCCCTGCCTCGGTCGACGAATCTATCACCACGGCATCACGAGAGGACTCCATCACACGGGTCTCCAACCCTGAGGATTTCGAGGACTCCTCCATCCTCGGGATCTTCGATTCTGATTCCGTCTCGGAGTCGCTCGAAGACTTCCACGCTAGATCCAATCGCTTCAACGTGATCTACATGGCGGGCAGCACGACTGCCCCGCCAGATCCGTTCTCCACACCGATCCCATCGACTGCCACGACCACAGAGGTGGAGGAGGCCCACCTGCGACTCGCGGAGGTGCAGTGCAATGAGCTTGCTGAGCGCGAGAGATACCGCCTCGAGCGGGAAACGGCGTGGGAGCTATCGCTCTATCACCAGGCCTGCATCAGGACCCGCCTGAACTCCAACGTCCAGGGCCGCGTACTAAACTTCAACGACAAGAGCGACCCCGCACGCGCTGTCGAGCGTGAGTACTGCGAGAACGCGCCACCAGGTGGAAGCAACCGACCACCACCCGGCGCACCGGCTACCGTAGCCCCTCCACCACCCATTGTCCGTGCGCCCCCGCCGGACCAGCCGCGGATTATCATCTCGCCACAAGCCCGTGATGCCAATAGACTCCCACTCTACTCCACCCTGATGGACAATGTCGTCGCGGCCGACACCGCGGTCGCCAACCTCGGCGTCTAGGGAGAAGGCGCGCTATAGATCCAGTACGCCAAAGCCTTACTCGCCAGGGCTATCGAGCAATAAGCCATGGGGGTCGACCCACGGGGTCGGATGTATTCCCTCTCCTTGGTAAGCAGGGCGGCCTCAAGCGGCCACGCCACCATCGCCAACGCCGTGACCTGCCCACCACCGCAGCCCCTGGCGACGCAGCCACGGGCCGCCAACCCCGCGCTCTCCACCAATGAGCCGCGACCGGTAAACAACATGTTCGCCGCCAACAGGCAGCCCATCGATGCCTGCACGAACATCGTCAACAACCAGGCCTGGCGGGCGCGCCAGTCCAACGACTTGAGGCACACCCTCAACAACTGCGATGACCCTGAACCTAGGGGCTCGCTCAGCCGAGTCGGCCCACAATGCTTCAGGCCTATGATCAGAGGGGAAAAATACCCCGCTAACTTCAAGGCGCCCAAGGAGATCGAAAAGTATGATCCAACGTACGATCTAGCAGTATGGCTAGACACATACCTCATGGCGATCGGAATCGCCGGCCACACCAACCTGCTCGCCGCTCGCTACCTCCCCCTGATGATGGAGGGTGCGACCTGGCAATGTATCAACACCCTCCCCGCCGATAGCATCGACTCCTGGGAGGAAATGCCGGATGCCTTCGTCAAGCACTTCGAGGGCTCCTACACCCAAGCCACCACCATCGAAGACCTGGGAGGGCGCATCCAGGGACAGCACGAGTCGACCCGCCACTAGATCCAAAGGTGGCAAGAACTGTGGATCAATGCTTCCAGCATCCACACAGACACGACGATACATTGCTTCAAGAACGCGTGCCGGTACGAACCCCTGGTCACCAAGATCAAGCGGGTCTACCGAACACTCGACAACATCCCTGACCTCCTCGAGATCGCCAAGCGCTACGCGAAGGAGGATCCCAACCAAGACTCTGACGATGAGTCGGGAGGAAGACGCCGCACCAGCGGCCATGACAGCGGGCGACAGCGCGACATGCGCTACAGCAACACCCGCATCACAGGCAAGCGCCGCACGGATGGGCGAGTCGACCTCATCGCCAACGTCGGCTACAACCAACGTGACCCCAAGAGCTACCGCCGCGACAGAGGAAATTACCACGATAGCGGAAACTACCACGCCAACAACACGGCGAGGCCGAAAATTCGACCCCGCTGCCCTGCTCAACCAGCCCTGCCTCTACCATAGCAGGGAGGGGAAACCCGCCGCCCACACCACCACGGACTGCCACTCTCTCAAAGAGATCGAAAAGGCGAGGCGAGCAAGGGAGGACCCCAACAACAACCCACCCCGGGACAACGGAAACGCCGGCAGCTTTGGCAACACCGTCGACTCGCTACACACCTTCACCGGGCTCGACACTAAGCGCGAGAAGAAGGTGCTCACCCACACGGTCACCGTCAATGTGGTGACCCAAGTCGACATCCCCCGCTTCCTCAACTGGTCCGAGCAAAGCATCACCTGGAGTCGCCAAGATCACGCGCCCAGGATCGAATATCCAGGGCGAGTCGCCCTGGTGGTCAGGCCCAAGGTGGCCGACTACTGGCTACCCAAGACATTGATGGATGGCGGGAGCTCCATCAATATCATGTATCTGGACATGTTCAAGAGGCTCCAGCTCCCAGAAGCAGCCATCGAGCCAACCCTGACAACTTTCCACGGCATCGTCCCTGGTCGGAAGGCGTACCCGATCGGAAAAGTGACACTGCCAGTCACCTTTGGCACACCGGCGAACTACCACACGGAGAGGATCGTGTTCGAGCTGGTGAACTTCCGCAGCCCCTACCATTGCATCCTGGGTCGCCAAGCGTTCGCCAAATTCATGGCGACCCCACACTATGCCTACAACATGATGAAGCTTCTAGGGCCAAGCGACATCATCACCGTCCACGGCGACCCTGATATGGCCATGGAATGCGAGGACAAAGGCGCCGAGCTCGCCGACGCCGTCATCGCTGCGGAGACTGACCATGTGGAGGAGCTCGCGAAATACGCAGGCAACATCAACAAGGCCCACCATCCTGAAGAAGCCAACCGCCACGAACTACACAGCGCGCTCATCGAGTTCCTCCGTGAGAACCTCTACATCTTCACATGGAAACCATCTGACATGCCAGGTGTCCCGAGGGAACTCGCTGAGCACAAATGAAACGCCAACCCCAAAGTACGACCAGTAAAGCAGTTGCTACGACCCTTCAATGAAGAGAGCTGTCGAGCAATTGCGGAAGAAGTACAATGTCTGCTAGCCGCAGGCTTCATCCGGTCAATAAAATACTCCAAGTGGCTGGTAAACCCAGTCCTGGTCCTGAAAAGGAACAACACTGGAGAATTTGTATCGCCTACACCAACCTCAACAGCGCCTGCCCGAAGGAGGAGTTCGTCCTACCGCGCATCGATCAGATCATCGACTCGATCGCAAGATTGGAGTCGTTGTGCTTCCTCGACGCATACTCTGGTTACAACCAGATCAAAATGGCGGTCGAGGATGAGGAGAAGATGGCATTCGTCATGCCATTCGACGCCTTCTGCTACACGGCCATGACGTTCGGCCTCAAGAATGCTGGCTCCACATACCAATGATGTATGCAGGAGTGCCTTGCGAGCCAAATTGGCCGGAACATTCATATCTACATCGACAACGTGGTGGTAAATCCACCCGCCAGGACGACCTACTTGCCGACCTGGTTGAAACTTTCGCAAATCTGCGGAGGTACAACATCAAGCTGAACCCAGGAAAGTGCACCTTCGGCGTCCCCATCGGACAGCTACTGGGATATGTAGTCTCCAAGGGAGGCATTGAAGCCAACCCCACCAAGATCGACACCATCGCGTGACTCAGAAAAACCCGAGTGCCTGCGCGACATCCAGATGTTGGCCGGGCGAGTCACGGCTCTCAGTCGCTTCATCCCCTGACTAGGCGAGAAGGCAATGCCTCTATCACCTGATGCGCAAGAACCCCACGTTCCAATGGGACGCGAAGGCGGACGATGCACTCAAAGCACTCAAAGAAGTGCTACTCGCGGCTCCACTCCTTCCTGCCCCAGTCGACAAAGAGCCAATGCTCGTCTACGTGGCGGCCTCTACTCGAGTCGTCAGCTCCGTGATGGTCGTTGAACGGCCAAAGGAGGGCAAAGAGCGCCCCATACAGTGCCCTGTCTACTACATCAGTGAAATCCTGACGGACTCGCGACAGCGCTACCCACAGTACCAGAAACCGGTGTACGCGGTATTCCGAGCTCAGCTGCGACTCCCCCATTATTTCCAGGAGCACCCAATCACGGTGGTCTCCTCCACACCTCTGCAGGACATAATACGCAATTGCGAGGCGACTGGGTGAGTCGCCAAGTGGGCCGTCGAAATCGGCGTTCACAACATCAAATACGAGCCTCGCAAAGCGATCAAGTCACAAGCCCTAGCTGATTTCCTCGCAGATTTGGAAGAAGTGCAGCAGCCGAAGAAACTACCATACCTCCACTACTGGTCGCTCCACTTTGACGGCTCCAAGAACCCCGACGGCGCAGGGGCCGGGGTCATATTGACCTTCCCCAAAGGAGACAAGCTCCGCTACGTGCTCCACCTCAACTTCAAGCCCTGCACCAACAACATGGCAGAATACGAGGCCCTCCTCCACGGCATGCGGGCCACCAAGGAGATGAACATCAACCGCCTGCGGTGCTACGGCGACTCCGACCTAGTCGCCAGCCAGGTCGCCAGAACATGCGATGCCGTCTCTCCAACAATGATCGCATACTGCCAAGAGGTAGACCAGCTGGGACGACACTTCGATGGCTATTCAGTCGAGTGGATCGACATACGCAAGAATGAGGAGGCAGACGCCCTTTCCCGCATCGGGTCGGCTCGACAAACGCCACCCGTAGGCGTCTTCCTCGACATCATCCACAAACCTTCGGTCCACCCACCGAAGGAGATCGACATCAGGATACCACTACAACCCGAGCCGGCCCTAGTCACCATGATCGTGGAACCCAGCGACTGGACGACACCATACGTCGCCTTCCTCGAGCACAAGATCCTCCCAAGCAACGATATGAAGGCGCGAATGATCGTGCGCCGCTGCAAATCCTTCGGCATCATCAACAGCGAGCTCCACAAGCGTAGCGTGACTGGCGTGTTCCAACACTGCGTACAACCAGAAGAAGGCCGCAAGATCCTCCAGGACATCCACGCTAGCGACTGCGGCCATCACGCCGGCGCCAAGTCATTGGTCGCCAAGGCCATGTGGCATGGCTTCTACTGGCTCACCGCGCACGCCAACGCCACCGACATCGTCCAACGATGCGGCGGGTGCCAGAAATACGCCAACCAGACGCACCTCCCTGGTTTGGCACTCAAGACCATCCCCATCACATGGCCATTCGCTGTATGGGGCATGGACATGGTAGGCCCGTTCAAGAAGGCCCCATGCAGCTTCACCCATCTCCTGGTCGCGGTCGACAAGTTCACCAAATGGGTCGAGGCCAAGCTGATCAAAAAGTGCGACGGCAAGATGACCACCAAGTTCTTACGCGAGCTCATCTACCGGTACGGCTACCCGCACAACATCATAACGGACAACGGTACCAACTTCACTAAGGGGGCCATGGCAGAATTCTGCGAAGACCACGACATACGACTCGACCTCGCCTCAGTCGCCCACATGGAGTCGAACGGCCAAGCAGAACGCGCCAACCAGAGTGTCCTCCACAGGCTCAAGCCGCGACTCCAGGTGCCCCTCGAGCGCACCCCATGATGCTGGGTCGAAGAGATCCCCTCCATCACATGGGGGATCCGCACGTCCATCAACCGCTCGACCGGGTTCACACCCTTTTTCATGGTGTACGGCGCCGAAGCCGTAATGCCAATAGACCTGGAGCAGGACTCACCTCGAGTCGCCAATTACGTCGAGGTGACAAACGAGACCGCTCGCCAAGACAACATTGACCAAATCGACGAGGCACGCGACCTGGCTCGCTCCCGCACCTCCATCTACCAACAGGGACTCCACCGCTGCCATAGCCGCTGAGTCCGGACTCGCACCTTCTAGGAGGGCGATCTGGTCCTATGACTGGCTCAGGACAAGAAGGGCATGCACAAACTCTCCCCCCATGGGAGGGGCCATTCGCCATAGGGTGTGTCCTCGGCAACGACGCCTACTACCGCATCGATGTACGAGGCGACGGCCAACTCGAGGTCGGGAGGCCATGGAACGTAAACCTCCTCCGAAAGTTCTATACATAGAACTCAAACATGTACTCAGCTGACATATATAATGAAATTCATTTGGTTCAGAAAATTGTGTCTACTCGCCATATCCTTGTGCCACTCGCACTCGTACAATTAGCAATACGCTACCCATGGAAGTCAACCTTTGGTCGAGCGAGTAGCACGGCTAAGTAGTGCGGCCTAAGGGCACCGAAAATACTCGGGCCTTGGGACATCCACGAACACGCCAACCCAGAGGCACCATCGGAGTCGCCTAGCTCGACTGGCCCACCGGGCCAAGATGATCGGTATACGCTTCTCACAGCGACCCGTCCTTCCCATCCTCGCGCAAAGCGACTCGAACGGTTAAGTACCACGCACGGGGACCCCCGCAAAAATGGAACCCTCACGCGGCTTGGGAACACACAAAGTAAGAGAGCTGCCTTGGACTCACCCAGCGACTGGTTCTCCGAGCCAGGGGAAGAGACGCGTTACAAAAAAAGCATGAGCAACTTGCAATAGGCATGCGACCAAAACGGCTAAGTACTACGCTCGGGGACTCGCCTACAAACAATCCCACTCGCACTCGGGGACTCACCCCTACAGAAGACGCAAGGGACAAACAATGCACAATCAAAATAAAACACATATGTATACAATCGAGTTATACCCCATTAAAGGGCGGACGTGCTCGGGGACTCGCTCAAACAAAAAAAACACACCACATGATCACGCTTGCATTGCGAGTCGATTGACTCCTCTTACTCAAAATGCTGTTCATATTTCAAAAGCAGCCATTTGGCATATATTACAAACTGCCTAGAGATGCTATCTATTTCGCAGGCCCTGATGAAGAAGCATCCCACCACCCTTGAAACGGACGAAAGGTTGCCACGGGTTCGTCGGGTAGGTCGTCAGTGACTACGACAACACCGATCGGAAGGGTTGCTCCGACTTCAGGTCGCGATGCTCTGGCTCGGGGTCACCAGGCGCCACCACCGTCTCCTGGTATGGCAAAAGGTCCGCCATCGCCAACACCTGATCAGCAAAGGGGTGGCCTTGGCGGTCAGCTTCAGCACTTCCGCCATCTCCACTATACCAGTCGCCAAAGGGTAGCCGCTGGTGACGTTGTCGAGGTTGAAATCATCGGGGAAGTGGGAAAGACCTAGGCTCAATGTCGTGGTGGCACCGCGCCTGAAAGAGGAGCGTGCCATCCACTCCACGGCGTTGGGCGCCTCCTCCAGATAGCGCCACACTTCCGTCAGTCCCCCAGGAATAACCTCGGTGGGGGACATCCCTTGAAGGACTGCTTGGACGCACAACGCCGAGGCAGCAGCCGCGTTCACCACGGCAGTCACACACTGCGAGGCGTTGAAGGTCTGCACCATCGGATCGCTTTGCCCTATCACAGCTGCAACATCAGACGTCGGTGACACTACGATTTCCCCATTCAGGGACGCCAAACATGTCTAGCAAAGAACAGTGGCTCACCAAGGAGTTTCCGGCAGTTCTCGGTGACGTGCTTCTCCATGGTGGCGTGATCATTCTGCAGCCCCAGGATGATCGAGTCTGCAGCCTTCCGCTCCTCTTCAGCCATAGCGACTGCAGCCTTCACTCGATCCTCAGAAGAAATCGAGGCCGCTTTCACCTCCTCCAACTCCTGGACTAGCGAGGTGATTCGTCCATTCGCCACGTCCAGGTCGGCAATTGGGACGTACCCTTGATGAGCCTTGGCAATCGCAGCCGGAAGACCATCGGAAAAGAAAAGAAACAAATCATCAACACGCCAGAACACCAACAGTTCACAGCCGAAAAATGAATCAAAGCACTTACCAACAGCCTGCTAGAGTCGCTAGTTCGCCTCCTGTGCCACGCGTAGATCCCTCCCCAGACACTCCCTCGCGGCCAAGCGATCTGTTGACTCCCTTTGCAAGCCCTGTAAGAATAACAAAATGTTAGCACTTACCAAAACAGATATTCAGTGTCTAGCCGCCGAAATTCAGCAACTAGGCACTCGGGGACTAGCGACCAGAAAAAATTAAGTTCCTAAACACTGAAATTCAGAGACCAGGAACTCGGGGACTGGAGAGTAGAAGCAACTTAGTGTCTAGTCGCTGAAATTCAGCAACTAGACACTCGGGGACTGGACGTACCTGAATGACGGTGCCAAGCATCTTGTGAAGCTCTCCGGCATCTGTCAACGCGACCGTGAAGGAAGTGCGCCCGCGACGCGACCCAACATCTTCATTAACGATCTCCGGGGTCTCTGAGGAGACTGGTTGTCCGCCACGCCTAGAAAATCCTTTGCCATGAAGCGTGGGAACATTGCTGACGCTCTAGCCGGGGCAGTGGTCGCAAGAGACGACATTTCCGTCGCCGGAGCTCCCTTGGATGGCTCCGACCGCGTAGGCGCCACCTCTTTGACGACTGCAGCGAGATCACTCTTGTTGGCGCTATCCATCGCCACAGAGTCGTCGGCACCATCTTTCTGCCTCTTCGCGCCCTCCATAGTCGCCGCCTCTTCAGCAGACTTCCTCTTCTTGGGGAGGTCGCCCTCTCCCGTGGTGGCGACCGGCAGAATCTTCGCCACTGAAGGGCGACCGATCTTCTTGACCCTAGACCTGCGAAACCTCCAAAATCAACACAGAGATAGCACAAAGACAAAACACGACATGGAATGGAGAATTCAAAGCTTACTTGGCAACTGGGAGAATGCACAGCCCGGTGCTAATGTGGGTGGGCTTGTCTAATTCCGGCCCCAGCTTGCACGTGAGACCCCTCTCAAAGACATCTGAAGCCCATGAAACCGCGGGCTTCGTTGATGACGAAGCTGCGGTTGCCGGGATTTCCGGCTCCGAAGACACGGCCGCTCTCGAAGGTTGCGGCGACTTCGACGCTGTGGCCTCAGCCGCCTCCTGGCTTGGCACCCTCGAAGCCGCTGGCGCAATCACCGCTAGAGGAATTTCTACTGCTGCCTCGGGGTCCTCGTCCTCCAATCCCTTCATCGGAATCGCATCCTCAGGGATCTTGTGTGAAGTTTCGGGGGGTGACATCATCATCGGAGTCGTCATCTGACTCAAACACCACTGCCAACCTGGGTGCTGATGCTAGCTTCTTCGCTGGCAACTTCGGTTTGCACGCGGGCTTCGCCGGCGTGGCCGTGCGCCGAGATGTGTGCTCCTGCAGGATCTCGTCGCCCTCATCGTGTTCATCATGGCTACGACTCGCCTCGAATCTGCGCTACTTTTGCATGCGAGTCTTGCGAGCCGTAGGCACTAGGGGAGGAACCTCCTCCTCTTCCTCGTCGCTTTCGGAGGAATCTCCTTCGGAGGCCTCTTTGAGCTCCCGGGCGACCTCTTCATCAAGCGGAGGGAGCCAACCCTCCAACACATGGAACAACTGAGAACAACCACTAATAAGTATCGAACGAGGCGACTGCGAATTATGTTGCAAAGATTGCGACTAAAAGGAAAACTTACTATGGGGGCTTCATTCTTCACGGGAGTGTACGGGGTGAGCCCGACCGATGCGGTTGTAAATTCCGCATCGGTGATCTTCTTCAGGGCGGCCTTGTAGTCCTCGGTTTCCCACGACTCTTTGCTAGTCCGGGAGGGATCGTGTTACCTGATGTACTCATACATCCAATGCGGCCGAGCCGCTAGCGGAACCAGACGCCGCCCGAGCCAACATTTGTAGAGGTTGATCGAAGACAACCCTTGATCCTTCAACCTCTAGATCTGGTCCATCATCTCTGCGACGGCCATCCTCTGGTCTTCATGGAGTTTCTTTGGTGCCAGCCGGCGAGGCTCACTCCTTTCGGTGATGAACTCGGGAAGCGCTACTTCACTGGAGGGAGTGGATTCCTTTACATAGAACCCGCTCTTCTTCCACTCGCTCGCGGCCTTCTTCGGCAGCAGGAGCTTGATAAAGTTGGAATGTGACGCTGTCAGCCACCAACATAAAGCCGTCGAACGCCTCATGCCCGATGCGGTGGTAGAGCTCTAGCCACAGCGGGAAGTACAGCCTGCAGCCGAGATAGCACTCAGAGAAAGCGATGAAGATAGCCAGCTGCTCGATGCTGTGCGGACCAAGATCCGACGGCTTGATTGCGTAATACGCACAGAAGCGCCGGAAGAAGAGTGAGGTGGGGAACCCCAAACCCCTCTCTAGGTGGCTGGGGAAGCAAATGAACTCGCTGGCTCACAGCTTCGGCTCGATCTTGGAGGGAGCGGGAACCCGCCAGTTTCCCTTGCGGAGGACTCCGGCATCCTCAAAGGATTTGAGTTGGGCCGTGGTGCATTTGGATTTCCCCCATGAACCTTTTAGAGGCACCATTAGGAAGGACGTGGGGTCGCTCGGTGTGAAAGGATCGAATAGAAAGACATGAGGAATGGATGTGCGAGAATGAAGAACACAGGGAAGGATCTACAAGGCTGATTTGTTACTCCCCTTATAAGGAGGCGCTACCCGCTAGATTCGGGGTAGCCGTTACCTGCGGTAATTACGCCGAAGTTACCATTGGAATATCCAACGGATAGTTTGACTAGGTTGACGGTCCAACTCCTCCATTCCACTCACTGGCAACTAGCCCTATCAAATCGCTGAAGCAGCGACTTGGCAGCCGTGGTGTTCACTGGAGCAGCGACTAGGAGTCTAGGGAAAATTTCCTTGGTTTCAGTGGAGTCCATCACCGATTCCAATGGGCGTCCAAATTGGACTCGCCCGACTGCCAAATGACCACCTGCGTCTGAATCAACGATGGCCTCGGGGACTACTGATGGGGGTATGCCGAATGGGGTATGCCCAACATGACGTTCTGATTGGGCCAAAGTCTCATGAGTGGGCCTGCAGGACGGCGACTGGAATGCGACTAAGGAGAAGGCCCGGCGACTGGCGACTGGAGGCCCAGAAGTGTACCAGAAGCCTAGTCGGATTAGGTTAAAACCTCCGAATCCATATCCTGTTCGGTTGTAACTTGTAAACCCTAGCGAGGTTCCTCATATATAAACCTCCCTAGGGTATCCTGAGGACTTACGTTCCATCATACACCCCTTCAAGCGACTCGCTGCTTAGACGCCGAGCTCGCATCCCTTGTAACTCGCTCTCCATTAATCCAATCTAGCAGGAGTAGGTCTTTACCCTCCGGGGGACCGAACCTGGGTAAACCCATGTGCATCTGCCCCCATCTCGCACAGCAGATGGCCGCCAGCTCTCGCCCCCGATTCAATCAATCGCTGCCTACTGCAGTGACTGCCGTGGCCATTTCCATGACATGCGGGGAGAAAACTAGGGAAGCGTTGTGTTCCCCGATTAATTATATCCCTCTGACCCGGTGTACATGTCGCTTTGACGACCTAGGGCTGCGTGGAAGACTAAATACTGTACTCCAGTACTACTCCAGGTTGGAGGTACTAGTACTACTACTCTACCTCTGTTTGGGATGGGAGTATGAGACTATCCTCAATGGGGGTATCAGGTGGTACATACTGTATCATGCATTAGGCCTTTCACAATGGGGTGTAGCTTAGCACGTTACCATAGGAGTTATAAATACCTAATATACAACCTCTCCAATGCATTGTATTTTAGAGATTGTATCTTAATTTAATGTTTTTTCTCTCATGCATGCATTTTATTGGGAAATCAACTCTTTTTGCCTATGATTATGTGCAAGGGGTGTATCTTAGCAACTAATTGACATGCCACAAAAGCATTTTGCCTAGTATGCCACACTAAGAGACTCCCCCATTGTCAAAGACCTTATTACATGCATGGAAAATGCTTATGTGTCACAACAATTAATGATGAAAGAGATTGTGTTGGTATCACTGAAAAATAATTATAATTTTGAGCCACGTCCATAAAGTATAGGGTGTATAATTGGTTCTTGTACCTTGTGTCATGTAGAAATCAGCCTACTATAATTATGAAAGAGATTGTGTTGGTATCACTGAAAAATAATTATAATTTTGAGCCACATCCATAAAGTATAGGGTGTATAATTGGATCTTGTACCTTGTGTCATGTAGAAATCAACCTACTACTTATAGTTACCTATTACTCGTTATTCTCGCGAGAAATGATGAAGAAGATTCTAGAATTATTGAGATGTGCGTTCTGAGGTTTTTGCATAGCGTTCACTGTGCTAAAGACTATCAATGGAATATTCTATATGCTAGCATGGATAGAAGATCCAGCGGTTTGCAATGTTGGGATTTGCTAGGCTTGATCGATTTTTCAAAGTTCAAAGTACTGCATACACAATATAGTGTGCTAATATTATATAATATAGGTAAAGATAAAAAAATATGAATATGTGAGTCTCATGTGCCAGAGTACTTCTAACAGCCTAACGATAAGGATTGGTGCTATGGATCATTCATATTCAAAACTGCTCCATTATAGTGGTAGAGAGAATACAACTTACTGTGCTATGAAATTTTTGGGGTGGTGACATGATGGTTCTAGAACATGCATGGTGGAGTTTGATCTAGGTACTATTCAACACAAATCCAACTGCTCTAAACTATTGGATGTAACAGCCCAACCGTCAGGATTGGTGCTATGGATCCAATTCAAAACTGCTCCATTATAGTAGTAGAGATAATATGACATACTGTGCAGTCAGGCATGTGCAACTTATTACTACTGTATATTGGAGTACATACTCCAAGAATTTATCAGACTCGTTGCTCGAGCTGCCAGCTGCTCGCCACCCCTGTTTTGAGAGTGTATAGTACTACTATTCCTACTATCTGATTTGACTGCGGCTAGCTGAAAGTACAACAGCTACAAGTACTGATATGACATTTCTCTTGTGAGTTAATGCCCTGGACAATCACCGACTGCGCAAAAACTCACGCACCGCCAAACGGTCGCTCTGCATACTCCTTGGAGCATCTAAAAAAAGTACTCTTTGGAGAAATGCTGGGTCAAACTTGAGTAGCACCGCTAGTAGTACTAGATTCATGTATCTAGACTTGTTTTAGTGTTAGATACATCCGAATCTAGATAAAACTAAGTCAACTAATTTGGGTCAGAGGGAGTATAAAATTAAGCTTGAAAAATATAACATGTAATTTATCCAACAAATTCATGTAGTGCTAGTAGTAACTAGTAAGTTACACGTTCCCTGCACGTGAGACTCAGATAATAGACGTCTGACATATCATCACTATATAAAATTATAATAGGTAAAGCAGAAAAAATATAAATTTGATCAACATCTATAATATATGGGTGTATATTTGGTTCTCGTACTTTGTATATCATGTAGAGTGAATGATTATTAGCTAATCTAAAACTTCAAAAATTGGTAACATGGTCTGAAGAAAACAGGGATAAGATTCTAGAATGATGGAGAAGTGTTTTGAGGTTCCCATGTTTCCGGACATAGCAAATCACCCATGTTTTACTTGTGATTCCTAGGTTCTTTAAGTTTTCAAGGTTCGTAGATAAATTAACACACTTAAATTACATTACTGTCTCTGATTCAAATTAATGTTCTCAGATTTGTCTAGATTCGGGTACATGCATCTAGCATAGAAACATGACTAGATACATTTGAATCTAGATGAATCTATGTACATTAATATGGATCGAAGGGAGTCTGTTGAAATTATGTTAAATTATTTCGGACCACATGTGAGCTGCCAATTACTCTTAAAATTCCACAAAAATCTTTTGAAGTTGCCCACCAGACAGCCAATATATGGAGAACACGACCGAAAGTTTTCAAAGATTCAACTTCTTTCTAGACTTTGGATGCCGGCAAAGTTGACCCTGCTTTGAAAAAAGAGAGAGAAATAGGCCAAAAAACAGGGGGACTCATGCATGGCGTCCTTTTGCTTGTACTACCTGCCATGAAAAATAATAAACATGAGTAACTTTTGAAAAATCTGCTTCACAAAAATGGCGTACCATGTATAAGTATGAACAGGTTTCAGGACGAGCGACCCACCAAGGTCATGGACATATCTATGTTTATGAGAATTTTGTAGTAGTACTACAAGAAAGTAGATGTGCGCATCTTGGTGTTGGTAAACAACTTTGGCAACGAGAGTTCCCAAATACTAGGAAAAGTAACAACTCCAATTTTCTAAGCGATGGAAATATTTTTCTCTATAAAGCAAAGTACTCTACTTCCGTACTAGTACTACTCGAAAAGGGAGGTGGCTCCTTCCAAAAAAAAGGAGGCAGCACGAGAGCAGCAGGAGGAGGAGTCGGAAGGCGGTGTGATGTCAGAGCAAAGCTATGATGGGGTGCTGACACGAGGTACACTCTACTAGTAGTAAATATATGGACCTACTTGTAGTAATATGCACACAAAACAAGTTGAGTTTTCTCTCTCCTTTGCTGGCTCTCACCATCCATCCTCCATCAATCTCTTCTCTGCAGTCGCGGGTGCACAGTCTGGCTTGTCTCTTCCTCGTCCATAGTGTGACGTTGCGCACGTGTGACTTGGTACGACACAGTGATCTACTTCTAGCAACCGTTTTCGCCTGAAATTCAAGCCATCTACTAGATTAATAATCATCTACACCAATGCAAAAAGTCTCAATAATAATAATAATAATAATAATTACAAAAAGGTCCTCAGACCACATTGCGACGACTACAAACCCTAGTGTGCTAATTGGAGTGTCTCGCTCCTTCAGGACCTACGGTACCCAGGTTCCAAAAAAGAAATAAAGAATGCCACTGCCCCAATTTTCAGACGAAGTGTAACATTCTTTCTTACAATTCCCAAGTTTTAGGATTTTTCAAGCAGGCATAGAAATATTTTTCATTTTATTCCTGTTTAAATCTTCTTGCTTTTTGATGAGGTTGCTGCATGTAATGCTAGTTGTTCTATAGTTCAAATGTTAGGTATTGTACATGCTGGTATAAAGCCGACAATAGATGACGTGTTCCTTTATTATACCTAACACTCGGTTATACTATTGAACTAGCTCTCACACACTTGTAGAATATTAATTTAGACCTAATTCGACAAATCGACGGAAAGTCGTCTGAGTGGGTGAAATTAGCTAGAAATTAAGCTTGAAAAATATAACATGTAATTTATCCAACCACTTTATGTACTATAGTAAATAAATGGCACATGCTATGAACTCTAAGCCATATTGATTGCACTTTCTTCCCAAAAATACTTTTCCTTATTTACCATGCATGCTAACATGCACCGATCTAGCTATACCAAAATATGGGCACAGAGTCATTATCTTGATGAAGACATGGTATGTCCATGACCTTGGTCATTTGGCTTGAAACCCAAGAAATTTCATACATAGTAGTACATGATATAGTAGGAAATACCATAAGTGTGAGTTTTTCAAGTACTTTAACTGGTAGAAAAATAAGAAAGAATGGCCCCACCAAATTTTCGTACAAAGTGGACAATTCTTTCTTACAGTTCCCAAGTTTACGTATTTTTCAAACTTCCAAGCTAAAGCTCCACGTGCACTTAAATGCATGACCCTAAGTCGATTAAACGAAATTAGGTCAAACTTGAATACATGTGAGCGTGATAGACTATTACTCTTGAAAATATCCAAAATTCTTTTGAAGGTACCCAAGCAGCCAATATATCATGGGCCAACAATATTTCAAAAAAATATCATTACTAATTAGTATTTGCATACCTACAAATTTCACCACGTATGGAAAAGATTCAAACAAAATTAAGCGTAAAACAAAAACATGAGACTTCATTACGATTGGGGTACTTTTGCTAGTAGTATTATTAATTGCCAAGAAAAATGATAAACATGAGATTCGACATCCTTAGGGAAAATGGATTCACATTATAGCCCACCATGATGTAACATTATTAATTCTTGGTTTTCAGCATGAACGACCAATAATGTCATGGCCTTCAATATCGATGTATACCCTAGCTACACTTTTACATAGGGTTCTGACATCGGGTAGATGGGTGCGTCTTGGCCTAGTAAACAATGTTGCCCATGGGAGCTTTGAAAATTTAGGAAAAAACATTTTTCACTTTTCCAACTGATTATGGGGATGTTTTATACTAGCAGTAAATAAAATCAGAAGAATGTGGCACTAAATGCGAGAACCGCACCATGTTTCTGGACATAGCGAACCATCCATGTTTTACTTGCGATTCCTAGGTTCTTTGAGTTTTCAAGGTTCGTAGATAAATTAACCCAATTAAATTACACTATTATATCTGATTCAAATTAATATTCTCAGATTTGTCCAGATTCGGATACATGTATCTAGCACAGAAACATGATTAGATACATTTGAATCTAGATGAATCAATGAACATTAATATGGATCGGAGGGAGTCTGTCGAAATTAGGTCAAATTATATCGAACCACATGTGAGCTTCCAATTACTCTTTAAATTTCACAAAAATCTTTTGAAGTTGCCCACTAGATACCCAATATATCGAGAACACGACCAGGAGTTTTCTAAGATTCAACTTCTTTCTAGACTTTGCATGCCAGCAAAGTTGACCTTGCTTTGGAAAAAAGAGAGAGAAATAGGCAACAAAAATAGGGGGACTCATGCATGGCGTCTTTTTTCTTGTATTTCCTTCCATGAAAAATAATAAACATGAGTTTTCACAACTTTTGAAGAAACCCGCTTCACAAAAATAGCCTACCATGTATAAGTATGAATAGGTTTCAAGACAAGCAACCAAGCAAGGTCATGGACATATCCACATCATAGTTTATAGTAATTTGGTAGTACTACAAGAAAGTAGATGTGTGCATCTTGGCATTGGTAAACAAATTTGCCAATGTGAGTTTCCAAATACTAGGAAATGTGACAACTCTACTAAGCGATGGAATTTTTTTTTCTATAAAGCAAAGTAGTCCACCTCATTCTGTACTGCTACTCCAAAAGGTAGGCAGCACAAGAGCATCGAGAGGAGTGCCATGCACATGAGACTCGGATAATAGACGTATGACATATCATTATTATATAAAATTATAATAGGTAAAGCACAAAAACTTATAAATTTGATCAACATACATAAAGTATGGGTGTATATTTGGTTCTTGTACTTTGTATCATCATGTAGAAGTACTTTATAGTGTATGAATACAAATAACTTTGAATATTGACCGTTAGATCAAGACTCGCGAATCTGAACGACATTTCCAGCCATTGGATCTTCTTTCCCATTCTAGCATGTAGAAGATTCTATTGATAGTCTTCAGCATAATTAATGCTATGCACAAACCTCAAAACACACTTCTCCATCATACTAGAATCTTATCACTCATTTCTCTAGACCAATGTTACTACCAAAATTTTCAAGTGTTAGTTAGCTAATAATCTTTGACTTCTACACATGACGATACAAGGTGGAAGAACCAAATATACACCTATACTTTATATATGTTGGTCAAATTTATATTTTTCTGCTTTACCTATTATAATTTTATATAGTGATGATATGTCAGATGTCTCTTATCTTATTTGTCTCCAATTCAAATTAATGTTCTCAGATTTGTCTAGATTCAGGTATATGCATCTAGCACAAAAACATGACTAGATACATTTGAATCTAGATGAATCTATGAACATTAATATGGATTGGAGGGAGTCTGTCAAAATTATGTCAAATTATTTCGAACCAAATGTGAGCTGCCAATTGATCTTTAAATCCCCAAAAAACTTTTGAAGTTGCCCACTAGACAGCCAATATATGGAGAACACGACCGAGAGTTTTCAAAGATTCAACTTCTTTCTAGACTTTGCATGCCGACAAAGTTGACCCTGCTTTGAAAAAAGACAGAGAAATAGGCCAAAAAATAGGGGGACTCATGCATGGTGTCCTTTTGCTTGTACTACCTGCCATGAAAAATAATAAACATGAGTTTTTCACAACTTTTGAAAAAAGGCGCTTCACAAAAATGGCCTACCATGTATAAGTATGAATAGATTTCAGGACGAGCGACCAAGCAAGGTCACAGACATATCCATGTTTATGGGAATTTTGTAGTAGTACTACAAGAAAGTAGATGTGCGCATCTTGGTGTTGGTAAATAGCTTTGCCAATGGGAGTTCCCAAATACTACGAAAAATAACAACTCCAATTTTCTAAGCGATGGAAATATTTTTCTGTGTAAAGCAAAGTACTCCACTTCCGTATTAGTACTACTGGAAAAGGGAGGCGGCTCCTTCCAAAAAAAAGGAGGTAGTGCGAGAGCAGTCGGGGGAGGAGTCAGAAGGCGTTGCGATGTCAGAGCAAAGCTATGATGGGCTGCTGAGATGAGGTACACTCCACTACTAGTAAATATATGGACCTACTAGTAGTAATATGCACGCAAAAAAAGTTGTGTTTTCTCTCTCCTTTGATGGCTCTCACCATCCATCCTCCATCTTCTCTACAGCCGTGGGTGCACAGTCTGGCTTGTCTCTTCCTCGTCCACAGCGTGGCGCTGAGCACGTGTGACTTCGTACGGCACACCGATCTACTTTCAGCAACCGTTTTCCTCCGAAATTTAAGCCATCTACTGGATTAATAATCATCTACACCAATACAAAAAGTCTCAAAAGTAATAATAATTACAAAAAGGTCCTCAGACCACATTGCGACGACTACAAACCCTAGTGCGCTAACTGGAGTGTCTCGCTCCTTCAGGATCTACAATACCCAGGTTCCAAAAAAGAAATAAAGAATGCCACTGCCCCAATTTTCAGACTAAGTGTACCATGCTTTCTTAAATTCCGAAGTTTTAGGATTTTTCAAGCAAGCATAGAAATATTTTTCATTTTATTCCTGTTTAATCTTCTTGATTTTTGATGAGGTTGCTGCATGTAATGCTAGTTGTTCTATAGTTCAAATGTTAGGTATTGACATGCTGGTATAAAGCCGGCAATAGATGACGTGTCACTTTGTTACACCGAACACTCGGTTATACTATTGAACTAGCTCTCACGCACTTGTAGAATCTTAACTTAGAACTAATACCAAATCGACAGAAAGTCGTCTGAGTGGGTGAAATTATCTAGAAAATTAAGCTTGAAAAATATAACATATAATTTATCCAACCACTTTATGTACTATAGTAAATAAATGGCACATGCTATGAACTCTAAGCCATATTGATCACACTTTCTTCCAAAAAATAGTTTTACTTCTTTACCATGCATGCTAACATGCACCGACCTAGCTATACAAAAAATATGGGCACACGGTCATTATCTTGATGAAGACAGGGTATGTCCATGACCTTGGTCATTTGGCTTGAAACCCAAGAAAGTTCATACATAGTAGTACATGATATAGTAGGCAATACCAGAAGTGTGAGTTTTTCAAGTAGTTTTACTAGTAGAAAAATAAGAAAGAATGGCAATACCAAATTTTCGTACAAAGTGGACAATTCTTTCTTACAGTTCCCAAGTTTAAGTATTTTTCAAACTTCCAATCTAAAGCTCCACGTACACTTAAATGCATGACTCTAAGTCGATTAAATGAAATTAGGTCAAACTTGAATACATGTGAGCATGATAGACTATTACTCTTGAAAATATCAAAAATCTTTTTGAAGGTACCCAGGCAGCCAATATATCATGGGCCAACAATAGTTTTGAAAAATATCATTACTGATTAGTATTTGCATACTAACAAATTTGACCGCGTATGGAAAACATTCAAACAAAATTAAGCGTAAAACAAAAACATGAGACTTCATTACGATTAGGGTACTTTTGCTAGTAGTATTATTAATTGCCAAGAAATATGATAAACATGAGATTCAACAACCTTAGGAAAAACGGATTCACATTATAGCCCACCATGATGTAACATTATTAATTCTTGGTTTTCAGCATGAACAACCAATAAGGTCATGGCCTTCTATATCTATGTATACCCTAGCTACACTTTTACATAGGGTTCAAACATCGGGTAGATGGGTGCGTCTTGGCCTAGTAAATATTGTTGCCTGTGGAAGTTTCAAACAATTAGGAAAAAACATTTTTCACTTTTCCAACTGATTATGAGGATTTTTGTACTACTCCCTCTGTTCAGAAATACAAGATGTTTTAGTTTTGTGAATGCACTGTATCTAGACACCTTTTAGTGTATAGATTCATAGAGGTTCAGCTTAAACTTATACACTAAAAGGCGTTTAGATAAATTCATTTCACAAAACTAAAACGTCTTATATTTATGAACGGAGGGAGTAGCAGTAAAGAAAATCAGAAGAATGTGGCACTAAATGCGAGAAGCGCGCCATGTTTCTGGACATAGCGAACCATCCATGTTTTACTTGTGATTCTTAGGTTCTTTGAGTTTTCAAGGTTCGTAGATAAATTAACCCAATTAAATTACACTACTGTATCCGATTCAAATTAATATTCTCAAATTTTTCTATATTCGGTATATGTATCTAGCACAGAAACATGACTAAATACATTTGAATCTAGATAAATCTATGAACATCAATATGGATCAGAGGGAGTCTGTCGAAATTAGGTCAAATTATATCGAACCACATGTGAGCTGCCAATTGCTCTTTAAATTTCAAAAAAATCTTTTGAAGTTGCCCACTGGATAGCCAATATATCGAGAACATGGCCGAGAGTTTTCTAAGATTCAACTTCTTTCTAGACTTTACATGCTGGCAAAGTTGACCTTGCTTTGGAAAAAAGAGAGAGAAATAGGCAACAAAAACAGGGGGACTCATGCATGGCGTCCTTTTTCTTGTATTGTCTGCCATGAAAAATATAAACATGAGTTTTCACAACTTTTGAAGAAATCCGCTTCACAAAAATGGCCTACCATGTATAAGTATGAACAGGTTTCAGGATGAGCAACCTAGCAAGGTCATGGACATATCCATATCATAGTTTATAGTAATTTGGTAGTACTACAAGAAAGTATATGTGTGAATCTTGGCATTGGTAAACAACTTTGCCAATGCGAGTTTCCAAATACTAGGAAAAGTAACAACTCTACTAAGCGATGGAAATATTTTTTCTATAAAGCAAAGGACTCCACCTCATTCTGTACTGCTACTCCAAAAGGTAGGCAGCATGAGAGCAGCGAGAGGAGTTCCCTGCACGTGAGACTCGAATAATAGATGTATGACATATCATCATTATATAAAATTATAACAGGTAAAGCGCAAAAACTTATAAATTTGATCAACATACATAAAGTATGGGTTTATATTTGGTTTTTGCACTTTGTATCATCATGTAGAAGTCAAAGATTATTAGCTACCCAAAACACTTGATTTTTTTGGTAATATGTTCTAGCGAGACGAGGGAGAAGATTCTAGTACGATGGAGAAGTGTGTTTTGAGGTTTATGCATAGCATTCATTATGCTGAAGACTATCTATATAATCTTCTAGATGCTATAATCGAAAAGAAGATCCAACAGTTGGAAATATTGGGATTCGCGAGTATTGAGATCCAACGATCGCCATTCAAAGTTATTCGTACAATCTTATCTTACCAAGTACTATATAGTGTACGAATACAAATAACTTTGAATATTCACTGTTGGATCAAGACTTGCGAATCCGAACGACATTTCTAGCCGTTGGATCTTCTTTTCCATGCTAGTATCTAGAAGATTCTATTGATAGTCTTCAGCATAATTAATGCTATGCACAAACCTCAAAACACACTTCTCCATCATACTAGATCTTATCACTCATTTCTCTAGACCAAAATTTTCAAGTGTTAGGTAGCTATAGTCTTTGACTTCTACACATGACGATACAAAGTAGAAGAACCAAATATACACCTATACTTTATATATGTTGGTCAAATTTATTATTTTCTGCTTTACCTATTATAATTTTATATAGTGATGATATGTCAGACGTCTCTTATGTGATTTGTCTCTGATTCAAATTAATGTTCTCAGATTTGTCTATATTCGGGTATATGTATCTAGCACAAAAACATGACTAGATGCATTTGAATCTAGATGAATCGATGAACATTAATATGGATCGGAGGGAGTTTGTCGAAATTATGTCAAATTATTTCAAACCACATCTGAGCTGCCAATTGCTCTTTAAATTACACATGAATCTTTTGAAGTTGCCCACCAGTCAGCCAATATATGGAGAACACAACCGAGAGTTTTCAAAAATTCAACTTCTTTTTACAATTTGCATGCCGGGAAAGTTGACCCTACTTTGAAAAAAGAGAGATAAATAGGCCAAAAAAAACAGGGGGACTCATGCATGTTGTCTTTTTGCTTGTACTACCTGCCATGAAAAATAATAAACATGAGTTTTTCACAACTTTTGACAAAAGCCGCTTCACAAAAATGGCCTTCCATGTTTAAGTATGAACAGGTTTCAGGACGAGCGACCAAGCAAGGTCACGGACATATCCATGTTTATGGAAATTTTGTAGTAGTACTACAATAAAGTAGATATGTGCATCTTGGCATTGGTAAACAGCTTTGCCAATGGGAGTTCACAAATACTAGGAAAAGTAAAAAATCCAATTGTTTAAGTGATGGAAATATTTTCTCTATAAAGCAAAGTACTCCACTTTCGTACTAGTACTACTCGAAAAGGGAGGTGGATCCTTCCAAAAAAGGAGGCAGCGCGAGAGCAGCGGGAGGAGGAGTCGGAAGGCGGTGCGATATCAGAGCAAAGCTATGATGGGCTGCTGACACGAGGTACACTCCACTAGTAGTAAATATATGGACCCACTAGTAGTAATATGCACGCAAAACTAGTTGTGTTTTCTCTCTCCTTTGTTGGCTCTCACCATCCATCCTCCATCGATCTCTTATCTACAGCCGTGAGTGCACAGTCCGACTTGTCTCTTCCTCGTCCACAGCGTGGCACTGCGCACGTGTGACTTGGTACGGCACACCAATGTACTTCCCACAACCGTTTTCCCCGAAATTCAAGCCATCTACTGGATTAATAATCATCTACACCAATACAAAAAGTCTCAAAAGTAATAATAATAATTACAAAAAGTTCCTCAGACCACATTGCGACGACTACAAACCCTAGTGCGCTAATTGGAGTGTCTCGCTCCTTCAGGACCTACGGTACCCAGGTTCCAAAAAATAAATAAAGAATGCCACTGCCCCAATTTTCAGACGAAGTGTAACATTCTTTCTTACAATTCCCACGTTTTAGGATTTTTCAAGCGGGCATAGAAATATTTTTCATTTTATTCCTGTTTAATCATCTCGATTTTTGATGAGGTTGCTGCATGTAATGCTAGTTGTTCTATAGTTCAAATGTTAGGTATTGTACATGCTGGTATAAAGCCGGTAATAAATGATGTGTCACTTTGTTATACCTAACACACGGTTATACTATTGAACTAGCTCTCACGCACTTGTAGAATATTAATTTATACCTAATTCATCAAATTGATAGAAAGTCGTCTGAGTGGGTGAAATTAGCTAGAAAATTAAGCTTGAAAAATATAACATGTAATTTATCCAACCACTTTATATACTATAGTAAATAAATAGCACATGCTATGAACTCTAAGCCATATTGATCGCACTTCCTTCCAAAAAATACTTTGACTTATTTACAATGCATGTTAACATGCATCGACCTAGCTATACCAAAATATGGGCACACGGTCATTATCTTGGTGAAGACAGGATATGTCCATGACCTTGGTCATTTGGCTTGAAACCCAAGAAAGTTCATACATAGTAGTACATGATATAGTAGGCAATACCAGAAGTGTGAGTTTTTCAAGTACTTTTACTAGTAGAAAAATAAGAAAGAAAGGCCCCACCAAATTTTCATACAAAGTGGACAATTCTTTCTTACAGTTCCCAAGTTTAAGTATTTATCAAGATTCCAAGATAAAGCTCCATGTGCACTTAAATGCATGACTCTAAGTCGATTAAATGAAATTAGGTCAAACTTAAATACATGTGAGCGTGATAGACTATTACTCTTGAAAATATCCAAAATTCTTTTGAAGGTACCCAGGCAGCCAATATATCATGGGCCAACAATAGTTTTGAAAAAATCCATTACTGATTAGTATTTGCATACTGACAAATTTTACCATGTATGGAAAGCATTCAAACAAAATTATGCGAAAAACAAAAACATGAGACTTCATTACGATTGAGGTACTTTTGCTAGTAGTATTATTAATTGCCAAGAAAAATGGTAAACATGAGATTCAACAACCTTAGGGAAAACGAATTCACATTATAGCCCACCATGATGTAACATTATTAATTCTTGGTTTTCAGCATGAACAACCAATAAGGTCATGGCCTTCTATATCGATGTATACCCTAGCTACACTTTTACATAGGGTTCTGACATCAGGTAGATGGGTGCGTCTTAGCCTAGTAAACAATGTTGCTCGTGAGAGTTTCGAACAATTAGGAAACAATTTTTTCTCTTTTCCAACTGATTATGGGGATGTTTTGTACTACTCCCTCCGTTCAGAAATATAAGAAGTTTTAGTTTTGTGAATGCAATGTATCTAGACGCCTTTTAGTGTATAGATTCATAGAGGTTCGGCTTGAACTTATACACTAAAAGGTGTCTAGATAGATTCATTTCACAAAACTAAAATGTCTTATATTTCTGAACGAAGGGAGTAGCAGTAAAGAAAATCAGAAGAATGTGGCACTGAATGCGAGAACCGTGCCATGTTTCCAGACATAGCGAACCATCCATGTTTTACTTGCGATTCCTAGGTTCTTTGAGTTTTCAAGGTTCGTAGATAAATTAACCCAATTAAATTACACTATTGTATCCGATTCAAATTAATATTCTCAAATTTGTCTAGATTCGGATATATGTATCTAGCATACAAACATGAATATATACATTTGAATCTAGATGAATCTATGAACATTAATATGGATCAGAGGGAGTATGTTGAAATTAGGTCAAATTATATTGAACCACATGTGATCTGCAAATTGCTCTCTAAATTTCACAAAAATCTTTTGAAGTTGCCCACCAGATAGCCAATATATCGAGAAAACGACCAGGAGTTTTCAAAGATTCAACTTCTTTCTAGACTTTGCATGCCGACAAAGTTGACGTTGCTTTGGAAAAAGAGAGACAAATAGGCAACAAAAACAGGAGGACTCATGCATGGCGTCCTTTTTGTTGTATTGCCTGCCATAAAAATAATAAACATGAGTTTTCACAACTTTTGAAGAAACCTGCATCACAAAAATGGCCTGCCATATATAAGTATGAACAGGTTTCAGGAAGAGCGACCAAGCAAGGTCATGGACATATCCACAACATATTTTATAGTAATTTGGTAGTACTACAAGAAAGTAGATGTGTGCATCTTGGAATTGGTAAACAAATTCGCCAATGCGAGTTTCCAAATACTTGGAAATGTAACAACTCTACTAAGCGATGGAAATATTTTTTCTATAAAGCAAAGTAGTCCACCCATTCTGTACTACTACTCCAAAAGGTAGGCAGCACGAGAGCAGCGAGAGGAGTGCGCTGCACGTGAGACTCGGATAATAGACGTATGACATATCATCATTATATACAATTATAATAGGTAAAGCACAAAAACTTATAAATTTGATCAACATACATAAAGTATGGGTGTATATTTGGTTCTTGTACTTTGTATCATCACGTAGAAGTCAAAGATTATTAGCTACCCAAAATACTTGATTTTTTTGGTAATATGGTCTAGAGAGACGAGGGATAAGATTCTAGTATGATGGAGAAGTGTGTTTTGAGGTTTATGCATAGCATTTATTATGCTGAAGAGTATCTATACAATCTTCTAGATGCTATAATGGAAAAGAAGATCCAACGGTTGGAAATATTGGGATTCGCGAGTATTGAGATCCAACGGTTGACATTCAAAGTTATTTGTACAATCTTATCTTACCAAGTACTATATAGTGTACGAATACAAATAACTTTGAATAATGACCATTGGATCAAGACTCGCAAATCCGAACGACATTTCCAGCCGTTGGATCTTCTTTTCCATTCTAGCATCTAGAAGATTCTATTGATAGTCTTTAGCATAATTAATGCTATGCACAAACCTCAAAACACACTTCTCCATCATACTAGAATCTTATCAATCATTTCTCTAGACCAATGTTACTACCAAAAATTTCAAGTGTTAGGTAGCTAATAATATTTGACTTCTACACATGACGATACAAAGTAGAAGAACCAAATATACACCCATATTTTTTATATGTTGATCAAATTTATATTTTTCTGCTTTACCTATTATAATTTTATATAGTGATGATATGTCAGACGTCTCTTATCTGATTTGTCTCTGATTCAAATTAATGTTCTCAGATTTGTCTATATTAGGGTATATGTATCTAGCACATAAATATGACTAGATACATTTGAATCTAGATGAATCTATGAACATTAATATGGATCGAAGGGAGTTTGTCGAAATTATGTCAAATTATTTCGAACCAAATGTGAGCTACAAATTACTCTTTAAATTCCACAAAAATCTTTTGAAGTTACCCACTAGACAGCCAATATATGGAGAACACGACTGGGAGTTTTCAAAGATTCAACTTCTTTCTAGACTTTGCATGCCAGCAAAGTTGACCCTGCTTTGAAAAAAGAGAGAGAAATAGGCCAAAAAACAGGGGGACTCATGCATGGCGTCCTTTTGCTTGTACTACCTGCCATGAAAAATAATAAACATGAGTTTTTCACAACTTTTGAAAAAAGCCGCTTAACAAAAATGGCCTACCATGTATATGTATGAACAGGTTTCAGGACGAGCAACCAGCAAGGTCACGGACATATCCATGTTTATGGGAATTTTGTAGTAGTACTACAAGAAAGTAGATGCGCGCATCTTGGCATTGGTAAATAGCTTTGCCAATGGGAGTTCCCAAATACTAGGAAAAGTAACAACTCCAATTTTCTAAGCGTTGGAAATATTTTCTCTGTAAAGCAAAGTACTCCACTTCCATAGTAGTACTACTCGAAAAGGTAGGCGGATCTTCCAAAAAAGGAGGCCGCGCGAGAGTAGCAGGAGGAGGAGTTAGAAGACGGTGCAATGTTAGAGCAAAGCTATGATGGGCTACTGACACGAGGTACACTCCACTAGTAGTATATATATGGACCTACTAGTAGTAATATGCACGCAAAACAAGTTGTGTTTTCTCTCTCCTTCATTAGCTCTCACCATCCATCCTCCATCGATCTCTTTTCTACAGCTGCGGGCGCACAGTCTGGCTTGTCTCTTCCGCGTCCACACTGATCTACTTCAAGCAACCCTCCCCCACCCCGAAATTCAAGCCATCTACTGGATTAATAATTATCTTGTTTTTTATGAACAAGTTTCAGGCCGAGCAACCTCGCAAGGTCATGGACATATCCACATCATAGTTTATGGTAAATTTCCCATATTTGGTAGTACTACAAGCAAGTAGATGTGCATATCTTGCAATTGGTAAACAATATACGAAAAACTTTGAATACTGTCCATTGGATCAAGACTCGTGAATCCCAATATTTCTAGCCGTTGGATATTCTTTTCCATTATTCTAGCATCTAGAAGATTCTATTGATAGTCTTCATCACAACGAATGCTATGCACAAAACTCAAAACACACTTCTCCATCCTTCTAGAATCTTCTACCTCGTTTCTATAGACCATGTTACCAAAATTTTAAAGTTTTAGATAGTTAATAATCACTGACTTCTAAATGACATACAAAGTATAAGAACCAAATATATACACCCATACTTTATAGATGTTGATCAAATTTACATTTTTTTTGCTTTTCCTATTATAATCTTATCTTACCACTATATAGTGTAGGAATAAATTTGAATATTGACCATTGGATCAAGACTTGTGAATCCCAATATTTCTAGCCATTGGATCTTCTTTTCCATTCTAGCATCTAGAAGATTCTATTTGTTTGAACGGTCTAGAAGATTCTCTTGATAGTCTTCATCAAAATGAATGCTATGCACAAAACTCAAAACACACTTCTCCATCATTTTAGAATCTTCCCCCTCATTTCTCTAGACCATGTTACCAAAAATTTCATGTTTTAGATCTCCACTACTATAATGGAGCAGTTTTTAATTGGATCCATAGCACCTATCCTGACCGTTGGGCTGTTAGATCCAATGGTTCAAAGCAGCTGGATTCGTGTTGAATAGTACCTAGAGCAAACTCCACCATGTTCTAGAACCATCATGTCACCAGCCCCAAAATTTCATAGCACAGTAGGTTGTATTCTAAATATGTGTATATAATTATTATTAATAGACTTAATTTATGCATTTTTCTCTAATGTATGAAATTCGATTTAACAAAAATTGAGTTGTTATTAACCAATAGTCTTGTTAGAGAAAAAATGCGTATACATTAAGTCTATTAATAATAACTATATCTACACATATTGAGAATACAACCTAATAATGTGCTATGAAATTTTGGGGATGGTGACATGATGGTTCTAGAACATGGTGGAGTTTGCTCTAGGTACGTACTATTCAACACGAATCTAGCTGCTCGAAACCATTGGATCTAAGATCCCAATGGTCAGGATTGGTGCTATGGATCCAATTCAAAACTGCTCCATTATAGTAGTAGAGAAAATACATCTTACTATGCTATGAAATTTTGGGGTGGTGACATGATGGTTCTACAACATGCATGGTGCAGTTTGCTCTAGGTGCTATTCAACATGAATCCAGCTTCTCTAAACCATTGGATCTAACAGCACAATGGTCGGGATTGGTGCTATGGATCCAATTCAAAACTGCTCCATTATAGTAGTAGAGATATAACCAATATATAGTGTATGAATAACTTTGAATGTTAACCGTTGGATCAAGACTCGCAGATCCTAATATTTCCTACCGTTGGATCTTCTTTTCTATTCTAGCATCTAAAAGATTCTATACATAGTCTTCAACATAATGAATGTTATGCACAAACCTCAAAACACACT
The DNA here is from genome assembly GCA_910589775.1 of Avena eriantha. NCBI lineage: Eukaryota > Viridiplantae > Streptophyta > Magnoliopsida > Poales > Poaceae > Avena > Avena eriantha. The sequence goes on along the minus strand of OU342741.1, from coordinate 156,475,448 downwards.
TCTCCATCATACTAGAATCTTCTCCCTAGTACGGAGTAGCTAATAAACATTGACTTCTACATGATCTTATATTATCTTATCTCACCACTATATAGTGTACGAATAATTTTGAATGTTGACCGTTGGATTAAGACTCGCGAATCCTAGCATTTCTAGTATTTGGATCTACTTTTCCATTCTAGCTTCTAGAAGAATCTATTGATAGTCTTCGACATAATGAATGCTATGCACAAATCTCAAAACACACTTCTCCATCATACTAGAAGCTTCTCCCTTGTTTCTCTAGACCATGTTATAAAAAATTTCATGTGTTAGGTAGCTAAATAATCTTTGACTTCTACATGATGATACAAAGTACAAGGACCAAATATACACTCATACTTTATAGATGTTGATCAAATTTATATTTTTCTGTGCTTTAACAATTAATAGTAAGTTGCACGTGCCTTGCACGTGAGACTCGGATAGTAGACGCATGACATATCATCACTATATAAAATTATAATTGGTAAAGCACAATAAATTATAAATTTGATCAAGATCTATACAGTACGGGTGTATCCTTGTACTTTGTATGCCATGTAGAAGTCAAAGATTATTAGCTACCACCCCATGAAATTTTTGATAACATGGTCTAGAGAAAAAAGGAGAAGATTCTAGTATGATGGAGAAGTGTGTTTTGATGTTTGTGCATAGCATTCATTATGCCAAAGACTACAGATAGAATCTTCTAGATTCTAGAATGGAAAATAAGATCCAATGGCTAGAAATGTTGGGATTCACGAATCTTGATCCAACGGTCAACATTCAAAGTTATTCGTACATTATATAATGGTAAGATAATTGTATATAGTGATGATGATATGTCATACGTCTACTCTGTGAGTCTCACGTGCATCTTACTAGTAGCTAATAATCGTTGACTTCTACATGATCTTACCACTATATAGTGTACAAACAACTTTGAATATTGACCATTGGATCAAGATTCGCAACCCAACATTTCCTGCCGTTGGATCTTCTTTTCCATTCTAGCATCTTGAAGATTCTATTGATAGTCTTCATTACAAACCACTATATAGTGTACGAATAACTTTGAATGTTGACCGTTGGATCAAGACTCGCGAATCCCAGCTTTTCGAGCCATTGGATCTTCTTTTCCATCCTATCATCTATAAGATTCTATTGATAGTCTTCAGCATAACGAATGCTATGCACAACCTCAAATACACTACTCCATCATACTAGAATCTTCCCCTTGTTTCTCTAGACCATGTTATCAAAAATTTCATGTGTTAGGTAGCTAATAATCTTTGACTTCTACATGATGATACAAAGTGCAAGGACCAAATATATATACCCATACTTTATAGATGTTGATCAAATTTATACTTTTTTGTGCTTTACCAATTATAATTGTATATAGATATGTCATACGTCTACTATCCGAGTCTCATGTTCAAGGCACGTGCAACTTACTAGTAGCTAATAATCGATAACTTCTACATGATCTTACCTTATATAGTGTACGAACAACTTTGAATATCAACCGTTGGATCAAGACTCGCGAATCCCAACATTTCTAACCGTTGGATCTTCTTTTCTATTCTAGCATCTTGAAGATTATATTGATAATCTTCATTACAATGAATGCTAGGCACACAACTCACTTCTCCATCATTCTAGAATCTTCTCCCTCGTTTCTCTAGACCATGTTACCAAAATTTTAAAGTTTTTGATAGCTAATAATCGTTGACTTACTTCTACATGATATACAAAGTACAAGAACCAAATATATATATACACCCATATTTTATAGATGTTGATCAAATTTATATTTTTCTGCTTTACTTGTTATATTCTCAGCACTATATAGTGTACAAATAACTTTGAATATTGACCGTTGGATTAAGACTCGCGAATCCCAACATTTCCACCCGTTGGATCTTCTTTTCCATTCTAGCATCTAGAAGATTCTATTTTTTTAACGGTCTAGAAGATTCTATTGATAGTCTTCATCATAATGAATGCTATGCACAAAACTCAAAACACACTTTCCTCATCATTCGAGAATCTTCTCCCTCATTTCTCTAGACCATGTTACCAAAAAAATCATGTTTTAGATAGCTAATAATCGTTAACTTCTACATGATCTTACCACTATATCATGTATGAACAACTTTGAATATTGACTGTTGGATGACACGTGAATCCCATCATTTTGAGCCGTTGGATCTTCTTTTTCATTCAAGCATCTAGAAGATTCTATTGATAGTCTACATCACAATGAATGCTATTCACAAAACTCAAATAACACTTATCATTCTAGAATATTCTCCCCCGTTTCTCTAGACCATGTTACCAAATTAAAGTTTTATATAGCTAATAATTGTTGACCTCTACATGATATCCAATAGCTAGAAATGCTGGGATTCACGAATCTTGATCCAACGGTCAACATTCAAAGTTATTCGTACACTATATAGTGGTAAGATAAGATAAGATAAGATCATGTAGAAGTCAACGATTATTAGCTACGGGGGAGAAGATTCTAGTATGATGGAGAAGTGTGTTTTGAGGTTTGTGCATAACATTCATTATGCTGAAGACTATCAATAGAATCTTCTAGATGCTAGAATTGAAAATAAGATCCAACAGCTAGAAATGTTGGGATTCATGAGTCTTGATCCAACGGTCAATATTCAAAGTTATTCGTACACTATATAGTGGTAATATATCTCTATCTCTACTACTATAATGGAGTAGTTTTGAATTGGATCCATAGCACCAATCCTAATTGTTGGGCTGTTAAATCCAATAATGGTTCAGAGAAGCTGGATTCATGTTGAATAGTACCTAGAGAAAACTCCACCATGCATGTTCTAGAACCATCATGCCACCACCCCCAAAATTTCATAGCACGGTATGCTGTATTCTCTCTACTACTATAGTGGAGCAGTTTTGAATTGGATCCATAGCACCAATATTGACCGTTGGGCTGTTAGATCCAATGGTTCAGAGCAACTGGTTTCGTGTTGAATATATAGTACAGACCTAGACCAAACTCCACCATGTTCTAGAACCATCATGTCACCACCCCCAAAATGCATAAATTAAGTCTATTAATAATAGCTATCTACACATATTGAGAATACAACCTACTGTGCTATGCAATTTTGGGGTGGTGAAAAGATGGTTCTAGAACATGGTGGAGTTTGCTCTAGGTACTATTTAACGCGAATCTAGATGCTTTGAACCATTGGATCTAATAGCCCAACGGTCAGGATTGGTCCTATGGATCCAATTCAAAATTTCTCAATTATAATAGTAGAGATAATTTTATATAGTGATGATCTATCAGGCGTCTATTATCTGAGTCTCACGTGTAGGGCATGTGCAATTTACTAATAGTGGTAAGATACAGATAACTTTGAATGATGACCGTTGGATCAATACTCGTGAATTGATGGGTTCATAGCAGGGAAAACAAAAAAAAATTACCACAAGAACGAACAGAACCAAGATTTAATCTAGGAGAAGCCAAGATCTAATCTATTAGATAAGTAAAACGAGATAGATCTGTACTAACCCTTGTAGATCCAAAAGCCTTGTGCGAGATCGGATCTCATGGTTGATGTAGATGATCACTTGCCGATCTCATGATCGAGTAGACGATCCTTCCGGCGCCACGTTCCGGCAGCGCTTCCGTAGACGGTCACACGTGCGGAGTCGATGTAGACCTTCCTCTCCCCGTTCTAGCGAGCAGCGGAGGTAGTAGATCTCCATGGAATCCCAGCAGCATGACCGCGTGGTGGTGGTGGTGGAGAAGGATTTCTGGAGGGGTTTGCCTAAGCCGGAGGAGGAGGATGGTGGAGGAGAGAGATGGCCAGGGTTTGGGGTGGAAGGAGCAAGGGGGAGGCGCCCCAGCCCTCCTTTATATAGAGGGGGAGGCGGCCTAGGGCTGGCCCCCTTGCCCCCTAGGGTTTGGCGTGCCAAGGGAGGGGGGAGTTTTCTTCCCCCAAGTATTCCACTTTCTTTCTTGGTTTTCAAGCAAACTCCATGGAACTTTTTGAAACACTCTGAAACCTTCTAGAACCTCCATATGAATACTCCGGAACATTTCCAAAACCCAGAAAATGATCTTCATTATATGAATCATATTCTCCGGACAATTCTGGATCTCCTCGTGATGTCTCGGGTCCAATCCGAGACTCCGAACAACATTAGGTCTCCAACGCATATTCCATATCTACCTAAACAACATCGAACCTTAAGTGTGTCACTCTACGGTTCGCGAATATGTAGACATGATCGATACACGTCTCTAATCAATAACCATCAACGGGATTTGGAGATCCATATTGGTTCCCACATACTCAACGATGACTTCATGATCGATAGAACCATTAACATACGAAACCAATTCCCTTTGTCACGCGATACTCTACTTATCCGAGGTTCGATCATCGGTATCTCCATACCTTGTTCAACCTCGTTACCGATAAGTACTCTTTACTCGTTCCGTGATATGTCATCCCTTGTGACCTAGTCACATGCTTGCAAGCTAATTAGATGACATTCCATCGATAGGGCCGGGAGCATATCTATCCGTCATATGGATGGACAAATCCCAGTCTTGATCCATGCGCTTCAGCACATACTTTCAGAATACCTAATGCCACCTTTATAACCACCCAGTTACGAAGCAGCATTTGATGTCATCAAAGCACTCATCTGGTGATGGAGATTAACACAATCTCATGGTCAAAGGATTAGATTACTATGTATTCGAAACCTTATAGCAAAACAAACTTAATGACTTGATCTTATGCTATGCTTACTATGGGTGCGTGTCCATCACATCATTCTCCTAACGATATGATCTTGTTATCAATAACATCCAATGTCTATGATCAGGAAACCATGATCATCTATTAATCAACAAGCTAGTCTTAACAAGAGGCTTACTAGGGACTCTTTTATGTTTACAAAACACATAAGTATTAGTGTTTCCGAATAATACAATTATAGCATGGGATGTAAACATTCATCATAAACACAAAGATATAATAATAACCATTTTATTATTGCCTCTTGGGCATATCTCCAACTATCTCCCACTTGCACTAGAGTCAATAATCTAGATTACATTGTAATGTACCTAACACCCATGGCATTCTGGTGTTGGTAATGTTTTGCTCTAGGGAGAGGTTTAGTCAACGGATCTGCTACATTCAGATCAGTGTGTACTTTGCAAATCTTTATGCCGCCATCTTGGACATACTCGCGTATAGCATGGAAACGTAGCTTGATGTGCTTCAGCTTGCTGTGTGACCTTGGCTCCTGTGCATTGGCTATGGCACCCATGTTGTCACAATAGATGGCCATCGGGTCCAACGCACTAGGAACCACATCAAGCTCAGTAATGAACTCCTTCATCCATATCCCTTCTTGTGCATCCTCCGAAGCAGCTATGTATTCCGACTCAGTTGAAGATTTCGCCACAATGCTTTGCTTGGCGCTCCTCCAGCTCACTGCAGCACCATTCAAGATAAATGCATATCCAAACTGTGACTTTGAGTCATCTGGATCGGTTTTCCATCTAGCATCGGTGTAACTGTTTACAACAAGCTGTTCATCACCTCCATAAGAAAGAACCATGTCCTTAGTCCTATTCAGGTACTTGAGGATATTTTTGACCGCTGTCCAGTGTTCCATTCTAGGATCACTTTGATATCTACTAGTCAAACTAACAGCGTGTGCTATATCCGGTCTTGTACACAGCATGGCATACATGACAGAGCCTATGGCCGAGGCATAGGGGATTTTACTCATCTTCTCTCTATCTTCTGCCGTAGCTGGACTTTGAGTCTTACTCAAGGTCTTACCTGGCAACATGGGAAAGACCCTTTCTTGCTTTCTTCCATTCTAAATCTTTTTAGAACCTTGTCCAGGTATGTACATTGTGAAAGCGCTATTAAGCATCTTGATCTATCTCTATAAATCTTGATGCCTAAAATGTATGCCGCTTCGCCAAGATCCTTCATCGAAAAACTATTATTCAAATAGGCCTTGACACTTTCAAGAAGTTCTATATCATTCCCAATCAACAATATGTCATCCACATATAGTATTAAGAATGCTACAGAGCTCCCACTCACTTTCTTGTAGATACAAGCTTCTCCATAAGTTTGTATAAATCCAAAGTTTTTGATCACTTTATCAAAACATTGATTCCAACTCCGGGATGCTTGCTTCAGTCCATAAATGGAGCGCTGAAGCTTACACACCTTGTTAGCATATTTAGGATCGACAAAACCTTTGGGTTGTACCATATACAACTCTTCCTCAATGTCGCCATTAAGGAACGCCATTTTGACATCCATCTGCCAAATCTCATAATCAAAATATGCAGCAATTGCTAACAAAATCCTTACAGACTTTAGCTTCGCTACCGGCAAGAGGGTTTCATTCTAGTCAACTCCTTGAATTTGTTAGAACCCTTTCGCGACAAGTCGAGAATTATAGACAGTAACATTACCATCAGCATCTGTTTTTCCTTTAAAAATCCATTTGTTCTCGATGGCCTTGCGGCCATCCGGTAAGTCCACCAAAGTCCATACTTGGTTTTCGTACATGGATCCCATTTTGGATTTCATGGATTCTTGCCATTTTGTCGGAATCTGGACTCATCATAGCTTCCTCATACGTCGTAGGGTCGTCGATGTTGTCCACCAACATGACATTCAATGCAGGGTCATACCAATCAGGAGTGGCACGAACCCTCGTCGACCTGCGAGGTTCAGCAGCAACTTCATTGGAAGTTTCATGATCATCATCATTAGCTTCCTCTCTTATTGGTGTAGGAGGCACATAAACATCTTCCGGTGCTACGCTACTCTCAAATCCGAGAGAAGGTTCAACAACTTCATTGAGTTCTACTTTCCTTCCAGTCACTTCTTTCGAGACAAACTCCTTCTCAAGAAAGGATCCATTCTTGCAACGAAAACTTTGCCTTCGGATCTATGATAGAAGGTATACCCAATTGTTACTTTAGGGTATCCTATGAAGATGCATTTTTATGCTTTGGGTTCAAGCTTGTCGGGTTGTAACTTCTTTACATACGCTTTGCAGCCCCAAACTTTAAGGAACGACAACTTAGGTTTCTTGCCAAACCACAATTCATACAGTGTCGTTTCAACGGATTTAGATGGTGCCCTATTTAAAGTGAATGCAACTGTCTCTAATGCATAACCCCAAAACAATAACGTTAAATCTGTAAGAGACATCATAGACCGAACCATATCTAAGAGAGTTCGATTATGACGTTCGGACACACCATTACGCTGTGGTGTTCCTGGCGGTGCCAACTACGAAAGTATTCTGGATTTCTTTAAATGCATGCCAAACTCGTAACTTAGATATTCACCTCCACGGTTAGAACGCAGAAACTTAATCTTCTTGTTACGATGATTTTCTACTTCACTTTGAAATTCCTTAAACTTCTCGAAAGTCTCGGACTTATGTTTCATAAAGTATATATACCCATATCTACTCAAGTAATCCGTGAAAGTAAGAACATAACGATATCCAACACGCGATGCAACGCTCATTGGGATGCACACATCAGTATTAATTATTTCCAATAAGTCTGTACCTCACTCCATTATCCTAGAGAATGGAGTATTACTCATTTTTCCCATTAGACATGCTTCGCATCTTTCAAGTGATTCAAAAGTGATTCAAGAAGTCCATCAGAATGGAGTTTCTTCATGCGCTTCACTCCAATGTGACCAAGACGACAGTGCCACATGTATGTAGAATTATCGTTCATTTTTATTCATTTAGCATCTATGTTGTGAACATGTGTATCACTACTATCGAGATTCAATAAGAATAAACCATTCATCTCAGGTGCATTACCATAAAATATATTACTCATATAATTCGAACAACCATTATTCTCAGACTTAAACGAGTAACCGTCTCGCAATAAACAAGATCCAGAAATAATGTTCATGCTTAACGCATGCACCAAATAACAATTATTCAAGTTCAAAACTAATCCCGAAGGTAGATGAAGAGGGAGCGTGCCGACGGCGATCACATCAACATTGGAGCCATTTCCAATGCATATCGTCACCTCGTCTCTCGCCAGTCTTCGTTTATTCCGCAGCTCCTATTTCAAGTTACAAATATTAGCAACCGAACCAGTATCAAATACACAGGCACTACTACAATTACTAGTAAGATACTCATCAATAACATGTATATCAAATATACCTTTCTTCTTGATGTTGCCGTTCTTCAGATCTGCCAGGTACTTAGGCCAGTTGCGCTTCTAGTGACCTTCACCCTTGCAGTAGAAGCACTCAGTATCAGGCTTAGGACCAGCCTTGGGCTTCTTAGCAGGTGCGGCAGCTTTCTTGCCATCCTTCTTGAAGTTGCCCTTGTTCTTAGGCTTGCCATGTTTCTTGAAATTGGTGGTCTTATTGACCATAAACACTTGGTGCTCCTTCTTAATCTCCACTTCAGCAGTTTTCAGCTTGGAGAAGAGTTTAGGCAACGTCTTGTTCATGCAATGCATATTGTATTTCATCACAAAGTTCTTATAGCTCAGTGGCAGTGATTGGAGGACACGGTGAATCTCAACGCATTAGGAATCGTTATTCCCAACTCTTGGATCCTGTTCGTGTGCCCAGACATTTTGAGCACGTGCTCGCTAACGGAGTTGCCCTCTTCCATCTTACAATTAAAGAACTTCTCAGCGGCCTCATAGCTCTCCACGGCCGCATTAATCTCAAAAGGGTCGCGGTGCTCAAAGCGCTTCTGAAGCTCCGATTCTAAACCGTACATGATGGCACACTGAACTATGGAGTAGTGATTTTTCCGAGTGACGAAAACATTCTTAACATCATCAGAGGCATCCTCTGCAGGTGGGTCACCTAGCGGTATATCGAGCACATAGGTCAACTGACCAGCGCTGAGGACAATCCTCAATCCACGGAACCAGTCCGTGAAGTTGCTTCCATTGTTTTTCAGCTTTTCTTTTTCTAGGAACGCATTAAAATTGATGGAGGGGGTCACCATGATCTACAACATATTTGCAAAGAGTTTAGACTAAGTTTATGACAAATTGAGTTCAAATTTAATTCTTAAATTAACTAAGTGAAATCCCACTCAAAACAACATCCCTCATGTTGCCTTAGTGATTACACGAACCAAATCCACTACACCAAGTCCGATCTTCACGAGAGAAGATGTAGCTTCAAAGGCAAACAATCAACATGTTCATCATATCATTCATATGACTCATGCTTTACCTTTCGGTATTCCGTGTTCCGAGACCATGTCTGTACATGCTAGGCTCGTCAAGATTAACCTTAGTATCCGCATGTGCAAATCTGGCTTGCACCATTTGTATGCACACGTAGAATCTATCATACCCAATCATCATGAGATGCTTCGAAACGACGAGTCTTAGCAACGGGCCCTACTAAGGACGAACACTTTATTACTTGATATTTTAGTGAGAGTCAGCATCTTATAATGCTACCGTCGCGATCTAAGCAATACAAGATGCAAAAAGTATTAACATCACATGCAATTCATAATATGTGACATGATATGGCCTTTCTTCTTGTGCCTTTGATCTCCATCTCCAAAGCACGGACATGATCTCCATCATCACCAGCATGGCGTCAAGGTCAGTGTCGCCTCTTCATGGTTGTCCATAACTAATAGCAGCTATAACAACTACTTGGAATAAAGCTATTACATGACGAATACACACGCAAGTCTTAACAGAATTTAAAGACAACCATTAGGCTCCTGCCGGTTGCCATATTACAATAAGGATCATTGCATACATCAAATATATTCACAATCACATCGTGGCCATATCACATCACATTCCCCGGCAAAAACAAGTTAGACGCCTCTAATTTTCTTTGCATGTTTTACGTGGCTTGGGGATTTCGTATAAGAACCGATCTTACCTATTAACAAGAACCACAACGCTGATACATGTGTTTTCAATTGCTAATTGTAAATTGAATCTTAACTATGGTGGGAGAGACAGACACCTTCAAAGCCACTTGTGCAATGCAAGTTGCACGTCAAGCGTGGAGCAAGTCTCATGTACAAGGACATGTAAGGTTAGCCCGAGCCGCTTCATCCCACCGTCCCGCAAGATGCAAAGTACACATGAAGACAACGACAATAAAAGAATCAATGCCCACAATAACCATTGTGTTATACTCGTGCAACAGATCTACGCATAGACCTGGATCTTATACCACTGATGGGTTCGTAGCAGGGAAAACAAAAAAATTCTACCAAAAGAACGAAAAAACCAAGATCCAATCTAGGAAAAGCCAAGATCTAATCTATTAGATAAGTGAAACGAGATAGATCTGTACTAACCCTTGTAGATCTGAAAGCCTTGTGTGAAATCGGATCTCGTGGTTGATGTAGACGATCACTTGCCGATCTCAAGATCGAGTAAACGATCCTTCCGGTGCCGCGTTCCGGCAGCACTTCCGCAGATGGTCAAACATGCGGAGTCTATGTAGACCTTCCTCTCCCTGTTCGAAGCGAGCAGCGGAGGTAGTAGCTCTCCACGAAATCCTAGCAGCACGACAGCGTGGTGGTGGTGGTGGTGGACACGGATTTCTGCAGGGCTTCGCCTAAGCCGGAGCAGGAGGATGGTGGAGGAGAGAGGCGGACAAGGTTTGGGGTGGAAGGAGCAAGGGGTAGGCACCCCACCCCTCCTTTATATAGAGGGGGAGGCAGCCTAGGACTACCCCCTTGCCCCTAGGGTTTGGAGCGCCAAGGTAGGGGGAATTTTCTCCCCCCCCCAAGTATTCCCCTTTCTTTCTTGGTTTTCAAGCAAACTCTATGGAACCTTCTGGAACTTTCCGGAACACTCCGAAACCTTCTAGAACCTCCATATGAATACTCCGAAACATACCCGAAACCCAGAAAATGATCTCCATTGTATGAATCATATTCTCCGGACAATTCTGGATCTCCTCGTGATGTCCCGGATACAATCCGAGACTCCGAACAACATTCGGTCTCCAACGCATATTCCATATCTACCTAAACAATATCGAACCTTAAGTGTCTCACCCTATGGTACGCGAATATATAGACATGATCGAGACACCTCTCCAATCAATAACGATCAGCGGGATCTGGAGATCCATAATGGCTCCCACATACTCAACGATGACTTCATGATCGATAGAACCATTAACATACGAAACCAACTCCCTTTGTCATGTGATACTCTACTTATCGGAGGTTCTATCATCAGTATCTCCATACCTTGTTCAACCTCGTTACTGATAAGTACTCTTTACTCATTCCGTGATATGTCATCCCTTGTGACCTAGTCACATGCTTGCAAGATAATTAGATGACATTCCACCGAGAGGGCCTAGAGCATATCTATTCGGCCTATAGATGGACATATCCCAGTCTTGATCCATGCGCCTCAACACATACTTTCAGAATACCTAATGCCACCTTTATAACCACACAGTTACGAAGCAGCGTTTGATGTCATCAAAGCACTCATCCGGTGATGGTGATTAACACAATCTCATGGTTGAAGGATTAGATTACTATGTATTTGAAAGCTTATAGCAAAACGAACTTAATGACTTGATCTTATGTTATGCTTACTATGGGTGCATGTCCATCACGTCATTCTCCTAATGATACGGTCTTGTTATCAATAACATCCAATGTCTATTATCAGGAAACCATGATCATCTATTAATCAACAAGCTAGTCTTAATAAGAGGCTTACTAGGGACTCTTTTATGTTTACAAAACACACAAGTATTAGTGTTTCCTAATAATACAATTATAGCATGGGATGTAAAAATTCATCATAAGCACAAAGATATAATAATAACCATTTTATTATTGACTCTTGGGCATATCTCCAACATGAATCCAAATATTTCCAACTGTTGGATCTTCTTTTCCATTCGAGCATTCAGAAGATTCTATAGATAGTCTTCAGCAGAATGAATGCTATGCACAAACCTCAAAATACACTTCTCCATCATACTCCTAGAATCCTCTCCCTCGTTTCTCTAGACCATGTCACCAAAAATTTCAAGTGTTAGGTAGCTAATAATCTTTGATGTCTATATGATGATACAAAGTACAAGTATATATGTTGATCAAATTTATAATTTTTTGTGCTTTACCTATTATAATTTTATATAATGATGATATGTCATATGTCTATTATCTAAGTCTCACGTGCATGGCACGTGCAATTTACTAGTAGCCTACAATGTATGAACATTTTTGGGTTTCAGTCAGAAGGACCAATAAGGTCATGGCCATATATATATATCGATACCCTAGCTACACTTTATGATACAGTTCTCACACCGGGTCGATGGGTGCGTCTTGGCATAGTAAAAAATAGTGTTGACCGTGGGAGTTTCAGACAATTATGAAAGAACATTTTTCACTTTTCTAAGTGATTACGAGGATGTTTCTTACTAGTAAAGAAAATCTGAAGAATTTGGCTCGAAATGTGACAAGCGCGCCATGATTCTGGGCATTGCGGAGCATGCATGTTTTCCTTGTGATTCATAGGTATGTTTGCCTAAATTAGTTCAAATGAGTTGGAATATGCATATGCACAACGTTTAGCTAAGAAACCCAAGTTCACTCAGCTGTTTCGCTCACTACAGTATATGGGCCCCATTCATACAAATAACTTTGAATGCTGACCGTTGGATCAATTATTTGATGTATTTACACGAATTTGAAATATTTATTTATTTTTTATGAGGGCCACGGCTGGCAGCTAGCACCACTCCAATTTTATTTTTCATCTACAGTATCCGCCACCGTACTAGACTCTGACTTTTCTTCACAAGCTGCACACGCCACTATCCCATCGCATTCGATGCATGCTGCTTTTCGAGCCTTCCTTTTAATACTACTCGGGAGGTGAGCCAAGCGCGATTCAGCACTAAATTTTCGCGTGATATTGGCGGGATCTTCTAGTTCAAAATTGTAGAGGATTATTGGCGGGACCCTCCCTTCTACCTTTCCCAAAATTTAACCCTTCCTTCACTTCTCAGTTCTCAACAAACACTAGCTACCTCCATACAGACGGGGCCTCTCGCTCGCTCGCCCACCGACTCCACAATCCATACTCACATCATCCTATCCATCCCTCCTTAGACGACTTCCAGGTCGCCAGAGTCTACTCAGCGACGCTGTCATCCACGCTACCGTCGTTGCTTCATCGCATCTGCTTCCCCCACTCAGAGTGTCAGCTTCCCCACCACCCCAACCGAGAGATGCGTACGCCACGCAGACCCCTCACCAGGGTGATGGTTAGAACTCTGTAGAACCGAGACAAAGGTTGTTGCACACTTACTATGCCCGCTTTCCTTGCACTTTACTACTACTTCCGAATGTAGTTCATCGCTTCCTTGTTGTGCCTTCTCGTTACCAATTATTTCTAATGCATGTTGTTGCAGTACCACAAGATCGGTTCAAAGAGAAAAGAAGGCAACTTCTAGTCATCAAGACAAATTGGTTATCTCGCACTAGTACGAAGCCTCGTCAGCCCAATCATAACCCCCAAGAATCCTCCCCAGACAAAGGCTTGCCTCCATTTTGCATATACGCGTGCTATCATTATGCATTTTATTTTTGAGAGTAGTTCAGCCTGTGCTTGCCCTGTCTTGTCATACTAGTATATATTTTTTGTAGGGCATGGAAGATGATGTACTGCCAAAACATGCCCTGTCTTGCCAAGGAGAATCCTGAAGAGTTTTGGATATGCGGATCTAGCCCCGCTCAGCACAACATAACTGGTACAGAAACATGGCCTGGTCGAGTACCCTAAACATGGCTATTTGTTGCATCTTGCGTGTTATTTACTGATTGATTTGTTGCATTGCAATTTGTAGAAGCAAGTGCATGATCATGTCCCTCCCAAGGAGGTTTGCAGCACAAATATTCAGTGTGCAAGTGATACAGCCATTTCTACGAACCAAACCGAAGTATGGTGCATGGCTGAATCTAAGATTAGGCTTCTCCAAAAGGATTTGGACATAGCCACTTGGCGCATCAGAGAATTGAACTGAGGATGGATTTCAACTATTGAAGATGGCCTTGATGCTGCCACTGATCTTCAAAAGTTAGTCGTTGAAAATCGTGTTCCCAATTCTGCTAATGCTGATGTCAATGAGATCAACATGACGGTTTTGGAACAGGTCAAAGCACGAGCAAATATTCTCCATGCATCTTTGCAGGCAGATGATTTTCGAAGGGTGATGAAAGAGCCGCCATGCGAATAGATTGTTATTTCGAATAATGAGGATAACTTTCGTTGTGTTGTTAGCCTGATATTTTCTTTGGCAGGCTGTATGAAACTGTACTATACCTAATTGCTTCACCTGGACAATGTATCCCAGTCTCATCCTAGGCATTCGGAAAATGGAAAAGCCTTATTTTGGACTTTCTTTCAGAAACACGTTTTGCCGAAAATTAACACATTACCATGAAAGGTAGTTCGTGCCATTACCGTGAATAAAGTCATGCACTATATACTTGTGTGGCCCTAAAGTCAAACTTTTAGACTGTAGTAGTAGATTGAGTACAAAAAAATCAACTAAGCGACAAACCACAAGCCGAAATCACCTCTTCCACCAAGCAGTGCGCAAGAAACACCCGCCGCAATGGGCTCCTGTGTCCAAAATTCAAACGGTACTAAATTTTCATCTTGCCCTTCGGTCCAGAAACAACGCGCCAAATGCCATTCCTCAAAATGGTTTCTCTTGTAAATTCCCATGCGCCATACAATTCAAAGTTTCAAACATACTAGTACCACCCGTGCCCTTCGGGCCGAATCCCTCGAGATCACCTTGCATGACCACGGCCGTGCTCCTTCTGTCCCATCTCCCCTTCACAGCCTCTCCACCGGCATGCCACTGTAGAGACCGCAAAGACATTTTACCAGCTCCCAACGCTGGCCCGCACCAGATCAGCTCCTCTGTACACGAGGTCCACGGCGCCGAAGCCGGCTCAGCAACGCCATTGCAGCTTCGTTGGATCCACTTCCCCGACTCCACGGCACCGGATCTACTTCCTCAACCTTGTCCCCGGTGCTGAGAGATGGGGAGGCAAACCCTCTCAAGGGCGAACAGCGAGGTCATAGCTCACCATAAGTCTGGCAAAGGCACGGGAAGGAAATCGCGTAATCATGGTCACAAAGGTTGCCGCCATACACTTCATATGCTCTTTACGCATTTGATGTCTGAAATTAGTTCATCACTTGTTTCACTGCATTCTTGCACTGAGTTTTTTATCTTGTACTCCGACATTTCTTGTCGAGGCATCGTATAAGCATATGTCTGTCATTGTTCCTTCAGAGCTTTCAATTGCTTGCTAGCATTGTACTAACTTGCTCTTCTACACACACCTCGCTCTTAAATCTCATAAGATATATTTTTTGTTGATGCATGTAAGGTGATTTGCGGCCGCCTGATAAGGAAGAACGGAAGATTAGGGAAGATAGATTATTAAAGAATTCCAAATATGCAAGGTCGCTCGGCCCACAGAGAGTTAGATCTTTCGTAGCTACCACCACCAATCATGAAGTCCAGGATTCTGATGTAGAATTTTATCCTCAAGATCAACAAAACCCAGAGGGAGACCTAACTCAGGAAGATGGACTGGTCGAGAACCCCCTCCCTAATCTACCTGCTTGTCCACTGCCCAAGGTGCTTGCTCTGTCTTGTCATTGTGATATTTGTTTCATATTCCATGTTTCGTACCTCCATTCCCACCAAATGTTGTGCAATGTCATCTGCTTAGTTCATGCATCATATATGTTCAGCATATCTTTCCTTACTGTTCTTCTGTTCTATCCGTGTCTCATTTTACATAGGACTTTGATAGATTAATGTATCGCTTTTGTGTGTCAGGAATCAGCTGGTTCACCTAACACCCTTCCAGGTACCAGTAGGGAGAAAAACTATGATTGGCAAGTGTCTGATTCAGCATTAGTTTCTATTGATGAACAATATTTCGAGGGAGACCTGACTCAGGAAGTTGGACCCGTCGAGGACCTCCCTGCTAGTCCGCCAGCTTGTCCACCCCCCAAGGTGCTTGCTCTATTTTTTAATTGTGATATCTGTTGCATTTTCCATGTTTTGTATTTCAATCCCACCAAATATTTTGCAATGCCCTCTGCCTAGTTCATGCATCATATATATAGAGCACATTTTTCCTTACTATTATTCTGTTCCATGTTCATCTCATTACATACAGAACTATAACAGATTGAAGAATTGTTTATGTGTGTCAGGAATCAGCTAGTTCATGTAAGACACGTTCAGGTACCAAAGGTGAAGCATCGACAAGCTGTCCTGCTAATGCTACCGGTGGAACACAAACACACGCTGTGAAATATAATAAATGAAAATCAGGAAACTCACATACAGCAAAAAGTGTCTTCTTGGCGGCACACCACAGGTTCCAACAGTAGTAGACGCAACAAATACCATCCCACACATTCCACAATCACTAATTGTCAATCAAGATACCCAACAACAATTGACAGCCGAACCAGTTTTGACCTCTACTTGCCTAACACTGCTAGCACAACACCAACAAGCTAGCGATGATTACCAACCTGTTGATCAGCCCGTAGCCAAACAAGGTATGTGTTCCAAGGATTATCGATGCATGCTTCCTTATATATACCGTGCAAGCTTGATGTAATGGTTCAATTGGTAGTTACACGAAGATTTAAGAAAAGGGGGCCAATGGTAGGAAAAAAGCTTGAAGCTAAAATTTCCGGAACGCAATCTAGATATTGCATCAATTCTATTGTGCCTGGCAAGCGAAGGCCAGAAGATCCAGAAGAATCTGCTTTTCTAGCATCCGAAATAGGCGTTTTTGTCAGGAATGATATCCCCATCTTCGCATCGTTCAAGCTCCACCAACAAACCCCTAACCATTACAATTCATTACTGCAGAAGTTACATGTAAGTCATGGTGCTCTATCCCATGCATTCAAGCTTCCTCTTGGTTCTATTCTAAGTCACATAACACATCAAATGTTCCATTCTTGCCGATAGACAAAATTCAACTTGGATCAGGATAATGAGGATGTAGAGTATGTTCTCATGGACATGTTCTCCTATTCTTTGCGCCAGCAGCGCCATAGGCTAAAGAGTAAATACTAAGATGGTAAGGCAAGCAAGGATATTCAAAGAACGACTCGTATGGAACACACTATGACTGACTAACACTGGATAGATCTTCTCAACCACTGGTTTGATCCAAACATTATGATATGGTTTGTGAAGACTGATACCATATCACATTCAAAATTCCTATTTGCACATATGTATCACTAGTCTCCTTTTACAGATGAACGCTGAGAAAAACAAGAGAAACCGTGTCGCACAACGCTTAACAAACCGAACTAGATCTTGTGCATTGGTTGGCCAACTGAGTGCAATAGTAAGAATAATTAGTTTTTAACTTCTATAGTTTCTGTGATTCTTATATTCTGATAATGTGTTCCGCCCACTTTGTAGAAAGGTGCGGTAAGTCTGCAGCAAAGATTCCAAGCATGTCAGACGAGCAAAAAAGAAGGGCTCTCAATCCCTCCGCTGAGTGTGTTATTGTAAGTCTTCTGTTCGATTGATATTTTGTGATGACACACCTGTAGTGATTTATATGTATAGTTAGATGTGCAACACTGCCTGAACTTCTGCCCAGTTTTCTTTTTAATTTAAGTATTAGATAATTTCCAACTAGTGTGAGTTTTAGTTTTTAGCTGTACAGAGAGTTGTCTTGTGTATATCATGCACCCAGCGATGAAGAAACAGGCAAATGCCATGTTGGCATAGTCCTGTTATTGCGTGATAGTGATAAAATTCTTATCAGTATGATCAGATAGTTATACTTTTACTACAATATATATGATGCGTAATCAGCCATGGCAACTTGTAAGATTTGTTCATAGACAGGTTAAATGTGTTGTCTGCATGTTTCTATGTATTAGCTTTTCTTCTCTCACCCATGTCTACCAACTGATAACCTTACAGATTAAATTGAATGAGGAGATGGCAAAACCTGGGAAAGATGGCATGGAACAAACCTAAGAAGAATGTCTAGAAACATTTAAAGTGGTACTAAAAGGTGAAGGTCATCGTTAAAGCACGATCCTGCGTAATGCTGGGTTGTGGCAGTGCAAGTCCAAGTCCACGTCGAAGTCGCCGTATTTTTCTAGTTAGGAAGAAATTTTAGCACTACGGGCTAAATAGGAAGTGCATAGACGAGCAATCAATGATATGAGACAGAAAGCATCAGCATGTGATGCGGAGTTGAAGATGTTACGAGATCAGCAGAATTCTCGAGAGCCCATAGATGAAGAGACTTGTCTAAATTGAAGATGAACCCTGACAATGAAAGGTGAGTACAATGGTCCTATGAAATGGTTCCTTCTACAGAGCCCAGGTTGTGTTTGGGGCCATGTAACAAAAACGGAGGGAGTATTTGTTTCGCATCATGCTTTTATCTGTTTACCGTATGCTCGATGCACAAAAATCTTGTGCCCCAACCTCACTCTCTCAGCCTTGGATTCATGAACCTCGCAAAGGTTTTTTCTTCTTTGGACAACCGCCAAATTCAAAATCTCAGTCCATCGACAAATCCTATCGCCTACCCCGTTTGAATCGGAGATTATGTATCCAATTTCCTTGCCAATATGGTAAGTATTTTGATGATCAATTGATGTGAATCAGCCTTAAATTCATACCAAGGGACTACCATTAACGAAATTAAAAAATCTCAGTCGAGCGGCAAAACCTGCAGCCAACCCTGTTTGAATCAGAGTTAACCAATTTTCATTATGGATGATAAGTTAATGTCACTCTCGGCCTTCAATTCCTGAATAGGGAGTACACCTTTTATCCAAATGTTGCCTGGACGCTAGCCAAATTCAAAATATCGGTTTGCACAATTATTATGCTCATGGATGATTAGTTGATGTGACTCTATGACTTGAATTCCTGGACACATAGCATACGGTCTACTAGCTTTTTTCTATTATTATTTGGCTGGTAGCCAAATTCAAAATCTCAATCGAGCGGCAAAATCACACGCTGATCTTGAAGCATTTCCCGCCCCACCGTTTCAAAAACTTTGTGGCAAAATCTCCCACCGGGGAGTACCATTTTTCTTTTATTATTATTTGGCCGGTAGCCAAATTCAAAATCTCTATCGAGCGGCAAAATCAAACACTAACTTTGAAGCATTTCCTGCCCCACCATTTCAACAACTTTGAGGCCAAATTTCCCTCCGGGGAGAACCACTTTACTATTATTATTTGGTCGGTAGTCAAATTCAAAATCTCTGTGGAGCAGAAAAGTCAAAAACCGACTTTGAACCATTTCCCGCCCCACCATTTCAAAAACTTTGAGGGCAAATATCCCACCAGGGAGTACCATTTTTCTATTATTATTATTTGGCCAGTAGCCAAATTCAAAATCTCTGTCGAGCGGAAAAATCAAACACTGACTTTGAACCATTTCCTGCCCCACCATTTCAAAAACTTTGAGACCAAATATCCCACCGGGGAGTAGCACTTTTCTATTAATTATTATTTGGTCGGTAGTCAAATTCAAAATCTCTGTCGAGCGGCAAAGTCAAAAACTGACTTTGAAGCATTTCCTGCCCCACCGTTTCAAAAACTTTGAGGCCAAATATCCCACCGGGGAGTACCATTTTAGTATTATTATTATTTGGCCGGTAGCCAAATTCAAAATCTCTGTCGAGCGGCAAAAGCAAATACTAACTTTGAAGCATTTATCGCCCCACTATTTCAAAAACTTTGAGGCTAAATCTCCCACCGAGGAGTACCATTTTTCTATTAATTATTATTTGGCTGGTAGCCAAATTCAAAATCTTTGTTGAGCGGCAAAATCACACACCGACCTTGAAGCATTTCCCGCCCCACCGTGTCAAAAACTTTGAGGCCAAATCTCCCACCGGGGAGTACCACTTTTCTATTAATTATTATTTGGCCGGTAGTCAAATTCAAAATCTTTGTCGAGTGGCAAAATCAAAAACCGACTTTGAAGCATTTCCTGCCCCACTGTTTCAAAAACATTGTGGCCAAATCTCCCACCATGGAGTACCACTTTACTATTAACTATTATTTGGCATCTAGCCAAATTCAAAATCTTTATCGAGCGGCAAAATCAAATACCAACTTTGAAGCATTTCCCGCCCCACCGTTTCAAAAACTTTGAGCCGAAATCTCCCACCGGGGAGTACCACTTTTCTATTAATTATTATTTGGCCGGTAACCAAATTCAAAATCTCTGTCGAGCGGCAAAACCAAAAACCGACTTTGAAGCATTTCCCGCCCCATTGTTTCAAAAACTTTGAGGCCAAATCTCCCACCGGGGAGTACCAGTTTACTATTAATTATTATTTGGCCGGTAGCCAAATTCAAAACCTCTGTCGAGCGGAAAAATCAAACACCGACTTTGAAGCATTTCCCGCCACACTGTTTCAAAAACTTTGAGCCGAAATCTCCCACTAGGGAGTACCACATTTCTATTATTATTATTTGGCCGGTAGCCAAATTCAAAATCTCTGTCGAGCAGCAAAATAACACACCGACTTTGAAGCATTTCACGCTCCTCTGTTTCAAAAACTTTTGACTTGGGCACGCTAAAGTCGGTAGCTTGGGGGCACGATCGTAATTATGTTTCTGTTCACCTCCAAAGTCCTGATTCGTGAAGTTTTTCTAGCTTGGGGGCACGCCCATTTTTGTTTTGTCAGCAGTATACCAGGTTCAAGCCTGTCAGAGTGAACTGCATTTTTGTAATCGTGCTAGTACATGCAAGTCACTGGGCACGCATGTTCTTTGTGCTAGTACATACAATGTCATTAGGCATGTTGGTTTGTATTCGCTGCTCTACAAATTTCAAGTCATGCACATGTCTGTTATATTGTCATGCACATGTTCTTATCTTAGTTGCTCCGTACACCAGTAATTGCCTATTATTGTGTAGTTCTTGCAAAATGTAATGTTAGTGGAAAATATTAGTGTTGATTCCCTGCTCCATAGTTACTGACTCTATCTGGTTATTCTTGAGCTAAGTTCCTGCTATTATTTCCTCCCTGGCATCGTTCTGCTATCCTGTAGTACCCGTGCAAACTCTTCGTACTAGTTCGATTATAATTTTGTTGTTGCCATCTGGTTCTTCAAAAGCTGCAACACTGACTATATTCTTTTTCTTTGCGTAGAGCTCAAAAAGGAAACTCTGAACATGTTGGTTTGCACAGCCTATAGGTCCACCAGCGATGCCTTTATATATTTTTTGTATCCGGTGCTGGTTCGTCCTAATCAACAGCATAATTATTCTTTACTATATAGTTCATTCATTTTTCCATTCCAGCTCATAAGTTCTGGTATGCTGTGGTTATAATTTCTATGTGGTTCATTCTTAGCTACGAGAGTAACTGCATGCCATTGTGTAGCTCACCGCAAATTCTGAGTCACCCAACGACTCTTGCATTCCAGGAGATACCACTGCTTCCATATATATTTGCTGAAATGACCTGGCTAGTTTGTACTGAAATTCTAAGAAACACTTTGTTTGATTGCTCATTTCATTGTTGGCATACTTGTCTAATGTTTGTTTGTCCTGTTCTACAGGTTCACAAGCCACACCATTATATCTTGAATCTGGTTCTGGTTCGTCCTAGGCAACGACATAACTATCCTCTACTATATAGTTAATTCATGGTTTGCGTTCCTGCTCTACATGTTCGTATTATGCAGTTATAATTCCCATATGGTTCATTCTTAGCTATGAGTAGTTTGTCTTCTTTGCTGTATTAACTTGTTATTAGTTAGTTTCAGACTGCAATTATTGCTATCACCACCAAAGAGGGGACTGCAAGATCATGTCTCAAGGTGGTTTTCCAATGTTGAATTGAGAAAGCAAATTGAGGACTCTGCTATCAACTTGATTGGCAACTGAAATGCTGAATTTTCTTTCCCTTTTGTTCATATTATGTAATATTTTTAAGAAGTTTGCTGTTGACGTAATATCTAGATAACTCGCATAGGCCATGTAGGTATTTAGTTGACGCCATCCATGAATGGCGCTACCATAACTGCGCCAGCCAGGTCGATCAGGTAACTATATAGGGTTTTGTTATTTACCCTTCTTTTATTGCGCCTTTCGTGAACAGTAAAAGATGATCGCTAATTATACTCCTTTTATGATATTTGCATGGCCTTCAGAATTACCGAAATAGTAACGACAACTGGGTAGAACAGTAACATGACAAAATAGTAATAGGCCAAAATAGTAACAAGCCAAAACAGTAACAAGCCAAAGCAGTAACAGGCTAAAGTAGTAACAGGCCAAAGCAGTAACATGCCAAAATAGTAGCAGGCTAGAACAGTAACAGGTCAGGACAGTAACAGGCTAAAATAGTAACAAGCCAAAATAGTAGCAGGCCAAAATCCCAGCAGACTAGAACAGTAGCAACCCAGCACAGTAACATGCCAGAATAGTAACAGACCAGAAAAGCAACATGACAGAATAGTAATAGGCCTGAACAGTAGCAGGCCAGAACAGCGGTACTAAGCACAGTAACGGCCCCGAACAATAAAGGGTCGCAATAGTATATGGCCAGAACAGTAACGAGCTAGAATAGTAAAAGGCTAGAAAAGTATCGGACCTTCTCAAAAGTGGGTCGTTCGTAGGTGGCCTAGCACGAGCTATGCGAACAGTGACATGCTGATCGTGGGCCTTAACAGTATCGGTTCTACTTAACGCAGGCATTGAATAGGCCGCACAGTACTGGAACAGTGTGGGCTTCTGTAGGCCATAACAGTAACAGGCCTGACATTCTCGGGAAGCAGCTGGTCGCTTCTTTTGGGCCCATTTCAAACAGTATAGAACGAAATAGTAACGGGCCATAATCTTATTGGGCTCCCCTTATGGGTTGGCCCACTTAATTATTAGCAGGCCTTGGCTGGGCCTGGCTTCTACCACGGTTTCTCTGGCCGTTAATGGCGGTAACTAGGCATTAACGGTGATTGCCACGTGGCATTTTGCATGACGTCAGTAG
Source organism: Avena eriantha (assembly GCA_910589775.1). Lineage (NCBI taxonomy): Eukaryota > Viridiplantae > Streptophyta > Magnoliopsida > Poales > Poaceae > Avena > Avena eriantha. The sequence goes on along the minus strand of OU342741.1, from coordinate 156,452,276 downwards.
TCAACGCGACTAGCGGATAGATCTACAACGGAACATGTTTTCATGGTTGAAGGGTGCGATCCGCCATGGTCAAGAAAAAAACCATGGTAGATTCTTTTATGACGGGGCTTTTACCACGATGGGCATCCATCGTAGAAGACTTTTTAGCCACAAAAAATGGGCCTTCAACCACGATAATCGTCCGTTGTAAAAGCCAACTTTTCTTGTAGTGTATGTGGTTTGTGAAAATAACACACATGAAATGACTCTAGTGGATCCTTAAGTGGTTTGTGAAAAGAGCACACATGCAATGACTCTAGCTATGCTTAATGAAAAGAACACACATTCAATGATAGTAGTGGATCCATATGTGGTTTGTGAAAAGAACACACATTCAATGACACTGGTAGATCCATACGTGGTTTATGAAAATAACACACATGCAATGACTCTAGCTGTGGTTTATTAAAAGAACACACATGCAATGACTCTAGGGGATGCATATGTGGTTTGTGAAAAGAACACACATGCAATGACTCTAGAGGATCCATATGTGGCTTGTGAAAAGAACAGACATGCAATGACTCTAGCTGTGGGTTGTGAAAAGAACACACATGCAATGACACTAGTCGATCCATATGTGTTTTGTGAAAAGAACACACATGCAATGACTCTATATGTGGTTTGTGAAAAGAACAGACACGCAATGACTCTGCTGGATCCATATGTGGTTTGTGAAAATAACACACATGCAATGACACTGGTGGGTCCATATGTGGTTTGTGAAAAAACACACATTCACTGACTCTAGTTGTGGTTAATGAAAAGAACACCCATGTAATGACACTGGTGGATTCATATGTGTTTTAGGAAAAGAACAGGCATTCAATGACACTGGTGGATCCATATGTGGTTTGTGAAAAGAACACACATGCAATGACTCTAGTGGATCCATATGTGGTTTGTCAAAAGAACACACATGCAATGACTCTAGTGGATCCATATGTGGTTTGGAAAAAGAACAGACATGAATGACTCTAGCTGTGGTTTATGAAAAGAACAGACATGCAATGACTCTAGTGGATCCATATATGTTCTAAGAAAAGAACACACATGCAATGACACTGGTGGATCCATATGTGGCTTGTGAAAAGAACACCCATTCACTAACTGTAGTTGTGGTTAATGAAAAGAACACCCATGCAATGACTCTAGTGGATCCATGTGTGTTTTAGGAAGAGCACACACATTCAATGACACTAGTGGATCCATATGTGGTTTGTGAAAAGAACACACATGCTCATGTGGTTTATGAAAAACAGACATGCAATGACTCTGGTGGATCCATATGTGATTTACGAAAAGAATAGGCATGCAATGACTCTAGTGGATCCATATGTGGTTGGTGAAAATAGCACATGAAATGACTCTAGTGGATCCTTGTGGTTTGTGAAAAGAACACACAGCAATGACTCTAGGTGTGGTTAATGAAAAGAACACACATTCAATGACACTAGTGGATCCATATGTGGTTTGTGAAAAGAACACACATTCAATGACACCAGTGGATCCATATGTGGTTTATGAAAATAACTCAGATGCAATGACTCTAGATTTGGTTTATGAAAAGAACACACATGCAATGACTCTGGTGGATCCATATGTGGTTTGTGAAAATAACACACATGCAATGACTAGTGGATCCATATGTAGTTTGTGAATAGAACAGACATGCAATGAATCTAGCTGTGCTTTGTGAAAAGAACATACATGCAATGACTCTGGTGGATACATATGTGGTTTGTCAAAAGAAGACACATGCAATGATACTGGTGGATACATATGTGGTTTGTGTAAAGAACACACATTCATTGGCTCTAGTTGTGGTTCATGAAAAGAACACCCATGCAATGACACTGGTGGATCCATATGTGTTTTAGGAAAAGAACAGACATGCAATGCCTCTTGTGGATCCATATGTGGTTTGTGAAAAGAACACACATGCAATGACTCTAGTTGTGGTTTATGAAAAGAACACACATGCAATGACTCTAGCTGTGGTTAATGAAAAGAACATGCATGCAATGACACTAGGGGATCCATATGTGTTTAATGAAAATAACACACATGCAGTGACTCTGGTGGATCCATATGTGGTTTGTGAAAAGAAGACACATGTAATGACTAGTGGATCCATATGTGGTTTGTGAAAAGAACATACATGCAATGACTCTAGCTGTGGTTTTCGAAAAGAACACACATGCAATGACACTGGTGGATCCATATGTGGTTTGTGAAAAGAACACACATGCAATGACACTAGTGGATCCATATATGGTTTGTGAAAAGAACACACATTCACTGACTCTATTTGTGGTTCTCGAAAAGAACACCCATGCAATGACACTGGTGGATCCATATGTGTTTTAGGAAAAGAACACACATTCAATGACACTAGTGGATCCATATGTGGTTTGTGAAAAGGACACACATGATCATGTGGTTTATGAAAAGAACTATCGTGGTGGTGGCACGACAGATGCCATGGATATGCTAAAGATGGGGCCAATGTGTGCTAGGGGAATCCAGGGAGGGAAAACGTGGTGATTCCACGCACAGATGTTCTTGTGTTCTCTCTATCAATGGTGTTTACAAGTGCTCTTCAAGCTAGTGGTGAGAAGGAGACTATGTCTTTTACTCCCCACAAGCGAGCTCTAGAGTTCTGTCTTAGACAGAGAAAATGATCGATCCCCTTCTATGGAGGCCCCGGTGCTCCTTATATAGGGGAGCCCGGTTACAAAGTTAGGGCATACGTGGCAGCATATTCTCCGAATATGCCCCTTGGTTAAAGCAAGATGCTTCTTTATTCTCTTTAACGGCTCGTCCGGGATTTGGACGTAATCCGCAATGTAATCCTTGTCTTTAAGCGTCACCAGACACGGGCTGCATCAGCCGACATTTCCTGCGTCACCTTGGTCGCCCCTGACCCACTGGTCCTCCTCTCTGCTTTGCTTCGTTCATGCTACAGCTAATAAAGCCACCTTTTGACCAGCGGGAGATCCCTTCCTTCTCTTGGAAGACATATGATAGTCCGGCTAGCACGTGTCTAACCCGGCTACGAGGGTACCTGCATGATAAACAGATAAACATGGCCAGCATATATTTTATTTCTGCGGGCTACGGCTGACGAGATCCTCCGTGGGCCGGGTTACTCCGTGGTTCGGCCTGTCTTGACGTGACCCGGCCAACAATTGCTTTGACTGCGCCGTACCTCGGCTAACTCGGCCTTTATACCCGGCGTTGCCCTACCCAGGGGTATCCCCCCAACTTTAGTCCCCAAAGTTGGTGCGATCTTAGCAACTTTAGTTGTTACCTCCACAGCAGGTTCCCATATCCGAATCTTTTCCTCTTTGGCCGAGTTACCCCGCAACCCGGGGTTTTTCCTCTTGCGATCCCTTGGCTCATTTCGAGTTATTCCTCACTGGCCGGGTCTTTTGCTTGCTTATCCGGGTTACCGTTTCTTCTCTTGTACGCTTCCCCACGTCCTACATGGAGGGTAATCATTATTTCGCCTCATTTTAAGGGCTATGCTCATTTAATGCACCAGTTACTATTGCAATGTTAGGAATAACTGTTGCGCGCGTCCCGTCACTGCAGCGCCTCGTTAACTGTAACATTACATCGCATCATGGGATCTTCTGCTCCTTGTGGCCCTTGTTGTGGCCATGCTCTGATTAGCCGCCTCGGCTGCGTACACACCCGGTGCGTGTGGTGTGGCAACCGCAAAGGATCCCACTACGCTCCCTCTCGCGTGGTGAAGTAGGGGGCATGGGGCAATCTTTGGGGAAGTTCCCAATTTCTCTCGTGCTTCCTAGCCTCCTTTCTCTCTCACTGCAACTCCACCGCCGCCGTTGCTTCTTCATCGTAACTGCTCCGCCGTGACCGTGCTCAGGCAGCACCTTGCACCTGCGCTGCCGCTCCCTCTCAAGAGCTTCACCATGGGACCCTACGCTTCTCGGTTCCCCGCCACCGGTTATCTTCACTCAGATTTCCTTCTCGAAGACCTCGAGTTTGCCATGACTGAAGAGGAAGCAACCATGGTGGCGCAGCAGGAGGAGGAAGGAGAAGGCCGGGAGCGTGGCTGCTGGGACGGCGCGTTCATCTATGAGGATGATCTGGACTGGCTCCATGCCACGCACATCATCCCCGCCGGTGTTGCTTGCTGCCTCACCACTGATGAGATTTCCCCCTCTCCCAATCCAGGGGAGTACATTGTTTTTCTTTCTCATTTTCAGAGTGGCTTCGACCTTCCTACCTCTGATTTCTTTTTCGATTCATCTCCACGTATCAACTGCAACCACACCATCTTCCTGCCAATGCCATCACTCCTCTATCCTCTTTTGCCTCTGGCGTTGAGGGATATCTCGGCCTCTGGCCATCTAAGGAGTTGTGGATCAAGTTCTTTGGTCTCTAGAGGAATGGGGTTTCGGATAAGGAGCTTACTCCGGCGAAGAGGCACCTGACTTAGTGCGGTGGGGCCGCCATCTCTCCCCGCAAGGGCTCCATATTTCCCCGGGTCACCGGGCTCGAGTCCTGGAAAGGCTGGGCCCAAACTTTCTTCTACGTCCGGAACACCACCGAGGAATATTTGATCCGGCTCCTCCCCTTCAAACTTGGACCTCCAGACACTTCTCTCTGGGAGAGCATCCCCAAGCGACCCACAGCCCTGGCGAACCAAGTGGAGCGCCAGATCAAGGAGGTACTCAAGGAGAAGCTTCGGGGGGAGGACATTATGATCACCTTTGTCCGCAGCCGGGTCTCCCCCCTTCAGAAGCGTGCCCACAAGATTTGCTACTTGAGCGGCCCCCTCGACCCCCACCAGGCTTCATCTTTTGAGCTCGATAACTCCACGGTTTACCGCCAGGTTAAGGCCATTTTCAACATGGAGAAGGAATTCTCTGAAGATTGGGAATGGGGGCTCGAGCCCTTCACCCAGGACAACCCTCCTCCAAAGGTGAACTTCCTTCTTACTCTTTTTTGGATATTCCCGGTATGTTGGATTATTTTCATAACTTAACCATTTCTGTCTTGTGCTCAGCGATTCCTCCAGAAGCCACTGGAAGATGGCGAGGTGCTGGCGAGCAAGTGGGTACCGGACCGCATCGAGGAAGACGAGGTGGAGCCTGATCCAGAGACCTTCCTGCCCACTCCGGATGTCATCAAACGCAGCTCTGGTAAGGCCTCTTCTTTAAGGGATTAGCCGGATGACAATGACTCGGACGTTGAGGTCCTGGAGGTACTTGACCCGGTTCTCATCTCTTCCGCATATCTGGTTATGTTCGAATCTTCAGCTAACCCGGCCGGTCAGGTCCACAGGTCCCCTCCCCCCTTTCTACTGGTGGTCCGGCCCCTGCTCCTTCCCAAAAGCGTGCGGCTACATCGGCCGCAGCTTCGGAGGCGTCGCCTCCCAAGAAGAGGTAGAAAAAGTCTGGGGTGAAAGCCTCGACTAAGCTGGCCGCCAAGAGCATGGTCGGCAGGGTGCCCAAACCTCGGTCACCCCCAACCTCAGACGAGTAAGTCTCTTTGCATTTGCACTTGGGTTTTTTGCTTTTTGTGTTTGCCTATCCCTTATCGGTTCTTTTTCTCTTTTTGACTTGGTGCTTTTATTTTCCAGAGCTCCTAGGGTCATTCCCCAAAGTGTCTCTGGCATAGCATCTCCAATCCGAAGCAGCCCTTCTCCCCCCATGATGACGACACTCGCCCGCTCAGCCCTATCCAAGAGGGCTCTGTGGATGCGCCTGATCAGAGCCCACCTCAACATGAGGAGGGCAATGCCAGCGCGAGGGGTGGTGGGGCCGCTCAGGATACGGCCAGGCTGGATCTTCCCAGTACTTCTTCAGCCCCAGCACCAAGTATTGAGGTGCCAATTTCATCGGCACCGCCCGAAACAAGTTCTCCTTCAGCTCCATCAGTGGCACCAGCACCAGCATCAGCGGCACCAACACCACCAGCATCAACTGTAGCACCACCAGCACCAGCACCAACACCTACATCAGGAGCAGCACCACCAACGCCAGCACCAGTAGCAGTAGCCACAGCTTCAGCAGCACCAGCCTCAGCAGAAACAGCCTCAGCAGCTTCCACTAAGCCTCCCAAGAGGAAAGCCCCGTCAACTCCCTCCGGATCAACTATGTTGATCGCGGATATCTTCCAACCAGCTCCTCGGGCTTCATCCAGATCCGCGGCCTTGGATCTTCTGACGCGTCCTCCGTCATCCGACAAGCTCAAGAAAGCTGTCGGATCAGCCAAGGGCATCACCTTAGGGTCTCCCACTGCCGGATCAGAGGGTAGCTGGCAGCTGGTCCTGCATACCAGCCCCGCTGGAGCTCAATCTGCCAGGAGAGAAGCCCACGTCAAAGGCCTGGTGCCAAACTACTATCCCAGCAGCGAAACTTACAGTCCACTACTCCTGGAGTATGTGACAAACTGGAACACTGCTGAATTCATTGATCCAAAGGATGATCTTCCAGAGAAGTTCGGCCCAGCCAAGTTCAGCACGCAGATGAACTCTGCCACCAAGGCCATATCTTTGGCTGGCCGGATGATGGAGGTAACTCTTTTCCTCTGCTGTGGTACTTTTTATAAATGAGCACTAGTAGATATATCCCCTAGTCCCCGAGCCTCAGAGGGAGTAACTTGTTACTCGGTTGGATGCTCCTAGAGAATTCAGTTTTTGTCCTTAGCAATTTCAAATATTTACAAAGTTAGAGCCAGGTTAAGTTCCCTTGGCCCGGATCTTGGACACTTGAAATATCCATACACCTAGAGTCGGGTTAAGTTCCACTTTGCCCGGATCTTGTAGACTTCGAATATCCACACACCTAGAGTCGGGTTAAGTTCAACTTGGCCCGGATCTTGTAGACTTCAAATATCCACACACCTAGAGCCGGCTTAAGTTCCACTTGGCCCGGATCTTGTAGACTTCAAATATCCACACACCTAGAGCCAGCTTAAGTTCCACTTGGCCCGGATCTTATAGACTTTGAATATCCACACACCTAGAGCCGGGTTAAGTTCAACTTGGCCCGAATCTTATAGACTTCAAATATCCACACTCCTAGAGCCGGATTAAGTTCCACTTGGCCTGGATCTTGTAGACTTCGAATATCCACACACCTAGAGCCGGGTTAAGTTCCACTTGGCCCGGATCTTGTAGACTTCGAATTACTTTTTACTTCTCCTTTGAACTTGACATTGCCTTCCTTATTTCAGATTACCACTAACCACTGATCTGCTGAGTTCCAGCGCCTGCTAGACTCCTATAAAGACATTCGCGTGCGTTATGGCAAACTCCTGGTGGAGCACCAGAAGAAGGGTAATGTTTCTTACTTAGACTTTTCCTTCTTCCATTGTCGTTTGTTTGAGTTAACTGTGATCCATATTAATTTGTTATCCGAACTATGCAGCCAAGGTTAAAGCTGAGAATATCATCATGCGGAAGAATCTGGCTGAGATCAAAGGTATCTTATCTCGTTCACCCCATTATTGTGCATTCTTTTCTTCATCCGGTGCATATTTATACTCTGGCTCGGCAGGATTAATCCACTGTTGCAGTTGCTCTTGAAGACAGCGTTCTTGTGCCTCATATGATGACCCATTTCGTCGAACAAACAGGGAAACATGAGGCTGAACTGAAGAAAAAGGATGATGAGATAGCTCGGCTACGGATCCAGGACTCGGAGATTACCCAGCTGAATGCTGCAATTCAGAGGCTCAAAGACCTCCACAAAACCGAGCTGGACAAGGCGGACCAGGAGTTTGCCTAGGAAAAAGAGCGTTTGACGACTCAAATTTCCAAGGATAAGGATCTATTGGAGGAAGCCGACTTAAAACTTATGTCGGTAACCTCCGAATATGAGAGACTCCAGGCCAGTAGTGCCAATGTCGATGCCGAGCTTCAACGTCTCATCTTCCAGATTTCCTGTGAGTTTCTTTCTCTTGTTCAATTCTCTTTTTTCCGGATTAATGTGTTTGCTCATTGCTTCCTCTGCTTTGTTCTCAGGCAAGTTTCTAGAAGGTGATACTCTTGCTAACGCTGTTGTAGCCCGGTCTCGCGAGCAGCGTGGTATTCCCACGGGCCCTAGATCCGAGTTAGTCCCTTACATGACACATGATCTGCTTGTTAGCCTCGCTGCTCGCCTAGAGCTCGTAAAGAATTATGGCGCCGATATCATGCCTACCACGATGCAGATGCTAGGCTCTCTCTGGCCTGGCGAGCCCACTCCAAAGGGAAATGCCGCTCTCATTGCCAAACTGATGGAGTGCGATACGCAGTTGCATCTGTGGCGTGAGTCGGCTGTGCGAAGCGGGGCTGACATTGCCTTGCAGTTCATCCTCTCGTGGTACGAAGGAATAGATCTGGGGCTGCTTACCCGCATGTGCACCAGATCCAAGGGGAACAAAGATCTGGCGTGGGTTGCGTGTCGCAAAGCCAGTGCTAACAAACTTATTCAGTATTCCTTCTGCCACGCTTGGAATGATGGGCCGAGCTACCTTGCCGTTTTTGATGATGATGTTGCTTCTAAAGATGAAGATGAAGGGAGTGAAGGTGAGGCCTCCGAGCTTGGCGACGAGGCCGAAGACCCAGAGGATGGCGAGGCCAATCTTGAGGATGAGGCAAAGGCTAGCGCCCCTCCCCCAAATTCCGAAGTACCTCCTTCTTCGGCTGATGATTCGGCTGCTGCCCCTGCTCCTTAAAAACACTTGATCATATTTGTCAGATGCCGGAATGCCGGGCGGAAATGTATCTAAGTACTTTGGTTTGGTTCTGCTACAATTTATTGTTTGAAACTAAGTTCTTAATGCTGGATTATCGTGGGTGAAGTCCCCGGGTTTTGTTTTCTTGTTCCCCCAATTTTTTACTCGGCTCACGTCTACCTTGATTCGGTTTTTTGACTTATGAGTCCGAGGTTCAAAAAATTGACTTAACAATACTTGAAACTTTGAGATTACCTCAAAATAATCCGGCGTTAGATAAAGATAGTAAACAAAGGGTTAGTCCAAATAACAAATGTCGGCCCACTTAAGTTCTTTTCCTTAGTCGTTTTTCATGTGCTTTGCCATTCCAAACTTGTTCTCTTGCTTGCCATGGAGCCAATTCTTGTTGGACAACATAAAGTCCAAGAGTTGGGTTGTTCGTGCTCACAAATTACTAATCCGACTAAGATATAAGTGATTTAACCCAGCCAACATAAAAATACAAAAACAAGAAAGACAATTATTATGGCAGTCCCCGAGTTTTTGTCCGGGTGCCGAAATTTCATTGATAAGCTCGTTGCCGATATACATACCGACATGCGAGTGACTGGGATACATTCACCTCTTTGCTAGGTGTAAAAGGGATGAAGTAGTGCTACATTCCATGGTCACTTAGATTCTTCTCCAGACCTGTCTGCCTTGTTCTTTTCCTATGGTTGTGCATCAATAAGATAGTAGGAATCATTGTGCAAGGCTTTGCTTACAATCAAAGGTCCTTCCCATGGAGGGGATAGTTTATGCATGCAGGCAGTGCGCTGTATCAACCGGAGTACCAGGTCACCTTCCCGGAAGACTCAGGGGTTTATTTTCCAGCTATGATAGGGTCGGAGATTTTGCTGATATATGGCGGATCTGGACAAGGCCAGTTCTCTCGCTTCTTCTAGCAGATCAACATCATTTTGCCGGGCTTCATGCACTTCGGCTTCTATGTATTGGGTGACTCTTGGCGAATCATGCTCTATATCGGCTGGTAATACAGCTTCTGCCCCATATACCAGAAAGAATGCCGTATAGCCTATTGATCAGTTCAGAGTTGTTCTTAAACTCCATAGTACTGCCGGTAGTTCTTCTATCCAGGACCCCGCTGATCTTTGCAGCGGCTCTATGAGCCAGGGTTTTTCCCGGACAGAACTAGTCCATTGGATCTTTCCACTTGCCCATTCGATGCGGGGTGGGCGACTGAGGCGACATCTAGCCGAATCTTCTTTTCTCGGCAGAACCTCGCAAATTTGTGCCATTATCAGTTAGTATGCTATGGGGATAGCCATACCTCAGGATTATATCCTTGAGGAATTTTAGTTCTATTGCCCCGTCACATTTCTTAATTGGCTTCACTTCAATCCACTTGGTGAATTTGTCGACCATAACTAGGATATGGGTCATTCCTCCTTTAGCCGGCTTAAATGGCCCTACCATGTCTAGGCACCATACAATAAATGGCCAAGTAATGGGGATAGTTTTGAGTTCCAACGTTGGTAAATGAGTTTTCATGGCATATCTCTGACAGCCATTGCATTTTCCCACCAAATCTTCTACTTGCTCCAAAGCACTTGGCCAATAAAATCCATGCCGCAAAGCTTTCACCACTAATGCTCTTGAGGAGGCATGGTGGCCAAATTCTCCTTAGTGAATATCTTGGAGTATGTCAAGTCCTTCCTCCGGGTCAACACACTACTGCAGCACTATTGTCACACTTCTTTTATATAATTCGGCGTTGATAATAGTATAGGACTTTGCTCTCCTTTGGGTCTGCCTTGAGAATATCTCATCATCCGGCAAAACACCTTCTTTTCGGAAGTCATATATTGGCTTGGCCCAAGATAGTATAGCCCGGATGGGAAATGGTTCTTCGTCAATTTCCATCGCATCCACCGACGTAACTCCTGCCGGATTTGGCTGCACTGCCCTCAGGTTTGTTGACGCAGTCCCCGGGTTTTCCGAAGCAGTCCCCGGGTTTGCTAAGGTGCCTCCCCAATATATCTCCATAGGTGCAGGTCCTGATCCGGAGAGTGTCGGGATATAAATTGAGTCTGATTCAGGCGATGGTGTGATGGATGGTTTTCTCAAGTGCTCCAAAGCAACATTTGGCGGGATTGGCTGCCGGGATGAGCCTAACTTGGACAGCATATCGGCCGCCTCGTTTTCAATCCGAGGTATGTGGTGGAATTCACACCCTTCGAAAAATCTGCTTATCTTTTCAACAAGGAATCTGTAAAGGGCCATGTTAGCATCCAAAGCATCCTAGTTTCTAGAAACTTGTTGCACCACCAAATCTGAATCTCTGAAGCATTGCATTCGACGTATCCCCACCTCTTTTGCTACTTTGAGACCATGGACTAGTGCTTCATATTCCGCAACATTATTTGAGGCACTAAAGTGGATTTGAAGGACATATTTCAGTTGATCCTTCTTGGGCGAGGTAAGCACTACTCCGGCACCCAATCCTTCTTTCAGTTTTGATCCATCGAAGTGCATTCGCCAATAATTGGAGTCCGGCAGAGGTAGCTCGTATTGCATCTGAGCCCAGTCCACAAAGAAATCCTCCACAGCTTGCGATTTTATCACATCTCTTCTGTCGAACTGTGGTGCATATGGGGCTAACTCAATTGCCCATTTTGCTATCCGGCCACTTGCATCTTTGTTACTCATAATCTCTGATATGGGTGCCTCACATATCACTTTGATGGGATGTTCCTCAAAATAGTGTTTGAGTTTCGTGGACGACATATACACGCCATACGCCATCTTTTGATAGTGTGGGTAATTCTGTTTTGAAGCAGATAATACCTCGCTCAGATAATACACCGGTCTTTGCACTGACTTTCCTTCTTCTTCGCGCTCCACTATGATTACCGCACTTACGACTCGGTTGGTCGCGGCTACATAGAGCAACATTGGCTCCTTGGGTAGTGGTGCTGCTAGGATTGGTGCAGTAGATAACATCTTTTTCAATTATCGAAATGAGATATCCGCCTTTGGCATCCATGTGAATTTGTCTGCCTTTTTCATCAACTGGTAGAGGGGCAAGGCCTTCTCTCCCAACCGACATACGAACCGGCTTAAGGATGCCAGGCAACCAGTGAACTTCTGCACATCGTAAAGGCATTTTGGTAGTTCCGTTCTCTCTATGGCTCGGATTTTTGTCGGGTTAGCTTCGTTACCTCGGCTAGACACAAACCGAGTAACTTTCCTGCAGGCACACCAAAGGTGCACTTCTCTGGGTTAAGCTTCATCTAGAACCTTCTTAAGTTTGCGAATGTCTGCCGGATGTCATCAAGGAGCGTATTGCTTTCCTTAGTCATTATCACCACATCATCCACATAAAGTTGCACGTTTCGACCTATTTGGTCGTGTAAACATTTTTGCATGCATCGCTGGTACGTTGCTCCTGCATTACGTAATCCAAACAGCATAGTGCGATAGCAATAAGCCCCGTACGGGGTAATAAACGTAGTCTTTATTTGATCATCCGGATTTAGGGGTATCTGGTGGAAACCAGAATACGCATCAATGAATGACAATAGTTCACATCCGGCAGTTGAGTCTATGACTTGATCTATTCTAGGGAGTGGGAATGGATCTTTGGGACGCCTTATTTAGGTTCATGTAATCAATGCACATGCGCCATACCATGACCACGTTCGGATGATCCTTCTTCTTTTCCACAAGCACTAGATTAGAGAGCCAATCCGGATAGAGTACTTCCATGATAAACCCGACTGCTAGGAGCCTAACTATCTCATCCCCAATGACTTTCCTTATGTCTTCGGTGAAACGCCGGAGAGGCTGCTTCACTGGCTTAGCCCCGGGTCTTACGTTCAATGAGTGCTCGGCTAACTCCTGCGGCACACCTTGTAGATCCTGTGTGGACCAAGCAAAGATATCCTCATTTTCACGGAGGAAGTTGACGAGCTCGCTTTCCTATTTGCTACTTCACCCGGCACCAATGGTTACGGTGTGCTCTGGGAACTGATCATCGATTGGCACTTTCTTTGTATCCTTGGTTGCTTCGAATGACACGCTTCCGTGTGGGTTGGTCAGAGTCGGCATATGCTGCTGCGCGGATTGAGCCAATGCTGCCACTTCTAGTATCTTCCTTTTATCCTGAGCTATCACAAGTGACTCGGCTAAGTTAGATCCGGCTGAGGCGCACTCGATCGAACGCTGGAAGTCCCCTGATACAGTTATCACACCCCTAGGTCCGGGCAGTTTCATCTTAAGGTAGCTGATGTGTGTACTTGCCATGAACTTGTTCAGCGCATGCCTGCCGAGTAACGCGTGATAAAGCACTCTCTAGATTCACCACTTCGAACTCCAAGTTTTCAGTCCGGCAATTATCTCTTGTGCCGAATAATACATCAACTCGGACCTTACCAATTGGCTCACAGGAAATACCTGGCACAATGCCATGAAAGGTGGTCCTCGTTGCTTGCAGCATGTTCTCTGTTATTCCCAACTTGTGCATGGTATCCTTGTACATAATGTTGATGCTACTACCATTGTCAATCAGTACTTTGGAAAACCTCACATTGAGATTTGGCCCGATGAACATCGGATCCAGGACCAGTGCATAGGTCCCAGGGTTAGGCATGATCTTTGGGTGATCCTTAATACTCCATGTAATCTATTGATCCGCCCAGGGCATATATCTCACTACTGCCGGCATTACCACGTTTACCTCCATATGCCGGCGCTGCAAGCTTTTCCGGTCATTTTCTTCCGTGGTAAACACACAGTAACTTTGATGATGCTCCCTGTACTCGTTCCGTCCCTCATTCGCGTGGTAACCTTGGCCTTGTTGCTGATTATTATCTACTTGATGTACCGCATCCCTCCTTTTCTGATTTTCGTACCTCGGCGGCGGTGGTGGCAACTTTAGTTGTTGTCCATTTCCCCTGGATAGTAATGGTTGCCATGGTGCCTCATTCCTAGGTGCTTCGTTCCGAGGTGCCTGAGCATTCCCCGTACTGCCCTGCTCTAACTTCCTCATCCACTCACATTGTCGGGTCGTGTGATTTGCCGGACTATTTAGACTTGGTGTATGAAACTTGCAAGGTTGATCCAACATAGATTCGAATGTATACCTCGGTCGATCTTTTCGTTCGTGCCATTGCTTTTTCTGCTCCGGGGTCCAAGGCTTCTTCCCTTCACTTTTCTGCTGCCAGTTTTGCCCTCCGGTTTTCTGGCGCTGGCTGGCGCCGGAATTGGGCTGATCCTGGTCTACCGCTGCCACCTGATGTGAGTTATATCTGTAATCCGGATGCTCGTCCCTTCATTTTCCTTGGAAATCCATCTCGGTTGTAATATTCCTCGTTTTCCTCGCTTGACATTAGCCGGGGTTGCGTTGGATCTCTCAAAGCATACGAATCTGCGATCTGGATTGTCTCAGCCAAAGTGGTTGGCATATCTCGTTGCAGCCTTTGCCACAACATACTTCCATATCTGTAGCCCTGGGCGAACCATGCAATTGCTTGTGATTCAATTACTCCCTCGCATGAGTTACGCACGTTGCACCACCGAGTCAAGAAATCTCGGTATGGCTCATTTGGTCTTTGCCAGCATAATGCTAGAGTCTGTGGCCTGTTAGGCCTCTTGTAAGTGCTTGAAAAGTTGTTGACGAATCACTCCTCAAAATCCAGCCAACAGTTAACACTTCCTGGCGGTAAATTGTTCAGCCAAACTCTCACTGGTCCATCCAACATTTTTGGCACATACCTCACTACCCATCTCAAATTTCCAGTTGCGTAATCAATCAGCTAATCATCTAGCCTAATAATACCATCATAGGTTTTGGTTCCTCTGGCCAACTAAAAGTTTAGCACCATTGGCTCCTTCATGATCCGGGGCCCAAAGCATGCCTGACTAGGAAGACCTTGTACCTCGATTAGCTCCGACCTGTAAATTCTATCCAGTTTCAGCCTCACATCATCTGGCTGCAAGTTCCTTCTTCCTAGCCTTGACCCAATTATGTGGTGATCCGGTCTGGGATATCCATCGTTGATCATAGCCAAATATCCATCATTGTATCTTTCCTGATCCGGACAAGCATTCTGCTGTTGTGCTGCTTGTCCTGCACTTCCCTCTTGCCGAGGTGTGTGCTTCTACTGGTGCCGAGGTACATTTTGTCCTGTTCCCACGGGATCACGCTATCCGGCATTGCCATTGGCGGCATTCCTTTGACCAGCATTGACTTGGTCGCAGTTACCTCGGCCAGCCACACCTCGGCTGGTACTATGGAGATCTTCATCAACTTGCACTGCTTTGCCTTTTCCTTCCTTCACCGGATCATAGGGAACCATCTGTTTGCCCCTTCTCCTGGAGTTTACTACCTCTTCTCTCCTGGGATTATGACCCGGAGATGACGCGGCTCCCCTGGATCTTGCCGGGTTATTTCTAGCCGAATGAACCACGTGTGATGCTCCCAGTGGTGTCGGGTTTGCCTTGTTCATTTCTTCATTTTGCTGGCAAGTGACCCTCAGCAAGTGGTTCACCCTCTCTTGTTGCCTTTGCCGGGCCTCGTCGGTTAGACCTTCTAACTCGGACGTGGCTGCATTTGCTGCCCTAAGGTTCTTAGCCAGGGTACTGTACCTCTCCAGCCTTCCTATTACTATCGTGGTTGTCTGACCCGACCTAGGTTCGTATTCCTTGTCAATTTCAGTAATCAGGTTTCTTCCTCGAATTTTCACTCCATCTATGTGGTTTTCCTTTGCATATTCTCTCAAAGTAATGTTCAAGGACTGCTGCAGCTCCGCTACTTTCTTTACCCCAGCTAACATTTTTTGCCTAGTTTCTTCTAACTCAGCTTGCGCCTGAGCCGGATCTACCACAGGTGATATCGTCGTTGCTAGGCTATCTATTGCCTGATGGAGCACATTCTCCAGCCTCTCTAGTGGGGGGAACCTAGACCTGGTCTGCTTCAGCCTGACCTCTAGCTCTAGTGTCGGGCCCTTACTTGCCTCCATGTCTGGTGCGGTCATCAGGACATCAATGCTGCTGATGGGGCGAGTGATACTCACACCACGAGCTACGCTGAGAGGTGGTTCCCCTCCCTCGAAGATGTGCCATGGATGAACGCAGGACTCGTCCATGCCAACGTAGATCTTATGCGCGCCAAATTTGATGAAGACGCCGGTGCACGGAGGAGGGTGCCTGTCGAAGATCCCTGCATTGTCGCTGATGTAGTCCAGCGCTCCAAAGCGGTGAACCGGGCCGAAGACGACGCGCTCGCCGGTGCTGGAGATGCTTCCCGTCTGGATTTTCACCCCTCCTAGCACCGCTAGCCCCAGGGTGGGCGCCAACTATCGTGGTGGTGGCACGGCAAATGCCATGGATAGGCTAAAGATGGGGCCAATGTGTGCTAGGGGAATCCAGGGAGGGAAAACATTGTGATTCCACGCACAGATGTTCTTGTATTCTCTCTATCAATGGTGTTTACATGTGCTCTTCAAGCTAGTGGTGAGAAGGAGACTATGTCTCTTACTCCCCACAAGCTAGCTCTAGAGTTCTGTCTTAAACAGAGAAAATGATCGATCCCCTTCTATGGAGGCCCCGGTGCTCCTTATATAGGCGAGCCCGGGTTACAAAGTTAGGGCATACGTGGCAGCATATTCTATGAATATGCCCCATGGTTAAAGCAAGGTGCTTCTTTATTCTCTTTAACGGCTCGTCCGGGCTTTGAACGTAACCCGCCACGTAATCCTTGTCTTTAAGTGTCACCAGACACGGGCCACGTCATCTGACATTGCCCACGTCACCTTGGTTGCCCCTGACCCGCTGGTCCTCCTCTCTGATTTGCTTCGCTCATGCTATAGCTAATAACTTGACCAGCGGAAGATCCCTTCCTTCTCTTGGAAGCCATATGATAGTCCGGCTAGCACGTGGCTAACCCAGCTACGAGGGTACCTGCATGATAGATAGATTAACATGGCCGGTATATATTTTATGTCGGTCGAGCTACGGCTGAGGAGATGCTCCGCGAGCCGGGTTACTCCATGGTCCGGCCTACCTTGAGGTGACCCGGCCAGCACTTGCTTTGACCGCGCCGTACCTCGGCTAACTCGGCCTTTATACCCCAGCGTTGCCCTACCCGGGGGTATCCCCAACAAGAACAGACATGCAATGACTCTAGTGGATCCATATGTGGTTTATGAAAAGAACAGACATGCAATGACTGTGGTGGATCCATATGTGGTTTGTGAAAATAACACACATGAAATGACTCTGGTGGATCCTTAAGTGGTTTGTCAAAAGAACACACATGCAATGACTCTAGCTGTGGTTAATGAAAAGAACACACATTCAATGATAGTAGTGGATCCATATGTGGTTTGTGAAAAGAACACACATTTAATGACACTGGTGGATCCATATGTGTTTTATGAAAATAACACACATGCAATGACTCTAGCTGTGGTTTATGAAAAGAACACACATGCAATGACTCTGATGGATCCATATGTGGTTTGTGAAAAGAACACACATGCAATGACTCTCGTGGATCCATATGTGGTTTGTGAAAAGAACAGATATGCAATGACTGTAGCTGTGGTTTGTGAAAAGAACAGGCATGCAATGACTCTAGTAGATCCATATGTCGTTTCTGAAAAGAACACACATGAAATGACACTGGTGGATCCATATGTGGTTTGTGAAAAGAACACACATTCACTAACTCTAGATGTGGTTCATGAAAAGAACACCCATGCAATGACACTGGTGGATCCATATGTGTTTTAGAAAAAGAACACACATGCACTGACACTGGTGGATCCATATGTGGTTTGTGAAAAGAACAAACATGCAATGAATCTGGTCGATCCATATGTGGTTTCTGAAAAGAACAAACATGCAATGACTCTGGTGGATCCATATGTGGTTTGTGAAAAGAACACAAATGCAATGACTCTAGCTGTAGTTTGTGAAAAGAACGCACATGCAATGACTCTAGTTGTGGTTAATGAAACGAACACACATGCAATGACACTAGGGGATCCATATATGTTTAATGAAAAGAACACACATGCAATGACTCTGGTGGATCCTTATGTGGTTTGTGAAAAGAAGACACATGCAATGACTCTAGTGGATCCATATGTGGTTTGTGAAAAGAACAGGCATGCAAGGAAAAATACTAAACTTGGTATATTGCGAGTGTCTCGAAAAAACCTTCTCAGAAATGACCTATCATGTTCGAGGTTTCATGGCTTTCGGGCCAAACGACCAATGTTATGGCTAGAATCACGGCATAGTTTGTGATAATGTGCCCATATTGTGCACCCACAGGTATCGTGGGATGGCGAACAATGTTGCAGGAGGAAGTTTTCCATTTCGTCGCACAAAAAAAACCATTTTCCATTTTCTGAGCGCAAAAAACGGGTCGTTTTGTGAAGCAACCACCAAATGAAAGTTTCAAAATGCTACAATCCCATTTTCCAAAAATAATAGCACACCTTACATGGACAAATGTCCCAACCTAGGTATCTCAAACCTTTTCATCCACCCCTGGCAAAAAAAAAACAAATTCCTACCGAATCGGTAGGAAGTGGGTCCGATTTGAACTACAGGTACATTATCTGATGCCCGTGATTTTTTGAAAAAATCATTTTAGACTCGCAATATGCTATTTCTTTAGATATCCAATGCAAGTTTAGCAAGGCTCAGCCCCGACCTAAGAACCTTCATGCCCGCCGTTTTGACCATAGTTTGACACGGGCATAAAAAATTAAAAAATGGTCCGTTCAATGCAAATCCTTCGCGTGGTGTCTTATTATGTGACATAGTTGTAAGGAAAAATACCAAAATTGGTATATTGCAAGTGTCTCGAAAAAACCTTCTCAGAAATGACCTATCATGTTCGAGGTTTCATGGCTTTCGGGCCAAACGACCAATGTTATAGCTAGAATCACGGCATAGTTTGTGATAATGTGCCCATATTGTGCACACATAGGTATCGTGGGATGGCGAACAATGTTGCAGGAGGAAGTTTTCCATTTCGTCACACAAAAAAAAACATTTTCCATTTTCTGAGCGC
The DNA here is from genome assembly GCA_910589775.1 of Avena eriantha. Taxonomy (NCBI): domain Eukaryota; kingdom Viridiplantae; phylum Streptophyta; class Magnoliopsida; order Poales; family Poaceae; genus Avena; species Avena eriantha. The sequence continues at coordinate 156,433,450 of OU342741.1, read as the reverse complement.
AAAAAACAGGTCGTTTTGTGAAGCAACCACCAAATGAAAGTTTCAAAATGCTTCCATCCCATTTCCAAAAATAATAGGACACCTTACATGGAAAAATGTCCCAACCTGGGTATCTCAAACATTTCCGTCCACCTCTGGCGAAAAAGACAAATTCCTGTTGAATCAGTAGGAAGTGGGTCCGATTTGAACTACAAGTACATGATCCGATGCCCATTATTTTTTGAAAAAATGATTTTTAGACTCACAATATTATGTTTCTTTAGAGATCCGATGCAAGTTTAGCGAGGCTCAGCCCCGACCTAAGAACCTTCATGCCCGCTGTTTTGACCATAGTTTGAAACGGGCATAAAAAATTAAAAAATGGTCCGTTCAATGCAAATCCTTCGTTTGGTGTCTTATTATGTGACATAGTTGCAAGGAAAAATACCGAACTTGGTATATTGCGACTGTCTCGAAAAAACCTTCTCAGAAATGACCTATCATGTTCGAGGTTTCATGGCTTTCAGACCAAACGACCAATGTTATGGCTATAATCACGGCATAGTTTGTGATAATGTGCCCATATTGTGTACCCATAGGTATTGTGGGATGGCAAAAAATGTTGCAGGAGGAAGTTTTCTATTTCGCTACACAAAAAAAAGCATTTTCCATTTTCTGAGCGCAAAAAACGGATCGTTTTGTGAAGCAACCACCAAATGAAAGTTTCAAAATGCTACCATCCCATTTTCCAAAAATAATAGGACATCTTACATGGACAAATGTCCCAACCTAGGTATCTCAAACCTTTTCGTCCACCCCTGGCAAAAAAGACAAATTCCTACCGAATCGGTAGGAAGTGGGACCGATTTGAGCTACAGGTACATTATCTGATGCCCATGATTTTTTGAAAAAATAATTTTTAGACTCGCAATATGCTATTTCTTCAAAGATCCAATGCAAGTTTAGCAAGGCTCAGCTCCTAGCTAAGAACCTTCAAAACCCTAGTTTCAAAATCATATTTTGAGTTATGATATTGTCCCTACTATGGACTAACATGGTATTAGTAGATCCACAATTTAAAGTAATCATACTATTCATAATTAACATCCTAGTATGATCTAATGAAATTTATAAAAATTTAGAGACAAAAATCAATTATTTTGGAGTTCTTATGAGAAAGATACACAAGAATTACGAAAACACAAAAAGAAAAAAAAAAAACGTAACCGGACCTAATCTACTGCGCCCAAGGTCAAAGGCCGCCCAAATATACCTTCCCAGCAAGGCCCATTAGGGGGAACCTGGCCGCCAGGCCCAGTTTCGATCGCGGATAATAGTCAAATTGGTTGAGTGTGGCTATAGGACAACTAAGTTGTGTTGGTCTGGTGGTTAGCTGGCTTCTATCTATGGGGGAGGTCTCCGGTTCGAGTCCCCTGTAGCCCCTTTTTTGCTTATTGTTCCCGCGCACTCTTGAGATGGCCTAAACCCAGCCTAGTGCGTGCAAGGCCAAGGCCCGCCCACCGCGGCCCATCTCGCTTCCTACCGAGACCCAATCTAGTGATAAATCGAGCCATCCCAACAGATGAATTAAGTATATAAGGCCGCGAGTTGTTTATACAAGTAAGGTTCCTTAGTCTGGTGGTAAGGGGTGTGTTACTCTAGGTGGAGGTTGTGGGTTCGACTCCTGGGAGTCTTATTTTTTGGAATAACAAAAATAACTTAGGATTTGTGTCATTCCTATGTGTCCATGCTATGCGGGTCCCATATGTCAGTTCGATGTGGTAGATTAAATCATGTAGATTTAAACAGTGCCACATAAGGTCATATTGACACATAGACATGACACATAGGCGCAACTGGTGATGTGGCTGAGTACCTATTTCATCTTATCCTAATTTGGACGCTATGACAATTTTAAATCGTCGTAGTGAGCTACAAATAACGTCTTAGGCTATATCTGCTAGGTCATGATGATTTCAGCTAATGAAACTATGACATTTCTGAACAAAATCGTCGTAAATTTCTAAGGTTTCGAACCTCTAAAATGTCTTACGACCATCTGGTGCGAAACCGTCATAACTCTACGACGATTTTGTTCACGGTCACTATTAGAAGGTCATAGAATAACACATTCCTTGTAGTATGACTGTAGTTGTGGTTTGTGAAAAGAACACACATGCAATGACACTGGTGGATCCATATATGATTTGTGAAAACAACACACATGCAGTAACACTAGTGGATCCATATGTGGTTTGTGAAAAGAACACACATTCACTAACTCTAGTTGTGGTTCAGGAAAAGAACACCCATGCAATGACACTTATGGATCCATATGTGTTTTAGGAAAATAATATACATTCAATGACACTAGTGGATCCATATGTGGTTTGTGAAAAGAACACACATTCTCCTATGGTTTATGAAAATAACAGACATGCAATGACTCTGGTGAATCCATATGTGGTTTACGAAAAGAACAGACATGCAATGACTCTGGTGGATCCATATGTGGTTTGCGAAAATAACACACATGAAATTACTCTAGTGGATCCTTAAGTGGTTTGTGAAAAGAACACACATGCAATGACTCTAGCTGTGATTTATCAAAAGAACACACATTCAATGACACTAGTGGATCCATATATGGTTTGTGGAAAGAACACACATTCAATGACACTGGTGGATCCATATGTGGTTTATGAAAATAACACACATGCAATGACTCTAGCCGTGGTTTATGAAAAGAACACACATACAATGACTCTGGTGGATCCATATGTGGTTTGTGAAAAGAACACACATGCAAACTCTAGTGGATCCATATGTGGTTTGTGAAAAGAACATACATGCAATGACTCTAGATGTGGTTTCTGCAAAGAGCAGACACGCAATGACTCTGGTGGTTCCATATGTGGTTTGTGAAAAGAACACACATGCAATAACACTGGTGGATCCATATGTTGTTTGTGAAAAGAATACAAATTCACTGACTCTAGTTGTGGTTCATGAAAATAACACACATGCAATGACACTGGTGGATCCATATGTGTTTTAGGAAAAGAACACACATTCAATGACACTGGTGGATCCATATGTGTTTTGTGAAAAGAACACACACGCAATGACTCGTGTGGATCCATATGTAGTTTGTGAAAAGAATACACATGGAATGACTTTAGTGGATCCATATGTGGTTTGTGAAAAGAAGAGACATGCAATGACTCTACATGTGGTTTGTGAAAAGAACACACATGCAATGACACTAGTGGATCCATATGTGGTTTGTGAAAAGAACACACATGCAATGACACTATTGGATCCATATGTTGTTTGTGAAAAGAACACACATGCAATGACTCTAGTGGATCCATATGGGGTTTGTGAAAAGAATAGACATGCAATGACTAGCTGTGGTTTGTGAAAAGAACACACATGCAATGAGACTGGTGGATCCATATGTGGTTTGTGAAAAGAACACACATGCAATGACACTGGTGGATCCATATGTGGTTTGTGAAAAGAACACACATTCACCAACTCTAGTTGTGGTTCATGAAAAGAACACCCATGCAATGACACTTGTGGATCCATATGTGTTTTAGGAAAATAACACACATTCAATGACACTGGTGGATCCATATATGGTTTGTGAAAAGAACACACATGCTCATGTGGTTTATGAAAAGAACAGACATGGAATGACTCTGGTGGATCCATATGTGGTTTATGAAAAGAACAGACATGCAATGAATCTGGTGGATCCATATGTGGGTTGTGAAAATAACACACATAAAATGACTCTACGGTAATACAAAGATGAATTCCCTTTATTTAATTGTATTGATGATCCATTTTTCTCTCATGTGTGAGTAATTTCCTTGGGCGTGGGAGATGTAGGGGATTGGTGAGATGTGATGTTGTTCGCTAGTGGACCGGCGACCCTCGGGTGACACGGGGATATCAATGGAAAGCTAGTAGACTCGAGGATAACGAGGAACCACTGTGCTTATTGCATTAGTCTTATCCAAGGAGCTTAATCGCTAAGCAACTTGAAGGGTCTTAATCGTCTAGTGTCTGACCATGCTTTTGGTAACAAGCTAGTAGTATTATTGAAGTTTGGGTGAAATCTACCAAGAGGAGTTCCAGCTAATTATGGGTTGCTCGCCTACACATATATTTATAAGATTATAATTGTTACTTTTATCATTCGTCCACCTGGCACAGTCACTATCACCATGAACTGAATCTCCCCGCACCTTCTTTCGCCATTTGAAAGAAACAACAAACAACCAAGTCATTCTTTACCTTTATACTTTACATTACTGAAGTTTACTTTTTAGTTCTATTTAAATACATCTCATTTAATCAAAACCCCATTCCTGTTTCAACACTTGCAGTCAATTCACTCGAAGACCTGTGATAACTTCGGGTGTAACAGAGACTTCACCCATAAACATTTACCTTTGGGCTCCCTGTGGATCGATATCTATACTTCAAAACTAGCTACAAACGATCTGTTCTCTTACAGACATCAAGCTATTTTATGGCGTCATTGCCGGGGAGCTAAGCGCTAAGTGTTTGTCTTTTGACATTTCAGGTGTTGCTACTACAAAATCTTCTCCTTAGGAGACAAAGGGTCTACATGCTCTAGTAGGACCTCCTTGCCGGATTATTTTGAGCGCGTGCCTGCTCAGAGGCATGAAGAAATTATTGAAAAACTTTTAAGATCAAATAAAGTTGAAGTTGAAAACCTGAGTGATATTATCGAAATCATGTCTATTTATAGGACAACTCCTATGAAACCTGAGAAAACTCTCGGGGAATACAGTGCTCCAAGTTCAGAAATTCTTAAACAACTAATAGAGTTCCCTAATCCTGGAGTTAGAGAATATTGATTTGATGGTGGAATTATTAAAATTTTGTAGGAGAAAGCTTTTAGTGGAAGGGAAGATGAAGACCCAGGAAGACATATTAGAGAATTCGACGATGTGATAACATCGCTCGGACCAAAAGGTTTGCCAAGAGATTTCTCTCGTCTTAAATTATTTTGATGGTCTCTTAAAGGTAAAGCTCTAGACTGGTTATACTCTCTCCCTCGCCATTACATTAAATGTTGGGAAAACTGCATTACTAAATTCATAAACAGGTTTATTCCTTTTTTAAAGGTAACTTAACTAAGAAAGAACATAGGAAACTTTAGTCAGAATGTGGGAGAAAACTACCCACAAGCCTGGGAAAGATTCTTTGGAATGATCAATAGTATTCCTAATCATGGCTATTCTGAACTAACAATTTGCCATTTATTTTACCATGGTCTCAATACTCAATGTAGAGAGTTGCTTGACTTCTCAGCAAGAGGATCAATAAATACTCTAACTATTAAAGAATGTTTGGAATTAATGTCTACTAGGGCTAAGAATGGTTCTTTATATAATCCTGATTTTGGCACTAAGCCGGAAAAAGGGATACTTCGGATAACTCTTGATCTTATGCCTGAGGTACGGAAAACTATGAAAGAAAAAGGTATACCTTCTGAACTTGTGAAGGAAAACAAAGTAGATTTGTTACAAGTTTTAACTGAAGAAGATGAAACTAGAAAAGTTTTTCAAGAATTAAAACATCGACAAGTAAAATCTCATAATAACTTGCATACGGATTTCCAAAAACACAAAAAGACTTTGGCATAACTCATGGAAAATTATGATGAGATTGGACAAGAAATATAATTATTTCACAAGTATCTTAGTATGATAGAAACCTAGTGTGAACAAATAGCATCTAGTTATCAATTTTTTCTTCGTGAAGATAAAGATATTCCTATTTCTACTAATGTTGTCACAAGAAGGGGTGCAGTTGTTACAGGACCCTTAGGACCACCGGAATACAAAGCTGAAAAAGAGCGAAAGGAAAAAGCATTGCTCGAAGCAAGCCAAGAAGATGATACATTGGTGGATCCTCGAGATGAAACTGAGACACAAGATCAAATCAAGGAGGACCAAAATGATGCACAAAATGTCCATTATGACTCTGATGTAGAGATAGTTGATCCAAGAGAAGATAAAGAAATAAGCAAGGAAGACGAAGTTGTTGTAGTAGAAAATAAGAAAAGCAATAAGCAACAACAAAAGAAAGCAATGAAAGAGCCTGACCCCCCAAAGAAGGTAAAAGACAAGAGTAAGTCAGGTGAGAAAAAGCTTCCTTACCCAGATTGAAAAAAGAAAGCACCAGATCAGGTAATTTATAATTCTTCTACAAATGCACTTAGTGACCTTCATCAATAAATTCCATTTTCGGATGCAATCAAAGTTCCTACTTATGGTAAATTCCTCCGTGATATTCTTAGTAGAAAGAAAGAAATAACTGAAATTGTTGCCATGGTAACTAGCTATCCTGCTAATGGGAAGATGTTTTCTAAGTCTGGAGATCCCGGAATACCAACTATTTCATGCTCAATAGGTAAAACTGATATTCACAATGCCTTGTGTGATCTAGGAGCAGGAGTTAGTGTAATGCCATACTTCCTCTATAAAAGGTTAGGATTAGGGGAGTATTCTCCTACTAATATCACTTTACAAATGGCTGACAAGTCCACTAAACAACCTGTTGGTATGATCGAGGATGTCTTGCTTAGGATAGATGAGCATGTTATTCCCACTGATTTTATTATTCTTGAAATGCTAGAAGATGAAAGATTATCTATAATATTTGGAAGACCTTTCCCCGGTACTGCAGGTGCATCAGTAGATTGTGCTGAAGGAAAGATAATCTTCAATGTTTATGATGCTGAAATCATCCGGTATTTTCCAATGAAGCTAGAAGCAGGAGAAAGATATGTTCCACCAACAAAACAAGTTCATGTGGTAAGTGCCTTTTATAAGGGCCAACTAAAGGTAATAATTCGAGAAGAGAGAAGAGGTTGAGTTACTCAACCATTCTTAATAAATGCTTAATGGGATTCAACCCATTTCATCAATTTAGTAGATTAGAAAATAAGAGGTTCATCGCATTCCTACCACTTTTTCACAGACATTCTTGCGGAAGCGCCCCCGTGAAGATGCAGCTGTAAAAAAGTAGTAGAAGCTTCGATTTAATGAGTATAGAATAATAATGAGAATAAAAGTTTAAGTTTTCCATCTATAGAGGCTAAATTTTTGCTTTAAAATATGCTAATATTGGTCGACAGTTTTTACTATCAAATTTCTGTTAAAAATAAGGAATTTCGCTAAGTTATGGGATAAGAAGGTATCACCGAAGAAATCGATTTTTTTTATGATTACTGATGGTTTAACGACCAACTATACGACAGGAATAAAAATTTCGGCCGTATAGTTCCATTCGTATAGATATCTTTGTCATCAACAAATTTTCCTCGAAGACATAGAGAATTTAATGACCAACTATACGACAGGAATAAAAATTCCGGCCGTATAGCTCCGGTCGTATTGATATCGAGGCCTTCGTACAAAAATTTCTGAAAGGTACTGAGAGTTTAACAACCAACTATACGACAGAAATAAAAATTTCGGCCATATAGCTCCGGTCATATAGATATCGATGCCTTCGTAAAAATTCATCCCTTAGGCACAAAAAGTTTAATGACCAACTATACGGTGGGAATAAAAATTCTGGTCGTATAGTTCCGATCGTATAGATATCGATGCCTTCGTAGAATTTCATCCCAAAGGTACTGAGAGTTTAATGACCAACTATACGGCGGGAATAAAAATTCCGGCCGTATAGTTATGGTCTTATAGATATCGATGCTAGTTTTAGAAATTTATCTTGAGAGGCAGACAGTATAACGACCAACTATACGGTGGGATTGTTGTGATCCAGCCATATAGTTGTGTCCGTATAGTTGTTTTCTGTATAAATAAACCCTAGTTGGCGGCACCGTTGCAACTATACGGGCGGAGCAACATCACCCACCCATATAGTTTCGGCCGTATAGTTCGGTGCGACCACAAAATCACACTGGGCTAGCTAGGTCTTCCTCCTCTCCTCATTATTTCTCTCATATTTTTTCTCCAAACCTCTCAAAATCCACCTAGAACTCTTGATTCTTCACGGATTTATTTTCAACATATTGGTATGTTTCTCTCCCTATCCATGCTTTATTTTCAGATTTCCATGGTTGAAACTCTCACATTGATCTAGTGGATGAACTCAAGCTTATTTTGTTTTTCCTATTAATTTCTCACGTTAGGATTGAATTTTTCCATGTAGAATCGTTCATATATCATATAGAAACTACATGCCTAAGGTTTTATGGTGAAATTTTTCAGTGCATCACGATGAACAAAATCGGTAACCTCTTTCGTTCGAGCAGGCGCCAACGGGGTGAGGGCTCGAGCTCAGGGTCCCGTGCTCCGTGCAACTCCAAGTTGGCCATTGTCTCATCGAGGAGGGTGCTGCCCACATGTTGGGCCGACCACAACTTTCTCACTGTGGCAGGGTTGAAGGGGGATTTCGACCTCATGTGCAGCAGGGCGGGGTTGGCGGTACTTGGCTTCATAAGCCACGATACCTACTCCGAGCTTACCCATGAGTTCCTTGCCTCCTTCCACGATGACCATAGGGAGAAAGGTAACATGTGCACGATAAGCTTCACCATGAACCGGTAGCACTATGACATCAGTTTCGAACAACTTTGCAATGCTTTCAGCTTCCCTCATACTGGGGAGCCCACTGTTACTAACCTCTATAGCGTCACGAGTGGAGAGACTTGGGAGGTTATTTCTATTAATGGTGGTAGGCATTTTTATCAGAAGAAGATTTCCACCATTCAGAACCCAACCATCCGCTACTATGCGTTGTTCCTCACCAACACACTACTGGGAAGGGGTGACACAGGCTCCATGGCCAATGCGGACATGGCAATGATTACCAAGGCCATCTTCCCCACTTTGCCGCAAAGCCCCAGTCCTGAAGCTCTACTCATCTAGCACTTCCGCCACGAAAGCAATAAGACCAAAGGTGATATTAACATTGGTGGATTGGTAACTCACCTTGCCTATGCATTAAATATTGTACTACCTATCATGGAACCTATTGACGGCTCCAAACTCATGGGCATCAAGTATTTTCCTACTTGTGGCTTCCTTGGTGTTTACCATGCTAACCGGAGGCTCTAAGCATATCAATTCAGTTATCTTGGCGATGCACAGGGTGAGCAGGTTCAGTTGCCCTGCCCCCAAGCCTTCTCTCTTGTGGAGAAGAACACTTGGATCCTCACCAAGGACCAAGTGATGGAGATCTTGGCTGAGCTCTAGCCCGAGGAGGAGGAAGATGAAGAAGGAGGGCAGCAGGATGATGAGGACCAGGAGCAGGAGGAAGAGCAGGGACACAACCCCGCTTGGGAAGGACAGCAGCAGTAGTAAGGAGGAGCTTGGGACCCGTGGCCCAACCAGCCACAATAGCGGTACAGCTACATCCCCTATCAGGAGTTCCAACAGCTCAACCAGCACGTTGGGGAGATCGACCACACTCTTCAGGAAGTGAATGAAGATGTGAATACTTTGACTCACAACTTCAGTCACTTCATGACCCACTTCCCCGACTACTACCAGCAGTATCCGCACCAGCCGTCAAATGACGGCAACAAATAAACCTGGCAATAGCCTAAGCTTGGGGGAGGTTTGAAAACCTCAAAATTTTGCATCCATATTTTTATTTCTTCTTTTGAATTGTTTTATTTCTTGAAATTTGCATGTTTATTTTCAGCTTTGCATGTCTCAACCAAAAATACAAAAAAATAGTTGTAATTTTATTTGCAAGTTCATTTGTTTGTTTCTCTCGGAGATTGCTTAATTTCAGGTGACTTGGCAATAGTAAAACATCGATGGGGTTCGACTTAAATACGAGAACGAAGCAAGCAAAAAGGGGAATCACATTATTTTCATCATCCTTTCTGCAACCTTAAATTCATACTACAAATATTTACTCACTTGCACTGAGGTCGCTCCCCACTTAGCTCGTTATCCTATAAATTCTATTCCTTTGCTAGTGTCTCCTTTTTAGCCTTGAAGTAATGAGGAAAGGACTTGGTTAAAAATACTTCCTACATTTTTACAACAAGAAAAAGCATATAAAAGATGACTTGAGTCCATGTTTATCCCAAATAATTTAGAACCACTCCATCCTATTTGAGCTTAATATAGATAGACATGATAGTACCCTTGATTGAAATTGTTTGCTAAAATGGATGCTTCGAAGTAGTAGAAATTATGCGACTACTTTTTCTAATAATTACCATAAGATATTGCTTTACACGTGTCATTACAACTCTATCGTGTTCCATGGGGAACTATTAACTCTGCTGGCCAACGAACGATCTAAATGTGGAAACCACTTGATTTCGGCTATTGAGTTATGTAAACGTCTATAGTAGCAATGCTATGACGGGTAAAAATTTTAGTCTCCTCGTGGTTTCATGTTCCAAGTGAAGTTGTAGTACTCCTCTAGACCATCATTGCTCAACAATTATTTATTGGCATGGTCACGAGTGCACAACACAACCCCAATTAAACATGATAAAAATAGTGGCATGATTTCTCTACGAAAGAGCTAAAGTTTTTGAAAGGCAAAAGAAAAGAAAGAGGTGCTTTGATAGTCTTGAAATTTTGTCTTGGGATAGATGAGTTGTTCTTAAATTACATGCTTTGATGCCAACTTGAGTACTCTTAATTGATTAAACAAACAAGAACAAAAAGTTATCATCTCTCCATAAAGAGAGGCACCAAAAGAATTTGTCTCACTTTCCTAACTAAACTTTCGACACTTGCTTAGGCATATGATTTATTTGCTAACAATATATACGTGGCTAGGAAGTGGAATTAGTGCAATCTTGTGAATACTTGTATGATCATATTTAAGATTGCAGGGATCGTGAACAAAAAAATTGATACCAATTCAAACTTGTGAGTTCCTTTATTTTTCAGTCTCGAATCTCCGCTATTCTTCCTTATTTCCTTGTCACTCGAGGGCGGGCAACATCTAAGTTTGGGGGAGTTGATAGCTGTGAGATTCGACACATTTTTTATGGCTTTTATTGATGATTTTCTCCCGGATTTGATCGTTTTATGGCTTTACCTAACACTAATACTTCGGTAGCAAAGAAAACTTGGTTTTTGATGTGTGTTTCAGGTTCTGAACATCAACAGAAGGATTTCACTAGAGAAACACAATATTCTAGAGAAAACAGGCGAGTCTCACGTTGGAAGCATGCGAGGAGAGCTCACAGAAGCTTTAACGAGCAACTATACGGCATGAATACTTTTCCGGCCGTATAGTTCCCACTATATAGTTATCGTCGCCTCTGTCTTGTCAAAAGGGACAACTTCCATGAAGGGACCAGGGACAAAAACACAACATAGTTGCCGCCATACCATCCAGAAGGGAGAAACAAGAGATCCGGAGAAGAAGGGGAAGATGTTCTTCATCTCGCTCCACGATCTTTGACCTCCTAGCCAATACACCCCCATAGCCACTACTTGTACTTGAGAGATAAAGAGAGAGAGAGGGATTTCCACCTTGCAAGACTAGGGTTTGAGATTGTTTCTTCCCTTTTATGAATTGTGTTGGATATTTTTCTATTCTTATTGTGGATCTCCACGGTAATACAAAGACAAATTCCCTTTATTTAATTGTATGGATGATCCGTTCTTCTCTCATGTGTGAGTAATTCCCTTGGGCGTGGGAGATGTAGGGGATTAGTGAGATGTGATGCGCCTTCATATGTTTTCCAATAGTTTGTGATTGATTCTAATTACTATATTATGTGTGATTTACTATCTGTGGGGTGCCTAATGCTTGTTGTCCAATTAAGGGCCCAGACAACATGATGCTTTGTTCTACATAGATAAGATCTTGTTCGCTAGTGGACCAGCGACCCCCGGTTGACACAGGGATATCAATGGAAAGCTAGTAGACTTGAGGATAACGAGGAACCACTATGCTTATTGCATTAGTCCGATCCAAGGAGATTAATCACTAAGCAACCTGAAGGGTCTTAATCGTCTAGTGTCTGACCATGGTTTTGGTAAGAGGCTAGTAGGATTATTAAAGTTGGGATGAAATTTACCAAGAGGAGTTCTGGATAATTATGGGTTGCTCGCATACACATATATTTATATGATTATAACTGTTACATTTATCATTCGTCCACCTGGCACAGTCACTATCACCATGACCTGAATCTCCCCGCGCCTTCTTTCGCCATCTACAGAAAACAACAAACAACCAAGTCATTCTTTACTTTTATGCTTTATATTTTTGAAGTTGACTTTTTAGTTCTATTTAAATACATCTCATTTAATGAAAACCCCATTCCTATTTCAACACTTGCAGTCAATTCACTCGAAGACCTGTGACAACTTCGGGTGTGACATAGACTTCACCCATAAACTTTTACCTTTGGACTCCCTGTGGGATCGATATCTATACTTCAAAACTGGCTACAAACGATCTGTGCCCTTGCAAACATCAATGGATCCATACGTGGTTTGTGACAAGAACACACATCCAATGACACTGGTGGATCCATAAGTGGTTTGTGAAAATAACACACATGTAATGATTCTAGCCGTGGTTAATGAAAATAACACACATGGAATGACACCGGTGGATCCATATGTGGTCTATGAAAAGAACACACATGCAATGACTCGAGTGGATCCATACGTGGTTTGTGAAAAGAACACACATGCAATGACACTGGTGGATCCATATGTGGTTTGTGAAAAAGAACACACATCCACTGACTCTAGTTGTGGTTCATGAAAAGAACACCCATGCAATGACACTGGTGGATCCATATGTGTTTTATGAAAAGAACACACATGCATTGACACTAGTGGATCCATATGTGGTTTGTGAAAAGAACACACATGCTCATGTGGTTTATGAAAAGATCACACATGCAATGACTCTAGTGGATCCATGTGGTTTATGAGAAGAACACGCATCAAATGATCTCTAGTGGATCCATGTGGTTTATGACAATAACACACATCCAATGAACACTAGTGGATCCATGTGGTTTATGAGAATAACACACATGCAATAAAACTGGTGGATCCATATGTGGTTTGTGAAAAGAACACACATTCACTAACTCTAGTTGTGGTTCATGAAAAGAACACCCATGCAATGACACTGGTGGATCCATATGTGTTTTAGGAAAAGAACACACATTCAATGATACTGGTGGATCCATAAGTGGTTTGTGAAAACAACACACATGCTCATGTGGTTTATGAAAAGAACAGACATGCAATGACTCTGGTGGATCCACATGTGGTTTATGAGAAGAACACACATCAAATGAACTCTAGTTGATCCATGTGGTTTATGACAATAACACACATCCAATGAACTCTAGTGGATCCATATGGTTTATGAGAATAACACACATGAAATGAACTCTATTCCATCTTGGCATAATTTGATGTATGCCATGATGTATTTCATTGTACAAGACACTCACTTTCCATTTTTATACTACTCAGTTTTGCCCTTGGTTTTTTGATACTACTCAGTTTTGCCCTCTCTCTCTCTTTTGTAGAAGCCCAAACCTGAGCTCACTCTGTCTACTATGCCCTGATTGGTTGTCACAGTTGTCACGCGGATTGTGCGCACCAACCGTTGATCATGTGATCAAACAAGGATCATTGCATAGGTCGTGCCCTTCACAGTACAGCGTGAGATAGCACAGACGTCTCCCTCAGCGAGACTTCTACAAGAAGGAACACGAAGCCGTCCATGGAAAAAGTCATCGACTAGTCATGTCATGTTTAATCAAGTCTGAAAAGCCTACTACTGCTACTATTATGCTAGAACACATGCGTCATCGAGTGCATGGTCGTTGACAGGCATCTGCAATTTATTGCCACTTGATTTTAATAACACATATCCCATTTTGCGCAGCGGCTCTCAATCTCATTTCCAACTGCCCCCCCATAAGAAACTTCCACGCGTTAGCCGGAGGCCGAAGAGCTGAGAAATGGGTCTCGAGGGGGGCTCAACGAGACCTAACGTCTCCGCCTTCATCGAGTCCCTCGTAGTCATCAACACATCCCTCTACCCGATCTAGCACAACCCCACAAATCTCGCCGTACAGCCACCTACCTTCTCCTCTACATTTCCCCTTTTAATTATCGCCAATTTTATGGTCGTGTCAAACTTCGTACATAGAAATTGTGTCCGTGCCCTTTGCATGCGGCTCAATACAGAACTGTCATACATGGCCCAGGAAAAAAACATGACATACCGTGCACGTGTCGCGGTGCACGGTGCAGTAGCCTACACGGTGCGTTGCATGGTGGTGCAACGAAACGTGCCTTGCTTCCATTCACCTTAACTATAGAGCCCCTCTCCATATACCCACTCTCACTCCCGCTCACTCTATTCACGCAACCCTCTCCACTACCCGCCAGCTTCTGCAAACTCCCAAGAAAACCCCATCCACACAGGCGGTGGCAGAGGAGGATGCGGTGGCCATCGTCGCATCCAAGGCCACCAGTTAGGAGGACCCTATCTCCGTCCTGGTCCCCCTTGACACGTTGAAAGCAGCCGCTATCCCCGTCCAGGCCCCCATCGAGGCAACGATGGCAGCCGCCGTTCCCGTCCAAGCCCCCATCCCTGTTACGAACGTAGCCGCCGGCAAGGAGGCCCCTGCCAGCGAGGATCCCCTCACCGGCAAGGAGGACCGCGTCAGTCACGAGCAGATCCATCTCTTCTGGGACCCCTATGATCTAGACGAGTACATCGCTCCGGTGAACCCCTATGACACCGGCATCGATGACCCATGGTTGGAGGTAACTAGGGTTTGCTCCCTTTCCCTGGTTCTTCTCCTGTTCCTATTGTTGGATGCTATATCTTGGTTTATTAGTGTTCGCTTGTTCACATTTCGATTGCTTGATCTTCTTACATCATCTAATCCTCCCTTTTTCTTTTCTTCCAATACGTTTACGGCAGCGACGTCTGCAGTGATGACGAGTCTAGGCACACCAAGACTCGTCAGGTGCAGAGGAGGCTGCAGGCTGGCTAGTACAATGGCTTCTTTGCTGGCGGCGTCTATAGTTGCCCCTTCTGCAGGACGAGACTCGTTGGCATAGACTTCAACTGCGTCATGATGCATGCAGAGGGCTCGAGCTCCGGCACCCCCAAACTCAGCCAGACCATGAACGTCATGCCTACATCGCTGAACACCAAGGTCTTGGCATTCACCTCCGAAACCTCTAGAGGGTGGCGATCGAAGAGGGTCACATGCCTCCGATCAAGCCCAAGGCCCCCAAGATCAAGGGACTAGGCAGCAAGAAGTGGAGGAAGCGCCAGAGGGAGGAGGCGTAGACGCAGGCGCATGCAAGGAGGGGTTGAACGTGTCTACTTCTATTGCTGCTAAGCAGCTTCTTTTGATTTTCTATATTTTGCGTGTATCCTATTTCGGCATGCAAGGAGGGGTTGAATGTATCGAACCTCGTTAAGCAACCTACTTTCTATCGATATATCCTATTTAGCGATGCACAACTATATCTACATTTGTTTTGTTTTCTGAATGAATGTATTCTGCCTGGTGTGATTTGCTACTCTAGATTTGTTACCAGATCAGAGGCAAAAATAGGTCAAAAAGGGAACGAATGATCTAAGAGAGAAGCTGCTCTAGATTTGCCACCAATTTGGGCAAAATGAAACATATTTGTTTAGGGAGAGAGCAAAAAGGTACTCTTTCAAACTGCTAGTTAACAAGCTGCCATCTTGACAAGCTACTAGACACATACAGAAACATAACACAAAGAAGTAAAATTTATTTTACTACTCTCACTTGAGGCGCTAGCCATCTTGACAAGCTAACTGAGTTCTAGAAAACAGAAACATAACACAAAGGAAGTAAAATTTAATTCACTTCTCATCAGAACACTTGAGGCGCTTGCCATCGTTCCTAGGCGACCAACTGCCATCATTCTAGGTGGATCTTACACTTTTGGCGCTCCATAGCTCACAAAGTTCGTCCCACCTAGGATCTGACTTGGCTTCCCTATCTTCAACATCCTGCGGCACAATTAGCGATGCATCACATGCCTGATTGTTGCCGCTAGAAGATGCTGCCTCTCTATTTGCTGCTTCAGCTGCAGCCTCTCTGTCAGCTTCTTTTGTAGCCTCTCTGTCATCTGCTTCAGATGCAACCATTTTCTTTGCATATGCAGTGTCAAACTCAGCTATTCTACATTTTCTACAAAGGGCTCCCCTAAGCTCGTCTTCCCTCTTGCAACTAGGGAAAAACACGAGGTAACATAGAAAGAAATGGATCTTCTTATACATCTGGTAGGTCACGTAAGCATCTATGGCTGCATACTTCAGGTTTATATTAGACAACAGCCACTCCTCCCAGAAATTGTGCCTATCCATAGGGAAATTTGCCTTCATTCTGTCATATGACTCATCGAGGATTCTAGTTGCGAGTGTAGCCATTCCATCCTTCCTCGAGCCCCCTATGATCTTGACAAGACTCTGAATATCGATCCAGTTGTCCGCAGGAATTGTAATTCCCTCTTGATGAAATTTCAAAAAATCAGTTGTATTGTCGACAGTGCAGAAAACATTTCCTTTTTCTATAAGGAACTAGCGCAGCGCTGGACAATTCTTGTCAGTCCTGAAAGTATGTAGTTTGTCATCACCAAAATTTGTAACTACAAATATTTTTTCAATGCAAGATCATCATCTACATATAATTTTAAAAAGTTTAGTAAACGCAAGATCAAGACTCTCAACATTGGCTTGTCATGATTTATTTGGTCCTAAATAAAATTCAGTAGTTGCAAGATGAGCAAATGGATAAAGAACAAGAGGAGAAAACCCTAAAAGTGGTTAACTACAGAGAGCAGATTGACAACCGGAAGAAGTGGTAGATGAGGACATGTTTCCTCATGGCCAGTTGAACAACAACGACTTCATTCTATTCATTTGGGTTCTCCGGGGTGTACTCGAGGTCCAATCCCAAAAACGTGTCCTCGTATTTCTCAAGCCAACCCTCATACATCCTTAGGACTCGCACCACTATCTCCACCTCACTGGTGTAGACGACGTCTATCTTCTTATTGTCATGGGAAGTGAAGCTTGTCTCTAGAGTGCGACGACCTTCATGGTGGCAAGGAGAAGATGGAAAGAAGACAGATGACAAGAAGAAGAAGTGTGGTTTCTGCGAGACAAGGGAACAGTGGAACCGTCAATGCATTTCTAAGGTAGTGGTTAACGACGGGGATGGAAGTCCAATGGAGAGATGCATGGCGGTGGTCGTTCTAGCTTCTGAGTAAACAAAAAATAATAATAATGAGGATATATGTGCCCTGTTTTGTCACGTCAATAACCTGGGCCGGCCGTGTTGTCCTATCCACTACGCCAACATTGCAAGCCTACGTGATAGCCACCATGCCTAAGTGACAGGAGCGACAAAACAGCGAAAACTGATAGGGGGCCCAACTTGACGGGCGTTAGCCTGATATTTTGTATTGAAACATAAAGGTGAATTCGTGCCGAAAAAGACCATCTGAGTATTTGGCATGCCAACTGTGGTCATCGTGGCTGATTACATGCAACTTGGGTACTGCGTTGCCTAGGCACCTCAACTTTCGAGCCGCAAAATGACATTCTCCCTCCAGTTGATCCTCTCTCTCTCCCGTGACTGCGGTCCCAAGTCTGGACTGCGTGATCAAGAGACTTCTTCACCTCTGAGCACCGTCGCACTGCGATATTCGAATCTAGAAGTTCTACTTCCACAACTATTGCTGGATCGGAGGAGTGGGAGTCATCGTTAGGCACCGGATGTGTGTAACTCCCCTCGAGGTGCCACACTTGGCGTACTAGGAGTCATTGGATCTGCAGGAGCTATTGGACTTCAACATGATCCTGAGGTCGGTGTCGGTATGACTACATTAGCCCCGTTCTCTGGAACATTGATAACGCTTTTCGGTCTTTAAGGGTAAGTTCGCGAAAATCCCCTCCCATTACTGCATTACTAATAGATAGGCCCTGGCATTAGGGTTCTTGGCATAGGAAAAATTTATTGTTTCAGGCATGAACCCCTATAGTGGTATCAGATCTAGGTTTATGTGTAGTATTTCTACTACGTGTACAACACACGAGATGTAGCGTGTGGGCATTGATCTTATAGTTGTTACCCTCCCATGTGCACTTGTGCATACCGTAGTAATGCTTGATGAAGAGGCCCCCAACCAACTTTACGCGTTGATTCACGAGACTAGTCCATGCTTGACATACGGCTTGTACCATATAAAGTGGCTTTGGGGGTATGTCTGTCTCTCTCGCATTAGTTGGTATGCCATTTGCAACAGAGGGTTCGAAAGGGGTGTAGTATAGATAACTATTTGATCAGCGTTACGGTTGAAGTTCATAGGTAAGAATGGGTCTTGCCTGAAAGCCATAACAGCCACATAAAACATGCAAAGATAAAGTAGAAACATCTAACTTTGTTTTGCAGGGGCGTTGTGATGTGATATGGCTGTAGTCAAGGTAAATCAGTTTATTTTATGTTGCTAAGTAGTAGTAATAGTCATCATGATGGTGAACTACAACACCAGAGCCGCCGGTACTCTGGTTCCCACGACACCAGAACCCTGGCGCCGGATCCGAAGACACGGGATGGAGATCACAGCGTGAAGGACCATGTCGCATTGCACTCACATATGTTGTTTATTGTCTGTGCATCTTTTGTGTGCTAGTATTAGATACTCGGATAGCATAAATAAGATGATCCCTAAAACATAATACCAACAAAAGTGTTCTCCCTTAGTGTGCACGACCAAGAAAATTCTCCGTTATGAGGCACACCATGATGATCGGGTGCCACACATATCTGCGTTCGCATACGGTGGGTGTAAGCCATGTTGCACAGAAAATACACGTAAGATTGAGTTGGCGAGCCTAGCATGTACATGCATGGCCTCAGAACACAGGATGATCGAAAGATCAAGCACGAGTTGCATGAATGATGTGATAGATGTTTTGGCATCCACCTTTGCAACAATATCGTCGGTCGTGACGATCAAGGGCAGTGTAATGAATGGGGATCGTGTAATCACTAAAAACAATTTAGGGATAGTAATTTTAGAGGAGTCCTTGTTTAACTCTCATAATTATAAACTTAGTCTAAAATCCTTTTGTAATTGTAAATGTAGAAATGGCTTACCGTGAAGCTTCTTTTGAGATTGTTGAGTGGGTAGTTGCTGAAAAGCTAAAACTTGATGGATCCAGCTTCCCTGAATGGCTTATGCGTCTGAATGACCTCCTTAGTAAGAACAACATGGTCTATTACATAAGCCTCACGATGTATTTGGACAAGCCAGATCACTATGAGACCCCACGAGAGCGGTAAGACTGCTATTTTCATCAAGAGATGTCCACTTACATTCAAGTGATAATGCTCTACGAGATGGTAAATGAACTACATCCGCTCATGGGTGATCTTGACCCATATGTGATGGTGGATCAACTGAGAGTGGATTTTGAAAGCCAGGTGCGTCTGTGGAAGCACAAGCTGCTTGGAGATTTCCTTTCCATAAAGATGGAGGAACTCACTTGTCCGGAGAGTCACTTTGAGCGCATGCATGATGCACACATGAGACTAGTTTACTTCGTAGACTACTGTATGAACGATTCCTTTGCAATAGTTGTATTACTTTGGTCGCTACCTCCCAGCTACCAAGGGTACGCCCGTACATGAATTATGCGAGTTGATGGGGAAACACAGGATTTCCATGAGTTCATATTATGTTTTAGAAATGTGAAGGTTGAACCCATTGTCGGAGAGGTCATCGATGACGAAGGTATATATGATATAAAGTTTTATAAATGTTATAATCTTGCAAACACATGTTGCCTTATTGAAGTATCTGATACTTGTTCTGTTTTGTGCAAACATGTCTTTCTGCATGCGACCTGCTTGCTAAAGAGAAGGTGACGTTGCGTGTTGATGGCGAGCATGATGATGATGGCTGACGACATGGTCCCTCGACATTTATCATATAGTTTATAGTTTTCGATAATTATTGTAATCGATGGAATATGAAATTTATTAGTGTGTATTGCACCTCGCAAGACGGTTATTCACATGAGTTTGTAAGTAAATAGTTGTTCTACTTTTATGAATGATTTCTATTTGTGCTTATATGTTTTTCGATTATGTGTGAATTATTCGTGTTGTAAAACTAATTTATGAAGCATGAACGTTTGTAAAATATTGAAATGCCTTGGAAATACCCAAATTAATGATATATTCATTTTGAATGAAACCATTGTTTAAAATTTGAAAGTTATGTTGATAGTATGTGAATATTGTGGATATTTAATCTCTAGTCACATACAAATCATGCCCGTCCAGATAACTAAAACACTGTGTATTGTAAAATACAAAGTGTTAGATGAATTGTTGAAAGAAATACATATTCAATGTATCGTATCTCAACAAAGTGGTGATTATCATTTTGTAATTGTTGATTTTAGTAAAAGAGTTTACCAAATAAAACATAATCATGAAACTATTTGAGGTGATCAAATAATTTCAGCATCAAATGGTATTGAAGATAAATGAGAATCTAATTACTATGATTTGATCAATGGTAATGAAATTCGACGTTATGAGATTGGCATAAGACCTTGTGAAAAGCAATGCATTTTGACACGTTGAAGTGCAAAGCATCATAATGTGATATTTGATATTAAGTGGGTAAATAGGTGGAGGCAAATAAGGCGTGGTAGTGTTAGTGTAAAGATCATTAGTTGGAAATAGCAAACACTCATTTAGAATGAAGTGAACCATGTGAAATTCATGATATTGGCACCATATCTTGTATGGATTACCATGGGAGTTTTAGAATTATTTGATATCGCCAAAATAATAGTAAAAAAATCTTTGTAGTGTATTCAATGAATATGAAATCCATGGCCAAAACCAAAAGATAGGAAAAACTAGTATTGCTAAAAGTTTGGTACATTCTCGAGGAAGTGCATGTTCTCGAAAATGAAGTTAATGGAAGAAAGTTTAAGCATGATGAAGGTTCATGACCCTACATCAGCGTGTTGAGAAGCGCAACGGAACATGTTCCAGAATGCATCTCTTCACATGTGATCAATGATAATGATCATTGTGTTTTCCTCACTAGTGCGTTTACTAAATAAGTAGGATTCGCCAATGTACCATACATCTTGTGTGGAGACATTTGTGAATCACTTGTCATGTCATCGGAACATGGCATACCTATGAACTACAAAGAAAGTGATGGTAAACTAAAATTACGAGAAAACCTAGAAGTGAATTTTGCTTAAGATTAGAAAGTAAAGTGTTACTAAATATTTTCAAGTAAAGGGGTTACTTGGTTTTCCAAAGGACCGCATGGTCATGACGGAAGAGGTGAAAGACAAAGAACGATTCATCGCAAATAATGTCTTGGGCGAGTTCAAATGAATTTAATTCAGAAGTGCTGAAGTACAATAGTTTTTCTCGTAAAATAAACTCTCAATTTGATAATTGGTCAAGGGATTTTGAAGTCATTCAAAATATTGAGAAGATATGGAATTTGCATAAAATTGAGTAGGAGCTATAAAGTCTTCCTAAACTAATATGTAGATTACATATTTTGAGTGGGAGAAATGTAAGTTTCAAACTCAAATATGTAGGTGACTTATTTTGAGTAGGAGATTAACGTAAATGCATATGTGTATATGACACATTAAGAATGAGAGTGCAAGTACTGATAAATAATGATTTTGAAGGGTTGAGTTGAAAGAATATAATACAATATTATGTTGGAATGCATTCCTAAAAGAGATTCTGAAGTAGTTTTAGAATGGGAATTGATTAAGGAATGATCCTTGATCATTCAAATTAGGAATGGCATTAAGAACAACATCATTGGTTAAAAGAAAGAAAAGGATGATCGTCATCCACTATGTTATTACATAGGTTCTGTCTTAGAAACCATGATTAGAACTCAACATAATATGATCCAATAAGAAAGGTTCAGAAGTGATTAAGTATGAATCGCTGAACGTTGAGCTGAGTTTCTCCACAATGTCTAATGAGAACTTTAGACATGTTTTCTAGATCCATGAAGGACGACATGCCTAAACGATAAAGTGTTATGCTATAAGGGCATAGGTTGATCTTAAAAGATTGGAAATCTTTGCATTAAAAATACCGACTTAAGTCAGAAACAAAGCATGGTGACAAACACCAAAAACTACACATGGTGCATTATTGTTTTGATAACTACATTTAATATATAAGTATAAAGATACTGGCTGGTGTCATGTATAATTTTGTGGCTAGAGAAGTTCATCTTCTCATAGAGAGTGTGTGTACCAGGGCATTATGCCCATGAGAAAGTTCGCATTGAATGATATAATGTCACTACTAGCTCCTATAATCGACCTCACTCTGTTGCCATAACTTCTACACATACACAAGATGTTACCATAAGATGATAAAAGTATTAATGTCAGTTAAGGTGACATTAGTAAGTTGCAACGGATATGAGGGGTTTTAAAAGTCCAGACCCTAGACTCAATCCCTTGCATGAGCAAGCATGATCAGAAGTGCCAGCTTGTATGGTGTCGATGATTACTAAATAAATGCAACTAGTTTATTTGTACTCTAGTGCAAGTGGGAGACTGTTGAAAATATGCCCTAGAGACAAATAATAATAATATGTATTATTATAATATTTCACAACTCTTATAATTAGGTTTTCTATCATGCTATAACTATATTGAAAGGAAACATCAATACACGTGTGATATGTAAACAACCAACAGTTCCCGGTGAATCTCTAGTCACTGGTCCATTGGTCAACAGATGATCAAGGTTTCCTGATCACCTGACATTTATGCCAGTTGACAATGGATTCACCTCATTGGGAGAATGATATGATGAACATACCCAATCTAAGCATCATAACATGATCATGTCACAAAGTTAAAGTTATGATAATTAGGAAATGCAGTGTCTTGTTTCTTAGACCGTGAGACCATATTAATCACTATCACTCGAGAATGCCTTGATAGCATCAAACGTCACTCGGTGAAATGGTGATCATAAATGTGTGTTCAGGTATTCAAAGGGGGCATGTAGAGGCCTATGTGTCAAGAGCGGGATTTGTTCATCTGCGTGACGGAGAGATACTCAAGGGCCAACTCGGAGAAGTTATATCCAACAGTTGTGCATCGTGTGACTAGGTCACGAGATATCACTTGTCGGAATGAGTTAAGTATCATTTGTTGGTGACAAGATTGAACACGACATGTTGATGTCACTTATCAGATCTCGGACAATGCAAGTATCACAGAGACAAAAGGAATGGTACACGACGTTCATGGTTCAACGATAAAGAATCGTGGGATGCACAGGGTCATCATGGGCATCTAGGTCTCGCTGCTGATCATTGGTACGAGAGGGATCTCGACCATTTATGGAGTGTTCCAAAACCATGGGGTATCACGCTTAAGGGCTTGATGATGCTCAGAGATCTTTTTTGTATTGTTGAAATCACCAAACAATAGAAAGAGAGAAAACCGGAAAGGTTCTAGGAAAGTCCGTAGTGGGATGGAAGGAGTTCCATAGCCACTTGGATTGAATAATATGTAGGTAAATGTTGAATATTGATTTAATCATTTATTTATATTTATTTAATAAAAATAAAAGGAATTAAAATGGTCATATTAACTATTGGGCCAAAATCCCTAAGGGAAAAAGGCCCATGAGGGAAAGACCAAAGGGAGGAAGGAAGGGAGGTGGCCGACTGGGCCTAGGGACCCCGCATTGGGCCCACTAGGGCCATGGCCGGCGACGGCCAGTCCCACTCTCCCCTCTCCCTTATTTAGTCCCACATGGCTTAGCTAATAAGCTACGGAGTCCCTTTTCCCCTATATATTGAGAGGTATCCTGAGAAAATAAATATACCAATAATTAATAAAAGGTTTCCTCTCTTTTTGGGGAGACCTCAAGTTGATCTTATCTCTCTCTTGCTCCCATGACCGTGGTCCCAAGTCTGGACTGCACAATCAGGAGACTTCTTCACCATGGAGTGCCATCGCGCTACGGGATTTGGCTCCAGAAGGTCTACTTCTACAAATACTGCTAGACCGGAGGACCGAGAGTCATCGTGGGGCACCAGAAGTGTGTAACTCCAGAAGGTCTACTTCTACAAATACTGCTAGACCGGAGGACCGAGAGTCATCGTGGGGCACCAGAAGTGTGTAACTCCCTTCGAGATGCCACACTTGGGGCACTAGGAGTCATCGGAGCTGCAGGAGCTATTGGACTTCAACACGACCCTGAGGTTGGCGTCCGTACGACTACATCAACCCCGTTCTCCTGAATGTTGATAATGCTTTTCGGTCTTAAGGGTAAGTTCGCGAAAAGCCCCTCATGTTACTACATTACTAATAGATAGGTCTTTTCATTAGGGGCTTGTTAGTTTGCGGCCCAAAAGTTGATGTGCGAGTGCATAGCGGGGCCCGAGTTGCTTGTAATCTCGCATAGGGTCCGTAGTAGCTTCGCCAATTACCCAGAGGGGCCAAATGGGGGTGAATACAAATCTAACACACAGACAGTCGTTTGAACCATACGAAAAAGGTTGAACTCAAATACCTCTGTTAGGTCAACTCTTCTTGGCCCGCCTTGTCAGTATTCCTGCTATCCTTGGCAGTCGTTGACTAGTTTACCCCTTCATGGACCAAATCTACTTCTCTGCTCTGCTCTGCTCTTCTCCCTTTTTTCGCTCCCCATAACCTTTGCTCAGCTCTGGCTACTCATCTCAGGTCGGAGCTTGCACTTGCTCTCCTTGCGTCCCCGCCATGTCTAGTCAACCTCCCATGCCCTTAATTGAAGCTCGTAGCTTTTGCCGTCGCATCATCTGCTGTATCGGAGCTTCGCATCCCCGGCCTACTCTCTCTCTCCTCCGGCTAGTCCTTCTCGCACGGCAGAGTGCGTCTAGTCGGGCGATCCTGGCCGACGACTGGCCTCAAGCGGTTCCATGCTATTGCACACCCTAGGCATGGTAGCCCTGGCACAGCAATTCGACGACCACGCTCTCATGGCCACCGTGCTGGGCACCTCTCTCGCCATGTTGCCAGCAGACTTGATGTCAGCTTTTAGGTCTCGTTTTGGGATGAGACGAAATGTGGTCAACATTGAGGTATGTGTGCTGCCATTCAATTTTTTCGTCCGATTCGAGCATAGCTCAGACATCGAGCGTGATCTGCATTCTTCTCGTTCTTTCGAGTGTTGCAGGGATAAAATGAGCTTCATGCGTTGGTATCACGCCTATGGGTGGGATGATCTCTTAGGACAACTTTGTTTCTTCTTCAATCTCGGCTTTGATGGCCTCCTATTGGATGCTTGGGAGGCAAAGGCCCTCAAGCAGGTCGTCGGTAGCCTTGGCGCCGAGATGGTGGAGATTGTGCCACCGAGCGATAGATGGATCATCGAGGTAAAGGCATGGTTGAAAGATCCAGACACCGTTCCTAAGATGTATGAGGTGGAGATTCCAAGCAGGGAAGGACGACAGCTTAGCTGGAAGCACCTGGTCATCATCCACCTAGAGGAGGTTTTGGAATCGGTACATGGCATTCAAGACCCCGACGAGGCGGCCAGAAAGCATCCTCATCGTCTGCAGTGTTGGCCTGGAAGGATCGATGGCACATGACCACCATCGTTTCGTGACGGTGCACAACTTTTCAGTGGGGGAACCGGGCATGGACAAGCTGGTAGTTCTAATTTCCCTCGAGTGGAGACAGAGCTCTAGTGAATTGGTGTTGTATGTGTGGCTACTATCTAATGAATTTTTAGCATGTACAGCAGAGCAGGTAGTTATCCTAGACTAAAAATATGTAATTGTTTGAATTGATGTAGTGTGTGTGCCTAATGAATTTGAAGTATGTCTCTCTAATGCATCTGTATTGAACATCGTACTTTATAATTTCTGTGAATAACTGATGTCTACGCACTTCTATTCTTTTAGGCAGTTGTGGGGCCTCCAAGTGCAGAGGTTTGTAGAACAACAGCAAGTTTTCCCTTAAGTGGATCACCCAAGGTTTATCGAACTCAGGGAGGAAGTGGTCAAAGGTATTCCCTCTCAAGCAACCTTGCAATCAAGATACAAGAAGTCTCTTGTGTCCCCAATACACTTGTCAGGTGTATAAGTGAACTAGTTCGACGAAGAGAGAGTGAAATACAAGTGGTATGGATAATTATAAGTGGTAACGGTGCTAGAAAATAACTTGATGGCGTGGAAAAGACTAAAGGCAAACTGAAATAAAGATGGAAGCAAGAAAACATGTAACAGATCTAATTGCAAACGGTGTATCAATGCTTAGAAACAAGGCCTAGGGATCATACTTTCACTAGTGAACACTTTCATATAAATATCTTCTCTTTATGATACTACTCTTAACTACTCTCCGGTTGGACACTCTAATCGTTGGTAGGGCTATAACAGCACACCTCAAAGTCCATCTTTCCCATCTAGAAAACCCCACACTATCACCTTGAGTACTAGATGAGTCCAACAAACACCACAATTTCATAAAGACATCCAACTCCAAATATAACTCATAACAAGTATTTGTAATCTCTAGCCTAAGTGCCACCATGGTGTGCACGCTATCACTTTCACACACATGGGGAGAGCAGAGATCTATTAAAGAAGTTGAGTAGCAAGGTAGATCTATAGATTACAAGCTCATGATCACAATATGATCATGCATAGAGAGAGAGAGAGAGATCAACACATAGCTGCCGGTAGAACCCTTAGCCTCGAGAGAGAACTACTCCCTCCTCATCATGGGAATCAGCAATGGTGATGGAGATGGCGGTGGAGATCGATGGAGATGGATCCGGGGGCACTTCCCTATCCCGACAGGGTGTCGGAACAGAGACTTTCTGTCCCCCGAATCTCCCCTTCGGTGGCGGCGGCGCTGCGGAACTTTTCGTGGCTGGAGGCTTCTTATAGGCTAGAGGGCAAGGTCGGTGGGCAGCCAGGGGGCCCACACCATGCCCTGGCGCGGCCTGGGGGGACCCGCACCATGGGGTGGTGTGGACACCCTGTGGCCCCTCTCCGGCTCTCCTTCTGGCTCCGTGAGTCTTCCGGGAAAATATCAACTTTGGCTTTTGTCTGGTCCAATTCCGAGAATATTCATTTTCTGACTTTCCTGGAACCAAAAACAGCAGAAAACAGGCAACTGGCACTGTGGCTCTTGTTAATAGGATACTCCAAGAAATCATATGAAAAGTACTCCAAAGTGTGGACAAAACATAAGAAAGTAGATAAAACCAAGCTTGGAACATCAAAAATTATAGATACATTTGCAATGTATCAATAACCAAGGACAACCTCCTGAAAATAGGGTGGACTGGTAATGAGCAATGTCAATTTTGTGGTTGCCAGGAAAATGCAGTTCATCTCCTCTTCAAGTACAAGGTAGTTAGATTACCAAGTTATGAGCGACTCGGAAGACAACAAATGATTCTTGTTTCAAATGAAGATTTCCTGATATCCTTATGACATTGTCTACTAGTTTTGTAACATGGTGAAATGCAGGACCATTTTGCAGACAACACAATACAAATGAAAAATGGGGTTTTGTAGGACTCTATCCTTAGTTTAAACCTCGTAAATGGTATTGTGTCACTAGGACTCAGTTTGTTGGGAGGGTCATGTTCAACTAGGCCATTCCTGCGAGACAGTGTTTGCAGATTGTTCTAGTTCCAGTGAAAATGCAAACTGTTGTCTATGAATTGCTTGACTATAATATTTACCGAGGTTTGTTTGAAATGGTCCGTGATTTTGTGTGGAACGTGCGTGAATGAACCACACAAAATTAGTACATACATATTGTCTAATTTTGTCTGTCTAGGATAAGTATGGAAGTTAACTAGATTTAAACACGAGTAGTAATTGAATAAGTAGATACTTGATAGTATTGGTTTACATCATTAGTACTTCCATACAAAAGGGTGTGATAGCTGCACAAAAGTGGGATAAACTTCCTACTAGTTTTCATAACAATGCGTCAGCATTCCATCTACAAAAGTCATTCTTCAGTCTCAACTTAACTATTCTTCACTGAAGAAACTGCAGATAGCCACCAGAAAAGTTGGCTGGCCAATTTCCTTGAGAGGATGTAAGTTATGTGATCATTCAACCCCAACTGATCTTTTTCCTTCCCACCAAATTTCATGATCTTTTTCCTTTCCACCAAATTTCAAGAGATCTACATCGTTCATGCACGTCCGCTCTTCTTGAACCAGGCCTGGTTCAGTATGACCATCCTGAAGGGAATATGCCTGAGAGGCAATATAAAGTGGCTATTATCTTATTCCATGTTTATGATAAATGTTTATTTTACATGCTAGAATTGTATTGATCGGAAACATCAATACATGTGTGTTTAATAAACAAAAAGGGTTCCTAGTTATGCCTCTCTTATAGACTAGCTCGTTGATTAACAAGATGATCAAGGTTTCCTGATCATGGACATTGGATGTTGTTAATAACGAGGTCACAACATTGGTGGAATGATGTGATGAACATTCATCCGAAGTATAGCATTACGATCAAAGTCATTATGTTTATATTGCTATAACATCATACGAAGTAATCTTTATCCTTAGACCATGATATCATGTTAATTGCTAACACCGGAAGAGTATCTTGATAACATCAGACGTCACACCGTAACAGGGTGACTATAAAGATGGGTTCAGTGCTACGAAGGTGTTATGTTGAGGCTCATCGATCAAGAGTGGAATTTGTCAATCCCGATGACGGATAGATATACTTTGGGCCCTCTCGGTGATATCACATTGAAATAGCTTGCAAGCAAGTGATGTGATCACTAGAATGTTATATCACGGGAACGAGAAAAGAGTGCATGTCGGTAACGAGGTCAAACTAGGTACGGATATACCGATGATCGAATCTCGGACATGTAATATATCGCGAGACTAAGGGATTTAGTTACTAGCGTTAAAGGTTCTCACGATCATAGAAGTCATCGTTGAATGTGTAGGAGTCAGTATGGCTCTCCAGGTCCCGCTTCTGATTATTGATCTGAGAGGGGTCTCGATCATGTCTGCATTATTCGCAAACCGTAGGGTGACACACTTGAGGGATACCGATACCATTTGGAGCAAATATGTTTCAAATAAATATTTAAGAAAGCGCTGGAATTATTTCAAAAGACACCGAAACTGTTTCGGGTGAAATTGCTGAAATTGGTTCTGCATGTAATATTGAAATGTTGCAGGGGGTTTTATGTGAATGTTTGTTAATTAAAGTAATTAACAAAATTCTGAATAAAAAATAATAGAAGAGTTTTATTAAATGAGAGAGCATTAAATTTGGAGAAATTTAATGCATTTAAAGTGGAGACTTTAAAAGGGAATGTGAAGAGGCATTTTAATGTGGAGGGGTTACCACCACATGAATGGGGGGGGTGAGGAGTCACCCCCCCATGCGCCGGCCATGGAGAGAGGGGCACCCCCTCCTCCTATTAAAGGCCCCCCTCACTCCCCTTCTTCCACACACCTCCTTGTGAAGGATCTCTCTCCCCCTCTAGTATTATTTCCCCATGGTATCGGATTAGCGAGATACATGTTCCTGGTGGCTTTATCTGGAAAGGAGTTGCTTCTTCCGCTGCTTTGCTAGAGCGAGGGACGGAGGTTGTCGGGGTACCGGACGTGTGTGCAATCACGGATGCACCGCTGCTTTGCGGTGCTGGACTTGGTGCTGCTGGAGCTGGATCTGATGGACGTGCTGGACTTCCTCATGATCTTGAGATCGGCAAGTGTACGACTACATCAACCACGAGTTCCTACTCGTTAACAAAACTCGTTGTCTTCGAGGGTAAGTTGTCGTTGGATGTATCTCCACCCGTTGCTTTGTACCTAGTAGATAGATCTTGGCGTGTAGTTCACATCGTAGAAAAAATTTGTTTTCTATGCTGCGGACCCAACAGTGGTATCAGAGCCTGATCTATGCGTAGGTGCTTTGCACGGGTAGTACACATATGTTTATATCTAGGCGATGATGATCATGTTATTGCATCTTCTATGTATTTTGGATATTGGTGGCATAGTGGGATGAAGCGGCCCGGACCAACCTTACATGTCATCGTACATGAGACCGGTTCCACGACTGACATGCAACTAGTTTTGCATAAGTGGTTGGCGGGTGTTTGTCTCTCCTACTATAGTCAATATCTGATTTACAACGAGTTGCTAATAACTTGGTTATCCTCGTTGTGGTTCATGTTTGTAGGTAAGAACGGTTCTATCTCCGAAAGCCCTAAGCCACGTAAAACTTGCAATGGATAAATTAGAGGCGTCTAGTTAAGATCGTTGCTAGGCTAGTGTATTGATATGGTATTGTTGTAAGTAGATGTATGATAGATACTCTTACAACACATTCAACATGTAAGTTCCATAGACCTTGGCCTTACACATAAAGGAATGATAGAGATCATACCACGATGCAAATGATAGAGATCAAATGCATGGACCATATCATCTCACTTTACACATTAGATATTAGCATCTTATACTGCTAGTTTGGCGCTTTCTGTAGCATTGTAAGATGATCCCTCATTTAGATATCAAGATAAAAATGTGTTCTTCCTTAAGTATGCACCATTTTGTGGATCGTATTTCGAGAGATCACGTGATGATCGGGTGTACTCGATTCTACGCTTTCATACAAACGGGTGTAAGACAGTTTTACACATGCGAGTACTAAGGTTCTTACTTGGCGAGCCTAGCATGTACAGATATGACCTCAGAGCACGAACCGAAAGGTTAAGCATGAGTAATATAGTTGATATGATGCCCATATAGATGCTCGCCTTTGAAGCTACATCAACTCACGTGATGATCGGACTTGGTGTAGTGGATTTGGTTCATGTAATCACCAAAAAGGCACGAGGGATGTCGGTTTTGAGTGGGAGTTCATTTCTAATTTGGATTAGTCGAACCAAATTTGTCATAAACTAAATCAAAGTGAATTTGCATAATTTGTTGTAGTCATTGGCATTCGTTTTCTACCTTATGCTTAGTTTTTATTTGAGATAATAGAACTATAGAATTCTGGATATTTACTTTACGAACTGGTATCGTATTGTTTTGAATGTCAATTTAAAGTTTATAAGTCTTATTGCAAACTTTTAGCAAACTCTATTTACTCTATGAAGTTTAATAAGTAGTATTAAATCAAGAGTAAGAATTCCAATGTTAGTATCTAAAGTATCATGTTTGCCTCCATGATTATTGATATTCAAAAAGTTGTTTTAATATCCATATTATATTGGAGCTGAAAATTGTTTCAGAAACCATCATGTGTGAAAGATATTGTGATATCTGAAACAATGTTTTTTGGTTGCATTATGATAGAGTATAATTTAGTAAAATACATGTTCTCATATTGTATGAGAATTTGTGAAGGATGGAGATGCTAGGCATCCGAATCTACCAAAAAAGTTTTGGGGAACTGATATTATACTCGTGATCCTTCCTTATAGGCTATAGTAGCTTGATCATGAAAGTTGTCATGATAAGGATGAATAGAAGATGTAAGTAAAATGTTTGCTACACTAATAGATTACTACAGAATGGATTTTTGAAAGAACACCAAACATTTGATGATGGTGATCCACTTCAAATTGCAAGTCCAAAGGTATTAGTATTTGACTATATACGCTTTATACTATGTGTCATGTGAATGACACTACAATTGATGTTGATAGATTCTTTTAAAAGAAAAGGAATTGCTGAAAGAGAATCTATAAAATATTTGGCAGAAAAGAAAAAGTTGGAAATGTCCAGCTTGGGTATATAGAAGATATAATGTTATGGTTGTATTCCTTGCTTATTAAACAATGTGGTTCTTAGGTATTGGATACCGAATTGGTTGGTATGAAGTGTCATATAGGACAACGCAATTCATGAACTTCAATGGCCTAAGTAACTAGCAAGAGAATAAGTGATGATGTTCATCGAAAACAAATAAAGTGTTAGTGTGTGTTTCGTTGTCGTCAAACCTAGCCTTCAAGATTTGTTTAAATAATTGTTATTTTGTTCCGGTATTATGAGAACAATGGCTGTTCAAATAATTACCGTATTCCATAAAGGATGGATGAACTTTTACAAGTCTAGTTCGAGAAATCACATCCATAAACACTATTGCTAAAATGTCGCAAGACAAATGATTGAAAGATCACTTATGAAGTGACATCGATGTTTAAATTATATTTGAAAGAAAACATGAAGAAACTCCATGTTGATGGATTTTTGGAGTCTTTGATTTTGATCAATTGACGCATGTGAGACTTTCCTCGAGATAATTGAAACTCCGTCCATAGGCCAGAGAGGAACGGATGACTAGCTTATTGGAAATTGTGCATGCTGATGTGCATAGTCCATTATGTGTAGCCATATGCGATGGATCTTTTTGCTTCATATGCTTTCTTCAAAAATTTGAGTGAATATAGCTGTATATTTACTTAATAAGGAAGAAGTATGAAACATTTGAAAGTTGTTCAAAGACTTTCAAGATGAAGTGAAAAATCATTGTAACAAGAAAATAAAAGAGTTGATGATTTGAGCGTAAAGGAAGGTATTTGAGTTACATGTTTAGCAAAACACCTAAGATTTGAGGAATTGTTCCATGAATTTGGATTTCCCGGTAAACCATAGGAGTATGGCATATTCGAGAGATGAAATCAAACCATGTTTGACATGGTAAGATCAAAGGTGTCATTTATAAAACTGCCATTATGTTTTAAGGATTGAAGCTTTAGAGACTATCGCTTTTACACTGAAAAGAGCACCATCGTGATCCATTGAAATGACACCATATGAGTTATGGTTTGGGATAAAACCCGAATTGTCTTTTCTTAAGTTTTGGTTTGCTATGCATAAGTAAAATGTTTACAACCAAAGTCGGATAAGCACGTCTTTGTAGGTTATCCCAAAGAATTTGTTGGGAATTTCTCCATAACACCGAGGACAAAAGAGTTTGTTGCTTGGAACATCAAGTTTCTTGAGAAGGAATTTTTCGCGAAAAGTTAAGTGGGAGGACAATAGAACTTTCATAAGGTTGTTGAACCTTAGCTATATGTGCTAAGGTGTGCAGGCCGGAAAGTGTCCCGGTGGCGGCCACAATGCTCATGGCTCTCGTTATTACAAAAGGTGTGATCTCGGAGATTAGAGTTCCTATAGATCCATGTGGGTCGGTAAGAATCAAATAGTAAGATTTGATAAGCAAGTCGTTATTATTTTGACAGTAATGAACCAACTACATGCAAAGAAGCGATGATGGGCCCTGACTCCATAAAATGACTAGAAGTCATAGAATCCGTGATAGTATCCATACACGAGAAATCAAGTTTCTGAACTTGGAAGACCCTCCGGAAAGGTGTGAAGCCTATCGGTCGTGTTTGGATCTATAAGCAAATAAGACATGAATGTTTAACATCTATGAAATAGTCGACATGTCGGAAAGAAGTTTACGACAATGTTCAAGGAGTTGACTATGACAATATTTGATCTTTCATAGCGATATATAGTCTTGACGGATTAATGTAGCAACCACTACATATAATTTGGTATATGGTAGTTGAATAAACAAAACAAGGTTCTTCTAATAGAACGGTAACCTAGGACATGTACATGACATGGTCCGAAGGGTTTTGTTAATTCAAAAGGTGCTAAAAGGGCATGTAAACTTCAATAGTTGAAGTAAGCATAGCGGAGTTGGAATCTTCACCATGATGAAACTGTTAAAAGAGTTTAAATTCATCGGAGATGATGAAGATGCTTGCATTTGCAAGAAATTAAGTGGGAGCGCTGAGACATATTTCTAATACATTATGTAGAGGACATATTGTTGATTGGAAATGATGTATCTTGTATTGACACAAGTTAAGAATTTCATTAAAATAAGATTTCGATGAAAGACTTGGGCAAACCCAGAATATTTGGCATCAATATCTATATGGATAGATTAAGGCGCAAATATGGTTGTGCCAGACATACATATATGAGATATTGAAAGGGTTCAATATGGAAACAACAAGAAAGGTTCTTGCTGCACGGAAAGGATTGTATCAAAATTCAAGTGTTTCAACACTTGGTGAGTAAAATCACATGAAGATTTTGATCGATTATACCATGATATGTATATATCCAGAATGTCCTATGCTCTAAATGTTATGAGCATATACCAGCATGATTCTGATCATTGGACAATAGTAAAGATATTCTTATGAACTTTGGAAGAACTAAGAATATATAATGTATAAGTGACAAATAGTTAAAGGTAGTTCATTGTAAAGTGTTACATTGACACTAGTTTTGTCACAAGATACAAATTAAATTTATCTCAATTTAGACTATGGGTGGCACAATGTAATGGAAAGGATGTTCCATGATGGATTTGGATGAGTTCCAAAGTTGAGACATTATGACGGATACTACAACAAAAGACTAAGTATATGACTGCTATAATAGCAGCAAAGGAGGGCATTTGTGTTAAGTAGTTTGTTATCAAACTAGGTGTGGTTCAAAGTGGGATAATACTATGAAGATATATTGTGTGACAATAATATCAACATATTTTGAGCCGAACGAACTAAAGGTCTCACCAAAGGACCAAATTTATACAATGCCATCTCATTTGAGAATGAGTGATGCGTAGAGACGCAAAGACATTCAAATACACACGGACCTGAAACTGTCAGATCCGGAGATTATGTTAACCACTAGCAATAGTGTATATGCAACACAAGAAAGCCATAGGTGTTCAATACGCAAAGTTATTGACTCTAGTGCAAGTGGGAGACTGAAGGGAATATGCCCGAGAGGCAATATAAAGTGGTTATTATCTTATTCCATGTTTATGATAAATGTTTATTTTACATGCTAGAATTGTATTGATCAGAAACATCAATACATGTGTGTTTAATAAACAAAAAGGGTTCCTAGTTATGCCTCTCTTATAGACTAGCTCGTTGATTAACAAGATGATCAAGGTTTCCTGATCATGGACATTGGATTGTTAATAACGAGGTCACAACATTGGTGGAATGATGTGATGAACATTCATCCGAAGTATAACATTATGATCAAAGTCATTATGTTTATATTGCTATAACATCATACGAAGTAATCTTTATCCTTAGACCATGATATCATGTTAATTGCTAACACCGGAAGAGTATCTTGATAACATCAGACGTCACACCGTAACAGGGTGACTATAAAGATGGGTTCAGTGCTACGAAGGTGTTATGTTGAGGCTCATCGATCAAGAGTGGAATTTGTCAATCCCGATGACGGATAGATATACTTTGGGCCCTCTCGGTGATATCACATTGAAATAGCTTGCAAGCAAGTGATGTGATCACTAGAATGTTATATCACGGGAACGAGAAAAGAGTGCATGTCGGTAACGAGGTCAAACTAGGTACGGATATACCGATGATCGAATCTCGGACATGTAATATATCGCGAGACTAAGGGATTTAGTTACTAGCGTTAAAGGTTCTCACGATCATAGAAGTCATCGTTGAATGTGTAGGAGTCAGTATGGCTCTCCAGGTCCCGCTTCTGATTATTGATCTGAGAGGGGTCTCGATCATGTCTGCATTATTCGCAAACCGTAGGGTGACACACTTGAGGGATACCGACACCATTTGGAGAAAATATGTTTCAAATAAATATTTAAGAAAGCGCTGGAATTATTTCAAAAGACACCGAAACTGTTTCGAGTGAAATTGCTGAAATTGGTTCTGCATGTAATATTGAAATGTTGCAGGGGGTTTTATGTGAATGTTTGTTAATTAAAGTAATTAACAAAATTCTGAATAAAAAATAATAGAAGAGTTTTATTAAATGAGAGAGCATTAAATTTGGAGAAATTTAATGCATTTAAAGTGGAGACTTTAAAAGGGAATGTGAAGAGGCATTTTAATGTGGAGGGGTTACCACCACATGAATGGGGGGGGTGAGGAGTCACCCCCCCATGCGCCGGCCATGGAGAGAGGGGCACCCCCTCCTCCTATAAAAGGCCCCCCTCACTCCCCTTCTTCCACACACCTCCTTGTGAAGGATCTCTCTCCCCCTCTAGTATTATTTCCCCATGGTATCGGATTAGCGAGATACATGTTCCCGGTGGCTTTATCTAGAAAGGAGTTGCTTCTTCCGCTGCTTTGCTGGAGCGAGGGATGGAGGTTGTCGGGGTACCGGACGTGTGTGCAATCACGGATGCACCGCTGCTTTGCGGTGCTGGACTTGGTGCTGCTAGAGCTGGATCTGATGGACGTGCTGGAGCCGGACATGCTGGACTTCCTCGCGATCTTGAGATCGGCAAGTGTACAACTACATCAACAATGACTTCCTACTCGTTAACAAAACTCGTTGTCTTTGAGGGTAAGTTCTCGTTGGATGTATGTCCACCCGTTGCTTTGTACCTAGTAGATAGATGTTGGCGTGTAGTTCACATCGTAGGAAAATTTTGTTTTCTATGCTGCGGACCCAACACATCCGCGCTGCCGCAACGACTTCTTCGACCCTGAGATTAGGCATCTCATGGCAGTGATCATAGGTCCGTGTGAATCGGAACCTGATTTCTTGTGCTGAGTTATTGCCCTCCATCGGCTCCAGCTGTCGAACAATCCTACATGGTGAGTGTAGATGGATGGTCGCCGATGTGGTCTGGCCTCTAACGGTGTGTTGGATGGATCATCTTTGTCGCATAAGGTGTGTTCCCAGCCCCCCACTACGGTAAGGTCGCCCGCGCCGAAGCATGGACGTGAGAGTTCTTAGACCTTGGCGCTGCCCTGTTCGAGAGTTTGTACCCTTGGCGGCATGCTCCCATGAACAATTTGAGACGTACCTTGTTCCTCCTACGTAGAGCACGCCATAATGCCGCCGTGTACTTTCTCCATAGAGCTCGCTTGGCCCTGCTCGTCGCAGCCGTAATCGCTGTTGCAGCACATTGTGTGAAATCATCCGCTTGGGATGGCAATGGGATACCGACCTTAAAGTAGAGCTTCATGCCTTGCCTTAGAGGGGCCAAATACCCAAGTTTCAGCGGTGGACGCGGCGGTGGATGCTTTGGCTAGGCCATATTACCCTAGGTGGTGCGTTAGGGCGGATCTGCGCAAGGGGAAGTGGGGTTAGTCATAGAAGGGGAGTGACAGTAGGTGTGGAGTCCGGTCACACGTGAAAATAATCCTCTCCTATTTCCTGAGAGGGTAATAATTCTACACTCATTGCACTAACCTCTCAATCTTTATTTCCCTTTTCAACATAAGAGTGCGAATAAATTAAAAATATAGGTCGTGGCTACCCACCAGATCATGCAATGTACCAGGATAGGTAGGAGACCAAACAAATCGGGTTCCATTTTAAAGGTATTTATGACTGTGGCCTTATATTTACATGATATTATTCTTGTGACACTATGAACTGTCGAATTGTAGCAACACCATCAGAAACAGGGGAAGACAATGTGGCATGTTTTCTAACTGGCGGGTCCGCCACCTCCACCGTCGATGGCACGCATCTCAGATTCGAGGACTAGTTCCCCCCTTATTGTGCAATTTTCCAATATTTATTTGCTCCTAGCTCTGCTCCTCTAGTCCTCCCATCGCCACTCTGTTCTATCATGCACCACTCTCGTCCTCCCCTTGGGTCATCGTCCTCCAGCCCTTCCCTCCCCTCCCTGCCCAGTCTCCTTGTTGTTGTCCATCGCCCATGTGTGTTTGGAAACAAAAACCGAGAGTCGGGTGTTGGGTGAGGTGCCCAACGACGCTGCTGATCCAGATCCCACTTAGAGATGGATCTTGCACAGCCGGATAACATGGAGATGGGTCCTGCACGGCTAGAGAGCACGGAATATCCTTCAAGTCTAGAGAGTACAGGGGAGAATGAAACAGGGGAAGAGGAAGCAGGGTGCAAATCATTAGAGGTCTGGAGCCCGGTGAAGGTGTCATACATCCTCCTTGAAGGGCAAGAACTGTAATTCCTTCTCTATGTTCCCCAATCAGCATTTCTAGTCCTGTGGTGATGGCGAGGATGTGTTGGTAACCGCAGGATGTCTGCCCAGCTTGTCCTTGAACATGATGCTTTGTCCAGCGAGCATGAAGACATTGAAATGGGTGGCGCTGTAGATGATTTTATGCTCGAAGATGTTGATGATGATGAGAAAGCGTATCCAGACATGGCTGCTGACCCTGATAGGATGGAGAGTAGGGAATATTTGGTTGATTCGAACTTTGAGCCTGACTATGGGACTGATGAGGAAGAGGAATATGAAGATGTGGAAATGGGACGAAGATACGATGACGAAGAGGAGGGCATGCCAGTTATGCACTTTAATAGGGACAATCCTACAACTAATGAGGGGACTGTCTTTGAGACCATGGAGGACTGCAGATACATAGTTGCTACCTATGTAATAAGAGTTGGGTTCGAATTTATCATTGAAAAGAGCGACCAAAAGAGATTTAGGGTGAATTGTAGGGAAAGTAATGTGTGTAAATGGATATTGCATGCATCTCCAATGCGGGGTGGACACCCATTTCAGGTTGCAATAGCTACATTTCGTTTCATCCTTTCTCATATTTTTTTCTACTGATATGTCCTCTGATTTATTTGGATTCTTATCGAATAGAGATCAAAGTAAACACGAAGAAACACAACAGCCCTAATACTTATTTAAGTGATAAAATTAGACCAGCGACAACCAAGTGGATTGTTGCTACTGTACTTGACTAGGTGAGGCAGGATCATAACTTTGGACCTGCTGAACTTAGAACAAAGTTTAGAAAAAAATTTAACATTCTGATTCCTTACCATTGAGTCTTTGATGGGAAGAAGATGGTTCTAGACTATATTCAAGGCAAGTGGAATGATAGTTTTCACATGTTGTATAGTTTCAAAGCTGAGGTAGAGAAATCATCACCTGGTAGTGTTGTGGACATTGATTACGAGGTTGTGAAAGGAAGAGAAAAGGTCTCAAGGGGGGGTCAGGTATAAGCAGGCAGATAATAAATGCTTCAAGAGATGTTTTGTCTGCCTGAAGGCATGCTGGAAGGGGTTCTTAGACGGCTGCAGGCCATACTTGGCAATAGATGCAACTTCTTTAACAGGGAAGTTCAGGGGACATGTTGCTTCTGCTTGTGATGTGGACGTGCATAATTGGATTCTTCCCGTAGCTTATGTTGTTCTTGAGGGTGAATCAAATGAAAGCTAGACATGGTTCATGCATAGACTACAGGCAGTAATTGGTCACCTTGAAGGCTTGGTGATACACACTGGTGCATGCAAGGGGCTTGAGAATGTTGTTGATGTTGTGTTTCCTGGGGTTGAGCATAGGGAATGCATGTGGAACCTCTCTACTTACTTCACGAATAAATTTAAAGTAAAGCTCTTTCAAGAGAACTTGTGGCAATCAACATACACATACACCCCAAGCACGCGTACTACTTACATGCAGAACATGTATATAGTGCCAAAGGTGAAAAAATACCTTGAAGAATATCACACCAAGCTATGGGCCAGAAGCAAGTTTGATGAGTTAAGCAGGGTGGATTATATTTGCAATAATTTGGCAGAGAGTTTCAATGCTAAGATTTTGAGTATGAAGACACTTGAAATTTTTATTTTGTTGGATGCAATAAGGCGGTGCATAATGGTGAAGATAGATTTATGGCAAAGAATTTGTGCAAGAAATTTTTAATCCCAAATGCCTGTTATGTCATACATCGCAATCCCAGGATTACCATTTTTGCGAGACATAACAGATTGGATATCACAGTACATCATCCATTTCAAACCAAATATAAGGTCTTACACGAAATAAAGGATCTCATGATCCAGTCTTAATACAAAAATCAACGGAATAAATAATAAGCGTAGCGGTGGGGTCCATCTTCAGGGGCACATGCAATGCTGACGATGGAAGATAGTCCTAGTTATCATAGCCGTCCTACTGACCGTCATCTTGGTTGTCTCCTTCATAGTCTGGCCATAGGAATAGCCAGGGACAAAATCCATGAGTACTCTTTAAGTACTCACAAACTACCACTAACAAGTAAGATAATGCTAGTGGGAAATGCTAACTCTATGTTTTATTTGTAAAGTTAAGTTTGAAACCTAAGCTGAGTTCAGAAACAAAGAAATATAAAATAAAGTTCTAGAATCACTTAAGTTGGGAAGCTAGTGTTATAGTCACAACCCTGTTGTGGTCAAGTCAAGATTCATCATTAATTTCACAAGTCATTTTGAAAACAACTAACAACAAAACAATATGGCCACTCCAACTGTCCATAATCGCGGACGCGGCTATTCGAATAGTTTGACACTCTGCAGAGGTGGTACACTTTCACCACAAGATTCGATACATTTGTCAGGGATAACCCTGAATCATCATACTTAGTATGCAGATAATCAAACATAACCTTTCCTTTACACACCCTACTATAAGCACCTCTCCTATGAGTTTGGCCTCCCAACCATGACCATCTGTCATCTTGGGCACTGCATAGGTGGACAACATTGAGAGGTAGCCTCAGCTCAAACCTCTCCCATGAGGGAACTAATACTAATGCATATAAATTTCCGGCTAAGCCTTACCCAATTCAGGTATTGTGGTTGTACAGTAAAATTGGAATGGTATCGCATCCGAATCTAACCATCAGTTTTTGTAAAAGGGCAAAGGCTCATGCCTCAACATTTTCATCATCATGAACCATTTGTGTTTCTCAACACATGTCAAAACATCTCAATAGAATGACTCATCATTCCAAGGTTTTCACAATTCATTTTCACCAAGTGTTCCCATCTAAAGTGACTCAAGTTTTGATTTAGCTCTAAGCTACTAAGTTAAGAGTGTTCACTAAGGTGGGATGCTAATCTCAATCTCATGCCATAGAATGACATCTAAGGTTATCGAGATAGGTCAAGTTTTATACTTTTTATGCTACCTTCAACAAGTAAGGGACTTTGGTAAAGTAAAGAAAGTAAAAGCTTGAAAGTAAAAACTTCGAGTAGGTACTAGTCAAAGTGTTATAACCAAAGCATGCCTAGTGCATCTTGCTTAGGTTATCTAACTTAATTCTAGCTTGCTAACAATAGCTTGCTTAGTTTACTTGAAGTGCTAGGCTTGCAAGTAAAACTGGCAAGGGTTAACTTGTATAGTGCTAGCTTGCCTTGGTTGGTGCAGTGGTTGAAGTTTTCTTCCTCCTCCTCTTGGTAGAATTCCTCCTCCTCGAAAGCTTGGTCGGTACTATCGTCTATAAATACATACGGAGTACACAATCACCAAACAATCCTTAACTAGGCTACTTAGCATACTCAGGCACACATTTGATGATCTATTATCATCACAAGCATCACAAGGTTTTATTAACTAGTTTCATTCTTTTTATTTAAGAAAAGTAATTTCTACTCATTGAAAATATCTAAGATTTTAATATTCTCCACTTAAAATATGGGATCATGTGGACACATGTCATCACCACATATTCTAACATAAGAGAACGTGATTTAAAGGTTGGATCACATTTACTTAAGTTTAAGTTTATTATTTAATGATTTCAAGTGACTAGAAATGCCTATATAGCATTATTTTGGTACTAGTTTAAAGTCACTTCATGCAAACTTTAATATTACTACATATTCAGATAGGTATGGTTAAATGTGATTTTTGAGAGTTGGAATCAACTCAAAAGCTATTATGGTTGATTTTATAAAAATGTTTGAATGTGCAAATGCTTCTGTCTTGTTATTTTTACTAGGAGAGATATCTAACTCTAAATGAATTAAATCCAACAGGCTTGGATAGATCTTTTCAGAGGCTTTCCAACAAAATTGGAATCACTCAATTTGGTTCAGCAAATCTTCCTGAATTGATTTTTAAACTAAGGGACAGAACCGAGTTTCAGCTAAAATAGATAAATCTAAATTTGTATTAAATGGGTCGCGCGGGAACACTCATGGGCCAGCCGAGTGACGCTCCGCGGTGCGGATAACAACTGACAGGGGTGGTTGATACATTGCAAATGTATCTATAATTTTTGATGTTCCATGCTTGGTTTTATCCACTTTCTTGTGTTTTGTTCCAACTTTGGAGTACTTTTCATATGATTTCTTGGACTAACCTATTAACAAGAGCCACAGTGCCAGCTGCCTGTTTTCTGCTGTTTTTGGTTCTAGGAAAGTCAGAAAATGAATATTCTCAGAATTGGACGGGACAAAAGACAAAGTGCCTATTTTTCCGGAAGTCATCAAGTGCCAGAATACGAGACGGAGAGGGGCCAGAGGCCGGTCACACAACCTGGCCGCGCGGCCAGGTTGGGCCCGCGCCAGGGGGTGGTGTGGTGGCCCCTGGCACCCCCTCGGCCTCTCCTTCCGCCTATATATTGCCCTCGGGACGAAAACCCTAAGTGCCCGATCAAAAAATCCACGAAAGAGTCTGTAGCCGCCGTCATCTCCATCCCTAGATCGGGAGGGATCTGAAGCTCTTCCCGGCACCCGGCACCCTGGAAGCCTCCGGTGTGATGCGTGAGTAGTTCATCCTTGGACTACGGATCCATGTAGTAGCTAGATGGCTGGTTCTCCTCCTTTGTGCTTTCGTGTTTAGATCTTGTGAGCTCCGTTCATGATCAAGATCATCTATTTGTAATTCTGCATGCTGTGTTTGCGGGGATCCGATGGATATTGAGATGCTATTTCAGATTGATTATTGATTCTATCATGTCTTTGCTATTTGTGATCTTGCATGCTTTCCGTTGTTAGTAGCTATCTTGTCCAAGTAGATGCTAGCAACTCCAAGAGTTAGTATTTATGCTCGATAGTGGGTTCATGCCTCTGGTAATCTGGGGAAGTGACAGAAATCTCTAAGGTACTAGATGTGTTGTTGCTACTAGGGAGAAAACAACAATCCTTTGTTCATAGAACAATCGTATTCTTTACTTTACACGTAGTTCGTAAAGGAATAATCTATTGCTTGCAACTTAATACTGGAGGGGGTTCAGATGATAACCTGAAGGTGGATTATTAGTCATAGATGCAGTTGGATGGCGGTCTATGTATAATGTTGTAATGCCCAATCAAGTCTCAAAGGAGTCAAGATGATTAGTATATTCATGTATTGCTTTCTCGGTGTTTGTCAATTGCCCCACTGTAATTTGTTCACCCAGCATGTTATCTATCTTAAGGAGAGCCACCTCTAGTGAACTATGGATCCCGGTCCTTTTATTTACATACAATCTACAACTATTTACTTCTTTGTGTTTACTTTCTGCAAACTATTACTTCTTTCCATTCGATACGTTTAATCCTTTGGTTTCCACAAAACACGGTGAGATTGACAACCTCATCGCAAGTTGAGCT
Organism: Avena eriantha; assembly: GCA_910589775.1. Lineage (NCBI taxonomy): Eukaryota > Viridiplantae > Streptophyta > Magnoliopsida > Poales > Poaceae > Avena > Avena eriantha. Next base: position 156,390,003 of record OU342741.1, on the reverse strand, counting down.
CAACATCAACACCGCCATCAAGCATTTTTCTAGGCGCCGTGCATTGAGCCATCAAGCGATTTTCTAGCGTCGTTGCCGGGGAGTCAAGGACATCTTCACAAGGGGAGTCCCTCATGACCAATCTCTTTACTTTGTTGTTTTTTTTTTGCTTAGTTTTCTTTTTGCTTTGTTTGCTTGTTTTGTTCTTCAAAAACACAAAAAAATTAGTTTTACTAGTTTGCTTTCTTATTTGAAAACACACAAAAATGACTACTCTTGAAAACACTAAGTTGTGTGACTTCACTAGCACCAACAACAATGATTTTATGAGCACACCTATTGCTCCACATGTTCCTGAAGCTACTTTCTTTGAGATAAAACCTGCTTTGCTCTATCTTGTTATGAGAGAACAATTTTCTGGTATTGGTAATGAAGATGCTGCTTCCCATCTAAATAACTTTGTCGAACTTTGTGAGATGCAAAAGCATAGGGATATAGATGGTGATATTATTAAGCTGAAATTGTTTCCTTTCTCTTTGAGAGGAAAAGCTAAAGAATGGTTGAATTCCTTAACTAGGAATAATATTGATTCTTGGACTAAGTGCAAATATGCTTTTATTGGAAAATACTATCCTTCTGCTAAGATTATATCCATGAGAAGTGAAATAATGAAGTTTAAACAACTTGATAATGAACATGTTGCTCAAGCTTGGGAAATAATGAAATCTTTGGTAAAGAATTGTCCCACTCATGTACTGACTGCTTGGATGATCATCCAAACTTTTTATGCAGGATTGAACTATTCTTCAAGGAACCTATTGGATTCTGCTGCTGGAGGTACCTTTATGACCATCACTTTGGGTGCTGCAACAAAACTTCTGGACAATATGATGGTTAATTATTCTGAATGGCATACTGAGAGAGCTCCGTAGGGTAAGAAGGTAAATTATGTTGAGGAAACCTCCTCCTTGAGTGATAAAATTGATAGTATTATGTCTATGCTTGTTAATGGGAAAGCCCATATGTATCCAAATAATGTTCCTTTAGCCTCTTTGGTTGCTCAAGAAGAGCAAGTTGATGTGAACTTCATAAGAAATAACAATTTTGGCAACAATGCTTATGGTAATAATGCGTATAGGAACAATTTTGGTAATAACAATTATAGGCCCTACCCTCCTAATAATACTTATGGCTATAATGGTAAACCTGAATTACCTAGTGACGGAAGAATTTTAGAAGTTGAAAGAGCCACTAAAAACTTCATACAAATGCAATATGAGCAAAATAAACTATTCACTAAAACTATGGGGGAACAATCTATCATTTTGAAGAACATTAGCCATCAACTTGAGAGTCTAAATAGGGAAATTCCTAGTTTACAATTGAAACTCTCTATTGCTAAAAGAAATATATCATCTTTGTCTGAAGCTCAATCTTCATCGATTAATAAAATGGCTACTAAACCTGAAACTAATGATAATCCCTTTGCAACTACTAATGCCATACAAGTAAGAATTGATGAAAATGTTAGACTATTAGCTGAATTACATGCTAAGTGGGAAAGAGAAGATGAAATTGCTAGAAACATTAGTGTTTCTACTATTACCACCACTAGTGTTGAGGCTAGTAATAGTTCTACTACTTTAGATGATAAATTTGATTTTGATATTGATGGTTGCAATATCTCTGAAGTTATTAAGTTCCTACAAAAGCTTGCTGGAAGTCCTAATGCTAGTGCTATGAACATGGCCTTTACAAAACACATTACTGATGCTCTCATAAAGATTAAAGAAGAAAAGATGAAACATAAAGCTTTTATTCATATAAAACAAGAGGATGGTTGGAAACCCATCATTAATATGAAAGTGAATGACTTTGATTTCAAAGTTTTGTGTGATCTTGATAGTAGTGTTTCTATTATGCCTAGAAGGATTTATGATATGCTTGATTTGCCTCCTCTTGAAGATTGCTATTTGAATGTCCCACTTGATGATAATGTTAAAAATAAACTCATGGGGAGTCTTAATGATGTTCTTATTATGGTTAACAATTCCTATTTACCCGTTGATTTCTATGTTTTGGATGTTGAATACAATGTTTCTTGTCCTATTACTTTGGGAAGACCTTTTCTTAGAACTGTTGGTGCCATCATTGATATGAAAGAAGGCACCATGAAATATCAACTCCCACTCAAAAAGTTATAGAACACTTCCCTAAAAAGAGAGAAAATATTTCTTTTGCTTCTCCTATGAAAACAAAATTTGGTCTTAATGCTTCTTCATTTGAGAACACTTGATTCTTTCTTTGCTTCTTATGCCTAACTTAAAGGCGTTAAAAAAATTACTTATTGGGAGATAACACAAAAGTTTTAGATGAGTCTTGGAAGTTATTACCTCTGTAATAACCTCTCCTTATCCTTTTTTTTTGCTTTTTGTGCCAAGAGTAACCTCTAATGAGAGAAATAATGATTGGGAAAGTTGCTGTTCCGAAACAGATTTTTTGTGCTTCACCGTAAACATTCGTGAGAGAGCTCTATATGTCTGATATCGCTGTTATTTGTTGTTCTTCTGTCCCAGGTTGTTATCTAACTTCCGTTAGTTCAACACTTTTTGATTTGAGCAACAGAAGGTCTTCAAAAAAATTCGTCTTTACCTGCTGGTCTGTTTTAACAGATTTCTGCCATTTTCTGCATTTGCTTCTTGTTGGTTCCTTCTTGAGTTCTTTTGGGGAATTGAGCTTTTTGAGGGAAGTGCTACAGTAGCTAGTGTTCTAATGGAAGTTGATTTGGTGTTAGAACTGAACCTTAAAACTTATTTATCTTAAGTGCACTAATGTTGCTAATAAAGATTGTGCGAAGTTTTGTATCAACGAAAAATTCCAGGTGTATGGAAGGAATGAGTAATGAGATGAAGAATTGACTAAAGCTCAAGATTGGGGATGCCACGCGTGTCACCCCAAGAAATATCCAAGAAGTACAAGCGTCAAAGCTTGGGGATGCCCAAGGCATCCCCTTCTTCATCAATAAAAATCCCAGTTTTCTTCCAAACGCTTCATTTTTATTGTTTCATGCACAGTTGTGTTTTTTAGGAGCGTCTTCTTTCTCTTTTTGTTTTGGTTTTCGTTTGCTTTGGTTTGCTTAGTTTTCTGAATAAATTGGTTGTACCCCCTCTTTCTTACATTGGTTTGCAAATAGTTTGGTTTGGTTTGGAAAAGAGTAGGAAAGTTCATGCTTATGTGGTAAAAAGAGCTCGTTTTTGACTGTGGCCTATGCTTTGTCATTCCATGCTTGATATTGTTTTGACTTTATGCTTAGTATTCTTTGTTGTAGCATGACTTGTTATAAACAATTGAGATTGCTTCATGTGCCTTGGATGAATCATGCGTTGTTTTAGCATATTAAAGCATAGTATAGTGGTATTCTTCTTTGATGCTTTATTTGGGTTGACTTGGCACATGCTCACACCATGTTATGACTATCTCAAGTCACCATTAGCCTTTATGATCCTTTAGTTTTCAACTTGTAGTATCACTTTATGCTTTGATCAATGATGTTTTGTCGCTCTGCATGATTATTGCCATTATTGCTCTCTTAGTTTGTCGCTCCCAGTCTTTTACTAGCCTCCACAACCAAGTATGAGTTCCACTCATGCATCCAACTCCCTAAACCAAGTTATTCCAAAGAGTCCACCATACCTACCTACTAGCTTATGCTATTCCAAGTATATTCATGCTTTTGTTTACCTTCCAAATTAAACTTGTTATGAGAAAACTAGTGATTAAAGCTCTCACAAACTTGATGGCACACTTTACTTTACTTGCCTCTAATAAACTTGAACCATTGGGTCCTTCTTTGTTGCGTATATGCTTGCGCTTTATAAGTTGAAATTAGCAGAACCATGTACCATGGGGAACGCTTTCAACATTGCACTTGTACTTTGTACCCCGTTGATATCATGTTCTTTCGCTTACGGATCCCGGCGGTGTGAAATAAAAGTGGAACTTGTAAGATCATGGAGTTTGTATGTGTGTTAGAGAAACACCTGGGCCGCTAGCATAAGCCATGCCTAATCATGGTGGAAACTTGCAGCATCACCATAATGAGCACTCTATGAAGCATCCTCAATAAAAACCTATGAAAATAGCAAATAAAAAGATCGCTGAGATGCTCATTGTCTGCTTGCCTTGTCATTTTGATTATGGGAAAGCTCTCGTATCATGTGCAAGGGGTACCCCGTTGGCGGTTCTTAATGATACACATGTACTTACAATGCCAAGAGCTTACTCGTGACTGAAGTTGAGTAGCATGAGGATCAGTCTTCGTAAGTAAGGGGCAGGAGATTTCGGTTTATAACTCGACAAGCATATCCTCTTAGTTGTGTCACTTTAACCTTAACCACTTCAAGATGCTTATGATAGGGGCAATGAGAGCTGAAAGCTACAAGTACCATAATTTTTGGAAGCTCTTTATGAGACTTGAATCCCTACTTCCTTTTACAAAGGCTTTTCTTCCACCATTACATTGAGTCTCCACCTTCTACCTTTACGCACGTACTTTTTTTGACCCTAGATTGTGAGGCAAAAGCCCCACAGAAATAATTTTATTATCAAAAAAGACCAAGTGTACTTTACACTTATGCACCTACTTTGAGAGCATAGTGGCCATTCTTAGTTCTATGTGCATTGTCCCAAGACTAGTTGATTGATGCATACTTTGATATTGCTTGTTTTAAACTATTGTATCTAGTCACTCTTATGAACTTTAAAGGTGTCCTATGCATTTATATTTGCTACTCTATTGAGGGACAAGCTGAATACTATTATGCTATGTTTTCTTTATGTGAAACAAACAAACTTCTTGCAAAGCATTTTTATTCATGAATCTTTTGTTTGTGCCTTTTCATGTTGCATCATAGTTTCTTTGCTTATTGCTAGAACTTTGTCTTTCAGGCTATGATTGAAGTACTATGATCCCAACTTTGAATGTTTTGCAAATACTTTGATCAAGTCTTCGATGGTGCATGTCACCTCAAAAATTATTCTTTCTTTTTATCACTTACCTACTCAAGGACGAGCAGGAGTTAAGCTTGGGGATGTTGATACATTGCAAATGTATCTATAATTTTTGATGTTCCATGCTTGGTTTTATCCACTTTCTTGTGTTTTGTTCCAACTTTAGAGCGCTTTTCATATGATTTCTTGGACTAACCTATTAACAAGAGCCACAGTGCCAGCTGCCTGTTTTCTGCTGTTTTTGGTTCCAGGAAAGTCATAAAATGAATATTCTCGGAATTGGACGGGACAAAAGCGAAAGTGCCTATTTTTCCGGAAGTCATCAAGTGCCAGAATACGAGACGGAGAGGGGCCAGAGGCCAGCCACACCACCTAGCCGCGCGGCCAGGCTGGGCCCGTGCCAGGGGGTGGTGTGGTGGCCCTTGGCACCCCCTCGGCCTCTCCTTCTGCCTATATATTGCCCTCAGGACGAAAACCCTAAGTGCCCGATCAAAAAATCCACGAAAGAGTCTGTAGCCGCCGTCATATCCATCCCTAGATCAGGAGGGATCTAAAGCTCTTCCTGGCACCCTGCCGGAGAGGGGAATTCACCCTGGAGGCCTTCTTTATTACCATGCAAGCCTCCGGTGTGATGCGTGAGTAGTTCATCCTTGGACTACGGATCCATGTAGTAGCTAGATGGCTGGTTCTCCTCCTTTGTGCTTTCATGTTTAGATCTTGTGAGCTTCGTTCATGATCAAGATCATCTATTTGTAATTCTGCATGTTGTGTTTGCGGGGATCCGATGGATATTGAGATGCTATTTCAGATTGATTATTGATTCTATCATGTCTTTATTATTTGTGATCTTGCATGCTTTCCGTTGTTAGTAGCTATCTTGGCCAAGTAGATGCTAGCAACTCCAAGAGTTAGTATTTATGCTCCATAGTGGGTTCATGCCTCTGGTAATCTGGGGAAGTGACAGAAATCTCTAAGGTACTAGATGTGCTGTTGCTACTATGGAGAAAACAATAATCCTTTGTTCATAGAACAATCGTATTGTTTCCTTTACACGTAGTTCGTAAAGCAATAATCTGTTGCTTGCAACTTAATACTGGAGGGGGTTCGGATGATGACGTGAAGGTGGATTATTAGTCATAGATGATGCAGTTGGATGGCGGTCTATGTATAATGTTGTAATGCCCAATCAAGGCTCAAAGGAGTCAAGATGATTAGTATATGCATGTATTGCTTTCTCGGTGTTTGTCAATTGCCCCGCTGTAATTTGTTCACCCAGCATGTTATCTATCTTAAGGAGAGCCACCTCTAGTGAACTATGGATCCCGGACCTTTTCTTTGCATACAATCTACAATTGTTTACTTCTTTGTGTTTACTTTCTGCAAACTATTACTTCTTTCCATTCGATACGTTTAATCCTTTGTTTTCCACAAAACACGGTGAGATTGACAACCTCATCGCAAGTTGGGGACAAAGTTCTGTGGTTGTGTTGTGCAGGTCTCCACGTTGCTACTAGCACCAGTAGTGCACCCTACCAAAGCTCAGCTAGTAACACCTTTGGGGTGTTTCCTTGCTCCTACTGGTTCGATTAAACCTTGGTTTCATAACAGAGGGAAACTTGCTGCTGTGCTCATCATACCTTCCTCTTGGTGTTCCCAACGAGCTCTACATCAACACCTCCATTAAGCATTTTTCGGGGCGCCGTGCATTGAGCCATCAGTGGTCCACATGTCAGCGGCACAACTCAACGCGAAGTGGTACGGGGTGATGTGGACCGTGCGATTAGAACCTAGATCAACGGTGGTGGTTCATCGTCGATGACGAACTGGTCACCGGCGAAACGGAACCCTAGCGGCTCGGTGAGGCAGCAATGGGGGCATACCAGGGCTCTAGCTAGCGTGGCGATGGGGGTGATCGAACGTGCGGTCGAAAGCGGACTCAGGCATGGTCGCGGCGGCTCATGGGTTGGATGAAATCGACGGGGCGCTTCCTCCTCTGCTGCGGCGGCTCCGGTGGAAATTCCGGTGAACTAAGGCTTGAGTGGTTCCGGCGGAGAGGGGAAATGCTCAGGGGAGAGAGGGGAGTGTTGGAGTGTGGAGAATGGGTGTTGGGGAGGGCTCCTTATATAGGTCGATGAGGGGACCATGCGGCACGACGGCGAGCTCATCAGTGATGTTGATACAGGCTGCTAGAGGCATGGTCTAGGTAGGCAAACGGTGGGTTGCCTCCTGGCGGTCAGCTATGGCGCAATGACACGGCTAGGGGCGGTGGCATTTGGTCAGGAGTGTCTTGCGCTTTGGGAGACAGAGGCGTTGCTCGACGCGGTGCTCTGCGACTGTGGGTTGCGCGGCGGCGCATGGCCGTGTCTGGCGGGGTGCTGGGGTCGAGGCGGAGCGGCGTGCGCGGTATGGTGTCAAGGCACGGTCTGTGGCGTGCTGGAGGTGAGGGCGCTCTGGCTGCGCACAAAGAGAAAGGGCGGCGAGGCTGGGGGAGTGGTCCAGGGGCTGTGGGTGATCGAGGGGTGGACAGTGGGTGGCGGTAGGGTTAGGCGGAGCTATTGGTGGTGCTGGAATGGCGCGGCGCTGTCTATGGAGCTTTGCCCACGTTCGGCTAGCGGTGACCAAAATGTGGCGGCGCTCCACTGCTGCTGTGGCTAAGGGTTAGGCCGGTGAGGGCCTGGTTGGACTCAGGGGGGACAAGGATGACCGATGCAACTCAATTTGCTCGACAAGGTTTGATCAAAAACAATAATAGTTAGGCTAATTTGATTCTGCGAACAAGGTGTTCGACACAATGGCCGCATGAACGAAATATTTGAATTTTGGGCTGAGTTTTGGTGGAGTTGGTGATCACATGCTTGAGCATCTCTGGTTGCTTAGGATTTGAAAATGGAGTTCATTTGAGTGGTTTTTGAATAAGTGTGATCTTGATAACTACACTAGATTCAATTTTCAAATGCCATTTAAAATTAGTGTTTGAAAGTTTTTGGTAGATCACAAAGTGGGCCTTGGTACATCACTACTTGTAAAAGCAAGGGGTGCAAAGATCCACATTTGTTTCTGTTAAGATTTGAGTTCTAGGAATAGCCAAAGTAGGCATGGTAGTTAAAATGGCACAAATGACCATTTCCTTCTTTTATTCATTTTGATTTGTTTTTCTTTGGGATTTGTTTGGGAATGATCCAGATGATGTTTAAATCACCTAAGAATCATTTTACAATCAATGGATCACTTAAACATGGCAATTCAAAACAACTCCTAATTTATATGCACACACATATGAATGCTTTAATATTTTTAAATAGAAAAGTTTTTGTTAACCCTAATTTTGAGGATTTGGATCTTAATAACCTTGGATTAGAGTTTTGGGATGTTACAAACCTTCCCCCCTTAAACAAAATCTCATCTCGAGATTTATGAAAGAAAACTAGGAACTAAAGAGATATGGGAACTCTATCCTAATGTAATCTTCTCGCTCCTAAGTGGCTTGCTCTTCGGTATGGTTGCTCCATTGAATCTTGAGAAATTTGATACTCCTGGTCCTGGTGGTTCTATAAGCTTCTTCCAAGATATGAATGGGCACTTCACGATATGTCAGGTCCTTGTTGATATCAACAGCTCGGTGATCGATGTTCTTAAAAACTTTGGTCTTCCCCGGCACTTCTAGGCATTTTGGAAGTAACGAGATATGGAACACATTATGGATGGCTGACATCTCTTCAGGTAGTTCCAGTAGATATGATACTTCTCCTTGATGGTTCAGAATCTTGAAGGGCCCGATATATCTGGGGGCTAACTTTCCTTTCAGACTAAAGCGTTGCGTTCCCTTCAATGGCGAAACCTTGAGATATACAAAATCTCCGACATGGAAAGCCATGTCTCTCCTTCTCTTGTCAGCATAACTCTTCTATCTAGACTGGGCAGTCTTGAGGTGCTCACAGACCTTGTGAACCTTTTCTTTGGCTTCCCGGAGAATATCAGGTCCAAAAATCTGACTCTCTCCTACTTGCGACCAATTCAAAGGGGTACGACACTTTCTTCCGTATAGGAACTCAAATGGTGCCATTTGCAAGCTAGCTTGATAACTGTTGTTATATGAGAATTCTGCAAAAGGCAGGAAGTCTTCCCATTTTGATCCATACTCTAACACACAAGCTCTCAACATATCTTCTAGGATTTGGTTGACTCTCTTAGTCTGTCCATCAGTTTGCGGGTGATAAGCGCTGCTGAAGTTCAACTTGGTGCCTAATCGTTCCTGGACTTTCTGCCAAAATCTCGGGGTAAACTAGGTTCCTCGATCTGATACTATGGTCTTGGGGGTTCCATACAGACTAACAATCCTAGCAATATACAGCTCTACTAGCTTCGAACTCTGGTAGGTTGTCTTGACAGGTATAAAGTGAGCTACCTTGGACAGTCTATCAACGATGACCCAGATTGAGTCATTTCACCTACTAGAAGTAGGCAAACCGATGATAAAGTCCATTTCGACGGAATCCCATTTCCATTTTAGAATCTACAATGGTTGCAACAGTCCTACGGGTCTCGGATGCTCTGCTTTGACTCTTTGACAGATGTCACACTTGGCGATGTAGCTCCCGATTTCTCTCTTCATCTTGTGCCACCAAAATTTCTCGTTCAAATCTTGATACATCTTCGTTCCTCCGGGGTGGATAGAATAAAGAGTGCCATGAGCTTCCTGCATGATAACTTGCTTCAGCTCCGAATCTTCTGGCACACAGATACGTCCTTTGTACCACAGAACTCCTTCGTCGTCTTCAGTGAATCTAGGTACCTTTCCTATACCAATACGATGTTTGATTCTGTCGATACTTTCATTTCCCTTCTGGGCTTCCTTGATTTGGCTGATTAATGTGGGTTGAAGTTCAATGCTAGCTAAAAATCCTTTGCTAACAAGCTCAGTTCTAAACTGCTCCAACTCCTCATACAAACTTGGTTGCTTCTCCTTGATCATGGTGTTTAGCCTACAAGGCAATCTGCTAAGAGAATCCGCTACCACATTGGCTTTGCCGGGGTGATAGTGAATGTCAAGGTCATAATCCTTGATTAACTCTATCTATCTCCTTTGCCTCATATTCAGCTCCTTCTGAATGAAAATATACTTCAAGCTCTTATGATCTGAGTAAATCTCACAGCGATTACCTATAAGATAATGACGTCATGTCTTTAATGCCAAAACTATGGTTACTAACTCAAGATCATGGGTCAGATAGTTCTGCTCATGCTGCTTCAGTTGCCAAGACAGATGTGCGATAACTTTGCCTTCTTGCATCAGTACACATCCGAGACCAATCTTGGATGCATCACAATACACATCAAACGGCTTCTTGATATCTGGCATGATCAATATTGGGGCAGAAATCAATCTCTTCTTCAGTTCTTGGAAACTAGCTTCACATTTGTCAGTCCATTCAAACTTCTTGTCCTTCTTCAACAATTGGGTCATGGGTCTGGCGATGATCGAGAATCCTTCGACGAACTTGCGGTAATATCCCGCTAATCCAAGAAATGCACGGACTTGGGTTTGAGTGGTTGCGGCTTCCCATTCTTCGACATCTTTATTTTTGGCAGGATCAACAGAGACTCCTCCGGTAGACATAATATGTCCTAGGATTCCTACTTCTTTGAGCCAAAACTCACATTTGCTGAACTTGGCATATAACCGATGCTCTCTCAGGGTTTCTAGAATGATTCTCATATGTTGCGCATGCTCTTCGTCCAACTTGTAGTAGATAAGGATATCATCGATAAACGCAACGACAAACTTATCTAGGAAATTCATAAAGATCTTATTCATGAGATCCATGAAATAAGCAGGGGCATTGGTTAACCCAAAAGACATAATCGTATACTCGTATAAACCATAACGAGTAGTAAAGGCGGTCTTGGGAATATCCTTTGCACGAATCTTAAGTTGGTGATAACCAATCCTAAGATCAATCTTTGAGAATACCTAGGCACCAGTCAACTGATCAAATAGATCCTCTATCTTGGTCAAAGGGTACTTGTTTTTGATGATGACGTCATTCAGCTTTCTGTAATCTGTGCACAAACGGTTGCCTCCATCTTTCTTGTCGATGAATAACACTGGTGATCTCCATGGCGATGCGCTTTGTTGAATCAAGCATGTTGCTAACATAGCATCCAACTGCTTTTTCAACTCTACTAACTGTGAGGGGTGATACATTGCAAATGTATCTATAATTTTTGATGTTCCATGGTTGGTTTTATCTACTTTCTTGTGTTTTGTCCACACTTTGGAGTACTTTTCATATGATTTCTTGGACTAACCTATTAACAAGAACCATAGTGCCAGTTGCTTGTTTTCTACTTTTTTGGATCCAGGAAAGTCAGAAAATGAATATTCTCGGAATTGGATGGGACAAAAGCCAAAATTTCTATTTTACCGGAAGACTCACGGAGCCAGAATACGAGACGGGGAGGGCCATGGCCTGGCCACCCCCCCCCCCCCCCACCCCCCAGGGGCGGGTACCCCCAAGCCACGCTAGGTCATGGTGTGGGCCCCCTGGCTGGCCACCGACCTTGCCTCCTTCGCCTATATATTCCTCCCGAGGCCAAAACCCTAAGTGGTCAATCGGAAATCCACGAAAAGTTCCGCAGCACTGCCGCCACCAAAGGAGAGATTCGGGGGACAGAAGTCTCTTTTCCGGCACCCTCCGGGACGGGGAAGTGCCGCCGGAGCCATCTCCATCGATCTCCACCACCATATCCATCACCATTGCTGATTCCCATGATGAGGAGGGAGTAGATCTCTCTCGAGGCTAAGGGTTCTACCGGTAGCTATGTGTTCATCTCTCTCTATGCATGATCATATTGTGATCATGAGCTTTGTAATCAAGTAGATCTACCTTGCTACTCAAGTGCTTTAATAGATCTCTGCTCTCCCCATGTGTGTGAAAGTGACAGCGTGCACACCATGGTGGCACTTAGGCTAGAGATTACAAATACTTGTTATGAGTGATATTTGGAGTTGGATGTCTTTATGAAATTGTGGTGTTTGTTGGAACCATCTAGTGCTCAAGGTGATAGTGTGGGGTTTTCTAGATGGTAAAGGCTTACTTTGAGGTGTGCTATTATAGCCCTACCATCGATTAGAGTGTCCAACCAGAGAGTAGTTAAGAGTAGTATCATAAAGAGAAGATATTTATATGAGAGTGTTCACTAGTGAAAGTATGATCCCTAGGCCTTGTTTCTAAGCATTGAAACACCATTTGCAATTAGATATGTTACATGTTTGCTTGCTTCCATCTTTATTTCAGTTTTCCTTTAGTCTTTTCCCACATCAACCACACACCATCAAGCTATTTTCTATCACCATTACCACTTATAATTACCTATACCACTTGTATTTCACTACAGTATCTAGTGTTCTAATGGAAGTTTATTTGGTGTTAGAACTGAACCCAAAGAATTATTTATCTTGAGTGCACTATTGTTGCTAATAAAGATTGTGTGAAGTTTTGTATGAAGGAAAAATTTCAGGTGTATGGAAGGAATGAGTAATGAGATGAAGGATGGACTAAATCCCAAGATTGGGAATGCCACGCATGTCACCCCAAGAAATATCCAAGAAGTACAAGCGTCAAAGCTTGGGGATGCCCAAGGCATCCCCTTCTTCATCAATAAAAATGTCAGGTTTCTTCCAAACGCTTCATTTTTATTGTTTCATGCATAGTTGTGTTGTTCTTGGAGCGTCTTCTTTTCCATTTTTGTTTTGGTTTTTGGTTTGCTTTTGTTTGCTTAGTTTGATGAATAAATTGGTTGGACCCCCTCTTTCATACATTGGTTTTCAAATAGTTTGGTTTGGTTTGGAAAAGAGTAGGAAAGCTCATGCTTAAGTGGTAAAAAGAGCTTGTTTTTGACTGTGGCCTCTGCTTTATCATGCCATGCTTGATATTGTTTTGGCTTTATGCTTAGTATTCTTTGCTGTAGCATGAATTGTTATAAACAATTGAGATTGCTTAATGTGCCTTGGATGAATCATGCGTTGTTTTAGCATATTAAAGCATAGTATAGTGGTATTCTCCTTTGATGCTTTATTTGGGTTGACTTGGCGCATGCTCACACCATGTTATGACTATCTCAAGTCACCATAGCCTTTATGATCCTTTATTTTTAAACTTGTAGTACACTTTATGCTTTGATCAATGATGTTTTGTCGCTCTGCAAGATTATTGCCATTATTGCTCTCTTAGTTTGTCGCTCCTAGTCTTTTGCTAGCCTCCACAACCAAGTATGAGTTCCACTCATGCATACAACTCCCTAAACCAAGTTATTCCAAAGAGTCCACCATACCTACCTACTAGCTTATGCTATTCCAAGTATATTCATGTTTTTGTTTACCTTCCAAATTAAGCTTGTTATGAGAAAACTAGTGATTAAAGCTCTCACGAACTTGATGGCACACTTTACTTTTCTTGCCCTTAATAAACTTGAACCATTGTGTCGTCTATGTTGTACATGCTTGCACTTATTTGTTGGGAATTAGCAGAACCATGTTGTCATGGGGAGAGCTTTCAACATTGCACTTGGTACTTTGTACCTAGTTGATATCATGCCCTTTTTTCTATGGATGTCGTCGGTGTGAAATGAAAGGGGAGCTTGTAAGTCCATGGAGTTATGTATATGTGTTAGAGAAATGCCTGGGCCGCTGGTCTAATCCATGCTGACATGGTGTAAACCTGCAGCGTAACCATAATGAGCTGTCTATGAAGCATTCTTCTTATAAAAAAGAGTCCTATATTGAGAAAAAAGAGAAAAAGAAAAAAAAAGAGATTGTGAAAAGAGGAAAGAGAGAAAAAAGCACGATATTCCCATTGTAAATAAGAAGATTGTTGAGATGCTTGTTGTCTGCTTGCCTTGTCATTTTGATATCGGGATTCTTCTGTATCATCGGGCAAGGGGTACCCTGTTGGCGGTTCTCTAGGATACACATGTACTTACAATGACAAGAACTTATCGATGACTAAATGTAAGATCTCACCATAGTAAGGTAAGATCCTTGTGATTGCAGTGCTAGTCCCTGGATCGAAATGCTAGCACCCCAAGTTTAAGATGAAGTACACAGAAACAAAGGTCATTATTACATCCATATCCAGGAATATAATGGTTCTTACAACTCACTTAGCCCAAGGCTAAGACACTTAAAGTTCACATTTCATAGCATAATGATAATAGAGTCTTTAGACTTCATGTGCCACAGGCAAGCATGTCGAGTGTAGACCCGCAACCCTACTCATCATCAGAGTATCCTGCAACATAATAAGTTACAGCCACAAGGGTCAATACATTTGGAATTGTATTGGCAAGTGATACCATAGATACTTAGTGTAATCCAACAACTACATGAATATATGGCTAAGTGGGGTTATGGCTGGCTTTGCAAAAGCTAGTTTAACTTATAGTTTTTGAAGAGTAAGTTTTCTTATTCAAACTCTAAGGTACCAATGATAGACATCACTTAACCTCTACCCATGTTCACCCACAAGTTTTAACTTAGAGAAATTTGGATGAGGAGATTATTGAACTACTTCACTGTCTTGAGGCTCAGAAATTGTCCATAACCGGGGACACGACTAAGTACTTAGTTTTACCCTCTCGAGAGGTGGTGCACTTTCCCCACAAGACTCGACATGCATCGAGACAAGACCTTTCAGAAGCAATCCCTCAGACCACCACGGACGCGTTCCATCCTACCACATCTACCACCTTATGTCCGTCTGGCTGAGTTCTTGCAACTTAGTTGGTCAAGGCAGAGCCCATATGCCATGTGGCTGCACTGGAAGCTTCATGACAAGAATGTCTCCAATCTCTTTGTTCCTAGGTGGCCATCCACAAGTGTGATACACTAGCTGACCATAGGCATGGCCCCTGAGTAACCACTCAACATAATCCAAGCAAGTCCCATACCACCCAGGTGTTTCATTAGTATTAGTTGTTTTCTTAGTCAAACAAAATAATATCTTTCCATACTATCTTATATGTGTATTCCACCCACGAATTCTAATAGCATGGCTAAGCACTCTAGCATACGAAGTCTTTCGACTAGGAGATGCTACCAAGATATAATCTATAGGATATCATAGCATAGTAACATATAAATAATCCTACCATGCTAAGATCTACCAAAATAGCACTAGTGCAATAGTGAAAGTAATAGGACATAAGATGAAATATCACTTGCCTTGGTAGCTAGGGGAATAGGTACCATCCTCACAGCAACAAACTTCACAATCCACACAATCTACACAAGATCAATACAACAACAATAATTCAATCAATAAAACATTAGAAAAACATGAATGCATGCAAAATGCAATGATATGAACACAACTCTATAACTTATAGAGTATACAGTACAGAGGGTAAAATACCTCATCTAAATGCATAAGAAATACACCAAAACAATTTATGGAACAATTTTTATGAGCAAAATACTCCTAAAAAGGTTCTGCCTATAATTCCAATTTTTCAGAGGCAAAAGTGTGAAACAAGGCCTCCATAATAAAGGTCTTATTTTTCTGAATCCATAGACACCAAATTTGCATTTTTCTGAATTGTGGAACAAAAGTTATTGAATTTCTAAGTTTAATATATAATATGTCTATTTTTCTAATTAAACAGATATCCTAGCCGACGTGGCGCAACCCTATTGGTCTGTACCGATTCGATCGGATCGATCGCTGCGGGCCGTCAGATTTAAGTGGGAACGGATGGACCAGATCAGCCTGTACCGCTTCGGCTAGAGATCTAATCCTAGCCGCTAAAACTTGATCGAACGGTGCTCAGCGCGCAGCCACGAACTGGCGGCGCTGGCTCTCTGTGCACGGTGGAGGCTCGTCGGACGGTGGTGTTCCGGTGGTCCTAAAGGGGCAGGGGGTCCGTGGACTCTCACCAGAGGTCAAGGCGGTCGTGGCGGTCTCGATGGAGGTCACGGTGGAGGGAGGGGTGCTCTGCCTCGATCCCGGTTCCTCGCCAGAGCTCTGTCGACGGCGGAGCTCGTGTCCCCGCATCGGTGACGATGATCTGGGGCTCGAACAGGCAAGGAGAGGGGTCAGTGAGGTGCGCCCGGGTCAGCACGGTCTAGTAGAGGCTAAAAAGGGGCGGCGAAAACCCTAACCTTACCAGAAAACTCAACGGACGGCGGCGGCAGAGGGAGTTCGTCGGTGATGACCGTGTCGTCGACTTGGAGCAAGAAAAGGCACGCGGCCAGGGTTAAAAGGTGTGCCAGGAAACGGCAAGGATGATAGGGCAGAGAAGAGGGCGCGGTGTGGCCAGAGCTCACCAGAATCGTCACCGGAGTAGCTTCGGACGGCGGTGGTTTGAGCTAGCAATTGGGGAGCCTGGGGGCTCTCCGGGGGAAGTGGCTGAGGGGAAACGGAAGGGGAGTGAGAGGGGATTAAGAAGGAGTGATCGCCGTGGAGGATTAATGCGAGAAACGCTCGAATTTGAGACGATTCGAAACGGCAGAGGAGTGAAGGGGGTGCCGGCCGTTCGTGTGGGAGATGATGAGGTGGCGTTGACGTGGCACGGGGCCCAGTGGTAAGTGGGAGGGGGTGGGTTGAGGGGGTGTGCGGAAAAACAGAGAGGGGGAGAGGGAGGCCGGGTGGGCTAGCTAGGCCGGTTGGGCCAAAAGGGCCAGAACTACTGCTGCGGTTTAAAAACCCCTTTCCCTCCTTTTTCTTTTTCTTTGTCTTTTTGATTTTGTTTTCTAGTTTTCTTTGAATTTAGCAAAAGTGCTCCAAAAAGTCTCAAATTTTCACCAAATTTTTGGAGGATAAATCTAATGCAAAGTAGTACATGCCATGATGATTTGAATGCAATGATGATGATTTTTTTAAAGAAAATTTTGGAATGTTATAAATCTAACCCCCTTAAGATGAATCTCGCCCTCGAGATTCGGGTTGGCTAGCAAATAGGTGAGGGTGATCTCTCCGAAGTTCATCCTCTCGCTCCCATGTTGCTTCTGATTCAGTGTGATGGCTCCACTGCACTTTGCAGAATCTGATGGTCTTGGTACGGGTAACTCTTTCTGCTGTCTCTTAATAGGTTTCTCTTCATAAGTGAGATCATTCTCTAGCTGAACTTCCTCTAATTGTATAGTGTCTTTCAACGAAGTTTCTTCCATCTCTAGGTGACACTTTTTCAGCTGACTGACATGGAATACATTATGAACTGCTGACAGAGATTCTGGTAATTCTATCTCATATGCCACTTCTCCTTTGCGGCTCAAAATCTTGAAAGGTCCTACATAGCGTGGTGCTAATTTTCCTTTGATTCCAAATCTTTTCACACCATGAAGTGGCGATACACTGAGATAAGCTCTATCACCAACCTCATAGGTAACCTCTCTACGTTTTGGATCAGCATAGCTCTTCTGCCGAGATTGGGCTACCTTTAGCCCATCCCTTACCATCTTGACCTTCTCTTCAGCCTCCTTGATTAGGTCTGGCCTGAACAAATTTCTTTCTCCTACTCCATTCCACAGCAATGGTGTAGTACACTTCCTTCCGTAAAGAAATTCAAATAGAGCCATTTCTATGCTTGATTGATAGCTGTTATTGTAGGAAAACTCTGCATATGGTAGACTTTCATCGCAACTGGATCCATAATCTAACGCACATGCTCTCAGCATATCCTCTAATATTTGATTGGTCCTTTCTGTCTGCCCATCTGTTTGCGGATGAAATGCAGTGCTGAATTCTAACCGAGTTCCCAGCGACTCGTGAAGTTGTCGCCAAAAGTGCGAAGTAAATTGAGTCCCTCTGTCAGATACGATACTTTTAGGTACCCCATGCAAACATACAATTCTATTCATGTATATCTTGGCTAACTTTGCACTTGTATAAGTGGTCTTTACTGGTATGAAATGGGCCACTTTTGTCAAGCGGTCAAAGATAACCCATATAGAATCATATCCGGATTTAGTCCTGGGCAGTCTGGTAATAAAGTCCATACCAATTTTATCCCATTTCCAATCAGGTATTGGTAGTGGTTGTAATAATCCTGCCGGTTTCTGATGTTCTGCCTTTACACGACTGCACACGTCGCACAAGGCAATGTGCTCTGCTATGTTGTTCTTTAAATTATTCCAGCAAAACCTCTCCTTAACATCCATATACATCTTAGTATTGCCAGGATGAATTGAATATGGTGAGTTGTGCGCTTCTTGTAAGATCGACTTCTTAAGTTCAAGCTCCTGTGGAACACAGATACGTTTTTCGTACCATAAGATTCCTTGATCATCTACATGGAATCCTTTTGCCTTGCCTTCTCTAACTTTACTTCTGATTTCTTCTATTTCTTTGTCCAACTTTTGGGCTTCTTGAATTCTGTCCATTAGTGTGGGTTGCACTTCCAAGGATGCAAGGTACCCTTCAGGCACTATCTCAAGTCTCGGCTCTCTAAATTGGGCACATAACTCCTCCGGCAATTCTCCTTTATTGAGGCCATTTACATAAGCCTTGCGGCTTAATGCATCAGCTACGACGTTTGCCTTTCCAGGGTGGTATTGCAAACTTAAGTCATAATCTTTGATAAGTTCTAGCCATCTTCTTTGTCTCATGTTGAGTTCTTTCTGTGTAAAAATGTATTTCAGACTCTTGTGATCAGTGAACATTTCATAACGTTTTCCCATGAGGTAATGCCTCCATGTTTTTAGGGTATGTACAACAGATGCCAACTCTAGATCATGAGTAGGATAGTTCACTTCATGATTTTTGAGTTGCCTTGATGCATAAGCTACAACTCTACCTTCCTACATCAGTACACCTCCTAATCCTTGGTGAGATGCATCACAATATACTTGAAAGTATTTCTCAAGGTCTGGCAAACATAAAACTGGTGCTGACACAAGTCTCTTTTTTAATTCCTGAAAACTAGTTTCGAGTTTCTGTCCAATTAAACTTCTTCTCCTTCTTTAGTAGATCAGTCATGGGCTTTGCTATCTTAGAGAAATTTTCAATGAACCTCCGATAGTACCCTGCTAGGCCAAGGAAACTACGGATTTCTTTAACCGATTTAGGAGGTTCCCATTCTGTCACAGCTGCCACTTTTGCTGGATCAACAGCTATACCATTCCCAGATACTATGTGCCCAAGGAAACCCACTTCATTCAGCCAGAATTCTCATTTGCTGAACTTGGCATAAAGTTTGTGTTCTCTGAGTTTCTCTAGAATCAGGCGTAGATGTTCTTCATGTTCTTTGCTGTTCTTGGAATATACCAACATATCATCGATGAATACCACTACGAACTTGTCAAGGAATTCCATGAATACCTTGTTCATCATGTTCATGAAGTAGGCCGGTGCATTAGTCAATCCAAACGGCATCACTGTGTATTCATACAACCCATATCTAGTGGTGAATGGAGTCTTGGGTATGTCATATTCTCTAATCTTTAGTTGGAAGTATCCTGATCAAAGATCAATTTTTGAGAACACACAGGCTCCCTCTAGCTGATCGAAGAGATCATTTATTCTAGGCAGGGGATACTTATTCTTTATGGTCACTTCATTAAGTGAACAATAATCTATGCATAGCCTTTGACTTCGGTCCTTCTTCTCAACAAACAAGACTGGTGCTCCCCAAGACGACAAACTTGGTTGGATAAATCCCTTTTTCAACTGTTCTGCCAGCTACTTCTTGAGTTCTTTTAACTCGTCCACCGACATTTTATAAGGTCTCTTTGCTATATGCCCCGTTCCTAGTAGTAGGTCTATTAGAAATTCCACATCCCTATTTGGTGGCATGCCAGGTAATTCTTTGGGGGAACACATCTGGGTATTCCTTCACTATTGGCACACTGTCTAGGCTAACCCCCTTAAGATAATTAACCTTGCTCCCCTTGGGTTCAAAGTTAGACTTGAACCTGATCCTTTTCTTTTCTGGGGTGGTGAGCATAACAGTCCGCTTGGCACAATCAATCACCCCTTCCTAACGGGTCAGCCAGTCCATCCCTAATATTACATCTAATCCTTGGGATTCTATGATTATTAAACTAACCGGAAACTTGTTCTTTCCAATTTCTAGGATTATCTGTCGGCACCCAGAATTTACTATCATTTCTCCACCGGGGGAGCTTAACTTAATGGGGCATCCAATGGTTTCTGTGGAGAGTTCGTTTTTGATTACAAATGCTCTTGAAATGAATGAATGCGATGCGCCAGTATCAAAAAGGATAAGTGCAGGAAAGGAATTAATCTTGAACTTACCGATCACGGCATCAGATCCTTCTTGAATTTCCTCCACATTAATGTGATTCACATGACCCTTTTGGAATGGGTTTGGCTTAGCCCCATTAGTCTTCTTCTCTGGGCATTCATTAGCATAGTGCCCTGTCTTCTTGCACTTGAAGCATTCCACCTGACTGATATCTTTCTTTGTTGGCTGACTGTGACGATTCTGACCATTTTGGTTTCCATGGCCATGACCATTGTGGTTGTTCCTGAATCCACCTTTGTTATGCCCACGATAATTGTTTCCATCATGGTTGTGGTTATTGTTACGATGGTTATTATGATTCCCATTCTTGTGGAATCCTGAACTCCCACTTCCTTCACCATAAGAGCGCTTGTGAGGGGATCCTGATCCAAACTTATCAAAAGGGTGCTTCCTCTTTCTACTCTCCACTTGTTTCATCTTGTTTTCCAGGATGGTAGCTTTATCGCACAAGGATTGATAAGTTGGAACATATGCAATAGATAGTTGCATAGAAATTTCATCATTCAGCCCATCTAGGAACTTCTCCTTTCTCTTTGCATCAGTGTCAACATCATCGGGTGCATAACGTGACAAATTATTGAACTCTTCGATGTATTCAGAAATACTGCGGTGCCGTTGCTTGAGGTTATGAAACTCCTTTTTCTTCAACCCCATTATTCTAGAAGAGATATGAGTGGTGCGAAACCCATCCTCAAACATTGCCCAAGTCACCTCCTCAATAGGGTGGGTAATTTGGAAATTATCCCACCAAGCAGCTGCATGACCTTCCAATAAGTGTGCTGCAAATCTGACCTTTTCTGCATCCGTGCATCCAACCGTGACTAGGTCCTTATTCACAGAACATAGCCAATCATTTGCTACCATGGGGTCAGTGGTACCCAAGAACTTAGCAGGTCTCAGCCTTAGAAATCTGGTCAGCATATCCAGAGGCGGTGGATTGTTCTGGTTCTTGTTATTGTTATTATTGTTGTTGTTCTGATTCTGGGTTGCCATGAATTGAGTCATCATTTGCATCAATTGGGTCTGCGCAGCCATCATCTGCTACATTCCATTGCCATTGTCATCCTCATTGTTGCGTCGGGGAGGCATCTGTGGGTTTAATAAGGGTAAGTAATGATAGATAACCCAAATAGAAACAACAATCAGACAAACAAGCACATGCAAGATCAACATCACAGCAATGACAGAGTTTGCGAAAATAAACATACTAGCATAGTCACCCACAAGTCGGTATGACTTATGCACTCAATAATAATAGAACGATAGGTAGATGGAACAACATCACTACTCCTCCATGTCGACTTCCTCCTCCACTAGTGCAAGTCCTGCTGCTGCGAACTCTGACTTGTATTCCTCCAAGCTTGTAGTCAGAGCATCGATCTTTGTCTGTAACTCTCTCTTCTGAGTGCGTAGCATCTCTATCACCTCGTGATCCGCTTCTAGCTCAATGTCTTCAAGCTCTAACTCGGTCTCCAAGTCTCTAATATTCTTGTTCTTCTCCTGAACTCTCTTCTCTTGGCTCTTGAATTTCTTCTCTTGGTCTTCAAACTTCTTCTCCATTTCCTTGATTTGATTTTCCTGTTCTAGGAAGGCCTTGTCCTTCTCCTTAAGTTGGACTCGTAGTTCGTCGTTGCTAAGCATCACATTAGTCCTATCAGTATCAAGGTGTCTAATAAGGCTCTCTAAATCCTGGAGGTAGTGATGCACGGGCTTGATGGAATCCTTAGTGTCCTCGTCCAACACAATAGGCTCTCCATCCTCGTCGCGCCTCCCAAAGAAATGGAAGTAGTGGCTCCTGATCTCAGAAGAGTGACGTCCACATAGGCGTCCCAACAGCTCCTGCATAGCGACGTCGAGGCCCCTCTCCATGTCATCATGGAGTATCTTGATGGCAATCTCCCCAGTTTGGGGCTCTGTCTCACGTCCTGGGTGGGTAACTCTGAATCCCCATAAGTCCTTCCTCTGAAACTTCCTCAGCTAAAGTCCCTGAATGGTAGGGATTGGAAGAGCGAGAACTTGGACTAGCTCCAACATGCGAGTCCCAAAGTGAGTCCCCTTGAAATCCTCGGCCGTGCTGTAGACAAAATTCGGCATCTTTTGCATAGTATGGAGAAAATTAGTAACACACAATAAAGAAAGTAATCACAAGTCACAAAATAAAAAAAATCAACCAACAGAACATTCCAAGTAACAATACATTATTCAACTCAAGCACTCAAGGTTCCAGACATAACTTATTTTTGCCATACCACATAAGTTGGTATGATCAAAATACTAACGCGATAAAATGCCAAGGGTGGTGGTCCAACTAATAACTCACTCCTCTTTAACCAAGGTGGCAATCTAGGCATCCTTGGCAGCAATCTGCTTGTCTTGGTCACATAGATCCAAAGCTAGGCCTATGATATCCTTAGGCGTTTCACAGTGGCCTTTGAGTCTTGGACAAGACGCTTCTCCTCCTTGAGATCCTCCTAAGTATTGAGCATTCTATACTTGAGTCTCTCCCCAAGTTCCTCAATAGCTTTCCATGCAGCATTCCTTGCAGAGTCAAAGAATGACGGGTGCATTTCAGAGTTGGTGAACATGCAGAATCCCATACTCTTGGAATCGTCCTCCTTGTCCTTGTACAAATGGAGTTGCACCCACCAATACTCTTGTCCTTCGTCTATCACAGGAAATCCCTTGTACACGGCTTCACCATTCATCCCCAAGCCAAGCATGAGGTGCTTGAGTACATTGGGAAATTCTGTCTCACACTCCAGGGTCATAGTCATCAGTGGTCCCTTCTTGACAGAGTCATTGATGGTGGACATCTACAAAAATAGATGAGAAGGATGATTAGGGAAAGTTTTACGAGATGAAAAGACAAGTGTAAGGTTGGAATATAGAGTTATTTTTCCTAAGAGTTTTCCTTAGTCTAATCCATTCTAGGGTCACGAACCTACATGCAACACAGTGCTCTGATACCATCTGTAAGATCTCACCATAATAAGGTAAGATCCCTGTGATTGCAGTGCTAGTCCCTGGATCGAAATGCTAGCACCCCAAGTTTAAGATGAAGTACACAGAAACAAAGGTCATTATTACATCCATATCCAGGAATATAATGGTTCTTACAACTCACTTAGCCCAAGGCTAAGACACTTAAAGTTCACATTTCATAGCATAATGATAATAGAGTCTTTAGACTTCATGTGCCACAGGCAAGCATGTCGAGTGTAGACCCGCAACCCTACTCATCATCAGAGTATCCTGCAACATAATAAGTTACAGCCACAAGGGTCAATACATTTGGAATTGTATTGGCAAGTGATACCATAGATACTTAGTGTAATCCAACAACTACATGAATATATGGCTAAGTGGGGTTATGGCTGGCTTTGCAAAAGCTAGTTTAACTTATAGTTTTTGAAGAGTAAGTTTTCTTATTCAAACTCTAAGGTACCAATGATAGACATCACTTAACCTCTACCCATGTTCACCCACAAGTTTTAACTTAGAGAAATTTGGATGAGGAGATTATTTTACTACTTCACTGTCTTGAGGCTCAGAAATTGTCCATAACCGGGGACACGACTAAGTACTTAGTTTTACCCTCTCGAGAGGTGGTGCACTTTCCCCACAAGACTCGACATGCATCGAGACAAGACCTTTCAGAAGCAATCCCTCAGACCACCACGGACGCGTTCCATCCTACCACATCTACCACCTTCTGTCCGTCTGGCTGAGTTATTGCAACTTAGTTGGTCAAGGCAGAGCCCATATGCCATGTGGCTGCACTGGAAGCTTCATGACAAGAATGTCTCCAATCTCTTTGTTCCTAGGTGGCCATCCACAAGTGTGATACACTAGCTGACCATAGGCATGGCCCCTGAGTAACCACTCAACATAATCCAAGCAAGTCCCATACCACCCAGGTGTTTCATTAGTATTAGTTGTTTTCTTAGTCAAACAAAATAATATCTTTCCATACTATCTTATATGTGTATTCCACCCACGAATTCTAATAGCATGGCTAAGCACTCTAGCATACGAAGTCTTTCTACTAGGAGATACTACTAAGACATAATCTATAGGATAGCATAGCATAGTAACATACCTACCATGCTAAGATCTACCAAAATAACACTAGTGCAATAGTGAAAGTAATAGGACATAAGATGAAATATCACTTGCCTTGGTAGCTAGGGGAATAGGTACAATCCTCACAGCAACAAACTTCACAATCCACACAATCTACACAAGATCAATACAACAACAATAATTCAATGAATAAAACATTACAAAAACATGAATGCATGCAAAATGCAATGATATGAACACAACTCTATCACTTATAGAGTATACAGTACAGAGGGTAAAATACCTCATCTAAATGCATAAGAAATACCCCAAAACAATTTATAGAACAATTTTTATGAGCAAAATACTCCTAAAAAGGTTCTGCCTATAAATCCAATTTTTCAAAGGCAAAAGTGTGAAACAAGGCCTCCATAATAAAGGTCTTATTTTTCTGAATCCATAGACACCAAATTTGCATTTTTCTGAATTGTGGAACAAAAGTTATTGAATTTCTAAGTTTAATATATAATCTGTCTATTTTTCTAATTAAACAGATATCCTAGCCGACGTGGCGCAACCCTATTGGTCTGTACCGATTCGGTCGGATCGATCACTTCGGGCCGTCAGATTTAAGTGGGAACGGATGGACCATATCAGCCCGTACCGCTTCGGCTAGAGATCTAATCCTAGCCGCTAAAACTTGATCGAACGGTGCTCAGCACGCAGCCACGAACTGGCGGCGCTGGCTCTCTGTGCACGGCGGAGGCTCGTCGGACGGTGGTGTTCCGGTGGTCCTAAAGGGGCAGGGGGTCCGTGGACTCTCACCAGAGGTCGAGGCGGTCGCGGCGGTCTCGATGGAGGTCACGGTGGAGGGAGGGGTGCCCTGCCTCGATCCCGATTCCTCGACAGAGCTCTGTCGACGGTGGAGCTCGTGTCCCCGCGTCGGTTACGATGATCTGGGGCTCGAACAGGCAAGGAGAGGGGTCAGAGAGCGCCCGGGTAAGCACGGTCTAGTAGAGGCTAAAAAGGTGCGGCAAAAACCCTAACCTTACCGGAAAACTCGACGGACAGCGGCGACAGAGGGAGTTCGTCGGCGATGACCGTGTCGTCTACCTGGAGCAAGAAAAGGCACGCGGCCAGGGTTAAAAGGTGCGCCAGGAAACGACAAGGATGATAGGGCAGAGAAGAGGGCGCGATGTGGCCGGAGCTCACCGGAATCGTCCCTGTAGTAGCTTCGGACGATGGTGGTTTGAGCTAGAAATTGGGGAGCGTGGGGGCTCTCCGGGGGAAATGGCTGAGGGGAAACGGAAGGGGAGTGAGAGGGGATTAAGAAGGAGTGATCGCCGTGGAGGATTAATGCGAGAAACGCTCGAATTTGAGCCGATTCGAAACGGCAGAGGAGTGAAGGGGGTGTCGGCCGTTCGTGTGGGAGACGATGAGGTGGCGTTGACGTGGCACGGGGCCTAGTGGTTGGGCTAGCTGGGCCGGTTCGGCCAAAAGGGCCAGAACTACTACTGCGGTTTAAAAACCCCTTTCCCTCCTTTTTCTTTTTCTTTTTCTTTTTGATTTTGTTTTCTAGTTTTCTTTGAATTTAGCAAAAGTGCTCCAAAAAGTCTCAAAATTTCACCAAATTTTTGGAGGATAAATCTAATGCAAAGTAGTACATGCCATGATGATTTGAATGCAATGATGATGATTTTTTTAAAGAAAATTTTGGGATGTTACACGAAACTTGAGTAGCATGAGGAGCGGCCCTCGTATTCAAGGGACATGAGATTTCTAACTTATACTTCGTCAAGCATATACACCATAGTTTGTTCACTTTAACCTTAATCACTTCAAGATGCTTATGATAGGGGCAATGAGAGCTGAAACCTAATAAGTACCATAATTTTTGGAAGCTCTTTATGAAATTTGAATCCGTACTTCCTTCTTTGAAGGCCTTTCTTTTACTTTTATGTTGAGTCTCCACATTCTATCTTTATGCACCTACTTTGAGAGCATAGTGGCCATTCTTAGTTCTATGTGCATTGTCCCAAGACTTGTTGATTGATGCATAACTTTGATATTGCTTGTTTTAAACTATTTGTATCTAGTCACTCTTATGAACTTTGAAGGTGTCCTATGCATTTATGTTTGCTACTCTATGAGGGACAAGCTGAATGCCATTATGCTATGTTTTCTTTATGTGAAACAAACAAATGCCTTGCAAAGCATTGTTATTCATGAATCTTTTGTTTGTGCCTTTTCATGTTGCAACATAGTTGTTATGTCTTATTGTTAGAACTTTATATTTCATGTTATGTTGAAGTACTATGATCCCACCTATGAATGTTTTACAAATACTTTGATCAAGTTTATGATGGTGCATGTCACCTCAAAAATTATTCTTTCTTTTTATCACTTACCTACTCGAGGATGAGCATGAGTTAAGCTTGGGGATGTTGATTCATTCCAAATGTATCTATAATTTTTGATGTTCCATGCTTGGTTTTATCTACTTTCTTGTGTTTTGTCCACACTTTGGAGTACTTTTCATATGTTTTCTTGGACTAACCTATTAACAAGAGCCATAGTGCCAGTTACCTGTTTTCTGCTATTTTTGGTTCCAGGAAAGTCAGAAAATGAATATTCTCGGAATTGGATGGGACAAAAGCCAAAGTTCCTATTTTACCGAAAGACTCACGGAGCCAGAATACGAGATGGAGGAGGACTAGGGCCTGGCCACACCCCCCAGGCGCGGGTACCCCCAGGCCGCGCTAGGGCATGGTGTGGCCCCCTGGCTGGCCACCGACCTTGCCTCCTTCGCCTATATATTCCTCCCGAGGAAAAAACCCTAAGTGGTCAATTAGAAATCCACGAAAAGTTCCACAGCACCGCCGCCACCGAAGGGGAGATTCGGGGGACAGAAAGTCTCTGTTCCGGCACCCTGCCGGGACGGGGAAGTGCTCCCGGAGCCATCTCCATCGATCTCCACCACCATATCCATCACCATTGCTGATTCCCATGATGAGGAGGGAGTAGATCTCTCTCGAGGCTAAGGGTTCTACCGGTAGCTATGTGTTCATCTCTCTCTTTATGCATGATCATATTGTGATCATGATCTTTGTAATCAAGTAGATCTACCTTGCTACTCAAGTGCTTTAATAGATCTCTGCTCTCCCCATGTGTGTGAAAGTGACAGCGTCCACACCATGGTGGCACTTAGGCTAGAGATTATAAATACTTGTTATGAGTTATATTTGGAGTTGGATGTCTTTATGAAATTGTGGTGTTTGTTGGAACCATCTAGTGCTCAAGGTGACAGTGTGAGGTTTTCTAGATGGGAAAGGCTTACTTTGAGGTGTGCTGTTATAGCCCTACCATCCATTAGAGTGTCCAACCGGGGAGTAGTTAAGAGTAGTATCATAAAGAGAAGATATTTATATGAGAGTGTTCACTAGTGAAAGTAGGATCCCTAGGCCTTGTTTCTAAGCATTGAAACACCGTTTGCAATTAGATCTGTTACATGTTTGCTTGCTTCCATCTTTATTTCAGTTTTCCTTTAGTCTTTTCCCCAATCAACCACACGCCATCAAGCTATTTTCTATCATCGTTACCCCTTATAATTACCTATACCACTTGTATTTCACTATCTCTTCGCCGGACTAGTGCACCTATACACCTGACAAGTGTATTGGGGACACAAGAGACTTCTTGTATCTTGATTGCAGGGTTGCTTGAGAGGGAATACCTTTGACCACTTCCTCCCTGAGTTTGATAAACCTTGGGTGATCTACTTAAGGGAAAACTTGCTGCTCCTCTACAAACCTCTGCACTTGGAGGCCCAACAACTGTCTACAAGAATAGAAGTGCGTAGACATCAAGGGGTTCATGCTATAGGGTCTCTGGGCTATGGGTCCGGTTCCAGGGATTAGTTCGATAATGAACTCAATATCCCTATCCGAGGGCATACCTGGAAATTCATCTGGGAATACGTCGGGGTATTCACAAACTACTCTGACTTGGTCTATGGTGGGTAAGGCTAGACTCTTGTTGCACTTGAATTGACGGGGTAAGGTTTCAGATATATGCTCTACTGTTACTCTAGAGCTACTAGTCATGGTGATGGATTTCTTAGCACAATCTATCAGTCCTTTATGCCTTGACATCCAGTCCATACCTAGTACTACTTCCAATCCTTTGGTTCCGAGTACGATTAGGTTGGCATAAAAATCTATCCCATGTATTCTGATAGGCATAGCTTTGCAAATTTTTCTAGCTTTTGTAGTTGAACCAGGGATTTGAACTATCATGACATGCTTCAAGTTGGTTGGGTGAATCTTACTAGTGCATGCAAATTCTTCGGTGACAAATGAATGCGATGCTCCCGAATCAAACAATACTCCTGCTAAAACTGAGTTGACAGAAAACATACCTAGCACTACGTCTGGCGCTTCTTGGGCTTCCTCGGCGTTCATGTGGAAGAGACGGCCGTTGCGGTTGTGAGGGTTCCCTGGGGCAAACCTTCTCCCTGGTTGAACATGACGCTGTTGTTGAGCTGGGGCATTCACAATGGCAGTGGTGGCAGTCTTCTTGGGGCACTCATTGGAATAGTGGCCCTTCACTCCACACTCGAAACATGTTAGCTGGGACTTGTCTTTTGCTGCGACAGGCACAACATTGCTTCCAGTTCTGGGTGCAGTGTTGCTATTGTTATTGTTGTTGCTCTTGGGAGGTACACGGTTGAAATTGCTGGTGTTGCCGGAGTGATTGTTGTTTCCTCCGGTCTTCACATTGCCTCCGCTACGGTTGGGGTAGCTTGGGCGAGACATTGGGGGTCGGTTGTTTCTCAGTGCATACCCTGCAGACGGGTTGGAACGGTACTTCTGGTGACTGTTGGATCCATCTTGGTGCATCATACGACGTTTGCGGTTGTCTTTTGCCTGGTTAATCTTCCCATCCATCTGAATGACAGAGTCGACTAGCTCTTCGAGATCCTCGAAGCGGATGTTGACGAGGACAGTCTACATCTCTTCATGCAGTCCGTTCAGGAATCTCTCTTTCTTCTTTGCCTCCGTGTTGATCTCATCAGGTGCGTACCTGGCAAGCCACATGAATCTGTCATGGTACTCCACCATAGTCATTCTGCCTTGCTTCAACTCTCTGAATTCATCCCTCATTCTGGTGACTAGGCCCTGCGGCTGAACTTGATTTTGAAGGCTTCCCATGTCATCACTTGACCATGGTTCATCAGGCGGATGTTGTTCCACCAGGCTCTTACATCTCCTGCCAAGTAGTGTGTGGCAAAGAGAACTTTCTCGTTGTCATCAAGTCTGGCTGCCTCCAAATTGTTCTCCATCGTCTGCAACTAGTCATCAGCATCTAATGGGTTTTCTAAAGTGCTAAAGGTTGGGGGATTGGTGTTCTGCAAGTTCTTCAGCTTGGATCCTTGATGATCCTGATTTCCATGCCCTTGGTTGTTTTGGGCCATCTGAGCTATCTAATGTAGTGTTGCTAAGTTGGCCTGGCGCTCTGCCCTGCTTGCTACACGGTCTGCAACTAACATCTACATAATCTGCAACATTGGGTCCTGCAATGAGCTGCTCCCTCCTGGGTTTCCACGAGTCATCTGAAGATTGAGATAGATAAAGGGGTAAGAGGGAAAGTTCTAAGGTTCATGGTTTTGGTTTCAAAGCTAAAACTTTGAGTTTGACTCAGTTTTGCAACTAACTCCATTTCATTCCTTCAAACAAGCACACGATACAAACACACACACACCACAACAACAACAAAGGAAAACATATGGTTTTAAGAACCATTCTGCAAGCTACGATAGAGTGGGACCGATACATCTCATGCTAAGACAGTGCTCTAGTGCATATACTCATCGTCGATGCAGTCGGAGTCCTCAACATCAGTGTAGAAGTCCACGGCATCCTCCTCTAGAAAGTCATCATCATTGCTGAGGTAAGAATCCATGTATCCCTGGATGTATTCACCCTCCTCTTCTTCCTCCTTTGCTGCAAGCTGAACTTCTTGCTCCTTGACAGTCTTCTCGAGGTCGTCCACCTTCTTGCGAAGATGGACGATGGTGCGATCCTTATTTTCACGCTGGAGGCGAAGAGACTGATGGTCCTTGACAAGCAGTGAGAAAGTCTGGGCCTTCTGGGCGGCAATGGCACGGTTGTGGTTGGCAAACTCCCTAGCATTGTCCAATTCCTTCTGGTGATCGTACAGCAGGAAGTCAAGGTTCTCCACTTGATGCTTCAACTCCGGGTGACCTGGCATTTCCATTCGCATTCCCATGAAGTCACACCTTGCATAGTGTGCAAAGCGGGTTACTTGGATTTGGTTGACACTAAGGGCACATAGACGTGCGAGAGCTTCATGCATTGCCCTGGCTAATCCATCTAGCCAGTTGTTCTCCCTTACGGAGAACTGGATTCTCCCGGACGTTGGTGCTTCTATGCTTCCTCGAAGATCAGCGGTGACTAGCCACTGTAAATCTCCTCCTAGGGGTCCAGCAAGTTGAGCTCCAAGAAACTCCGGATGTGGGCGTCCCAATAACTCAAACAGTGAATCTAGATCCCTCTTGAAGATCGGATGGCCTCCGTTGCCCAACTGGTAGAACTTGCTGAACTAAGTCTCCATCTACAAGAATTTAGGATGAGGAAGTTAGTGAACTGATCAAGTGTGTCAAATTTTATGTAGTAATGTAAGAATTTGAGGAACATGAAATTTTTGAGAAAGAATGAATTCCCAAGGGTAAGAGAGGAAATAGTTTTTCATAAATACTCACTTTGGTTATGAAATTAAGTTTTTGTCCGGACGTCCATTCTAACTAGGGTCTCCTATGGTCAGGATGGCTCTGATACCAACTTGTCAACACCCAGATTTTTAATTCCAGATGCCAGTTATGTCATACATCGCAATCCCAGGATTACCATTTTTACGAGACATAACAGATTGGATATCACACTACATCATCCATTTCAAACCAAATATAAGGTCTTACACGAAATAAAGGATCTCATGATCCAGTCTTAATACAACAATCAGCGGAATAAATAATAAGCGTAGTGGTGGGGTCCATCTTCAGGGGCACATGCAATGCTGACGATGGAAGATAGTCCTAGTTATCATAGCCGTCCTATTGTCCGTCATCTTGGTAGTCTCCTTCATAGTCTGGCCATAGGAATAGCCAGGGACAAAAGCCATGAGTACTCTTTATGTACTCGCAAACTACCACTAATAGGTAAGATAATGCTAGTGGGAAATGCTAACTCTATGTTTTATTTGTAAAGTTAAGTTTGAAACATAAGCTGAGTTTAGAAATAAAGAAAGATAAAATAAAGTTCTAGAATCACTTAAGTTGGGAAGCTAGTGTTATAGTCACAACCTTGTTGTGGTCAAGTCAAGATTCATCATTCATTTCATAAGTCATTTTGAAAACATCTAACAACAAAACAGTATGGCCACTCCAACTGTCCGTAACCACGGACGCGGCTATTCAAATAATTTGACACTCTGCAGAGGTACACTTTCACCACAAGATTCAATAAATCTGTCAGGGATAACCCTGAATCATCATACTTAGTATGCATATAATCAAACATAACCTTTCCTTTACACACCCTAGTATAAGCACCTCTCCTATGAGTATGGACACCCAACTATGACCATCTGTCATTTTGGGCACTACATAGGTGGACAAAATTGAGAGGTAGCCTCAGTTCAAAACTCTCCCATGAGGGAACTAATACTAATGCATATAAATTTCCAGCTAAGCCTTACCCAATTCAGGTATTGTGGTTGTACGGTAAAATTGGAATGGTATCGCATCCGAATCCAACCATCAGTTTATGTAAAAGGGCTAAGGCTCATGCCTCAACATTTCCATCATCATGAACCATTTGTGTGTTGGGTTCCGCAGCATAGAAAACAAAAAAATT
The DNA here is from genome assembly GCA_910589775.1 of Avena eriantha. NCBI lineage: Eukaryota > Viridiplantae > Streptophyta > Magnoliopsida > Poales > Poaceae > Avena > Avena eriantha. Next base: position 156,357,757 of record OU342741.1, on the reverse strand, counting down.
CCTACGATGAGAACTGTACGCCAAGATCTATCTACTAGATACAGAGCAACAGGTGGATATACATCCATGGAGAACTTACCCTCGAAGATAACGAGTTTTGTTAACGAGTAGGAACTCGTGGATGATGTAGTCGTACGCTGGCCGATCTCAAGACCGTGATGAAGTCCAGCAGGTCCGGCTCCAGCACGACCATCAGATCCAGCTCCAGCAAGTCCAGCACCACCAAGTCCAGCACCACAAAGAAGCGATGCATCCGTGATCGCACACAAGTCTGGTACCCCGACAACCTCCGTCCCTCGCTCCAGCAAAGCAGCGGAAGCAGCAACTCCTTTCTAGATAAAGCCACCGGGAATATGTATCTCGCTAATCCGAGACCATGGGGAATGATACTAGAGGGGGAGAGAGATCCTTCACGAGGAGGTGTGTGGAAGAAGGCGTGTGAGAGGGGCCTTTTATAGGAGGAGGGGGCTGCCCCTCCCCATGGCCGGAGCCCCAAGGGGTGACCCTTCACCTCCTCATTCATGTGGTGGTAACTCCCTCCACATAAATTTGCCCCTTCACATTCTCTTTTAAAGTCTCCACTTTAAATGCATTAAATTTCTCCAAATTTAATGCTCTCTCATTTAATAAAACTCTTTTATTAATTTTATTCAGAATTTTGTTAATAATTTAATTAACAAACATTCACATAAAACCCCCTGCAACATTTCAATATTATATGTAGAGCCAATTTCAGCAATTTCACCCGAAACAGTTTCGCTGTCTATTCAAATAATTCCAGCGCTTTCTTAAATCTTCATCTGAAACATATTTGCTCCAAATGGTGTCGGTATCCCTTAATTGTGTCACCCTACAGTTCGCGAATAATGCAGACATGATCGAGGCCCCTCTCAGATCAATAATCAGAAGCGGGACCTGGAGATCCATACTGACTCCTACACATTCAACGATGACTTCTGTGACCGTGAGAACCTTTAACGCTAGTAACTAAATCCCTTTGTCGCGTGATATATTACATGTCCGAGATTCGATCATCGTCATCAAATACCTAATTTGATCTCGTTACCGACATGCACACTTTTCTCGTTCCCGTGATATAACATTCTAGTGATCACATCACTTGCTTGCAAGCTATCTTAATGTGATATCACCGAGAGGGCCCAGAGTATACCTATCCATCATCGGGATGGACAAATCCCACTCTTGATCCATGAGCCTCAACATAACACCTTCGTAGTACTGAACCCACCTTTATAGTCACCCTGTAACGGTGTGATGTTTGGTGTTATCAAGATACTCCTCTGGTGTTAGTAATTAACATGATCTCATGGTCTAAGGACTAAGATTACTTCGTATGATGTTATAGCAATATAAACATAATGACTTTGATCATAATGCTATACTTCGGATGAATGTTCATCACATCATTCCACCAATGTTGTGACCTCGTTATTAACAACATCCAATGTCCATGATCAGGAAACCTTGATCATCTTGTTAATCAACGAGCTAGTTTATATGAGAGGCATTACTAGGAACTTTGTATTTTGTTTATTAAACACACATGTATTAATGTTTCCAATTAATACAATTATAGAATGCAAAATAAAAATTTATCATAAACATGGAATAAGATAATAACCACTTTATTATTGCCTCTCGGGCATATTCCCTTTAGTCTGCCACTTGCACTAGAGTCAATAATCTAGTTTGAAAACCTTTGCGTATTGAACACCTATGGATTTCTAGTGTTGCATATACGCGATTGCTAATGGTTAACATAATCTCCGGATCTGACAGTTTCAGGTCCGTGTGTATTTGCATGTCTTTGCGTCTCTACGCATCACTCATTCTCAAATGAGATGGCATTGTATAAATTTGGTCCTTTGGTGAGACCTTTAGTTTGTTTGGGTTAAAATATGTTGATATTATTGTCATACAATATATCTTCAATGTATTAGCCCACTTTGAACCACACCTTGTTTGATAGCAAACTTCTTAACACAAATTCCCTCCTTTGCTGCTACTATAGCAGTCATATACTTAGCCTTTTGTTGTAGTATCCATCACAATGTCTCAACTTTGGAACTCATCCAAAACCATCATGTAACATCCTTTCCATTACATTGTGCTACCATAGTATAAATTGAGATAAATTTAATTTGTATCTTGTGACAAAACTAGTATCAATGTAACACTTTACAATGAACTACCTTTTACTATTTGTCACTTACACATGATATATTCTTAGTTCTTCCAAAGCTCATAAGAATATCTTTACTATCGTCCAATGATCATCTTATGAATCATTCTGGTATGTGCTCATAACATTTAGAGCATAGGACATATCTGGATATATACATATCACGGTATAATCGGTCAAAATATTCATGTGATTTTACTCACCAAGTGTTGAAACACTTGAATCTTGATACAATCATTTCCATGCAGCAAGAACCTTTATTGTTGTTTCCATATTGAACCCTTTCAATATCTCATATATGTATGTTTGGCATAACCATATCAGCGCCTTAATCTATCCATATAAACATTGATGCAAAATATTCCGGTTTTTCCCTAGTCTTTCATCAAAATCCTATTTTAATTAAATTCTTTAACTTGTGTCAATAAAAGATACATCATTTCCAATCAACAATATGTACTCTACATAATGTATTGGAAATTTGTCTCAGCGCTCCCACTTAATTTCTTGCAAATGCAAGCATCTTCATCGTCTCCGATGAAATTAAACTCCTTTAACATTTTCATCATGGTGAAGATTCCAACTCCGCTATGCTCACTTTAACTATTGAAGTTTGCATGCCCTTTTAGAACCCTTTGAATTAAAAAAACCCTTCGGACCATGTCATGTACACGTCCTAGGTAACCGTTCTATTAGAAGAACCTTGTTTTGTTTATTCAACTACCATATACCAAATTATATGTAGTGGTTGCTACATTAATCCGTCAAGACTAAATATCGCCATGAAAGATCAAATCTTTTCATGGTCAACTCCTTGAACATTGCCATAAACTTCTTTCCAACATGTCGACTATTTCATAGATGTTAAACATCCATGTGTATTTATTTATAGATCCAAACACGACCGATAGGCTTCACGCCTTTCCGGAGGGTCTTCCAAGTTCAGAAACTTGATTTCTCGTGTATGGATACTATCACGGATTCTATGACTTCTAGTCATTTTATGGAGTCAGGGCCCATCATCGCTTCTTTGCATGTACTCGGTTCATCATTGTCAAAACAATAACGACTTGCTTATCAAATCACACTATTTGATTCTTACCGACCCACGTGGTTCAATAGGAACTCTAATCTCCGAGATCACAACCTTTGTAATCACAGGAGCCATGAGCATTGTGGCCGCCACCGGGACACTTTCTGGTGATGTGCTACTTAGCACATATAGCTAAGGTTCAACAACCTTATCAAAGTTCTATTGTCCTCCCACTTAACTTTTCGCGAAAAAATCCTTCTCAAGAAACTTGACGTTCCAAGTAACAAACTCATTTGTCCTCGGTGTTATGGAGAAATTCCCAACAAATTCTTTGGGATAACCTACAAAGACGTGCTTATCCGACTTTGGTTATAAACATTTTACTTATGCATAGCATACCAAAATTTAAGAAAAGACAATTTGGATTTTATCCCAAACCATAACTTATATGGTGTCATTTCAATCGATCACGATGGTGCTCTTTTCAGTGTAAAAGCGGTAGTCTATAAAGCTTCAATCCTTAAAACATAATGGCAGTTTTATAAATGACACCTTTAATCTTACCATGTCAAACAAGGTTTGATTTGATCTCTCGAACATACCATACTCCTGTGGTTTATTAGGAAATACAAATTCATGGAACAATTCCTGAAATCTTAGGTGTTTTGCTAAACTTGTAACTCAAATATCTTCCTTTATGATCGAATCATAAACTCTTTATTTTCTTATTACAATGATTTTCCACTTCATCTTGAAAGTCTTTGAACAATTTTCAAATGTTTCATACTTCTTCCTTATTAAGTAAATATATAGATATATTCACTTAAATTTCTAGAGAAAGCATATGAAGAAAAAAAGATCCATCGCATATGGCTACATATAATGGACTATATACATCAATTTGTATAATATCCAATAAGTTAGTCATCCGTTTCTCTTTGGCCTATGGACGGAGTTTCAATTATCTCGAGGAAAGTCTCACAAGCGTGAATTGATCAAAATCAAAGACTCCAAAAATCCATCCACATGGTGTTTCTTCATGTTTTCTTTCCAATATAATTTAAACAACGATGTCACTTCATAAGTGATCTTTCAATCATTTGTCTTGCGACATTTTAGCAATAGTGTTTATGGATGTGATTTCTCCCACTAGACTTGTAAAATTTTATCCATCCTTTATGGAATACGGTAATTATTTGAACAAGCATTGTTCTCGTAATACCGGAACAAAATAACCATTATTAAAACAAATCTTGAAGGCTAGGTTTGACGACAACGAAAAACACAATAACACTGTATTTGTTTTTGATGAATATCATCACTTATTCTCTTGCTAGTTACTTAGGCCATTGCAGTTCATGAATTGCGTTGTCCTGTATGACACTTCATACCAACCAATTCGGTATCCAATACCTAAGAACCACATTATTTAACAAGCAAAGAATACATCCATAACATGTATATCTTCTATATACCTAAGTGGACATCTCCAACCTTTTCTTTTCTGCCAAATATTTTATAGATTCTCTTTCAGCAATTCCTTTTTCTTTTAAAATAATCTATCAACATCAATAGTGGTGTCTTTCACATGACACATAGTACAAAGCGTGTATAGTCAAATACTAATACCTTTGGACTTGCACTTTGAAGTGGATCACCATCATCAAATGTTTGGTGTTCTTTCAAAAATCCAATCTTTAGTAATCTATTAGTGTAGTAAACATTTTACTTACATCTTTTATTCATCCTTATCATGAAAACTTTCATGATCAAGCTACTATAGCCTGTAAGGAAGAATCGCGAGTATAATGTTAGTTCCCAAAACCTTTTTGGGAGATCCAGATGCTTAGCATCTCCATCCTTCACAAATTCTCATACAATATGAGAACATGTATTTTGGTAAATTATACTCTATCATAATGCAACCAAAACATTGTTTTAGATATCACAATATCTTTCACACATGATGGTTTCTGAAACAATTTTCAGCTCCTATATAATCTTGATATTAGAACAACTTTTGAATATCGATATGGAGGCAAACATGATACTTTAGATACTAACATTGGAATTCTTACTCTTGATTTAATACTACTTATTGAACTTCATGGAGTAAATAGAGTTTGCTGAAAGTTTGCAATAGGACTTATAAACTTTAAATTGACATTCAAAACAATACGATACCAGTTCGTAAAGTAAATATCCAGAATTCTATACTTCTATTATCTCAATTAAAACTAAGCATAAGGTAGTAAATAGATGCCAATGACTACAACAAATTATGCAAATTCACTTCAATTTAGTTTTTGACAAATTGAGTTCGACTAATCCAAATTAGAAATGAACTCCCACTCAAAAACGACATCCCTCGTGTCTTTTTGGTGATTACATGAACCAAATCCACTACACCAAGTCTGATCATCACGTGAGTCGGTGTAGCTTCAAAGGCGAGCATCAATATGGGCATCACATCAACTATATGACTCATGCTTAACCTTTCGGTCCGTGTTCCGAGGCCATGTTTGTACATGCTAGGCTTGCCAAGTAAGAACCTTAGTATTTGCGTGTGTAAAACTATCTTACACCCGTTTGTATGAAAGCGTAGAGTCGAGTACACCCGATCATCACGTGATGTCTCGAAACACGATCCATATAACGGTGCATACTTAAGGAAGAACACATTTTTTCTTGATATTTAAATGAGGGATCGTCTTACAATGCTACTAAAAGCGCCAAACTAGCAATATAAGATGCAAACATCTAATGTGTAAAGTGGGATGATATGGTCCATGCATTTGATCTCTATCATATGCATCATGGTATGATCTCTATCATTCCTTTATGTGTAAGGCCAAGGTCTATGGAACTTACACGTTAGGTGTGTTGTAAGAGTATCTATCATAGATCTACTTACAACATTACCATATCATGATAATAGCCCAGCAACAATCTAAACTAGACGCCTCTAATTTATCCATTGCAAGTTTTATGTGGCTTAGGGCTTTCAGAGATAGAACCGTTCTTACCTACGAACATAGAACCACAAAGAGGATAACCAAGTTATTAACAACTCGTTGTAAATCAAATATTAACTATAGTAGGAGAGACAGACACCCGCCAGCCACTTATGCAAAACTAGTTGCATGTCAACCGTGGAACCGGTCTCATGTACGATGACATGTAAGGTTGGTCTGGGCCGCTTCATCCCACTATACCACCAATATCCAAAATACATGAAAGAAGCAATAACATGATCATCATCGCCCACATATAAATATATGTGTACTACCCATGCAAAGCACCTACGCATAGATCTGGCTCTGATACCACTGTTGGGTTCCGCAGCATAGAAAACAAAAAAATTCCTACGATGTGAACTATACGCCAAGATCTATCTACTAGATACAGAGCAACGGGTGGATATACATCCATGGAGAACTTACCCTCAAAGATAACGAGTTTTGTTAACGAGTAGGAACTCGTGGATGATGTAGTCGTATGCTTGCCGATCTCAAGATCGTGATGAAGTCCAGCAGGTCCGGCTCCACCACGTCTATCAGATCCAGCTCCAGCAAGTCCAGCACCACCAAGTCCAGCATCGCAAAGCAGCGGTGCATCCGTGATCGCACACACATCCGGTACCCGACAACCACTGTCCCTCGCTCCAGCAAAGCAGCAGAAGCAACAACTCCTTTCTAGATAAAGCCACCAGGAACATGTATCTCGCTAATCCGAGACCATGGGGAATAATACTAGAAGGGGAGAGAGATCATTCACGAGGAGGTGTGTGGAAGAAGGGGTGTGAGAGGGGCCTTTTATAGGAGGAGGGGGGTGCCCCTACCCATGGCCGGCGCCCCAAGGGGTGACCCTTCACCTCCTCATTCATGTGGTGGCAACTCCCTCCACATAAATTTGCCCCTTCACATTCTCTTTTAAAGTCTCCACTTTAAATGCATTAAATTTCTCCAAATTTAATGCTCTCTCATTTAATAAAAATATTTTATTAATTTTATTCAGAATTTTTTAATTACTTTAATTAGAAAACATTCACATAAAACCCCCTGCAACATTTCAATATTACATGCAGAACCAATTTTAGCAATTTCACCCGAAACAGTTTCGGTGTCTATTGAAATAATTCCAGCGCTTTCTTAAATCTTTATCTGAAACATATTTGCTCCAAATGGTGTCGGTATCCCTTAAGTGTGTCACCCTACGGTTCGCGAATAATGCAGACATGATCGAGACCCCTCTCAGATCAATAATCAGAAGCGGGACCTAGAGATCCATACTGACTCCTATACATTCAACAATGACTTATGTGATCGTGAGAACCTTTAACACTAGTAACTAAATCCCTTTGTCTTGTGATATATTACATGTCCGAGATTCGATCATCATCATCAAATACCTAGTTTGATCTCGTTACCGACATGCACTCTTTTCTCTTTCCCGTGATATAACATTCTAGTGATCACATCACTTGCTTGCAAGCTATCTTAATGTGATATCACCGAGAGGACCCAGAGTATATCTATCCGTCATCGGGATGGACAAATCCCACTCTTGATCCATGAGACTCAACATAACACCTTCGTAGTACTGAACCCACCTTTATGGTCACCCTGTTACGGTGTGACGTTTGGTGTTATCAAGATACTCTTCTGGTGTTAGCAATTAACATGATCTCATGGTCTAAGGACTAAGATTACTTCATATGATGTTATAGCAATATAAACATAATGACTTTGATCGTAATGCTATACTTCGGATGAATGTTCATCACATCATTCCACCAATGTTGTGACCTTGTTATTAACAACATCCAATGTCCATGATCAGGAAACCATGATCATCTTGTTAATCAACGAGCTAGTTTATATCAGAGGCATTACTAGGAACTTTGTATTTAGTTTATTAAACACACATGTATTAACGTTTCCAATTATTACAATTATAGCATGCAAAATAGCATTTATCATAAACATGGAATAAGATAATAACCACTTTATTATTGCCTCTCGGGCATATTCCCTTCATTGTGTTTCTCAACACATGTCAAAACATCTCAATAGAATGACTCATCATTCCAAGGTTTTCACAATTCATTTTCACCAAGTGTTCCCATCTAAAGTGACTCAAGTTTGATTTAGCTCTAAGCTACTAAGTTAAGAGTGTTCACTAAGGTGGGATGCTAATCTCAATCTCATGCCATAGAATGACATCTAAGGTTATCGAGATAGGTCAAGTTTTATACTTTTTATGCTACCTTCAACAAGTAAGGGACTTTGGTAAAGTAAAGAAAGTAAAATATTGAAAGTAAAAACTTGGAGTAGGTACTAGTCAAAGTGGTATAACTAAAGCATGCCTAGTGCATCTTACTTAGGTTATCTAACTTAATTCTAGCTTTCTAACAATAGCTTGCTCAGTTTACTTGTAGTGCTAGGCTTGCAAGTAAAACTTGCAAGAGTTAACTTATATAGTGCTAGCTTGCCTTGGTTGGTGCAGTGGTTGAAGTTTTCTTCCTCCTCCTCCTCTTGGTAGAATTCCTCCTCCTCGAAAGCTTGGTCGGTACTATCGTCTATAAATACATACGGAGTACACAATCACCAAACAATGCTTAACTAGGCTACTTAGCATACTCAGGCACACATTTGATGATCTATTATCTTCACAAGCATCACAAGGTTTTATTAACTAGTTTCATTCTTTTTATTTAAGAAAAGTAATTTCTACTCATTGAAAATATCTAAGATTTAATATTCTCCACTTAAAATATGGGTCATGTGGACACATGTCATCACCACATATTATAACATAAGAGAATGTGATTTACAGCTTGGATCACATTTACTTAAGTTTAAGTTTATTATTTAATGATTTCAAGTGACTAGAAATGCCTATATAGCATTATTTTGGTACTTGTACAAAGTCACTGCATGCAAACTTTAATATTATTACATATTCAGATAGGTATGGTTAAATGTGATTTTTTAGAGTTGGAATCAACTCAAAAGCTATAATGGTTGATTTTATAAAATGTTTGAATGTGCAAATGCTTCTGTCTTGTTATTTTTACTAGGAGAGATCTCTAACTCTAAGTGAACTAAATTCAACGGGCTTGGATAGATCTTTTTAGAGGCTTTCCAACAAAATTGGAATCACTCAATTTGGTTTAGTAAATCTTCTTGAATTGATTTTTAAACTAAGGGATAGAACTGAGTTCCAGCTAAAATAGATAAATCTAAATTTGAATTAAATGGGTCACGCGGGAACACTAATTGGCCGGCCTAGTGACACTCTAGGGCGCGGATGACAACTGATAGGGGTGCTCCACATGTCAGCGGCACAACTCAACGCGAAGCGGTATGGGGCGATGTTGACCGTGCAATTAGAACCTAGATCGACGGTGGTGGTTCATCGTTGACGACGAACTGGTCGCCGGCGAGACGGAACCCTAGCGGCTCGGTGAGGGTGCAATGGGGGCATACCAGGGCTCCAGCTAGCGTGGCGATGGGGGCGATCGAACGTGCGGTCGACGGCGGACTCAGGTGTGGTCGTGGCGGCTCCTGGGTTGGACAAAATCGACGGGGCGCTTCCTCCTCTGCTGCGGCGGCTCCGGTGGAAATTCCAATGAACTAAGGCTCGAGTGGCTCCGGCAAGAGAGGGGAAATGCTCAGGGGATAGAGGGGAGTGTTGGATTGTGGAGAATGGGTGCTGGGGAAGGCTCCTTATATAGGTCAACGAGGAGACCGTGCGGCACGACGGCGAGCTCGTTGGTGACGTTGATACAGGCTGCTAGAGGCATGGGCTAGGTAGGCGGATGGTGGGTTGCCTCCTGACGGTCAGCTACGGCGCAATGGCGCGGCTAGGGGCGGTGGCATTTGGTCAGGAGCGTCTCGCGCTCTGGGAGACAAAGGCGGTGCTCGACGTGGCGCTCAGCGACTGTGGGTCGCGCGGCGGCGCACAGCCGTGTCTAGCAGGGTGCTGGGGTCGAGGCGGAGCGGCGTGCGCGGTATGGCGTCAAGGCGTGGTCTGTGGCGTGCTAGCGATGAGGGCACTCTGGCGCCCTCTAGTTGCACACAGAGAGAAAGGGCAGTGAGGTGGGGAGTGGTCTAGGGGCTGTGGGTGATCGAGGGCTAGACAGTGGGCTTCGGTAGGGTTAGGCGGAGCTATTGGTAGTGCTAGAATGGCGCGGCACTGTCTGTGGAGCTTTGCCCATGTTCGGCCAGCGGTGACCAAAATGTGACGGTGCTCCACTTCTGTTGTGGCTAAGAGGTAGGTCGGTGAGGGTCTGGTTGGACTCAGGGGGACAAGGATGATCAATGCAACTCAATTTTCTCGACAAGATTTGATCAAAAACAGTAATAGTTAGGCTAATTTGATTCTGCTAACAAGGTGTTTGACACAATGGCCGCATGAACCATATATTTGAATTTTGGGCTGTATTTTGGTAGAGTTGGTGATCACATGCTTGAGCATCTCTGGTTGCTTGGGATTTGAAAATGGAGTTCATGTAAGTGGTTTTTTAATAAGTGTGATCTTGATACCTACACTAGATTCAATTTTCAAATGCCTTTTAAAATTAGTGTTTGAAAGATTTTGGTAGATCACAAAGTGGGCCTTGGTACATCACTACTTGTACTAGCAAGGGGTGCAAAGATCCACATTTGTTTCTATTAAGATTTGAGTTCTAGGAATAGCCAAAGTAGGCATGGTAGTTAAAATGGCACAAATGACCATTTCCTTCTTTTATTCATTTGGTTTGTTTTTCTTTGGGATTTGTTTGGGAATAATTTGGATGATGTTTAAATTACCTAAGAATCATTTTACAATCAATGGATCACTTAAACATGGCAATTCAAAACAACTCCTAATTTCTATGCACACACATATGAATGCTTTAATATTTTTAAATGGAAAAGTTTTTGTTAACCCTAATTTTGAGGATTTGGATCTTAATAACCTTGGATTAGATTTTTGGGATGTTACAGTGCAAAAACCTAGTTCCACATGATCTTGTCCCTGTTCACACCCTGGAGGCATAAAATGAGGCTTCTTAGCCAGAACTAGAGGAAGAGCAGCGAGAAGACGAAGAACTTGAGGAAGTGTAGCAGGTAGAGGAAAACAGTGATGAGCATTCGGAGGATCACGTCGGTAGGTAGCAAATTTATGAAGAAGTGGAGGTGCCGGCAAGGATAGGGGTGAAAAGAAACAAAAGGGTAAGCGAAGCAGGAAGGAAAAGGAAAATAATGGAGGTGTATTAGAATATGAAGAAGTTGCAGGGGTGATTGAGGATGTCCTTGCGGATCTTTGGCTAACTGTAGGAGAAATAATAAATCCCTGCCAATTTCATCTCTATACGATTCTCCATATGAAAGGTAAGATTAAAAATTGTTTTATTTGCCATTTTGATCATTTTTGTTTCCATCCTCATTAATTGTTGTTTAATGCAGCACGGGCTCGCAGACTAATAAGAGGAGCAGAAAGAAGCGAGCACAGTAACGTCGTTTCTCGAATTATCATTAAAACTAAACTAGTAGTGTCGTATTTATTTGTATCTGGCGCATGCAACGTGTCTATGATGGGGTCATGTGGACCATATTACAACTATTTAAATATTATTACATTAATTTTTTACGTGTACATGGATGCCTCCACTAGTTCCCATCTCCCTTGGATTCCCATCTATAACAACACGCTCGTCCCCTTCTCCTTTGGCGCACTCCAAAATTATGGATGTGCCATCAAGTGTTAGGAGCAAAGTCAGCGTATTATCCCATTAGATGTCCCAGGAACGCCCAAACTTTGTTTTTCATAATCGAACTATTTTTAATTAGTTTCAAAGACAAAGACACCTAAAACATCGCCAATATATGCCCTGCAATATTCTATGGATTGAATTCCTCAAAAAATTCCTTTGAAAAACTTCCAATCCAGAGAGGCCATTAAGCTACCGTACATAGATTAAATTTAGGCTCAAGTGACTGATGACTGCAAGTACACAGATCGTTTGTAGCTATTTTTGAAATAAAGATATCGATCCCACAGGGAGCAGTAGGCGAAAGACTAAAATGCTTTTAAATATAACTAAACAAAGTACTTAAGAAATAAATTTAAGATGCAAGTAAAGTAGAGTTGTTTTGGGGTTTTTGGTTGAACAAGGTGATTTAAAGTAAAGCAAAACTTAATGCATAAAGTAAGAATCGCCTGTGTAATAGAACTTTGGAACTACAATAGGGAAAAGGCATTCTCAGGGAGTAGTAGATACACCGCTAGCAATTTAGACTAAGTAATCGAGCTTATTATAACGAATATTCTCATAATGTGTATGTATGTGGGAGGAGCTCCATATATGGATGAATAGCCAGCAACACTGCACACATCATCCTCATAACCATAGCAGACAACAATCGACATCAATCGAATTGCTACACTATTAAGGGATTTCTCCCATGGCATGGACATGGCTTTGTGAGTTCTCCTTGATTCCCCAAGTTAGTACATAAATAATGACAACAACTTTATAGTCACAGTAAGTGTTATCGTCCCTCCGTCTACCAACAAGTAACCACCTTCATCGAGTCCCCATAAGAGGCAAATTTTAAGGAGGTGCACAACTCCCAACATCAAGATGAAGACAACTAACACGTACACAAAATGATGTATAACATAATAATCTCTATCTCATCTCAGTCATATACTAGGGTTTCTCCATCTCCCCAAGAACTAGATATATAGTCAGACATGGAGGCAATCAACATCATAGCAATGGTAATGGAAACAATCATAGATGAATAGTACTTGTATAAATCCACAACGAGTACGGGAATTACAACAAGATCTAGACAAGATGTAGATAGGATGGATGGAGATGGTGGTGATGTAGTGGTGGATGATGAAGAACGATGCCTTAGCCTCCCGGATCTGCGTAGGGCGAAGATGGATCCCTTGTGGATGAGTTCCCCCTCCAGATGCCTTCTGGAGGTGAGGTTTCTGCGATTTCTGGGTGTTCTATATGTCATCTCCTGGACCCAATTACACGGGGTGAAACTATTTGACTAGGCAGAGGCGGCACCAACTATACGGCTGGAGCTATATGGCCGGAAAATTGCTCCGATCGTATAGTTGGTCGTTGGACTCTCTGCCTCCCTTGTTCGCTTCTGGTTTTCTTTTGGTATTATTAATATTTCCTAAATAAGCGATTTACATTGTTTTTGAATCCTTTTCTCCACAGTACAACTGCTCCAAGAATTGTATCCATTGGATCCATCATCTGTCCTAATCCTGGTGAAAACAGATAAAAAATGTGCGCGCGAGCGCCGTAAAATACCGAGATCCTACATCTACAATGCAAAATAATAATGTAAAACATGATGCAAATATGCACTCATTAGTGACCCTAATTGACAATGACGCTCCCGCTGTCTTAATCATCAATGACATCATCTGCATCGCCGTCTGCCTGCTCCGCATCGGAATCGATGCCGATGTTCCTCGTCGTGTTCCTCCTCCTCATGAATTCATCACGATGTGGCACCTTGATAATGGTGGAGGTCGTATGCCTAGGAACTGCCTAGAAACGCTGCCTCCCTTCAGGGTTGCACAGATCCGGTTGGATCTCCCGCCGATAGGCTCCGCACAGTGAAAGCAACGTCATCTGCTCCTTCTTGAACCGCTTTGGCTAGTACAAGCTCATGCATGAGTACCAGGCCATTTCCCTCTTCCGCTCTGGTAGCTGGTGGTGGCGCTCCTTGATCTGGCTTGCCAACGCATTGTCACGCAAGAGCGGTGCGACATGCACCCTGGTGTAGCTGATCTCGAAGCCATTCGGAAGCCTCATGAGCGGCAACACGAGTATGTCGTAGTGGGTGAACATCTGAGCCTCGTACAAGCTGAGTTTGGGCCTCTCCATGGTGAGGAAGGAACACGATATGAGCTTAGGCCCCATGGTTACAGGGATAAGGGCAAGGAGGTAGGCCCACTCGTGGTTTCCACCGCCAATCAGGTCGCAAAACAGACTACTCACGAATCTCCCTTATGAAGGACATCCTTATCATCCACACTCCCCGATCCAACGGTGCCTAACAATCGGGACGCATAACTAAGCTGCAACCGATTGGGGCTTCTAGAAGACCTGATCCGATGGCTACCATTGGACGCTAATTTTAAGATCCAACGGATGTCATTGACTCTGTGGACTCCATGTGTGAAGCCATGGTTAGAGAGACCAAAAACACACAGGGAAGCATCTTCCACATTGCATGTTACACCAGTGTGATAGAAGATGCATCACATAATCCACTCGAGTGATGTATGGTCATGTGGATCGGTGTGGTTTTGGAAGAGAGCACATGCAATGACACTAGTTGATCAATGTGGTTTGGCAAAAGGACAACTGTCATTGACTCTATGGACTGCATATGTCAATCCATGGTCAGAGAGACCAAAAACACATAGGGAAGCAGCTTCCACATTGCATGTTGTACCAGTGTGACAAAAGTTGCATCACAGAATCCACTGGAGTGATGTGTGGTCATGTGGATCAGTGTGGCTTTGGAAGAGAGAACATGCAATGACACTAGTGGATCCATGTGGTTTGGGAAAAGGACAATTGTCAGTAACTCTATGGACTCCATGTGTTAAGCCATGGTTAGAGAGACCAAAAACACATAGGGAAGCATCTTCCACATTGCATGTTACACCAGTGTGACAGAAGTTGCATCAAAGAATCCACTAAAGTGATGTGTGGTCATGTGGATCAGTGTGGTTTTGAAAGAGGGCACGTGCAATGACACCAGTGGATCCATGTGGTTTGGGACAAGGACCACTGCCATTGACTCTATGGAATCCATGTGTCAACCCATGGTCAGAGAGATCAAAAACACATAGGGAAGCGGCTTCCACATTGCATGTTGCACTAGTGTGACCGAAGTTGCATTACAGAATCCACTAGAGTGATGTGTGGTCATGTGGATCAGTGTGGTTTTGGAAGAGAGCACATGCAATGACACTAGTGGATCTATGAGGTTTGGGACAAGGACAACTGCCATTGACTCTATGGACTCCATGTGTCAAGCCATGGTCAGAGAGACCAAAAACACATAGGGAAGGAGCTTCCACATTGCATGTTGCACCAATGTGATAGAAGTTGCATTACAGAATCCACTGGAGTGATGTGTGGTCATGTGGATTAGTGTGTTTTTGAAGAGAGCACATGCAATGACACAAGTGGATCCATGTGGTTTGGGAGAAGGACAACTGCCATTGACTCTATGGACTCAATGTGTCAAGCCATGGTCAGAAAGACCAAAAACACATATGGAAGCAACTTCCACATTGCATATTGCACCAGTGTGATATCACATAATCCACTAGAGTGATGTGGTCATGTGGATCAGTGTGGTTTTGGAAGAGAAACAAAACATTGCATTTTCCATTTTAAATCTGTTATATTTTCTATCTGAATCCCTTGGTGTGTTTTTCCCTCTCTCACAAAAGCCCAAACATGTGCTCACTCTTGTTGTTACGCCCTGATTGGCGACACAGATGTCACGTGGATCGTGTCCACCAACCGTTGATCCTCTGTGATCCAACGGGCAGGATAACCCCTCTCTATCTTTGCTACCTCTCTATCCGTGCTACAGATACTTTACCTCCATAAACAAATGGAAACCATCTCAAAAAATAAAATAAATGAAAACGAAGGGAACGTGTTTAAAAAACAACATTATCATGTCCTGCTACGTGTGTTGCCAGCCAATCCGGAGTGCGCTCTCTGGGCGTGCTCCATGCATTTCGTGATCATATTTCTAAGAAGCCCTCATCATCGTCTTCCGGATCGGTGTCTTCATCTTCTTCACCATCATGGTCCTTGCCATCGCTATTGTCGGTGTCCTCCTCTGATGACTCGTCACCGCTCCCTTCTTTGTATAAGCACGCTCTCTCCTTGTTGGAATCCTCCTCCTCCTCCTCATAGTCCCACGAGTCCATGTCACTCTCCTTCACTTTAGCCTCCAACTGATCTATGAACACCTCCTCATTGGCCGAGTCAAACACGTCCACATAGTTGTCTCCTATCTTCTTCCTGGTCTTCTTCATGGTGGTCTTGTAGTTCTTCCACTTGTTCCTCTTGTTGTCCGTACTCACCGATGCAACACACACCCCCGTCTTGGCTACTTCTTTGTGCTCATCCATCGCTGCAGGTGCACCATGCTCCTCCTACGCGGCTGGTACAAGCTTCGATGTTGCACTATCCTCGAGTGTCGATGTCGATGGATCCTAGTGCGGTTGGATACGGCGTGGTGCCTTAGTTGGAGACTCGCAGGCGCAAACGATTCCCTGAAGAGTAGGTGACGAGGGTTTAACTCATTAATTCCCATTGTTATGGACTTGGGTTTTGGAGAAGGAAGGAACGCTGGAGATCGTGGAACGGCTAACAGACAACCACACAGGGACGCAAGGTTTACCCAGGTTTAGGCCTCGTAGAGGACCCTACTCTTGCTTATCTTCTCTTGCTTGATGAAGGATCCAAAGGATTACAATGTCTCCGATGGCGGTGGACACGCAGATTGGATCTGGCGTATGTGTATGCTACGGGTGTTGTCTAGATCTATTGTCTATTGTGTGAGTCGCCCTCCTCATTGGACCCTCCTAGACTTTATATATGGGGAGGCTAGGTCTCAGGTACCAATACGAGTTGGTTACAAGTTAGATTAGAACTCTAGTCTTGAGATTTCCTTGTCTTGTGCGTTTAGGAGTTCGTGTCCATATAGGCTTCATATCAGTCAAAACGTCATGGGCATCATGGACCTAGGCAGGTCGTCGAGTGGGCCTTCCATCGGGCTGCACCAGGTAGGCCAATAGTAGATGTTCGTAAGGCATACCTATGTTAGTAGCCCTCGAGTGTCCATCTGAATCATAGATTCGGGTGGAGACTTAATTGATCTTAAATCTTGCATTAGGATGTCGGAGTCGGCAGTTGTGTCGATTGCGAAGCACTTCACCCGGAAGTTCATCGGGTCAGTCGAAATTCGTAATAATTCATAGGGATGTTGGTAAACGTGCCTGGTGCACTTGACGGATCGGGACCAGTTAATTGCTCTAGGGCAAAAACAACGTTACCTACTCAAACTCGAGTCTCTGGACTCGAATTTGGAAATTGCTGGCATACTTCGACTCATGCTGCGGAGGTCTTACTAAGACGAACTCCAATTTTAATGCGTATGTACCCAACGCGTCCGTCGGGATTTCTCATCATGTCGTAGACACGGTATTTTTCTAGTAGAGCGCAGCGGATGCGGTTGCTAGGCCATCAGATTGTATCTGTAGGTCTTATCTTTACGTCGCGGACGCAACATTCGAAGGTTTATCACCGCGGAGGTGTTTCGGGTGGCCAAGGCGACATTGTCTCTGAACTTGACATCGTAGGGTATATCGTGCGAAGTCCCCAATGCGTTTGATTGCTGTAAGCGAGTCAATATTGTGGACACAGTCGACATAATGGGCTGATTGTGAATCATTTGTTTTCTATAGGGTGCACGACCAGCACTCCCTATGGGAGTAGCCCCGAGTGTCTGTTCGAGTCATAGACTCGAGCAGAAACTCATAGTCATCGGTTGCGTAGACACAACGATCTGGAAGTGTTTCAGACGATCTTGCGGATGCCATGAGCGCTGGCACTTTTTCGAATGTGCGACCAGCGTGCCCTATGGGAGTAGCCCCCGAGTCCTTAGTCGAATCGTGGATTCGAGTGAGGACTCGAAGCGTGCCACTCGAAGATCTTGTATATGCGCGTCTAGCGCTCCAGTTTGGAGTAGCCCCTGAGTGTCTGGCAGAGTCGTAAACTCAGGCAGGGACTTGAGACTTCTATCTTACAATGGTAGTCAAAAATCACGCAAGGAGAAAACACTGACCCGGAAGTAAATCGAGTCATCGTCTCATGCATAAGGATCTTGAATCGATGATGCAATTTGAGTCGACGTAGTTGAATCATGTGGCCTTTTAGCCAGGTGAGTCGACGATGCGGATGGAGTCGACGCAGTCGCTTCTGTCGGGTGCGTGGCCAATGTCACGTCTTTGTAGCATCAAGCGATGCAGCCATCCAAGGAGGGACTCAAATAGGTTTTGATCTTATGGCGTAGCCAGTTGTTTTTTTGACTCCTGTTGGAGGACCCGATAGAATAGCTCGGTATAGTCCGGCGTCCTTGTAAGCTGCATAAAACATTAAGAATGGTGAAGTATTTTTTATCTTGTAAAGAATATTCGCCTATCGTCTTGTGAAGTAAAATTCTAGTGCCAATCGAGTGACACTTTTGCACTGTATGCTAGGCCTTTTCGTTAGCCTGATTACCCTTAGTCTTAGTACCTTGCCGAGGTACTCGGAGTTCAAGGATTAGACGATCAGGCAGAATCAGCTACTCGGGCTGTCACGTAGGAGGTGTTCGAGTGTGTGGAGTCGATGGCATATTAGGTTACTCGAATAGGATGCAGCCCCCGAGTGTTTCGAGTGCGATTAAAGTAAGAAAGAAATCAACATTAAGTATAGAACTTAGCTTTGTTGGTTGTCGACGTGGTGGACAAACTTGACACCAGTGCGCGACTCGCCACTAACCAAAGATTGTACTGGGTAGCCGCAGTTGAAGACTATTGCGGGTCGCTGGCCGATGGCGGTGACGAGTCACGGTTGCGGAAGCCAATGCAACCTGCGGGTCGCGAGTCGAAGATTGTAGTGGCTCGCGGTCGTAGGAGCCGAGGGAGCCCCCGATTCACCTGAGCTGAAGATCGCAGCAGGTTGTCGAAGTCGAATATCATGGCGTGTCGCTGAAGCGGAGAGAGCCCCCGAGTCGCCAGAGCCCAGGACCGCAAATGGGTTGACGGATTCGAAGATCGCGGCAAGTCGGCGGAGCCCGAGTGTTCAATCAGCGTGGTTGATGGAATCGAGACAACGTTCATGAGCCGATGCGGCGGACCGGAGTCAACGTGGCAGCGGGTCACCGAAGCCGATGGCGGTAGCATGTTGTCGCAACTCAAGATTGTAGTAGGTCGCCGCAACCTATGGATGAAGGAGATATGCCCTAGAGGCAAATAATAAATAGGTTTTTATTGTCATATCTCAATTAGTTTATAATAGTTTCATATTGTGCTATAACTATGCCAAGTAGAAACATTGGTACAGGTGTGGTATGAAACAACCAAGTTCCTAGTAACCTCTATTCATACTAGTTCGTTGGTCACGAAGGTGATTTGGGTTTCAAGATCATGGGCATTTATGCCGACTGACAACGAGATCATATCATTAGAGAATGATGTGGTTGGACATTCCTCGAAGGATTGCAACACGATCAAGTCATATAGTTCATTGTTGCAACATCTATACCTAGACTCCTTCTCCTTAGAACGTGAGCTCATATTACTCACTGTTTCCCTAGGCTTCTTAGACTGCATCAACCGTCATTCGGTAATACGGTGGCCATAAAGGTGTACGTTGGGTATTCCGAAGGAACAGTAGATAACATGTGACTGCAAGACCGGGATTTGTTCACCCACATGACGGGTAAAGATACATACGGCCGACTTGGTGAGATTACATCTATAAATGTTGCAATATGTGACTAGGTCACGGGGATGTAATATCACGGTAACAAGAAAACAGAACTTGTTGTGAACGAGATTGAACAAAGGTATGTGATACCAGTGATCAGATCTCGGACAAGTTGTATCGAGAAACAAAAAGACGAGGATGCTACATTTAGACGGTTCAAATGACATTGCCATCAAGAATGCATAGGGGTCACATGGACATCCCTGGTCCCTCTGTTGATCATTGATACAGATCATGTCTAGAGCATTCCTGAGCCGTGAGAGGATACACTTAAGGGTACGATGAGAGCGATCATTTGTAAGACGGAATCACAGTAGAGAAAGAGAGAAAGATGGAATTGTTCCGCAGAGAGATCCGAAGTTGTTTGGAGAAAGAATAAAGGACCAGAATCATTCCGGGAAAGATCCGAAGTCATTCGGAGGAAATCGAAAGGTAACCGAAAGGTGTTTCGGGTCAAGATGGATTTTGTAATATGTATTTACATATTAATTAGTGTAATTAATATTAAATATAATATTAAAATCTAATTTGAAGATTTATTCCACTAACGGGTCAAACTTCCTAGGGAAATAGGGCCCATGAGGGAAAACCGGAGGAGGCAAGGGCCAAGGCCCAGGCGCCTTGAGGGGCCCCACCCGTCCAGCCTAGGGCTATGCGCGGGGTGGGGCCCACCCCAGGCCGGCTGGCACATTAAGGCCCAGGCGCCTTCCCCCCTTCTCCCTTGTTTAGTCCCACATGGGAAACCCAAAGGGGAGGGCACACCCCCTCCCCCTATATAAAGGGGTGCCCATGGGTGGGATGAGACACACCAATATTTGGAGAAGTCCTTTGGTTGACTTTATCCTCCTCTCTCTCCCTATACCTCGTGACCATGGCCCCAAGTCTGGGCTGTGCGATCGAGGCACACATGTAGTACGTCGTTGCGCTGTAGGGATTCCTAGCCGGATATCAACTTCTGCACTCCCGGTGGGATCGGGGAGCCGGAGGTCTCATCGTGCACCGGATGTGTACGAAGACACGAGGCGCAACACTTGGGGCGCTTGAATTTTGTGAGCCGGAGTTGTTGCACGATGAAGATGATGAAGATCAAGAAGGAGCAAGGGGTGACCTGCGAGGAGCTTCACGACCTTGAGGTCGGCTTCGAGTATGACTACATCAACCACGTTCCCCGTGAAACATTAACCGCGTACAGTCTACAGGGGTATGTATTCTATATGCATTGGTCGTTACTGCATTACTACATAGATAGATCCTAGGCAGTTTCTGGGGTTCCGTCGTAGGGAAATTTTTGTTTTCCGCACCGATCCCCAACAGTGGTATCAAAGCCGATCTATGCGTAGGAGTGTTGTATGGCCAGTACACACAAGTATTGTGCGGGCATTGATCCCTTAGTTGTTACCCTCTAACGTGTACTTGTTATATCACGGTATTGTTTTATGAAGCGGCCCGGACCAACCTTACGCGTATTCGTACGCGAGACTGGTTCCACGCTCAACATACGGCTTGTACCGTATAAGTGGCTAGCGGGTGTCTGTCTCTCATTTGATAGTTGATATAGCATTTACAACAGAGGGCCCCGAAAGGGGTGTAGTAGAGACAACTGTCGGATCCATGTTGTGGTTGTAAAGTTCATAGTTTAGAAATGGTTCTAGTGCAAAAGCCCTAACAACCATGTAAATCTTGCAATAGGTAAAGTAGAGGCGTCTAAATTTATTTTGCAGGGGGCATGTGATTATGATATGGGAATGGTCGTTACGAAGGTAAACTAGTTTACTTTTTTGTTACTAAAGTAGTATAGTAATAGTCATTGTTCCGATGGACGACCTGGTGGAGGCGTCGTGGACTTGGCGTCAAACCAAGGGCACGATGGAGATCATGCCGGAGCACTCGATGGAGATCAAGGCGCAAGAAAGACCATATCATATCACATTATACATATGATGTTGATACCAGTTTTTAAATCTTATTGTGTGCTAGTATTTAGATACTCAATGGTAGCAAATAAGATAATCCCTATTGAATTCCAATGTTCCGTGTTCCCCTTGTGTGTGCACCACCAAGAAAGTTCTTCGGTATGAGGCGATCCAGGGTTACAGGCCTGAGTGTCAGACATATCTACATTCGCATACAGTGGGTGTAAGCCATGTCGCACTGCGAATACACACAAGTTAGATTTGGCGATCCCAGCATGTACAGACATGGTCTCAGAACACAAGAGATCGAAATATCGAGCATGAGTCACATGGATGATGTGATTGACATTAGTGAATGTCTACCTTTGATAATGCGCTGATGGCCATGATGATCGGGGGAGGTGCAGAGGATAGGGATCATGCGATCACTAAAATCGTCCAAGGGATGACCGTTTTAGTGGAGACCAATTATAAATTGATCTCTTATTATAAACTTAGTCTAGATGTCTATTTGAAAATATCTTAGTAGACCTTGGCCTATCCCATTGAGATCATTTGCGACCATGGGAATATATTGCTTAATTTCGAACTTAGCAAAAGGGTCCAACTTCATAGATTAATACCCACGCCTGAGAGATATCCTCATGAAAGGTGATCTTCTCTTCTTGACACAATAACCATTAGGAGATAAATCGATGACTCCAGAATGTTTGTGTTTTCTCCATAATCATCCAATAAGCCATTCTCCATTCGATGGAGAGTTGGACTACATTTTGTATTCTACAGAATAAGGCACATAGAGTATGAGCCGTTTGGATGGGTTTTTCCTCCATCATGGATGAAAAGAGATTATTTGGAAAAACACTTAGCGATCTTGCATTAGAGTTGAGAACTCTTGGAAGGGCTTGATTACAATGGAGGTCATGGATAAAAAGGTATATGTAAGATATACAAATTATAAATGTGGTTCTTGCAAAACTCGTTGCAGTTTGCAAAGTATTTGATACTTGTCCCGTTTTGTGAAAACAGGATGATCTGCTTGAGAATTGCTGATTTTGAGGCAATGTGACTTGATGACGGCAAGCAAAACAGTTGATGGCCGACATCACCTCTTCCCTCAAAGTTTGTCATTTGGATTAGTGGACTTGAATAGAATTTGTAATCCTCGTATGTGTGTCTTGCTTTTGGCGAGACGATTATTCATATGAACAAGTTACAAACTAGTTTGTACTATTCTTATGAACAGTACCTTATGGTCACATTATGATTACAAATAAGTTATTCTCATCACTATGTTAATGATAATAGTTTAAAAATTTATAAAGGATTAGAATGCTAAAAGATATCCAAAGCATAATAATGAAATGACATTATAGTTTAAGTCATTTTGGTTATTGCAGGTTCTTTATGAAAGATCGGGGTCCTGGATGCTTAATCTAGAGACTTTGCAAAACCATGCCTCTTGGGCAGAATGACTGAAACTCCGCATTCTGGTAAAACAGTGATATGCGAAGAAATGTTGAAACTTATACATAATGATGTATCATATTTTCAACAAGTAGTGGAAATCATTTATTGTGGACTTAAGTGAATAAGTGTATTTACTTAATTAAACATGAAGTTTAAAATGATTTGAATTGTTCAAATGAGTTCATAACTAAATGGGATAGTGAAATTAACAAGAATACGAAGTCTCTTCAATTTGATCAACATGACTAAGGTATTCAAGTTAAGTTTAGCATAAAAGGGACTTGTGAAAGATGTTTCACAAATTATGAGAATTGGACAAATTCAAACTATGTTGAAATGTCTAAACATCATAATCATTATGTATTAGATACATATGGTATGATATTATCTCTTATAGGGGTTATAGATGTCATTTAGAGTTAGAGATCAAAATAAGCAAACACTCATTTGAAATACAAAGGAACATCCAAAGATTCGTGGAAACAACACCATAAGTGTTATGGCACGTTCGAGTTTCTAGAGATTTCGACAAGTCGAAGTCGTGGCGAATAAACAGGTCTTTGTAGAGCATTCTTAGGAATCTATGAATGCATCTTCCACAAGGGGGCAAAACTATTGTTGTCCAAAGTCAACGTGTCTTAATAAAGATACAGGTGGAAGAAAGTATAAGATCAAAACAAGGTATTTGACCTCACCTCCAGATTGTTGAGTGGCGCAGCAGAATTTGTTTCGTGAAACCAAACTCTACAAATAGAGGAGAAACTAATGATAATGATCATAAAGTTTCAGTGAATACTTTTACTAAAGGAAGTAGGATTCAACTATATACTCTACAAGTTTGTAGAACTATATTGTTGATTCACTTGTCATGTTTTGAACAAGACATACCTACAAATTACAAAGAAGCGTGATGGACCTGAGTGCGAGAAATGACTAGGAGTCATGAAATCCTATATTAAGTTACATTTAAGATTGCAAAGTAACATGTTACTTGATCTTATTAAAGTAAAGAAGTTTACTTGATATTTCTGATTGACTACAAAGTCATAAGAAGGAAATGAAACTTAATGAATGACAAAAGCTCGATTTGTCACAAGTTTGGACAAATTCAAGGAGTTGACTACAACAGTAGTGATGCTTAAGTCTTTCGGATTTACGCTGGAAATATATGGATATTGAAGTCTCGTAATTGGAATTCTTTAATTGATGATGATCAAAGAGTTTTTGAATGTCCAAGATTATCGAGTGGACCTAGATTTGAGTGGGAGAAAATCATCTTGGCTAATTCATAATATGTAGCTGACATATTTTGAGTGGGAGCTAAGTGAAATACCTGGATCTCAAACATGAATGTCATATTTTAGTGGGAGCGTGAAATCATTCTATGATATGTGGATGACATATGTGAATGATGTGATTGGTGTTGATAGTATTTAAGTTAGGATGAAGTTGAAGTTATTAAACGATAAGATCTATCAAGATAGATCGGTGAGTTTAATAAACACTAAATGTTGAATGCTTCCTAGACTTGATTCTGAAAGATGATCAGAAAGTCCTAAGCAAGATTCTAAAGTAGATCAGAGTGGAACAAGGTGAGAAAGTATTTCTTACTATATGAAGCATTGAGTATTGCAACTATGGTTGAAAGAAAGAGATGTGTTGCATCTCCTATGCCTTAGTCATAGGTTCTTCCATAAAACCATGTTGTATGCTTGACATAAAGTGACCGAAGTTCTGGTTGGTAGGGCACAGTCTTAACTGTAAGAACATGTCTTTAAGTGATTCCTGAGTTGATCACTGAACCAGAATTAAGTTTGTATAGAAGCAATGTAAGTGGCATAGTTGCAATTCATGTACTAGGATCTACATAGATATAGAAGTATAAAGGATGCATCTAATGTGATGTATAATGTTATGGTGGGGCTAGTTCACTTTTAACGTAGAATGATGTGTCTTAGGGCCCGGTGCCCATGAGAAAGCCCTCGAGGTTGATCTAACGTCACTATAAGCTCCTGGAATCCGGCCTCGTTCTGCTGCCATCACTATAGTATATACACAAAGGATAGCAAAGTGTGTTTCGAAGTTTAGATGACAACGGTGAAAACGACCGTCATCATAAACACTAGAAACAAAGTCTCGCTTTGTTCTCAAACAAATACTTCGACCCATTATAAGATAATGGAGTGAATGTCAAAATTAGGGAGACATTAACGATTTGCAAAAGACATAATGATCTGGTAAAACAGAACATGTACATGATGTTTCCCATGAGCATGCATGATCTGTAAACGCATATGGTATATGGTTTATACGAGTAAAATGCAAGCTGGATTATTTGTACTCTAGTGCAAGTGGGAGACTGAAGGAGATATGCCCTAGAGGCAAATAATAAATAGGTTTTTATTGTCATATCTCAATTAGTTTATAATAGTTTCATATTGTGCTATAACTGTGCCAAGTAGAAACATTGGTACAGGTGTGGTATGAAACAACCAAGTACCTAGTAGCCTCTATTCATACTAGTTGGTTGGTCACGAAGATGATTTGGGTTTCAAGATCATGGGCATTTATGTGGACTGACAACGAGATCATATCATTAGAGAATGATGTGGTTGGACATTCCTCGAAGGATTGCAACACGATAAAGTCATATAGTTCATTGTTGCAACAGCTATACCTAGACTCCTTCTCCTTAAACCGTGAGCTCATATTACTCACTATTTCCCTAGGCTACTTAGACTGCACCAACCGTCATTCGATAATACGGTGGCCATAAAGGTGTATGTTGGGTATTCCGAAGGAACAGTAGATAACATGTGACTGCAAAACTAGGATTTGTTCACCACATGACGGGTAAAGATACATACGGCCGACTTGGTGAGATTACATCTATAAATGTTGCAACATGTGACTAGGTCACGGGGATGTAATATCACTTTAACAAGAAAACAGAACTTGTTGTGAATGAGATTGAACAAAGGTATGGGATACCAGTGATCGGATCTCGGACAAGTTGTACCGAGAAACAAAAAGAAGAGGATGCTACATTTAGACGGCTCAAACGACATTGTCATCAGGAATGCATAGGGGTCACATGGACATCCCTGGTCCCTCTGTTGATCATTGATACAGATCATGTCTAGAGCATTCCTGAGCCGTGAGAGGATACACTTACGAGTACGATGAGAGCGATCATTCGTAAGACGGAATCACAGTAGAGAAAGAGAGAAAGCCAAAATTGTTCCGCAGAGAGATCTGAAGTTGTTCGGAGAAAGAATAAAGGACCGGAATCATTCCGGGAAAGATCCGAAGTCGTTCGCAGGAAATCGAAAGGGAACCGAAAGGTGTTTCGGGTCAAGATGGATTTTGTAATATGTATTTACATATTAATTAGTGTAATTAATATTAAATATAATATTAAAATCTAATTTGAAGAGTTATTTCACTAATGGGCCAAACTTCCTAGGGAAATAGGGCCCATGAGGAAAAACCAGAGGAGGGAAGGGCCAAGGCCCAGGCGCCTTGAGGGGGCCCACCCGGCCAGCCTAGGGCTGTGCGAGGGGTGGGGCCCACCCCAGGCTGGCTGGCCCATTAAGGCCCATGCGCCTTCCCCCCTTCTCCCTTGTTTAGTCCCACATGGGAAACCCAAAGGGGAGGGCACACCCCCTCCCCTTATATAAAGGGGTGCCCATGGGTGGGATGAGACACACCAATATTTGGAGAAGTCCTTTGGTTGACTTTCTCCTCCTCTCTCTCCCTATAGCTCGTGACCATGGCCCCAAGTCTAGGTTTCGGGATCGAGGCACACCTGCAGTACGCCATTGCGCTGCAGGGATTCCTAGCCGGATATCAACTTCCGCACTCCCGGCGGGATCGGGGAGCCGGAGGTCTCATCGTGCACCGGATGTGTACGAAGACACGAGGCGCAACACTTGGGGCGCTTGAATATCGTGAGCCGGAGCTGTTGCACGATGAAGATGATGAAGATCAAGAAGGAGCAAGGAGTGACCTACGAGGAGCTTCGCGACCTTGAGGTCGGCTTCGAGTACGACTACATCAACCACGTTCCCGCGGAACGTTAACCGCGTATGGTCTACAAGGGTATGTATTCTATACGCATTGGTCGTTACTGCATTACTACATAGATAGATCCTAGGCAGTTTCTGGGGTTCCGTCGTAGGGAAATTTTTGTTTTCCGCACCGATCCCTAACAATGGAGGCAGTGGATCACCTGAGCAGAATGAGTCCCCGAGTCGCCGGAGACGATGGGCAGCGGGTCACCACAGCCGAAGGCCATAGCGGGTCATCGCAATCGAAGATAGTAGTGGGTCGCACGACAAAGTCGGTGCAGCCCCGGATGTAGAGTTAACTTGGTCATGTAGTCAAGGTCGATGGACTGGAGACGTCGCGGCGAGATTGCCGGGTCTTTGTTTGGAGGAGTCGAGGTGACGGTGAGTGGCGTGGTCGACAGGATCGATTATGTGGCGGCGAGTTGCGACTGGGCGTGGTCGAGTTGTCGAGGTCGACGGAATTGGGGCAGTTTGTGCAGCAGCGACGAAGTGGTCCATGGTGAAGCAAAGTATACTGTCATGGCAATGTTGAAGTCGAGCAGCTCAAGTACCGAGTAATCGCCGGCCGACACGCTACAATACTTTGTTGATTTGATCGATCTACCCAAAAAAATCTGTGCACGTAGCTGGTTTTTAATCTTCTTTTTTCTATGCTTGATCTGAAGTCTTTGTATGGAATTTCTCCTTGTCCCGTATGGTCCCATCTGTGAGTTGCATGGTTTCCCATTGAGTGTTGGTTCTTCTTTCACGTGAAGCTCTCTTTTCTTTCTATAGTGCACTTACTGACTCCCAGCGAAATACAATCCAACTACCACTATTCTTGAACCTGCCATCCTTGTCGTGTAGGATTTGAAGTCTGTTGATTGTCTCGCAAATTGAATCCGGCTGTAATCTTTTCCGATTCCTGACCCAACCGGATGTGTGGATTCATCCACCTCCAATTTTCATCGTACTAGGCGAAATCCACAGAACTGTGTTATCGGATTCCGCCATACCGGGCAAGACAACGTTTTGGCTTGTAACCCCATGGCTTGCTGCCGTCTAGCTGATCTTTTTTTCGCTCTTGATGGAAACTTGACGCAGTCTATGCCACAGCTGTTTCTGCTGGTTGGCTCGGCCGAGAGATGCGTGTCATGCGGCGACAAAAATTTCTATCATTGTTGATGAAGACATCGGGCGCTTCAAAGCGCGTGGGATGACCGGACGCAATCTAGCCGACGATGGCAGTGACCAATGGATCTTGCCCGGATGATGACGCGCAGAGCCGAAGTAGATATGGCTTCTCGTGGCTGATGAATCATAGATTGCGGGTGATGGGGTCGTCGAGATTGCAACATCAGCGCTCCCAATCCCCACGGACGACACCAATTGACGAGGGTTTAACTCATCAATGCCCATTGTTATGGACTTGGGTTTTGGAGAAAGAGGGAATGCTGGAGATCACGAAACTGCTAACAGACAAGCACACAGGGACGCAAGGTTTACCTAGGTTTAGGCCTCATAGAGGACTCTACTCCTACTTGTCTGCTCTTGATTGATGAAGGATCCGAATGATTACAATATCGCCGATGGCGGTGGACGCACAGATTGATCTCGTATATGTGTATGCTACAAATGTTGTCTATATCTATTGTTTATTGTGTGAGTCGCCCTCCTTGTTGGACCCTCCTAGTCTTTATATATGGGGAGACTAGGTCTCAGGTACCAATACGAGTTGGTTACAAGTTAGATTAGAACTCTAGTCTTGATATTTCCTTGTCTTGTGCATTTAGGAGTTCGTGTCCATATGGGCTTCATATCAGTCAAAATGTCATGGGCGTCATGGACCTAGGCAGGTCGTCGATTGGGGCTTCCGTCGGGCTACACCAGGTAGGCCAATAGTAGGTATCTGTAGGGCATACCTATGTCAGTAGGGGACACAGGATGGTCAGTGGCCGGCAAGGATCTGCCATTGCCACGGCAAGGGGTCATCGTGTTCGAGGAAGTTGTTCGGAATGAGCGATGGTGGGTACACAGAGTTGGGTATCGATCTGATCAAGGGGCAAGCAGCGGTTATACACATCAGTTCATGTGTCGTGTATGCGCATGCATTTGTAGATTATTAAAAAATAATTATCTCACGTAATGAACATAATTTGATCACAACAAAAGTTGCAAAGGATATTCTAGACTCGTAAATATCCCGTATGTGCCTGTCGACGTGGAGTTCAACGTGCGCGCTTGTCGACATGGAGTTCAACGTACCAACGTGTTCGTGCAGCAGTTGCGTGCGTCATTTCCCCGTCAACGCGTGATGCACGCTCTGCAAGCACGCACGCACATAGGACATGCACGCCATTGCGTGTAATTACCACCCGGCCCCACTCCTTTTTTTAAGGGAACGTCCCACTCCATTTATTATCTACTGGATTTTAGGCGGCGTCAAAGACCATTGAACTTTCCACCGCAATAAAGACAAGTCCAATCGAGTCCCATCGATTCCCTGGCTTCTTTGGGAAGGTAGACAGTGATCTTGTATAATACTGGACCACGGCATGTACTCTTTGACTCTTCTTCGACACAAAGCACTTTCTTCTTCCTCCTGCCACCATTCCCTCCCTCTGCAAGCCATGGCTCCCCTAAGGAGAGGTCGGTCGACAATCCTCGTGGAGAAAAAGGAGAGAGCTTGCCGCCTGGCAGTTCTTGCTCTACCAGCCCCTCAAGCTCCCCCTCTCACAGAGGCTCAATCTCTCCCGACAATGGCGTTGAATGTTCCAGCAGGCGAGGGCTCCTCCCGGTATGGTCTTCTTGTTCTACTTCTTGACCATCTTCTTCTACATCATGATCCTATTCTTCTTCTTCTTGTTTTTATTATTCTTCTTACTCTTCCTCTTCTACGTATTACAGGCTAGCCGTGGACCAAGAATTGATACATCCATTTTGCATCACTATTCTATATCATAATTTACTGATATTCATTGATATATTTCATATTAAGAGATGATACTTATATTATTTCATCTATTTTTGCATGGTTGATGACTTTTGGAACATGGACCGCTGCAGTCAGGATTCTGATGGAAAAGGTGATGTTTTGTAACATCCCAAGATTTTCCAAATTTTGGAATGTTAAATAAAATAAATTATGAATAAATATCGTGTGTTTTACTTTGACTTTGATGAATTTCTGAAGGATTCAAAACTTTTATGGACTAGTTTAAACTTTTCTCAAACCTTGGTTCAAACTTTCAAGAGAGGATTAAAATGACTATCCAAATTATAAATCTTGGTTTGGAAGATTTTGAGCAAATCCAACTTTGGTATTCGATCTCGTTGCATGTGAATATTTGTCCAAACCATGTTTAAATATTTAAGAGAGGGAATAATAGGACTTCCCAATTATAATAAACATGTTGGAAATATATTCCATTTTGGATTCGTTGGATGTTAGTTGTATTTTTGGATTTTTTTCAACATATTTAAATCAATTTCCAAATAAAGAAGAACAAATGAGGAGAGGATAATATGACATTCTCAAACTATAGTTGGAAATGATTTAAATATAAAATATATGCAATTTTAGATTTCGGATGTATGTAAGTTATATTTGGAAAGAGCGGAGGTAATATGACATCCTCATATTTAAGTTAGAAATAATTTATATATGTGACATGTGCATATTTGGAGCTATAGATAAAATGTTATGAATTTATATACAAGGGGAAAAAGAAATAAGAAAATATAATAAAACGCATATGAGATTTATGCAATATTATAAATTTAATATAAATATTTTGGATTATAAAACAATACCAAAAGGTCCTATTTCTAATAAAATTTGTACTGTTATTCTACTCAAAAATTTCTGAGCAAGTTTGAGTTAAATTGGTAATTTCAAACACGGATAATTAGAAAACAGAAAAAGAAAAAAAAATGAGAAAAAAAAGACAAGAGAGAAAATCCTAGCAACCCACCCGTGGCCTCCCGTCCTCCTCAATTTGTTTTTCTTCTTTCTCTAGTCCTAGTGGGCTCCTTTTACCTCTGTACTGATTCCTCCCTAAGCCAGGAAGTTTTGGTAATGGCCAGATCACAAATAAATCAAATTTGTGTAATAAAAGTGGCATATTGCATTAATTCATGCATCACATTATTATTGTGTGGTTTGTGATTGAGTGGGTGTGCATATTGTTTGATTTCGATGTTGTAGATTTTGCAGAGTGTGACATTGAAAGCTTGAGAAGTGTATCTAATTATTCTACTAACAAGGCAAGTGGCACTATCATCACGTCCTACTATTTTCATTATACTTAGTGGATTTTTGTAGTATATGCATGATATGTCTACTATATTATTATGCTATACTATATCTCCTATGTAGAATAGTAAATTATAGTTTCTACTTGGTAGGTGAAACATCGTAAGATTAGAAATGCTTAGCCCTGCTATAGTTTTGGCGGTGGAATATCATATTATGATTATATGGAGTATTGGAAAATATATGTTTTCTATAATAAAATAAGTTCTTAATTAAACACCTGGGTGGAATTGGGACTTGCTTGGATTATGTTGAGTGGTTACTCAGGGGCCATGTCTATGGTCTGCTGGTTTATCGCACTTGTGGACAGCCACCCAGGAACAAAGAGATTGGAGACGTTCTTGTCGCGAAGCTTCTAGTGCAGCCACATGGCATATGGGCTCTACCTTGACTGACTAAGTTGCGAGAACTCGGCCAGACGGACAGAGGGTGGTAGTGATGATAGGATGGAACGCGTATGTGGTGGTCTGGGGGATTGCTTCTGAAAAGTCTCGTCTCGATGCATGTCAAGTCTTGTGGGGAAAGTGCACCACCTCTCGAGAGGGTAAAACTAAGTACTTAGTCGTGTCCCCGATTATGGACAATTTACGAGCATCAAGACAATGAAGCAGAATCAAGAATCTCATCATTATAATTTCTTTAAGTTAAAACTTGATGGGTGAACAAGGGTTGTTGGTTCATTGATTTCTATCAATGAACCTAGGTTCACTAATTTCTATCAGTGGTACCACTATGTTGTGATTGGAAATATTACCTGGAGGGTATCCAGTGTAACTTAGTTGATAATAAGTGTTGCAAACTATTTATAAAAGGATCGGGAAAAACTTTCTTGCTGCAAACTAGCCAAAGCTCTACCTGTCCAGATATGCATGTAGTAATAGGTTCCACTATATATTCACATACTAGTGACACTTGCCAATACAATTCAAAAGGTATTGACCCTTGTGGTTGTAACTTATCATGTTGCCGGATTACTTGATGATAGTGAGGTTTGATGAGTAGGGATTACGAGTTTGCACCCAACATGTTTGCCTGTGGCACATGAAGATGAAGGACTCCATGCTTTATAGTTATATCTGCTGCTTTGTAATAAGATAGCCATATGAGCTATGTAAGTTGTAATGAACTATTTTATTCCTGGATATGCGATGTAATATGACCTTTGTTTCTTGATATTACATCTTAAACTGTGGGTGCTAGCTATTCGATCGAGGGACTAGCACTATAAACACAGGGATCTGCACCTTATCGGGTGAGATCACTACAGATGGTATAAGAGCATTATGTTGCCTGTAGGTTCGTAACCCTAGGATTTGGAAAACCCCTTTAGAAAAATAGGAGTTGAATTTACTTGAAGTTATTTACAAAGAATCTTGTAAACTCTCTCCTCAGTATTATGTTTTGTTCCTAAGTCTCTCCCTTTTTTCTTGATGACAAAGGACTTCAACATCATCACCGCAAAGGACTTCAACTTCATCTCAAAGGACCTTCAATTTCATCATCGCAAAGGGCTTCAACTTCATCATCACTAAGGAGTTCATCTTCAGCATCACTAAGGATTTTATCTTCAACATCACTAAGGACTTCAACATCACATAGGAATTTAGCTTCAGCATCACAAAGGACTTCAGGTTCAGTTTCACCAAGTACTTCGGCTTCATCATCGCAAAGGACTTCAGCTTCGGCATCACTAAGGACTTCAAGACCACCTACTTTGGATTTGGACTTCTCAACATCGTCAACATATTAGATCAACATATCTCCATCACCAAAATAAGTGGGGAGAAGAAGTTTTAGAAGGAAGATTTATTCTTCAGTAATTCTAGGACTTAGAAATTTTATATAGGATCTTGTTGATAATAGGAGCAATCAACTACTTAGGAAATGATGAGTTACACGCCTAACTCAAGGGGAAGGACAAGGCATTCTAGGATCAAGAAGAGAAGTCAATATCAATAGAGGAGAAGTTCAAGGATCATACAAGGATTACAAGAAAGAAGATAAGTTCAAGTTTTGTAGAAAATAAGATGAGAGAGAAATCAGGAAAGATCTTAGGATTAGAAACTTATCTATTATGGTTTAACTAGGTTATATTAGCTTTTGTTCTCGTGGAACTTTCTTGATTCATTTGGGTATCCTCAAGAAATCTATCAAGGAAGACAACAAAAAGACAATGGGACTTTGGATATTCACCAGCTTGGAACCTCACTCTACGAGAAGTGCTGCATGGAGGGATATTGAAGAACTTGGAGAAATACTTAGGAATAGACTGCACAACACTTGGAAGGACTTCAAGGAAGAGAAGAAATATACTCAAGACCTGGAGACTAAGGAAACTCAACTTAGGAGGACCTTGTGACAAGATGACATAAGGACACCTTGATCTCATTCCTAATTCATTAGCTATGGAGAATGATGGAATAATCCCAAGGGAATAATATCAAGTAGAACCCTATAGTTGGACCGCCACATTAGTTATTCGTTTAAATAATCGATTTTTTGATTTTTTTTTTTATGGCTCATACCAATCTATGTGGTATGGCAATAATATTTTGTTTGCCTAAGTGATGTTTGAACTTTTTTGTTGTATGTATGATTGAAATTGATTGCATATTGCTTGGTGTGATCTATTGTGGATGAGTAGAATTATTTCCCTAGAAATAATTTGTCTATTCTAATCCCAATCCCATTCTACCCAAGCAGATGACTTCTCCAAGACACCACAACTCCAACATCAATGATAGTGACAACAACCCCGAGATGCCCATGACAATGCGGCTGCTAGCAGCACAAACAAAGTTGGCTCAAATGACAACCTTGTTTTAGCCAACAATCACAACAACACTAAGTTATATCCAGAAATGCTAAAGTTCTTAGAATACAAATCACAATTGATGCAAAGGATGACCAATCAGATGATCAACATGATCAATAACCCTTTCTAGAGAGGTCGTGACAACAATGAATCCAAGGATAAACTTGTGGAAAGACCACGAGCCTAAAAAAATCTATGGGGACATAGGACACTTATAAAGAGCATACTGACCAATTCCCTAATTGTAAGAATGCTCCATATCTCAAGTAACGTGTTTCCTATGTGAAGTCACTAATCATGTCCCTATCTAATGCCACATCTATCTTCAATTTCAAAAGAAAAAACGTCAAGTCAATGATGTAAATTTTCAATCTCCCAATGATAGCCAAACACTAAAGTCAAAGTAAATTCTCAAGAGACAACCTAGTCAAATTCCTTTTAAGGGTGGTAGTACCCCAGCTATCCTAAAACCCAACCTTTCTAGCCTTCCTGAATCTCGGGACGAGATTCCTTTTAAGGGTCGTGGTCTGTAACATCCCAAGATTTTCCAAATTTTGGAATGTTAAATAAAATAAATTATGAATAAATATCGTGTGTTTTACTTTGACTTGGATGAATTTCTAAAGGATTCAAAACTTTTATGGACTAGTTTAAACTTTTCTCATACCTTGATTCAAACTTTCAAGAGAGGATTAAAATGACTATCCAAATTATAAATATTGGTTTGAAAGATTTTGAGCAAATCCAACTTTGGTATTCGATCTCGTTGCATGTGAATATTTGTCCAAACCATGTTTAAATATTTAAGAGAGGGAATAATAGGACTTTCCCAATTATAATAAACATGTTGGAAATATATTCCATTTTGGATTCGTTGGATGTTAGTTGTATTTTTGGATTTGTTTTAAACATATTTAAATCAATTTCCAAATAAAGAAGAACAAATGAGGAGAGGATAATATGACATTCTCAAACTATAGGTGGAAATGATTTAAATATAAAATGTATGCAATTCTAGATTTCGAATGTATGTAAGTTATATTTGGAAAGAGCGGAGGTAACATGACATCCTCATATTTAAGTTAGAAATAATTTATATATGTCACATGTGCATATTTGGAGCTATAGATAAAATTTTATGAATTTATAAGACAAGGGCGAAAAGAAATAAGAAAATATAATAAAACGCATATCAGCTTTATGCAATATCATAAATTTAATATAAATATGTTGGATTATAAAACAATACCAAAAGGTCCTATTTCTAATAAAATTTGTACTGTTATTCTACTCAAATATTTCTGAGCAAGTTTGAGTTAAATTGGTAATTTAAAACACGGATAATTAGAAAACAGAAAAAGAAAAAAAAGAATTGAGAAAAAAAGACAAGAGAGAAAAGCCTAGCAACCCACCCGTGGCCTCCCCTCCTCAATTTGTTTTTCTTTCTCTAGTCCTAGTGGGCTCCTTTTGCCTCTGTTCCGATTCCTCCCTAAGCCCATCTACTTGATCCACATGATCGGCTCGTTCATATTCCACCTCTAGACTGAAACCTGAAGGTAACTGAACATGGATCTAAGTTACAAAACGGATGCCATGGCTGTACATTACCCTCTCAATTCCATCGATTTGAGTGACTCTTTCTCTTTAGAATAAACACGGAAGCTACTCCCCACTGATCCATGTTTCCATTCTGGGTATTAAAACCCCACTTCGATGCATCTTAAATTGGTAGTAGTGGTCATCATTGCCGAAGCTGAACAGGGCCGGGAATCAACTCACCTCCTCGATGCCCCCTCGTCTGAATCCGTCCCCTGCTATAAAAGAGCCCAGGATCCTCCCCTCATCGCACTCACCACTCCATATCACCACGCCCAAGCGCTACCTCTCCTCCGATCAAATTTCGTCGTCAAAGTTCCAATAGCCACAAGACGTCGGAGTTGAATTCTTCCGGTACAGAGGGACCCAGGCCCTTCTTTATTTTTCATGTTCATTTGGTTCTACCCAAGTACACCTCCCTACGCTTTTTAATCAATCCGTTGCACAGACGGAGTCCACCGACGATGACGACGGCCACCCGCCTTCACTCCAACCGGACACCGTCGTGTCCTGGAGCATCGGCAAGGATAGAGGAGGGCCTCGACTTCTTTCACCTGACACCATGATGTCTACGCACTTCTATTCTTGTAGACAGTTGTTGGGCCTCCAAGTGCAGAGGTTTGTAGAACAGTAGCAAGTTTTCCCTTAAGTGGATCACCCAAGGTTTATCGAACTCAGGGAGGAAGTGGTCAAAGGTATCCCCTCTCAAGCAACCCTGCAATCAAGATACAAGAAGTCTCTTGTGTCCCCAACACACCCAATACACTTGTCTGGTGTATAGGTGCACTAGTTCGGCGAAGAGATAGTGAAATACAAGTGGTATAGATAATTATAAGTGGTAACAGTGCTAGAAAATAGCTTGATGGCGTGGAAAAGACTAAAGGCAAACTGAAATAAAGATGGAAACAAGCAAACATGTAACAAATCTAGTTGCAAACGGTGTTTTAGTGCTCAGAAACAAGGCCTATGGATCATACTGTCACTAGTGAACACTCTCATATAAATATATTCTTCTTTATGATACTACTCTTAACTAATCTCCGGTTGAACACTCTAATCGTTGGTAGGGCTATAACAGCACTCCTCAAAGTAAGCCTTTCCCATCTAGAAAACCCCACACTGTCACCTTGAGTACTCGATGAGTCCAACAAACACCACAATTTCATAAAGACATCCAACTCCAAATATAACTCATAACAAGTATTTGTAATCTCTAGCCTAAGTGCCACCATGGTGAGCACGCTGTCACTTTCACACACATGGGGAGAGCAGAGATTCATTAAAGCACTTGAGTAGCAGAATAGATCTACTAGATTACAAAGCTCATGACCACAACAAGATCATGCATAGAGAGAGAGATGAACACATAGCTACCGGTAGAACCCTTAGCCTCGAGAGAGAACTACTCCCTCCTCATCATGGGAATCAGCAATGGTGATGGAGATGGTGGTGGAGATCGATGGAGACGGCGGTGAAGATGGTGAAGAGGCGGCGGCAGCGGCGCCGGCGGCGGCGCCAGAAAAATGCTTGATGGCTCAATGCACGGCGCCCAGAAAAATGCTTGATGGCGGTGTTGATGTAGAGCTCGTTGGGAACCCCAAGAGGAAGGTATGATGAGCACAGCAGCAAGTTTCCCTCAGTTAGGAAACCAAGGTTTAATCGAACCAGTAGGAGCAAGGAAACACCTCAAAGGTGTTACTAGCTGAGCTTTGGCAGGGCGCACTACCGGTGCTAGTAGCAACGTGGAGACCTGCACAACACAACCACAGAATCCCCAACTTGCGTTGAGGTTGTCAATCTCACCATATTTTGCGGAAAACAAAGGACTAAACGTATCGAATGGAGAGAAGTAAAAGTTTGCAGAAAGAAAACGCAAGGCAGTAAAAGATTATAGATTGTATGTAAAGTAAAAGGACCGGGATCCATAGTTCACTAGAGGTGGCTCTCCTTAGATAGATAACATGCTAGGTGAACAAATTACAGCGGGGCAATTGACTGTTGGGGGATACCCCCGGGTAGGGTCACACCGGGGTATAAAGGCCGAGTTAGCCGAGGTTCGGCAAGGCCAAAGCAGACGTTGGCTGGGTCACCTCAAGGCAGGCCGAATCACGGGGTAACCCGGACCAGGGGGCGTTCGCCTAACTAAGTCTCAACCGACTTAAGCAGTAAGTCAGATGTGCATGTTTTACTTATATGCAGGAACAGGTGTGGCCAGATCAACTATGATCCGGGTCACGTCTGGCTTCTAGGAGAAGGAAGGAATCTCGCTGGTCAAAAGAAGCCCCGGTACGCACTACCTGAGCGAAGTGAGCAAGTACAGGACCACCGGGGCGTGGTCGACAAAGGTGACGACGCCCATGTCGGCTGACGGGGGCGCCGCAGAGGCTCACATAGCCAAAGCATGTGTGACGCAGGGGAAAAGCACCCCGGTCGGCTTACTACTTTGGGGGAAGCATATTCTTAGGAATATGCTTCCACGTATGCCCTAGGCAGAGACCGAGCTCCCTCTATAAAAGAGGGGCTAGGGTTTCACTAGGTGGGGTTGGTTTTTCTACTATTCTGGTTTGGCTAGGGTTTTGGGTGCGATCTATGGGTGAGAGTAAGAGAGCTCCTTCTTCCTCCTCTCGCCAATACAGCTCAAGGAGCACTTGTAATCTTGGAATCAAAGCAATACAAACTACTGTGTGGAGAACCACTTCACTATCCCTCCCTGGATTCCCCTAGCATGTATTAGTCCCCACCTTTAGCCTATCCATGGCATCTGCCGTGACACCACCACGACAGTTGGCGCCCACCGTGGGGCTAGCGGCCCTAGCAGGGGTCAAGATCTGGATGGGAAACATCGTGGGCACCGGCGAACGCATCGTCTCCGGTCTCGTTCAACGCTTTGGAGCACTGGATTTCGTCAGCGACAACGCTGGCTGC
This sequence comes from Avena eriantha, assembly GCA_910589775.1. Classification (NCBI taxonomy): domain Eukaryota; kingdom Viridiplantae; phylum Streptophyta; class Magnoliopsida; order Poales; family Poaceae; genus Avena; species Avena eriantha. The sequence goes on along the minus strand of OU342741.1, from coordinate 156,318,835 downwards.
TTCAGCATGCGTCCTCTCCCGCGCAATGGCCTCTTCATCATGCTCGGCGCGCACAAGGTCTACGTTGCTGTTGACGTGTCGTGCGTTCATCCGCGTCATGTCGTCGAGGCAGGGGAGCCACCCCTCACCGTGGCTCGCGGGGCGCATATCGCTCGCTCCCCGGACCGCGCAGAGGTGATGATGACTGTGCCAGGTGCAGGCGCGAGCAAGGATCCGGCGCCAGATCCGGAGGTAACGCCTAAGGCGCCGAGGAAAGGTAGAGGTCCTCCACTTGAGAGGCCAGAAAACATGTTGAGGGAAGCAATGGATAGCTTGGCAAACCTTGTAGTAGCAGCAGTAGATCCGGCTCGAGCGTAGGCCGAGCTGGAAGAAACTAGGCAGAAAATACTAGAGGGCGCAAAAAAGATAGCCGCGGCACAGCAGTCGTTGAATATGACGTTGCGTGAGTACGCAAAGGCGAACAAGGTTGATGCTGTAAAAGTGAAGGGAAAGAATCTCATGAGTGAGATGAACAGAGAGGGTGATATTGGGATTGAGGAATCAGAAAACTGTTTGTCCGTGAGGCTGCCGAGGTATAGTACCCCGGCAAAGAACCTCAAAGAAGCGGATGCAGCTGCATCTGAGTTAGAGGGTCTGACGGGTGAAGCCCGTCAAAGACAACAGGATAGGGTTAATGAGCTAGTTCGAATTGCGAACAGGAAAAACGAGGAACTACTCAGAGCAAACCCAGAGAGAGCTGAAGCCTCCAAGATCGTCCATTCGGCGATGGGTAACCCGGAGAAATCCGCTGGAGCCGCATCGTCTCCTCATGGTGGACCAAGGAGAGAAGAGGTAGTAACCTCGGCCAGTCGGAACAAACAGATCGTCCCGTATGACCCAACGCGGGCAGGGAAAGGAAAAGAGGATCAGAAAAACGATGATCGACGGAGTGTGAGCCGAGGTGAAGCTGGCCGAGGTAACCGCGACCAAGGCAATGCCGGTCAAGGGAATGTTGTCAACGGAAATGCCAGACAGCGAAACTCGGCTGGAGCGGGACAACCGCAGCAGCGGAATATACCAAGGCAAGAGCAAAGTGCCGGCCGAGGTATGCAACAGAAAGGTGCGCCACAAGAGCAAAACCGGTACAACGATGGTGATTCGGAGATGGGAAACACGGGGTACCCAAGACCGGACTATCATGTGATAGGGTCAAGATTGGGAAGCAGGGATTTGATGCCAGATGATGCCAGGTTAAAACTAGATCGACTGTATAGGTCGGAACAGATCTAATGTCAAGGTCCACTAGGTCCTGCATGTTTTGGACCCCGGATCATGAAGGAGCCACCGGTACCGAACTTCCAGCTACCCAGGGGCACGAAGACGTATGACGGCAGTACAAAGCCGGAGGATTGGATGATAAATTATGCCACAGCTGTGAAAATTGCCACTGGCAACCTGAGATGGGCTGTACGATATGTACCCCATATGTTGGAAGGATCGGCAAGGGTATGGCTGAACAATTTGCCACCAGGAAGCATCAACTGCTGGATAGATTTCGAGGAAATTTTCATCAACAATTTTTTCGAGTACGTATCAGAGGACAAATAGGCCGCAAACCCTAGCTATGTGCAAGCAAAGTCCAAATAAGACGGATCGGGAGTTTTTAACCCGGTGGTGTACCATGAGAAACTCGTGTGAGGGCGTGATAGAATCACAGGCCATAGCATGGTTCGCACAAGGGTGCAGATATGCAAGCGAGCTGTGGATGAAGTTGCAAAGGAAAATGCCAACTACGTTGGCAGAAATGATCCGGATTGTAGATTCGTATGCTTTGGGTGATCCGACTCAACCTAGGCTCACGTCAAATGAGTCAAGCGATGAGTACTATCAGAGTGATGGGGCCGGATCATCCCAGAGGAATGAGTACAAAGGAAAAAAGGAGAGATGATAGACCAGATCATCGATACGGTTCGCACCAAGTTGCAGCTGTGAATCAATATCAGCCCGGTGCAGGGGGCAATCAACGCCAAAAAACTAGAGGGTAGTGGACTCCGAGAAACGATGGCAAGAAGACTTGGATGCTAGAGCAAAAGAAGCAGTGGCAAGAAAGGAAAGACCGTCCGAGGTATACTTATGAGTCGATGTTGGACCAGCCGTGTAAGTTTCACACACCAAATCCAAATAACCCAGCGGGTCATACGACGAGGCAATGTGAGTGGATGCGCAAGATTGAACAAGGTGGTTCAGGGAATGCTCAGGCACCCCGGAATGATCAGCCTCGTCAGGAGTTACCCCGGTAGCAATTGATCTCCGGAGCGAACACGCAACAGCTAATGTTGCCTCCCCCTCCGCCGAGGTATGATAACAATGAGAGAAGAGATGCAGTCCATCAAGTAGAAAATCAGCATCAGCCAGATCAGAGATACCCCGGAAATGAGGGGAGAAATGAGTAGTGGGAGCACCATCAGAGCTATTGTGTGTTCACCACTGAGGAAACGGATAGAAAGAGCTTGCAGCGTAGGCATATGGAGGTGAATGCAGTAATGCCCGCAGTGACGAGGTACATGCCTTGGTCCGATCAGGAAATCACCTGGAGCATCAGGGATCATCCCAAGCTCATGCCAAGCCCTGGTTCATATGCGTTGGTGCTGGATCCGACACTCATTGGACCAAGCATTAACGTAAGGTTCTCAAAGGTGTTGATCGACAATGGCAGCAGCATTAACATCATGTATGCGAACACAATGCGCAAGTTGGGTATCTTGGAAAACATGTTGCAGGCCACGAGGACAACTTTCCATGGTATTGTGCCCGACATTTCTTGCGAGCCCATAGGCAAGGTCCGGGTTGACGTCTTGTTCGGCACGAGGGATAACTGCCGAACCGAGAATTTGGAGTTCGAGGTGGTAAACTTGGAAAGTGCCTACCACGCATTACTCGGAAGGCCAGCGTTGAGCAAGTTCATGGCAAGTTGTCACGTTAGCTACTTGAAGATGAAGTTGCCCGGACCAAACGGGGTGATTACCATCGCAGGGGATTTCCGACGTTCCATGGAGTGTGCGTCAGCCGGGTCAAAGTTAGCCGAGTCACTTGTGATTGCGCGGGAAAAAAGGAAAATTCAAGAGGTGGTAGCATTGGCTCAGTCCGCGCAGCAGTATATGCCGGCGCTGAGTAACCCGCATGGAAGTGCCTCCTTCCAGGCCACGAAAGATACCAAGAAGGTTCGTGTGGATGACAAGTTCCCAGAGCACACCGTAACAATTGGCGCTGGGTTAAGTGATAAATAGGAAAGCGAGCTCGTCAGCTTCCTCCATGAGAATCGGGACATCTTTGCTTGGTCCACACAGGACTTGCAAGGTGTTCCGAGGGAGTTGGCTGAGCACTCTTTAAATGTGAGATCCAGAGCTAAGCCGGTGAAGCAACCACTCCGCCGCTTCGCCGAAGATAGGAGGAAAGTCATTGGGGATGAGATAGCTCGGTTGTTAGCTGCAGGATTTATCATGGAGGTCCTTTACCCGGATTGGCTGTCTAATCCGATGCTGGTGGAAAAGAAGAAGGATGACCCGAACGTGGCAGTGGTTTGGCGCATGTGTATTGATTACATGAACCTGAACAAGGCGTGTCCAAAAGATCCATTTCCGCTGCCAAGAATAGATCAGGTCATAGACTCAACTGCTGGATGTGAATTGTTGTCATTCATTGATGCATATTCTGGTTTCCACCAGATACCTCTGAATCCGGATGATCAAATAAAGACTGCATTTATTACCCCGTATGGGGCTTATTGCTATCGCACCATGCCGTTTGGTTTACGTAATGCAGGGGCGACGAACCACAGATGTCCGCAAAAATGTTTGCATGACCAAATAGGTCAAAATGTACAGGTGTACGTGGATGATGTGGTTATCAAGACCAAGGAAGAAAAACGCTCCTTGACGATATCAGGCAAACGTTTGCGAATCTAAGGAGGTTCCGGATGAAACTTAACCCGGAAAAATGCACCTTCGGTGTCCCGGCTGGCAAATTGCTTGGTTTTCTCGTTTCCAGCCGAGGTATCGAGGTTAATCCAACCAAAATCCGGGCCATCGAACGAATGGAACTACTGAAGTTTCTTAACGATGTCCAGAAGTTCACAGGTTGCCTGGCCTCGTTAAGTCGGTTTGTATGTCGGTTGGGAGAGAAGGCATTGCCTCTTTACCAACTCATGAAAAAGTCAGATAAGTTCGTTTGGACGCCACAGGCCGATTAAGCCTTTACTCACCTGAAGAAGATGTTAGCCACGGCACCAGTGCTAGCCTCACCACTATCAAAGGAGCCAATGTTGCTCTATATAGCCGCAACCAACCGAGTTGTAAGTGCAGTGATAGTGGTGGAGCACGACGAGGAAGGTAAATCGGTGCAAAGGCTAGTGTATTACTTGAGCGAGGTGTTGTCAGCCTCAAAGAAGAACTATCCACACTATCAAAAGGTGGCATATGGCGTGTACATGGCCGCCAAGAAACTGAAGCACTATTTTGAGGAGCACCCTATCCGGGTCATATGTGAGGCCCCCATATCCGAGATAATGAGTAACAAGGATGCGAGCGGCAGAATTGCAAAATGGGAAATTGAGCTAGCTCCTTATGCACCGCAGTATGACAGAAGAGAGGCCATCAAATCTCAAGCTGTGGCGGACCTTTTCGTGGATTGGGCCGAGGTGCAATACGAACCGCCACTTCCAGATCCGAACTATTGGCGAATGCACTTTGACGGATCAAAAACCAAAACCGGGCTAGGTGCTGGAGTTGTACTCACATCGCCAAAGAAGGACCAATTGAAATATGTGCTGCAAATCCATTTCGCCGCATCAAACAATGTCGCTGAGTATGAAGCACTTGTGCATGGGCTCAAGGTGGCAAAAGAGATTGGGATACGTCGGATTATATGCTTTGGCGACTCGGATTTGGTGGTGCAGCAAGTGTCGGGAGTGTGGGACGCCCTTGATCCAAACATGGCACTGTACAGATTTCATGTGCAGAAGATATCTGGTTACTTTGAGGGATGCGAATTTCATCATGTACCCCGGGTGGAAAATGAGGCTGCCAACATGCTGTCGAACCTCGGGTCAACCTGACAAGCAATTCCACCGGGTGTAGCATTAGAGCACCTCAGGAAACCATCCATCAGGCCCTCCCCTGGAACCGACTCGATCTATATCCCGGAGGACACCGAATCCGGAGCTGTGCCCATGGACATTGACATGGGAAGTGGTGCGCGAAACCCGAGGACTACCTCGGCAAACCCGGGGACTACTTCAGTAAACCTGGGGACTGCTTCGCAAGACCCGGGGACTGCTCAGCGTGATCCGGTGGAAGTTATGCCAGTGGATCAGATGGAGATTGATGAGGATGTATTCCCTATGCGAACAATACCAGCTTGGGAACTACCTATATTTCAGTTCCTGAAAGACGGAATGTTACCCACTGAGGAAGTGTTGTCCAGGCAAACACAGAGGAGGGCAAAGGCTTACACGATCATCAATTCCAAACTATACAAAAGAACTGTGACCAATGTTCTCCAGCGATGTGTTGACCCAAAAGAAGGGCTTGAGATCATGCGAGATATACATCAGGGGGAATGCGGGCATCATGCCTCATCCCGAGCCTTGGTAGCAAAAGCTTTCCGGCACGGATTCTACTGGCCAAGTGACTTAGAGCAAGCGGAAGATCTGGTGAGAAAATGTAATGGTTGTCAGAGGTATGCTACCAAGACACATATGCCAATGTCGGAACTCAAGACCATACCAATCACTTGGCCCTTTGCCGTATGGTGCTTGGATATGGTTGGCCCGTTCAAACCAGCAAGGGGAAATATGACTCACATTCTGGTGATGGTGGACAAGTTTACCAAGTGGATTGAAGTAAAGCCTATAAGAAAGTGTGATGGAGCTACGGCCATAACGTTTCTCAAAGATATCATCTTGAGATACGGTTATCCTCACAGTATCATAACTGATAATGGCACAAATTTTGCGGAAGGAGCATTTGCGCGTTTCTGCCGGGATAAGAAGATCTGGCTGGACGTAGCCTCGGTAGCTCACCCCGCATCGAACGGACAAGTGGAAAGATCCAACGGATTAGTATTATTCGGGATAAAACCCCGGCTCATTGAGCCGCTGCAAAGATCAGCGGGGTGCCAGATAGAAGAACTACCAGCGGTACTGTGGAGTTTAAGAACAACTCTGAATCGATCAACAGGCTATACGCCGTTTTTTTTGGTATATGGGGCGAAAGCTGTATTACCAGCCGACATAGAGCATGATTCTCCTAGGGTCACCCAATACACAGAAGCCGAAGTGCAAGAAGCCCGGCAAAATGATGTTGATCTCCTAGAAGAAGCGAGAGAACTGGCACTGTCCAGATCCGCCATATATCAGCAAAATCTCCGATGCTATCATAGCCGGAAAGTGTGCCCCCGAGTCTTTCGGGAAGGCGATCTGGTGCTCCGATTGGTACAACGTACTACTGGCATGCATAAATTATCCCCCCCATGGGAAGGGTCATTCATCGTAAGCAGGGCATTGCACAATGATTCTTACTATCTTATAGATGCAAAGCCACAGGAAAAGAACAAGGCGGATAGGTCCGGAGAGGAATCTAAGCGTCCATGGAATATAGCTCTACTTCGTCCTTTCTACACCTAACTAAGAGGTGTATGTATCCGAGTCATCTCATATGTCGGTATGTATGTCGGCAATGAGCTTATCAATGAAATGTTGGCACCTCGAGCAGTAACTCGGGGACTGCCTTAATAATGTTTGTTGTCATTTGTTATTTGTCCATTAGCTGGAATAAGTTAGTCTACCTAACTCGGATTAGTAATGTGTGAGCACCAAGAACCCAACTCTTTGACTTGCTGCTGTCCAACAAGAATTGGCTTCATGGCAAGCAAGAGAACAAGTTTGGAATTGTGTTGCACATGAAAAACGACTAAGGAGAAGAATTTATTCGAGCCGACGTTTGTTTTTTGGACTAACCCTGTATTTATTTTCAAGTTATTATGCAGTTTTATTTTTGAGCTAAGTCTAAATGTTTCCCAGTATTGTTAAGACAATTTTTGAAGCTCGGATTCGTAAGTCATAAAACCGAATCAAGGTAGACACGAACCGAGCCAAGAGATTGGACGAACAAGAAAAAGAAACTCGGGGACTATGCCCAAGTTAGTCCGGCATAAGAACTTAGTAGCAAAATATCACATCTGTTTGGAATACAACTCCACCCGGCATACCGGGTATCTGATAAATTTTCGAGTTTTTTCGCTCAAGGGGCAGCAGGAGGAAGTTCAGCATCATCTTCGCTGCCTTCAATATCCGAGGCGTCATCTTCTCCTTCACCGTCTGAGCTATCCTCATCATTCTCAACCTCTTCGTACGCAGCGGCTTCCAGGAAGCTCGGCCCCTCAACCCATTCATGAATGGGAGCATATTCGATGAGGCTATGGGCGCAAGCCTGGCGCCGAGCTACCCACTCCGGGTCATTGGTCCATCTGGATCCTGTGCACAGACGTGTGAGGAGGTTGAGATCAATCTTCTCATACCACGTGAGTATGTGGTGAAGGATGGTATCCGCTGCGGCACGTCTAGCGGACTCTCTCCAGAGGTCAAGCTAAGTCTCAGTTTCCATTAACTTATCAATGAGAAGTGCGGTGGTCTCTGGGGCTTCTTCGCCGGGCCAGAAAGTGTTGAAGATGCGAGGTGCAGCGCCGAGGATGTCCTTGCCGTAATTTTTGATGAGCTCCACGCGAGATGATAAGCTGACCAACAGGTCCTCCAGGTCATAAGGAATCCCTTCAGCATCAGAAGTAGCCGGAGTACCCCTTTGTCGGCGGAAGTTAGCAACTGTTGCGCTCGCAATTGGAGTGCCCTCTGGAAATTTTCCTGGAAGCGAGGCAAAGGAGGGGGGTCAAGAAAAGACATATGAAGTAACCCGGAAAAGTAGGTCAGAAAAGGGAAAGGAACTTACGTGATATATGACTGAGGATTCGGGTCAACTCCTTGGTGCAGTCATCACGTCTCTTCCGAAGCTGCTCAAGCTCAGCATTCGCCGACCTTAGCGATCTGGAGGTTGAGGCGCTCGCGCTCTTCTGTAAAATTTTGGCCAGCTTTTTGAAGTTCGGACTGCTGCTGGGCCTTCATCTTCTCCATCTCTGCCTTGAGCCTGGCAATCTCATCGTCCTTGGTCCGAAGGAGGGCAAGCTCGTCATCTTTCTTCTTAAGCTCAGCTTGGTGCTGCACTGCTTGTTCGAGAAAATGCAGCATCATATCAGGCACAGGCACACTATCTTCAAGCGATGCTGAAATAGTGTGTTGGCCCGGCAGAGCCGAGGTATGAATGTTTGCTGAGCCAAGGAGAAAAGGAAGTGGAAAGCACGGCAAGGTCGGACAGAAATGACTTACCCTTGATCTGCTCCAAGTTTTTCCGCATAATGATGTTCTCATCCTCCACCCCAGCTGCGCAAACCAAAGGATGAGATTAGTTTGGCAAAAGAAGATGAAGAAAAATGAAAAGTGATAAGGAAGAAATTTACCCCTTTTCTCGTATTCCGCAATAAGTGCGGCCTGCTTGGCGCGTAGCATCTTGTGGGTATCCAACAAGCGTTGAAATTCAGCACTCCGGCGATTGGTGGTCACCTGAAAGGGATATAGAAACACAAGTTAGCTCGATGCATATTCGAAGTGTACTAAAATCCGGGCCAAGCGGAACTTAACCCGGCTCTAGGTGTGTGCATATTCGAAGTGTACTAAAATCCGAGCCAAGTGGAACTTAACCCGGCTCTAGGTGTGTGCATATTCGAAGTGTACTAAAATCCAGGCCAAGTGCAACTTAACCCGGCTCTAGGTGTGTGCATATTCGAAGTGTACTAAAATCCGGGCCAAGTGGAACTTAACCCGGCTCTAGGTGTGTGCATATTCGAAGTGTACTAAAATCTGGGCCAAGTGGAACTTAACCCGGATCTAGGTGTGTGCATATTCGAAGTGCACAAGATCCGGGCTAAGTGGAACTTAACCCGGCTCTAGGTGTGTGCATATTCGAAGTTCTCATGGAGCTACGTTAGTTTTCTAAAGAGCATCCGGCCGAGTAACAAGTTACTCCCCCGGAGGCTCGGGGACTAATGGTTATTATCTACAACATGTAAAGGGGAAGCGACGTACCTCCATCATTCGCCCAGCGAGGTTAATTGCCTTTGCGGCTGTGTTCATCTGAGCGGAAAACTCGGCGGGCCCGAACTTTTCCGGGAGATCAGCGTCTTGAACGACCTCTGCCTTATTCCAGTTCATGACAAACTCAATCAGGCTCGGAGGATACCGTTCACCGCTGGGCATATGGGGGGCCACCAAGCCCTTTGCGTGCGCTTCTTTCCTTTCAATCAAGGCAAGGGCTGGGCTAGTGTGCAGAACCATCTGCTGTGCATCAGTTGGCTCGGCAGGGGCGTCCTTCGCTGCTGGAGCTTTCTTAGGAAGCATTGATACGAGGGTACGCTGCCCAGCCTCGACGAATGTCGGCTTGGCAGCGTCCGGAGCCTTCTTGTCCTTGGCTTGCTGGGAAGAGGAAGCCATTGCAGCGGATTTCCCCTTAGGAGCGGCCGGGGTAGCTCCTCGCCGAGGTTGAGAAGACTCGGACGAGGCAGAGGAGCTAGGCGTTGGTGCTCTTGTTGCTGGGTTTGGTGCCGCTGCTGATGTTTTTGCAGCTAGAGTTGGTGCCGATGCCGGAGTTGGTGTTGGTGCTGGTCTGGTTGTTGATACTGGTGCTAGAGCCGAGGTAGCTTTAGTGGTTGTTGGTTTCGGCGATGCCGAGGTGGTGGATGCCGTCGCCTCGGCCGGGCCGGTCTCCCCCGCTCCAAGATTACCCTCCTCTTGCCGAGGTGGAGCAGAACCCGGAGCGGCCGCAAAACCCTCTAGAATAGGGCTCAGCGGGCATGACTCATCGTCGCGACGGGGAGAAGGGCTAGGTCGGAGAGGTGAAGAGATGCTAGATCCACTTTGAGGGACCTCCACCGGAGCCCTGAAAAATCAAGTAATTTCAGAAGAAAAATTACAACGATGTAAGGAAGAGCAAGTTACAGAAGGAAGAATGACTTACGCATCCGAGGTTTGGGCCTCCTTGGGTTTCCGAGCCCTTCGTGCTGGGGACTTGCCTGCGGGCTTGGAGGCAGTCTTGTCCCCGGACTTCTTTCGCCTCTTAGCGGGCTAGGAAGCTCCGGAGGAAGAACTTGAAGCAGCCCCGCGCTTCTTCTTCGATGCCACCGGAACAGGTTCGCCCGTAGCGAGGGGAGGATCATCGTGGATGTGACCACCGGGGTGAGCTGATGGCGAAAAAGCAAAAGAAAGGGGGACAGCCTCAACAGGTTCAATCACCTCGACATCCGAGTCATCTTCATCATTGGTCCAATCTCTAATAGAAGAGGGTTTACCCGTGGGTCGTTTCGTGGCATCGGTCATAGGGAGGAACATCTCCTGGTCCGGCTCTTCCTCATCCGGAGTCTCCCGGTCCGGTGCCCACTTAAGGGTCGGATCGGTGCCGTCCTGGAGGGTCTGCTGAAGAAATTGCTGAGGAAAGGAATGAACAAAGGAGTCAAAAATACAACAATAACTGACATATAATTAATCCGGGGTAAGTTCGCAACATGAAGCTTACCGCGGGAGGAAGCCTGTCCCGGAAAAAATGCTCAATTCCCCACGTCCACTCAGAGGAGAAGTCCTTGTGGGTGGTGAAGAGAGCCTTAACCCGGCGATAAATCTCCGTGTTGCTCAGCTCGAAGGACGAGGTCCGGTTGGGGTCGCGGCCGAAGCTCATGTGGCACACCTTGTGGGTGCGCTTCTGGAGGGGAGAGATTCGGTTACGCACGAAAGTGATCATGGCATCCTCGTTGCATAGCCCGAGCTTCTTCAGCTCTGCGAACCTTTTGTTGACCTGGTTGGCCAAGGCCGTGGGCTTCTTGGGGACGACGTCCCACAGATCCGGGTTAGGTGGACTCGGGGTATATGGGAGCAGCCAGATTAAATCTTCGGTGCCTGTGTCCGGACGTAAAAGAAGGTCCGGGCCCACCCTTTGCAGGACTCTAACCCGGTGACCCGGGGGAAAACAGAAAACCTCCGGGGTGAGATGGAAGCCGCTCCGAATTGAGTGAGCTACTTGTCCTCCGGATTGGTATGGATGTTGGGGATGACGTTGGGACGAAGGCCGAAAAACCGGATCCAAAGATCCTTCGTGGGCCAAATTCTGGCGTAGCCTTCGATCGTAGAAGCAAAGGCAGAAAGGAAAGTGATGGCGTTGGCTGGAAGATGGTGCGGCTAGAGCTGGTACATACTGAGCCAGTCCCGGAAAAAATCGCTCACGGGCAACCCGAAGCCCCATTGGAAGTGGGACAAGAACACGACGTATTCCCCCGGATTGGGTGAGGGGGCCAGTTCGGAGGAGGCGAGGCGAGCCGCAACGCCGGCGGGGATGCGCCTGGTGTGGTAGAGCCAGTCCAGGTCATCTTCGCAGACCCAGGACCCGGCCCACGCACTATGGTCCGCCGCCGCGGCGTCCTCCTCCATCTCCTGCTCAGCAACGACGAGCTCTTCTTCCGTCATCTGATCTTCGCTGCCCTCGCTGGCGCTGGTGGCGGCGGGGGGCAGAGGCCAGGATTGGTGAGGACCCGTGGCGAGAGAGTTGTGTAGCGGTGGTGGCGGCTCAAAAGTGTGAAGGAAAAGCGCGGCGGCGACGCTGCTATTTGGAGCACTAGCGGCGGCGCGGTTGCAAGGAAGAGGAAGGAGAAGAGCAATAGGCAGAGGGGCGCGGAAGGGGAAAAATCCTAAGGGATGCGCCCCTCCGCTATTTAACCACTCCCTCGAGCGGTGAGAGGGATCATGTCCTGCGGATCGGCCACACGCAGTGGCCATGTATCACCTGTCCGGACCAATCAGTGGGGAGCCACACGAGGGCCACAGAGCAGAGATAATCCCATGACGTGACACTGTGATGCGATAAACGAGGAGGCAGGCATGACGTGACCCGCGCACAGTGATAACTGACAATTACTGCGGCGGTTACTGTGCATGCCCTTAAAATAAGACAACATAATAATTACCCTTCACATGGGTTAGCGTACGAGGGAAGGAAACAAGACCCGGATGGAACTGTGGTAACCCGGCCAGCAAGTGAAAACTTGGAATGTGCGGAGGGAAAGTAAAACCAGGAGGTCCGAGTTAAAGTGGTAACCCAGCCGGCAAGTGAAAACTTGGAACGTGCAAAGAGAATGTAAATCCACATAAATCCGAGGTAAAGAGGTAACTTGGCAATAACGACCAGAACACAGAATTGAACCTGATGCGGCCTTAGCGGCCAAGGCAACTAAGACCGCACCAGCTTCGGGGACTAATGTTGGGGGGATACCCCCTGGTAGGGTCACGCCGGGGTATAAAGGCCGAGTTTTCCGAGGTTCGGCAAGGCCAAAGAAGACGCTCGCCGGGTCACCTCAAGGCAGACCGAATCACAGGGTAACCCGGACCAGGGGCGTTCGCCTAACTAAGTCTCAACCGACTTAAGCAGTAAGTCGGATGTGCATGTTTTACTTATATGCAGGAATAGGTGTGGCCAGATCAACTATGATCCGGCTCACGTCTGGCTTCTAGGAGAAGGAAGGAATCTCGCTGGTCAAAAAAAGCCCCGGTACGCACTACCTGAGCGAAGCGAGCAAGGACAGGACCACCGGGGCGTGGCCGACAAAGGTGACGACGCCCATGTCGGCTGACGCGGGCGCCGCAGAGGCTCATGTAGCCAAAGCGTGTGTGACGCAGGGGAAAAGCACCCCGGTCGGCTTACTACTTTGGGGGGAAGCATATTCTTAGGAATATGCTTCCACGTATGCCCTAGGCAGAGACCAAGCTCCCTCTATAAAAGAGGGGCTAGGGTTTCACTAGGTGGGGTTGGTTTTTCTACTATTCTGGTTTGGCTAGGGTTTTGGGTGCGATGTGTGGGTGAGAGTAAGAGAGCTCCTTCTTCCTCCTCTCGCCAATACAGCTCAAGGAGCACTTGTAATCTTGGAAAAAAAGCAATACAAACTACTGTGTGGAGAATCACTTCACTATCCCTCCCTCGATTCCCCTAGCGTGTATTAGTCGCCACCTTTAGCCTATCCATGGCATCTGCCGTGACACCACCACGACATTGACAAACACCGAGAAGCAATACATGCATATACTAATCATCTTGACTAATTTGAGACTTGATTGGGCATTACAACATAATACATAGACCGCCATCCAACTTCATCTATGACTAATAATCCACCTTCAGGTTATCATCCGAACCCCCTCCAGTATTAAGTTGCAAGCAACAGATTATTGCTTTACGAACTGCGTGTAAAGTAAACAATACAATTGTTCTATGAACAAAGGATCGTTGTTTTCTCCCTAGTAACAACAACACATCTAGTACCTTAGAGATTTCTGTCACTTCCCCAGATTACCAGAGGCATGAACCCACTATCGAGCATAAATACTAACTCTTGGAGTTGCTAGCATCTACTTGTCCAAGATAGCTACTAACAACGGAAAGCATGCAAGATCTCAAATAACAAAGACATGATAGAATCAATAATCAATCTGAAATAGCATCTCAATATCCATCGGATCCCCACAAACACAACATGTATGAATTACAAATAGATGATCTTGATCATGAACAGAGCTCAGAAGATCTAAACATGAAAGCACAAAGGAGGAGAAACCAGCCATCTAGCTACTACATGGATCCGTAGTCCAAGGATGAACTACTCACGCATCACACTGAAGGCTTGCATGGTGATGAAGAAGGCCTCCAGGGTGAATTCCCCTCTTCGGCAGGGTTCCGGGAAGAGCTTCAGATCCCCCCCGATCTAGGGACAGAGACGACGGCGTCTACAGACTCTTTCGTGGATTTTTGATCGGGTACTTAGGATTTTCATCCCGAAGGCAACTTATAGGCGGAAGGAGAGGCCGAGGGGGTGCCGGGGTCGGCCAGACCACCCCTGGCGCAGGCCAGGCCTGGCCGCGCGGCCAGTTGGTGTGGCCGGCCCCCAGACCTTCTCTGTCTCGTATTCTGGCATTTGATCCCTTACGGAAAAATAGGCACTTTGGCTTTTGTCCCGTCCAATTCCGAAAATATTCATTTTCTGACCAAAAACAACAGAAAACAGGCAGCTGGAACTGTGGCTCTTATTAATAGGTTAGTCCAAGAAATCATATGAAAATTACTCCAAAGTTGGAACAAAACACAAGAAAGTGGATAAAACCAAGCACGGAACATCAAAACTTATAGATACAATTGCAATGTATCACACCAAGAACACATTCTGCTTCTCCCTAGTCTCCTGGGACGAGTACATCGTCGGCTCCGCCTCCACCCGAGCCGCGTCACCGTCCTCTCCATCGCCAACAAGCCTGGGCCCATAGAGAAACTCGAAGTCGAGTGCCAAACAATAGAAGTGGAGCGACAGCTAACTGAAGAGGAACATACAGCAGGCAACCTCTCCCTCTTGTCTGAAACCTCACCAATCGTGTCAAATATTTGCTAGCAACTTATTCTTATCCAAGGTCTGTTTGCCTCTCGTGTGCACGTTTATGCAACTCATCATCTTGCTAGCAAATTTCACAGTGCAGAACAAGATATGGACCATTCTTTAAACACAAATATTGCATCGACTATCCTTCTTGATGGACAAGACTGCACTGGCCGGAAAATGTTAAGGGAATAATATTCGACCTGAAGCCAAGTGCCCCATTAGTACTCATCATCTTAATCAAGGTAACGTATCTTGCACCATAAAACATGTCATTCCAAACACCTTGAGCCAAGGGGATTTGAAAACAATAATCATCATGAAACACTACATGGTAGAGAACGCCAGATCAAACTATGTGTAACGATGACCTGATTTCTTTTTGGCGGCAAGGCAATGGACAATATGTTAATTTAACATAAGAGTAGGCAAACTGTATGTCACATGACAACACAAATTCTTGCATGATTGAATAGATCAGATCCATCAAACCGATGGTCGGGATGAGTAGAATACTATGAAACCATAATTTGACACTATTGTATTAAATTAATAGATTGTACAGAATCTCTATTACTTTTTATATAAACTGTATTTTGAACCCTCTGTGCTACAAGACCCGAACCAAAATTTATTTGTATAAATAAACCGATGTATCAACTATTTAGTAAGGAAGGCCTTCATTCGTAATAAAAAGATGTTTTAAATAATCCCATTGCACTAAACTTGTTCCATCTGTTACCATCCATGTATAAAATGGCCGGGAAGTTTTGGTAATGGCCAGATCACAAATAAATTAAATTTGTGTAATAAAAGTGGCATATTGCATTATTTCATGCATCGCATTATTATTGTTTGGTTTGTGATTGAGTGGGTGTGCATATTGTTTGATTTTGATGTTGTAGATTTTGAGGAGTGTGACTTTGAAAGTTAGAGAAGTGTATCTAATTATTCTACTTACAAGGCAAGTGGCACTATCATCAAGTCCTACTATTTTCATTATACTTAGTGGATTTTTGTAGTATATGCATGATATGTCTACTATATTATTATGCTATACTATATCTCCTATGTAGAATTGGAAATTGTAGTTTCTACTTGGTAGGTGAAACATCATAAGATTAGAAATGCTTAGCCCTGCTATAGTTTTGGGTGGAATATCATATTATGATTATATGGAGTATTGGAAAATATATGTTTTCTATAATAAAATAAGTTCTTAATTAAACACCTGGGTGGAATTGGGACTTGCTTGGATTATGTTGAGTGGTTACTTAGGGGCCATGTCTATGGTCTGCTGGTGTATCGCACTTGTGGACAGCCACCCAGGAACAAAGAGATTGGAGACGTTCTTGTCGCGAAGCTTCCAGTGCAGCCACATAGCATATGGGCTCTGCCTTGGCCGACTAAGTTGCGAGAATTCGGCCAGGCGGACAGAGGGTGGTAGTGATGACAGGATGGAACGCGTTTGTGGTGGTCTGAGGGATTGCTTATGAAAAGTCTCGTCTCGATGCATGTGGAGTCTTGTGGGGAAAGTGCACCACCTCTCGAGAGGGTAAAACTAAGTACTTAGCCGTGTCCCCGGTTATGGACAATTTCTGAGCATCAAGACAATGAAGCAGAATCAAGAATCTCATCATTCTAATTTCTTTAAGTTAAAGCTTGATGGGTGAACAAGGGTTGTTGGTTCATTTATTTCTATCAATGGAACCTAGGTTCACTGATTTCTATCAGTAGTACCACTATGTTGTGATTGGAAATATTACCTGGAGGGTATCTAGTGTAACTTAGTTGATAATAAGTGTTGCAACCTATTTATAAAAGGATAAGGAAAAACTTTCTTGCTGCAAACTAGCCAAAGCTCTACATGTCTAGATATGCATGTAGTAATAGGTTCCACTTTATATCCACATACTAGTGACACTTGACAATAAAATTCAAAATGTATTGACCCTTGTGGCTGTAACTTATCATGTTGCAGGATTACTTGATGATAGTGAGGTTTGATGAGTAGGGATTACGAGTCTGCACCCAACATGTTTGCCTGTGGCACATGAAGATGAAGGACTCCATGCTTTAAAGTTATATCTTATGCTTTGTAATAAGATAGCCATATGAGCTATGTAAGTTGTAACGAACTATTTTATTCCTGGATATGCGATGTAATATGACCTTTGTTTCTTGATATTACATCTTAAAGTATGGGTGCTAGCTATTCGATCCAGGGACTAGCACTATAAACAAATGGATATGTACCTTATTGGGTGAGATCACTACAGATGGTATCAGAGCATTGTGTTGCCTGTAGGTTCGTTACCCTAGGATTTGGACAACCCCTTTAGAAAAATAGGAGGTGAATTTACTTGAAGTTATTTACAAAGAATCTTGTAAACTCTCTCCTCAGTATTATGTTTTGTTCCTAAGTCTTTCCCTTTTTTTCTTGATGACAAAGGACTTCAAGATCATCACCACAAAGGACTTCAACTTCATCTCAAAGGACCTTCAACTTCATCGTCACAAAGGGCTTCAATTTCATCATCACTAAGGAGTTCCTCTTCAGCATCACTAAGGATTTTATCTTCAACATCACAAAGGACTTCAACATCACAAAGGAATTTATCTTCAGTATCACAAAGGACTTCAGGTTCAGTTTTACCAAGTACTTTGGCTTCATCATCGCCAAGGACTTCAGCTTCGGCATCACTAAGGACTTCAAGACCACCTACTTTGGATTTGGACTTCTCAACATCGTCAACATACTAAATCAACATATCTCCATCACCAAAAGAAGCGGGGAGAAGAAGTTTTAGAAGGAAGATTTATTCTTCAGTAATTCTAGGACTTAGAAATTTTATATAGGATCCTATTGATAATAGGAGCAATCAACTACTTAGGAAATGATGAGATACACGCCTAACTTAAGGGAAAGGACAAGGCATTCTAGGATCAAGAAGAGAAGTCAATATCAATAGAGGAGAAGTTCAAGGATCATACAGGGATTTCAAGAAAGAATAGAAGTTCAAGTTTTGTAGAAAATAAGATGAGAGAGAAATCAGGAAAGATCTTAGGATTAGAAACTTATATATTATAGTTTTACTAGGTTATATTAGCTTCTCAGAGAGGGGAGATCGTCGCCATCAACACCACCATCAAGCTGGACTTCATCGGGATCATCGTCATCATCATCACCACCATCATCTCCACCAGCACCATCATCAACACTTCATACGGCTATAACAATTGGGTTGAATCTTGCATAGTTCTTAGGGGAAACTTTCCCGGTGTTGCTTACTCCTTGTAGTTGATGCTATTGAGTGAACCATTGAATTATTGTTTATGTTCAGATTGTTACATATCATTATACCATCTCTGATCATGATCCATATGATGTCTTGTGAATAGTTCGTTTTGTTCTTGAGGACATGGGAGAAGTCATGTTGTTAGTAGTGGAATTGTGTTGAGAAAGATTCAATAGTTTGATATTTAAGTTGTGGTGTACTTCTTCTAGTGGTGTCAAGTGAACACCGACTACATGACACTTCACCTATATGGGCCTAGGGGAATGCATTGTGTATTTGGCTACTAATCATTGGGGTTGCCGGAGTGACAGAAACCTAAACCCCCATTAGGAAACCATTGCACAAGGGACGTCAGGGTCTTAGAGTTTAAAGCTGTGGTTAGGTTTCTACCTTAATTACTTCCTTGTACTTGCGGATGCTTGCAAGGGGTTTAATCACAAGTATGTATTAGTCCTAGGAAGGTCGGTACACTAGCACAGGTTCACCCACAAAACACTTAGCAAACTAAAGAAGATTAATCAACTATATGAAGCGAAAGCACTTGACGATATTCTGGTGTGTCCTCGAGAACATTTGGTCATCTTAAGTAATACAACCGGCTTGTCCTTTGCTAAAGAAAGGATCGGGCCACTTGCTGCATTTATTCTTATTGTTTTTTATTTACTCGTACTTTATTTACCTGTATTATCAAAACCCCTAAAAATCTGTTTGCTAAGTATTTACAGAGAATTCCTGCTCCAAGCTACTAGCCAGCACCTTCTGATCCTCGTTGAGTTCGACACTCTTATTATCGAAAATACTGCGATACACCCCCTATACTTGTGGGTCATCAAGTCTATTTTCTGGCGTCGTTGCCGGGGAGTGAAGCGCTATTGGAGAGTGGAACTGGTAAAGGAAACTTCTACTGTGAGTATTGTTTATTCCTGTTAGTTGCTTTATTTCATTATGGATAATTCGCTGAGTTTCTTATTTCCTAATGCTACTACCACTGCTAAGGTAGTAGATGAACCACCACCTGCTGAGAATGATACTTTTAAAATACCTACAAGAATTATTGATCGTGTTAGGGATAACTATTATGTTGGAGATGGAACTGTCCATCCCGGTGATCATTTGCTCTTTATACACGAATTATGCGGGTTATTCAAGTGTGCAGGTATTACAACAGATCAAGTCAAGGAGAAGTTATTCTCATTATCACTGAAAGGAAGAGCCGAGGAATGGTATAAGCTGTTGAAGAATGGTCAAGCTCTCGAATGGGAGGAAATAGTACCTCTCTTTTATTCAAAGTTTTATCCTCCTAGTGAGATTCATAAAGATCGAAATCAAATATACAACTTTTGGCCTCTTGATGGAGAGAGTACAGCTCAAGCTTGGGGAGATTGAAGTTACTAATGCTCAAATGTCCCATTCATGAGCTCCCAAACAATATTATTATTAATAACTTTTATGCAAGACTTTCACTTCATGATAAGGATTTATTGGATGCTTCTTGTGCTAGATCATTCACCCGCATGAAAGAAGAAGCTAAATGGGATCTTCTGGACCATATTCAAGACAATGCTAAAGCATGGGAGAATGAAAAAGGAAGAAAGTCAGGTATAAATTATGATTATGAATGCATTGAATCTTTTATGGGAACTGATGACTTTCAAAATATTAAGAATGCTTACGGTCTTGACTCTCAAGCTATTGCAACTTATTTTAAGGCTTTTGCTTCCTATATTGAAGTTCCTAAAAAGAAGTGGAATAAGTATCATGAACCATATAAAGATGTTGTTAAGTGTGTTCCTGCAAGAAATACTAAAGTTTATACTGCTAATCATGCTTTACCTGAACCTTACATTGAGAAAATCACTTTCCCAGTTAAGATAAAGGAACATTTTATGATAGCTAGTATGGTTAATGTCGTCGTATTGAGGACAAGTACGCCATGAGGGGGTCCTCGAGGCGTGCGGAAGAGAGGGGTGTGAGACGTACGGTGTTCCGGGACGGTGAGCACACAAGTTTACCCAGGTTCGAATCCACCGTCTTTGGATGAATCCTACTCCTGCTAGCAATCCAGTAATACGACAGAGCCAGAATATGGGTTACAAGGGTATCGCCTATGCGAGTTGAGATTATAGACTATTGAGGTGTGCCCTAAAGGCTCTCCCTAGGACGGCTTATATAGATATCCGGCCTAGGGTTTACAGGAGAGATCAATCCGGCTACGACTAAGAGTTGGTTATAGAGTACATCTCGAACTACAAGTAACATTATGGGCCTAAGTCGGTAAGTCTTCTGGGCCTTCCCTTAGCCGGATTGGACTCCGTCTTTCTCCCTGACTGGGCCGCCCGTGAAGCAAAGCTCTAACCCAAAGTGCGCCACCCTGGTCAGTGAGGAACTGTGAGGATACCTGGAAAGTATATCCCCAACAGCAGCCCCCGGAGGCCTCCAAGATCCAAAGTCGGATTTATCATCGTCTAGCTTGATCTTCGGCTTGCAGAATCTTGAAGGGTTCCTGAAACTTCACAACAAAAAATATGATCCGGGTCTTAAAAATAAGTCGGAACTATCAACAGGTTACTTGGATTTTCCAGCTTGATTTCAAACTAAGCCAGAACTTGGTTTCTAACGCCACCTGACACAAGTCATGGTCAAGTCACGTCATCTGACAAGCGTGCCGTCAGCACGACCATTGGTAGGTCCACGGTTTGTGGAACCGAGGCACCGTTTCAATGTGTGCGTGGAGATCGAGGAGACGCAATCATCGCGTGGGTCCTTCCCAGTTCCTTCCACGACGCGTGGCGGTTATACTGTAGCATTTGCACGAATCTTGGCGCAGTTAGGTGGATATAAGGGGTTAGGATTTTTCCTTCTCCTTTCCACCAGTCCTTTGCCGTTTCCTTTCCTCCCAATCCCCCTGCGCGCACAGAGCTTCCTCGTTCTTCCCCCACAGAACTCCCAGCGCCGCCCCTTTTAGGTCAATCTCTCGTCGGAGAAATGGCTTCATCTTCTTCCTCCGGCTTGGCGGCAGCGGTGGCGGTTGCGACGGCGGAAGCAGCAGCGGAGAAAGAGAGCTTCCGTGGGATCTGGATTCCCTGTGCTCTCAACGAAGAGGGCCTCAAGAACATGGAGAAGGAGGGGCTTCTCGTCGCCGGCGACTGGCGGAGCGGCTCCGGGGAAACCGTCCCCAACCCGCGCGACGGCGAGCGGGTCCACTTCGGCACCCACCTCGATAGAGGTCTATCTTTTCCTCCCTCAGAGTTCTTCTCCGAGGTGATAGATCATTTCGGAGTTCAACTCCATAACCTTCCTCCCAACTCTCGCTTAGAGATGAGTGCGTATGCTTCGCTTTGTGAGGGCTTTCTCAGCATTAGGCCGAGTTTGACTCCCTTCCAGTATTATTTCCACGTCCGGAGAAATTCCATTACCGCTGGTGTTCCTTACATCACCGGCACTATCAGCTTTTCACTTAGACGCGACCGGGCTTATCCCAAAATTCTAGCCAGTGACTCGGTCAAACAATGGCCAGACACATTTTACTATCATAGGGATATTCTGGCTCCCGACAAAGCTACTGCTTTGCCGGCTTTTGTCGACGGAGCCGCCACGGCCCAACCTTCTTGGGACGAGGCTGCTCCGGCTCTCACCGATGATCTGATCCTCGCTAAGAGGCGGATCAAATATTTAATCAAACACAAGGGTCTGAAGGGATCCGACTTAGTCCAGTGTTGGGTCTCTCGTTGGATCCAGCCCCTTCAGTACCACGGGGATCGACTGATGCACTCCATCACGTCATCCAAAAAAGACTCCCTCCGAATCAACCCCAAAGCCTACACCACTCAAGGCTACATAAGCCAGATCAAGTGGCTGATCAAGGAGCGGATCGAGAGGAGAATTCCGGAGGTTTCTCTGGATATGCATATGGCGGAAAACCCCGTAGTGCCGGTAAGTTCCATCAGTACACCTTTTTATGTGTTTCAATCTTTGAGTTATACTGCAATACTGATATGTTTTCTTGTTTTCAGCTTGCTGACCTCCCCGAGTCGGAACTTGCTCCGCTCGAATGATATCCTCCTGAGTTTTCTCAGGAGACATAAGTGGTCCCATTGCTGGACCTTGCGCTCAAGAAGCGCAAAGCTCCGACAGTGGCAGTTGGCACAAAGGAGGTGCCTATTGTGAAGAGGTAACTTTCAGTCACAACTTCCTCCTTTGTCCTTTATGGGAATTTCTTTCCGAGATGTAATGTTTCCAACTTTACTACATTCTTAGAGCAAAGCCGCTCATCAAGGGTAAGGGGAAAGGGATTCCTTCGAAGCCCCTGTGACAGACGAAGCTCACCATAGCTTCCGCTGCCGTGGCTCCTCCGACTCCTGCCCCTCAACCTTCTGCAACTCCGGCGATCACTCCTTCTCCGGTGGTTGCAGAAGATCCGGCTCCTCCAATGGAGCCTGCGATCCTTGGGTCGCAAACTGACGTCACCATGAGTGCGTTAGATCAAGATAAGGGTGAACCTTCTTCGGGTAATGATCCCTCGGCAGAAATCTTCGCCGAAAACCTCATCATCAATCCGGGACTTGCCAAGTTTGGCCTGTCCTGGAAATCTGCAGAAGAGATCCAGCGGCTAGCCAGGCAAGTCCTGGAGAAAGGCCATTTATCTCCCAAAGAAGAAGCGCAAGAAGCAGAGGACGTCAAGTTCTCTGACCTTCTTTCCCAAGTCCACCTTCGCGATGAGAGGATTAGGACTAGTGAGCTTCCAACAGCCCCAGTGATCCCTCTTACTCTTGCCGAGAAGGTGGCCGCTGAAGTGAACGTGGGTTTGGATAAACTCACCCGCGAGCAATATGTAAGTCAGAATTCCAACTCTTGTTTTTCCATTATGTTATATCATATCCTCTAGCCCCCAAGCATGAAGTAGGATATATAATCCGGGTTTATGCTTAATTAGGATGCCAAAGAACGAACTAGTGTAGCCCCCAAGGCTTGTGCTGATATTTAGCAAAAATATTAGCCCGAGTCTTAAGTAGCTTTCTGACTTTGGGTATTCTGACTTACAGAAAGTATGTTCCTATAACTAGGAATTATTGACCAATGTCTGCGATAAGCGGAGAGAGATCAAAGCTCTCCAGCTTAAGAAATGCTGAACTTAAAGTAGCCAAGGATGAAGCCGAAGGTAAACATTCCGAGATTCAAACCTTGTCTTTGCTTTTTCAATGTCGATTTTTTCCTGAACTGCTGTTCTTTTTTGACTTACAGCGCTAGTGAAACAATCCGTCGCCATGATTGAAGAGGCCGAGAACCTCAAGACCCTGGTGGTGGAGAACAAGGGACCTCGCCAAGAGCTGGATAAGCTCAAGGCGGATCATGAAAGGAGCATAGCTCAAGTCCTTGAATCCTCCTCCATGGCCACTGAAGAGCATGATCGCAAGATCGCTTCTCAAGATAAAATAATCTCGGACCTCAAGAATGAGCTTGGCAGAGAGAAGGACATCTCCCAGGTGTTCCGGGCTGAACTCCAGAGTCTCCGGGAGGAGAAGACCAAGATTGACGACATCATTCTCGGTACGTTCCATCTGTCTGACTTATCTTTTTCTTTGACTTCTATCAATGTCGGATTTTTCTTAACTTGTTTTGTGTATAGGTCCTCTGAACTTGACAGATTCTTCCTCCTCCGAGCCCCGCACCCACCGGCTTACACAAGTCGGTGACCTGCTTCATGACTTCCGCCAGTCCCTTGAGGACGTTGGCGAAGCTCTCAAGATTTCGGACATGCCAAGCATGTCGGATTTTCAGGTGCGGGACAAGGCCAAGGAGATGCCGCAGCTTGTTCGGGACTGGAATATGTCCTACGCGCGGACTGCTGCACAGAACGCTCTCACCATGGTCATGAGCCACCATGAAAACATGGAGATATGGCAGGTGACCAGAGGGTACTGCAAGGTAGACGAAGACGGCCAGGAGTAGGACCTTCAAGCCATCATGCACTCCTGCGCCGGATATGGGTGTCACGTGGATGATCTGACTAGCTACGAGATCGCCTTCTTCCTCCACGTAGCTACTCCGCCTCCTCCTCCAGAGGAAACCGAAGAAGTTTCTAACGATGAACCCACCACCTCAGATGTAGACATCTTGGAACAATATCAAGGCGGAGTAACCAGCGAGCCGGCAGCTCCTTCATCTCCTCCTGCATCATAGACCAGAAACTTATGTATTATTCCGGGAAAAACATGATGCGTTTGTAAATATGTAATACTTTAACTTTGCTAGTGCTAAGCTTTTGATCTATTTAGCACTTTTGGCTTTGATTTTTTTTTGTGCCTGAAATGTTTACATAAGCACTTGTACTTTTCCGTCTTCACTTATCGTTTATCTGGCTTTCCACCTCGTCCCTTTCGTGAGCCGGCTAAACCTTCCGCCGGAAACTTTGCCGAGCAACGGAGCTCAATTGCTAAATCAGTTTAAAATCGGAAACAAAGCCGGCTTCCAATACCAACAATTCACTACTCGGAAAATACCTACATCTAGCAATCAGACAAATGACCAAAGTAAAGACTAGAAATTTTAGAGTTATACCCAAAGGTAGCAATTTTAGAATCGGAAATGTAAACCAGAACGAACATGAGCATAAAGTACTTTCAAACATTCTGGGATTTTCGACTATGACGTGATCATTTGGAAATAAGATGGTAAAAATTTCTCAGAAAAACTTGAGGCAACCAAAACATTTATTTCTCACAGAACATGTACATATGTATGATTACAAAGAAGGATAAACTAAGAATAAAAGGGACGTACCTGAGCAATATTCCACGGTTTGTCTAACTCATCCGGATTTGTACTGCCTCCAGCTCTCTTTCTCTTCTTAGTAGCAGGTCTTTCTTTGATTGGCCTCATGTCAGTTAAGTAGTACGATCCATTGTGCAATACTCGACTAACTAAAAAGGGACCTTCCCATACTAGGGAAAGTTTGTGCTTTCTTTGTTGCACAAGCCGGAGAACCAAATCACCCTTATTGAAAGATCTATTTTGGACTCTCTGGCTATGATACTTGCGTAACTTCTGCTGATAGGCTGTAGATCTCATTTCAGCAACGACGCGAACTTCTTCGACTAAGTCGAGATCATTTTGTCGAGAAATCTCGGCATCCTCTTCGATATACGCGGCCACTCTAGGAGAAGTATGAATTAAATCACTAGGAAGAACTGCTTCTACGCCATAGACCAAGAAGAAAGGTGTGTATCCTGTTGACCTGTTCGGAGTTGTTCGTAAACTCCAAATTACAGAGGGCAATTCCTCTGCTCAAGCCCCCGCAGTACGTCGTAGTGGTGCTTCGAGTCTTGGTTTTAGGCCTTGTAGAATTAAACCATTTGCTCTTTCGACTTGTCCATTAGCCTATGGATGTGCAACTGACGCAATGTCAAGCCGGATATTTTGCTTGTTGCAGAATTCAGCCAATTCTCCCATGGAAAAATTACTCCCGTTGTCTGTGATAATGCTATGCAGATAACCATACCGGATTATAACATCCTCGACAAATCTTTTGGCTGTTGCTCCATCACAACTAGTGACAGGTTTAGCCTCAATCCATTTGGTAAATTTATCCACCATCACTAAGAGGTGAGTAAATCCACTTGGAGCTCGTTTAAATGGTCCTACCATATCAAGCCCCCAGACCGCAAAGGGCCATGTTATAGGTATTGTTTGCAGCTGATCAGCCGGAACATGAGCTTGCTTGGCGTACTTTTGGCAGCCTTTGCACGTCTTGACTAACCGTTCGGCATCTGCTTGAGCTGTAAGCCAGAAAAAACCGTGTCTAAAAGCTTTTGCCACTAAAGATTTGGCTGCAGCGTGGTGGCCACACTCGCCTTCATGGATTTCCCTTAAGATTTCCACTCCTTCTTCCGGAGATACGCAGCGCTGAAAAACCCCAGAAACACTCTGTTTATGGAGCTCACCTTTAACAATAGTATAGGCTTTTGCTCGTCGGATAATCTGCCGGCTCAGCACCTCGTCTTCGGGTAATTTGCCATCTACCAAATAATCGAGGTAGGGTTGAATCCAGCTGGGAATTACAGCTAGAACTGCTATCAAAGGTGAGTTGGATTTGGTCGGATATTCCTCATCTACTCCCTTTATTGAGGGAACTTTGAGGTGCTCTAGAAAAGCGTCATCCGGGACCTCTTTCTGCGCAGAGCCTATCCGAGATAGTGCATCCGCTTCCTCATTTTCTACTCGAGGAATGTGTTGAACTTCAAACCCATCGAACGATTTAGATAGATCATCTACGAGAGCTTTATACGCTGCCATGTGTTTATTTGCATTACAAATATCCGACACTTGCTGAGCAACAAGATCCGAATCTCCGTAACACATCAAACGTCGGATGCCAATATCCTTAGCAATCCGGATTCCATGCAGCAGTGCTTCATACTCGGCAATATTGTTTGTCGCTGTGAAGTGGGTCTGCAATACATATAAAAGTTTATCTCCTTAGGGTGATTTGAGCACCACGCCAGCCCCCGAGCCCCCTCGAACCTTAGACCCGTCAAAAAAGAGGGTCCAATATTCCGACTCAGGGAGGATCAGTTCTCCTTCGTCTCTGTCCAATCAGCGACAAAGTCAGCAAGGATCTAGGATTTGATTGTTGTCTGAGGTTTATACTCAATGTCGAAAGCTAAAAGCTCTATGCCCCATTTGGCGACGCGTCACTATTATTGATTATATCTCTCATGGGAGCTTTGCTCACCAAGGTAATTGGATGCTCCTGAAAATAATGGCGTAAATTACGAGATGCTAGAAAAACACCGTAAGCCAACTTTTGATAATGCGGATACCGCTGTTTTGACTCTGTAGGACCTCGCTGACAAAGTAAGTCAGACGCTGCACTAGGTGTTCCTGATTTTCCTCTGGTCTCTCCACCACCATGACGATACTGACGACCTTATTTGTCGCAGCAATGTAAAGCAACATCGGTTCCTGAGGTTCTGGTGCTGCAAGGATAGGAGCAGACGAGAGTACTCTTTTCAGATCTTGTAGTGCAGCTTCAGCTTCGTCAGTCTAGACAAAATCCTTGGTCTTTTTCAAGAGTTTATATAATGGTGCGGCTCTTTCACCAAGCCGACTTACAAATCGACTGACCGCGGCAATGCAGCCAGTTAATCTTTGTACGTCCTTCAGGCGAGTTGGCCTAGAAATATTGAGTATAGCCTTGATTTTGTCTCGGTTCACCTCTATGCCTCTTTGAGACACGATGAAACCTAACAATTTTCCGGCTGGTATTCCAAAGAAGCATTTCTTCGGGTTTAGCACGATGTTGTATTTTCGTAGATTGGCGAACGTCTCCTCCAAGTCGGAAATCAATGTTTCCTTCTTTTTGGACATCACCGCGATATCATCCACGTATGCATGTACATTGCGTCCGAGTTGGTCGTGGAGGCAACGCTGGATCGTGCGCTGGTACGCAGCTCCTGCGTTCTTCAGCCCAAAGGGCATCGTAACAAAACTGAAGGTTCCAAAGGGGGTTATGAATGAAGTTTTGACTTTGTCAGATTCCTTCATCAGGATTTGGTGATAACTGGAATATGCGTCGAGAAAACAGAGGAGTTCCGAGCCTGCCGTTGAATCGATGACTTGATCAATTCTAGGCAGAGCGAACGGATCTTTTGGACAAGCCTTGTTCAAGGCAGTATAAACAATACACATCCTTAAATCAGTGGTGTCCTTTTTAGGGACCATTACAGGATAGGCCGACCACTCAGTGTGGATGACCTCTTTTATGAATCCGGCTAACTCGAGCCGCGCTAGTTCCTTAGCTATTGCCTTACGCTTTTCGTCACCAAACCGTCGTAGGGACTGTTTGACGGGTTTAGCGTTCGGGTTTACATTTAGAGAGTGCTCGGCAAGTTCCCTAGGTACTCCGGTCATGTCAGATGGCTGCCATGCGAACATATCTTGATTTGCTTGGAGGAACTTGACGAGCGTACTTTCCTATGCGATACTTAGGCCTACGCCTATCTGGGTCACCTTGGAGGGGTCATCATCCTTCAACGGTGTCTTCTTCGTCTCTTCTGATGCCTTGAACTCCGGATTTGGCTTTGTCACCTCCTTCTTCGTTGCGGGCATCTCGGATGGATCTAGGATCTTCTTGATCTCCTGGTACTCCTGGGCGTGCAGCACGGCTTCAGCAAAGGTCGCATTTCCATCCTCGCACTCTCGCGCTTTCTTCGGGTCTCCCCTGATGGTGATCACGCCGTTGGGACCTGGAATTTTCATTATATTGTAAATGTAACACGGACGAGCCATAAAAGCCCAGTAAGCCGGGCGTCTGAATATAGCGTGGTATGCGCTCTTGAACGGGACCACTTCGAAGGAAAGAGCCTCCGTCCGATAATTCTTTGGAGTTCTAAAGGTAACATCCAAAGTGATCTCTCCCAGGGAATTAGCTTGTCTTCCTGGGACAACTCCGTGAAAGATCACAGAGCTATGGTTCAACTAGGTCTCCGAGATCTTCATCCGGCGTAGCGTTTTGACGTAGAGAATACTGATGCTGCTACCACCATCCATGAGGGTCTTGGAGAAACCATAATTGTCAATAAGTGGATTAACTATTAAGGCATATTTTTGTCGCCTGTGTAACTTAGGCGGATGATTAGCATGGTCAAATGTGATTGCCACTTCCGACCAGTCCAGATATTGGGGGACAGCCGGAACTGTTGCATTGAGCTCGTGGAGAACTGCTTTCTTGACCTTTGCTGGTTGAGATCCGAGGAAGGTGACGTAAGTGTCTTTTTTGGTGGGAAAAGTCTTCTTCCCTTCCGGCTTGGGATTTGAAGCATCAGCTTCCTCCATGTCAGAATCTTCCTTGGTCTCTTTGTCCTTTTCGGGATTTTTCTTTCCCATCTTCCGCTTAGCTTTGTAGCCCGCGGTATCATCTCTCTTGATGTCGTCGTTAAAACGACACTCGGCGTTGGTATGGGACGAGCCCCCATTGGCGTCTAGGTGATGCACACATGGGTTATTGGCAATGTCGGCCCAAGTGTAGGTTTTGCCTGGTTGTTGTTCTCCTCTACCTTGGACCCTTGAAGTCCCACGGCCACGCCCGCAGCCTCCGCCACGTCCTCCTCGTCCTCCAGACCCGGAAACAGTAGTAACCACCGCTGTTTCCGCGTTGGGTTTTTCTTCCGAGATATTTGTGTGCTTCTCAGCTTGTTGCTTTGTCTTTGCTGACTGAGGTACAGCCAGGACGTTGAGTAATCCTTCTTCATCGTCATCAGCATCTGCATACTTGCTCGATGTTTCTATCATCTCTCCCAAATCAGTGACCTTGTCACACTTCAAGCAATGACGTAATAGACCAATTGGGAGCCCTGCGATGAAAGCTTCAATCGCGGTTTGATCGTTTACTCCTTCACAGGAGTTCTTGGTGTCGATCCATTGTCTGAGGTAATCCCGGCAAGTTTCTCCGGCTTTCTGGGTGCAACGCTGTAGGTCTCCAACCGTACAGGGCCTCCGATTTGTGCCTTCGAAATTCTGAAAGAACGCACTTTGCATGTCATACCAGTTATGGATGGTGTTCTCCGGAAGTTCATTGAGCCATGCCCGCGCCGTCTTCCGCAACATAAGTGGGAGATATCGGGTTGCGACCAGGCTGTTTCCGCCTTTGGCGATGCAGCAAGCTTGGAAAAAATCCTGTAGCCAGGTATCTGGCCGAGCAATGTCGTCGTAGGCTTGGATGTGCCTTGAGATAGCAAATCCTTCAGGTAATCTTGTAGCTCTGATACGTGGTCCGAAGCACTTTGGGCCCACGTAGATATCATTGTTTTCGTAGCGTCGCGCCTCTATATTAGAGTTGATCATGTGCCTTGCGTCGTTCGGGGATAGAGATCGTCCCAAATGCCGGCTGTGGCTACGGTGCCTTGGAGCCGGACTTTGGCTTCTGCCACCACCTCCTCCGCCACGTCGTCCTCCTTACCCTCCCTGGGGGCCATTATGGTGACTGCCTGGTGGAGGGGGTGGGGCAGCTGAATTGTTTCATGCTGATCGCCGGCCTCCGTCCCGAGCGTCATTATTCCGGTTCCGGGGAGGATCTTGACTACGACGATCCCCCTGCCAGCTTGTCCCGGCATGGTATCCGTCATCCCTTCGTCCGTCGTTCCCACCATGGTGAGGCTCAGCCGGACGGCTTTCATGTCTAGGAGGTGGCATTTTTTGACGATCCTCCTCCCGACGTTTCCCTTTATCTTCTCCCCTTCGATCATTAGACTCTCGTCGCGGAGGGTTCTTCGGATTCAGTGCAGCGATGGCATCTTTCTCGGCCGCTGGAGCGACATTGCTCCAGTTATGCGTAGTTCTGTGATGTTGTCCTGATGATCCGGTTCTAGAATAACTGTCTTACCTGCGTTCGGGGTGATGGTACTGCGCCCGGACGTAATGGGATCTTACACCGGCCCATGCCGGATCTGTGCGACATTGGTCAGAATCCGATACCAGCTTTTGACTTCCGGACAGGGCGACCTTTTGCTGCTCTAGTCCCTTGTTGAGTAGCTTGATACCCAAATGGATCTCCTCTGGTCCTGGATTAGCCGATAGAATTTCTCGGGCTACCACGGTATTCTGTACTGGGGTTGGGTATACGCAATCTCCGTTGCTATCTTTCCGTGGCTTCCCCATCTCATCTCCAAAAAGAACGGCACGGACACGTGGGAATTGGTCATCATTGGTGTGACGCTTATGTGTCTTCTGATGCAACCGAGACATGTAGTCCTTAGTTGACATGCGTTTCTTCTCCACCTCGATGTTTTTGGCCTCATCAGGAGTTGTTGACGACGTGCCTGTAGGGCTTGCGCCCTTTTGTCCAGCTCATTCGCAGTGAGTTCTGCAGCTATAGGGATAGGTGTGGTTAATGCGACATCGATGAGTTTACACGCACCTTCGGTGATCACATGTCCATCCACCGATGCTTCTTTTTCGGCTCGTCTGGGATAAGTGCTCCATCCGAGTCTTCCTCGTATTCCTCGGCAATCACCTCCTCTGTCAGAGGGTCTTTTGTCAGGGTCTTGTTCTTCTTCTTTGCCTTCTTAGTAGCGCCGGTAGCAAAGACAGATTTGGGTCCGTTTCTCGGAGTCAAGCTTTGATCGGTACTTTCGGACATCTGGACCTCGGGATTATCTCCGACGTCCATGTCATCCTGCGCTTTGGGAGAGTGTTCCCCGGATCCTTCATCCATGGCTTCTCCTTCTTCTGCAGCTTTGGAGTTATACTTCTCTTCATATTCCGCGGAGAACTTTCAAAAATCTGCTGACATCATTGATTCATCTAAGGATGCGGGTACGTCGGCATTTGTTCCAATTGCCTCCAGCACAGAGTCGGTGTTTTCTCCGGCATTGACAGAGCCGGATCCAGATCCCACGTATCCGATGAAGTGCGACGCGTGCTTCTTGAGGTACCTGCGGCTTTCGCGATCAGCCATGTCGAAACTTTTGATGGCCTCAAGGATTGCATCTGCGCTTTCGCCTTGCAGTATCATACGTCTTAGTGTGTACCTTAGGAAAGGCATGTCTGTCCTGGCATCGTCAGAGCCGGAATCAGTGTCGTTGATATGCTCCTCCTGGATTTTGACTTCCACGGGTGGGTCGATCTGGGATCCGGCTTCTCCGGGGAGATCCACTCCAGATTCGACTTGGTCCGCTAGGTCTTCTTCAGGCTTGGATTTCTCCACTATCTCCGCAACTAGTGCGGGCTGGGTGGGATTAGGGTTTTCTGAGATCCGGAACTCTGCCGCCTCCGTGGACAAAGGGGACCCAGAAAATTCTTTTGCCTCTATCATCACCGCAGGGGTGGGTTGGGCAGGTTCAGCGAAACCGATGTAAACATCGATCTCACCAAAAGACATGATTCTGTAGGCAGTCACGGCCTCCCTAGCTGGAATCCAAGTCTTGTCGAGAACAATGAGAGGGACGTCGCTGGCGTAGAGGATGCGACCAACGGCGATGGTCTCGCCGATTCCGATTCTTGCAGATTCCGCTCGGAACGCAGATCCGAAGCTCACTCGCCCCACGGTGGGTGCCAACTGTTGTCGGATTGAGGACAAGTACGCCATGAGGGGGTCCTCGAGGCGTGCAGAAGAGAGGGGTGTGAGACGTACAGTGTTCCGGGACGGTGAGCACACAAGTTACCCAGGTTCGAATCCGCCAGCTTTGGACGAATACTACTCCTGCTAGCAATCCAGTAATACGGCAGAGCCGGAATATGGGTTATAAGGGTATCGCCTATGCGAGTTGAGATTGTAGACTATTGAGGTGTGCCCTAAAGGCTCTCCCTAGGATGGCTTATATAGATATCCGGCCTAGGGTTTACAGGAGAGATCAATCCAGCTACGACTAAGAGTTGGTTATAGAGTACAGCTCAAACTACAAGTAACATTATGGGCCTAAGTCGGTAAGTCTTCTGGGCCTTCCCGTAGCCGGATTGGACTCCGTCTTTCTCCCTGACTGGGCCGCCCGTGAAGCAAAGCTCTAACCTGAAGTGGGCCACCCTGGTCAGTGAGGAACTGTGAGGATACCCGGAAAGTATATCCCCAACAGTTAATGAAAGTACAAGTAAAGCTGTTGAACCTGATGAACAAAATGATGAACCTATAATAGAAAATGTCAAAGACTTTGTCACTAAATATGAAGAAGATGGACACACTATCCTCTGTAAGGATATCCCTAATTTTTTTCACAAAGTAGTGCTATGAGAGTTAGTGTCCCTGTGTTTTCTGTTAGAATAAGTGATCATGGCTACGATGGTCCTTGTGATAGTTATACAATTAAGTTTATGCCTGATACTGAAAGTTATTATGAGAGAGGAAAGACTGTTCTAATGCATCTCAATAGTATCAAGTTTCCTCGTTTTATGCTAAATGTTTTTATGTTGCACTTCTTTTGCCTTCCTATGCTAGTGGCATCTGGTTTCAACAACTTGTTTGTTTACAAAATTCCTTTGCATAGGAAGTGGGTTAGACTTAAACATGTGTATTTTTGCTTCTTGATGCTCTCTTTTTCTTCAATTCATATTCTTATGTGAGCATCATTAAAATTATCATGCCCATCTTAATGGCTATAAAGAAAGAGCTTTTTGGGAGACAACCCAATTTAGTTGTGCTTTCAGTTTGTTTTTGTTTCTTTGAGTCTTGGAAGTTATTACTTTGGTAATAACCTCTCCTTATCCTTTTTATTTGGTTTTTGTGTCAAGATCAACCTCTAATGAGAGAGAAGTAAGATTTGGGGAAGTTGTTGTCCCGAAACAGATTTTTGTGCTTC
Source organism: Avena eriantha (assembly GCA_910589775.1). Lineage (NCBI taxonomy): Eukaryota > Viridiplantae > Streptophyta > Magnoliopsida > Poales > Poaceae > Avena > Avena eriantha. Next base: position 156,285,708 of record OU342741.1, on the reverse strand, counting down.
ACCGTAAAAATTCGTGAGAGATCTCTGTATGTCGGATTGAGCTGTAAATTTTTTTGCTTCTGCCCCAGGTTATTATTTAACTTTAGTTAGTTTTGCACTTTTTGTTTGAGCAACACATGATTTTCGGAAAAAATGATCTTTACCTGCTGGTCTGTTTTGACAGATTTTGCCACTCTTCATTTGCTTCTTAAGTCAATTTCCTTTTTGAATTATTTTTGGGTTTTCAGAAGGAGTTTATACGGTAGATTATGTTTTGACGGGTTTCAGTTGAAATTGAACCTAAAAGGTTTATTACCTCGCTTACACTAATGTTGCTAATGAGAATTGTGTGAAGTTTTGTGTGATGAAATTTCCAAGTTAGTAGAGAAAATGGTGTAATGAGAAAGTGAAAGGTTTCATGACTCGAGCAATATGATTATGAAGATGAAGATATTGATGTTATTCATCTGGCGACTCTAGAAGAATCTACTAAATGCCAAATTCAGAGACCTGCAGAGTCCGTTTTCAAATAGGTAACAGTTCTGGTAAGAAAAGTTCCGCGAAAATTCTGTCCAATTATATTTTTGTAGTTTTTATCCAACAAGGAAAGTTATGAAGCGAAAGAGGGACGGAAACAGAGCCAGGGTGGCTCACACCACCCCCTGGCACGGGCCCCCCTGGCCGCGCCAGCAGGTGGTGTGGCCACCTTGGCCTCCGTCTCCGACCCGTTTTCTCCTAGTACCTTCCTTTTGTTGTAAAACTTCATAATATATAATCCCCCGGATCTCCCGAGGTTCGTATATCGTGTTCTCGTTGTGTTTTCATTTCGACCTGTTTCTGCCAGGAACTATTCTTGAAAGTTAGAAGAACGATGGTGTCCGCCAAGGATAAAGGAAAGGAGCCTATGGAGGAAGATCCCCAAGACCCCGGGCAGGAGGAGGAGATCAAGAGTGAAGATAAAGAGGAGGCAAAGCAAAGCCAACACCCGCACACCGGCACTACCATTGCAAGCATTGGAGTGTTGGCAAGATCTGCCAGGGTTAGAAGGACTGCACGGATGTCAACTGGAGGGAAATCTCCGCATCATTGTTTGGCTCCACGGTCACTTCCTCCACGCACCAAGAATCATTTCCATACTCTTATCCATGAGCATCAATACCAGAATATGCCCAAGGAGAAACTACCCTCAAATTGGGATTTGCCTCGTTCTAGCCATGCAGGAAAAGAAGACTTCAAGGAGGAAGAGTGGGGAAAGAATCGCAAGAGCTGCAATTCGCAACCCGACATGATCATGAGCTGCATCGAGCAAAACTCACAGTTGATTTATAATCTCACCTTCAAGATTGAGGACTTGGGGAAACTAATCAAAGAGCTCATCGAGAGAATACCACCACCACCGAAGGAGTAATTCGTCATCAGGTTTTGGCTTCCCCTTGGTTTGTTCCAAGCTTGGAGGAGTGCCACTGTATCACATCACTATCTTCTATCTTTTTACCTTTTTAGTAGAGTCATATCATGAATAGAGAAGTTATCATGTAGGATGGTTTGCATTATGGAAGTGTCCCCCCTCTTGTTACATATCTATGTATTCCTTGGAGTGAGTTGCCGTTATGGAATATTAATGAGAAGTTCTATCATTTACTCTTTTGCATATATTATATTAGTTTTAAATTCATGGTTTCTCTTGTCGTTAGTATTGTTATCACTTTGGGATCATTGAGTTAATTTATTTGGTTTTGGCAAACCTGGCTCGGTCAGTAGCAACACTATTTTGAGAATTGATTGAAAAAGATAAAATACTCTAAAGAAATATAATTTCATCATCTTCCTTTCTTGATTTGCTCATAAGTTTAGTATTCTCTAGTTAAGATCTTTTGTGCTTCCAAGCAAGATTGCATGTTTGTTTTTTATCACTTGTATGTTTGTTTGTTTCCTTCAACTCTTATGCTTGCTACCCAGCCTTGCTAGCCAAAAACCTGTACTGAGAGGGAATGCTTCTCGTGCATCCAATCCTTAAACCAAAACCTATGCCATTTGTGTCCACCATACCTACCTATTAGCATTATTTCTATTCCAAGTAAATTCATGTTTTTATATACCTTCCGAATTAAAAAAATTATGAGAAAATTAGTGATTAAAGCTCTCACGAACTTGATGGCACACCTTATTTTCTTGCACTTAATAATCTTGAAGCATTGTGTCCATCTCTGTTGCGCATATGCTTGCGTTTTATAAGTTGAAGTTAGTAGAACCATGTATCATGGGGAACGCTTTCAACATTGCACTTATATTCCGTTGATATCATGATTCTTTTGCTTATGGATCCCGGCGGTGTGAAATAAAAGGGGAACTTGTAAGATCATGGAGTTTATATCTGTGTTAGAGAAACGCCTGGGCCGCTAGCCTAAGCCATGCATAATCATGGTGGAAACTTGCAACATAACCATAATGAGCACTCTATGAAGCATCCTCAATAAAAACCTATGCGAATAGCAAATAAAAGGATCGGTGAGATGCTCATTGTCTGCTTGCCTTGTCATTGTGATTATGGGATAGCTCTTGTATCATGTGCAAGGGGTACCACATTGGTGGTTCTTTATGATACATATGTATTTACAATGACAAGAGCTTACTTGTGACTGAAGTTGAGTAGCATGAGGTTCGGTACTCGTAAGTAAGGGGCATGAGATTTCAACTTATAACTTGTCAAGCATATCCTCTTAGTTGTGTCACTTTAACCTTAATCACCTAAAGATGCTTATGATAGGGGCAATGAGAGCTGAAAGCTAATAAGTACCATAATTTTTGGAAGCTCTTTATGAAACTTGAAATCCCTACTTCCCTCTGCGAAGGGCCTATCTTTTACTTTTTAGTTGAGTCAGTAAACCTATTCCCTTCTACCTCAGCAAGCATTTTGAGTTGTTGTGTTTCATTCATTCATATGATGATTTATTCAATCATGTATTTTATGTTCCTTGTTTTGCACATTGCTCTTATCTTGGTGTCTACTACTTTGAAAGCTATCTTTGAAAATCAGTTATGTGTGAACTCCAGCAAATTATCAACTATTCTTCAACCAAGAGCTAAGTTTGCCATTACCAATTGTTATTTACTCTATGTATCTTTATTGTGTTTCCTTTACTTATTACAAGTTAAGTTATATAATAGTGAGTTGTCTTCTATTATGACTTATGTATTGATGAATGTGATGCTTCTTGTCCGTATTCTTTTATCGACTCTTCACTCCATAAACCTGAGGTCATGTTTATTGAGCTCAGTTTTCGCTTGGGGACAAGCAAAGTCTAAGCTTCGGGGGAGTTGATACGTCCATTTTGCATCACTATTCTATATCATAATTTACTAATATTCATTGATATATTTCATACTAAGAGAGGATACTTATGTTATTTTATCTGTTTTTGCATGGTTGATGACTTTTGGAGCATGGACCACTGCAGTCAGAATTTTGATGGAAAAGGTGCTGTTTGGAGGCAAAATTCGCGAAGATCAGAAAATCCGGGAAAATACATAGAAAATCCTATTTTTTCAGAAGATGAAGGAAGCCAGAAGGGGAAGCTGAGCTGGGCCCTAGGTCGCGCCACCAGGTGGTGTGGTCACCCTGGTCCACCCCTAGCTCTCCGCTCTGGCGTATATTATCCTCCCGGAACCCTAAGACTCGGGGAGCGACCATAGAAAGATTCCGCCGCCTCTGCTGGGCAGAAAACACCGAGAGAGAAAGATCTCTTCGGCAGACAGAATTCTGCTGGGGGCATTCCTTCTCGGAGAGGGGAGATCGTCGCCATCAACACCACCATCAAGCTAGACTTCATCAGGATCATCGTCATCATCATAACCACCATCATCTCCACTAGCACCATCATCACCACTTCATACCGTTGTAACAATTGGGTTGAATCTTGCATAGTTCTTAGGGGAAACTTTCTCGGTGTTGATTACTCCTTGTAGTTGATGCTATTGAGTGAACCATTGAATTATTGTTTATGTTCAGATTGTTACATATCATTATACCATCTCTGATCATGATCCATATGATGTCTTATGAGTAGTTTGTTTTGTTCTTGAGGACATGGGAGAACTCATGTTGTTAGTAGGGGAATTGTGTTGAGAAAGATTCAATAGTTTGATATTTAAGTTGTGGTGTACTTCTTCTAGTGGTGTCATGTGAACTTCGACTACATGACACTTCACTTGTATGGGCCTACGGGAATGCATTGTACAAGGAACTTGAACCCCCGTTAGGAAACCATTGCACAAGGGACGTCAGGGTTTTAGAGTTTAAAGCCGTGGTTAGGTTTCTACCTTAATTACTTTCTTGTACTCGCGGATGCTTGCAAGGGGTTTAATCACAAGTATGTATTAGTCCTAGGAAGGTCGATACATTAGCATAGGTTCACCCACACAACACTTAGCAAACTAAAGAAGATTAATCAACTATATGAAGCGAAAGCACTTGACGATATTCCCGTGTATCCTCGAGAACGTTTGGTCATCTTAAGTAATACAACCGGCTTGTCCTTTGCTAAAGAAAGGATTGGGCCACTTGCTGCATTTATTCTTATTGTCTTTTATTTACTCGTACTTTATTTACCTACATTATCAAAAACCCCTAAAAATCTGTTTGCTAAGTATTTATAGAGAATTCCTGCTCCAAGCCACTAGCCAGCACCTTTTGCTCCTCGTTGGGTTTGACACTCTTACTTATTGAAAATACTGCGATACACCCCCTATACTTGTGGGTCATCAAGAATACACCATGACGGTGGTGTTGCAGGTCCATTCGGCCCCGTTCCACGTCTCAGCGAGGTAGCAAATCTCCACACTTTTATTTCTTTGAGTATTAATATGGATTTCTTAGATTGTGTCTGCCCTACATTAGGGTTTTTGTGAGTTGTATTTTTTGGGTCCGCAGCATCGAAAACAAAAAAATTCCTACGATGAGAACTACACGCCAAGATCTATCTACTAGGTACAGAGCAACGGGTGGACATACATCCATCGAGAACTTACCCTCGAAGACAACGAGTTTTGTTAACGAGTAGGAACTCATGGTTGATGTAGTCGTACACTTGACGATATCAAGATCGTGTGGAAGTCCGAGCGCCGCAATTCAGCAGCGCATCCATACTCGCACACACGTTCAAGCCACCGGACAACCTCCACCTCCTTGCTCCAGTGATCCAGCGGAAGCAGCAACTCCTTCCAGACGAAATGCCACCGGGAACATGTATCTCGCTAATCCGAGACCATGGGGTAATAATTCTAGAGGTGGAGAGAGATCCTTCATGAGGAGGTGTGAGGAAGAAGGACGGAGAGGGGGGGCTTTTATAGGAGGAGGGGGTGCCCCTCCCCATGGTCGGCGCCTCATGGGGTGACCCCTCACCTCCCCCATTCATGTGGTGGTAACCCCTCCACATTAAAATGCCTCTTCACATTCCCTTTTAAAGTCCCCACTTTAAATGCACTAAAATTCTCTAAGTTTAATGCTCTCTCATTTAATAAACTTTTTATTAAATTTATTCAGAATTTTGTTAATTACTTTAATTAAAAAACATTCACATATAACCCCTTGCAATATTTCAATATCACATGCAGAACCACTTTCTGCAATTTCACCCGAAACAATTCCGGTTTCTATCGAAACAATTCATGCGCTTTGCAATTCTTTCGTCTGAAACATATGTGCTCCAAAATGGTGTCCGGTAACTCTTAAGTGTGTCACCCTACGGTTCGCGAATAATGCAGACATGATTAAGACGCCTCTCAGATCAATAATCAGAAGCGGGACCTGGAGATCCATACTGACTCCTGCATATTCAACGATGACTTCTGTGATCGTGAGAACCTTTAACGCTAGTAATTTAATCCCTTTGTCTCATGATATAATACATGTCGAAGATTCGATCATCGGTATCCAAATACCTAGTTTGATCTCGTTACCGACATGCACTCTTTTCTCGTTCCCGTGATATAACATTCTAGTGATCACATCACTTGCTTACAAGCTACCTTAATGTGATATCACCGAGAGGGCCCAGAGTATATCTATCCGTCATTGGGATTGAAAAATTCCACTCTTGATCCATGAGCCTCAACATAACACCTTCGTAGTACTGAACCCATCTTTATAGTCACCCTGTTACGGTGTGACGTTTGATGTTATCAAGATACTCTTCCGGTGTTAGCAATTAACATGATCTCATGGTCTAAGGATAAAGATTACTTCGTATGATGTTATAGCAATGTAAACATAATGACTTGATCGTAATGCTATACTTCAGATGAATGTTCATCACATCATTTCACAAATGATGTAACCTTTTTATTAACAACATCCAATGTCCATGATCAGGAAACCTTGATCATCTTGTTAATCAACAAGCTAGTCTATAAGAGAGGCATAACTAGGAATCCTTTTTGTTTATTAAACACATATGTATTGACGTTTCCGATCAATACAATTATAGCATGCAAAATAAACATCTATCATATACAAGGAATACATAATAACAACTTTATTATTGCCTCTCAGGGCATATTTCCTTCAGTCTCCCACTTGCACTAGAGACAATAATCTAGTTCACATAGTGATAAATCTAACACCCATGGAGTTTTGGTGTTGATCATGTTTTGCCCTAGGGAGAGCTTTAGTCAATGGATCTGCTACATTTAGGTCCGTGTGTACTTTACAAATCTTTATATCTCCATCCATGACATGCTCGCGGATGGACTGAAACCGGCGCTTAATATGCTTGGAATTGTTGTGAGACCTCGGTTCCTTGGCGTTGGATATGGCTCCATTGTTGTCACAATAGATCACCATCGGGTCCAATGCACTAGGAACCACACCTAGTTCCGTAATGAACTCTTTCATCAAACCGCTTCCTGCGCCGCTTCTGAAGCAACAACATATTCTGCCTCCGTCATTGATCTAGCCACCACAGGTTGTTTGGAACTCCTCCAACTAACTACTACTCCATTCAAGAGAAATACGTATCCAGATTGAGACTTAGAGTCATCCGGATCGGTGTCAAAGCTAGCATCGACATAACACTTAGCGACTAGCTCTTCTTCACCTCCGTATATAAGAAACATATCCCTAGTTCTTCTCAAGTACTTGAGGATGTTCTTGACCGCTATCCAGTGTTCCGAACCTAGATCAGATTGGTACCTACTAGTCAAACTAATAGCATGTGCCACATCTGGTATTGTACATAGCATGGCATACATTATAGAGCCTATGGCCGAGCATTGGGGATCTTATCCATTATCTCTCTTTCTTCCGCCGTAGCCGGACTTTGAGTCTTACTCAATGTCTTGCCTTGCAACATAGGTAAGAACCCCTTCTTACTTCCGTCCATATTAAACTTCTTTAATATCTTATCAAGGTATGTACTCTGTGATAGCCCAATTAGGAGCCTTGATCTATCTCTATAGATTTTAATGCCTAATATATATGACGCTTCACCAAGGTCTTTCATCGAAAATTTGTTGTTTAGATAACTTTTAACATTGTTTAAAATATCTGTATCATTTCCACTCAATAATATGTCATCCACATATAATATCAAAAATGCCAAATTGCTCCCACTCACTTTCTTGTAAATACAAGCCTCTCCATAAGTTTGGACAAATCCAAACTCTTTGATCACCTCATCAAAGCGGAGATTCCAACTCCAGGATGCTTGCTTCAGTCCATAGATAGATCACTGAAGTTTGCATACCTTATTAGCATCCTTAGGATCGACAAAACCCCTGGGTTGTATCATATACAACTCTTCTTCAATATTACCATTGAGGAACGCAGTTTTGACATCCATCTGCCATATTTCATAATCAAAATATGCACCAATTGCTAACATAATCCTAACCGACTTAAGCATCGCTACGGGAGAGAATGTCTCATCGTAGTCAACTCCTTGAATTTGTCGAACCCCCTTTGCGACAAGTCAAGACTGATAGATGGTCACATTACCATCAGCATCAGTTTTTCTTTTGAAAATCCATTTATTCTCAATGGCCTTTCAATCGTGAGGTAAGTCCACCAAGGTCCAAACCTGGTTCTCGTACATGGATTCCATCTTGGATTTCATGGCTTCTAGCCATTTGTTGGAATCCGGGCTCATCATCGCTTCTTCATACGTCGCAGGGTCATCCATTTCATCAACCATGAAATTCACAATAGGATTGTCGTACAGTTCAGGAGCTGCACGTGTACTGCTTGACCTGCGAGGTTCGGTAGTGTCCTCTTTCGGAGTTTCATGATCAATATGATTAGCTCTCTCTTCATTAGGTAAAGTCAACTCCGAAAAAATTTCCAGTGCTGCGCTACTCGCCATTTCATGAAGAGAAGGTTCAGTAACCTCTTCGAGTTCTACCTTCTGACTACTCACACCTTTCGCGAGAAACTCCTTCTTAAGAAAGGATCCATTCTTGGCAACAAAAACCATGCCCTCGGATCTGTGATAGAAGGTATACCCAATCGTTTCCTTAGGGTATCCTATGAAGACGCATTTTTCTATTTTGGGTTCAAGTTTATCCGGCTGAAGTTTCTTCACATAAACATTGCATCCCCAAACTTTAAAAAATGACAACTTAGGTTTGTTTCCAAACCATAATTCATAAGGTGTCATTTCAATGGATTTAGATGGTGCCCTATTTAAAGTGAATGCAGTTGTTTCCAGTGCATAACCCCAAAATGACAATGGCAAGTCAGTCAGAGACATCATAGATCGAACCATATCCAATAAAGTACGATTACGACGTTCCAACACACCATTATGTTGTGGTGTTCCGGCAGGGTGAGTTGTGAAACTATTCCACAGTCTTTCATGTGTGTGCTAAACTCGTAACTTAGATACTCACCTCCACGGTCAGACGGCAGAAATTTGATCTTTCTGTTACGATGATTTTCCACTTCATTCTGAAATTCCTTAAACTTTTCAAAGGTTTCAGACTTGTGTTTCATCAAATAGATATACCCGTATCTACTTAAATCATCCGTGAAAGTAACAAAATAACGATATCCACCTCGCGCTGACACACTCATTGGTACACACACACCAGTATGTATGATTTCCAATAAATCTGTCGCCCGTTCCATTGAACTGGAAAACGGCGTTCTAGTCATCTTGCCCATAAGGCATGGCTCACATGTATCAAATGATTCAAAATCAAGTGATTCCAAAAGTCCATCAGAATGGAGTTTCTTCATGCGTTTAACGCCAATATGACCTAGACGACAGTGCCACATATATGCAGATATATGATTATCTAGTTTAATCTTTTTAGCATTAACATTATGAATATGTGTAATATTACTATCGAGATCCAACAGAAATAAACCATTCAACACAGGTGCATGACCATAAAATATATCATTCTTATAAATCGAACAACCATTGTTTTCAGATTTAAAGGAATAACCACTTTGCATCAAACACGATTCGGATACAATGTTCATGCTCAGTGCAGGCACCAAATAAGAATTATTTAGGTTTATAACTAATCCCGATGGCATATGGAGAGGTAGCGTCCCGACGGCGATCACATCAACTCTTGATCCATTGCCGACGCGCATCTTGACCTCATCCCTTGCTAGTTATCGCTTGTTCCGCAGCCCCTGAACCGAGTTACATATATTAACAACCGATCCCGTACCAAATACCTAGGTGCTACTGCGAGTACTAGTGAAGTACACATCAATAACATGTATATCACATATACCTTTGTTTGCCTTGCCGGACTTCTTGTCCGCCAAATACTTGGGACAATTGCGCTTCCAATGGCCAGTCCCTTTGCAATAGTAACACTCGGTGTCAGACTTAGGGCCAGCTCGGGTTTCTTTTCAGGTGTGGCAACCGATTTGCCACCCTTCTTTCCCTTGTGCTTGCCTTTCTTGTCCTTCTTGAAACTGGTGGTCCTATTGATCATCAACACTTGATGTTCTTTCCTAATCTCCACTTCTGTAGTCTTAAGTATTGACAGAAGCTCGGGAAGAGACTTCTTCATGCCCTACATATTATAGTTCATCACAAAGCTCTTGTAGCTAGGTGGCAGAGATTAGAGAACACGATGTATGCCTAAGTCAATGGGAATCGTTATTCCCAAGTACACAAGCTTATCGGCGTACCCAGACATTTTGAGTACGTGCTCACTAACGGAGCTATTCTCCTCCATCATGCAGCTAAAGAACTTTTCAGAAGCATTATAACTCTCTACGGCAGCATGGGTATCGAAAATCATTTTTAATTCTCCCATGGTATCAAAGGCATTGCCATTTTAGAAACGCTTTCGAAGTTCTGGCTCTAGCCCATACAGTATGCCACAATGAACTAAGTTGTGGTCCTCCTGACGAGTCATATAGACATTCTTTTCCTCGTCATGGGCATCAGGAGCTGGTGGGGAGGCCTAGCGGCGCCTCTAGCACATCTTGCTTTTGTGCAGCAGTGAGGAGAATCCTCAAATTCATAGCCTAGTTGGTGAAGTTGCTACCATTCACAGCAAGTTTCACTTTCTCCATGAACACATTGAAATTAAAAGCAGGTGGTGCCATCTACAATAGAATTTGTAAAGTTTATTTAGACTAAGTTTATGATAGAGTGAGTTCAACTAATCCAAATTACTAATGAACTCCCACTGAAAAACGACATCCCTCGTGTCCTTTTGGTGATTACATGAACCAAATCCACTACACCAAGTCCGATCATCACGTGAGTTGATGTAGCTTCAAAGGCGAGCATCTATATGGGCATCATATCAACTATATGACTCATGCTTAACCTTTCGGTCCGTGTTCCGAGGCCATGTATGTACATGCTAGGCTCGCCAAGTAAGAACCTTAGTATTCGCGTGTGTAAAACTATCTTACACCCGTTCCTATGAAAGCGTAGATTCGAGTACACCCGATCATCACGTGATGTCTCGAAACATGAACGGTGCATACTTAAGGAAGAACACATTTTTATCTTGATATCTATATGAGGGATCATCTTACAATGCTACAGAAAGCACCAAACTAGCAGTATAAGATGCTAACATCTAATGTGTAAAGTGCGATGATATGGTCCATGCATTTGATCTCTATCACTTGCATCGTGGTATGATCTCTATCATTCCTTTGTGTGTAAGGCCAAGGTCTATGGAACTTCCACGTTGAATTTGTTGTAAGAGTATATATCATACATCTACTTACAACAATACCATATCAATCCACTAGCCCAGCAACGATCTAAACTAGACGCCTCTAATTTATCAATTGCAAGTTTTACGTGGCCTAGGGCTTTCGGAGATAGAGCCGTTCTTACCTACGAACATGAACCACAACGAGGATAACCAAGTTATTAGCAACTCGTTGTAAATCATATATTCACTATAGTAGGAGAGACAGACACCCGCCAACCACTTATGCAAAACTAGTTGCATGTCAGTCGTGGAACCGGTCTCATGTATGATGACATGTAAGGTTGGTCTGGGCCGCTTCATCCCACTATGCCACCAGTATCCAAAATACATAGAAGATGTAATAACATGATCATCATCGCCCACATATAAACATATGTGTACTACCCGTGCAAGGCACCTACGCATAGATCAGGCTCTGATACCACTGTTGGGTCCGCAGCATAGAAAACAAAAAGTTTCCTACGATGAGAACTACACGCCAAGATCTATCTACTAGGTACAGAGCAACGTGGACATACATCCATCAAGAACTTACCCTCGAAGACAACGAGTTTTGTTAACGAGTAGGAACTCGTGGTTGATGTAGTCATACACTTGTCGATCTCAAGATTGTGTGGAAGTCCGAGCGCCGCAACTCAGCAGCGCATCGGTACTCGCACACATGTTCAAGCCACCGAACAACCTCCACCTCCTCGCTCCAGCGATCCAGCGGAAGCAGCAACTCCTTCCAGACGAAATGCCACCGGTAACACATATCTCGCTAATCCGAGACTATGGGGGAATAATTCTAGAGGGGGAGAGTGATCCTTCACGAGGAGGTGTGAGGAAGAAGGAGGGAGAGGGGGCCTTTTATAGGAGGAGGGGGTGCCCATCCCCATGGCCGGCGCCTCATGGGTGTGACCCCTCACCTCCCCCATTCATGTGGTGGTAACCCCTCCACATTAAAATGCCTCTTCACATTCCCTTTTAAGTCCCCACTTTAAATGCATTAATATTCTCTAAGTTTAATGCTCTCTCATTTAATAAAACTTTTTTATTAAATTTATTCAGAATTTTGTTAATTACTTTAATTAAAAAACATTCACATATAACCCCTTGCAATATTTCAATATCACATGCAGAACCACTTTCTGCAATTTCACCCGAAACAATTCTGGTTTCTATCGAAACAATTCATGCGCTTCGCAATTCTTTCGTCTGAAACATATGTGCTCCAAAATGGTGCCCGATAACTCTTAAGTGTGTCACCCTATGGTTTGCGAATTATGCAGACATGATTGAGACTCCTCTCAGATCAATAATCAGAAGCGGGACCTGGAGATCCATACTGACTCCTGCATATTCAACGATGACTTCTGTGATCGTGAGAACCTTTAACGCTAGTAATTTAATCCCTTTGTCTCATGATATAATACATGTCGAAGATTCGATCATCGGTATCCAAATACCTAGTTTGATCTCGTTACCAACATGCACTCTTTTCTCGTTCCCGTGATATAACATTCTAGTGATCACATCACTTGCTTACAAGCTACCTTAATGTGATATCACCGAGAGGGCCCAGAGTATATCTATCCGTCATCGGGATTGACAAATTCCACTCTTGATCCATGAGCCTCAACATAACACCTTCGTAGTACTGAACCCATCTTTATAGTCACCCTGTTACGGTGTGACGTTTGATGTTATCAAGATACTCTTCCGGTGTTAGCAATTAACATGATCTCATGGTCTAAGGATAAAGATTACTTCGTATGATGTTATAGCAATGTAAACATAATGAATTGATCGTAATGCTATACTCCGGATGAATGTTCATCACATCATTTCACAAATGCTATGAGCTTGTTATTAATAACATCCAATGTCCATGATGAGGAAACCTTGATCATCTTGTTAATCAACAAGCTAGTCTATAAGAGAGGCATAACTAGGAACCCTTTTTGTTTATTAAACACACATGTATTGACGTTTACGATCAATACAATTATAGCATGCAAAATAAACATTTATCATATACAAGGAATACATAATAACAACTTTATTATTGCCTCTTAGGGCATATTTCCTTCAGTATTAGTTTTCATGATTATGACTGGATCTCTTGATTTTTTAATACTGTTGTTCATAGATTCAATGGAGGTTTTGTGATTTGGATTAGTTTTAATGATTATGACTGGATCTCTTGGTCTTTTTTTAATACTGATGTTCATAGATTCAATGGGGATTTTGTGATTTGTATTAGTTTTCACCTGGACCTAGGAGTAGAATTATAGAATTTCTATTTGAAATAACATGAATGATGCAGCGAGCGAAGGCCGCATACCGTGACAAGGTGGCCACGATCAATGCCAAGACTGACAACCAACTCGAGCGTGCATGCTCCCTCACCCATGCTAATGAGAGCCTATATAGGCGTTTATCTCTATAGAAGGAGATCTCGCTAGATTTTGCAAGTGACATTGTGAGGATGCAGAAGCTACTTGGCCAAAACTTGAACAAGCAAGAACAGGCCATTGATATAATCAACGAGCTCATGGCGGACAAGAAGAATTTCCAGATAAGATGCACCCTCTAGCATGAGGAAATTGCCAAGGCACCTAGAGGATGCATCGACGAAATAAAGGCTGCCATTGAAGCCTACCATGACAGGAACCGTTGTCTCGATGCAGCGCAAGTGATGAAGAGGACATGCACCGAGGGATCACCATACTCGAGGGTGTTCGGAAAGAGACGAAGGAGCTAAGGGCTTCTCTGGAGGCGTATCGCGCAATGCCCAAGTTTGATTCCCATTAGAGGGGGTCTGAATATCAGTTCGTGCTCCACTCTTTTGTAATATATATAGTGCATTTAAGGAATCCTAGAGCAACTCCTTATATATCTAGACATGGGTTGATATTCAAGTGCATGAATGGACACCATGAGCTCTTTCCATTATGTATCTAAGTTTGTTTTTGCATTATGAGTTTGTCACTACTATTTGGTGACATTGGAAAAACCCACGGCACCCTAAACTGCAGAAAAACTGAAGTTGCTTTGAAATTGAAATTATGACAGTGCCACTAGTCGATTCATAAACTGTTGATTAGTCCTAGATTGCTTCTTCCTTGAAATTATGACTGTGCCACTAGTTCATTCAGTTAATTATGGAAACTAACCCCCTTGGCCTGGTGAACTGAACAAATCATATATTTTTGTTGCAGGGAAAGAGGCGAAAGCTCAACCCGGACTTGGCGACCTGGCTAAATGAGAAGGTAGCCATCCAAAGGGAGAAGCAGAATTCTCAAAAGCTGGCCTTTCACCACCTACGTGCTGATATCATGGTGCTTTTTGACAAGTGCCACAATCTACAGGAGGCGTACGTCCAAGTACTGAGGGAGCAGGTAAATACCAAAGAGGACTTGATCAAATGTACCCTCGTACTAGAGGATCTTAGGAAGGAAAATGAGCAGCTCCGGGCCAGGCTCGATTGAACCCAACATATGTCTATTTAGTACTGAACTTCCTGTTTTATCCTCTGTAGTGGTGTTTTTTCAAATGTGAACTTAACTCTATGCACAATATGTGTTCATATGAAATTAATTTGCTTGAGTATTGAGTTTGGCTTAGTTAAGAGAGCATAATTGCAAGTCTTACAGTTAACTAGATTCAGGTAATGACATGGCATAAATTATTCATCTAGAATTTATTTTATCCTCTATAGTATGTCCTTGTTCACCTCGCGCGCCTTCTTAAGTTCCTTCAACATATCGGTAATGTAGTACTATAGCTTCTTCTTGTCTTCCCTGAGATGATCCCTCTCCTTTTCTGCATTCTGAATCAGCAACATGTGACTATCTCGAAGCTTCTGTGCAGTTCCCACAACCAAGCTCCCATTGGTTGTGTCACTTAGTTCTGACTGCAAATTCTTGATTTCTTATTCCAACTCCTTATTTCGTACCGACAACTTGTAAAAAATTTCAGTTGCATCACAAGCATCAGTAAATCTCCTCGACCTTTCCAACTCATACATCTCCCATAACTGGGCCAAACAATTCTTAAGCGCATCTTCTCACTCAAGATCCACCAACTCTACTACTTTACACACAGGACCAACCTAAAAACACACACTATCATGTTATGAACATAACATCATACATTTTTCTTCATGTCACCATTGCACGTAATGTAAACAAACCTGATTTGTACATCCCAAAAACCTCATCCCGGTGTTACTGCCTGCAACATATCTCCTCAATTTTAGCCCATGGTCACATGATACTTCTCCATCGAGATCTAGGCCCTCCCATTCAGGATCGTAGATCATCCGTGGTACCTATAAGGAAACACAAAGCTAGAATTGAACAAGATTGCATGCACGAATGGAGCTCAGATCGAGGGAATTGCCAATTCCTAACCCCAGCCGAGAAAACAGAGGAATTCACATTGGGGAAGGAAGACTCGATGTCGGAGAGAAGGCTGTAACATCCCAAAACTTAATCCAAGGTTATTAAGATCCAAATCATCAAATTTAGAGTTCACAAAAACTTTTCCATTTAAAAATAATTAGGCATTCATATGTGTGTGCATTTAAATTAGGAGTTGTTTTAAATTGCCATGTTTGAGTGATCCACTGGTTATAAAATGATTCTAAGGTGAATTAAACATCATCTGGATCATCCCCAAACAAATCCCAAAGAAAAATAAATCAAAAAGAATAAAATAAGCAAATTGTCACTTTTGCCATTTTAATCACCTAGCCTACTTTGGCTATTCCTAGAACTCAAATCTTAACAGAAACAATTTTGGTTCTTTGGACCCCTTGCTAGTACAAGTAGTGATGTACCAAGGCCCACTTTGTTTCATCCCAAAAACTTTCAAACACTAAATTTAAATGACAATTGAAAATTGAATAGTTCATATGTATAAATCACACCAATTCAAAAACCACTCAAATGAACTCCATTTCAAAAACCCAAGCACACCTAGAAGCTTAAGCATAAGTTACATCACTCCACCAAAAATCAGCTCAAAATTCAAATATTTTGTTCATGCGGCCATTGTGTCGAACACCTGGCAGGCAGAATCAAAATAGCCTAACTTATACTGTTTTTTGATCAAATTTGGTCAAGCCATTTGAACCCAATTCAAGTCCCTTGTCTCCCCCAGACCCAACGAAGCCATCAAAGACCTACCCAATGGCCTAGGGAAATAGTACCATGCCGCCCCAACGCCATGCTCGCCGGCCAACCTGGCCAACGCCACAGCAGCTCGCCAGCCCCTCTCCGCCGCTCCAGGAAGCACGGCGTGTCCTTACCGCCGCCCATGATCCACCCCTTGATCCACCCCAGCCCCTGGACCACTCCCCAGCAGCGCCGCCCTTTCTCTCCGCGTGCAGCCAGAGCGCGCCAGAGCGCGATCGCCGCCAGCACGCAGCAGACCGCGCCTTGACCCCGTACCACGCATGCTGCTCTGCCTTGACCCCAGTAACCCCCCAGACATGGCCGTGCACCGCCGCGTGACCCACAGTCATCGTGATCGCCGTCGAGCACCGCATCTGTCTCCTAGAGCGCGCGACGCTCCCGACCAAATGCCACCACCCCTAGTCACGCCATTGCACCGTACCTGACCGCCAGGGAACCGCCCACCATCCGCCTACCTCACCCATGCCGATATCCCCCTGTGTCGTCGTCACCGACGAGCTCCGCCCACACCTCTCGGTCTCAACGTCGAGCCTATATAAGGAGGCCACCCTTAGCCTCATTCTGCACACCATTCCACTCCCCTCTCTCCACTGACCATTGCCCCTCTCTCGCTGGAGCCGCTCGAGCTGTCGTTTGCCGGAATTGCATCGGAGGAGGCCGCAGCAAAGGAGGAGACGCTGCCGTCGATTCCGTCCACCTCAGCCCCTGCCGCTACCTTGCCTGAGTCCACCATTGCCGTCCAGTTCGATCGCCTGCCTCGCCGCACTAGCTGGAGCCATGGTACGTCCCCAGTAGACCCCCACCGTCCGTTTAGGGTTCAGTCTCGCTGCTGACGATTCCGTCGTCGACGACGAATGTGAGCCGTTGATCCGCGTTATAATCGTGTGGCCCAGATCGCTAGATACCGTTTCAGGTTTTAAGTCTCGCTGACAAGCGGGACCAACCTGTCAGCCGCCCTCTGCGCCGATGAGCGTCACTGGGCCGGCCCATTTCATTTCCCGCGCGGCCCATTTATTTCAAATATAGGTTTTTTTATTTAAGTTTAAATTCAATTCTGTCCGTTAGTTCAAAAATCAATTCAGAGAGTTGTGCAAGTCCAAATTAAGTGATTCCGATTTTGTTGAAAAGATTCTGAAAAGATTCTGAAAAGATCTATCCAAGCCGGTTGGATTTAATTCATTTTGTGTTAGAGATCTCTCCTAGTAAAAATAACAAGACAGAAGCATTTGCATATTCAAACATTTTTATAAAATCAACCATAATAGCTTTCGAGTTGATTCCAACTCTTAAAAATAACATTTAACCATACCTATCTGAATATGTAATCATATTAAGGTTTACATGCAGTGACTTTGGACTAGTACCAAAATAATGCTATATAGGCATTTCTAGTCACTTTAAATCATTAATTATTAAACCTAAATTTATTAAAATGTGATCCAACCTTTAAATCACATTCCCATATGTTATAATATGTGGTGATGACATGCATCCACATGATCCCATATTTTAATTGGAGAATATTAAATCTTAGTTAATTTCAATGAGTAGAAATTACTTTTCTCAAATAAAAAGAATGAATCTAGTTAATAAAACCTTGTGATGCTTGTGATGATAGTAGATCATCAAATGTGTGCCTTTGTGTGCTAAGTAGACTAGTTAAGTATTGTTTGGTGATTGTGTACTCCGTATGTATTTATAGACGATAGTACCGACCAAGCTTACATGGAGGAGGAGTTCTATCAAGAGGAGGAGGAAGAAAACTTCAACCACTGCACTACACAAGGCAAGCCATCATTAACAATGCAAGCTATTGTTAGAAAGCTATAATTAAATTAGATAACCTAAGCAAGGTGCATTAGGCATGCTTTGGTTATACCACTTTGACTATTACCTACCCCAAGTTTTATTTCCAAGCTTTTACTTTTTTACTTTATTAAAGTCCTTTCCTTGTTTGAAGGTAGCATAAAGAGTATAAAACATAACCTATCTAGTTATACTTAGATGTAATTCTATGGAATGAGATTGATCCTAGCATCCCACATTAGTGAACACTCTTAACTTAGTAGTTTAGAGCAAAACCAAAACTAGATCACCTTAGATGGGAATACTTGGTGAAAATGAATTATGAAAACCTTGGAATGATGAGTCATTCTATTGAGATGTTTTGACATGTGTTGAGAAACACAAATGGTTTATGATGATGAAAATGTTGAGGCATGAGCCTTAACCCTTTTACAAAACTTTTGGTTGGGTTCGGATGCGATATCATTCCAATTTTACCGTACAACCACAATACCTAAATTGGGTAAGGCTTAGCCGGAAGTTTATATGCATTAGTATTAGTTCCCTCGCGGGAGAGGTTTGAGCTGAGGCTACCTCTCAATGTTGTCCACCTATGTAGTGCCCAAGATGACAGATGGTCATGGTTGGGAGGCCATGCTCATAGGAGAGGTGCGTATACTAGAGTGTGTAAAGGAAAGGTTATGTTTGATTATTTGCATACTAAGTATGATGATTCAGGGTTATCCCTGACAGATGTATCTAATCTTGTGGTGAAAGTGTACCACCTTTGCAGAGTGTCAAACTATTCGAATAGCCGCGTCCGTGGTTATGGACAGTTGGAGTGGCCATACTTTTCCGTTGTCAGATGTTTTCAAAATGACTTAGGAAATGAATGATGAATCTTGACTTGACCACAACAGGGTTGTGGCTATGACACTAGCTTCCAAACTTAAGTGATTCTAGAACTTTCTTTTATCTTTCTTTGTTTCTGAACTCAGCTTAGGTTTCAAACTTAACTTTACAAATAAACTTAGAGTTTGCATTTCCACTAGAACTACCTTACTTGTTAGTGATAGTTTGCGAGTACTTAAAGAGTACTCATGGGTTTTGTTCCTGGCTATTCCTATGGCCAGACTATGAAGGAGATTACCAAGATGAAGGGCAGCAGGATGGCTATGATAACTAGGACTATCTCCCATCGCCAGCATTGCCTGTGACTCTGAAGATGGACCCCACCGCTACGCTATTTATTCCGCTACTTGATTGTACTAAGACTGGATCATGAGATCCTTTATTTTTGTAAGACCTTATTTATGGTCTGTAATGGATGATGTACTGTGATATCCAATTTGTTATGTCTCGCAAAAATGGTAATCCTGGGATTGTGATGTATGGCATAATAGGCATCTGGGATTAAAAATCCGGGTGTTGACAAAGGCTGTCACTTCTCGACTAGTCATCCTCATCGTTCCAGGACAACATGGTGAATGCGTTGGCATTGGCAACAGTGAGGGGAGAGAGAGAGAGAGGAGGCGAGTGAGTGAGAGAGAGAGAACGCAAGAATGGGGAAAGTGAAGTGCGTCACCGCTACAACATTGACTAAATTGGCATGTTACAATAGTTTAATGGATAACATGCCCTTTCATTGGATTATTGTCTCCTACCTAATAGGTTTTCTCTTCCTATATTCTTATTTCAAATATTAAACATGTACTTCCTCCATCCCAATTTCTTTGACTAATAGAAACATATCAATATATTACATCATCTCAAGAAACAAAGTCATGTCAACTACAAGGTACTTATGAATCACTTGTTCAGTCATGGTTTCACAAAATATTACATTACAATCTCTCAACAAACATAATCATAGAAACAAGTATAGTACATCATCTCCAGAAACATAATCAGGTCAACTACAATGTACTTATGTCTTATTACAACAACGATGGTTTCAGTGAGTGATATGTCCGAAAATCTCAACAGCTCGCACAACATTATATCATAATCTCTCAACAAACATAATCACAAAAACATGGTCTAAATGCAACAGCAAACTATGTTACAAATACAGACAGGGGAACCCCACGGTCCATATGACAAGCTTATGGTAGCAGCTCTCATCAGATCTGATCAACGTCGATCACCTCATTCTGTTCATCCACTACAAGGGCCTCTACATCCACTATAACCTGATCAACAACATCAGAAACGATATCCAGGAAGAACACCTTCCTGGTTTGTTTGTTTTGTCGCATAATCTGCAACAGGTCTTTAGTATCCAAAACCTCTATGAATTCCTGCTTCTTATGATGCAACCACCGGAGTCGTGCCATCTGCTTAGGGCCAATATTGATTTTCTTACCGATCATCTCTCTCATTTCATCAAGAGTTATGTTTTTGGAACCGACGGTTATCTCCACATTACATGAAGAAATTGTATTATTAACTCTCTTATCAAGTTTTGCCATGTATGAATCCATCTCTAATTGTATACTGAACTTAGCTAGATCGGCATCTATTGGTCCGTAATCTCTAGGAGCCTAAGCTCTGGAAGGAATATCTCTAGCATGTTCATACATATCATCAATCATCACTTCAACTTTCACCTTACGATTAGCTGCACAACACTCCCAAACCATCTGAAGCTCATGAGAGTGCTCACTTTGCATATAGGTATCACTCATCTTATGCCACACCAATTTTGTCCTCTGTCTAGAACCCCAAGGAATCCTAGCATGAAGCATATCTACCAGCTGTGAAATAGACACAACCTCTTTGCAATTCACAAGAAGATGCACATCTTGCCTGAACACAACCCTCTCGCAATCAAAATCTAGTTTTGTAGTGTACTGGCAGACATGAACTATAAACTCATATATGTCCGTTGTATCTATGTTGTGCCTAATTTGAATAAAAAGGGGACTTTTTAGTTTATTTGATTCTATTTTGCAGTAACTAATCTACTTGTAAGATAAGGCACAAATGAGAAAATTTTCACCTCTCGCTCTTCTCCTGTTTTTTCTTCGAGATCTGGGTGCCGCAACCCCCCACTGCCGCCAAACAATCCGTCACCGGCCTTGCTTTTCTCTTCAACCCGCTACTTGTAGGTACCTTGAGAGCAGACTTCTGGCTGACCTCCTCGCTAACTGGGGCTCAAGACCTCGCCACTGCTTTGCGTTAAGCCCAAGACTCTGGCTCCGACGGATCTGAATCCGTCGCCGACGTAGCTACCACCTTCGCCTTGCAAGACATGATGGGCCTCCACCGTATTTAATGTCGCGGGAGGGAGAAAAAATGACCTCTGCCGCCGCCGGATTCAGTGTCGGGGAAGGGATAAAAAGGACTGTCGCCACAGCCAGATTTAGTGTCGGGAGTTAGGAAAGTACAGTAATGGACTTGCCCCTACGACACGTGTAGGGTGGCTAAGAAGAGGCACAACAGGAACTAGTGTAACGGAATATCCTGACTTGACAGGGAAGATTCGAAAATATTTGGTTTGGCCACCGTTCACTCGATATACCCCTCTCAACAATTGCCCCCCAAATTTTCGAATAGCGGTGATTAAAAGAAACTCGGGCCTCCCTATGCACTGGCGTCTCAAATTTCGGGCCGCAAAATGATATCCTCTGGCATTAGGGTTCTTGGCGCAGGAAAAATTTATTGTTTTCAGGCGCGAACCCCTACATTTACTAGTTTGACAGTATGTGTTAGAGTATACCATAGTTTTGTATTAGAGTAGGTCACAATTGTTATATTCGGTTCTACTAGGCCTCTTGGCTCCAAAGTCTTGTACTCCTATATAAACAACGTAGGGTCTCACAATGTAATCACGCAATATTTATCTATCAATACAATCAATTATTATTGCCTTCATGGTATCAGAGTCTTTTCGTTTCTCGACCTAGGATTTAGTCACCACTACTTCCGCCGTGCTGCCCCTGGGGAGATAGATCTCCGCTAGGGGTTGCGCAACTCATAGATTACATCCAATAGATTTCGTCAAAATTTTCTTGCCGGCCGCTTGGCCGGCGGTTCTTGTTTTCTCATCGATTATAGATCGGATTGCGTCGCTCACCACCACATGTCGCATCACGTGCCCCTACTCCAATCTTGGCATCAAATCATCTCCAACAAATCCCCATCAACGACCGTGCCAAGAACGCTATGCACGGCGCCCGAAGGGACGTCTTCACGTGCCATCGACAACTTCTCCATCACCATGTCGCCACCTTGTTAGCTCGTCTTCACCGACATGAACATGGACAATCATGCCCGAGTACGTGTATCACATCAACAAAGGGTCGCATATCCATCGTCGTTGATCATCATCGCCAACCAATCTACACCAACAACTTTGTTGCATGTACCGCACCGCCGCTACCACCACCAATCAGGGTCTTCATAAACACCAATGGATTTTACGTCGCCATGTTCCTACATGTAGATGAATAAAAAAAGGTTTGATCCCCGACATCTACAACCTCTCCTTCAACAAACGCGAAAGAGCTACTGCATGTGGATAGATAAAATGGGTTCGATCCCCGACATCTACTACCATTACAGTTTCAATCGCTATCGACAACCACGTCACCATCTTCGTCCATCATGACCTCATTGTGAGAGTTGCAGTCTAATTTTTATTTATACCGTTTGTGCTCAATTTATTCTTGCAACCACTTCGTCTACTCCGGTGCATATGGCGTGCAACCAATCGTACACAGAGGTATTCTCTGTTGCTTCCTCCACTCTGGCTCGCATGGTTCGTGATGATCTCTCTCTTCGTACGTCCGGTATTGGCAACACCGACGCGTGTCTTCGTTCCCGGCGCGCTCCGGAGTTTGGAAAGCTTGGCACGCCGTGTCAACTACCTCTACTACAGCAACTCTAGCTATGTCTACCTCGAGATGACTACCAGTGCAACTGTCTTTTACTATTTTATTACTCTGACGCCTTCTCCCATGCTCAATGACAAAACCGACCAACACTATGTCAACCTCACCGACTTCATCAACATCGACTACATCACCAACACTTTAACAACACCATCGACCACGACTATGACGCCCGCACTCTCGACTACATTGACATCGGCATCAAGGATTATCATCCACCGACACCCTCTCCAGTCAGTGGCCTGGGCTTATGCTCTAGTCGAACCGTCCGCGATGCTCCTGCTGTTCACATCACTACCGATCTGACTGCGAGGTGTTAGACTACATCATGGTTTGTTATTAGAGTAGGTCACGGTTGTTATATTTGGTATTTATCTACTAGGCTTCTTGACTCCCAAGTCTTTTACTCCTAAATAAATAGTCCAAGAGTTCACAATATAATCGCGCAATATCAATCTACCACTACAATCAATTATTATTACCTTCTGCATGATTAGTTTCATTATTGTGTGTATGATCTTGTTTTATCAGTTATTTATTTGGATTATACTCCTCTGCCTCAAAATAGATGTCGGGATTTTTGTCAAAATTTAGATATATCTATATATTCAAGGGGACTGATGAGCGTCCTAATAAAACGTCGGTATCCTCCGGCTCATAGCCCGTCCGATTCAGAGTCTTTCAGCCGTACGATCCTTGTCTTTCAACTATTCCGCATGAAACAGACTCGCTTGCATCGGATGGAAAATGTATCCCCACCTCCTCTCCTGGAACGACACGAATGGAAAAAATCGGGCGCTGACACAGCTCCATCCTCCCCTCCCGGCATGGAGCACGTGGTGCGGGCACAGCTCCGCACCATAATCAGGGCTGGTCCTGAGATTTCAGGGCCTAGGGCAAAACAAAAATTCAGAGCCCCCAAGTCAATACCAAAGAAATTTTAATTTTTTTGTGCAATCCTATATACAAATTCGGTGACGATGCTAACTATATCAATTTTAAGTTATAATTCCTTACTAATTGGTAATCGAAAATGAGAGTAAAGGTGAAAGCTACTGACCTACCATATCAATTCATTTATCGGATTAACAAGTCGAAGAAAATCCCAAATCCCCCAAAATATATACACCCTCCGTCCTAAAATAAACGGCTTGCATTTGTCTAGACTCGTATATCTTTATACATTAGAATGCATCTAGACACAGATGAATCTAAGCAAATCCAAGTCACTTATTTCTAGACAGAGAAAGTATCCCTAATTCTTGCACGATCGTCAATTCTTAATGGTCATGTTGCAACAAAGAAAACTCAATTTGGATCACGACATATAATTTTAACAAATCAACTACGGAGTACCATAAAATCATCGTGCCAAACTAGCTAGAGGCTAGAGACGTACCCGCAGCGTGAGTGTACGGACTACGTAAAGGAGATCAATCGTCAGCTTCGCTCCAATCAGCTATTCCTTTTTTTTTTTAGACGCTGATCACCTATTCCTCTCCTCTCTATATCCGCTGATGTGCTTCGTGGGCTTGATATTTTTCCAAAGCTGGCCAGTGTATAATTCCTATTGTGTTCTGCGGTGCATCATTGGAAAGTTGGGCCAGCCAGGCTGATATATACAGAACACATGTATATTGGGCCCCTGATTTTTTTGGCCCGGGGCGGCTGCCCCTCCAGCCCTGCCCCACGGCTGGGCCTGGCCATAATACGTAGTCGCCGTGGAGGAAGCACCTGCAGTTCGGTTTGCAGCATAGTCGACGAATAGGCAACGACAAAGCTATCCGGAGGAGTTGCACGCCCGCATCGGTCCTTGTGAGCCACGGACGTTACCGGTGAGCCGCTCTCATTACAGCACTGGCGGTGGTTGCTGCAGCTCCGGCACCAAACGCTCATAGTAGCATCGACGACATGCATATCGACGACGGGATTTTGTAGCATCAATCATCAATGGCTGACGTTTGTACCAACACAATCGTTCCCTTCTAGCAGCATCTGCGTTCCGGCGCTGGACGACCGAGGCGTAGATGACAATCATTTGTAGCTTTGGTGCCGACATTTGTAGCAACACCGTCACTCGTAGCACCAGCGGCGGTCGTTGGCAGCTCCGGCGCTAGATGCTTGTAGCATCGGCGACTGCCGTCTGTAGCTCCGGTGTCAGGCATTAGTAGCATCGAAAGATGGCATTCGTAGCATACACGCGATTTGTCGCATCTTTGACATGCATTCGTAGCATTCGCGACAAGCTTCTGCCATAGCTAGCAGGAGTGGCCATCTGGTCTGCTCTTGTAGCAGCAGCCACACAGTATTGTAGCAACGGCGTCCAGTGTTTATAGCATCGTCGACTAGTGTTTGCAGCAAGTAGTCAGCGGCAGCCATGCGTCACCGATGAGCGGCTTTTGTAGCAGCTCCGGCTGACGTTTGCAGCATTAACGAGTGGTGTTTCCTGCAACGGTTATATGGCGGCATGGTTGCAACAATCAATAACAGCTCATTCTTTGTGGCAACACCGTTGTGGCTTCGCAGCAACGGCGACACAAGTATGTAGCAGCTACAAATATGGTGGCGCGTTTGGGCTTAGAGAAAGTACCATGGTGGGGATGGATCATAGTCGGGAGCCATGAAAGATCTGTAGAGGCGTCCATGGTGAGATTCAGTTGAAAAAGGAGTCAATGACTCGTGGGAATAAACCAGCGTGCGGGCAATGCGATTTGTTGGCACCAACAGTGTGTATCAGGCGTCGTGGTTTGGTGGGGCCAGCAGTGATAATTCATAGGATGCGCTGAGTGCCTGACCCAGAGGATCGGTCCTCCGAAAGTTGGAAAATTTTGATTTGGCAAAGACTGAGCGGTCCTCCAAAGGTTGGAAAATTTCCCAGCTTCCGGCTCTAGCGGTTGACAAGTGTCTTAGTTAGGACTTCATCCCGTTTTTGCTTCGTGTAGCAAAAACTCCTCCCGAATTTGCTGCATGTAGAAAAACAAGTTCACCTCAAACAAAAGAAGAAGACTGATCTCGCCGAGGAACTCGCCGAAGACCTTCTAGCAAAAAGTTTGTCCGGTTGTACCAAAAATTTATCTTGTTGTAGCAAAAACCGACATCACTGGAGACCTCAGTGGAGAACTCATAGCATTTTTTGCTACTGTAGCAAACGCGGATTCGCCGTATAATCTTGCCGGAAACATCGTAACAAAACATTTGTGCTATAATAGCAAAATCATATGACGATTGTAGCATAATTCTTTTTCATATGTTGCAAATCCACAAAACGTTTATTAAACTAATTTCACCGGCGACTTATCATAGCAAAAGCTTTGTATTGTTGTAGCAAAATCACAAAACAAATATAGCAAACAAATTGTGCTATTATAGCTTCGTAGCAGCGATTTTTTCCGTGATGGTTAAAATGTAAGAAACAAGGATCGTAGTATTTCAAAAACACCGACGTAGCAAAACACACACACGTATATAGCAAAATCCCCGCAAGGCATAATAAATCTCAACCATGACCCTAGACGGTAGCATCGCCCGACTCCGGCAAGTAGCAACATCGAGCACCGTTGGTAACAGACCTCGCCACCATTGGTAGCAACGCCACACAACATTTGCAGCATAGCCGACCCCTGGCTAGTAGCATCGACGACAACCGCCAATAGCATCGGTTTGTATCAACCTCTGATATCACGTCGATGTCGAATGTAGCAACCGCTGATGCCGCATGTAGCAATGCCCAAATGTCGACGTCGTGCCACATGTAGAAACCGTCGCGGCCGCTTGTAGCAACAGCCGATGCCGCCTATAGCAATACGGGACGCCGCTTGTAGCAAGATCGAGGAGAGAGATGCAAGGCACGGACGGACCGCAGCACAAGCTATCGGCAATTCGAGCTTTTCATGACCATGACATAACACACAAGCAGAGATGTGGGAGGTCCTGCCTCGGAAATGAAAAACCATGGACAATGGTGAGGAGGATCCAGGGACATCGCCACCGGCTGCGCGATGACGTACAGACCGACTGGGAGGAGAGAGGCCCGTGGGGATGCGGCGATGGGAGCGGCGGCGACACATCTATGGATGGAGCAGCGACGCACAACTACAACAACGGTGGCACCGGATTGGTCCCAAGGAGAAATCGGGATTCGGGAAAGAAGAGTGCGTGAAAAAAAAGGAGAGATGTAGATGGGAGAGGGGGGAGGGGGGCACGCGGAAGCAGACACTCGTACGTGAGCCTTTCGCACTGTTGACCCGGAGGTTCCTAGTCTCCGACGATATGCTAGCATTTTCCTATATTAAATAGTATTTAGATTTATCCAAATTTTAACAAATATGCGACGGGGAGTATTTGCTTATATTTTCAACAACAATGGCCAACATCTCGCCTATTCATTCTTGGTTGGAGATCCAGGCAAATTTAAGTTTCTAGGTTAAGTTACAATATTTGAATATAATATGCAGTATACGATTTTCTGTCATTATTGTATAGAATCACAAATGGTTATTTTTAGTTTCAAACTTTCCATGTACTCCTTCTGTCTGAAAATAGATTTCGCAAACTTCTATTTTTAAAACGTGGGGAGTACATACCTGTATCCATTATGTACGCGCGTGATCTTTTCCAGATTTTTAAAATTTTGAAAATACCATTTTGGCTAGGTGCACGTACGGAAGGCACCCATTGCGGAGAAAAAGATTGCGGGAGTGCTACACTTACGGGCTACACATTACGGAATTCACTTACGGGATGACGTGGAGAAAATCTGAGCATTTGTACCCCTGAAATCACAGAAGGGAAAAGTATTTCCACCAGCCAGTAACTTCCACGTAATCCCGTAGCTTTGTTTCATAAGAAACAGCCCGTAAGTCAAGCATTTTTGAAACGATTAAGAAAGCGGAAATCCTAGACCTACGGACTGCCTATGCTACGGAAACTCTACGGACAAACGTGTCGTGCTTTGATTCGGTGTGTGGCCCTGCCGTTCCTGAAAAAACGGAACACGTTCTCATTCCTAGCCTGCACCCTGAGTGTCCGTAAGTGAATTTTGTAAAAATAGTCCGTAAGTGTAGCATTGCTCGAAAGAAAGAGTCGGCAGCATTTTGCGACCCAATAATGCTAGACTTATGGGCACATTTCTTACCGAAGAAATTTACGGGCTGATGTGGATGGTCTACGACTATGAACGCCTCCGCATTCTCTCCTTCCGCCGCCACAAACCCTAGCCCGATGAAGTCGGCGCGTGTGGGCGAGGACCAGGGCTCCCCGGACGACGCAGACTATATCAGCGGCCTCCACGACGACCTGCTCCACACCATCCTCGCGTACCTGCACTCGGCGACCGCCGCCGCGCGGACCAGCGTCCTGTCCCGCCGATGGCGCCGCGTCTGGAAGCAGATCCCGGAACTCATCTTCTCGGCGGAGTCCTCCCCTGACGCCATTGACGCCGCCCTCGCCGTGCATACCGCGCCCACGCTGGACAAGCTCGCCTTCGCCGTGTCCGACGCGTCCGGCCGCGTCCCCGCAGCCCGCGTCGCCGCGTGGCTGCGCTTTGCCTCGCGCCGCGCCGCGCTGGAGGCCCACGTCGTCCTGTCGTGCAAGAAGCCGCCGCCACCGGAGACGGAGGAGGAGGAACTCTAGCTGCCGCTCTTGGGGAGTGCCCAGATGTTCACCGTCCGCCTAGTGTTCACCTTCCGTCTCCGTCTTCCCCCGGCCGGCTCGTTCGCCAAGCTGTGCTCCCTAATTCTAGCGCTCGCCGGCGTGGGCGGCGATGACCTCAGCCGCGTCGTATCGACGCAGTGCCCGTGTCTACGCGTGCTCGAGCTGGTCATGCTGAACTTGGTGGGCGACCTCTCCATCCGCTCTGACTCGCTCATGGTCATCTTGCTCCGTGTCGTCGGCCAAGAGAGCCAGCTCGAGGTCACCGCCCCGAGCCTGAAGTCGTTGGTCATGCAGGGCTGCTCTCATAGACAGGTCCGCATAACCGCACCCAAGCTGACAGAGGTGGAGTGGGACGACCATTACGACCCGGACCTGCACCGCCTCGTGGACACCGGCCGTCATCTCCACAAGCTGGTGGTCGCCCAATGGTCCCAGATGCCGCCTCTGCTGGAGCGATTCGATACCGCCGATGAGCTCACTCTATATCTTGTAAGTCTTTTCTGATCGTTGCACCTGCTTGCTGCAGAAGTATCTGAATCATACCAGGGGTGATCCCATATTTCCAGGCTTCAAAAAATTATGAAACAAATTACACAAGTACTCCCTCCATTGCAAAATATAAGATGTTTTAGCTTTTTGAAAGAAGTGTATCTAGACCCGTTTTAGTGTGTAGGTTCACTCGAAACCTAAATGAACCTACACACTAAAAGGAGTCTAGATACACTCATTTCACAAAGCTAAAACATCTTATATTTTGAAACAGAGGGAGTAGTTATATATGGTAGAAACTTACTCGTGAAAATTGCATAACTAGTTATGAAAATTTGCGAACTGTGCAAAAATCACAAGATCATATCTCTCTTTGTGTTTATAAGTTACAAAAATTTAGGAACTTGGTATGCAGCCCAAATACTTTGCTATTTTTGTCATAAATGGTCATATTTAAGTTTCAGAATTAAGACGTACACACAACTTTTTTCATACTTTGCTACCTTATATATAGTGTACTTTCAGGTTTAGCTGGACCCGTTTCGAAAATTCCTCTTACATATATTGTCACCTAAGCCTGTTTTAGTGGCATGGAACTTGTTGGTAAAAATTTCTTTCTATAAAGCAATGGGGACGTATATAGATAAAATATGAGAGCAGTTCAGGGTATAGTACCCCTACATTACTCGTCAAACTGGAAGCAGATATCGATAGCATTAAATTTTGATTTACTAGCAAACCTTTAGTCATATGTATACCTAGTAGGACAGTGGTTCATGTCTATGCTTATGATACTTTCAATGTAATTTTTTATTAGAAGAGAGAAGTCCATATTACCCCGGTTCCGTTAAACTCTAGAACGGTGTAAATTACCCCCAAATTCTGAAAACGGATCAAAATGTACTCTTCGTGTTTTCACCAGTTTGACATGTTTTTGCCCTACGTGGTGCCCCATATGCATTTCCATCTCCCTATCTGGTTGTCTCTACTGATGAGTCATCTCCCACCCAACTAGTTCTCTTCTCTCTGCCCCCTTTGTTGTGTTGCCTTCACTGCCTAATGGCGTCATGGAAGAGGTAGATGCGGTGCACCTTAGTGGGGCTGAGAAGGCGGTCAGAGGCCATGGCATTGCCATCCAAATTCAAACCAGTTGACTGGCTCCGATGCACAGCTGGCTAGGGATTTTGTCCTCAAGGTGCTATCGAGGGCTATGATGTGAGGGTCAATCCTTGGTCCCTTAATTTTTTTTTCCTAGAACGGAGGCATACGCTTAAATCATTTAATTAAGAAGAGGGTAACCAGGTTAATTGGGGAACCGGGAAAAAACCTAGATACAAGCACCAAGGCCAATCGCTGTCAGACAATGAACACAACCAATGGGACAACCCACTGAGTAGGGAGGAACTGTCAAGATAGTTGAAGGCATCATCCTCACTCCATGTCCCCAAGTTGCTGTAGGCGACTGTCAAGGTGCATCCCTGTTGGCGACTGCATGGGATACACACTGACCAATGCCAAATAGTTGCCCGCAATGTCAATGAAAGACAACTCTGACTTCAAGAAGAAGCTTCACAGGAGAATTATGCAAGGCCTGCAGCGAGTGAGCCCCCAAGAAGATCTCTCAAACTAGACGGAAATTTGAACTACTGAAGTCCATGCCACAACCTTGCTTCACTTGCCACCAACATCGTCGCCAGACTCTCAACATGATCTCAAATAATGAACGATTCCCCCAGGAGTGACATGATTAAAGATGCCATCATCATCACGGTCGACAATGCCTTAAGGAAGGAGATGATGCCCATGGTCATCATCGTTGCGTGCTTCCGCCAGCGCCTGAAGCAAACCTTTGCTCGGCAATGCCTTGCATTCTACCACCATGAGCTAGTCCACTTGGCCTTCATGTGCAAACAACCTACCATCCATCCGGCAAGTCTTGACTTGGGCCTATTTGGCCAGTGGAGCTCGCATGTACTAGATCTGAAGCACCAACATGGGTGTCTGCCGCCTCACCATGCAGCGGCCAGCCTGAGCCCATGCCACTAAGGGGACATCGGAGCAGGAGCAGTGAGAAGTGCCGCCACCGGTGGCCAAGGGGCCACGCCCCTCCGCCTTGGCAGGATGTGGTGCCTCTCCCGTGCCATCCACGGGAGAGGCACCTCATGGGACACCACCTCGCGGGACATAGGAGCCGACACCACCATCCATTCTAAATTATAAGAAGTTTTGCCATTTTTCCAAATCGCATGTACATATAGACACGTTTAGTCTGTCTGTTTACTCATTTTAATTCCACTCCGTACATAATCCATATTGAAATATGCAAAACATCTTATATTTTGGAATGGAGTTTGTATTTCGCTATTTTTGTGACATTTTTGTTTTGTGTTGTGGACAGTTCGTATATGCGTATGAGATATTCTTGCAGACCACAATCAACATACCCAAAAGCAAGGTTTTAACGGTGGGGCTAAAACTAATGGGGCATGCGACTGAGCCGAGCGTGTTGCATCTTCTCAGGAAATGTGGTTGTACGACCAAGCTGGTTATTAAGTTGATCCACAGCATTGACACACCCCCTGTAAGTTTTTTGCTTTACTACATGGTAGTTAACACTTTTTAATACTATGTTTTTACGATTATAGAAGATTATGATTCTCATTCTAGATTTTTTTGTATAATTCTACTTATTTGTTTGATTGATTAAATTCTGTACCATTCTTTTATGTTAAAATCAGGTGTCCTTATGCCCAACAAGCATATGTCCTTGCCATCAGCCAGAGAAGCTGAGGACTGACAACTTCGCTCTAGGTTCACTTGAGGAGGTAGAGATCAATTTCTTCGCCGGGGCCGACGATGAGGTCAACCTGGTGAAGCTGTTGTTCATGTGCAAGAAGGATCTTAAAAAGATGACTATTAATGTGGTTGATGATTTTAATCTGAGTAAAGAAGTGCGTGGAAAGATCCAGGGATTCGTGCACCCGGATACCAGGCTTGAGATGGGCGGCTCATCGTCGCACAAGAGCGATTTCCGTTTTTGAAATCATCATGACCGGTACTAATTTCTACTTTGAAGTTTCAACGAAATGACTGGTAGAGAAATGTCTCCCCCGCTGAGTCCGGGAGTTAATATGACATGCTACTGAAACTTTGTGCGGTGGTTTGGTTTTGGGTGTTCCTTGCGGCTTGAAGTTTTTAAATTGATGGACTCGTTGCTTTTGTAATTATTCCCGAAACAGGCTTTCGTCCCGCTTTATAAATAAAGCAAACACCGAGTAACACTGACCGTAGTGCCAAAGAACAAAGAAAAACACCAAAAATAAAAAAGCAGCAAGAGCGTGCCCTCTAGATATGTCCCTCTAGAGTGAGATGGTCTGGGACTGCAAAGCCCTGCGCCAATGCTCTTAGAGTACCACTGCTGAAGCAAGCAAGAAAAGCAAACCGAGTTAGATGCATGCCGAGAAAATATTCTATCACCATTTTATTACGAATATTCTATCACCATTTTATTACGAATATTCCAAAGCGTCCAGATTAGAGCCGCAAATACCAACCAGAAAAGGTGGCGTCTCCTTCCGGTATGGTTTGCCTCCTTCTCCAGGAACTCACCGAGCACTTGAGCCTACCAAGCAGGCCCCAGCGTTTCCCGGATAAAGTTCCTCAGAAACTGCGCGGCAGGGCACATGAACATTACGTGGGTGCAAGTTGCCAGCATCCCACATAATGGGCATAGCCCGTCACCAGGTCAATTACGTTTCAACACCTCTACCTTGTGGTTAACTAAAACTGCCCACTACTTATGCTATCAGGATGACTCATGTTATCTATATCTGACTAGTAAGTGCTTCAACTATAATAGAATGAATTAAACTGCCAACTGTGTGAGTTCCTTGGTTTGACTTCCTCGTTTGGTCTCGAGGGGGAAATACCAGGATGGGTATGATTGGTGTTAGTATCAGGTTGGTCACGAATAGGTCTTTCTTATCCCTCTCTAATAGCCGACAGTTGCATCGAGTCTCTATAGGTTGTTTAGTGCATGCTGCGCTGCCGCTTCAGTCCACCATACCTATGTAGGCGAGAGCCGCCGAATTCTAGCATCGCCGTGTACTGGCCTCAGTACACACTGCTCCTCTTTTTCCTTTGCCCTTTGTCGGCACACCTTTTGTTTTAGCAGGTTTGAGATCAATGTTGTTAGCAAGGTTACCCTTCCGGCTTGGCCTGGGCAGGGTTATCGACGCCATTGGTTATTCTTCAGGGCTCTTAGCCCCATTTGCATCTTGTCCGTACTCGGACGCTGTATCGTTTTCAAGGTGATTTGGATCTTTGTATTGTATATCTGTATTCTTGACTCGTTGAGTCGTTGCTGTATATATATATCTGTTCTATGGGTCCCATCAAGGACTGTTGTGTAATGGTATTACTTCATTTTCCACCCGCACGAAAGTGCTTGGTGGGCGTCCTTGAATCGTTTCTATGCGGGTTTGGCGGAAAGGGCTAAAACTTGCATAGGGCCGATTCTAGGGTGTTACAGAGTGGTATCACAGCTTAGCAGTTACGATACCCCACTGGTCCAGCCTGTAGGATAACCTCGCTAACGATCGAAGTAGCGTGTCAAACTATTTTGCAAAATCGGTTAGATAGCTCTATTTAGGTCTGATTTTACTCCTTACCCCTATGCTGTTATCCTCTTACCTCTGTGTGTTTTAAGTCTACTCTCTTATCTTTTCTTCGAGTCCAGGATTTCTCGTGGTTGGGTTTCCGTCGTACCTTCAGGGTTTCGCTTCCTCTTTTGGTAACGGAGCTTCTACATCCGGTCTTCATGCTATCTGAGGAATCCGTCATCTGTTGGACTTCTCTCCGTTCCTTCTTGTGCCTTCCGGTGGTTTCAACGCGACGACATCATATATGCCAGATCCGATGCAGAGTATGCATCACTTCTTTGTTCAGAACCTCGATTGTCGAGATCTTCAGTCTAATTCCGAGGGTTGGTTGCATGATTCTCTGATTCGTGTGCATAGTAATGGTTTGGGTGCGCGATGGACTGATCACCATCCGACTACTCTTATCATTCGCTTTTGTATATTGAATTGGTGGATCTAGCAATTTTACTCCATCCTCGGAAGTTAGAGGTGGCTTTATCTTCTGATACCTCTACCTTCGCCTTTTGTTCCCGGAGTGTTCTCTCGACGACCATGGACAACGACCCCTTGTTCGTGGTGTCGTTGATTTCAAGATGGAGCCACAATCTTGTTAGTGGTGTCGTGGGGATCTACCCGAAGCGAGAAGATTCTGATCGTAGGCCTTCTTCCCGGTACCATGAGGCGGATCTCGAGGGCGAGATCCATTGTTAGTGGTGTCGAATTGTGGCATCCCGCTAAAACCACTACTTGAAAATCGCGGTGTTTTATCTATGTGCATCATCCTGACATCAGCATGCATCTGTTTGTTTGAAAGTATTTTGCTAAAAGCCTATCTTTGTCTTCCAAATATCTCCGTCTTAATTTCAAATCAAAACCCCGGTCTCTTCCAGATCTTTTGTTTGTCTAAAATTAATTACAAAAGGTCTTTAAAAATAAAACAGAATAATAATAAATATAAAACTTATTTTTTAGGGGAGGCAGCCTAGCCCATAGGCCAGGCCACCTACTATCCCGGCTGGCCCAGCCCGTTTTAGAGCAAACCCTAGCCTAAAACAGTCCCACCCAAACCCTAACCTAGCTAGACCACGCACACACCAACCCACCCACACCCTGCATGCCTCCCCACCGCCACCTGGGCGCGCAGCCCCACTCCCCACCTGCCCTTCCCCTGGCCCCACGCACATGTTGCAGACCTGCTCGCACGCGACCCGCCCCAGCCCGCACGTCGCGCGCGACAAGCCCCAGCCCCACGTTCCCCACCTACCACTCCAGGTCCACCCCACCATCCCGCAGCACTCAACCGCCTGCACCCTGGCCCCACCCCGGACGCAAACCCACGCACGCCTTTCCCGCACTTGCCCCCGTGGCCCCTGCCTCTCCCGTCCCGCGCGAGACGCGCCTCCTGCCGACAACCTTCCCGCTCACCTGGCCCACCACGACCTCCCATCCCTCGATCCTATCCCCTTCCCGCAATTCTCTCCGCGTCCCCCGCGTCCATCCTCTCCCTCACCTTCCTCGCGGCCGCTCCCGTAATCGCCGCCGCCTCCCCCGCTGCATCCCGCCTCCGCGACCGCCCTTCCCCCAACCTCGGGCCGCCACGCGACTCCACCTTCCTCTTGGCGCGCCGCCGCCTCCCAACCCCGATCGCCCGGGCCCCTGTCCCTGACCCTGCCCCTGCGACCAGTGGCCTCCATGAACCACCATCATCGGCTTCGTCACAGCCCGTCTCGCCGCCTCTCACGCTACCCACGGCCACGTCGGGCCACCTCGCCTCGGCCGCTCCAGGACGCAACTCCCCTGCTTCCTTGGGCCGCGACCGGTGCATCCCGCATCGAGCCCCTTCGTCGCCTCAGCTCGTCCGACCCCGCCCAAGGCCACCCATCCTC
This sequence comes from Avena eriantha, assembly GCA_910589775.1. Taxonomy (NCBI): domain Eukaryota; kingdom Viridiplantae; phylum Streptophyta; class Magnoliopsida; order Poales; family Poaceae; genus Avena; species Avena eriantha. The sequence goes on along the minus strand of OU342741.1, from coordinate 156,249,997 downwards.
GGCGACGCCGACCGCCCCCCCCCCCCCACAGCACGACGGCCGCGCCTCCTTCGTCGCTAGTGAGTCTCTTCGGTGCCGTCATGTTCGCGAGCCCGCCGTCGTCCTGCCAGTCCGCCGCCGTCCAGAGCTCCGCGCTGGTCCCCGTCGACCTCGCCGTGTCTCTGCCTCCCACGGCATGTGCGCCTCGCATCTGGCCGCCCTCGGGAGTCCCCACCGCGACCGCCGGCCCCTCCTTCCGAGCGGACAAGCCACCGGGGTCTCGCGTCGTATTTCTGCGCTCGAGGTTGAGCTACTCCGGAGGCCACCGTCACCGAGCACTGCCAGCCGGTGGTTTCGCCCGTTGATGCTGCCTCCAGAGGTGTACATCGGTGGTCCTCAGTTCGTGGTCTCTATTTTGACCCGATAACTTTCTTCTTTCTTTGTTTGTCGTGGAACGCTGCAGTGAAGGATGCCTTGGACCGTCGACCGTGTGCACTACTTGTCACTCTGTTGTTTCTGTGCATCGACAAGATCTCCGTCTGCCCGTGTGTGCAATAAAACGTCAAGATCATCCAAGTATCCGCGTGCCATGTGCCGACGCCTAACCAAGTTCGCCACGAGGCCGTCTAGGAAACCCGCGCCATCTGAAGACCAGAACTGCTCCAACTCAAGGTCGTTGACATTGATCCGACGGCCGAGACCCTAAAGCACGCCGACATGGGAACCAAGTGCACCGTCGACAGCCGAGGCCGAAAACCCCCAAGTTCTCCATCTCGGATGGCAAGACCGGCCCCGGATCCGGAGTCCGAACCCTGCCGCCGGCTGCATGCTCTTCTTCCCGAACGCCAAGGCCATGTTCCCGGAGGCGAAGATCGATCCCGTCGAGTTCCCTTCATGGACGCCAAGTTCGCCGAGACCCTGATCTTGGAGATCGAACCCGAACCCCCGGAACCCAAGATCTTCCAGACCCGATGTGTGAACCTTTTCCCAAGCCCTATTTTATGAATGCTATATATAAAATCTGTTGCATTTAAATTGTCATGATTGCACACATATCATGTGGTTTGGGGGCATTATGCCAATTCACCTAATAATTAAAGATGGAGTCTATATGCGGGATATCTTTGTCTTATTCTGGACTCCATTTAAATTTGTGTAGCAAACCGATGCCATGTTTCGCCTTGTTAATCCAACATTTAATTTGCGGGGTAGATAAATAATTGGAACCTATTAATTAATTGTCGGGACCTCGGTTCCGCTTAATATTGCCTAATTGCACCGCATCTGCATCATATCATAATCATGCCGGATCTTCTACTGTAGTCTTAAATATCGCATCCGGTGTTTCTTCTAGTGTTTGCTTCTTCGTGGATTAGGCCGATGAGTTGATGCGAGTATCGACAAGTTCTCCGGATATGATCCTTCGGCAGTGTTTCCCAGGCGAGCATTCTCCCCCTTTCTACCTATTTTGCGTTTATAGTCTTTATTTCCTCCTGTTGACCTATTGCTATCTGTGTCGCGATGCTTTAGTTTCCGTGCACCATTTATACTCCTTGCAGCCTTTATATTGCCTTGGACACATCCTATTGCCTGTTGTTTGACAAATAGTCGGCCTTGCGAGTTGTAGTTGCTTGCTCTTGTGCTGCTTCGCGTCGTTGTTGTTCCACCGTTATTGGAAGGTTGGCACATACTTAATGGTGGAGGTGCTTAATGGTGGAGAGGATCATGACTATAAATACAACTATTATATTGTTGGGATAACTAATGAAAGAGGCACCAGTGGACAGTATATGCTATTTGGTTTTTCCTGTCCACTTGTGTCCCGTAGGCCCCGAGTACTTGATACCTGTTCCTTGACTATTCGCACTATCCACATCCGGGAGAGTCTATGAATCCCCCTTAGCCAGAGCTTGATTCATTTCTTATTTCTTGGGGCCACAAGTAGTTTGGGGCTTTATTACTATCATGTACTTATGCTATGCTTGCTGCTTTATTTACGATTGTGCATGGCACCTGTACTGTTTTGGAACATGGAATGTTTTCGCGGTATTGACAAGCCTAGTCACACTTTCAGGTTCCCAGTCGTTTACAGCCATTGACACAAACCCTGGGTCTGTCTCGGAGCCGGCCAACTTCGTCACGGGTAGCTTAGTGGGGTGGCCCCCTGAAATAATTTATGAATCCTGTGATTGCTTTGTCGTGAAAGCCTTGTTGGGTTTTGAGTTGGTTTTTCCGAGGTTGATCGTGTGTGTGTTGCTATTTGTGCACCCCTGCAGGGTAAATCTTTCTGAAAGCCATGTCCGCGGTTATGGACGACTTGGAACACAGTATCTCGATCATAGACAAGCATAACTAAAGTAGTGCTATAAATATGACTTAATATGTGACTAGTAATCAGATTCAAATACAACGGAACGGATATTAAAAATGCCAACAACTGGTGGAGCTGGGGTTCCTTGTGCCTTGTTATATCTGCCTAGTAAGTATTGCAACTCCAATGGAATGTGATAAAAGTGCCAACAACTGCTAGGTTTTGGGATTCCCCAGGACAATTATATCTGACTAGTAAATGTTCCAACTACAACGGAATGTTAACTAAAACTGCCCACTACTTATGCTATCAGGATGACTCAAGCTATATATCTGACTAGTAAATGTTGCAACTATAACGGAATGAGTAAAACTGCCAACTGTGTGAGTTCCTTGGTCCGACTTCCTTGTTTGGTCTCGAGGGGGAAATACCAGGATGGGTATGTTTGGTGTTAGTATCAGGTAGGATCCGAATAGGTATTTCTGACCCCTCTCTAATAGCCGCCAGTGATACCGAGTCTCTATAGGTTGTTTAGTGTCGCTGCGCTGCCGCTTCAGTCCACCATACCTATGTAGGCGAGAGCCGCCGAATTCTAGCCTCATCGTGTACTAGCCTCAGTACTGACGCTCCTCTTTTTCTTTTGCCCTTTGTCGACACCCCCTTTTGTTTTAGCAGGTTTGCGATCGACGTCGTTAGCAGGGTTACCCTTCCGGCTTGGCCTGGGCAGGGTTATGGATGCCATTGGTTATTCTTCAGGGCTCTTAGCCCCATTTGCATCTTGTCCGTACTCGGACGCTGTATCGTTTTCAAGGTGATTTGGATCTTTGTATTGTATATCTGTATTCTTGACTCGTTGAGTCGTTGTTGTATATATATCTATTTTGTGGGTCCCATCGAGGACTGTTGTGTAATGGTATTACTTCGTTTTCCACCCGCACGAAAGTGCCTGGTGGGCGTCCTTGAATCGTTTCTATGCGGGTTTGGCAGAAAGGGCTAAACCTTGCATAGGGCCGATTCGAGGGTGTTACATGAAGAAGGCCTCCAGGGTGAATTCCCCTCTCTGGCAGGGTGCCGGGAAGAGCTTCAGATCCCTCCCGATCTTGGGATGGAGATGACGGTGGCTATAGACTCTTTCGTGGATTTTTGATCGGGCACTTAGGGTTTTCGTCCCGAGGGCATCTTATAGTCGGAAGGAGAGGCCGAGGGGGTGCTGGGGTCGGCCAGACCACCCCCTGGCGCGGGCCAGAACTGGCCGCGCGGCCAGGTGGTGTGGCCGGCCCCTAGCCCTTCTCTGTCTCATATTCTGGCATCTGACGACTTCCGAAAAAATAGGCACTTTGGCTTTTGTCCCGTCCAATTCCGAGAATATTCATTTTCTGACTTTCCTGGAACCAAAACTAGCAGAAAATAGGCAGATGGCACTGTGGCTCTTGTTAATAGGTTAGTCCAAGAAATCATATGAAAAGTACTCCAAAGTGTGGACAAAACACAAGAAATTAGATAAAACCAAGCGTGGAACATCAAAAATATAGATACATTTGCAATGTATCATTATCCCCAAGCTTAACTCCTGCTCGTCCTCGAGTAGGTAAGTGATAAAAAGAAAGAATAATTTTTGAGGTGCATGCACCATCAAAAACTTGATCAAAGTATTTGTAAAACATACAAAGCTGGGACCATAGTACTTCAATCATAACATGAAAGACAAAGTTCTAGCAATAAGACAAAGAAACTATGATGCAACATGAAAAGGCACAAACAAAAGATTCATGAATAACAATGCTTTGCAAGACGTTTGTTTGTTTCACATAAAGAAAACATAGCATAATAGTATTCAGCTTGTCCCTCATAGAGTAGCAAATATAAATGCATAGGACACCTTCAAAGTTCATAAGAGTGACTAGATACAAATAGTTTAAAACAAGCAATATCAAGTTATGCATCAATCAACTAGTCTTGGGACAATGCACATAGAACTAAGAATGGCCACTATGCTCTCAAAGTAGGTGAATAAAGGTAGAAGGTGGAGACTCAATATAATGGTGGAAGAAAGGCCTTTATAAAAGGAAGTAGGGATTCAAGTCTCATAAAGAGCTTCCAAAAATTATGGTACTTATAGCTTTCAGCTCTCATTGCCCCTATCATAAGCATCTTGAAGGTGATTAAGGTTAAAGTGACACAAGTAAGAGGATATGCTTGACAAGTTATAAACCGAAATCTCATGCCCCTTACTTACGAAGACCGAACCTCATGCTACTCAACTTTAGTCACGAGTAAGCTCTTGTCATTGTAAGTACATGTGTATCATAATAAACCGCCAACGGGGTACCCCTTGCACATGATACAGGAGTTATCCCATAATCAAAATGACAAGGCAAGCAGACAATGAGCATCTCAGCGATCTTTTTATTTGCTATTTGCATAGGTTTTTATTGAGGATGCTTCATAGAGTGCTCATTATGGTGATGCTGCAAGTTTCCACCATGATTATGCATGTCTTAGGCTAGCGGCCCAGATGTTTCTCTAACACACATACAAACTCCATGATCTTACAAGTTCCACTTTTATTTCACACCGCCGGGATCCGTAAGCAAAAGAACATGATATCAATGGGGTACAAAGTACAAGTGCAATGTTGAAAGTGTTCCCCATGAAACATGGTTCTGCTAATTTCAACTTATAAAGCGCAAGCATATACGCAACAAAGAAGGACCCAATGGTTCAAGTTTATTAGATGCAAAAAAGTAAAGTGTGCCATCAAGTTCATGAGAGCTTTAATCACTAGTTTTCTCATAACAAGTTTAATTTGGAAGGTAAACAAAAGCATGAATATACTTGGAATAGCATAAGCTAGTAGGTAGGTATGGTGGAATCTTTGGAATAACTTGGTTTAGGGAGTTGGATGCATGAGTGGAACTCATACTTGGTTGTGGAGGCTAGCAAAAGACTAGGAGTGGCAAACTAAGAGAGCAATAATGGCCATAATCATGCAGAGCGACAAAACATCATTGATCAAAGCATAAAGTGATACTACAAGTTGAAAACTAAAGGATCATAAAGGCTATGGTGACTTATTATAGTCATAACATGGTGTGAGCATGCGCCAAGTCAACCCAAATAAAGCATCAAAGGAGAATACCACTATACTATGCTTTAATATGCTAAAACAATGCATGATCCATCCAAGGCACATTAAGAAATCTCAATTGTTTATAACAAGTCATGCTACAAAAAATAATACTAAGCATAAAGCCAAAACAATATCAAGCATGGCATGAAAAAGCAAAGGCCAGAGTCAAAAACAAGCTCTTTTTACCACATAAGTATGAACTTTCCTACTCTTTCCAATCCAAACCAAACTATTTGCAAACCAATGTATGAAAGAGGGGGTCCAACCAATTTATTCAGAAAACTAAGAAAACAAAAGCAAACTAAAAACCAAAACAAAAACGAAAAAGAAGACGCTCCAAGAACAACACAACTGTGCATGAAACAATAAAAATGAAGTGTTTGGAAGAAACCTGGGATTTTTATTGATGAAGAAGGGGATGCCTTGGGCATCCCCAAGATTTGACGCTTGTACTTCTTGGATATTTATTGGGGTGACACACGTGGCATCCCCAAGCTTGAGATTTAGTCCATCCTTCATCTCATTACTCATTCCTTCCACACACCTGAAATTTGTCCTTCATACAAAACTTCACACAATCTTTATTAGCAACATTAGTGCACTCAAGATAAAAGGTCTTAAGGTTAAGTACTAACACCAAATAAAATTCCATTAGAACACTAGCTACTGTAGCACTTCCTTCAAAAATCTCAATTCCCCAAAAGAACTCAAAAAGGAACCAACAAGAAGCAAATGCAAAAAATGGCAGAAATCTGTCAAAACAGACCAGCAGGTAAAGACGAATTTTCTCAAAGACCTTCTGTAGCTCAAATCAAAAAGTGTTGAAGTAACAAAAGTTATATAACTACATGGGGCAGAAGCACAAAAATTCACGCATCAAAAAGACGTTCAGAGATTTTACACGAATTGTTACGGTGAAGCACAGAAATCTATTTCGGGACAACAACTTTCCCAATCATTACTTCTCTCTCATTAGAGGTTACTCTTGGCACAAAAAGCAAATAAAAAGGATAATGAGCGTTTATTAGAGAGGTAATAACTTCCAAGACTCATCTAAAACTTTTGGGTTATCTCCCAATAAGTACTTTTTTTAACGCCTTTAAGTTAGACATAAGAAGCAAGAAAAAGGATCAAGTGTTCTCAAATAAAGAAGCATTAAGACCAAATTTTGTTTTCATAGGAGAAGCAAAATAAATCTTCTCTCTCTTCTTAGGGAAGTGTTCTATACCTTTCTTGAGTGGGAGTTGATATTTAATGGTGCCTTCTTTCATATCAATGATGGCACAAACAGTTCTTAGAAAAGCTCTTCCCAAAGTAATAGGACAAGAAGCATTGCATTCAACATCCAAAACATTGAAATCAACGGGGACATAGGCATTGTTAACCATAATAATAACATCATTAAGACTCCCCATGAGTTTCTTTTTAGCATTATCATCAAGTGGGACATTCAAATAACAATCTTCAAGTGGAGGCAAATCAAGCATATCATAAATCCTTCTAGGCATAATAGAAACACTACTATCAAGATCACATAAAGCTTTGAAATCAAAGTAATTCACTTTCATATTAATGATGGGTTCCCAACCATCTTCTTGTTTAATAGTAATAGAAGCTTTATGTTTCATCTTTTCCTCTTTAATATTTATGAGAGCATCAGTAATGTGTTTTGTAAAAGCCATGTTCATAGCACTAGCATTAGGACTTTTAGCAAGATTTTGTAGGAACCTAATAACTTCAGAGATATTGCAACCATCAAGATCAAAATCATAATTATCATTTTAAGTAATAGAACTATTACTAGCCTCAACACTAGTGGTGGTAATAGTAGAAACACTAATGTTTCTAGCAATTTCATCTTCTCTTTCCCACTTAGCATGTAATTCAGCTAATAGTCTAACATTTTCATCAATTCTTACTTGTATAGCATTGGTAGCTGCAAAGGGATTCTCATTAGTTTCAGGTTTAGCAGCCATTTTATTCAAAGAAGATTGAGCTTCAGCCAAAGATGCTATATTTCTTTCAGCATTAGAGAGTTTTTGCTCAATAGTTTTATTGAAAGTAGTTTGCTTACTAATAAAGTTTTTAAGCATAACTTCAAGTTCAGAGGGAGCACTCCTATTATTGTTGTAAGAATTTCCATAATCATTACCATTGTTGGGAGGATATGGCTTATAATTGTTGTTACCAAAGTTACTCCTATAAGCATTATTGCTAAAGTTATTATTTCTTATGAAGTTCACATCAACTTGCTCTTCTTGAGCAACCAAAGAGGCTAAAGGAACATTATTTGGATCAATATGGGCTTTCCCATTAACAAGCATAGACATAATAATATCAATCTTATCACTCAAGGAGGAGGTTTCCTCAACAGAATTTACCTTCCTACCTTGTGGAGCTCTCTCAGTATGCCATTCGGAATAATTAACCATCATATTGTCCAGAAGTTTCATTGCAGCACCCAAAGTGATGGTCATAAAAGTACCTCCAGCAGCAGAGTCCAATAGGTTCCTTGAAGAATAGTTCAATCCTGCATAAAAAGTTTGGATGATCATCCAAGCAGTCAGTCCATGAGTGGGACAATTCTTTACCAAAGATTTCATTCTTTCCCAAGCTTGAGCAACATGTTCATTATCAAGTTGTTTAAACTTCATTATTTCACTTCTCATAGATATAATCTTAGCAGGAGGATAGTATTTCCCAATGAAAGCATCTTTGCATTTAGTCCAAGAATCAATACTATTCCTAGTTAAGGAATTCAACCATTCTTTAGCTTTTCCTCTCAAAGAGAAAGGAAACAATTTCAGCTTAATAATATCACCATCTATATCCCTATGCTTTTGCATCTCACAAAGTTCAACAAAGTTATTTAGATGGGAACCAGCATCTTCATTACCAATACCAGAAAATTGTTCTCTCATAATAAGATTGAGCAAAGCAGGTTTTATCTCAAAGAAAGTATCTTCAGGCACAGGTGGAGCAATAGGTGTGCTCATAAAATCATTGTTGTTGGTGCTAGTGAAGTCACACAACTTAGTGTTTTCAAGAGTAGTCATTTTTTTGGGTTTTCAAATAAGAAAGCAAACTAGTAAAACTAATTTTTGTGTGTTTTTGATAAAGAAACAAGCAAACAAAGAAAAAAGAAACTAAGCAAAACAAAAATAACAAAGTAAAGAGATTGGTTATGAGGGACTCCCCTTGTGAAGATGTCCTTGACTTCCTGGCAACGGCGCTAGAAAAATGCTTGATGGCTCAGTGTCGGCGCCAGGAAAATGCTGGTGCGATGTTGATGTAGAGCTTGTTGGGAACCCAAAGAGGAAGGTATGATGAGCACAGCAGCAAGTTTCCCTCAGTTATGAAACCAAGGTTTAATCAAACCAGTAGGAGCAAGGAAACACCCCAAAGGTGTTGCTAGCTAAGCCTTGGCAGGGCGCACTACCGGTGCTAGTAGCAACGTGGAGACATGCACAACACAACCACAGAACTTTGTCCCCAACTTGCGATGAGGTTGTCAATCTCACCGTGTTTTGCGGAAAACAAAGGATTAAACGTATCAAATGGAAAGAAGTAAAAGTTTGCAGAAAGTAAACACAAAGCAGTAACAGTTTGTAGATTGTATGTAAAGAAAAAGGATCGGGATGTATAGTTCACTAGAGGTGGCTCTCCTTAAGATAGATAACATGCTGGGTGAACAAATTACAGCGGGGCAATTGACAAACATCGAGAAAGCAATACATGCATATACTAATCATCTTGACTCCTTTGAGACTTGATTGGGAATCACAACATTATATATAGACCGCCATCCAACTGCATCTATGACTAATAATCCACCTTCAGGTTATCATCCAAACCCCCTCCAATATTAAGTTGCAAGCAACAGATTATTGCTTTACGAACTACGTGTAAAGTAAACAATACGATTGTTCTATGAACAAAGGATTGTTGTTTTCTCCCTAGTAGCAACAACACATCTAGTACCTTAGAGATTTCTGTCACTTCCCCGGATTACCAGAGGCATGAACCCACTATCGAGCATAAATACTAACTCTTGGAGTTGCTAGCATCTACTTGGCCAAGATAGCTACTAACAATGGAAAGCATGCAAGATCACAAATAACAAAGACATGATATAATCAATAATCAATCTGAAATAGCATCTCAATATCCATCGGATCCCCGCAAACACAACATGCAGAATTACAAATAGATGATCTTGATCATGAACGGAGCTCACAAGATCTAAATATGAAAGCACAAAGGAGGAGAACCAGCCATCTAGCTACTACATGGATCCGTAGTCCAAGGATGAACTACTCATGCATCACACCGGAGGCTTGCATGGTGATGAAGAAGGCCTCCAGGGTGAATTCCCCTCTCTGGCAGGGTGCCGGGAAGATCTTCAGATCCCTCCCGATCTAGGGATGGAGATGACTACGGCAACAGACTCTTTCGTGGATTTTTGATCGGGCACTTAGGGTTTTCGTCCCAAGGAAATCTTATAGTCAGAAGGAGAGGCCGAGGGAGTGTTGGGGTTGGCCCGACCACCCCCTAGCGCAGGCCAGGCCTAGCCCCGCGGCCAGATGGTGTGGCCAGCCCCCAGCCCTTCTCCGTCTCGTATTCTGGTATCTGATGACTTCCGGAAAAATAGGCACTTTGGCTTTTGTCCCGTCCAATTCCGAGAATATTCATTTTCTGACTTTCCTGGAACCAAAAACAGCAGAAAACAAGCAGCTGGCACTATGGCTCTTGTTAATAGGTTAGTCCAAGAAATCATATGAAAAGTACTCCAAAGTGTGGACAAAACACAAGAAAGTAGATAAAACCAAGTATGGAACATCAAAAATTATAGATACATTTGCAATGTATCAGCCTCGAGCTCGCCCAGCCACCACGTGGTGTCCCTGCAAGCTCCACATCGGCCTCCTCCTTCTTCCCAGTGTCGCCTTCCACCCGCAGGTGCCGTCGCCCGTGGCCCCGCACCGAACGCCTCCTCCACCGACACCGGCGTGGCGTTGTCCCGCGCCGGCCTCCTCTTTGCAGCGAAGGAGGGCGCCCATCACCGCGCTGCCGGTCACTCCTTCTGTCGCAAGGAGCCCCTCCATCCAGAATCCGCCTTTTTTTTCTCTGCCTCGCCCCCTATTTCTGCCTCGTCCGCCACCGTCCTCCTCTCTGGCCCGCATGGCGCCGCCACCGTCCGCGTGAGGCCGCGCGTCCTCCTCACCGCGCGCCTCTGGCTGCCACACGCCAAGCTCCACCCTGAACTCTCGTGAGTCGTGTCATGCGTGCCCCAAATCGACAGTGCTGCCAGGCTTGGCCTTGTTTATCCTGCAGTATTTGTTGTCGGCAGTTTCAGGTGCTGCTCGATGTTCCGAGTTTCACTGCGTGAACTGGAGGCTTGGTTGTTAGCAGGATCTCCTATCGGACAAGATCGACCAAACGACGAGTTGTACAAGAACCTTGACAAGATCGACAAGTGGTGATGTGACCATAAGTATCCCGACAAGGATGGTCCGGTGTCAAGATCTTCATCCTGGGATACCAAGATCTACCTCTCGGACCCGAAGAGGCCGAGACCCCGGACGCCAAGATCTCCTCATGGATCCTAGAGCTTCGTTCCTGGAGTCCGAAGACCGATCCGCCAAGCCCGAACCCCATCGAACCTTCAGAACCTCAAGACCTTCGACCCTAGATGTGTGACCCCTATATATCCCTATTTTATAAATGATATATATAATTGTTGCATATTAATTTGATCATGTCACATACATATTGTGTGGTTTGGGGGCATTATGTCGATTCACCTTATAATTAAATATGGAGACCATATGTGGGCTTTTCTAGTCTTGTTTGGGCTCTATTTAAATTTGAGTAGCGAACCGATGTCATGTTTTGCCTTGTTAAGTCAACATTTAAATTGCGGGGTATCTAAATAACTTGAACCTATTAATTAATTGCCAGGACCCCGGTTCCGCTTAATATTGCCTAATTGCACCGCCATCTTTGCCATGCCATGCATCATATCATAATCATGCCGGATCTTCTGTCGTAGTATTAAATAGTGTATCCGATGTTTCTTTTAGTGCTTTGCTTCTTCACGGATTAGGCCGTTGAGTGGATGCGAGTATCGACAAGTCCTTCGGATAATGTCCCTTTGGCAGTGTTTCCTAGGCGAGCAATCTCCCCCTTTCTACCTATTTTGCATTTATAGTCTTTACTTCCTTTCTATTGATCTACTGCTATCCGTGTTGCGATGATTTAGTTTCCGTACCATTTATATACCTTGTAGCCTCTATATTACCTTGGACACATCCTATTGCCTATTGTTTGATAGATAGTCGGCCTTGCGAGTCGTAGTTGCTTGCTCAGGTGCTGCATCGTGTTGTTGTCGCTCCATCGTTGTTGGATGGTTGACACATGTTTAATGGTGGAGATGATCATGACTTTAAATACAACTTGATTAAAATGCTGGGAATAGTTATAACTAATGTAGAGGCATCGGTGGGCAATAGAAAATATTTGGTTTTTAACCGCTCACTTGTGTCTCGTAGGCCCCGAGTACTTGATACCTGTTCCTTGACTATCGCACTATCCGCATGTGGGACCATGGATCCCCTTAGCCAGAGCTTGATTCATTTCTTATTTCTTGAGGCCACAAAGTAGTTTGGGGCTTTATTACTATCATGTACCTATGCCATGCTTTACTGCTTTATTTACGATTGTGCGTTTAGCACCTGTACTGTTTTGGATCGTGACACATTTTCGCTGTATCGACAAGCCTAGTCACACTTTCGGGTTCCCAGTCGTTTACTGCCATCTACACAAACCCTGGGTCCATCTCGGAGTCGGCCAACTTCGTCGCGGGTAGCTTAGTGGGGTGGCCCCCTAAAATCTTTTATGAATCCTGTGATTGCTTTGTCGTGAAAGCCTCGTTGGGTTTTGATTTGGTTTTTCCGAGGTTGATCGTGTGTGTGTTGCTATTTGTGCACCCCTGCAAGGTAAATCTTTCTGAAAGCCGTGCCCACGGTTATGGACGATTTGGAGAACAATATCTCGATCATAGACAAGCATAACTAAAGTAGTGCTATAAATTTGACTTAATATGTGACTAGTAATCAGCTTCATTACAATGGAATGGATAATAAAAGTGCCAACAACTGGTGGAACTAGGGTGTATCATGTTATGTTATACCTGCCTAGTAAGTATCGCAACTCCAATGGAATGAAATAAAAGTGTCAACAACTACTGGGTTTGGGATGTCACATGCTAATTATATCTGACTAGTAAGTACTGCAACTACAACTGAATGGTTAACTAAAACTGTCCACTACTTATGCTATCAGGATGACTCGTGCTATCTATATCTGACTAGTAAGTGCTTCAACTATAACGGAATGAATTAAACTGCCAACTGTGTGAGTTTCTTGGTTTGACTTCCTCATTTGGTCTCGAGGGGAAAATACCAGGATGGGTATGATTGGTGTTAGTATCAGGTTGGTCACGAATAGGTCTCTCTTATCCCTCTCTAATAGCCGACAGTTGCATCGAGTCTCTATAGGTTGCTTAGTGCATGTTGTGCTGCCGCTTCAGTCCACCATACCTATGTAGGCGAGAGCCGCCGAATTATCGCCTCGCCATGTACTGGCCTCAGTACTGACCGCTCCTCTTTTTCCTTTGCCCTTTGTCGGCACCCCTTTTGTTTTAGCAGGTTTGAGATCGACATCGTTAGAAGGGTTACCCTTCCGGCTTGGCCTGGGCAGGGTTATGGACGCCATTGGTTATTCTTCAGGGCTCTTAGCTCAATTTGCTTCTTATCTGTAACCGGATATTGTATCATTTTCAAGGTGATTTGGATCTTTGTACTGTATATCTGTATTCTTGACTCAGTGAGTCGTTGTTGTATATATATATGTTCTATGGGTTCCATCGTGGACTATTGTGTAAATATATTACTTCGTTTTTCACCTGCACGCAAGTTCCTGGTGGGCGTCCTTGAATCGTTTCTATGCGGGTTTGGCGGGAAGCGCTAAAACTTGCATAGGGCCGATTCGAGGGTGTTACATGCCCGAGGTGGCCAGACCACCCCCTGGCGCGGGCCAGGCTTGGCCGCGTGGCCAGGTGGTGTGGCGGCCCCTGGCCCCTCTCCGTCTCGTATTCTGGCTCTGTGTCCCCCTCGGTGAAAAACTGACTTTGGCTTTTGTCCCGTCCAATTCCGAGAATATTCATTTTCTGACTTTCCTGGAACCAGAAACAGCAGAAAACAGGCAGCTGACACTGTGGCACTTGTTAATAGGTTAGTCCAAGAAAGTGTATAGAAAGTACTCCAAAGTGTGGACAAAACATAAGAAAGTAGATAAATACCAAGCATGGAACATCAAAAATTATGGATACGTTTGCAAAGTATCAACATCCCCAAGCTTAACTCCTGCTCGTCCTCGAGTAGGTAAAAGATAAAAAAGAAAGAATAATTTTTGAGGTGACATGCACCATCATAAACTTGATCAAAGTATTTGTAAAACATTGATAGCCGGGATCATAGTACTTCAACTTAGCATGAAAGATAAAGTTCTAACAATAAGACATAGCAACTATGTTGCAACATGAAAAGGCATAACGATGCTTTGCAAGACGTTTGTTTCTTTCACATAAAGAAAACATAGCATAGGGGCATTCAGCTTGTCCCTCATAGAATAGCAACCATAAATGCATAGGACACCTTCAAAGTTCATAAGAGTGACTAGATACAAATAGTTTAAGAATAAGCAATATAAAAATTATGCATCAATCAACAAGTATTGGGACAATGCACATAGAACTAAGAATAGCCACTATGCTCTCAAAGTAGGTGCATAAAGATAGAAGGTGGAGACTCAACATAAAAGTAAAAGAAAGGCCTTCATAGAAGGAAGTAGAGATTCAAGTTTCATAAAGAGCTTCCAAAAATTATGGTACTTAATAGCTTTCAGCTCTCATTGCCCCTATCATAAGCATCTTGAAGTGATTACGGTTAAAGTGAACAAACTATGGAGTATATGCTTGATGAAGTATAAGTTGGAAATCTCATGTCCCTTGAATACGTGGGTCGCTCCTCATGCTACTCAAGTTTAGTTACCGGTAAGTTCTTGTCATAGTAAGTACATGTGTATCATAGAGAACCGCCAACAGGGTACCCCTTGCCCGATGATACGAAAGAATCCCCATATCAAAATGACAAGGCAAGCAGACAATGAGCATCTCAGCAATCTTCTTATTTACCTTTGGACAATGGTGCTTTTTTCTCTCTTTCCTCTTTTCTCATATCTATTTTTTTTTTCTTTTTTCTCAATATCTGACTCTTTTTTTATAAGAAGAATGCTTCATAGACAGCTCATTATGGTTATGCTGCCGGTTTCCACCATGATGGCATGGATTAGACCAGCGGCCTAGGCGTTTCTCTAACACACATACATAACTCCATGGACTTACAAGCTCCCCTTTCATTTCACACTGATGACATCCATACACAAAAGAGCATGATATCAACTAGGTACAAAGTAAAAGTGCAATGTTGAAAGCGTTCCCCATGACAGCATGGTTCTGCTAATCCCCAACATATAAGTACAAGCATATACAACACAGACGACACAATGGTTCAAGTTTATTAAGGGCAAGAAAACTAAAGTGTGCCATCAAGTTCGTGAAAGCTTTAATCACTAGTTTTCTCATAACAAGTTTAATTCGGAAGGTAGATTAAAACAAGAACATACTTGGAATAGCAAATGCTAATAGGTAGATATGGTGGACTCTTTGGAATAACTTGGTTTTAGGAGTTGGATGCATGAGTGGAACTCATACTTAGTTATGAAGGCTAGCAAAAGACTGGGAGCGACCAACTAAGAGAGCAATAATGGCCATAATCATGCAAAGCAACAAACCATCATTAATCAAAGCATAAAGTTGTATTACAAGTCGAAAACTAAAGGATCATAAAGGCTATGGTGACTTGGGATAGTCATAACATGGTGTGAGCATGCGCCAAATCAACCCAAATAAAGCATCAAAGGAGAATACCACAATATTATGCTTTGATATGCTAAAACAACGCATGATTCTTCCAAGGCACATTAAGCAATCTCAATTGTTTATAACATGTCATGCTACAACAAAGATCACTAAGCATAAAGCCAGAACAATATCAAGCATTGCATGACAAAGCATAGGTCACAGTCAAAAACAAGCTCCTTTTACCACTTAAGCATGAACTTTTCCTACTCTTTTTCTAATCCAAACCAAACTATTTGAAAGCAAATCCATAAAAGAGGGGGTCCAACCAATTTATTCAAGAAAACTAAGAAAACCAAGAAAACGGAAAACCAAAATGAAAAATAAGACGCTCCAAGAACAACACAATTGTGCATGAAACAATAAAAATGAAGTGTTTGGAAGAAACCTGGGATTTTTATTGATGAAGAAGGGGATGCGTTGGGCATCCCCAAGCTTTGACGCTTGTACCTCTTGAATATTTCTTGGGGTGACGCGGGGTGGCATCCCCAAGCTTGAGCTTTAGTCCATTCTTCATCTCATTACATCATTCTCTCCATACACCTGAAATTTTTCCTTCATACAAAACTTCACACAATCTTTATTAGCAACCATTAGTGCACTCAAGATAATAAGTCTTTAGGTTCAGTTTCAACACCAATAAAAATTCCATTAAAACACAAGCTACTGAAGAACTTCCCTCAAAAAGCTCAATTCCCCAAAAGAACTCAAAAGGGAACCAACAAGAAGCAAACGCAAATAATGGAAGAAATCTGTCAAAACAGACCAGCGGGTAAAAACCAATTTTTTTGAAGACCTTTTGTTGCTCAAATCAAAAAGTGTTGATCTAACGAAAGTTAGATAACAACCTGGGGCAGAAGCACAAATATTCATGCCTCAAAACGACATACAGAGATTTTACACGAATTTTTACGATGAAGCACAGAAATCTGTTTCGAGACAGCAACTTTCCCAATCATTACTTCCTCTCATTGGAGGTTACTCTTGGCACAAAAAGCAAATAAAAAGGATAAGGAGCGGTTATTACTGAAGTAATAACTTCCAAGACTCATCTAAAACTTTTGGGTTATATCCTAATAAGTACTTTTGTTTAACGCCTTTAAGTTAGGCATAAGAAGCAAGAAAAAGAATCAAGTATTCTCAAATGAAGAAGCATTAAGATTAATACCAGAAATATCTTCAACAAGGCAAGGTATCTCATCCAAATAAGTTCTAGAGGATCCTCTCTCAACACTCTTGGGTTCACTATTTTCATCAAATGGGTTTTCGGGAACAATCCAATCAAGATTCTTTTCTATGGCTTCATGCATTGCTACAAGTTTGAAAGGTATTGGTATCTTAACTTCCTCCCCATTAGGTTCGGTTTTGTTCATCTTTTCTCGTGTACCAACAACATATACACATGAGCCTAGCATATTAAAACGTTAAAATACTTTTCTAGCTTCCTTGGCAACATCATATAACTCCTTAAGCAAAGTTTTCAGAGTAAAATCTCTCTTTTTAGGGTCCTCAATTTCTTTAAGTTTAAGAAACATTACTTGCATTAAGAGGTTAAGGTTAACAAACCTAACTTCCAACATGTGAACTAAAGAAGCTGCAGCAATTTCATAGTTTGGATCAAGTTCTTCAAGGGATCTATCCTCAATATCCTCATTCTTACTAACATGATTAAAGAATTCTTCAATATTATCTTTTCCAATTATAGAGCCACTACCTATTGAAAGGTCTTTCAGGGTGAATTAGGGATCAACATGGTGAGCTAAGGAAGAGGTAACAACTATAGAAAGACTTAATTTTTTTTGTTTTTAATAAAGAAAGCAAACTAGTACAACTAATTTTGTGTGTTTTTGATAAAGAAACAAGCAAACAAAGCAGAAATAAACTAAGCAAAACAAAACCAACAAAGTAAAGAGATTGGTTATGAGGGACTCCCCTTGTGAAGATGTCCTTGACTCCCCAGCAACGGCGCCAGAAAATATACTTGCTGACTCGTGTATTAATGAGCTCGTTGGGGAACCCCAAGAGGAAGGTATGATGAGCATAGCAGTAAGTTTTCCCTCAGTTATGAAACCAAGGTTATCAATCCAGTAGGAGCAAGGAAACACCTCCAAGGTGTATCTAGCTGGACTTTGGTAGGGCGCACTACCGGCGCCAGCAGCAACGTGGAAACCTGCACAACACAACCACAGAACTTTGCCCCCAACTTACAGTGAGGTTGTCAATCTCACCGGTTTTGCTGAAAACAAAGGATTAAATGTATTGTGTGGAAGAAGGTAATAGCTTGTAGAAAGTAAACATAAAATAGTAAACAGTTGTAGATTGATGGTAAAAGAAAGGACCGGGGCCCATAGTTCACTAGTGGTGGCTCTCCTTAAGATAGATGACATGTTGGATGAACAAATTACAGCAGGGCAATTGACAAACATCGAGAAAGCAATACGTGCATATACTAATCATCTTGACTCCTTTGAGATTCGATTGGGCATTAAATCATTATGCATAGACCATAATCCAACTGCATCTATGACTAATAATCCACCTTCAGGTTATCATCCGAACCCCCTCCAGTATTAAGTTGCAAGCAACAGATAATTGCATTATGCATTGCGTGTAAAGTAAACAATACGATTGTTCTATGAACAAAGGATTGCTATTTTCTCCCTAGTAGCAACATCACATCTAGTACCTTAGAGATTTCTGTCACTTCCCCAGATTACTAGAGGCATGAACCCACTATCGAGCATAAATACTAACTCTTGGAGTTGCTAGCATCTACTTGGCCAAGATAGATACTAACAACGGAAAGCAGGCAAGATCACCAATAACAAAGACATGATAGAATCAATAATGAATCTGAAATAGCATCTCAATGTCCATCGGATCCCCACAAACACAACATGTAGGATTACAAATAGATGATCTTGATCATGAACGGAGCTCACAAGAACTAAACATGATAGCACAAAGGAGAAGAACCAGCCATCTAGCTACTACATGGACCCGTAGTCTAGAGATGAACTACTCACGCATCACACCGGAGGCTTGCATGATGATGAAGAAGGCCTCTAGGGTGAATTCTCCCCTCCGGCAGGGTGCCGAGAAGAGATTCAGATCACTCCTGATCTAGGGATGGAGATGACGGCGGCTACAGACTCTTTCGTGGAATTTGGATCAGGTCCTTATGGTTTCTGTATCGGAGGCATCTTATAGGCGAAAGGGGAGGCCGAGGGGGTGCCCGAGGCGGCCAGACCACCCCCTGGCACAGGCCAGGCTTGGCCGCATGGCTAGGTGGTGTGGCTGCCCCCTGGCCCCTCTCCGTATCGTATTTTGGCTCCATGTCCCCCTCGGTGAAAAACTGACTTTGGCTTTTGTCTCGTCCAATTCCGAGAATATTCATTTTCTGACTTTCCTGGAACGAAAAGCAGCAGAAAACAGGCAGCTAGCACTGTGGCACTTATTAATAGGTTAGTCCAAGAAAGTGTATCGAAAGTACTCCAAAGTGTGGACAAAACATAAGAAAGTAGATAAAAACCAAGCATGGAACATCAAAAAATATGGATACGTTTGCAACGTATCAATAGGTACGAGTTGATAAGGTTCGTCTTGCTCCCCTTAGATGTGGGTCTTGCTCTCCAGGTTTCAGCCTTGGACCGGATCCTCGCGACTAGGGGAGCCAGATACTTGATCATGACCCGTATATCACTAATGGGCATCCCTAGGTAGGTGATGGGGAAGTCCACCAGCGCTCCCAACTTTATTGCCCTTCACCATCACGGCGGTGCGTCTCTTCCTGGAGGTGTGCAGAAATGCGCTCGGAAAAACCCTCAACACGTCCAGCGCAACAAGGGGAAAGGAAATGGCGGAGCACATGGAGGAAGAAGATGGAGATTGCAAGGATAAGAAGGGGATTTTTACTATACCTTCCCCTTTACTTATACTACCAGTGGCTCAATCCTATACGCAAGATCATGATCCATGATGCGTGTCGCAAATCCAGAAGGACACGTGGAGAGCGGGAACCAAACCGTTTCCGCACTTTCCCCACTACGTGCGCAAATCGAGGAGGCGCGGTTAAAGTCCCATTTTTACGCACTGTGTGGTCAAATTCGGTCAGCCTTCCACCGGGGCCCACTATGTTGCATCCCATAAGCTATTCAGACTGATGGTTGAGCTCACCAATCGTCATCCCTGATGTCATCATTCATTCAAACTAACCATGTCTATCCAAGGGATCCAATAAAATTTTGACTGAATCTACAAATCATGGCATCTGAGTCGAGCAACTCTTCTAGTGCCACAACATATGAAGCTCCGTCAGTGCACAAGGATTGAGTTTATGTTCGAGTCTATGACTCGATCAGACACTCGGGGGCTACTCCTAACAGGTGCACTGGCCGCGCACCCGATGAACTTTTAGGTCCATTAAAAACCTACGAAGCTGGAAACTATGACTATTTGGTGCAAAGACTCGAGTCTGCACCTAAATCTACGATTCGAGCGGACACTCAGGCGGCTGCCCCAAAATGGAGCGCTGGACGCGCACCTAAAAAACTTTCGAGTGGCACGCTTCGAATCTCCATTCCAATCAATGATTCGACTAAGAACTCGGGGGGCTACTCCCATAGGGAGCGCTGGTCGCGCATCTGAGCGAAAATGCATGACCATCCGAAGTACTTACGCATCATTGTGCCTACGCAATTGACGACTATAAGTCTTTGCTTGAGTCTATGACTCGAATAAACACTCGAGGGCTACTCCCATAGGGAGAGCTGGTCGCGCACCCTATAGAAAACAAAATATTCACAGAAAGGTCCTATGTGTCGACTGCATCCACAATATCGACTCCATTACAACAATAAAATTTATTGGCAACTACTCTCGCTTTAAATTACATTTTCAAGTTCAGAGACAACGTCTCCTTGGCCACCCGAATAATCTCCGCGGTGACAAACATTCGGAGGCTGCATCTACGACGTTAAGATAAGCCCTGCAGATATAATATGATGGCTTGGAAACTGCATTCGTGGTGCTCTACCAGATAAATACCACGCCTACAAGTGTGATAAAAGTCCCGACGGATGCGTTGGATAGACGTTCACTAAAACTAGAATTTGGCTCACTAACATCTCCATGGCATGAGTCGAATCACACCATAATATAGCGATTTTGAGTCCGGGGACTCGAGTTTGAGTAGGTAGTGTCTTTTTTTTCCAAGAGCAATTAAATGGTCCCGATCCTTCGGTTGTACCAGGCATGTGTACCAGAATCCCTAATAACTATTGAAAAAACTCATATGACCTGAGGAATTCCCAGGTCAGCATGCACCTTATATAAATAAAGCAACTTCTAAGTCTCCATCCGAATCTACGATTCGAATGGACACTTGGGGGCTACTAACATACGTATGCCCAACGGATGTTCACCTTTGGCCTATCTAGTTTGACCCGGTGGGAGGCCCACATGATGATCTACTGGTGACGGTGAATTCCATAAAGATTCGGGTAAAACCAAACTCATGAAGGATTTGACTCCTTGGCAGATACAGTAAGACTAGATAGAAAACCCTTAGAGTTACGCCCTGAAACCTGTAACCGACTCGGACGTATCCCGAGACCTGGTCTCCCCATATAAAGGCCAAGAGGAAACGACGGGGACGATCATCGAAATCTCAAACACACACCAGATCTAATCTGCGCACCATAGCTATCTCAACGCCCTTGTAACCTTTAGTACCTTCTACCAATCAAGAACAGACAAGAAGGATTAGGGTTTTCCCTCGGGGGCCTGAACAGGGGTAAAACTCATGTCCCCCATTATTTGTATGTTAGCCGATGAACTCTCCAGCATGCTGCTCTTTCCTAAAAACACAAATCTGATAAGTATGGGCATTGACGTGATCATCCCACTTCACCTACCATTAGAGCGGCTTCATAGGGTAGGTGCGGCGGGACGTGGTGGCTCCTTGTGCGGAGCTAGAGTGTCAAGTGGGATCCTACCTAAGTCCCACTTCTAGTATTTTTGAAATTCATAGTACAAACTTTTGTCAAAATTTTACACTAGAAATATCAAAATGAATTAGAAGTGGGATTTTGATGAGATCCCACTTGACAGCAGGTCTAGCAGCACAACCAAGCATGTCGGGTTGCGGTCGAGGAAGTACTTGGTGGTTGCGTCTGCTTTAGGGGCACTCCAGAAGAGTCGCGCAATGTGCCTAGCATGGAGTCCTGGACGATGTTGGTGACTGGTGTTGGTCATCTCGACCGCCTGCTGCCCATGTTAAGCCGGAGGTGCCAACCTGCGTGAAAACTGGGAGAAGCCCCGGGCACGGCGGCATCACCGCTAGGGCCACATCCAATTCTTCGATACCGAGGAAGACCAACATCTCTAGGGCTCGATTGAGGGATTTCAAAGATAGGGAACAATGTAGTGGGCCCGAACCGGCATCAAGTCAGTGAAATACTGTAGTCAAAGGTAGTAGTCAATTATAGAGAGGACCGTATTGGTACATTTTTTTGAGTTCGAGGACAGTTTCGGAGCTGGACAACAAGTGTGAGGACCAGATGTGCATTTCACTTGAGAAGTAGGTCTTGCACACTCCTCCTTTGCCGCTCGTCCGCATCGCCTTGCCTCACCACAACACGGGTTGCGGATATGAACTATGCATCACGTTTATATTTTGTTGTCTGGAAAATCAATTATATATTAATTAAGAGTCATTAACGGACCGCCATTTCAGTAATTCTGGATCATGGGCTACCCATGTCCTACCCAACCCGCACTATATAAATTCAGACACAAATCATAGTTGATATGCGTCGCCACCATTATCTTCCCCATCTCGTCTTCGGGCATGCACCAAAGGACGTACATTAGGTCTCCAGAACCCCACCTCTCGTAGACCTATTGTTGGGGTTCCGCGTATGAAAACAATAAATTTTACCCTACGCCCCTGAACCCCTAATGCTGCCAGGACCTATCTATTAGTAATACAGTAACAGGAGGGGCTTTTCGCGAACTTACCCTTGAAGACCGAAAAGCATTGTCAACGCTCAGGAGAGCGTGGTTGATGTAGACGAGCCGAAGCCGACCTCAAGGTCGTGATGAAGTCCTTGCACTCCTTTGGCTCCAACGACTTGAGTGCCTCAAGTGCGACACCTCGCGGGGAGTTACACATGTCCGGTGCCTGACGATGACTCCCGCTTCCCCGATCGAGCAGCAGTTGCGGAAGTAGAGCTCCTGGATCCGAATCCCGTAGTGCGACGGCGCTCTGCGGTGAAGATGTCTCTCATTCGCGCAGTCCAAACTTGGGACCACAGTCACGAGAGAGAGAGGGAGAGAGAGAGAGAGAAAAAATATCAATTAGAGGTCCTCCCAAAAGTGAGAAGACCTTTATTGATTATTGTGTGTATTTATCTGGCCAAATACCCTCACTATATATAGGGGGAGGGGAGGTACTACCTCCCTCAAAGTCCCGGGGTGGGACTAAAGGAGAGGAGGGGGAGGGGCAGCCGCCGGACGGCCCTAGTGGGCCACGCGCGGGGGGCTAGGCCTAGCCGGCCATCCCCTTGCCCCTTCTCCCTCTCTCCTTTCCCCAATGGGCCCTCTCCCCTCCGGGAATTGGCCCATTAAGCCTTTTGACCTTTTAAATTGATTTTCTCTGTATTAAATAATTATGAATAAATGATTAAATAAATATTTAACATTCATTCACATATTATTCAACCTCCGTGGTTATGGAACACTTCCACCTCCACTCCGGACATCCTCCGGACTTACCACCCTTCCGGTTTTCTCTCTACTATTCGTCGATGATTCTACCGATCCTATAAACACTCTATAAGCATCATCAAGCCCTTAAGCGTGATACCCCATGGTTCGGGAACACTCCAAACATGGTCGGGATACTCCCGCACCAATGATCTACAAAGAGACCTAGATGCCCATGTGACCCATGTGCGTTCCACGAAGATCTTTCGTCGTTTGAACCGGGACAGTCGTGTCTTATTCCCTTTGTCTCTCAATACTTGCATTTCCCGAGATCTGATCAATGACATCACCATGTCGTGTTCAATCTCGTTACCAAACAATGCTACTTGACTTGTTCCGACAAGTGATATCCCTATGATCAAATCACACGTTGTGCAGCTATTGGATATAACTTCTCCGAGTGGGCCCTTGAGTATCTTCATGTCACATGGACGGACAAATCCTGCTCTTTACATATATTGCCTCTACGGTTTCCTTCGAGTACCTGAACACACCTTTATAACCACTGTATTACCAAGTGGCGCTTGATGCTATCTAAGCACTCTTGGGAGACAGTGACTGATATAGCCTCACGGTCTAAGGAATAGTCTATGAGGATCCATTTCATCGTAACTTGAACTTCTTGACATGATCGGGTCACGATGTTTAGGTTGGGTATTGGTTCATCACCTCATTCTCAGAATGAGTTGACTCCATTTCCAACTGGCATAAATGCCACATGATTAGGAAACATGATCATCTGTTGACCAATGAACCAGTTAATAGAGTTTCACTAGGAACCCCTGGTTGTTTGTATATCACACGTGTATTGATGTTTCCACTCAATACAGTTATAGCATGATAAAAAAATTAATCATAAACTATATGAAATATGACAATAGTCCTTACTACTATTTGTCTCTAGGGCATATTTCCAACAGTCTCCCACTTGCACTAGAGTACAAACACACTAGCTGCATTTGTTCTTAATCATTGGCACCATATATTCGGTACCCTGAACATGCTTGCTCATGGAAGATGTTGAGTCTTGGGTCTGTACTTTACAGTCCCAAATCCTTTGCAACTTACTAATATCACCTTGATTGACATTAATACTTTATCATCACATGATAACATCTGTGTGTATGCATTGCCGCTATGGCAGCAGAACGAGGCCTGATTCTAGGAGCCTGCAGTGACTTTAGATCAACCTCGAGGGCTTTCTCATGGGCACTGTGCCCTAGGACACATCATTCTATGTTAAAAGCGAACTAGCCCCGCCATAACATTATACAACACTTTAGATGGTACCCTTATCTATTATTATAAATGCAACCATCAAAACACTAGTGCACTCTGTGCAACTTTCGATGTTTTGTTCACCTCGCTTCCTACTTGACTTCAATCGGTATTTACGGGAGTTTCCAACACATTCCCTTATAACATAACTCCTTATGTTTTAAAATATGTCATCCTTTATGGATTTGTAAAACATGTCTACAGTTCTCTATTAGACACTGCGGACAAACTTAGCCCAACGTTCCGTGATTCAAACTTAACCACTTTCAAACATTCTTTATTGGATCATATATTATGTTAAGTTATCGCCATGGTTTTCTAAGATAGAACTTATGTCTCAACATAGTGGATGATGATCATCCTTTTCTTTCTTTCAACCATTGATGTTAAACTTAATGCTATTCCTAACTTGAGTTATTAAGAACCAGTTCCTCAATTAACTTCTATTCCGAAACCCTTTTCAGAATCCCTTAAGGAATACTACATAATATCATAGTACACTTATTATCAACTTCTACACCTTATAAATCATTATTTATTGGTACTTGCACTTTTATTCTTAACATACTTAAGAATCACTCCTATAAGCTCCCACTCAAAATATGTTCCTAACATATTTGGGTATGAGTCACTACTCTTACTCAAACTATGTCAAAAATATTTGGATCATATATTATGTTAAGTTATCGCCATGTTCCTGACATATTTGAGTTTGAGACTTATATTGCTCCCACTCAAAAATATGTCATTCACATACTGTTTTAGGAAGACTTCATAGCTCCCACTCAATTTCATGCAAATTGCACATCTACTCACTATTTCAAACAATTTCGAAACCTTTGATCAAATATCAAAGTGAGAGATTTACTATGAGACACTAGTACTTTTACTAGTTTTAAATCCACTAGACATTAAGCACACATGAATCAAATTCATTTGAATTCATCCAATACTTGACAAATTGTGCTTTTGTCATTCACCCCCTTTTCCACTATGGCTTTGCGGTCATTTGGAAAAATTCCAAGTAACCCCTTTTACTTGTGAGATTCAGCAACGAATTGCTTTCTAATCTCAAGTGAATTTTGCTTTGGGATTTCTCATATCCTTAGTTTACCAATATTTCCTTAGTAGTTCGTAGGTATGTCATATTCTGGTAATCATGACAAATGATTTACAAATGTCTCCATACAAGATATGGGATACATTTTGAATCCTACTTCATGTAGTGAAAACACCAGTGGGGAAAACACAATGATCAATATCATTGATTCTTTCCTTTCTAAAGAGAATCATTCAGGAACGTTTTCTGTTGCGCTTCTCAACACTCTGATGCAGGGTTTTGAATCCTCATCGTGTTTCACACTATCTTCCAATTTTCTCCATAATCGAGAAATAACACTAAAAGTGAGCTTTCTCAAGAATGCACCAAAATCCAAGCAATACAAGTTTTGCTTCTCTTTTGGTTGAGCTATGGATTTCGTATTCAAAGTTTCCAATGAATACTCTACAAGGACTTATTCGCTATTGTTTTTGGTTATATCAAATAACCCCAAAACTTTTACGACGATCCATACTAGATATGGAGCCGCTTTCACGAATCCAGATGGTTCACTATATATTCTAATTGAGTGCTAACTATTTCTAACTAATGGTCTCTACATCTACACTACAACGATTTATTTGGTGCCATCTATTCACCCATTTTGATATCTAATATCACATTGTGATGCTTTGCATTCTAACGTTTCAAAACGCTTTGCATGTCACAATTTCTTTATGCCATTCTTATAAAGTCGAATTTCATTACTATTGATCAAATCATAGTAATTAGATTCTCTTTTATATTTAATACCCTTTGTTTGATGAAACACTTTGATCAAATCAAATAGTTTCATATACATGTTTCTTTTGGTAAACTTCTTTACACATTTAAACAATCATATAATGATAATTACCATTTTTGTTAAAACACAATACATCGAATATGTATTTACTTTCAACAATTCATTAAGCACTTTGTATTCAAGTAATACACGGTGTTCAAGTTATTTTGCCGAACTTAGGCATGATTTATATGTGATAAGAAATCAAATGACTTTCACATATTATCACATAACTTTGAATTTTATACAATGGTTTCATTCATTAATGAATATATCATTAATTTGGGTATTTTAAGGCATTTCAATATTTTACAAATGTTCATGCATTATCAATTAGTTTCAAAACAAGGATAATTCACACGTAATTGAACAAGATATGGACACGAACAGAAATCATTCATAAAAGTGGAACAACTGTTTGTTACAAACTGATATGAATAACCGCCTCACTAAGTGTGAGAACACTAAAGAAGTTCACAATATTTTGATTACAATAATCATCCTAAACATAAACTAAATGATAAATGTTGAGGGAGAGTGTCGTTGACCATCATCATCATGCTCACCATCAACACGCAACGTCACCTCCTCTCTAGCAAGCACCTCTCATGCAGAAGGACCTATTTTCAGCAAAACAGAAGAAGTATTAGATATACTTAATACTGCAAATGTGTTTGCAAGATTATAACATTTATAAAATTGTATATCAAATATATACCTTTGTCATTGATGACCTCAGCGAAATTTGGTTCAACCAACACATTTCTGAGATGTGTTATGAACCGGTGGAACTCTATTGATCCGGTGTCGCCTCTCATAATGCAAGTCATGACTTGTGCTTGGTAGCTTGGTGGCAGTGACCGCAGCACAACGCCATTTGCAAAAGATCCCGTCATCTAGCTATCCAGGAAGTATGCAGGCCTCATGTACACATCATGCATGCGCTCCAAGTGGTCATCAAGTGATGAGTTCTCCTCCATCTTAATGGAGAGGAAGTCTCCCATCAGCTCGTTCTCCCATATGCGTGCTTGTTCCACGAAATGTGTCCTAAGCTGTAGCATTACCGTACGAGGGTTGATATCACCCATGAAAGGCCACAGCTCGTCCACCATTCCGAAATGCATTGTAACTGAAATGAAGGAGGCCATCTCCCGACGAAGATAGCGGTCTTCCCGCTGCTCTGCGGTCTCTAGGTCAATGGGTTGATCCAAATCCATCCCGTCGAGTATGTAGTCGACCACGTCATTCTCGCTAAGGAGAACGTGGAGACGCGCAACCCATATAGAGAAGTTTGATCCATCTAATCTGAGCTTCTCTCCTTCTAACCAATCAATCGTCAACATGAAAGGTGGCATTAGGGAGAACTTTTCTACATTTACAATTGCAAAAAGGAATTTAGACTAAGTTTATAATTAAATGAGTTAATAATAACTCCACTCAGAAACACCTATCCCCATAAGGGTTCCTAGTGATAACACGACCCCTATCAGCCACATCTCCCCCGATCGTCACAGCCATCAATGTGGGTTCAAGGGTGGACGCTAAACGTCGGTCACATCATTCATGCGACTCGTGCTCGATCTTTCGACCATCCGCGTTCCGAGGCCATGTCTGCACATGCTAGGCTCGCCAACTCAACCTTAGTGTATTCGATGTGCAACATAGCTTACATCCACTGTATGCGAACGTAGATATGTCTCACACCATGCCTGTACCATGGATCGCCTCATACCGAAGAACTTTCTTGGTGGTCCAGACTAAGGGTAACACAATCGTTGGTAATTTTAACAGGGATCATCTTATTAGGCTACCGTCGAGTATCTAATACTAGCACACAATAAGATATACAAACAGTAACATTGAATGTAAATGCGATGTGATATGGTCCTTCATGTCATGATCTCCATCCGTCATTACCGGATTCCGGTGCCAAGGTTCCAGCGTCATAGACACCAGGGTACCGGTGTCATTCCGGCATGGTAGTCCGTCACCTCCGTGACTATCTACTACTATGTAACATAAGGTAATCACTTTACCTTTGCCACAACCATATCACAAAGCAACGCCCCCTGCAAAACAAAGTTAGACGTCTCTACTTTATCTTGGCATGTTTTACGTGACTGAATGGGCTTTCGCACAAGAACCATTCTTACCTACGAACTTTCAGCACAATGCTGATCAAGTAGTTTTCTCTACTACACCCCTTTCAGGGCCCTCTGTTGCAAATGGTATACCAACTAATGCGAGAGAGACAGACACCCCCTAAGCCACTTTATACGGTACACGCCGTATGTCAAGCGCAGATCAGTCTCGTGAATGAACGCGTAAAGTTGGTTGGGGGCCGCTTCATCAAGCATTACTGCGGTATACACAAGTACACGTGGGAGGGTAACAACTTAAAGATCAAGGCCCACACGCTACATCTCATGTGTTCTACCCGTACTAGCATTACTACGCATAGATCTAGCTCTGATACCACCGTTGGGGTTCCGCGTATGAAAACAAAAAAAATTACCCTACGCCCCTGAACCCCTGATGCTGCCAGGACCTATCTATTAGTAATACAGTAATGGGAGGGGCATTTCACAAACTAACCCTTGAAGACCGAAAAGCATTGTCAATGCTCAGGAGAGCGTGTTTGATGTAGACGAGCCGAAGCCGACCTCAAGGTCGTGATAAAGTCCTTGCGCTCCTTTGGCTCCAATGACTTGAGTGCATCAAGTGCGACACCTCGCGGGGAGTTACACACGTCTAGTGCCTGACGATGACTCCTGCTTTCCCGATCCAGCAGCAGTTGCGGAAGTAGAGCTCCTGGATCCGAATCCCGCAGCGCGACGACGCTCCGTGGTGAAGATGTCTCTCGTTCACGCAGTCTGAACTTGGGACCACGGTCATGAGAGAGAGAGGGAGAGAGAGAGAGAGAAAATATCAATTAGAGGTCCTCCCAAAAGTGAGAAGACCTTTATTGATTATTGTGTGTATTTATCTGGCTAAATACCCCCACTATATATAAAGGGAGGGGAGGTACTACCTCCCTCAAAGTCCCGGGGTGGGCCTAAAGGAGAGGAGGGGGCGGGGAAGCCACCGGCCGGCCCTAGTTGGCCCTGCGCGGGGGGGGGGGCTAGGCCCAGCCGGCCACCCCCTTGCCCCTTTTCCCTCTCTTCTTTCCCTAATGGGCCCTCTCCCCTCCGGGAATTGGCCCATTAAGCCTTTTGACCTTTTAAATTGATTTTCTTTTTATTAAATAATTATGAATAAATGATTAAATCAATATTTAACATTCATTCACATATTATTCAATCTCCGTGGCTATAGACCACTTCCACCTCCACTTCGGACATCCTCCGGACTTATCGAAACCCTTCCGGTTTTCTCTCTACTATTCTTCGGCGATTCTACTGATCCTATAAACACTCTCTAAGCATCATCAAGCCCTTAAGCATGATACCCCATGGTTTTGGAACACTCTAGACATGGTCGGGACACTCCCGCACCAATGATCGACAGAGGGATCCGGATGGCCATGTGACCCCTATGCGTTCCACGAAGATCTTTCGTCATTTGAACCAGGACAGTCGTGTCTTATTCCCTTTGTCCCCCAATACTTGCATTTCCCGAGATCTGATCAATGACATCACCATGTCGTGTTCAATAACGTTACCGAACAATGCTACTTGAATCGTTCCGACAAGTGATATCCCTGTGATCAAATCACACGCTACGCAACTATTGGATATAACTTCTCCTAGTGGGCTCTTGAGTATCTTCCCGTCACATGGACGGAAAAATCCCGCTCTTGACATATATTGCCTCTACGGTTTCCTCCGAGTACCTGAACACACCTTTATAAGCACTACATTACCAAGTGGCGCTTGATGCTATTTAAGCACTCTCGGGAGACAGTGATTGATATAGCCTCATGGTCTAAGGAATAGTCTACGAGGATCTATTTCTAATCATCGTAACTTGAACTTCGTGACATGATCGGGTCACGATGTTTAGGTTGGGTATTGGTTCATCATCTCATTCTCAGAATGAGTTGATTCCATTTCCAATTAGCATAAATGCCACATGATCAGGAAACATGGTCATATGTTGACCAATGAACCAGTGACTAGAGTTTCACTGGGAACCCTTGGTTGTTTGTATATCACACGTGTATTGATGTTTCCACTCAATATAGTTATATCATGATATAAAACTTAATCATAAACTATATGAAATATGATAATAGTCCTTACTACTATTTGTCTCTAGGGCATATTTCCAACATCTATACATGTGAGGGACAATCAGGTTTTTGGGCGAGCTCTCTAGTGTGACTAATGTCAACATGACGTCGTTCGTCGACAACTTTTTTCCGGACATCAACAGCCTCTTCGACAACCTCAACATGGGTGGTAACGTCAATGTGAACATTGTTGCTTCTAAAGTTGCTATCAGGCTGTACCATACGTGATTTTGAACTTTCTCTTTTAGTTTACATTAGAATTTCTTGTTTTATAGTTTGTAGTACACGTGATCGATTTACCATGTTTAGAAGTAATCTTTTTACTACTCTGATAGTCTTCATGATTACTTTCATTACTAGAAGGACCTTGCGCGCTTTGCTGCGCCTGTTTTATACTATTTGCGTGTTTTTTGTGTTGTATGTACATTTGGCTTTATCCGAGAGGTGCTTATTGTTGAACGCCCTTCAAACGCCGCAAACACACGGATGCATGCGCTCGAAGAAAAAAGGGAACTGTGATGCCAATCATCTACAATGATATTCAGAATCTAATATATAAAGAGGTTTCGGTCAAGAACATACTTATGTAATATTACTGATGTACCGACAGAGGGTACTACGAATAACGAAAGATTAAATTACAATATGGTTTCTGTGTACCAGACAAATGTAGTAGAATTTTATGGAATAATCATCGGTTTTGCTTAGTATTCATATTTGCCATTGTGATAGACAATACTATAGGTAAATCCTTGTTAAGATAGACAATACTCGTGGTAAATATGTTATCTATTGGTGCTTCACTGCCTTGCCTGATGATTTAGTTTGTCTCCAATATAATTGAACTACATCAGAAAACAAGATTTGTTAGATTTTTCAAATGGAACGAATGCCTCAATCATCCAAGAAATTAAAGTCAAGAAACATACAACGCACTTGTAAAACAAGACTCTAGATTTTCTAAAAGATATGTACCCACATTGGAACCACATAGTCCCAAGCGCAACATAATGCATACCATCGTTAAGGTATTGCTACAATAAAACATTTTTTATTTAAGGAGATTTTTCCTGATAAATTTTCTGTAAGGGGATATGAGTAACTTTTTAATAGTAAAAAAATATGGTAACAAAACTACATGATTTGTTTTCACAATCAAGACCCAGGCTAGCCAAGAAAGTTGTTGATTTCGTCCTCTTTTGTACCTTTAACCCATCCTAGGTGTTGCAGATTGTTTGATAGCAAGCCTTACTTACCAGTTTGTAAACACTGAATATTATGTGGCTAGGTAGACATAAATCTGCTCCACAAAATGGTCATTGCAAGAAATATTAACAATAGAGCTAATATCATGACACCATACCTTTAGTGGATGCATGGTTTGATATTTTGGCACGTTGACCACCTGTAACATGCTTCAGTGTGGGAAGGTGTGCATTTGGCTCTTCCCACAGTTAATCAGTGTTGGTGTACCTCATTTTTTACCTTAAATACATTTCAGTGACTGACACATTTAGGATCATACCTTTCAAATAATAATAACACCATTAGTCACAAGAAATGTAATAAGATGTCACCCAAACAAGAAAAACGTTTAACCTTTACTAACTCAGTGCACAAGTTAATCAATTTTGTAGAGAAATGGAACTATAAATTCTAAGAAACACACATATGTTCGTCGTGAACTATGTACCTACAAAACATGCACAGAGAGTTTCAGATTATGTGCGTGCCTTCAAAATGGAAATATGAAACCAGAGGGAATATGCTGAAACTAATCTAGGCTACTATATATTGCTTAGTTGTTGATCCAGCACCTCGTACCTCTGATCTTGCAGATATTTCCACTTGTTAGACAAACCTGGACCTTCATTAAAACAAGAGAATGACCAGACCTTGGTACTTTTTATGCTTTCTGAAAGGGAAATGGACGTCGCCTAGAGGGGGGTGAATAGACGTTTTAAAATTATTACGGTTTAGGCTCTAATAAATGTGGAATAAAACTTAACGTTTAATTTATCAAGCCAAAACCTATATTCACTAGGTTCACTAAGTGCACCAACAACTTATGCTAAACACGATAAACAACAAGGTGATAGCAAGATATAATACTTCAAGCATGAAGGCTATCACAATGTAAATTTTATAAGTAAAGGGCTCGGTTGAGAAATAACCGATGAACGCGGAGACGATGATTTGTTTCTCGAAGTTCACTTACAAAGAAGCTACGTCTCCGTTGGAGAGGTGCGGGGGGGGGGGGGGGTGCAATGTACTTCGAACGCCACAAGTGGCTCATCTCGAGGTGTGGTGGCTCGATGCTCACCCAACGCCACACAAGGCCTCACCCCAAGATGTGAAGGCACGCAACCTACCGACGCCACAAAAGGCTCACCCTATTCTCCCGTGAGCTCATTACAAAGGCCTACTCATGTTCCACAATGGGACACTTGAGGGCGGTCACCGAACCCGTACAAGGCTTGGGAAAAACTCCACAACAATTGGAGGACTCCCAAGAACAATGCCACAAAGGCTACAAAGCCACAAAAGGCAACACGACCACAAAAGGTCAACAATCCAACCACACAACCATCTAGGGTTCCAAGAACCCAAGAGAAACAAGCCCAAGGGCTTGAACTCGCTGAATCTCCGAGGAGAACTCAAACCTATGCACCAAATGCAAGAGGCAAGTCCTTCACTCTCAAATTCCACCAAAGCTACAAAAGCTATTGGGAGAATAAGGGAGGAAGAACACAAGAGGAGAACACAAAACTCTCTAAGATCTAGATCCCAAGGATTCCTTCATAAAGAAGGGATTTGGTTTGGTGGGGATTGTAGATCTAGATCTCCTCTCTCAAATCCCTCAAAAGGATGCAAGAATCATAGGAGGGGGAAGGGGAGAGGGCAAGCTCTTCAAGGTCAACAATGGAGGAGAGAGAAAGCCCAAAACCAAGAAAGAGCAAGTTCGCCCCGAAGGGGGAAGGGGAGCTCCTTTTAAAGGGCTCCCTGATCTGCCCGTTACACACAGTTTCGCGCACGGCCGGTAGTACCGGTGGGTGGCCGGTACTACCGGTGACACCCAACCAACGGTCATAAACACGATGCGAAAATAACCAAAACTCGAGCATGGCCGGTACTACCGCCGACCACCGGAACTTCCGGCGCGGACGGTACTACCGCCAGAAAATCCGATCCAAGTTCCATCAAATAGCACTAACCAGGAAGAGAGAGTACTGAATGGAAATAGGGGTTTCCGGAAGTTGGGCCAAAATTTACACCGGTACTACCGGCGGTATTTCTGCCTGAGCGGTACTTCCGGCGCTTGGCCGGTAGTTCCGGTCAGAGAAACTTCAGAACCAAAACTACAAGAACTTTTGCATCCGAACTCCAAACGAGATGAAACCAATTTTGTTGGAAAGATAACGATGTGTAGGGAGAAAATACCATGAATATATATGTGAGATACCTCCCAAGGTGTGGAGCCGAAAAACCCGCAAGATCAAAAACACAATAAGATATGCAAGGGAAATCCGTTTTTGATGAACTAGAGCTTGTTAGCTCTAGATCCTCACATGGACAAGAACCAAACAACAACCAAGAAAGATGATGCTATGTATGCAAAGGTTTGAGATCTCTCCGAAAGATACAAACGAGTCACCCACTCGAGAGGCCCTCTTGATAGTACGGCTAACTATCCTAAACCCGGTCTCCCAACACTACAAGAGACCGGTAAAGTAGAAACCCTATCAAGATCATACTTTTGCCTTGAGCATCCCACTTGAGCTTGATGTAGACGATCTTGTCACCTTCAAGATAGAACACCTTTATTGCTTGCACTTGCTTGATGAAGTCTTGAGACATGCTCCCCCATACTCCATGGGGAAGCCTCTTCTTCGAACTTGTCTTCATCATTCCATGATTGTCGAGGAAGGAAAGTATCAAGCATGAGATCTTTCTAGAGAGGACACATCTTGAGCTTGCACAACAATTCTTGATGTTGATGCCTTGAAGAAAGCCATGATGAACTCCATCTTCTTCTTCTTCAAGACATACTTGATCTTCTTCTTCTACTTGATTCCAATAGGCACAAAGCCCTTGGATATTGCTTCTTCTTTTTCAACCTTGAAACCAATACATGGTCCAAGTGATGCCAATGGACAAACCTACAAGTAAAACTCAATTTACACGTTAGTCCATAGAGATTGTCATTAATTACCCAAAACCACACATAGGGCATACATGTCATTTCACTTTCCATGAATATATACCTATACGCTTGTTGCTTAAAATAGCCTATAAACTTATATGGAGCGTGTAAGTTGAATCGTAGTATAGGCGACATCATAAACACTAATATTGTTGTTGCTAAAAATAATGGCTGAGCATGGTTTCCTGTGTTTACTAAGAACAAAAAAAACTAACATGTGGTCTGCTGCAAGCAGTATTGGTAATTAGCTGGCATATGCATTTTAATTTTCTACCATGTCATTTCGGGTATAAATCCACTATTTAATGAAAGGAAGAGGAATTGTTGCATTGAGAGGGGACACATAGCAATCAGTCAAACCTTCTGCGGACACCTTTGTTTGCCTTACACCATTATAATTGGTTCATGTTGACATTGATTAACATTAACCATAAAGTTGGTGAAATACACCCCTCATATTTTTATCAGGAAAATAACAAAGTTTGTTAGTGTTGGTTATTAATTCTTTCCAACCTTTAACATCTGGTGCAATGCGTCCCTTTCTCTCTTTATAAAGTTTACCAGATAACTTTAGTCTGGTGTCCCTCCTCAGTCCTCCCATAAATCCATTATCACATCTCGTTCCATGGTTTACTTGAAATTTTGCTGAAAATAAAAAAGGTGAGAGGTTAGAACCAGCACACTACATTATCTTTTGCTTTAATTCATAACAAGGTCTATCACCAATAAATCTGCAAGCACAACACCTGGCCCTAGGATGAAATATTTCATAGAGATGATCTGACCCAAAGGCTATCTCCACGCCTTGCAATATGAATGAAAACATTTTTTTGCGGGTAGAGTGGAAACATTTACAGTGAGAAAGAAATTACTAAAATCTTGGGGACTACTTACTGCTATGGCCTGGAGATCAAGGCATACAGAGGAAGCTATTCCAAGACCACCAAACCGTCATGGAAAGGGACTAACGAAAATGCCTCAAGGTGAATCGGTTCTCATGCATACGGATGAGGTTGCAAATCTACCTTAGATATATTGTTGTTCTAGATAGTTAATTTTACAACAACTCACATAGTCCAACATGTGAATCCATGTAATCTGAACCCCTTTTAATGGATAGAGCCACCGTGCTAGCCAACACACTCTTTGGCCCCATCTTCCCTAATCAAAGGAAATACTGCCCACACACAAAATTGGAGTGGCAACAACCGCGCATCACTCTGATTGGAGTAGCGAGCTTGAGGATCGTAATGAGGCACATCGTGGCAGCTGAGAAGACCCTCTCATCCAAATTGACCATTTGGGGACTGCGCTGGGAGCTCGGGAATCGATGTCGCTCTGTCTTCCATCTTGGCATCACTCGCCACCATGTTCCCTTTGATGTTGTGGCGGCAGGGGATGGAGCTGAAGACGGCGCACTCAAGTACAGGACGGCGGTCACGTCCGGTGAAGCGGGCACGCAAGTATAGAAGCGGGTGTGGCTCCAGGTTCGCCTCCTCTCAGCCAGAAAGTGCACCCCGCGCTCGACGACGACCCGACGTAGCCGCCAAGTCTAGCAACTCATTCGCAGCGGGCGACACCACCGGCCTACAGATCTCAGAAGGAGCGACAATGTCTTTTCCGCCTCCGACACTAAATCTCAGAAATTAAATCGAGGTGTGGTTGCTCGGCACCAAACCCCCAACCGGAATCATAGAACCTAACAAAAACACAGACCAATCACAACTACCTGTCCAAGAGTCACCGCCTCTATCGCCCTCTCCGAGGCGACCTAAAGCTCCGTCGAACTCTCCCAGTCGGCCTAGCCTGATCTCTCATGGCGTTCAGTCCCTCCATCTTTCCAGCCTCCTCTCACAATCTCAGCCAAGTCTCGATAACTCACCCTGATTCTTGGTTGCCTGGCAAGGATTTGGTTACGGGTCAGTAAATTTGGTTACCGCCCGGTAACCGGATATTCCGAGCACCCTCGGGAAACCGACATACCGAGCAAAAAATCCCGAGTTTTTTTGAATTTAAATGCAGTATAATGTAGGTAAATATGCAGAAGCTCCTTTGTGTCATCATTGGGAGTGGTGGTGCGCTGGCAGAGCTGCGGGATTCTCTCGCTGAGATCCCTAGTATCTCCGCAAGATTTATTGTTTTTTTGACGATTAATATGCTGTTTATGAAAACAAATCCGTAATAATACAAAAAACATTCATTCAAAATCTCGAACCCGTGACCTGCTGCGTTCTCAAGACGAGCAGTACGGCTAAACCATTACAATACAGTGAGTTACGTGTACGTTCATAGTTTTAAAGCATAGTAAACAGGCAAGAATAAATTTGAAATTCAAAATTTATTTTTTGAATTTACCCGGTAACCGCTCGAGAATATTCGGTAACGGTGGTTACCGGAAATCCCGAGCCCCCTCGGGAAATATTTTTATTTGGGAACCAAAATCTTGTTGCCTGGTGCTAGCGACCAAGCTAGTGCCGAATCAATGCACAATGTAGCGAAGGGGAAAAGAGACAAACCTAAACAGCAGCGGACAATAGCCCTTGGAGACGCAAACGAACACCGCGGCCGCGCCCAGCCACCTGCTCCACATCCAGCACCCCGCTCACTCTGAGAAGTTCGGCAGCACAGCGAAACTACCATCGGATACGGAGACCAAACGGTCAAAGCGACCCAAATCAACACCGCCGCCCACAGAACCGCTCCACGTAACCCCACCCCGACGCCTCAATCCTCACCGCAGCGACACGCACTACGCAGACAGGCCCACAACTATTATGACCCAACTTCTACGCAAAACGACAGAGGCCTAATAAACAAAAAAAGGACCCAAGAAAACGCCTCTGAATGCTAGAAGAAGGAGAGAGCTGTAAAACTAGGGAGCTTAGAGCTCTTAGGAATTGTGCGTATCATCTTGCTTCATCAGTTATGTATTTAGATTAAATCATATAGTAGTTTGCTTATATTTCAACAGCACGTTCATTCTTGGATTGAGATCCGTGCAAATTTAAATTTCTATGTTAAGTTACAATTTTTTAATATAGTTTGCAGTCTACGAACTTTGTGTGATTATTGTATAGAATCACAAATGGTTATTTTTGAGTTTCAAACTTCCCATGTACATACCTGCATCCATTATATACGCGCGTGATCTTTTCCAGATTTTTAAAATTTTGAAAATACCATTTTGGCTAGGTGCACGTATGGAAGGCACATGTTTTGCTCGCAGACGTGGTGGATGCCAAATAATTCAGAGCGGATTTACCACATATAAGTTGGACTTCCGATACCATCTGTGCCACAGATTTATTGGAGATTGGAAATTCGTGCAAACCAGAGTCTGTGTCATATCTGCATTCTAGTTCTCTTTGTATTATGAATTTTGAGCCAAGTACAGGGCAGAGTATAAAAACCCATCCCGAACCCATCTAACCCTAACCCACCCGCCGCCCAGCACACACACACCCCAGCGCCGCCACGCCCTGCATCTCCTCCCCAGCACCCCCGCAGCGCCGCCCGTAGCGCCGCCAGGCCCCGACTCCCCTCCCTAGCGTCGCCACGAGCTTCGGCCTGCACAAGCACCAGCCACCACACGCGCCGGCCTGTAGGGGTGCGAGCTCGCGCGCCGACGCTGCGCCTCCTCTTGCTGGCTGGCTGGCTCGACGCTCCTCTACCTGCGGCGCCGACCCGCCATGTCGACGACGACCACGAGCGGCCGCCCTCTGCCCTGACGCGCCTCCTCCTACGGCGCCGACGCGCCCCGTCGACGACGACCACGCGCGGCCGCCTCGCATCCCCGACGCACTTCCTCCCGTGGCACCCCTTTTTTCCGCGCCTTCATTTTCTTTTTTTGGAATTTTCTTGGTTTATTTTTTGTTTTATTTTGGGATTTTCTAGGGTTCATTCCATATCAGTAATTGCTACGGATCATGTAATTGCTATGGATTTTCTAGGGTTCGTTCTCAGATTAGTAACCGCGTTGAATCATGTGGTCTATTTTGTTTACTAATCTTTTTGAAGAACTAGATCTATTTGGTACTAATCTCTTTGAAGAACTTGTATGAATCCATGGTTCATGTTTTTTCCTTAAAATGCTGCAGATCTTGTTTGGATCATCAAAATTTCTATGGAACTTGTATGGATTTGATGTCAAACTTTAATGAAACATATAGGATTTGATGGTCTTCAAAAAAAAATGCATTATGTGTATTTCCTTGCAGAAACATGTATGAAACGTGAATGAAACTTATGAATGTATGAAAACTTTTGATGTGGGATGAAAAATATGAAACTTGTATTATGTGAAAATATTATATGAATATCTCTTGGCAGAAAAAAGTTTGAAACGTGTATAGAAATTGTAAAAAATATATATTATTTTTGTTTCTTGCAGAAACAAGTTTGAAACTTGTAAGTCTTATGAATCTTGTCTAAATTATGTGTAAAACATATGAATCTTATACGGAACTTCTGAATCTAGGATGAAACATGAATATTCCTGAAAATTTATGAGGACAAATGTGGTGAAAATTAAAAAGAAAGATGTTAAATAAAATAGAGATGTGTCTGAATAATATTTATCCGTTGAAGACAGCAACGGAAACGTATAAAACATAAACATAAAATATTAGGGGCTAATAAACAAAACAACAATGAGAAGTGAGGTGGGAGGGGTGTTCTATAAAATGCTAGCAAATGAAGGGCAAAAATGGTGCAGAGGCCCAAACTTACACGGGGTTGCATTTGCCTGCCAAATCCCATTGCGGACAAAACGACGAGTCGGCAGCGTTTTGCGACGTGGTCTACGTCTCTGCGACTAGGAACACCTCCGCATTCTCCCCTTCCGCCGCCACAAACCCTAGCCCGATGAAGTCGGCGCGCGTGGGCGAGGACCAGGGTTCCCCGGACGAGGCAGACCATATCAGCGGCCTCCACGACGACCTCCTCCACCACATCCTCGCGTACCTGCACTCCGCGGCCGCCGTGGCGCGGACCAGCGTCCTGTCCCGCCGATGGCGCCCCGTCTGGAAGCAGATCCCGGGACTCATCTTCTCGGCGGAGTCCTCCCCTGACGCCATCGACGCCGCCCTTGCAGCCCTCACCGCGCATACCGCGCCCAAGCTGGACAAGCTCGCCTTCGCCGTGGCCGGCGCGTCCGGCCGCGTGGCTGCGTGGCTGCGTGGCTGCGCTTCGCCTCGCGCCGCGACGCGCGGGAGGCCCACGTCATCCTGTCGTGCAAGAAGCTGCCACCACCGGAGACGGAGGAGGAGGAACTCGAGCTGCCGCTCTTGGGGAGCGCCGAGATGTTCACCGCCAGCCTCGTGGTCACCTTCCGTCTCCGTCTCCCCTCGGCCGGCTCGTTCGCCAAGCTGCGCTTCCTAATTCTAACGCGCGCCGGCGTGGGCGGCGATGACCTCAGCCGCGTTGTAACGACGCAGTGCCCGTGTCTACGCGTGCTCGAGCTGGTCATGCTGAACTTGGTGGGCGACCTCTCCATCCGCTCCGACTCGCTCATGATCATCTTGCTCCGTCTCGTCGGCAAAGAGAGCCAGCTCGAGGTCACCGCCCCGAGCCTGGAGTCGTTGGTCGTGCAGGGCTGCTCTCATAGACAGGTCCGCATAACCGCACCCAAGCTGGCGGAGGTGGAGTGGGACGACCATTACGACCCGGACCTGCACCGCCTCGTGGACACCGGCCGTCATCTCGAGAGGCTGGTGGTCTCCCAATGGTACCAGATACCGCCTCTGCTGGAGCAATTCGATACCGCCGATGAGCTCACTCTATATCTTATAATTCCACCGGTAAGTCTTTTC
Source organism: Avena eriantha (assembly GCA_910589775.1). Lineage (NCBI taxonomy): Eukaryota > Viridiplantae > Streptophyta > Magnoliopsida > Poales > Poaceae > Avena > Avena eriantha. The sequence continues at coordinate 156,209,362 of OU342741.1, read as the reverse complement.
TGATCGTTGCACCTGCTTGCTGGAGATGTTTCTGACACTTATCACCCGAGAATCATCCCCATAACCCCGGTATATATGGCTGATCCCATATTTCCAGGCTTCAAAAAATTATGAAAAAATATTACACATGTAGGTATATATATATATAGGGTAGAAACTTACTCGTGAAAATTGCATAACTAGTTATGAAAATTTGCGAACTGTGCAAAAATCACAAGATCATATCTCTTTGTGTTTAAGTTACAAAAATTTAGGAACTTGGTATACAGCCCAAATACTTTGCCATTTTTGTCATAAAATGGTCATATTATTTAAGTTTCAGAATTAAGACGTACACACATAACTTTTTTCATACTTTGCTACTTATATATAGTGTACTTTCGAGTTTAGCGGGACCCGTTTCGAAAATTCCTCTTACATATATTGTCACCTAAGCCTGTTTTAATCACATGGAACTTGTTGGTAAATTTTTCTTTCTACAAAGCAATGGGGACATATATAGATAAAATATGAGAGCAGTTCAGGGCACCCCTACATTACTCGTCAAACTTGAAGCAGATATCGATAGCACTAAATTTTGATTTACTACCAAACCTTTAGTCATATGTACAGCTAGTAGGACAGTGGCTCATGTCTATGCTTATGATACTTTCAATGTAATTTTTTATTAGAAGAGAGAACTCCATATTAACCCCGGTTCCGTTAAACACTAGAATGGTGTAAATTGTAGAGTACCCCCAAATTCTGAAAATTGATCAAAATGTACTCTTCGTGTTTTCACCAGTTTGACATGTTTTTGTCCTACGTGGTGCCTCATATGCATTTCCATGTCACCTCTTCGCTTTGTCTCTCCACGTCACCATCATCCCCTTACTATCTGGTTGTCTCTACTGATGAGTCATCTCCCACCCAACTAGTTCTCTTCTTTCTGCTCCCTTTGTTTTGTTGCCTTCACTGCCTAATGGCGTCATGGAAGAGGTAGATGCGGTGGGCCTTAGTGGGGCTGAGAAGGCGGTCAGAGGCCATGGCACTGCCATCCAAATTCAAACCTGTTGGCTGACTCCGATGCACAGCTAGCTAGGGATTTTGTCCTCAAGGTGCTATCGAGGGCGACGATTTGAGGGCCAATCCTTGGTCCCTTAAAATTTATTTTCTTGGAATGGAGGCATATACTTAAGTCATTTAATTTTTTTTGAATGGTCACCGTCGGAGGGAGAAGACCCTCCACCTAAATTGTATTTATTGTTTGCCTATAAGGATTTGCAGCCTATTACAAGATGGTTTCAAGTGAACCAGAGTTTTACAGGGAGGAACCGAGGGGAGACAAAACATGAACAACACACACCAACACACACCGGGGAAGGGGTAAGTTATAGGTGCACTTGAGAAGCACTAACGGGCATGCTCATAGGACGACCATCGCCAGGATTACATGCAAAGGCAATGCACAGAGGAGTGCCACTGAGGCCATCGAAGGGAATCACAATCCCGAGACCTTGCATATTGCAGCGCCACCTGCTTGCATGGCGACTAACCACTAGCTGGCAAACCAGGAGAACGCGAGGACCAACAAGTGAATCTGGCATAGTCAAAGGGCCTTACTCTGCCGAGAGAACGGTCCAGACACGAAGCTTGCGCGGTTGATTGAGTGTTAGGACTACGAGGAGTTTTTGCCAACGCCATCGAAAGGCATTGCAAAACTGAGATTCCACCAGCGTCATGAACCTTGACCACGAAATCAGCCAAAAGGGAGCCCCAAGCACTTTGCAAGGTGAGGAGATGACCCGCGCCGTCGAAGGGGGTCGATCAATCGAGACCGCACCAGAACACGAAACTTGCAGCAAGATCACTACCGTCACCATTTGAGTTAGCCAAGCTTGCACAACCAACAAGAGCTGAATTGCCGCTTGCGGAAGCAACACGAGGATCCCTACCGACGCCTTCAACAAGGAACACAACGCCCAAAGGCGCCGTCATCATGGAGTTCTCGCTCGGAACCACAACAAGAAGCTACCAGGAGGTGCATCCCCAATACCAAGCCTCCAACAAGGTTAAACGGTGCCAACAAGTGTCATCGTGGTCGCTCAAGAACAAACCACCAAGGTTACACACCTCGATTTGGAAGCTGCCTGCCATGCGCTTGAAGGAATGGCAAGCCCACCACAATCCAGGCCAAGAGGTTGCAGTCCAGCAGGAGAGGAGCCGCGGGACCACTGGAAATGGCGGGGTGGGGGCCGCTGACATGACCAAACCCCTGCACATCGGAGAGGGCCAGAACTTGACTCAAGGCCAGCAGGAACTGCCCGAGACAGCGGCACATGCAGTGGCTTCAACCATGATCGTCGGACCTAGAGATTAGAGCTCAACTCCGGCGCGAGTTCTAGGAGGGGCGGGGACGGGCCATGGCGCGGTTGTCGGCTAAGAGACAGGGATTGGATTTGACAGGAGGGGATGGGCGAGAGTGGGGGTTCGTGCAACCATCCGTCGAGGGGATCAGTCCCACCGCTGCCAACCGGCGGCGGCGAGGGGGCGTGGTGGAGGAGGGGGCGGTGGTGGCTTTAGGGTTTCCACTCAAGCTGCCTCGCAGGGAGAAGACACGAGGTGTTTTTCTTGTCTTGAAAATTTATCCTCCGGGGCTGAGATTTGTGGTGGATTCCATATCATTTAATTAAGAAGAGTGTAACCAGGTTAATTAGGGAACCGGGGAAAAACCTAGATACAAGCACCAAGGGCAACCGCCGTCAGACAATGAACACAACCAACCAGATAAACACCACACAAACCACTAAGTAGGGAGGAACTATTAAGGTAGTTGAAGGCATCATCGTCACTCCATGTCCCCGAGTTGCTGCAGACGACCATCAAGGCGCATCCCTCATGGCGACTGCATGGGATACACATTGACCAATGCAAAATAGTTGCTCGCAACGCCAATGGAAGACAAGTCTGACTTCAAGAAGAAGCTTCACTGGAGAATTATGCAAGGCTTGCAGCGAGTGAGCCCAGACCCCTCAAAGAAGACGAAAAGTCCAACTATTGAAGTCCATGCCACGACCTTGCTTCACTTGCCACCAACATCGTCGCCAAACTCTCAACATGAGCCCAAATAATGAACGATTCCCCCCGAGAGTGACATGATGCAAGATGCCATCATCATAGTTGACAATGCCTTAAGGAAGGAGATGATGCTTATGGTCATCATCGTTGCGGGCTTCAGCCAGCGCCTGAAGCAAACCTTTGCTCGGCAATGCCTTTCATTCTACCACACTGAGGAGGGGACTAGATGATAGGATGATATGTTGGTTCATGCAATTCGTCATGAGTGGAAACACTGCGATCAATGTCAATGGGGAGATCAGCCCATACTTTAGGCCATCCTACGGAGTGAGATAGGGGGACCCCATCTCGCCCTTCCTATTTAACTTGGCGATGGATGCCCAGGAAGAGATTTTGGATAGAGCCAAAATCGCTGGCCACATCTCTGGTGTGGTTGGACATCTTATACCCGGAGGTGGTATTACACACCTCCAGTATGCGGATGATACCATGATTATGGTGCAGGGCTCGGTTCTTGACATCATCAACCTCAAGTTCCTGCTCCTCTGCTTTAAATCCATGTTCGACCTAAAGATCAACTTCGACAAGAGCGAGGTTATGATCTTGGGCTAGGACAAACATCGCATAGCTGACAACCTCAACTGTAGATTGGCTGACTTCCCTATCACATACCTAGGGATGCCCATCCGGGAGACACGGGTGTTGATCAAGGATCTTGCTTCCCTGGTCATGAGGGTTCGGTCGAAAGCTGAACCCTGGAGAGCTAGGCTCACGACTAAGGAATCAAGACAATCTTGATCAACTCCTGCTTGTCCAGCCTCCCCATGTACCAGATGGGGTTGTACCAACTACTAGAAGGGACTCATGCGGACTTTGCTAAAGAGTTGTTCCGGTTTTTTTGGGCAGCCAGGGACGGCCACCAGGAATACCATATGGTTAAATGGGCAGACATGTGCGCCCCCAAGATTCTTGGGGGCATAGGTATCCTTGACTCTCTCTGCTTTAATGTGGCCTTGATGCTGAAATGGGTTTGGTGTATCCTTAGGGACGATAGAGGTATTTGGTTGTAGCTTATCAAAGCCAAATATCTCTAGGGCCGACCCTTATTAGCATGCGAGCGTCGAGAGGGCTCCCAATTTTGGCGAGCCATTCAAGAAATCAAGCAGTTCATTCACCGCAGGGGGTTGCCTTTAGTATTGGCGACGGGAGGGAGGTGCGTCTATGGCTAGACCCTTGGCTATTGGATTCACCTCTTTGTGAGGTGTTCCCTGCCTTGTTTTCCATTAGCGCCTCCCCCTCAATGCTGGTGGCCGAGGCCTTCCAAGAGGGACGCTGGAATATCTCATTTTGACGGACCTTTAGCCTGGCCGAGGCTACGGACTACCAGCGAGTGATGTCCGTTCTCCGGTTTCTCTCTCGAAGGAGAGGGACTCGGTATCATGGTGTATGTCCTTGGCGGGGTTTCTTTTGGTTAACTCGGCGTACATGGCCCTCTTCTAGGGCCTAGAGCTCGGATGGACCACACCCCTCTGGAAGGCCCCCCTTCCTCTTAGTATTTGGATCTTCCTCTAGCAACTTCTTTGTGGTTGCCTCCCCTCAAGAGTGGAGGTAGCAACGCGGAATAGCCCCGAAAATGGAATGTGTCCGCTATGTGCGACACCAGAGATGTGTGCCCACATTATGTTCACATGCTCGGCGGCTTGGTTTCTGTGGAGCTTTGTCCGAGAAGCCCTTGAGCCTGCTTGGCAGGCCCAGGACCTCGGGGAGTTCCTACAGACTGAGGCAAACCGTGCTAGAAGGAGGCACCGCCTCTTATGGCTAGTATTTTTTTGCGGCCCTAGCATGGACCCTATGGAATGTGCAAAACAAGATGGTGATTGAGCGGATCTTCCCCAACCGCGCTTGTGACTCCATTTTCTTTTTCCTTGCCTTCCTGCAGCAGTGGTACCCGCTGTCTAGGCTGCAGGATCGGGAGCACCTGGACGACGTCCTCCGGGCTCTGAGGGCGGCGACGCACCCCTTCTCGGTCCCCGTCCATTCGTGATCCAGGCGTCCTTCGTCCTGCCGGGCTTGTCTCGATGGTGTCGATCTTTTCTTTTCTTTGGGCTACCTTGTGCTGAGGCCCCAGTGGACTATCGTATTTTTCCTTTTTTTTGGGCTCCGGCCAGTTGTGTGTCGTGGTGAACTCATTGTATCTGGATGTTACTTTATTTATAAAGCGGGACGCAATCATGTTTCGAGGAGCTAGTCCACCCGGCCTTCATTTGCAAACAATCTACCATCCATCCGACAAGTCTTGACCTGGGCCTATTTGCCCAACGGAGATCGCATGTACTAGATCTGAAGCACCAACATGGGTGTCTACCGCGTCACCATGGCCAGCCTGAGCCCATGCCACTAAGGGGCCACACCGTTCGACTCCACGCCCCTCCGCCTTGGCAGGATGAGGTGCCATCCACGGGAGAGGCACCTCATGGGATACCACCTCGCGGGACATAGGATCCGACGCCACTATCCGTTCTGAATTATAAGAAGTTCTGCCATTTATTAGTGTGTGTCTGTTTACTCATTTCAATTTCAGTCCTAACGTGGTCCATACTGAAATATGCAAAACATCTTATATTTTGGAACGGAGTTTGTATTTGGCTAGTCTTTGTGACATTTTTGTTTTGTGTTGTGGACAGTTCCCATATGGGTATGACATATTCTTGCAGACCACAAGCAACATACCCAAAAGCAAGATTTTAACGGTGGGGCTAAAACTAATGGGACATGCGACTGAGCCGAGCGTGTTGCATCTTCTCAGGAAATGTGGTTGCACGACCAAGCTGGTTATTGAGTTGATCCACATTGACACACCCCCTGTAAGTCTTTGCTTTACTACATGGTAGTTAACACTTTTTTATATGTTTTTACGATTAGAAGATTATAATTCTCATTCTCGATTTTTTTTTTGTATAATTCACTTACTTGTTTGATTGACTAAATACTATACCATTCTTTTGTGTTAAAATCAGGTGTTCGTATGCGCAACAAGCATGTGTCCTTGCCATCAACCAGAGAGGCTGAGGACTGACAAGGTCGCTCTAGATTCACTTGAGGAGGTAGAGATCAATTTCTTTGCCGGAGCTGAGGATGAGGTCAACCTGGTGAAGCTGCTGTTCATGTGCAAGAAGGATCTTAAAAACATGACCATTAATGTGGTTGACGATTTTAATCTGAGTGAAGAAGTGCGTGGAAAGATCCAGGGATTCGCGCACCCGAATACCAGGCTTGAGATGGGCGGCTCATCGTCGCACAAGAGGGATTTCCGTTATTGAAATGATCATGACTGGTATTTATTTTGACTTTGAAGTTTCAACGAAATGACTGGTAGTGAAACGTCTCCCCTTGCTGAGTCCGGGAGTTATATGACGCGCTACTGGAACTTGGTGCGGTTGTTTGGTTTTGGATATTCCTTGGGGCTTAAAGTTTTTAGATTGATGGACTCGTTGCTTCTTCACTTATCCCTCGAGAGAAGAAACTCCATGCGCTTCTTAATTGAATCTCTTCCTACATCAGAAAAATACTTGTACACGCAGGTTGTGTCCTTTTTTCAGCAAAATAAGCAGTCAAACGTTTCAGCAAGATACACTTGCTGCCTACTACTCCCTCCGTTCGGAATATAAGACGTTTTAGCTTTATGAAATAAACGTATCTAGACGTTTTTTAGTGTATAAGTTCACTCCAAAGCTCTACGAACCTATACACTAAAAGTGTCTAGATACATTCGATTCATAAAGTTAAAACATCTTATATTTCTGAACGGAGGGAGTAGACGAGAGAGATCAAGGACCAAAGCAATCATTCAGGCAAGCGTGGAAGTTCACATAAGTAGTTTGATATACACCAAGGCACTCTAAATCTTGATAAAGAAAGTTACTCCCTCTGATCCAAAGTAATGTTCTTAGATTTTCTACATTCGTATGTATTTAGACACATTCGAATCTAGACACCCTTTTGTAGGCCTTAGTCCATGTATTCCACGATCCCATGCAAAATACGTTTGGCCTGGGGCTGACTGAATTGTATTTCTGGAAATTTTCATTTCTTCCTCAATTTCCTTTCCATTTTGTTTCGGGCTCCTGTTAGTTTCTTTGCAAGATACCGTTTTGTTCTGATTTTGGCTTTTTCTTTGATGCGATAGACAAAAACTTTCCTTTCCATTTTCGACCCTACACATGCCTACCATTGTACCAATGAGTTGTGGAGCTTCAAAATTGATGAATGATTTCACAGTGACAGGGAATGTCGATGCCTACCACCAAAATAATAATCTATCTAGGTGAGAGGTGTCATACCTAGAATTTTGTCCCCAGTAATAAGAATAAAAATACGAACAAAATCCAAATAAACAGATCCGCAGGTTTCATTGGAGATATAGGGGTTCCGCGGGTTCCACCGGAGATATAGGGGCAGGGGTGGGGCTCCCAGTAGGGCTGCCCTACCTTGATTTTTCACGAAAAGTTTCACATGCACATGTTTTTTTTCTAAACAATTAAGTCGACATACGTCTAAATCAGACTTTGTGTGAGAAAGTTATGCTAGTTTTAGTGAACACTGTACAAAATAGGTTTCAAATTTGAAGCATGGACTATGTCTAGTCTAGTCGGAAACCAATTCTTTATTTTTCCAATAGCTAATTCTCAATCTAGCAAAAACACCTACGTGGGGTATTTAAGGAGAACTTGCGGAAATTTAGGCCATTTTCTTGTTTTCATTCAAGGGACTCATTTTACGGGTTCGATGTGAATAACATTGGTAGTCTTACATAGATTTATCGCGGGGTTTTCTCTTACTATGAGCACGAGCATATATATAAGATAATCTTGAAATATTCATTATTCATACTTGGTGAATTGGAAACTCATAGATTTTCTTTATATTTTAAAGACACATCATCTTTCATGCGCTTTATTGCATAGTTGAGATGACATTTATTTTTATCCGTGGCGACAATAGTCAAAAGGGCTTTCTTGATGACAAACATCATCAAGACTTAGTTGTGCTACGAGATGCCCACGATGGCTTCTTGTGAATAGATCATGTGCTACATCGAGCGGGGAGGTTCAAAAGTTTCGATCGATAAAATTGCAAATTAATAAAATATGCTAGAGCTTTGACATTGACTAGAACTTATACACGTCATTAAAACTTCATTATTAACATGTTTATAGGTTCTACATATTTAAATATGTTTCTATTTTTATATACTAAGTGATAATGTTAGAATTGTATATAGTATTATTCTCTTGAAACTATTTTGGTATTTGCAGTCCTTTTAGAGTTTGCCCTAGGTACAAGCCTTTACAACTAATACCTTAAGTGAAAAGCAGAGAAAGTAATGAACTGTGAACATATATCATGATCTTCTATGACATAAAATTTTATAAAATTAATGTTTGTTAAATCGATAACAATGATGCACATGTGTCAGGTAACAAAGTTAGGACCGCAAAGAACAACATCTTCCCACTACATATTGTGTTTTCACATAATCAAAATGCATAGTACTCAAAATGTAAATGTACTTTAGATCTTCACACATATCATCTTCTTTGTAGTTAGTAGACAATGTAACACGGAAGTTTTTATTTACATAATATTTTAAGAGACGAGTTATATAACAACCACCTTCTAATATTATCTCAGTTGGTTATGAACACACATACCAAGCCGATGTGGACCGTACACGATCAAGCCGGTTATGATGCCGAACACAATCAACAACACCATGCTCGTGCTGTCCACCCTGAGCGACAGGGCAAGGAACAGGCTCCACATGACCAAGATAGTCAATCATACCTATTAGTGGCAGATCTTGACAAAGATTATTGAGGGGATCAAGCATAATTGAGGAGATTAAGCATAATTGAGATCACTAAGAAAGTATTGTACCTATAGTTTGAGTAATCTTTGAATTTTAAGCCTAGTTATGATTGCATTCTTAATGATTTTCAGGGGAGGGGGCATGGCCCCCCTTTTTCCCTTAGGAAACTCTGCCAATCCTACTTGTGATATCGCAATGATTACTCACAACATGAAATTGATTATAATGATGTGAAGGAACTAACGGTAAAATATGCTTGTCATTAGCTTAAGAAAATAAATCCTTATCCTTGACCAATAGCGCTTGCTAACCTAGAAATATAAACTGGATCATAAATCATATATTGGTATGAAGTTTTAGAAGAAGTTTTAATGTAAGTAAACTAAGTCAACCTATATATATTAATGTTTAGAATATAAATTGTATCAACATAAATAAGCGACAAGCAATACCATATAAATTATTCCGACACCTCATTATAATATCTAAGAGCGGTCAAGACGACATAGTCTAAACATGAAACATACAATATGACATGTCTCCCTATCTTCTACGGGACGTGAGAGTCCTGAACCACAACAGTCTCATGTAGGAGATGGAGATGGTCATCACTCTACTTCTTTGGTTGCCAAACAACAATTATTAGAATCAAAGTAATAATTTCAGATGGTGCTAAAAGAATATGTGTTATAAGAGAGTGAAGCATTGATGTGCTAGATACAAGATTCTCTATATTTTGCACCGTGACTTGTAGATGAGTAAAATTATTTGCCTCCTTAAGCTTTGCATGTGCCAAGCTCATGATGCGTCTCTGACTGTTTGAGCGGGTGAAAGGTGCTCAAGTTGGAAACGGTGATATCACAAATTCAGTTATGATTGAATTATTAAGGATTTTCTAGAGTAGGGGAGGAGGGCATGGCCCCCCTTTTGCCCTAAGGAAGCGCCGCCAATGCTACTTGTGATGTCGCAATGATTACTCACAACTTGGAATTGATTATAATGATGTGAAGGAACCAAGGGTAAAATATGATTATCATTAGGTTAAGAAATAAATCCTTATCCTTGACCAATAGCGCTTGCTAACCTAGAACTATAAACTAGTTCATAAATCATATATTGCTATGAAGTTTCATAAGAAGTTTTAGTGTAAGTAAACTAAGTCAGCATGTATATTAATGGTTAGAATATAAATTGCGTCAACATTAAGAAGCGACAAGGAATACTAAGCAATACTATATAAATTCTTATGAAACCTCATTATAATATCTGAAAGCGATCTACATGACATAGTATAAACACAAAACACGCAATATCACACGCCTCCCTATCGCATGCAAGACGTGAGAGTCCTAAACCACAACAGTCTCATGCATGAGGAGTCTTGAACCACAACAGGCTTTCTTTTGTTGCCAAACAACAATTATTAGAATTAAAATAACAATGTAAGATGGTACTAAAAGAACGTGTTATAAGGGAGTGAAGCATGGATCCACTAGATATGACATTCTCTATATTTTTATTGTGATTCACAAATGAGTAAATTTTTTTTCCTCCTTAAGATTTGCATCTGCCAAGCTCATGATGTGGCTCTGACCGTTTGAGCGGGTGAAAGGTTATCAAGTCAGAAACTCAACATCCACACTAGCAGGGGCAGAGTTATGTTGAAGCAAAACTGGATTGTGGCCCACCTATCCCAGCCCCAAGGAGTGAAGGATGAGAGCTAAAATAGGTCATCAAATAAAACAAATGTGGTATTCTTTGGGTTGGCCCGCCCAACATTTCTGCCAAGCTCAGCTATTGAAAATTGCCGAAGGGATTTTCCAACCAAATGATTAGAAAGGTGACTATATCATATGTGAAAACAATTTGCAGATCTAGGGGCGCATTTGAGGGATAGTAGAACACCTATGGCGGTGGCCCAACCGACGATAGGTCTGAAGGGTTTCGTAGCAGAAAACAAAAAATTCCTACGTTGGAACTCCCTAACGCCCAAAATCTATCTATGTAGTAATGCAGTAACAGCCAGAGCGTATAGAATACATACCCTTTTAGACCGTACGCGGTTAACGTTTCGAGGGGAACGTGGTTGAAGTAGTCGAACTCGTGGCCAACCTCAAGGTCACGAAGCTCCTCACAGGTCACTCATTGCTCCCTCTTCATCGTGCAACAACTCCGGCTCGCGACATCCAAGATACCCTCGTATGAGGCACCCTCAAGGTTTCGTACACATACATGTACGATGACGACCTCCAACTCCTTGATCCCTGCCATGAGTGCGGAAGTAGATCACCGGCTTGAAAACCCTGCAGCGCAACGACGTGCTGCAGGTGCGCCTTGTTTGCACAGCCCATACATGGGGACCATGGTCACAAGGGAGAGAGGGAAGAGAGAAAGTCAACCAAAAGATTTCTCTATTTGGTGTTTTTAATTCTACCTATGGGCACCCCTTTATAAAGGGGGGAGGTGTGCCCCCCCTTTGGGTTTCCGATATGGGACTAAACAAGGGAAAGAGGGGGAGGATCCATGGGCCTCTAGGGCACCATGGGCCAGCCGACCAGGGGGCCCACCCCGTGCACATCCCAAGGCTGGCCGGGTAGGCCCCATGTGGCGGCTGGGCTTGGCCCCCCTTTGGCGATTTCCCCTCATGGGTCCTTTTTCCCTAGGAATTGGCCCATTAGTAGAATACTGTTTCAAATTAGATTTTAATATTATATTTAATGTTAATTAATATGTAAATACATATTACAAAATCCGATTTGACCTGAAACACCTTTCGGTTCCCTTTTGATTTCCTCCGAACGACTTCGGACCTTTCTCGGAACGATTCTGGTTCTCTCGCGGAACTTTTCCGAATTTCTTTTCTCTTTCATATGGTGATTCCAATTTACAAAGGATCTCTAGCTCATCATACCCTTAAGTGTATTTTTCCACGGCTCGGGAACGACACAAACATGATCTCCATCAATGATCAATAGTGTCATACCCCAATTTTTATGCTAGCTTTATGTGTCCATTTAAGAAAAAAGGACTTAAGGATTTATAGTGTTGATTTGGAGAGAAGACATTAGAATAAGAAGAAGAATAGGGGTGTAATAATATTTGAACTCACAACCCATTGTTTGGAAACCTGTAGTGTGGCAGCCGTATTGCCTTTTTCTTGTAACTTTGATATTGAAAGGCTGACACACCTCTTATACTTTGACGTGGAGAAAGATATAGCCTAGACGGGCCGGGCCGGGCTCTGTCTACCCAAGCCGGATCTGCTCTGCCCTACCGCTAAGTAGAATCAAGGGGAACTCACTGCGACCCCTTTGCCCTAAACCGTTCCAGCGAACAGTGTTCGCCGCCGCCGTCACCGACTCGCGAGTGGCAACGTTGCTGCCGTGTTGCTGGCCGCATCCATCCGCGAATTTCTTGCAAGGACAGCTACACTGTGGGTATGCGTCATTGTCCTGTAGCTAGATCGTTTGCTCAATTATTTTATCCGACTAGATGCGGCCATTGACGAGTATTCCCTCAGCAGACTTTGGTTTTGTCTACTTCTTATCCTATTAAGTGGTGGTGCCTTGTAAATCAAAAATATAATCTATTTTATTTGCTAGTGAGGATGGGTTACGGTGGGATTTCAAATAATTTTGGGTCGCAGGAAATTTCTGATAATCTGCTGGGCTTCTATAATCGGTAACAGTAGTGTACGTGGAGAATCCAGTGTTCTGTAACCCGTGTCCCATGTTGCTTCGTGAGTTTAATCTTGGACAAGCGTCTAGCAAATTGATGATTTTCAGGGTCCAGTTTCTACAGTGCGCTTAGAATATTAGTGTTCTGTAGCTTTTTGCTGTATACGGGGCACTTATGCAACCTCTCAGCCTTTGATTTTTTGTTTCCATCGTTCCTAGCTTATTTTGGTCCATGCGAAGACACTTTGCTTTGGCAGTACCTAGCCATTGTGTGTATTTGTTGTTTAAAAATCGCAGCTACACTACAGTTTTGCTCATACTTTGTTGCCACTAGAAAATTACAGTTAAAAAAAACATTATGGTCCTCAGTCTATTCTTAAATGGCAGTTAGTTTCTTGGTGTTTCCTATACTTTTTCAGCGTAGGAGCGATGGTATATATTTTTCTTATATACTTTTGAAGCGTTGATTTGTATTTAAGTGTGACACATGTTTAAATGTCAGGTGTCGGTATTTCTGGTTTCAGTTTGTGCCCCGCGTTGAGGCAAGTTCATGACGGATAGCGAATTTTGCATTTCCCTCTTCACTCAATTTATTTAATTCTTACGTTATGTTCATGAAATAAATAAATGATAAAGATGATGATGGCATGTTCATAGTATGCACATTTTCATATCCATGATGACAATGATGATCATGTGACCTACTCGGTAGGCACACTGCGACCTCCATTGATGGATTGCCCCCCACTTTAGAGGCATCCTCCATGAGTTGGAGCGAGTGGATGCTGACGGGTGTCCACTCGAGTGATACCGGTATTCGCGATGAGATGAGATGAGCATATAGGCATGTAGGACATAATTTTATTTTCTAATGGATGAATGTGGTTTAATGATGCCTTGGTGTTTTGATTTATGTGAAGTTACTGTTTGTTCGTGAACTTGTTGAGTCTTTGCACTCACCCTTGTTGCTTTCATGTTTTAGGTAAACCCTGAGGACGACATGCATAGGGAGTTCTGAGAGTAGCACCTTCACAATTATCACCTCACGTTTCACACATTCCTTACCAATATTTTGGAACTTTGTGATTGATCGATATGAGTCATTCTTGTCATAAATGCTATCGGAGTATGCGGAAGTTTATCTGTTAGACTTGCTAGACATTATTACCAGTATTGTGTTTGGTTGGTAGTTTTATAGTTGTGGTATTGGAGACTTATATCGTTGAATGTGCGTCTATATTTTATTAAGTTTTATCCTTTTACACTTGTGTTTATATTATTGCATGTCGTGGATGTCCCAAAAACAAAGAAGACTCTGTCGAATTTTCCCTAAAAAGTATTAGTTAGTTGTATATGTAATGTATGTAGTAGCATCTCAAGTGCTTGGTTGGCTTGGGGTGTTACAAATAGCGGGACCGGGATGCCCATAATGACCCATGTGCATTCCACGATGATGATGTTGTTTGAACCATAAATATCGTTTCCCATTTCGTTTGCCACTTGATACCTAGTTCTCCCGAGATTTGATCTACGGTATCTTCATACCTTAGTTCGATCTTGTTACCAATGAACTTGTTTACTCGTTCCCATGTCGTTGCATTCCGTGATCCAGTCACAGGCTTGCAAGCTTCGTTAATGCAATGTCACCGAGATGGCTATATGTATCTATATGTTACATGGATTGGCAAATCCTGGTCTTGATATGTACTCCTCTATGCGCTTCTTTGGGAAACCTAAGTAGCTCCTTTTTGATCACCTAGTCACGGTATGATACTTGATACCATCTAAGCTCCCTCCAGAACGGTGATTTTCATTATCTCACAGTTTAAGGATCAGGTTGTGAGGTTTTATTTATTTATCATTAATGGTGAACTTTGTAACTAGATCTTATTATGATACAATCATTGGATGTTTGTCTATCACATCATTCAACCAATGACATGACCTCATTGTCAATTGGCATAAATTCTCATGATCTTGAAACCCTAGATCATCCTCATGACCAATGAGCTAGTTCACTAGAGGTAACGAGAGACTTGCTTTGTTTACATACCACACATATACCAATGTTTCCACTTGATACAGTTATAGCACAATATGAAACTATTATGAACTACTTGAGATATGACAATAAAAACATATTTATTATTTGCCTCTAGGGTATATCTCCTTTAGTCTCCCACTTGCACTAGAGTACAAATAATCTAGCTCGTATTTACTCATCATAAACCATATCACATATGTGTTTATTGATCATGCATGCTTATGGAAAGGTCTTGTCCATGTTCTATTTTACCATATCATTATGTCTTTTGCAAATCGTTAATGTCTTCCTAATTTTAACATTCATACCATTATCTCATAATGGGTTGAATTCGTTTGGCGATAAAGTGAGACTTTGTTTCTAGCGTTTACTATGATGGTCGCTTTCAATGTTGTCACGTGAGCTTTGAAACACACTTAGCACTCCTTTGTGTATGTATAGTAGTTATGGAAACAGAGTGAGGTCGGTTTCCAGGAGCCAGCAGTGACGTTAGATTAGCCAAAACGAGCTTTCTCATAGGCACTGTGCCCTAGGACACACCCTCTGCATAAAGATCAACTAGTCCCACCACAACAATATACATCATGTTAGATGGTGCCCTTATACTTCTTTATCTATATAGATCCTAGTGCATGAAATTCAACTATACGCCTTACTTTGCTTCTTGCTATTTAAGGACAAACTTAATTCTGGTTTAGTGATTAACTCAGGAATCACTTCAAGACATGTTCTTACAGTTAAGAGCTTATCCTTTCAACCAGAACTTCGGGTCACATTAAGTCAAATATACAATATGGTTATATGGAAGAACCTATAACTGATGCATAGGAGATGCAGCACATCTCTTTCTTTCTTTTAACCATAGTTGTAATGCTAAGACTAACTCAATACTTCATACAAGTAAGAACTTCTTTCTAACCTCGTTCTATTCTGAGCTATTTCAGATTTTTGTCTAGGACATTCTGAACACTTTCAGAATCAAGTTCGAGAAGCATTGGACATTTAATGTTTACTAAAACTCACCAATCTATCTCGATAGATTTTATTATTTAATAAATTGTTGAACTTCATCCATATATACCAACTTAAATGTTATTACTACCAACCACATCATTCATATATGCCATTCACATATTTCAGAATAATGTCATGCTCCCACTCAAATATGGCATCCCATATATGAGATCCAGGGATTTCACTTAGCTCCCACTCAAAATATGCCTACTACATATTATGATTTAGCCAAGCTACTTAGCTCTACCCCAAATGCAGGTCCTCTTGATAATCTTGGACATTCCAAAATTCTTTGATCACCATCAAATTGAGAATTCTAGTTATGAGACTTCAATATCCATAAATTTCTAGTGTAGATCCAATAGACTCATGCATCGCTACAGTTGCAGTCAACTCCTTGAATTTTTCCATACTTTGTGACAAATCGAGCTTTACATCTTCATTAAGTTTCATTTCCTTCTTATGACTTTGAAGTCATTCAAAAATATCAAGTAAACTTATTTACTTAATAAGATCAAGTAACATATTACTTTGCAATCTTAAACGTAACTTATTATAGGATTTTATGACTCCTAGTAATTTATCGCACTTAGGTCCATCACACTTCTTTGCAGTTCGTAGGTATGTCTTCAATAACATGACAAGTAAATCAATAATATAATTCCACGAACTTGTAGAGTATATATTTTTGAATCCTACTTTCTTTAGTAAAAATATTCGCTGAGACTTTATAATCATTATCAATAGTTTCTCCTCTATTTGTAGAGTTCAGTTTCATGGACCATATTCCGCTGCATCACTCAACAATCTGGAGGCAAGGTGAAATACCTTCTTTTGATCTTTTAATTTCTTCCACCAATATCTTCATCAAGACACATAACCTTAGGACAACAGCAGGTTTTCCCCTTGTGGAACATGTATTTATAGTTGCCTAAGAATACGCTACAAAGACTTATTTATTCGCTACGATTTCGAATTATCGAAACCTCCAGAAACTCGAATGTGACATAACTCTTATGGTGTTGTTTCCATGAATCTTTTAGATGTTCCTTTGTATTTCAAACGAGTGTTTGCTTATTTCGATCTCTAACTCTAAATGATAACTATAACCCGATAAGAGATAATATTATACCATATGTATCTAATACAACATGATTATGATATTTATATATTTCAATACAGTTTGAATTTGTCGAATTGTTATAATTTGTGAAACATCTTTCACAAGTCCTTTTATACCAAAATTAACTTAAATACTTTAGTCATGTCGATCAAATCGAAGATACTTTTGTATTCTTGTTAATTCAATATCCCCCTTCACTTTGAAATCTTTTGAACAATTCAAAAAGTTTCAAACTTATGTTTCATTAAGTAAATACTCATATTCACTTAAGTCCACAATGAAGTATGAAATAATGATTTTCACTGTAATACGATACATCGTTATGTATAAAGTTAAACATTTCTTCGCATATCACCATTTTACCAGTATGCGGAGTTTTAGTCATTCTGCCCAGCGAGACATGGGTTCCAAAGTCTCTAGATCAAGTATCTAAAACCCCGATCTTCATTTAGAATGAAGAACATGCAATAACCACTATGACTTAAACAATAGTGGCATGTCATTATTAAACTTCGTATATCTTTTAGCATTCTAATCCTTTATCAATGCTTAAACTATTATAATTAACATAGTGATACGTCCATTTTGCATCACTATTCTATGTCTTAATTCACTATTATTCATTGATATATTTTCTATTGAGAGGTCATACTTATGTTATTTCATCTATTTTTGCATGGTTGATGACTTTTGGAGCATGGACCGCTGCAGTCAGGATTTTGATGAAAAAGGTGCTGTTTGGAGGCAAAATTCGCGAAGATCAGAAAATCCGGGAAAATATACGGAAAATCCTATTTTTCTAGAAGACTCAAGATGCCAGAAGATGGAGTGGAGGTGGGCCACAGGGGGCCCACACCACCCCATGGCGCGGGCAGGCCTAGGCCGCGCCTGAAGGTGGTGTGGCCGCCCTGGCCCACTCCAGCCTCTCTCCTCTAGCGTATATCATCCCCACAAAACCCTAAGACTCGGGGGAGCGACCACAGAAATATTCCGCCGCCTCTGTGGGACGGAAAACACCGAGAGAGAAAGATCTCTCCGGCAGACAGATTTCTGCTGGGGGAACTCCTTCCTGGAGAGGGGAGACCGTCGCCATCAACACCACCATCAAGCTGGACTTCATCGGGATCATCATCATCATCATCACCACCACCATCATCACCATGAGCACCCTCATCACCAACTCCATATTGCTGTAACAATTGGTTGAATCTTGCTATAGTTCATAGGGGAAACTTTCCCGGTGTTGCTTACTCTTTGTAGTTGATGCTATTGAGTGAACCATTGAATTATTGTTTATGTTCAGATTGTTATACATCATTATTCCATCTCTGATCATGATCCATATGATGTCTTGTGAGTAGTTTGTTTTGTTCTTGAGGACATGGGAAAAGTCTTGTTGTTAGTAGTGGAGTTACGTTGAGAAAGATTCAATAGATTGTTATTTAAGTTGTGGTGTACTTCTTCTAGTGGTGTCATGTGAACGTCGACTACATGACACTTCACCTATATGGGCCTAGGGGAATGCATTGTGTATTTGGATACTAATCGTAGGGGTTGCCGGAGTGACAGAAACCTGAACCCCCGTTAGGAAACCATTGCACAAGGGACGTAAGGGTCTTAGAGTTTAAAGCTGTGGTTAGGTTTCTACCTTAATTACTTTCTTGTACTTACGGATGTTTGCAAGGGGTTTAATCACAAGTATGTATTAGTCTTGGATGGGGTGGTACATTAGCACAGGTTCACCCACACAACACTTAGCAAGCTAAAGAAGATTAATCGACTATATGAAGCGAAAGCACTGACAGTCTTCCCATGTGTCCTCGAGAACGTTTGGTCATCTATAGAAATACAACCGGCTTGTCCTTTGCTGCATAAAGGATTGGGCCACTTGCTGCATTTATTCCTACTGTCTTTTATTTACTTGTACTTTGTTTACTTGCTTTATCGAAAACTCCTAAAAATACGTTTACTAAGTATTTGCAGAGAATTCCTGATCCATACCACTAGCCAGCACCTTCTGCTCCTCGTTGGGTTCGACACTCTTACTTATCGAAAATACTGCGATACACCTCCTATACTTGTGTGTCCATCCTGTTTTCACAAAACGGGACAAGTATCCAATAATTATGTAAACTGCAACGAGTTTTGTAAGAATTACATTTATAACTTTGTATATCTCACATGTATTCTTTTCATCCATGATTTCCATTACAATCAAGCCCTTCTAAGAGTTCTCAACTCTAATGCAAGATTGCTAAGTGATTCTCCAAATATTCTATTTTCATGCATGATGGAGTAAAACTCATCCAACAGCTCATACTTTATGTGCTAGATCTTGCGCAATACAAAATTGTAGTCCAACTCTCCATCGTATGGAGGATGGCTTATTGGATGATTATGGATAAAACACAAACATTGCAGAGTCATCAAATTATCTCCTAATGGTTATTGTATCAAGAAGAGAAGATCATCTTATTATGAGGATATCCCTTAGACATGGGTATTAATCTATGAAGTTGGACCCTTTTGCTAAGTTCCACATCAAGCAAGAAATTTTCCATGGTCGCAAAGGACCTCAACGGGATAGGCCATGATCTACTAAGATATTTGCAAATAGACATCTAGACTAAGTTCATAATATGAGTTCAATCCTAATTGAGCTCCCACTAAAATTGTCATCCTTGGACGATTTTAGTGATCACACGATCCCAATCCTCTACATCACCCTCGATCGTCACGGCCGACAATGGAGTTTCAAAGGTAGACATTCCC
The DNA here is from genome assembly GCA_910589775.1 of Avena eriantha. Classification (NCBI taxonomy): domain Eukaryota; kingdom Viridiplantae; phylum Streptophyta; class Magnoliopsida; order Poales; family Poaceae; genus Avena; species Avena eriantha. The sequence goes on along the minus strand of OU342741.1, from coordinate 156,189,806 downwards.
CAATATCAACCACATCAACCATGTGACTCATGCTTGACCTTTCGGTCTCTTGTGTTCTGAGGCCATGTCTACATATGTTAGGGTCACTAAATCTAACTTGTGTGTATTTGTAGTGAAACATGGATTACACCCACTATATGTGAACACAGATATGTCTGACACCCGATCATCATGGCCTGCCTCATAATGGAGAACTTTCTTGGTGATGCACACACAAGGGGAATACTATCATTGGAATTATTTAGGGATTATCTTATATGCTACTATTGAGTATCTAATATTAGCATACAATAAGATGTAAAACAGGTATCAACATCACATGTATATTGTGATATGATATGGTCCTTCTTGCGTCTTGATATCCATCGAGCGCTCCGGCATGATCTCCATCTTGCCCCTAGTTTGACGCCAAGTCCACGACGCCACCAACAGAAAAATAAATAGAAAAGTAAGGTCATAATGATGACTAGTACTACTTAGTAACAGAAAAGTAAACTACTTAGTAACAGAAAAGTAAACCACTTTACCTTTGTAATGACCAATACCATATCATAACATAAGCCCTCCTACAAAACAAAGTTAGACGCCTCTACTTTATCTTTTGCAAGTTTTACGTGGTTGTTAGGGCTTTCATAATAGAACCGTTTCTAATCTACAAAATTTCCAACCACAACATGGATCCAACAGTTGTCTCTACTACACCCCTTTCGGGATCCTCCGTTGTAAATGTCATATCAATTATTGAGTGAGAGATAGACATCCGCTAGCCACTTATACGGAGCAAGCCGTATGTAGAGCGTGGGACCAGTCTCGCGTACGAATATGCGTAAGGTTGGTCTGAACCGCTTCATCAAACAATATCACGATATAAACAAGTACACGTTAGAGTATAACAACTAGATGATCAATGCCCGCACAATACATGTGCGTACTGGCCGTCAACACTCCTACGCATAGATCGGCTCGGATACCACTGAATGGTTCTGTAGCAGAAAACAAAAAAATTCCTACGTTGGAACTCCCTAATGCCCAAGATCGATCTATGTAGTAATACAGTAACGACCGGAACATATAGAATACATATCCTTGTAGAATGTACGCGGTTAACGTTCCAAGGGGAACGTGGTTGAAGTAGTCAAACTCGTGGCCGACCACAAGGTCACGAAGTTCCTCGCAGGTCACCCCTTGCTCCATCTTCATCGTGCAGCAGCTCCGGCTCACGACATCCAAGATTCCCTCATATCCGGTACCCTCGAGGTATCATACACATACGGTGTATGATGACGATCTTCGACTCCTTGATCCCTGCTGGGAGTGCGGAAGTAGATCTCCGGCTTGAAAACCCTGTAGCGCAACGGCGCATGTGAGCCTTGTTCGCACAACCATACATGGGGGCCATGGTCACAAGGGGGGGAGAGAGAGATAAGAGAGCAAGTCAACCAATTTGGTGTTTTTAATCCCACCCATGGGCACCCCTTTATATAGGGGGAGAGAGTTGTGCCCTCCCCTTTGGGTTTCCCATGTGGGACTAAATAAGGGAGAGAGGGGGATGGACCATGGCCCTCTAGGGCACCATGGGCCAGCCGGGCAGGGGGCCCCACCCCGCGCATAGCCCAAGGCTGGCCGGGTGGGCCCCATGTGGCGGCTGGGCTTGGCCCCCCTTTGGCAATTTCCCTCGTGGGACCTTTCAAATTAGATTTTAATATTATATTTAATATTAACTATATTAATTAATATGTAAATACATTTTACAAAATTCGATTTGACCCGAAACACCTTTCAGTTCTCTTTCGATTTCCTCCGAACGACTTCAGAACTTTCCCGGAACGATTCCAGTTCTCTCACGGAACTTTTCCGGTTTCCTTTTCTCTTTCATATGGTGATTCCAACTTACAGAGGATCTCTAGCTCATAGTACCCTTAAGTGTATTTCCTCACGGCTCGGGAATGGCATACACATGATCTCCATCAATGATCAATAGCGGGACCGAGGTGCCCATAATGACCCCTGTGTATTCCATGATGATGATGCCGTTTGAATCGTAAACGTTGTTTCCTATTTCCTTGGCCACTTGATACCTAGTTCACCCGAGATTTGATCTACGGTATCTCCATACATTAGTTCTATCTCATTACCGATGAACTTGTTTTGTCGTTCCCATGTTATCATTATGTGATCCAGTCACACGCTTGCAAGTTTCATTAATTCAACGTCACCAAGATGGCCACATGTATTTATCCGTTATATGGATTGGCAAATCCTGGTCTTAATATGTACTCCTCTACGTGCTCCTTTGGGAAACTTGAGTAGCACCTTTTTGACCACCCGGTCACGGTATGATACTTGATACCATCTAAGGTCCCTCTAGAACGGTGATTTGCATTATCTCACAGTCTAAGGATCAGGTTGTGAGGTTTTCTTTGTTTATCATTAATGGTGAACTTTGTAACTAGATCTCATTATGATACAACTATTGGATGTTTATCTATCACATCATTCAACCAATAACATGACCTCATTGTCAATTGGCACCATGATCTTGAAATCTTAGATCATACTCATGACCAAGGAACTAGTCCGCTAGAGGTAACTAGAGATTTGGTTTATTTACATAACACACATCTACCAATGTTTCCACTTGATATAGTTATAGCACAATATGAAACTATTATAAACTAAGTGAGATATGACAATAAAAACCTATTTATTATTTGCCTCTAGGGCATATCTCATTCAAGGACGCATCTTCTTACGAAGAGCACAATATGGCGGTCGAGAAAGTAGTATCAAAGGATGAAAGAACAACAGAAATAGCAGGTTGGATTGCCTAGGCTGAGTTTGGACCTCATCTAGTGAGGTGCAAAAATGGAAATCAATATAATTCAGCTCGCCGACAATTTTTTAACTGTGATGCATAAAAGGCATTCATTCTGATTGGGCACTAGCAATAATATATATTTAGTCCCTAGAAAATACGTCTATGTGTTGGTACATGTTATTTTTATTTAATATTGTAGTTGTTGTCTCGCTGATGGATAGAAATATGTCGTTATTCACAGGCATCACATTCTAAATGGAATGGCTCCTCAGTGACCATGCATTAGAATGAGCCACTTGTATTGAGGCACAATGAGAAAAAATAGCAGTTCCATTTCTCCCTAGGAATCAGCGACAACGCCATCAAAGTGCACACCTCGCAAATCTGTAGCAAATTGAGTGAAAAAATGCGGGACATGGGTACCAAATCCCGCATGTGCATGAAGGCCTGCAATGCAAATTTCTGACAGAAAAGATCACCTGCCTAGCCTATTTATCAAAAAGGATCACCTAGACGAAACATTGTCAAAAAAACCCACCTACCGGGTGGCGGCAAGGCTCGCCAGTCAACACGTCACACCTACCTCATGTGGCAGCGGCTGCAAGCCCCTACCGCCGTCGGCAGAGGCAGCATGCCTGCCACCATCGACGGTTGACGGCCATTAAGTGAGTTGTGGGCCCTACCGCTACCTCCAGTTGCGGCACCTGCTGTGGCCGACCGTCGACAGACTTCATCTGACGTATTGAATCCAATGTTGACTGAGCGTATATTTTTGAACTTTTGGTTTTTCTTCATTTTGACGCTGAAAGGGTAGACTGCTCCAATCTCTATCCGCACAGTGCATTGGTAGCTCTAGTTTCAACGCAAACAATGCGATGATTGCTACTGGGCTTCACGCGAACAATGTGCTGATTGATTCTCCTTCTTCCTTTTAAGCAAGAGAGCCGTGTAGAGCAATCAGTTGGCTGCTCGCTCTCACTCACTCTCTTTATATCCACTCTCACTCATGAATAAAGATGAACGAAAAATCCTCTTGAATGAATGTACGAGTTACGCGAATTAGTCCGTTGTAAATTAGTTGGTTATTTATCTCGTAATTAGGTAGGTGATGTTGCAAGCATCGTGACTATGTTATCAAATGCACATTGTAGATTATGTTGTTATTAAGTCATAAGCAATAATTTTTGTTGAAGTTTACGAAGGTTTAGAGTAGGGTTCTTTATGGCATGTTTTTATAAGTGCATATTGTCGAGATTGTTAGCATGTGGATAATCTTTATGTTCACATGGTAATTGGTGGATTGTCGACATTATTTGGAAATATCGTGATGCTCAATTTTTTTGGTTGGACATACATCTTCAAGTTGATGTATATATGATGCCATGTAATCTTTGTGAATATTGGTTATATCAATATTTTTGAAATACCAATCATGTTAGTATTGTTGTTAGATTATTTTGATCGATGTTAATATTTTTTAAGTTAGTCTATAGTTTGTTATTATTGTATGCGTATGAAAAGTATTATTATGTTATTCATATTTATAACTTTGAATAGAATGTTGATGTTGTTATAAGAAATTGAGGAACGGTAATGATAAAAATTATTTAATAATGTTAGTACTGTTAAAGAAAATTAGGTAGGATAATGTAAAAGATGATATAATTGAACAACAATGTTACTAATTATGTTCTTGTAAATCTGGTTGTTTGCTAGGTACTGATAGTGTTGTATGAAACGTAGTACGTGACGATGTTTCTAAGGTCAATGTGTCCGACTGCGAGTCAATGTCTGTTGTAGTGTGATACATGGTCAATATAGGTTGGGTGGAAGCCAGAAGATGCATCCGAGTGGAGTTTGGTCCTCGGATGCGTGGCAAAAAGATGATCGTCGAGTCCCTCTTATACATAGGAGGGAACGAAAGGACATCTCCACGTTGGGGTCTGAAGGAAGTCAACCGTGAACACTCATGAAGAACATACATGAGGTTTGCAAGCACACCTAGTGCCGCTATGTATGGACGAACGATGGTGTATGTGGAGTTTACATCTCCTAAAGATGATGCCGGATGTAGTAGTGGTGCCACTGGGGGCGTGCTGGCCATCATCGAAGCCCCCAAACCGGTCCGTCGGAGCCGATGGGCGGCCACCATTTAGCCGACCCGGAATATTAGTCTACGATCGTTGACCTGAGCGAAAATGTGGAGGGATTGCCGGAGGTGATAGATGATGATGTCGATCATTCTTCTTCATCCTCATCCTCATCATCAGACGAAGAAGGTGCTGACCCTTCTCATAGGGTAATTACGGCACCCTTGGACCCCAAGTTTTTGCAGACTATGAGTCTCGTCAATGAATTTAGCTCTGTTTTGGGCCTAGCAGATGATAGTCTGCAGGAAAGGCAGTGTTTTCCAGATAAGGACTCTGCTGACCAGGCAATAAAGAGGTATGTATTTTCAATATATTGCCAGCATAGAATGAAGTACTCAGATCGAACTCAGCTGAAAGTCATATGCATACATTTGCATGATGGGTGCAAGTGAAGGGTGATCGCTCGAAAGGGGCGTGGGGTATGTCAGCCCTGGCATATCTAGAAGATAGTACCTCATTCCTGTGAGCAAACTGGGACTCTTTCAGAGAACATCAATTTCATAGATAAATATGTGACATATGGCATGCAAGTGGCAGTGGAACAAGATCTCGGTGTGAGTATTAAAGGTCAGCGAAAATCAGCCGAAGATTAGATTGGCTTCCCTTTGAGCTATGACAAGGCTCAGCGTGCCAATGAGGATAGTTTCTAGTGGTTCTATGTCACGTACGAGTAGGCCTATGAGTATTACCCTAGAGTGCTTCACCAGATAGAGGTACCTAATAAGGGTACTCAAGAGTTTAGGAAACAATGCCTACACCGAGGGAGCAAAACCAAATGATCCTTGACTGTTTATTCTGGGCATTCGCTTAGACTATATAGGAATTTCACCACTGTCGTATGGTATTATCAGTTGATGGTACCTTTCTCACTAGAAAGTACAAGGGGACACACTTTTGCGATCGCATGCGACACAGATAATCATATCCTTCCGATTGCATATGGCTTGGTTGAGAGCGAGAACAAAGGTAGCTGGTTGTGGTTACTGAGCTGCTTGAAGCTTGGAGTCATGAAAAATTGTCCTAATGTTTGCATCATATCTGATCGCAATGCGGGCCTACTTAGCATGCTCCAGATAATCAAGGAGTTAATCCAGGAAAACAGTCGCTGAAGCCCTCACGGGGAGCTCACGGATTGAAGACATCAAGAAAACAATCAACATTGAAGGTTTCTTACAAGCGCTTTTCATTTGGGAAGAAATTAGAGCAATTAATCTCGTGCCTGACTGTAAAGATGAATGGACTTGGTCGTGGAACTCAAGCGGTTTGTATACCTCTCGGTCAGCATACACCGCTCACTTCGCTGCCACAGAGCAGTGGGAGTCAGCAAAAGCTATATAGAAATCATGGGCTCCTCTATGTTGCAAAATCACCACTTGGCTGATTATTAGAGGCAAGGTTTGGATGGTAGATCATTTGGCTAAAAGAGGACTGCCACATAATGATGGTTGTGTATTTTGCAACTCTGCCGAGGAGGACCATTGTCATCTATTTTTTAGATGTGCAGTCGTTAACATGATTTGGAGCAAAACTTTACTGTGGACTGATCTTCCACAAGTTATTCCAGCATGAACCAAACCTTGAGAACTTGGTGGAGTCAGTCAAGGGATAGGCCGCAAGGAGAGGAACGCAAACGTTTGGATTCTATTATCATGCTGATAATTTGGAACATTTGGAAAGAACGTAACCGGAGGATTTTTTTAGAACCAATTTAAGACCATGGATCAAATCATGGATCATCTAAAGCAGGAAGCGAAACAACGGGCGTTGGCGAGTGGCGGTCGTTTTATTCTACCTGATATGGAGATTATTGTAGACTAGAGGCTTTTTGTTCGTTGAGCTATTTTTTTGGTCTTTGTAGCGGTCGTTCTCCCCCGAACAAACTTTCTGTTGTACTTTGCCTTTTTCTTCTTCTTAATATATCACATGCAAGGCTTTTGCATGGTTGAAAAAAAGGAGTTAATCGACCTAGGATGGAGGTGGCCCGGTCTAGAGAACATGTGTTGCATGAGACACTTGGCCACAAATTTTTACTTGAAGTTTAAGAACAAGGATTAGTTCAAGCTTTTCAAGAAGATGCGCATGTAGAACACCACTATTAAGATGAATGCTATCTAGGCGGGAATGAATGCATAAATGTATTGTGCTTCCTTGCTGCGATAGAATACCGGAGGGGTCGTCGGATTGCCATAAATATGTCCTAGTGGATATACGAGAATCTCCCTGATTTATACAAGTGGGCACATGCTCATGACACCGGGGCTCAGTACAGCATAATGATCAACAATATGTGAGAGGTGTACAATGGTGTGCTTAAAGGTGTGTGAGCCCTACGTGATTCACGACTAAGAATGAAAATTTTAACCAAGCGCGGGTACCCGTACCCTCATGGATAGGATATGGCCACACTTCTATACCTATGGATAATACCCATTCCTTACCTGTTAAGTCACGAGTATGGGTATAGGCTTATACCCAACAGTATGCCCATACGCTACCCACTTAAACTGAAATGTAGAACTTATCTATAGCAATGGTAAGGAAATCAGTAATTGTTTACTGCTCGGTCGGGTTGGTAGTAGTGACTAATCGGAATTCAGACGATTAACTGATTTAACCGGCCGACTATTAATCTGTGCAACCTACACAAATTTGCACCTAAAATATATGTATATAAGAAAAAAAATAGTATATGGACAACTATATGCCTGACCCTACTTCTCGAGAGCTCAAAATCCCATTAAAACATGTAATCTTCTCCTCTCTGTCCTAATCTTCAAGGTCACAAGCGACTCGGGATTCACCAATTGGCACCATGTGCCCTCCTTCTGTTTATCCTCCTTTGACCTTTGAAGTTTCTTTTCTCCCACCACCTACCCAGGGTACTGGTTGGTGATGGTAGGAATTGAGCGGGAGCTTCACAAAACCTACTTCATTGGGGTGGGCTAGAGGTTGTACGGATGATATGCGTTGAAAATTTTGCAACTTTTTTGACCAAGTATAGTAGTTAACCGGGAATATACCTAGTAATCAGTTTGTCAGAACTATTAGTCGGCCTAAAGGATTAACTCAACCGATTAGTGGTAATCGACACAGTTAGGTTCCGAGCAGCGATTAGTTGGCCGATTAATTGCTAATTCAGACGATTTTTGGAACAGCGATCCGTAGAGTTTCAACCTATACGGCCGAGCAGTCTAGTGACGAGTACGAGATTGCCATTTCTAAACTTCGATAAGTGCCATGTACTTGTCTACCTATTATGGAGTATATATTGTTATTTTTGTCAAATATGCTATTGATGAATGTAAAATTATGAATAACTTGTGTATTATTGTATCCAACGGGTATGGGTGCCCATCGGGTATGGACATGGGTAAAATTTTATACCCACGGGTACGTGTATGGGTAAAGATTTTTACCCATTTACTACATGGGTATGGGTATAGTATTGCTCTACCTTTCCCATACCCAGCCCATTGCCATCCTTGATCACGACCTTGATTAGTGAGACTTAGAACCGGACTTGTTCATACTCTGCTGGCATAGTACATGTCGACCATGTACAATTTGCAATGAACAAGCCATGATCTGAGAAGATGCAGCAACATGTAGATGAGAAAGCAAATAAATCCCAAAGTCATGGCCATAATCAAGTGGGACACACCATGTAAGAAGTGGCAAGTTAGTGTACGAGCCAAGTTTGTGAATGGACACCATAGAGGAGCAAGAAAGCAAGAGGTCGCCCCACCACCACATGTGTGTGCTCTTGCAACAAGCCAAAGATTTTTGGCTACCCATGTAGTCATGTCCTCCAGGCGGGTGCGGACCATAAAATAGTGTGAAGCCATACATATCACCTTACTTCAACATGTACAATCTGTTCAACACTTGGAGTGGTAAATTCTCAGCTTGGGGCATTTGTGAGAACTATAGAGAGGTGTGTCTGGAAAGAATAACCAAATGGGTTCCAGACCGAACTTTGTTGAGAACCGTGAAGGGGTGGCGTCCATCTCAGCGTCATAGAAATGACATGGACCATAGCCAGAGCGGAGATCCACACAATTTTCGCATTTGTAGGTGTCCCAGTCACCCACAAAGGGACTGCCTATACCGATAATTTTCACAAATACATGTAGTGTAATAGATTTGTACTCGTGGTGTATTGTGAAAAACTATTATCGTCGGCTGAACAATTGCTTGGAGTGATTGACCGGTCATGAGCTTACCATCGTGACTCCACGGTATTTGCATTTCTATTTTATATTTCATATTCATGTGATTTCATCTCATAATTATTATTAGTTATTCAGATAGAAGATATGAGGCAGATCGCTCGGGATCTGGATGAAACTTTATGTTTGTGAAACATCAATTCTCAAGAAGGAACGTCCATGGTAAGACGTATATTGGACAATGCCATGAAAGGGATTAGAAGATTTGGTTGCGGTCGAGACGATGATGTTGTGAGACAATGATTTGACATGCTGAAGACACGCTCGAGAAGATGGAGTACGGTGCAGGCTAACGACGACACCAGGGTGTGGTCCACCAGACCGAGTGTAGTGTTGGATCACAACACTACGACACAGTCTTTTGGACCGACTATGGGATGTACGAGCCAACAATTATCATATCCAAGGCAAGACTCATCTCTACTACACCTGTCATAGTTAGGCCATGCCATCACACATGTACTAAGTTATATCATAAATACTTCTTTATTACAGACATTAACATTTGTTGACCACTATGGGGTGGTGCTTGTAGTGGAACAATATTTTTCTAGTGAATAGCCCATAATGATATTGCCGAGCTCAAACACTGACACTTGGTTGAAACTATTCTCGCTTTGCTGGCTCACTCATCTATCTTATTGCGTGTTTGGGATGAAGCTTTTGTCACTGCGTGTTATCTCATTAACCGCAGGCCTACTCATGTGCTCGGTCAGGACACACCTATCCATTGTCTCCTTAAAACTTCACCCAATTATTTTTTTCTTGGCATTTTTGGGTGTGCTTGTTGGCCTAGTTTGCGTAAGCATAATTCACACAAACTGGAATACAAGTCCAAGATGTGTGTTTTTCTTTGCTACAATCCTATGCATAAGGGGTACAAGTGTTTAGATTCATCTACATGCCACATATACATCTCACGTGATGTTATCTTCGATGAGTCGGTTTTTTTTCGCTACTCCAAGTGTCACAGTTGTTGTGTCTACTCTCAAAGAGACAATTTCTTTTCCATCTATCGAACCAGCTATGAGTGTTCCTGTGCATAATTACGACCTAACCAACTTGAATACTAATTTACCTAGCCAGGCTAGTGCTTCTCCAGTGCAGAGTTCGTGCCACTAAGTGATATTCAATGCTAAGAATCGATCGACATGCGCCCGAAGTCGATCGATGTGCATGCTAGTGCGCCTTCCCACGCGTCTACGCCACGCACGCATGCTGGGCCGCTGGCATCCGACGTCGCACCTTCTAGGTCGTCCTCCTGCGTCGTCCCACTCGATGCCTCTAGTTCATCGGTTCGTGGGCCGGACACAGACCACGTCGACTCACCGCCACCTGCTGCTACTACGTCTCCCAGCAGCACGTCCTCACCACCCTCGCCATCGGTGCAGTCTACTCCTACCACCGAGCCTCCTCATTCTATGGTCACGTGTACCAGAGATGACACTCGACACCCCAATGAATATGCATATGGGGCGAATCTGTATAACCCCATGCACCGAGCCTTCTTCGTGACGCATGTTTCGCATCACGACGCTCTTCGTGAGCCAGCGTGGCATGCTGCCATAGTTGAAGAGTTTGTTGCGGTTCATCACAACAACACGTAAGTGTTGGTTCCTCGGCCTCCTGGAGTTAATATCGTCGAAAGGAATTGGATTTTCAAAATGAAGCAACATGCAAATGTGTCTATTGATAAATACAAGTCTCGGATGGTCGCTCGTGGGTTTACTCAGCAGCAAGGAAGCGACTATGGTGACAGATTCAGTCCTATTGTAAATCCAGCCACCATCCATTTGATTCTCTCACTTGCAGTCTCGTGAGGATGGAGTCTGTGACAAGTTGATGTTAGTAATGTGTTCCTCCACAAATTCCTGTCTAAGAATGTTTATATGCAGCAACCACTTGGTTTTGAGGATGTTCATTATCACTCGCATGTGTGCAAGCTACAACGATCTCTCTATGATCTCAAACAGTCACCCGTGCCTAGTATAATCGGTTGAGTGCTCGGCTTCTTCAGCTTGGTTTTGTTTCGTCTAAGGTGGATACGCCTCTCATCATCTTTTTTGAGCATGGTCTGTAGATTTACATGCTTGTGTATGTGGATGATATTGTGATTGCTGGCTCCACTGTTGCAGTTGATCGTCCAGTGAAATTTCTTTCAGACAGTTTTCTCATCAAGGATCTAGGTCTTGTTTGGTACTTCTTGGGTCTAGAAGCATCCTATAATTCAGGGGGCATGACACTAACTTAACGGAAGTATGCGCTGGATCTTGTTCATCATGTGAGTATGGAGAATTATAGACCTACTTCGACACCACTAGCTACCATCGGGCGCCTTGCTTGTGAATCCGTCACACCGCTGGGTACTAAGGATTCCACCCGGTATCGATGTATTGTTGGAGGGCTCCGGTATTTGATGCTTACTCATCCAGATTTGTCCTTTGCTATCAACAAGGTGTGTTAGTTTCTATTGCAACCGACTGATGATCATTGGAAAGCCGTCAAGCGTATACTACGCTATGTCAAAGGGACCTTGAGCTTGGGGCTGAGGATACATAAGTCCGCATCCACTAGTGTTAGTATTTTCAAAGATGCTAATTGGGTAGGATGCAATGATGACTGCCATTCCACGGTGGGTTTGCTATGTTCGTTGTCTCAAATCTCATCTCATGGAGTGCAAAGAAGCAGCTGATTGTCTCTAGATCTAGCACAGAGGCAGAGTATAAAGCTTTAGCTAATTGAAGTCATCTAGGTAGAGTCACTACTCAAGGAGCTAGGAGTGTCACAACAGCGTACGACCATCTTATGGTGTGAAAATCTTGGGGCTACATACCTGATGGTGAATCCGGTCTTCCACACGCATACTAAGCACATATAGATCGATTTCCACTTTGTGCGAGAGCGTGTTGCTTTCGGAGCTTTAGATGTCAGGTTCATATCGATGAATGACCAACTGGCTGATGTTTTACTAAACTAGCCACATGACAAATATTAGATCATTAATTCGAGTTCAATATGAATCTTGTATGTAGTAATAGTAGTTCAGATTGAGGGGGGTGTTGAAAATGGTAACGTATATATGTCATATACGCGGTACATGTTTGTGTTGTATTTATAATTCTGTATGTTGGTCTGATATATATATAATATATATACAAGATATGTGGAGGCTTTTCCCACGCAACCCTAAATCAAACTCTTCTATGCATATGCAATGTACCACAACTTACAAGTGTAAATAAGGTGCACCCTCTTTCTCTAGTAAACAAGGACGTAAAAGGGAAGATCCACAATATGTGTCATCAGAATGTTAGAGTGAAATTGAGATTTGTTTCTAATGTGGAGCCCAGGTAAAATATCAGCCACATACTATGCAATAAAATCTTAAAAAACTTTCATATACTCTCTGAGGTCCACTATATATGTCCTCTACCTCATGATACTCCACTTCAAAACTCAAGTCAAATGAGAAAACCAAAATTGTTTTCTATTTCTACTATACCTCTATTAGTGTGCTTTTAGGTTGGTTAAATGGTTGTATTGTGTTATTTACAATGAATATACATGGTCATTTCTGTATCTATTCTTTCTTCATCTATTTGTTTTGTCTTCTTGGTCGGCCTGCAAATCTCTATGTGGAATGAGGACACACATAATAAAAATTTGTGCCTTGTAGCACATAATGATTCATAGTTTTGTCCTATGGAACATCCAATAAATCTAAAATTGTTAGGTGCACCATGTTTATCAATCATCGCCAATTCTATTATTCCTCTTTTTAAATAATAAATATGGTGCGCCCAGCGGTACAAAACGTTTCAGAGTTTTGTACTATGTAGCATCCTAAGAACACACTACAATCGTCAAACTCTAGACACACCATGTGGTTAACTAATACCGATACTTCGGTTATATCAGGCACGTACATCAACAATCCCTATGACACAAATAAAGCAGTCGAAATACACTCGTTCAGGCACTCGAAAGACTTTAAAAAGTCCCCAATCGAATCTGTGATTCCACTGGACACTCGGGGGCTACTGACATGGGTATACCCTACAGGTACTCGAGCTTGGTATATACGGTCCAAATACGTACAGGCCCACGGTGTCGCCAAGGCCCAAACGAAGGACTCGAGTGGCCTACGGACTCTCGATTGCTTGAAGAACAAGAAGAAGTTAAAGATAGAAAGTTTGAAAGGGAAAACCCTAACTTGTAACCGACTCGACCTTCTACCCGAGACCTAGCCTATCTATATAAGGGCTAGGAGGGGGCGTCGAGGAAGACACACGCAACCCTAGTTTCCACAACCCTCGCCAGATTGCATCTATGCACCATTGTAACTTTCGGTTCCTTCGATAATTCCACGAGCAGACAAGCAGGAGTAGGGACCTCTACGAGGCCTGAACCTAGGTAAATCTTTGTCCCATGTGTGCTTGTTTGCTAGCCGATAGATGTCTCCAGCGCTCCCTCCTTCTCCAAAACCCAAGTCCATAACAATGGGCATTGATGAGTTAAACCCTCGTCAATTGGCGCTGTCTGTGGGAATTGGGAGTGCTGATGTTGCGGCTTCTTCGGCCCCATCAACTAAGATCTACAACTCCGCAACAGCGGAGATTCGCCAGCTATTCGGCGCGTTCGACTTCACCGTCCACACGCCGGCCACTCGTCCGGCCTTCGAGTCCATGGGCGACGGAATCAGCCTGCGATCGGGAGCTTCCGCTTCCAAGTTGGTCAGATGGGCACGCTTCACATGCCTGATCAGCCGACAGCACCGACGATTGCCCTAGCCTCATGGTTCCCTCCATCGATCGGCACCCTCAGCGAGCTCAACGCCCCGACAGCAGTCGAAAATACGGTCAGCGACAGCAGTCGTGACTCCGATCTGAGCGATCTAGCCACAGAAGATGGAACCTACGGTTCCAGATCTGAGAGTTGTGGAAGCAACAGCTTCCCCAATCACTTCATGTGCGCCGTCATCAACACAGGCGATACCTCTGCCAATCGCGACAACGGTGGCAACCCTGGTAACGGCACCGATCCACCCAACGCCAGCAACGGTGGCAACGGTGGCAACGGCGGTAACGGTGGCAATCACGCCCCCGTCAATAATGGAGGAGCACTCGAACCTCCATCCATAATAAATGAACAAACCGGCGAACGCGTCGTGATCAAGCTCAATGAGCAAGAATGGGCTCGCTTCCGCGAGGCCCTGCGAGGCACCCCTCTACCCTTCGGATCCCCGCAAGAGCTGCTGATGGGCTATCACTGGCTCCTGAAGGAAGAATTCAAGCGCCAAGTGCAGACAATCGCGCAACTCGAGGCGTGCAAAAAGGCGACAGACGATTCGAGCCTTCATCATGCTGGGCTCTCCTCCTACGGAGGATCCTCCTTAAGGGGCAATGAGTACCTCGCCAAGAAGAGGCAATCTCGACTGGCCCATCTCATCGAGCAAGAACGCATAGAAGCTGCGAAAGTCCTCGACTTTGGCTCTATGAAAATCGACACACGGGGCAATGTGGTCCCTAAGACGCCGCAGGCTGAGGTGACAGTGGCCACCATGTACCTCCTCAACAACCAGCCGCCAGCTGGAGATCCCCGAACCGCCATGCATCGATCTACGATCGCGGGCTTGGGATTAATCGAGGCTGCCCTTGACAAGGAGCCAACACCAGACCCAAAGAAAGGCAAAGCGCTAGCAAAGCACTACTCCTCGCCCTCGTCCAGCGATGACAGTCACGATCTGTCTCGATGCCGCCGCTCACGGTGACACGACCGTGACTACGATGCACGCGACGACCTCACGCAGCGCAAGATCGACGAATCAAGGGCACGACGTGCTCGGTCGACGGACACGGAAGAACAAGATGGGGAGCTCTATGGCGCTAGATGCTTCAGTAGATCCATTAGGTAGAAGCGAATGCCTAAAGGGTTTAAACTCCCGTCGGAGAACCCGAAGTTTGACGGCCTACAGGACCCCAAGATCTGGCTGGAGGACCATATCTCCTCCGTCAGACTCCACGGAGGCAGTCGAAGCACCGCCATGCAATGCTTGCAGCTACAGCTGTAGGGCGCCGCCCGAGCATGGCTCAACAACCTCCCACGCGGATCCATTCGCAGTTGGGATGAGCTGGTTTACAGCTTCGTGCGCAACTTTAAGGGCACATACAAGCGGCTCGCATCAATCGAAGAGCTGAGATGCTGCCAGCAAAGATCTGGCGAATCGCTGCGCTCCTACATCCAAAGGTGGTCCATCGTCAAGAACTCCGCGGAGAACATCTCGGAAGATCGCGCGATTGACGCATTCAACGGTGGTGTCCGTCGCCTAGAACTCAGGGAGGAGATGGGCCGCTCAAAACCCCAGACCATTGACCACTTGATGGAGATCGCGAATCGGTGGGCTGATGGAGAAAATTCCGTGAAGAATCGCGCTCACTCCAACGAGGAGGCGGAACTCGAACACAGACGGGACCGCCGAGGCAAGCGCCGCATGCGCATCTACGATGACTGCGATGACGTCAACATGGTCGCGGCCATCTACGCCGATAGACGCGATGATAACCGCAACAGGGGATACCGTAGCAGCGGATACCGCGACTCCGGGAAAACCACGCAAGTGTGGCAACGCCACACTCGCGATGAGGCACCCGCGAACGCCATCGAGGACAAACTGTCCGGGCCTTGCACGGTGCACTTCTACATTGACAAGCATGATGGCAAGAGGAAGTCCAACCACCTCCTCAAGGACTGTCGCGAGTTCCTCAAGCTACATGAGGGATTGGTTCGGATGAACCCCAATGCAGTCGAAAGAGGCTACGGAGCCGCTCCAGGCGCCGTGGCACATGGCGCACCGCCACTGCCACCTGGGCCACCCCCGAACGCAGCTGCACCAGACCAGCACCACGGAGGCGAACCGTACCCACGAGCCATGGGCACCATGATGATCCAAAAGGGACGCCCCTCCAACAGGGTGCAGAAGGCCATCACTCACCAAGTCAACTTGGCCACGCACTCGCCACCCTCCACCACTGAGTACCTCAGTGGAAGCGAGTCATGCATCACCTTCGACAAGCGTGACCATCCGCCTCAGATACCCCGTCCAGGCCATTGCCCCCTCGTACTCGAGGCGCAAATTGGAGGCTTCGACATGAGTCGTGTCTTCATGGATGGCGGAAGCGGCATCAACCTCATATTCGCGAGTACCTTGCGAGCAATGAGAATCCCTCTAACCTGCCTGGAGGCATCAGACACCACGTTCCACGGCATCGTCCCAGGGAAAGGCGTATACCCCCTGGGCAAAATCAACCTCGACGTCATCTTCGGCACGCCGAAGAAATTCCGGGGCGAGCGCATCGACTTTGAGGTCGTCGACTGGCCCTCACAGTACCACTGCATCCTCGGGCGCGTCGCGTTCGCTAGGTTCATGGTAGTGCCCCACTATGCCTACCTGCAGATGAAAATGCCAGGTCCCAATGGCGTCATCACGATCAACGGGATCTTCGAGCGATCTGACAGTTGCGATAGGGAATTCAATAGAATCTCCCAGTCCTTCGGCATGCAGGAGGAACTCGCGAGACTGAAGGAGACGACAGACAACAGTCTGCCTCCCTTGAGCAGGCCAAGCTTGCCTGATCTCTCCTTCGACTCATCTGTGCACAAAAAAAAAGTGCAGATCCACCCATCGGATCCCGCCAAGACGGCCCTCATCGCCAACAACTTGAGTCCCGCATAGAACTCGCGCTCGTCGAATTCCTCCGTGAGCACTGGGAAATTTTCGCCTGGTGTCCTGCGGACATGCCAAGAGTTCCCAGGGAATTCGCCGAGCACGCACTCAACGTCAACCCCGACGCAAGGCCAGTCAAACAAACAATTCGGCGATTGTCTGAGCCAAGAGCGCAGGCAGTTGGAATGGAGATCGAAAGACTCCTCGAGGCCAAGTTCATATGCGAGATCAAGGAAAGCACTTGGGTCACCAACACGGTGCTGGTACCGAAAAAGGACACGGACATCCTGCGGATGTGCGTGGACTTCACCTCTCTGAACAAGCACTGCCCAAAGGATCACTTCTCGTTGCCACGGATCGACCAGATCATCGACTCCACCGCGGGATGCGAGTGCCTCTGCTTCCTCGACGCCTACTCAGGCTATAATCAAATTCGAATGAAGGAGGAAGATCAAGAAAAAACAGCGTTTACAACGCCCTTTGGTGTGTTCTGCTACAACACAATGCCCTTCGGGCTAAAAAACGCGGGAGCCACCTACCAGCGGTGCATGCAGGCTTGCCTCAAGGAACAACTGGGTCGCAACATCCAAGTCTATGTCGATGACATAGTAATCAAGACCAAGGAGGAAGCCTCTCTAATCGACGATTTGCACGAAACCTTCGCCAATCTCAACCGCTACCGGATCAAGCTCAATCCAGACAAATGCGCCTTCGGCGTACCATCTGGGCAGCTACTCGGGTATCTCATCTCTGCAAGGGGAATTGAGGCAAACCCGAAGAAGATAAAAGCCATACTGGCCATGGAGAAGCCGAAAAACATAAGGGGCGTCCAGCAGCTGGTCGGGCGAATCGCGGCCCTCAGTCGGTTCATCAGTCGAATGGGCGAAAAGGCACTGCCCTTCTACCAGCTCCTCCGCAAAACTGAAAAATTCGAGTGGACCAACGAAGCGCAAGAAGCATTCGAAGATCTCAAGCGTCTGCTATCCACTTCGCTGGTGCTGGTGACTCCACGAGAAAGGGAACCACTGTTACTGTACATCTCCGCCACCAACCAGGTGGTCAACACAGTGCTCGTCGTCGAGTGAGCTGAGGAAAACAAGGTCCACGGCGTAAAACACCCAGTATACTACCTCAGTGAGGTCCTCACGCCAACAAAACAGCGGTACCCGCACTACCAGAAGCTGGCGTATGATGTATTTATGACCGCCCGGTGACTGCGCCACTACTTCCAGGAGCACCCAATCGTGGTGGTCAACGACGCCCCGTTGGGACATATCCTCAATAACCCTGACGCCACGGGGCGAGTCGCGCTTTGGGGAATAGAGCTGTCTCCACGCGACATCACATACGAAAAGCGCGACGCAATCAAGTCGCAAGTTCTCCCTGACTTCTTCGTGCACTGGATGGAGAACCAGCTCCCGGACAAGCCAGATATGTCCTACCTTTGGGAAATGCACTTCGATGGGTCCAAGCGGAAAGACGGAGCAGGCACAGGTGTCATACTGGCATCACCTTAAGGGGACAAACTGAAGTATATCCTGCGAATGCAGTTCATAGCCTCAAACAACGAGGCTGAATACGAGGCCCTATTGCATGGGATGAGGATGGCAAAAGCCTGCGGCACCAAGAGGCTCATCATATACGGAGACTCCAAGTTGGTCGTCAACCAAACAATGCATGAGTGCGACGCACTGTACGACAACATGATCGCGTGCCGCGACCTCTACGATACACTCGAAGGAG
Source organism: Avena eriantha (assembly GCA_910589775.1). NCBI lineage: Eukaryota > Viridiplantae > Streptophyta > Magnoliopsida > Poales > Poaceae > Avena > Avena eriantha. Next base: position 156,171,143 of record OU342741.1, on the reverse strand, counting down.
ACTTCGATGGTTGCGAGCTACGACACGTAGGTCGCGAAAGCAACGAAGAGGCGGACGCACTCGCCAACATAGGCTCTACCTGCGCCCCCATACCACCTGGGGTATTTCTCGAGCGCATCTGCAAACGCTCCATCAAGCCAAAGGTCACGGAGAAGAAAACAAGCGCAGCAACGGACTCGGGGGCTACGCCACCCAATGAGCCAATGGCACTCGATAACTCAGAGCTGGACACAGGACTCGAGGGACCAATGAGCGTCATGATGATCGAACAATCCTGGATGCAGCCGTACATCACCTACCTCCTCAGCAAGAGGCTACCAGACGATCCGACAGATGCATGGCACATCGCGCGGCGATCCAAGGCATTTGCTGTTGTAACTACCTTGGTGAATTACGCTCTTAGTTGCATGCCTGGATGAGCGAGAGTGGTTAAAATAGTACGGTGGGGCCTAGGGGCCACTCACAGGTAGACCTTTCGGCCGTCCTAACCACTTTCAGAACATCGGCACAAGAACGAGCGGCGTAATCGGCAGGCGAAGGGATCAACTACATACACAAGTGAGTATGTATGCAAGCCACCATACAACTATTCACAGAGCCATTCCATCTAAAAGAAATAGAAATATTGCAACGCCATACGGCAAGATCCAAATATCCTAGATAGAGATAATAGTTTAGGATAGCTCCTCATACATCAAACATCAGAGTATCAGGCGGAAGCGGAAAACAAGATCCGAGTACGGATAAGAAGCAAATTGGCATAAGATGCCCCATAAATAAACACATCCTGCCCACAGATCTCACGGATCCCCGTTCCCGGAATCTCTACACCGAGTGATCGTTGCCAACATCATCCGTCTCTTCCACCCACTAACCATCTTGCGAGTACACCTGCTCATCTGAATCAAACAATTTATCGTGTGAGACCCTAGGGGTACTCAGCAAGTCTTTATGCCTCTAAAGGGGACATATACCTGGGGTGACGCAATTGCAGCAAAAGATAATAACTAACAAGTCTATAGAAACTCGCTAACCATCCGCCTAACCAATGATAGACGGATGTCCGTCAATTAGTAACAACAGTTATAACCGTATAATTAACAGATCCATCCGCCTTCTCGCTTACCAACGAGAAAGCGGACGAACAACCCATCCGTTGACAGTTTTATTAACCATTCCATGAGTATTGCACTATTGACTAGGCAGGTATTTAGTCAAATTATAAGCGGTACTTTAGTTATACTTGTCTATGATCGAGAAACTGTGCTCCAAGTCGTCCATAACCGCGGACACGGCTTTCAGAAAGATTTACCCTGCAGGGGTGCACAAATAGCAACAGACACTCGATCAACCTTGGAAAAACCAACTCAAAACCCAACGAGGCATTCACGACAAAGCAATCCCAGGATTCAGAAATATTTCAGGGGGCAACCCCATTAAGCTACCCGCAACGAAGCTAGCTGACTCCGAGACGGACTCGAGGTTTGCGCTAATGGCTGTAAACGACCGGGAACCTGAAAATGTGACTGGGCTTGTCGATACCGCGAAAACACTCCGCAATTCTTAAATAGTACAGGTGCTCCTCGCACACTTAAATAAAACAGTAAAGCATGGCATAAGTACAGGATAGTAACAAAACCCCAAACTACTTTGTGGCCCCAAGAAATAGACATGAATCAAGCTCTGGCTCAGGGGGGTCCATAAGGCGTCCCGGGTGTGGATAGTGTGAATAGTCAAGGAACAGCGGGTCCTACGGGACACAAGTGAGCATGAAGAACCAAATAGCAGATATTGCTCACCGGTGCCTCTTTCATTAGTTATCCCATGACTACCCAGGTTAAGTTGTTTAGGTACCTCGTTATCCATCAGACACTCACATACCCTACACATGCTATTCTACGACCCGCATGGCTCAAACAACTCCTGTAGTAATGGCTCATGGGATGGAGGAACAAGATTTGGTGGGGTTTAAAAGTAAAGGCTATGCAGTGCTTGGGATTCAATTTAATGCACTCGCGACTCAATGATGCAAGAATAAGATAGAGGCAAGAGGTACTATATGTATGCAAGCATGTGGTAGTGCTTTCCTGGTAGCTCAATTGAAGCGAGAGATGGATCTGGGTAGAACTCATGTGATTCCTGATAGTTCTCCTGCGAGGCGTCTATTCGAGGAAGAACCGGGCCAACATAAATAAAGTGCACAAGCATATGAATTAAAATGTGACAAGGAAACAAGCATGCCATGATGAATGATGCACCATTTTACATGGCAATAAAGTAGCATGGCATGGGTGAGGTGTGGGGACAAGAATAATTCATTTTATTATTTAGTTGATCAAGTTTTATTGCGATAAACAGTTTTGATTTTTAATAAAGACATGATGCATGCTTCAATTCAGAACAAGGAATATATAGATAGAACGGACGCATCGCGCTGATCGATTTAGACATATTATTTGTCGAATTTGGAGTTGTAGAATTAAAATTATTAATTTATTAAGAAAAGGGCATTTTATTGTAATTTTAATCATCTCGAAATTTTAAAGTGTTCAAACATTATTTTGAATAGCATATTTGAATTCCTCACATTTTTCTGAATCCAAAACATATATTATTTGTATTATTTACATTTACAATTTAAAAGTTGTTAGAAACAGATTTGCATTCTTATTTAAACATTTCTGTAATTGTTTTAATAAAACAGATAAACAGGCAGATTTTTTATACCCAGAGAAACCTAGCCCAAGTCACTGACGGGTGGGGCCGCTGCTGACTAGGCGAAAACCGCGCGCAGGAACTTTTCTCACCGCGAGCTTATCTAGCCTATGCGACTGACATGTGGGGCTGGCGGCCTCGCGGGTCCACTGCGCGCGCGGCCAGCCGGTGGGCGACACGTGGCGGATCCGGGGACTGCAGGTTGAGGTTTACGAAGATCTGGGGGCCCTTTTGCAAATCTACCATGGGAGGCTGTCTGGTGGGCCTCGAAGGATTGCGGGTTAAGGCCAAAAAGTGTGTGTGTGGGGGGGGGGGGTATGTGCAAAGCGCGCAGCTCTTACTGTTGTTCTTCTCTGCGGCTCTGACGAGACTGACGAAGCGCACGCGCGTCGCGGCGGGGACTCGATCTGGCGACCTCGCGCGCGCGCGGCGGCGGGTACCGCTGCGGTGGCTTGGGGTTTGGTGTTAGGAGGGTATAAGGGCGCTAGGTGAGGCGTGCTGTGGCGCGGCGACGAGCCGAAGCAGCGGCCACCGGCGCACAGAGCGTGTTCAATGAAACGAACGGCGAGACCAGGCCGTGCCGGAGAGAGAGGGGATGTCAGAGAGGATCCAAGGCTCAGCGCGGGGCTGCTGGTGGAGGCGGATCGGGCTAGGAAGCGGTGGATCGACGGTGATGCAGACGCTCCCGCGGCTAGGGTTTCGGTCGGCCTCGTCGGTGTTCGGCGTGTACTAGGCCTCCTCCTCCTCGTTGCTGGGTACGGGCGACGCACGGGTGCTCCACTGGTCCTTCCTCGACGACCAAATGCCACGCCCACCGACAGTATCGTAGAGGGGAGGTGGATGCCAAGGTGGTGGCCGGAGTGGCTGTAGGGTAGAAGGGGAGGGAGAGGAGGTAGGGCACGACCCTGGCTGGATCTGGGTGATGCCAGGACAGAGAGGGAGTAGCTAAAGAGAGGGAGAGGGGAGAGGTGCCGTGGGGGAGCGGGGTAGAGAAAAAAAAGTGGCCTCGGTCACCTTTTCCTCCCTCTCCTTCACGTGCTCGGCATGGCAGATCAGGGCAGGGGCAGGGGCAGGGTGTGGCTGCAGGTGGGCCAGGGCGAGGTCAAGGAGAGGCAGGCTCGGGTGGCCCTTTGTGGTAGAGAGAGAGAAAGGAGAGGCTCGGGTGTAGCTAGGGTTAGCTTCGGCTAGGGTTTAGGAGGGGCTCGGGTTAGGGTTGGTGTTAGGTTAGAGAGGGGTAGCTAGGCCAGGTTAGAGTGGTGCCTCGGTATGGAGGTAGTTCATGGGGTGGTGGTGTGGTGATGGTTAGGGTAAGGGTGGAGTTAGGGTTTTTAACTAGATCATGCAAGGGTGGTGTAGGGTTTTGTGGTGATCCACCAAGATCAAGTAGAAGTGGAAGATGATGGTGAGGTGAGGGTTTTGTGGTTGAGCACAAGGTGATGGTGAGGGAAAACACAAGAGAGAGAGGTGGGGTTTATGGGGGAAAAAATGACCCCACATGATCATGCATGGATGCGGTAATGGATAAAGAGGGATAAGGTTTTATGGTAAAATCAAAAGAATAGAGCCAACATGAATTAATTCACAAGGAACCATGCTCCACTCAAAAATCCAAGTAAATCCCAAAAGAATAGAATGGTGGTGATTTGCATGGCCCATGCATGGGCATTAAATGCCATGTTTTATCTTGTGAAAACAAAACAATGATCATGGCATTTATACACATGCATTCCAAAATATGAAGTAAGGCCAAGCTAAAGGAAAATAGAATTGGATCCATCCCAACCCACAAGAGCTAGATTAAATGCCAAAACAAAGTAAAAGCTCATGGGCAATTAGGATGGTGGAATTATAAGGTGGTGACAAAGAAAGGTGATGGAGTTGAATAAAAGATATGCCCCAACTCAATTTGGGCATCAAGCATTTATCAAGAACCAAATACAATATATCAAGAGCCAAATACAATTACTAATGCATATGAGAGAAGAACCAAATGAAAAAGGGTTTTATATGATGCTCAAATGCAAGGTGGCATGATGACATGAGCATGATATAATTATGATGCACAATTATATGTAGGAAGTAGCCATTATATTACTAGACCATGTAGCATTACATATGTTAGATAGATGGGACGCTACAGCTGTTATCAACGGCGAACTGTATAAACGCAGCATCACAGGAGTACTCCAACGATGCGTCTCCATAGCCGATGGAAAAGCAATTCTCCTCGACATCCATGAAGGAACTTACGGACACCACGCCGGCAGTCGCGCCCTCATTGCCAAAGCTCTACGAGCTGGATTCTACTGGCCTACGGCCATGCGCGATGCCAAGGACATCGTCCAAAAATGCAATGCTTGCCAGCGATTCGCGGACAAACCGCACGCGCCGGGCATAGAGCTACGGCCAATCCCATCGGCCTGGCCCTTCGCGCAGTGGGGGCTCGACATGGTCGGCAAACTTCCAAGGTCCTCACGAGGAGGCTACGTCTACCTCTTGGTCGTAGTTGACAAATTTACCAAGTGGATCGAGGCCATGCCAATGACCAACCAATCAGGCCACAGCGCAGTCAAGTTCTTCGAATCCATCGTCTACCGCTTCGGAGTGCCGCACAGCATCATCACCGACAACGGGATGAACTTCACATCCAAGGAGTTCCAAGAATTCTGCAAAAACCTGGGGATCAACATCAGCTACGCCTCAGTAGCACATCCACAGACCAACGGTGAGGTGGAAAAGGCAAACGGGCTCGTCTGCGGCGGCATCAAGAAGCGACTCCTCCGGCCACTCGAACAAGCCGCGGGTTGCTGGCCGGACGAGCTGCAATCTGTACTCTGGAGCCTACATACAACTCCAAACAGCGCCACAGGCTACACGCCATTCTTTATGGTGCACGGAGCAGAGGCTGTGCTACCCGCCGAAGTACGGTACAAGGCGCCACGCGTGGTCGCTTACAGCGAACAAGAGTCATCCCTCGCACTCGAAGACTCCGTCAACCTCCTTGATGAAGCAAGGGAAATCGCCGCGTAAAGATCCACGATCTACTAGCAGAACCTGCGCAACTACCACAGTAGGAGGCTTCGCCCCAGATCCTTCGTCGAAGGTGACCTGGTCCTGCGATTGAAGCAGCAGGGGCATCTCAAGCTCGAGTCCCCCTGGGAAGGACCGTACGTGATTACAGAAGTAATCCCAGGTGGCGCCTATCGCCTTCAAGATTTAGAGACAGGAGTCGCATACTCCAACCCCTGGAACGTCACACAACTGCGACGCTTCTACCCTTAGTCGTTTTTACCTTTTACATTGCAAATAAGGCTACTCAGCCAAGGCTACTTAGCCACACATTGTACCTTGCACTGTTCTTCGAATAAATAAAAGCTAAGTGCCCCAAAACTCTGTGTTCTCCTTTACCTTTTCAATTTATCTACTCGGGGGCTGCGCCACCCTATACACATCTGTTCTTCGAACCAAAACACGATATCCTGAGTAGCTGGTACATCAATCGAAACCCTTAAACACAACCTCTACCCAGTTGCAACGCACCTGACAGGTTGACAAGGGACTGAGATAAAACATGGTCAGGCTAACGAAAAGGACTCGCATAGTGCAACGCACTTCATGCTAACATAGCTCTTTATGCATGTTCGACAATAAATTATTTACAAGACCTATACGAACTTTACAACACAAGTACACTTATGTGCAGGATACAAACTAGGCTACTACTGCAGCAGGAGAATGTTGGTTTGTTCTTCAAAGAAGTCGACGATCTCTTCTGCTGGGCGATCCACCGCCTGGTAGTGCGGCACCATATTCCAAGAAGAACCTGCTGGTGGTGCAGACGGCCCAGACGCAATTGCTGCAACATCTACGTCAGGCCTGTGCAGTCACACCATTGACAGAGCAGCCTTGGCACCGGCCACCAACTTTTGCCTCACGCATTCGCAAACCGCGGACAGATGTTGAAACTTGGCAAGGAGGGCCAGCAAGCTTGATGGAGTATCATCCAGCGGGAACATCGCCCGATAAATGTTCTTCAAGCATGACTGCGACTACTTCAGAAAGAGCAGCACTCGCGACGCACGATCCTGCAGGGTCGCCAGCGCAGTCACACGATCATGATCTACCCAGAAGTATCCACTCTCTTGAAGTTGCTCCTAGGTAAGATCATGCAGGCGAATGGCAATTCTATCCTTCTCCTCCTGCGGATGATGCCCGCTGACAACTACACGAAGCAGCAACAGCAGCATGAGTACAACGTACCACTGCGGATGACTAAAAGGAAAAGATGAGAACAAGCAAACTAACACTTGAATTGTTCGCTCAGCTGCGTCACCTCGCCAAGCAGATACTGCTCTCGGGCGGCGGCTTTCTCCGCCTTCGACTTCCACACATCCGCGTTTCCACGGATCACGGGCAACTCACGCTCCAGCCGCTTCACGCGGTCACGTAGTCGCGAAAGAAACGACAGCTCGTCTACCCTGGAGCGTGGCGGTGCCACGGTATCATCAAGAATCGGAGAGTCCTGAGTTTCCCTCAAAGGATCACTTGATGTACCCTACCACAAATCAAGATAGAAGCAAATAAGACGACCAAATCAACACAAAGACAAAAGGATCAGATGCATTCAAGACTAGCAAAAGTATTAGCAGATACACTCGCCAGCAGGCATGTTCTTAAACAAAAGGACATAAACTAATTAACTATTACAAAGTTAACTAAGGAGCAGCTAGCGTCTTCGACTTCGACGGATTCGGGGGCTTCATCAAGTCCGTGGCAGTGTCAGACGCCACTGACTTTCCGCTGGCCCCTGAGGCCGAAGCTTTCACTGCCTTCTTGGCACGTTGGAGCTCCTCAGAGTACTTCGCAACAGTATTTATCAGATGATGCCCATATTTGCCATAGGCAGTCGCGAAGGGATCAAAGACTACCTGCTGGCCGTCCGCGCTAACAGGAATCGCCTTCGACACCGCGGCAGGATCGATCACGACTCCGTGGGCCTGCACCATGGCAAGTGACATGGACGCGCCGGCCACACGGAGTGAGTTCTTAAAGCTGGAAGGCACACCTCCCGCGAGTGACTCCACCAGCTCGTCAATATTCTCGACCAGCTCCGCCTTGGGCATCAGCTCCTCGCGAAGGTGACTAAGCACGCTTTTAGCCTTGGAGAGATTGTCCTGCACGGTGGTGCTGTGGTCTTCGACTGCTGACAATGCACCCGCCAGGGCGTCATCACGACAAAGGGCCTGCGGGTCGAAGCTCAGATCGCCAGCATCTATACATAAATTCACACATGGACCAAGACATCAACGCCACCGGCAAAAGCATCCGAAGCAGAGAAGGGTAACAATATACACAAGCAAAGTACCTGAGAGGGCCTTGGCAATTGAGAACAGTTGTTCTTCGAACAACTTCTCCCTGGCCGCAAAGGAGGCACGCAGATCCTCTTCACGCTTCCTCGCCTCGTCACGCGCTGAGATTGCCTCGTCGCGACCCTTTACAGCCGCGACAAGTGTCTTCTCCAAGGTGGCAGTGTCACGCAATAGGGCATTATGTTCAGCTACACGACAAACAAAAGTTGACTATCAGTCGACTATATCAAAAGCAGAAGACGAAGAAGAATAAGTGTCGAACACTCACTTTCAACCACGCGGTGACGCGTCTCCAGCATTGCATGCTGGCGGTCCATCGCCATCACTTGTTCTACCAAGTGCGTGGCTTCCTTCACAAGGAGCTTTCGTACAACAAGGAACCATCAGAGGCAATAGACAACATCGAATGCAACACTACAAAGGAGAAAAAACTACACTTAGATGGTCCTCCAATGACAACGAAGATGTTTGCTGTACCGTCATCCGAGCAACCATTCGATACTCCCCTACATGAGGAGAACTGGAAGAGTTGTGCCCGGAGTGGGCCGCCAATGGAGGGGAAGGAGCACGCTCGACCTCTTTCTTGGCTCTCGAGGTCGCGACTCCTAATTCCTTCAAAAATTGGACGTCGCCAGAAGATGACGAGGCCTCTTGACTGCAAGGCAAAAACCGTATCAACAAATGGCAAACCCAGAGACAAGCCAACAAGGGCAAAACAGAAAAGGATAATTAAGCTAGAAAACTTACCAGTCAAACTTGTCAAAATCAAATGTGGCCTCCACCGACTCCGACGACGACTCCTTGGGCAATCGCATCTTCTTGCGAGAAGATGGCGCCACAGCACTCACAGGAACGGCAGGAATTGGCGACTCCGCACCAACGCCCGTACCTTCCGGAGTCAAAGGAGATGACGCATCGGAATCCTCGCTGCGCGAACGCTTGCGAGTATCCAGACTATCGGACTCGGGGGTTTCCTCCTCCACATCAGAAGGGACGGTCGACTCCGACTCGTCTTCCTCCAAAGCTTCGCGAGGGATAATCCCCTCAGGTAGAGGGGGCATACAAGGTGACACCGCCCAATCCTGCACACAGACAACAAATTCAGCAAACAGCAAGTAAACAACAGAGAATCAATCGACAATTTCAGCTACTGCATAGCACAACTATACCTCAGGAGGAGGGTTCGCAGCATCAAATGGAGGAACAACTAGCTCACTAGGAAGTACATCCTTGACGGTGTACTTAGTGACCAGTCGAACCCTCTTGTCGACCTCACTCGCGGACATGCCATCGGCAGACACGCGAGTGGCATCATCAGCGCCAGCCCACTGAAACATAGGGTGGACTCTGGCTTGCAGGGGCTGGACGCGAGGGCGCAGCCAAGTGCGAATGAGGGCGCAGCCTCCCTCCTCTTTGCCTATGCGACTCTCGAGGTCGCAGACGTGCTGATACAGCACATCTGTCTCCATGGACTCGCCAGGCATGACTACGTTCTTCCAGGAGCGCATCCTCCTGCACGGCATCGTGGGATCGAAGGGCGCGAGTCCAAAGTGCTCACCGTTAGCCTTCACATCGCGGATGTAGAACCATTTGTCCCTCCACCCTTGGACGGACGCCGTGAGCTTTATGTCGAAGTAGGTGGCGGATGGGTCGACATGGATTCCGCAACAACCTACATCGTAAACTAAAGAGCCAAACGCAGACTGTCGCTTCAATTTAAAAAGGCGCTTGAAGAGGCCGAAGTGTGGCTCGATTCCGAGCCTGCACTTGCAGAGAGTGATGAAGCAAGATATGTGGAGGATAGAATTTGGGGACAGCTGATGGAGCTGAAGCCCGTAGAAACAAAGGAGACCCCTAAAAAAGGGGTGAAGGGGCAAGGAGAGACCGCGAATGATGAATGCAAGACACATCACTCGAAAACCAGCGGGGGGAGCAGGAATTGTCTCACCGCTGGCGACGCGCGTGTCGGCGACTGCGGCGGACAGTACTCCGTCTTGGCGAAGAAGACGGAGATCAGACGCCTTGATGATGGAGGGGCGCCACGCACCATTCGTGACGTGGGTGCTCGCGACCTTCTTCTTCCTGCCGGCGGCGGTACTGGTGCCCCTTGCGGCGGAGCCACCCTTCTTCTTCGCCATGGCAACGGTGGCCGCGGAATCAGCAGCAGTGCCTCCCTTCTTCTTCCCCATTGCGTGACAGCGATGTGAGCGAAGAAAGTAGCTTGGAAAACGAGCGCAACTAGTCCAACGTCGTGGAGGAAACGAGCGCAGAGAAAAGCAGAGGAGTAGCGGCAATGGCGATGGCAGCAACGATGAATGAGAACAGATAGGAAAATTACCGTCGCAGCGTCGCTACTTAACCCCTGGAAGATGCAATCCAACGGCTCAGAAAAACCCTACTGGACGCGTGGCAAACATCGTGCTAGACACGTGGAGGAGTGGAAGCGCGAACCGTCCCTCCACTACTCCCATTACACGTGGAAATCGAGGAGACACAGTTAAAATAAAGATTACGCACGCCCAGTCAAATCAAAGTCAGAAAGTGGGACCCACTGCTCGTCACATCCCGTCAAATTCGCTCACGCGGGCAACTGAGATCATAAAAGCGTCAGCACTGACGTCATCAAAGCTACGCAGCGGAAAACTTCGACTACTTTAGTCCTTGCTCGAGTCTTCGACTCCACCAAACACTCGGGGGCTACTCCCATAGGGAGCGTTGGTCGCGCACCCTACGATTTTCTTTTTCTTTTTGCAGGAACATGGACAATAAAAGGCAAACCCAACCACTCAAAATATGGTTCGACTATGTACATGGGTTACTCCCATAGGGAGCGCCGGAAACAAATTCGACTAAAACAAACAAGCAAAAGACCACAGTAGTCGCAAAAGTTCTTTAGTCCCTACCTGAGTCTTCGACTCAACCAGGCACTCGGGGGCTACTCCCATAGGGAGCGCTGGTCGCGCACCATATGATTATTTGTACAAAAATTGTGTGTTGATAACGTCCACACTCAAAGCTCATGACGACACCGCCTCATAATTTTTCCCTACAAAGAGACTGTGTCTCCTGGGTCACCCGAATTGTCTCCGCGATGATAAAATTCGGATGCCGCGCTTACAACGCGAAGGTAAGACCTGAATAAGGCCTAACAACGCATTAGTTGCGCACTACCAGAAACATATCCGTGCCTGCAGGTACGATGAATATGCCTTGATGGACGCGTCGAGTGCTCACACCCTGATGGCTCAATGCACGGCGCCCAAAAAAATGCTTGATGGCGGTGTTGATGTAGAGCTCGTTGGGAACCCCAAGAGGAAGGTATGATGAGCACAGCAACAAGTTTCCCTCAGTTATGAAACCAAGGTTTAATCAAACCAGTAGGAGCAAGGAAACACCTCAAAGGTGTTACTAGCTGAGCTTTGGCAGGGCGCACTACCGGTGCTAGTAGCAACGTGGAGACCTGCACAACACAACCACAGAACTTTGTCCCCAACTTGCGATGAGGTTGTCGATCTCACCGTGTTTTGCGGAAAACAAAGGATTAAACGTATCGAATGGAAAGAAGTAAAAGTTTGCAGAAAGAAAACACAAAGCAGTAAAAGATTGTAGATTGTATGTAAAGTAAAGGACCGGGATCCATAGTTCACTAGAGGTGGCTCTCCTTAGATAGATAACATGTTGGGTGAACAAATTACAGCGAGGCAATTGACAAACACCGAGACAGCAATACATGCATCTACTAATCATCTTGACTCCTTTGAGACTTGATTGGGCATTACAACATAATACATAGACCGCCATCCAACTGCATCTATGACTAATAACCCACCTTTAGGTTATCATCCGAACCCCCTCCAGTATTAAGTTGCAAGCAACAGATTATTGCTTTACGAACTGCGTGTAAAGTAAACAATACAATTGTTCTATGAACAAAGGATCGTTGTTTTCTCCCTAGTAGCAACAGCACATCTAGTACCTTAGAGATTTCTGTCACTTCCCCAGATTACCAGAGGCATGAACCCACTATCGAGCATAAATACTAACTCTTGGAGTTGCTAGCATCTACTTGGCGAAGATAGCTACTAACAACAGAAAGCATGCAAGATCTCAAATAACAAAGACATGATAGAATCAATAATCAATCTGAAATAGCATCTCAATATCCATCGGATCCCCGCAAACACAACTTGTATGGATTAAAAATAGATGATCTTGATCATGAACGGAGCTCACAAGATCTAAACATGAAAGCACAAAGGAGGAGAAACTAGCCATCTAGCTACTACATGGATCCGTAGTCCAAGGATGAACTACTCATGCATCACACCGGAGACTTGCATGGTGATGAAGAAGGCCTCCAGGGTGAATTCCCCTCTCCGGCAGGGTGCTAGGAAGAGCTTCAGATCCCCCCTGATCTAGGGATAGAGACGACGGCGGCTACAGACTCTTTCGTGGATTTTTGATCGGGTACCTAGGGTTTTTGTCCCGAAGGCAACTTATAGGCGGAAGGAGAGGCCGAGGGGGTGCTGGGGGCGGCCAGACCACCCCCTGGCGCGGGCCAGGCCTGGCCGCGCGGCCAGGTGGTGTGGCCGGCCCCCAGCCCTTCTCCGTCTCGTATTCTGGCACTTGATCCCTTCCGAAAAAATAGGCACTTTGGCTTTTGTCCCGTCCAATTCCGAGAATATTCATTTTCTGACTTTTCTGGAACCAAAAACAACAGAAAACCGGCAGCTGGCACTGTGGCTCTTGTTAATAGGTTAGTCCAAGAAATCATAATAAAAGTACTCCAAAGTTGGAACAAAACACAAGAAAGTGGATAAAACCAAGCATGGAACATCAAAAATTATAGATACATTTGCAATGTATCACACCCATATAACTAGAATTCGACTCCTGTAAGACCTCCGCGGCTTGAGTCGAATTACACCAGCACTTTTCAGGATTCGAGTCCGGGGACTCGAGTTCGAGTAGATTGCGTTGTTTCACCCTAAGGTGGTTAACTAATACCGATACTTCGGTTATATCAGGCACGTACATCAACAATCCCTATGACACAAATAAAGCAGTCGAAATACACTCGTTTAGGCACTTGAAAGACTTCAAAAAGTCCCCAATCGAATCTGTGATTCCACTGGACACTCGGGGGCTACTGACATGGGTATACCCTACAGGTACTCGAGCTTGGTATATACGGTCCAAATACGCACAGGCCCACGGTGTCGCCAAGGCCCAGACGAAGGACTCGAGTGGCCTACGGACTCTCGATTGCTTGAAGAACAAGAAGAAGTTAAAGATAGAAAGTTTGAAAGGGAAAACCCTAACTTGTAACCGACTCGACCTGCTACCCGAGACCTAGCCTATCTATATAAGGGCTAGGAGGGGGCGTCGAGGAAGACACACGCAACCCTAGTTTCCACAACCCTCGCCAGATTGCATCTGTGCACCATTGTAACTTTCGGTTCCTTCGATAATTCCACGAGCAGACAAGCAGGAGTAGGGACCTCTACGAGGCCTGAACCTAGGTAAATCTTTGTCCCCTGTGTGCTTGTTTGCTAGCCGATAGATGTCTCCAGCGCTCCCTCCTTCTCTAAAACCCAAGTCCATAACAATGGGCATTGATGAGTTAAACCCTCATCAGGTATCGACTGAACAACTTGTTGAAGAGCGCTTCTTGGCGGTTTACTTGATCCTTTGAAATTAAGTTCATGCATGCTATATTTATGGTTTCAACATAATGACGCCTACGGAATTGCCATACCCACTTGTAGGATTTTTTCGACTTACAGGAACACCACCTCGTTGATCGGCTAATCTGATCATAAAGGTATCATTTATCAACTGGTTTGGTTTCCTAGACTTGTATGGCCTCTTTTCTATAGCTATTTGGTCTTGCATGGTTTCAGAGGCAACACTAGTTGGATCGCCTTCACTATCAGTTCTGTTAGATGATGCAGATTTCCCATCAGACTCATCGTCGGACGAGCTGGTGCTCCCTAAACGTTACCCTGTTTCTTGGTCTTATATCATCGGTTCTAAAATATGTGTCTGCGAGAAACTTCTGTCCATACAAACAAATTGAAAGTGGTTAATAAAATGAAATAGGAGGAAGTATTAACAAAAAATACTGGATAAGATGAAGAGTCAAAGTAAAAGTAGATTATAAATATGTCATTATTAAAATTTAAATATTATATATAGGTAAAATGTGTTTTTAGATATGAAATTATATAAACTAGACTTCTCTCCTCCCCTCCGGGGCATGGTTGGAAGTAGGACGTTTCTTAGAAAGACGTAGCAAAACATATGTTCTAAACGTATGTGTTCACCGATTTAGCAGCATTTCGCTCTCACATGTCTCGTACAATAGTCAAAACAATGGCTAATTTCATATCGGCAAACGCTAAACAGATACTATATACGTCGATAAAATATAGAAAAAAGTAAAGAACTGAACTCTAACGCCAATGTCGCTTCCGTCCTCGAACTGACCTTTCTCTTAACGTGTTCCATAGCCCTCCCGGCGTACCCGTGATGGTGGGTGTACAGCTCCCATGATCTTTTTCGTCTAGTCACGAACACCGTAAATAGTTGTACCGACACCATCAATGGATGCAGGAAAGCACTAGTTGATAGTCAATTGCGCCCCTATCAGGTCGCTTTGCACATACGCACCTTAGTCGGCCACAAGGTCATCAATCTCGGGATGGAACATGTCCTGAGCGTAAGCAAGGGTGAGTAAATGATCGATAGACTCGAGAGGATCCAAGAATGTGTCGTCCGACTCAGGCAGGTCTCGAGTCTTATCGCCCAGCCGAATGTTTTCTATCTGCAGATCCCGGTGGCATAACTGCCCGCTCCCTCGCAAGACCTAAATTCGCCGTGGCCGAAGACATCAATAATGGACCAGACGAATCCTCGACGCGGTCAAAGTCTGGGAATGCCGGTGTCTTGTCATAAAAACCCTCATCTCTTTCCTCGACATTTTGGCGCGTCTATGAAGCGGCTGGCGCAAGATGAATAGGTTGGAGGAGACCGAGCCAGCGTTGTCCGACAGAGAGAACGGAGGCTTGCCGCAGTCAGACTCGCGCTGCACAGGGTGGACTACGCCAGATACACGTTCGACAGCCTCGCTTTCCCAGCAGAGCCAACAGTTCATGATTGCCCCTTCAACCGTAGGAGACCATAGATACACACACGAATGATGCGACGGATCCGCCCGCCCGCTGACGACCGTCTATCCACCAGGATGTTTTCGATCAGTGTGGTGGACATGATTTTCTTAGGATAAGACTAAAGCTAGCAGAAAAGAGGAGGTTGAATGTTTTGTGTGTCGCGGTTTTTTAGCCGATGAAATGAGTTTATATTATAAGAGAATAGGCACATGCAGATCGAACGCCACGCGGAGCGTGCATTTTCAAGCTCTCGCCAGCGGTCAGTGTCATTAACATCTGAAGAGAAGCATCCTATCCGGACACACATGGTAAATAGAGATGACTTGACTTGGAGATGAACATAGCCATTATATAGTAGTACGTGCGTGGTAACCACTACTAGCATTTAACATGGATGAAAAATATGAAAAGAAGATACTTGTCATGTCAGACTCACAACGATAGAGATACACATGTAAAGCCAAAGAGACGCTTATGTGACAGATCGCTTGTCTTGCCTCGTTATACATGTGAAGACTATAGTCGTAGGAAAGGCTATGGATACACAGCAAAGTAGAAGACACGCTTCTGTGGCAGCTTGTTTGTCTTGCCTTGTTATACAGACAAAGACTATAGTCATAGCAAATACATATAAGAAGACATGAAAATAAGTATGGTCACATCGATCGAGTAAGGGTACATAGACGTATAATGCCAAATGTGTACACCGCTTCTATGCAATTGTATGCTTCCATGCGAAGATCTTGGCATGCCAAACGGCTAGCTCGCGTATCAAGATTGTTGATGCAGGCGTGTCTCACAAATTCTCTATAATGTACGCAAAAAATTCAGAGCTATGATGTCTACGCACTTCTATTCTTGTAGACAGTTGTTGGGCCTCCAAGTGTTGAGGTTTGTAGAACAGCAGCAAGTTTTCCCTTAAGTGGATCACCCAAGGTTTATCGAACTCAGGGAGGAAGTGGTCAAAGGTATCCCCTCTCAAGCAACCATGCAATCAAGATACAAGAAGTCTCTTGTGTCCCCAACACACCCAATATACTTGTCAGGTGTATATGTGCACTAGTTCGGCAAAAAGATATGAAATACAAGTGATATGGATACTTATAAGTGGTAACGGTGCCAGAAAATAGCTTGATGGCGTGGAAGAGACTAAAGGCAAACTGAAATAAAGATGGAAGCAAGCACACATGTAACAAATCTAGTTGTAAACGGTGTTTCAATGTTTAGAAACAAGGCCTAGGGATCATACTTTCACTAGTGAACTCTCTCATATAAATATCCTATCTTTATGATACTACTCAAAACTACTCTTCGGCGGGACACTCTAATCCATGGTAGGGATATAACAGCACACCTCAAAGTAAGCCTTTCCCAACTAGATAACCCCACATTGTCACCTTGATCACTAGATGGTTCCAACAAACACCACAATTTCATAGATACATCCAACTCCAAATATAACTCATAACAAGTATTTTTAATCTCTAGCCTAAGTGCTACCATGGTGTGCACACTGTCAACTTCACACACATGGGGAGAGCAGAGATCTATTAAAGCACTTGAGTAGCAAGGTAGATCTACTTGATTACAAAGCTCATGATTAGAATATGATCATGCATAGAGAGAGAGATGAACACATAGCTACCGGTAGAACCCTGAGCCTCGAGGAAGAACTACTCCCTCATCATCATGGGAATCAGCAACGGTGATGGAGATGGCGGGGGCGATAGATGGAGATGGCTCCGGGGGCACTTCCCCGTCCCGGCAGGGTGCCGGAACAGAGACTTTCTGTCCCCCGAATCTCCCCTTTGGTGACGGTGGCGCTGCGGAAGTTTTCATGGCTGGAGGCTGGACGATTTAGGGTTTTTGCATTGGGAAGCATCTTATAGGCGAGATGCAAGGTCGGTGGGCGGCCAGGGGCCCCACCACCTGGTGGCGTGGCCAGGATGGACCAGCGCCACCACATGGTGTGGCCGCCCTATGGCCCCTCTCCGTCTCGTCTTCTGGCTCCGTGAGTCTTCCGATAAAATATCGACTTTGGCTTTTGTGTGGTCCAATTCCGAGAATATTCATTTTCTGACTTTTCTAGAACCAAAAACAGAAGAAAACAGGCAACTGGCACTATGGCATCTTGTTAATAGGTTAGTCCAAGAAAGTGTATAGAAATACTCCAAAGTGTGGACAAAACATAAGAAAATAGATATAAAACAAGCAGGGAACATCAACAATTATAGATACGTTAGTAACGTATCAACATCCCCAAGCTTAACTCCTTCTCGTCCTCGAGTTGGTAAGTGATAAAAAGACAGAATAATTTTTGAGGTGACATGCACAATCATAAACTTGATCAAAGTATTTGTAAAACATGGATAGCTGGGATCATAGTACTTCAACATAACATGAAAGATAAAATTCTAACAATAAGACATAGCAACTATGTTGTAACATGAAAAGGCACAAACAAAAGATTCATGAATAACAATGCTTTGCAAGACGTTTGTTTGTTTCACATAAAGAAAACATAGCATAATGGCATTCATCTGTCCCTCATAGAGTAGCAAACATAGATGCATAGGACACCTTCAAAGTTCATAAGGGTGACTAGATACAAATAGTTTAAGAACAAGAAATATCAAAGTTATGCATCAATCAACAAGTCTTGGGACAATGCACATAGAACTAAGGACGGCCACTATGCTCTCAAAATAGGTGCATAAAGATAGAAGTTAGAGACTCAACATAAAAGTAAAAGAAAGGCCTTCATAGAAGGAAGTAGGATTCAAGTTTCATAAATAACTTCCAAAAATTATGGTACTTATTAGCTTTCAGCTCTCATTGCCCCTATCATAAGCATCTTGAAGGTGATTAAGGTTAAAGTGACACAACTAAGAGGATATGCTTGACAAGTTATAAGCAGAAATCTCATGCCCCTTACTTACGAAGACCGAACCTCATGCTACTCAACTTTAGTCACAAGTAAGATCTTGTCATTGTAAGTACATATGTATCATAGAGAACCGCCAACGGGGTACCCCTTGCACATGATACAAGAGCTATCTCATAATCAAAATGATAAGGCAAGCAGACAATGAGCATCTCAACGATCTTTTTATTTGCTATTTGCGTAGGTTTTTATTAAGGATGCTTCATAGAGTGCTCATTATAGTTATGCTACAAGTTTCCACCATGATTAGGCATGGCTTAGGCTAGCGGCCCAAGCGTTTCTCTAACACAAATACAAACTCCATGATCTTACATGTTCCCCTTTTATTTCACACCGTCGGGATCCATAAGCAAAAGAACATGATATCAACGGGGTACAAAGTACAAGTGCAATGTTGAAAGCGTTCCTCATGATACATGGTTCTGCTAACTTCAACTTATAAAGCACAAGCATATACGCAAGAAATATGAACGCAATGGTTCAAGTTTATTAAGGGCAAGAAAAGTAAAGTGTGTCATTAAGTTCGTGAGAGCTTTAATCACTAGTTTTCTCATAACAAGTTTAATTCGGAAGGTAGATAAAAACATGAATATACTTGGAATAGCAAATGCTAATAGGTAGGTATGGTGGACTCTTTGGAATAACTTGGTTTTATTTGGAGTTGGATGCATGAGTGGAACTCATACTTGGTTATGGAGGCTAGCAAAAGACTGGAAGCAACCAACTAAGAGAGCAATAATAGCCATAATCATGCAAAGCGCCAAAACATCATTAATCAAAGCATAAAGTGATATTACAAGTCGAAAACTAAAGGATCATCGAGGCTATGGTGACTTGGGATAGTCATAACATGGTGTGAGCATGCGCCAAGTCAACCCAAATAAAGCATCAACGGAGAATACCACAATACTATGCTTTAATATGCTAAAACAACGCATGATTCTTCCAAGGCACATTAAGCAATCTCAATTGTTTATAACAAGTTATGCTATAGCAAAGAATACTAAGCATAAAGCCAAAATAATATCAAGAACGGCATGACAAAGCATAGGCCACAGTCAAAAATAAGCTCTCTTTACCACTTAAGCATGAACTTTTCCTATTCTTTTCCAATTCAAACCAAACTATTTGAAAACCAATGTATGAAAGAGGGGGTCCAACCAATTTATTCAGCAAACTAAGAAAACCAAGCAAAAAAAAACCAAAACAAAAACAAAAAAATAAGACGCTCCAAGAACAACACAACTATGCATGAAACAATAAAAATAAAGTGTTTGGAAGAAACTAGAATTTTTATTGTTGAAGAAGGGAATGCCTTGGCCATACCCAAGCTTTGACGCTTGTACTTCTTGGATATTTCTTGGGTGACACGCGTGGCATCCCCAAGCTTGAGATTTAGTCCGTCCTTCATCTCATTACTCATTCCTTCCATACACCTGAAATTTTTTCCTTCATACAAAACTTCACACAATCTTTATTAGCAACATTAGTGCACTCAAGATAATAAGTCTTTAGGTTCAGTTCCAACATCAATAAAACTTCCATTAAAACACAAGCTACTGTATCACTTCTCTCAAAAATCTCAATTCCCCAAGAGAACTCAAAAAAGGAACCAACAAGAAGCAAATGCAAATAATGGCAGAAATCTGTCAAAACAGACCAGCAGGTAAAGACAATTTTTTTCGAAGAACTTCTGTTACTCAAATCAAAAAGTGTTAAATTAACGAAAGTTAGATAACAACCTGGGGCACATGCACAAAAATTCACGTCTCAAAACGACGTACAGAGATTTTACACGAATTTTTACGGTGAAGAACACAAATCTGTTTCGGGACAACAACTTTTCCAAGCATTACTTCTCTCTTATTAGAGGTTACTCTTGGCACAAAAAGCAAATAAAAAGGATAAGGAGTGGTTATTACAGAGGGAATAATTTCCAAGACTCATCTAAAACTTTTGGGTTATCTCCCAATAAGTACTTTTCTTTAACGCCTTTAAGTTAGGCTTGATAGTTTGAGAAGATGCTCACATAAGAAATATGAATTGAAGTAAAAGAGAGCATCAAGAAGCAAATTCAAAACATATTTGAGTCTAACCCACTTCCTATGCATAGGAATCTTGTAAAGAAATAAGTCATGAAAGCAC
This sequence comes from Avena eriantha, assembly GCA_910589775.1. Taxonomy (NCBI): domain Eukaryota; kingdom Viridiplantae; phylum Streptophyta; class Magnoliopsida; order Poales; family Poaceae; genus Avena; species Avena eriantha. The sequence goes on along the minus strand of OU342741.1, from coordinate 156,150,798 downwards.
AAAGGAACAAGCATAGTAAACAAGTGCAACTTCAAGACTTTCAACATAAAGAGGGGAAACCTAATATTATTGAGATGCATAAAACCATGTTTCCCTCTCTCATAATAACTTTCAGTACCATCATGAATAAAATTAACAATATAACTATCACATAACACATTCTTATCATGAGCCAGATGCATAAAATAATTATTACTCTCCCTATAAGCATAGTCATTCTTATTAATCGTAGTAGAAGCAAATTCAACAAAATAGCTATAATTATTATTCTCATCACCATAATCATCAAATATAGGAGGTATATTATAATCATAATTAATTTTCTCCTCAATAGTAGGTGGACTGAAAATATCATATTCATCATTGTAATCATCATATATTGGAGGTTTGGTATCATCATAAGCAACATAATAGCTATCTTCCAAAGCTGGGGAACTAAAAATATTATTTCCATAAAAACTAGCTTCCCCAAGCTTAGACTTTTCCATAGCATTAGCAATAATGGTGTCCAGAGAATTCATACTAACAACATTGCTATTAGCATGCAAATAAAGTTCCATAGGTTTTTTAATTTTCTCTTCAAACACTTCATGTCCTAACTCAACATAAATACTATAAAGCTCTCTATTTTGTTGTTGTTTTCCATTAAGCCTAACTAGTGAAAATAAAAACAAGAAACAAAAAGACAAAATTGCAGAATCTAAAGGAAAAACTTCAAGCACTCACACTGGAGGATGTGAGTACCTTTTACCTTACCTCCCCGGCAACAGCGCTAGAAAATAGCTTGATGTCTATGCACTTCTATTCCTGTAGACAGTTGTTGGGCCTCCAAGTGCAGAGGTTTGTAGAACAACAACAAGTTTTCCTTTAAGTGGATCACCCAAGGTTTATCGAACTCAGGGAGGAAGTGGTCAAAGGTATCCCCTCTCAAGCAACCCTGCAATCAAGATACAAGAAGTCTCTTGTGTTCCCAACACACCCAATACACTTGTCAGGTGTATATGTGCACTAGTTCGGCGAAAAGATATTGAAATACAAGTGACATGGATAATTATAAGTGGTAACGGTGCCAAAAAAATAGCTTGATAGCGTGGAAGAGACTAAAGGCAAACTGAAATAAAGATGGAAGCAAGCAAACATGTAACAGATCTAGTTGCAGACGGTATTTCAATGTTTAGAAACAAGGCCTAGGGATAATACTTTCACTAGTGAAATCTCTCATATAAATATCCTCTCTTTATGATACTACTCTAAACTACTCTCTGGTTGGACACTCTAATCCATGGTAGGGCTATAACAACACACCTCAAAGTAAGCCTTTCCCATCTAGATAACCCCACACTATCACCTTGATCACTAGATGGTTCCAACAAACACCACAATTTCATAGAGACATCTAGCTCCAAATATAACTCATAACAAGTATTTGTAATCTCTAGCCTAAGTGCCACCATGGTGTGCACACTGTCAACTTCACACACATAGGGAGAGCAGAGATCTATTAAAGCACTTGAGTAGCAAGGTAGATCTACTTGATTACAAAGCTCATGATCAGAATATGATCATGCATAGAGAGAGAGATGAACACATAGCTACCGGTAGAACCCTGAGCCTCGAGGAAGAACTACTCCCTCATCATCATGGGAATCAGCAACAGTGATGGAGATGGTGGTGGAGATCGATGGAGATGGCTCCGGGGGCACTTCCCCGTCTCGGCAGGGTGCCGGAACAGAGACTTTCTGTCCCCGAATCTCCCCTTCGGTGACGGCGGCGCTGTGGAAGTTTTCGTGGCTGGAGGCTGGATGATTTAGGGTTTTTGCATCGGGAGGCATCTTATAGGCGAAGAGGCAAGGTCGGTGGGCGGCCAGGGAGCCCACACCACCTGGTGGCATGGCCAGGGTGGACCCGCGCCACCACATGTTGTGGCCTCCCTGTGGCCCCTCTCCATCTCGTCTTCTGGCTCAGTGACTCTTACAGTAAAATATCGACTTTGGCTTTTGTCCGGTCCAATTCGAAGAATATTTATTTCTGACTTTTCTGGAACCAAAAACAACAGGCAACTGGCATTGTGGCATCTTGTTAATAGGTTAGTCCAAGAAAGTGTATAGAAATACTCCAAAGTATGGACAAAACATAAGAAAGTAGATATAAAACAAGCATAGAACATCAACAATTATAGATACGTTAGCAATATATCAAGCTACTCGGAGCTGATCTGATGTTACCTACATCCACGATAAGCACCCTCTGATGACCGTCCAACCACGGTCCTTTAGAATGGAAAACAAAGAACAACCAATGGTAACACGATATTTATGCAGTTTATGGCGCAATAGACGCCCTTTTACATGCATTGAGAGCACAACTAAAATACACGCAAGAAATAGAGAAAAAAAGATCTACAATATTAAAATGAAAAACTGGCCGCTGCAGAGAATCTTTCAACGCTAAACCGTGGACATATTATGGCGGTGCCGACGAAACACCAATATCCACGTAAGAGCGGTCACGAATGTCACCGAGCTCATCGCCATGACACGGTCGGCGAGGAGTCATGCTAGCCCCAGCCTACCACCACATCGAGATGCATGAGACCAGAGTCATCCCAAGTTGTAGCAGCTCTTGACGCCGAAATAGTAGCATCTGATGAAATGTGGCCAAGAATGTCGCCACCCTACCGCCACCATCGAGAAGCAGAGAACACCGTCAACGCCCATAGAGCTCTTGTGGACTCCAATCTCCGAGGAAGCGCGAGCACGAATGACACAAGGCTCCCCACCACGCCAGATAAGTGGAGAACACTATCGGCACCGGTGAAGGTATGCTCGCCGAAATAGCAGCCTCCGAGAAAGCGCGGGAAAGAGGGTCGACATAGAGGCGGAGAAGCGACCTATCGTGGTCTGCGGATCATCATAAAAACATTGAGAAGGATGCACACTCGAGACATACAGGTACCGCCTAGAAGCATGCATAAACGTATACTTCCTGTCGTCGGCGTTGTCGCGTACCATGTCCGGTGAAACGTGGAGACACGTTGACTAAATGGAGAAAGAGAGGGTAGACCTAACTCACTATGAATGAGAGAGCTGCCACGATGTAGTTTGTAAGCGACTTAGGTGTCAAGATAACGTGAGAGGCGAGCTAAACGATAACCTGCGCGAGAAACCACAGACGTCTACAATCCATGGTGACATCTCGGTTACGAACGGGTCCCGCAGTACGATATCTACGCTCGAACCCGCAGACGCCTATGATATACGATGCCAGCTCGTCTATGAACGTGGCCAAAAGTATGACCTCACCACGATATCCCACGTACGTCGATGACCTACGCTACAAAGTAGTCTCTCTACCCGCGAGAAGGCGCGGACGGGTACAGTTTATCCTGCCACGTAGGTTCTAGCGGGGCATAGGACCGCGATAATCTGAGTCCGGCATGGGTTCATGCCGCCACGTCGGCTTTCGGCAGGTCCCATGAACAGGAGAAACTATGGACGGTATGGGCCTACGACGCCACGTTGGCTATCGACGGTCCCCATAACCGCGAGAGTCCACCGGCTGCATTGGCTCATGGCCCCACATCGTCTCTCAGCGGGCCCGCCACCCGGAGGGTGCGGATGCGTGTCGGGCCAAAAACTCCTCTCATGCGCGCGTTCCTCCCCGCGTACGATGATAGCGACCCCAGTTCGCGTGCGCGGCCCACCAGTCTACGACATGGGGTAAGACGGCGCACGGTACACCCGCACACGATATGGAATCTTTCTCCCTGGCCCGTAGCGGGTCCTGACTCGTGGAATAGCAGGGCCCCATTACAACATCGATGCATGTCCTTTATGGCGTCCATCCCACGGCCGAAAAGAATCAGAACGACGTAGGTATCAATTTAAACCGAAATAATCTAGCGCTATTATTTGCTCTTGATTATCAACCCTACTGAAGCATACTACACAAAACAAAATTAAACTCTAAAATACAACCAAAAATTATTGTAATGACATATGTAGCACAAAGATTAATAGACCAAAATCATTGTGACCTACACATGGTATAGTTTTCATCCATATATGTTCATAACTAGTCAAGCTAGCAAAAATGGATCATCACCATTATTAAGTAAGTAAATGAATTATAACAAACATAAAAATTGTCTCAATGAACAAGTATCGTACATATATGACCATCACTAAAATATACAAAAAAAGATCAGCACGCGTGCTTAAGTAAGCAAAGGTATTTAAAATACGAAGTGTGTTGGCAACTTGGCATGACCTTACTCTTTCATCAACTGGTTTGGGTCCCTAGTCTTGTGCGGCCTCCTTTTCTCAGTTGGCTGCTCTTGCATGACTTCAGAACCATGAACATCAAACATGTCTCCAGTATCGGTCCCGTTAGATGATTCAGAGTCTCCATCAAACTCATCGACGGACGAGCCGATGCTCCACAAACAGTAGCCTAATTTTGGTTCTTGTTTCATGGGCTCTAAAACATGTGTTCGCAAGATACTTCCGTCTATGCAAACAAAATTTAAAGTGGTTAATAAAATGAAATTGGTGGATACCTAAAATTGAAAGTGAAGGAGATATGACCTAAAGGCAAATAATAAATGGTTTATTATCATATCTCAAAGTAATTCGTAATAGTTTCATACTATGTTGTAACTGTATCAAGAGGAAATATTGATACAAGTGTGGTATGCAAACAAACCTAGTCCCTTGTAACCTCTGTTCAACTAGTTCGTTGCAATCGATGATCAAGGATACCTGATCATGGAGAATTTATGCCAGTTGACAATGGAGTCATATCATTAGAGAATGATATGATGGACATTACCCACATAAGTATTACAATATGATCAAGTCACATGGTTCATTGTTGTGATAGTTAGAAACAAAGTGGCTCTCTCTTTAGACCATGAGATCATATTAATCACTGTCTCCCATGGATGAAGGGGTACATTGCATAGAAAACAAATATTTTCCTATGGTTTGCAACTACCAAGATCGAATCGAGGCGATACTATGTAACAGTTTCAGATGGTCTCACCCTCGAAGACCGTTAGCGGGATAACGTTTCTGCAAACAAACATGGTTGATGTAGATGTACACGACAATTCTCAAGGACATGCAGACGATCAGCGCCACAAGAGGGTAGCGCCTCCGTAATCGGTCACACGTAGGATGTGCCGACGACTCCCGAACCCTTGCTCTAGCCGAGCTGCGGAAGTAGTGGATCCTCGGGAAGTCCAATAGAGCTACGCCATGGTAGAGGTGGTGGAGGGGAAGATCTCGAGCAGGGCTTCGCCTAAGAACCTTTTCTAGTGGCAATGAACAAGGCTAGCAATAGAGAGAAAATGCCAACAAAAGGGCATATAAGAGGAGTGGGCAAGTGTGTATGGAGGAGGAGGTCTCCACCTCCTTTTATAGGGGGAGGGGGCAGCCCTCCACCCAGCCATGAGGGTGCCCCTTCCCCTCCACTCATTCATGTGGGTGGACACTCCACTCACAAATTTGACACTCCATTTTCTTCCATTTAATCTCCACTCAAAAAACCAAAGGTCTTTCAATTAAAGCACTTTAATTCTCTTGGTTTAATGCAACTCAATTTAATGAACACTTCATTTAGTGAACACTTTATTTAATAAACACGTTAACATTTTATTCCCTTTCTTTGTTTCGATACTCCAAAACTATTTTGGTAGATTCGACAGAATATATTCCTGTGATGTCCATTATCTTCTCATGTGTTCCCTATCCACTTAATTGCATAGACTAACCTTAAGTGTGTCTCCCTACGGGTCCGAGAACTATGCAGACATGATCGAGACTTTCTCCGATCAATAATCATTAACGGGATCTAGAGATCCATAATGACTCCCACTAGTTCCAGGAAAATCTAATGATCGTCTGAACTTCTTTCGCTGCAATTAAATTCCTTTTGTCTCACAATATTTTACTTGTTCGAGATCCAATCATTTGGTATCAACCATATCTTCTTTAATCTCGTTCCTGACAAGTACTCCTTTTCTCGTTCATGTGATATAACATTCTAGTGATCAAATCACTTGCTTGCAAGCTATGTTAATGTGATATCACCGAGAGGGCCCTGAGTATATCTCTCTGTCATCTGGATGGACAAATCCCACTCTTGATCCATGAGTCTCAACTAATACTTTCCAAGTACCTTACGACACCTTTATAATCATCCTCTTACGGTGTGACGTTTGATGGAACCCAAGTACCTTTCCGATGAAAGTGATTGACGTGATCTCATGATCTAAGGATATTGAGTTACTACGAATGTGATAGCAATATAAACTTGAGGATATGATTGTATTGCTACATCTAATTCGGGTGACTGTTCATCATATCATTCTCCAATGATATGAGCCTATTATTAACAATATCCAATGTTCATGATCAAGAAACCTTTGATCATCAGTTAATCAACAAGCTAGTATTAAGAGAGGCATTATGAGGATCCTTTTATGTTTATAAATCACATATGTATTAATGTTTCCTCTTAACACAATTATAGCATGAAAAATAAACATTTATCATAAACATGGAATAAGATAATAACCACTTTATTATTGTCTCTTGAGCATATTCCTTTCAGCGGATGCTTTGATCACATCAACCATCATGACCGTAACTGGGTGACCATAAAGGTGTCATGCGGATATGATGTCACGATAACGAGTTAAGTGGACTTATCGGTAATGAGATTAGTATGTTGATACTATAGATCAAATCTCGGACAAGTCATGTATCGAAGAGACAAAAGGAATCAGACACGGAGTTTATGGTTCAAACGACATAGTTTCATGGAATGCATTGGAGTCTTTATGGAAATCCCGGTCCCGCTATTGATCATTGATCGAATAGAGATCCCGATCATGTCTATGCCATTTTCGAGCCATAGGGTAACACACTTAAGGGTCTTATGACGTTCTGAGATTTCTACGAAAGCGAAGGGATCACCGATGAGAAAGAGAGTATCGGAATTGTTCTGAGAAGATTATCAGAATAGTTCCGAAGAGGATCAAAAGTTGCTCGGAGAAGGAATGAAGCCGAAAGGTGTTTTCAGATTAATAAAGATTTTATAATATGTATGTATATATTAATTATGAATTAATATTAATTATATATTTAAAATTAATATTAATGGGACAACTTTCTCTATTGGGCCGAATCCCTAGAGGGAAAAGGCCTAGAGGGAAGCCACCCCAAAAGGTAGCCGCCGCCACAGCTAGGCCCCACCAGCCAGGTTGGCCCACGCGGGCACTGGCGGGCGAGCGCTGGCGAGCGTCACCTGGCACACACCGGCACAACAGGCGGACACGAGGTGTAGGGCTCTCTGGTGGGCCGCGGGCGAAGCCCACTCGGCCAGCCGCTGTCGTGCAGGCTACTGGGCCGTGGGAGAGCATGCTGGCGCGGAGGCTCATCCGACCACCACCTCAATCGGACGGTCGGCTCCCTATTTCTGTTTTTTCCTTTAGTCCCACATTCAGACTTTAGGTAGGGGAGTCCTCCTTTTTCCCCTATATAATATAATAAGGTCTATATTGATAGGAAAATATAACAATAAAATAAAAGGGGATTTCTTAAGGTTTTTTTCTTAGGGAATTTTTCCCTTCTCTTTTCTCCGTTGAATATCGCAAGTGCGGTTCCATGAAGAACCACGCAGGAGATAGACAACACCACCAGCACGCCGTCACGCTGCTAGATCCCAGTTCCAAAGGGTCTACTTTCGCATCCCGGTTGGATCAAGGAGAATGGGAGTCGTCGTCGGACACCGTATGTGTGCGATACCTCAGGCATGCCGACACTTGTGGTGCTAGAGCTGTTGTGCGAGGATCATGAGGTGACGAGCGAGGAGATTCGCGACCTTGAGGTTAGCTATGAGTATGACTACTTTATCCACGTTTCCCATAGGAAGTTAATCACGTTCGATCTACAAGGTTATGTAACCGAAACACCTATGACTGTTTAACTCATAGATAGATCCTGACGTCTGGTGTTGCACTAGCTAGTCATTTTTTTATTTTTTTGTTGCGAATCCCTTCAGAAAGTGGTTAAGAATACTGAATAACATGAAGAGTCAAAGTAAATGAAGAATATACATGTGTTATCAACATCTAGATATTTTATACATATAAAATGTATTATTACATATGAAATTATATAAATTTTCAACACCACTAAAGCATAAATAAATGTGAGTAATTGATTATTATAAATATAAAATAATGTGTTGCCAACTTGGCATCACCATACTCTTAGGGATGAATATACTAACAGTGTCATCATAACACCTGGTTACGTTCTAGAACCCAATCATCAGCACACAACACACATTATTAGGTTAACCATTCCAACTCTACAAAATCGACACAAGATAAAGAACAATATCATGAACAAAATAGGAGAAGGCATACTATATACTTAAGCTAAAAGATTAAATTAAACTTCTATTAGGATCAGATTAATTACCATTAATAGTATCAAATATGTTAAAACTACCCAGACCAATGGCCGTGAATTGTATGGTGGATTTGGGGATTAAGGTTTTTGAAATACCAGTAGCAAATCTAAACCTTTAAACTAGGTATTTAAGCAACGACTGGATTGTATGGTGGATTTAAGGTTTGCTAGGGAGTTAGGTTTACATGGGATTTGGAGATTGGGTTCGTGAGCGTGCATGGAGGCCAAGCCAGGCGAAATGACGGATAGAGAGCGAAAAATAAAGATTCTAACGGTCGAAAAGGAAGATGAGATATACCAGGATGAACGGAGAAACTTACCAGTGAAGTCGCTATGTAGTCCCCTGCGTTGCCGGAGAGATTGGTACAGGCCTCGCTATGGCGGCCGAGGGCACGTAGATCCAGGAGATGACCAGAAAAGTGGCGACACGGGTCGGTGGCCGTGGCGGGGGAGTGCGGGTGCATACTCATATTATAAAGGTTTGGATATAAAGGCCCGAAAAGTGGTTTGATTTGGGCACGAAGGCAAGGAAAGAGGTTTAGCCACGAAGGGGAGGAAAAGGAATTTTGAACAAATTGGACAAGGTTGACGCGCTGACTCATATATTGATAGATTATTACTTGCCTATGACAGAAAACGAAGGAGCCGTTCGTGTAGGATTTTGAGACTTGTCCGTTGAAATGTTGGTATCTGTGACGTGAACTACATAGACCATCAGACTATTTTATTTTTTTCAGTTAAAATTGCATATACAAATTAACAAAAAATTGATCATATAGGAAATCGGGTTTTCTAATGAAATATTTGGTTACATAAAAAAATCAAGCTTCCAATTTCTAGTGGTGCCCAAAATTTAAAGGGAATCTCTATCACCCAGTCGACTGAGACGTAAGTTTCGTCACAGTTGGCTGACGTCAGCGATTCATTTGTCTCGTTTTTAGCCCATTATACTTCCAGATTCTGGTTATCGTTGTCGGCTTAATTGTTTTGTTAGACCGGTGCCCATCTACTCTAGATCAGCTGTGGTTCTGTGCCAGGCCGCGGGAGCACAAGCCTGAGTTGTACTACTACTAGATGGATCCGGCGCGTTTTGCCGCGCCGACCTTTGTCTTGACGTTTAAATTCTTTGCCAAGGTTGTTTGTTTAATTTTTGTTTTTTTGCCGTGGCCTCGGCTTGAAAATAATACACAATTGTAATGGATCGTCAGGGCATGTGTCTGTCGCATACACCACACCAACTACCACAACAGCGGACGCATCCCACGAATCAAAGCACCAGCCAGAGCTAATAGCTAATGCAACTCGCGAATCAATATAGTAAAAGAAAAATTCAGAGCAAAGAAAAGAGGAAATAAACCCGAGCGAGAAACAGACAATCCGGAAAACGCAAGCGGTCGCGCCTAGAACATAGTAAAGATGGTCTCGATGGTCAAAACAGCAGCGTACCGACCCGCAGCCTGTCTCTCCCTTCCATGTAAAGCACATATGGCTACAAGTGACCCGCCGCAATGCCACTGATGCAGAAGCTACTCAAACAGGCTCCCCCGCAAGAAGAGAGCTACTCAGACAAGCTGCCCCGCAAGAAGAACAATAAGACGTTATCAGGTAAGCCGAACCTAACTCCGACAGACGAAGCAACCATGTTGTCATTTTCGTGAGCAGCGAAACAACAACACTCAAGTAGATGGGCCAGGTGGTCCCTGTCCAGCGGGACACGACCGAGCAATCACCGAATCCCAATTCCATGAGTAGTAGCAAAACGGTAACACACCCACATATGGCCCCATACAGCTAGAAACTGTATGTGGTAGAAAAATACAATATGTTTTCCTTTAGAATTATAATTCAAACAAAGAATCAATTGACCGAGTGGTATTTAGCAAGTAAAATAATATCATGGAAGCAGAAGTTTAGCCAAAAATAACTGACCAATACAAATCTTAATCTAGTACAGAGTCGATCTACCCATCTTTAACAATTAAAAAAATTGATGGCAGGAATTTTTAACCGGAAAAAATTAGGGGTGTCCAATTATTCACTTCTTGTGAGGCTAGGAAAATCGTATATGGACATATTTCAGACCATTTAAGCCTACAAAATCATATATTGTAAAGGTAATTGATCAATCGGGCAGGAGTTTAATTGGTGCATGTCCAAAAGTGAAAGAAACAATCTAATTTAATTTTAAATCTGGAAATACCACACACCAGCATGTAGGTCCCATAAAAACGACATCCGCTCAAATCTAGGGATCTTGGATATCTTAGATATAGGTCATTCGATCGGCACAAGTATTCTAAAAAAAAGGATCGGCACAAGATGCTATTTAACCAGGTCAGTCGCCCATTTTTCCTTTGTTTTCCTGGTAGGCTGGTAGTTAAATTCGATGCATTGTTGTCTTGGTAGCCGACTCATCCACGCGTTCACTTTACATGCTTGCACTATATAAGCGTGGAGTCATTCTTAAACTTAGTATAGATTAATTAAGCTGCATGTGGGTGTGACCTAGTTTTAAAAAAAGTTGTAGTGATTAATCTATTCCCTACATTTCAAAATATAATTTTAAAATATAAGATGTTTTAGATTTGTAAAGAAAATGTATCTATACTTTTTTTAGTTTCCTAATTGAACCTACGTACTAAAAGAAGTTTAGATACATTTGCTTCATAAATCTAAAACATCTTATATTTTAAAACGGAGGGAGTATATCGGTTGGTCATGCGAACAGAATATTTGCCCTGCCACTACTATATTTTTGTGTGAAATTCTTCCGATCTATTAATAAGCATCAACAACAGTATACAGATACCTAAAAGTAATAAAAAATATAAATAGATCATTGGACCACCTAGTGATAACTACAAACACTAGTGGCGGTCGTTCTCGCCTCTCCATCACTAAAGTTGGACAAAACTATAAAAAATCGAAACAATTTGATCCTTAGTTACAAGTCCAAGTGAAACTCATAGTAGGAATAGACCACGAAACAATACTTGGTTGCAACCCCAGATCCCCAGAAAATCCAATTGCAAGTTTAGTTGCAACTCATAGTAAAGAAGGGAACACGAAAAACAATCTTCAGTTGTAACCCTAATTGTGACACTTCGAGAAAGCTAGTTCCAAATCTAGATGCAACTCATAGTAGAAAGAAGGGATCGTGAAAATAATACTCAGTTGCAACTCCCGCGAGAAAGCTAGTTGCAAGTCCAGTTGCAACTCTTAGTAAAGATGGGACCACGAAAAAATTCTCAGTTGCAAACCAAGATGTCGAGAAAAGTAAATTGCAAATCTAGTTACAATTCATAGTGAAGAAGGGACCATGGAAAACAATTTTCATTTGCAACCCCAGTTGCGACTCCGCGAGAAAGCCGGGCACAACTCCAGATGCAACTCATTGAAAAAAGAAGGGTCCACGAAAAATAATCCTTAGTTCCAACCCCAGTTGTGAGTCTGAGAGAAAAGCCAATTTCAAGTCCAGATGCAACAGATAGTAAAGAAGGGACCACGAAAATAACCTTACTTGCAACCCCACTTGCAACTCCTGAAACAAAAGCCACAAGTCCAGTCCACAACTCATAGTATGGAAAAATTCCTTGGTTGCAACCCCACTTGCAACTCCAAAGAAAAAAAGTCAGTTGTGAGTCCAGCTGCAAATCATAGTAAAGAAGGATCACGGAAAATAATTCTCAGCTACAACCCTAGTTGCAACCCCCGAGAGAAAATGCACAAATACAATTACAACTCATAGTATGCAAATAATCCTCAGTTGCAACCCCACATGCAATTCCCGAGAGAAAATCCAGAAGTCTAGTTACAACTCATAGTACGAAAACAATTCTCAGTTTCAGCACCAGTTGTGACTCCAAGAGAAAATCCAGTTGCAAGTCCAGATACAACTCGTAGTAAAGAATTGACCATGAAAATAACCTTGCAACCTGATGACCCACAAGTATAGGGGGTGTATCGCAATATTTTTGATAAGTAAGAGTGTCGAACCCAACGAGGAGCAGAAGGTGCTGGCTAGTGGTATGGATCAGGAATTTTCTGCAAATACTTAGCAAACGGATTTTTAGGGGTTTTTGATAAAGCAAGTAAACAAAATGCGAGTAAATAAAATACAGTAGGAATGAATGCAGAAAGTGGCCCAATCCTTTATGCAGCAAAGGACAAGCCGGTTGTATTACTTAAGATGACCAAATATTCTCGAGGACACATGGGAAGACTGTCAAGTGCTTTCGCTTCATATAGTTGATTAATCTTCTTTAGCTTGCTAAGTGTTGTGTGGGTGAACATGTGCTAATGTACCGACCTTCCTAGGACTAATACATACTTGTGATTATACCCCTTGCAAACATCCGTAAGTACAAGAAAGTAATTAAGGTAAAAACCTAACCACAACTTTAAACTCTAAGACCCTTACGTCCCTTGTGCAATGGTTTCCTAACGGGGGTTCAGGTTTCTGTCACTCCGGCAACCCCTACGATTAGTAGCCAAATACACAATGCATTCCCCTAGGCCCATATAGGTGAAGTGTCATGTAGTCGACGTTTACATGACACCACTAGAAGAAGTACACCACAACTTAAATATCAAACTATTGAATCTCTCTCAACACAATTCCACTACTAACAACATGACTTCTCCCATGTCCTCAAGAACAAAACGAACTACTCACAAGACATCATACGGATCATGATCAGAGATGGAATAATGATGTATAACAATCTGAACATAAACAATAATTCAATGGTTCACTCAATAGCATCAACTACAAAGAGTAATCAACACCAGGAAAGTTTCCCCTATGAACTATGCAAGATTCAACCCAATTGTTACAGCAATATGGAGATGGTGATGAGGGTGCTAATGGTGATGATGGTGGTGATGATGATGATCCCGATGAAGTCTAGCTTGATGGTGGTGTTGATAGCGATGATCTCCCCTCTCCGGGAAGGAATTCCCCCCGCAGAAATCTGTCTGTGGGAGAGATCTTTCTCTCTCGGTGTTTTCCGCCCCGCAGAGGCGGCGGAATCTTTATGTGGTCACCCCCCGAGTCTTAGGGTTTCGGGAGGATGATATACGCCAGAGGGGAGAGCCTGGAGTGGGCCAGGGCGGCCACACCACCTGCTGGCATGGCCTAGGGTTGCCCGTGCCAGGGGGTGGTGTGGGCCCCCTGTGGCCCATCTCTGCCCCCCTTCTGGCTTCCTTCGTCTTGTGGAAAAATAGGATTTTCCGTATATTTTCCCGGATTTTCTCATCTTCACGAATTTTGCCTCCAAACAGCACCTTTTCTATCAGAATCCTGACTGCAGCAGTCCATGCTCCAAAAGTCATCAACCATGCAAAAACAGATGAAATAACATAAGTATCACCTCTCAATACGAAATATATCAATGAATAGCAATGAATTATGACATAGAATAGTGATGCAAAATGGACGTATCAACTCCCCCCAAGCTTAGACTTTTCTTGTCCCCAAGCGAAACTGAGCTCAATAAACATGGCCTCAGATTTATGGAGTGAAGAGTCGATAGGAATACAGACAAGAAGCATCACATTCATCAAATGCATAGATCATAATAAAAGACAACTCACTATTATATAACTCAACTTGCAACGAGTAAAGAAAACACAATAAACATACATAAAGTGAATCATAGTTGGTAATGGCAAACTTAGCTCTTGGTCGAAGAATAGTTGATAATTTGCTAGAGTTCACAAATAACTGGTTTTTCAATGATAGCTTTCAAAGTAGTAAACATCAAGATAAGAACAAAGTGCAAAACAAGGAACATAAGAAACATGATTGAATGAATGAAATACAACAACTCAAAATACTTGCTGAGATAGAAGGGAAGTAGGTTTACTGACCCAACTACAAAGTAAAAGAAATGCCCTTCGCAGAGGGAAGCAGGGATTGCAAGTCTCATAAAGAGCTCCTAAAAATTATGATACTTACTAGCTTTCAGCTCTCATTGCCCCTATCATAGGCATCTTTAGGTGATTAAGGTTAAAGTGATCAAATATGAGGATATGCATTGACAAGTTATAAGTTGAGAATCTCATGTCCCTTGAATACGAGGGCCGCTCCTCATGCTACTCAAGTTTAGTCACCGGTAAGTTCTTGCCATCGTAAGCATATGCGTATCATAGAGAACCGCCAATGGGGTACCCCTTGCCCGATGATACGGAAGAATCCCCATATCAAAATGACAAGGCAAGTAGACAACAAGTATCTCAGCAATCTTCTTATTTACCATGGGAATATGGTGCTTTTTCTCTCTTTTCTCTTTTCATAATATCTCTTTTTTTTCTCTTTTTTTCTCAATATCGGACTCTCTTTTTTTTATAAGAAGAATGCTTCATAGATACTCGTTATGGTTACGCTGCAGGTTTCCACCATGTCAGTATGGATTAGACCAGCGGCCCAGGCGTTTCTCTAACATATATGCATAACTCCATGGAATTACAAGCTCCCCTTTCATTTCACACCGACGACATCCATAGACAAAAGAACATGATATCAACTTGGTACAAAGTACCAGTGCAATGTTGAAAGCGTTCCTCATGACAGCATGGTTATGCTAATTCACAACTTACAAAGAGAAAGCATATATGAAACATAGGTGAGCACAATGGTTCAAGTTTATTAAGTGAAAGAAAGTAAAGTGTGCCATCAAGTTCGTGAGAGCTTTAATCACTAATTTTCACATAACAAGTTTAATTTGGAAGGTAGATAAAACAAGAATTTACTTGGAATAGCAATAATGCTACTAGGTAGGTATGGTGGGCACAAATGGCAGAGGTTTTGGTTTTAAAGGATTGGATGCACGAGAAGAATTCCCTCTCAGTACATGTTTTTGGCTAGCAAGGCTGGGTAGCAAGTACAAGAGTTGAAGAAAACAAACAAACATACAAGCGATAAAGACAAACATGCAATCTTCCTTGGAAGCACAAAAGATCTTATCTAGAGAATACTAAACTTATGAGCAAATCAAGAAAGAAAGACGATGAAATTATTTTTCTTTAGAGTACTTCTATTTTTTTCATTCAACTCTCAAAAATAGTGTGCTATTGACCGAGCCAGGTTTGCCAAAACCAACTAAATTAACTCAATACCAATACTAACAACAAGATCAATCATATAACCACGAATTGAAAACTAATAGCATAAGCTATGCAAAAGAGTAAATGATAGAACTTCTCATTAATATTCCATAACGGAACTCACACCAAGGGATACATATCTAACGAGAGAGGGGACACTTCCATAATGCAAACCATACTACATAATAACTCCTCTATTCATGATATGACTCTACTAATAAGGTAAAAAGATAGAAGATAGTGATGTGATACCGCGGCACTCCCCCAAGCTTGGAACAAACCAAGGAGATGCCAAACCTGATGATGAATTACTCCTTCGGTGGTGGTGGTATCTTCTCGATGAGCTTCTTGACCAATTTCCCCAAGTCCTCAATCTCGAAGGTGAGATTATGAATAAGCTGCGAGTTTTGCTCAATGCGGCTCATGATCATGTCGGATTGAGAATCCCAGCTCTTGTGTTTCTTTCCCCACTCTACCTCCTTGAAGTCTTCTTTTCCTGCATGGCTAGAACGAGGCAAATCCCAATTGGAGGGTAATTTTCCTTGGGCATATTTTGGTATTGATGCTCATGGATAAGAGTATGGAAAGGATTCTTGGTGCATGGAGGAAGTGACCAGGGATCGGAACGGTGATGAGGAGGCTTCCCTCCAATTGACATAGTCCTGGTAGGGTTTTCCACCACTCCAATGCTTGCAATGGCAGTGCCGGTGTGCGGATGTTGTCCTTGCTCCTCTTCACCTTCACTCTTGATGTCCTTCTCCTTCCCGGGGTCTTGGAGGTCTTCCTCCATAGGCTCATTCCCTTTATCCTAGGTAGACACCATTGTGCTTCTAAAATTTCAAAGAGTATGTCCTGACAGAAACAGATCGAAACAAAAACACGACGAGAACACGGTACACGAACCTCGGGATATCCGGGGGGGTATATATTATAAAGTTTCACATCAAAAGGAAGGTACTGGGCGAAAACGAGTCGGAGGCGGAGTCCGGGGTGGACTCACCACCTGGTGGTGCGGCCTAGGGAAAGCCCGCGCCACAGGGTGGTGTGAGCCACCCTAGCTCCGTTTTCGTCCCTTTTTCTCTTCGTAGCTTTCCTTATTGACTGAAAACTGCAAAAATATAGTTGGATTGTATTTTCGTGGAACTTTCCTTACCAGAACTGTTACCTATTTGAAAACAAACTCTGTAGGTCTCTGAATTTGGTATCTAGTAGATTCTTCTGGAGTCACCACTTGAATAATCAACAGTATCTTCATCTTCATACACTTATTACTTGAGTCATAAAACCCTTCTCTTCCTTATTATACCATTATCTCCACTTCCTGAAAATTTCTTTCACACAATTCTCATTCGCAACATTAGTATAAGTGGAGTGATAAAACCTTTTTAGTCCAACTTCAACTGAAAACCATCAAGACATAAGATACTGTAGCAACTCCTTCCGAAAACCCAAAAAGAATTTAAAAGGGAAATCGAATAGAGAAGCAAATGCAAAAGTGACAAAATCTGTCAAAACAGACCAGCAGGTAAAGATCAATTTTTTCGAAAATCTTCTGTTGCTCAAATCAAAAAGTGCAAAACTAACGAAAGTTAAATAACAACCTGGGTCAGAAGCACAAAAAATTACAGATCAATCCGACATACAGAGATCTCTCACGATTTTTTACGGTGAAGCACAAAAATCTGTTTCGGGACAGCAACTTCCCCAAATCTTACTTCTCTCTCATTAGAGGTTGATTTTGACACAAAAACCAAACAAAACGGAAAAGGAGCGATTATTACCAAAGTAATAACTTCCAAGACTCAAAATAAACAAAAATAAAACTGAAAGCAAAAATAAATTGGATTGTCTCCCAAAAAGCTCTTTCTTTATAGCCATTAAGATGGGCAAAATAATTTTGAAAAATGCTCACATAGGAATATGAATTGAAGCGAAAGACAGCATTAAGAAGCAAAAATACACAAGTTTAAGTCTAACCCACTTCCTATGCAAGCGAATTTTGTAAACAAACAAGTTGTTGAAACCAGAGGCTACAAGCATAGGAAGGCAAAAGAAATGCAACATAAAAACTTTCAACATAAAACGAGGAAACTTGATATTATTGAGATGCATAAGAACACTTTTCCCTCTCTCATAGTAACTTTCAGTATCATGCATAAACTTAAGAATATAGCTATCACAAGGACCATCGTAACAATGATCACTTATTCTAACAGAAAACACAGGAATACTAGCTCTCATAACACTACTTTGTGAAACAATATTAGAGGTATCCTTACAAAGGATAGTGTGTCCCTCTTCTTCATATTTAGTGACAAAGTCTTTTACATTTGCTATTATAGGTTCATCAACCATTTGTTTATCAGGTTCAACAGCTTTACTTGTACTTTCTTTAACCATACTAGCTATCATAGAGTGTTCCTTTATCTTAACTGGGAAAGACATTTTCTCAATGTAAGGTTCAGGTAAAACATGATTAGCAGTATAAACTTCAGTATTTTTTGCAGGAACACTCTTAGCAATATCTTTATAAGGTTCATGATACTTATTCCACTTCTTTTTAGCCACTTCAATGTAGGAAGCAAAAGCCTTAAAATAAGAAGCAATAGCTTGAGAGTCTAGAGCATAAGCATTTTTAATATTTTGAAAGTCATTAGTTCCCATAAAAGATTCAATGCATTCATAATCATAATTTATACCTGACTTTCTACCTTTTTATTCTCCCAAGCTTCAGCATTATCTTGAATACAGTCCAGAAGATCCCGTTTAGCTTCTTCTTCCATACGAGTGAATGATCTAGCACAAGAAGCATCCAATAAATCCTTATCATGTAGAGGGAGCCTTGCATAAAAGTTATTGATAATAATATTGTCGGGGAGCTCATGAATGGGACATTTGAGCATTAGTAACTTCAGTCTCCCCCAAGCTTGAGATGTACTCTCTCCATCAAGAGGCCAAAAGTTGTATATTTGATTCTGATCTTTATGAATCTCACTAGGAGGATAAAACTTTGAAGAAAAGAGAGGTACTATTTCCTACCATTCCAGAGCTTGACCATTCTTCAGCAGCTTATACCATTCCTCAGCTCTTCCTTTCAGTGATAATGAGAATAACTTCTTCTTAACTTGATCTGTAGTAATACCTGCACACTTGAACAACCCGCATAATTCGTGTATAAAAAGCAAATGATCACCGAGATGGACAGTTCCATCCCCAACATAGTAGTTATCCATAACACGATCAATAATTCTTGTAGGTATTTTAAAAACATCATTCTCAGCAGGTGGTGGCTTATCTACTACCTTAGCAGTGGTATTAGCATTACCAAATAAGAAACTCAGCGAATTATCCATAACGAATATAAAGCAACTAACAGAAATAAACAATACTCATAGTAGAAGTTTCCTCTACCAGTTCCACTCTCCAATAGTGCTTCACTCCCCGGCAACGGCGCCAGAAAATAGTCTTGATGACCCACAAGTATAGGGGGTGTATCGCAGTATTTTCGATAAGCAAGAGTGTCGAACCCAATGAGGAGCAGACGGTGTTGGCTAGTGGTATGGATCAGGAATTCTCTGCAAATACTTAGCAAACAGATTTTTAGGGGTTTTGATAAAGCAAGTAAACAAAGTACGAGTAAATAAAAGATAGTAGGAATGAATGCAGCAAGTGGCCCAATCCTTTATGCAGCAAAGGACAAGCCGGTTGTATTACTTAAGATGACCAAACGTTCTCGAGGACACATGGGAAGACTGTCAAGTGCTTTCGCTTCATATAGTTGATTAATCTTCTTTAGCTTGCTAAGTGTTGTGTGGGTGAACCTATGCTAATGTACCGACCTGCCTAGGACTAATACATACTTGTGATTATACCCCTTGCAAACATCTGTAAGTACAAGAAAGTAATTAAGGTAGAAACCTAACCACAACTTTAAACTCTAAGACCCTTACATCCCTTGTGCAATGGTTTCCTAACGAGGGTTCAGCTTTCTGTCACTCCGACAACCCCTACGATTAGTAGCCAAATACACAATGCATTCCCCTAGGCCCATATAGGTGAAGTGTCATGTAGTCGATGTTCACATGACACCACTAGAAGAAGTACACCACAACTTAAATATCAAACTATTGAATCTCTCTCAACACAATTCCACTACTAACAACATGACTTCTCCCATGTCCCCAAGATCAAAACAAACTACTCACAAGACATCATATGGATCATGATTAGAGATGGAATAATGATGTATAACAATCTGAACATAAACAATAATTCAATGGTTCACTCAGTAGCATCAACTACAAAGAGTAATCAACACCGGGAAAGTTTCCCCTATGAACTATGCAAGATTCAACCCAATTGTTACAGCAATATGGAGATGGTGATGAGGGTGCTGATAATGATGATGGTGGTGATGATGATGATGATCCCTATGAAGTCTAGCTTGATGGTGGTGTTGATGGTGATGATCTCCCCTCTCTAGGAAGGAATTCCCTCGACAGAAATCTGTCTGCCGGAGAGATCTTTCTCTCTCGGTGTTTTCCGCCCCGCAGAAGCAGCAGAATATTTCTCTGGTCGCCCCCCGAGTCTTAGGGTTTCGGGAGGATGATATACGCCAGAGGGGAGAGCCTGGAGTGGGCTAGGGCGGCCACACCACCTGCTGGCGCGGCCTAGGGCTGCCCGCGCCAGGGGGTGGTGTGGGCCCCCTGTGGCCCATCTCCAGCCCTCCTTCTGGCTTCCTTCGTCTTCTGGAAAAATAGGATTTTCTGTATATTTTCCCGGATTTTCTGATCTTCACGAATTTTGCCTCCAAACAGCACTTTTCCATCAGAATCCTGACTGCAGCGGTCCATGCTCCAAAAGTCATCAACCATGCAAAAACAGATGAAATAACATAAGTATCACCTCTCAATATGAAATATATCAATGAATAGCAGTGAATTATGACATAGAATAGTGATGCAAAATGGACGTATCAACTCCCCCCAAGCTTAGACTTCGCTTGTCCCCAAGCGAAACTGAGCTCAATAAACATGGTCTCAGGTTTATGGAGTGAAGAGTCGATAGGAATACGGACAAGAAGCATCACATTCATCAAATACACAAATCATAATAGAAGACAACTCACTATTATATAAGTCAACTTGCAACGAGTAAAGAAAACAGAATAAAGATACATAAAGTGAATCATAATTGGTAATGGCAAACTTAGCTCTTGGTCAAAGAATAGTTGATAATTTGCTGGAGTTTACAAATAACTGGTTTTTCAATGATAGCTTTCAAAGTAGTAAACATCAAGATAAGAACAAAGTGCAAAACAAGGAACATAAGAAACATGATTGAATGAATCATCATATGAATGAATGAAACACAATAACTCAAAATACTTGCTGAGATAGAAGGGAAGTAGGTTTACTGACTGCAGCGGTCCATGCTCCAAAAGTCATCAACCATGCAAAAACAGATGAAATAACATAAGTATCACCTCTCAATACGAAATATATCAATGAATAACAGTGAATTATGACATAGAATAGTGATGCAAAATGGACGTATCACAACCCCACTTGTAACTCCTGGCAAAATCCACAAGTCTAGTTACAACTCATAGTACGAAAAAATTCCTCGGCTGCAACACCACTTGCAACTCCCAAGAAAAAAAGTCAGTTGCGAGTCTAGCTGCAAATAATAGTAAAGAAAGATCACGAAAAACAATTCTCAGTTGCAACCCTAGTTGCAACTCCTGAGAGGAAATGCACAAGTCCAGTTACAACTCATAGTATGCAAACAATTCATAATTGCAACCCCAATTGCAACTCCTCAGATAAAATCCACAAGTGCAGTTACAAATTATAGTACGAAAACAATCCTCAGTTTTAACCCTAGCTGTGACTCCGAGAGAAAAGCCAGTTTCAAGTTCAGACGCAACTCATAATAAAGAAGGGACCACGAAAACAATCCTTGTAACCCCACTTGTAATTCCCGAGAGAAAGCCAGAAGTCTAGTTATAACTCATAGTGCGAAAACAATTCTCAGTTTCAACACCGGCTAGGACTCCGATATAAAAGCCAGTTGCAAGTCCAGATGCAACTCATAGTAAAGAAGCAACCAAGAAAACAATCCTTGCAACCCCACTTGCAATTCTTGAGAGAAAAGCCAGAAGTCTAGTTACAACTCATAGTACGAAAACAATTCTCAGTTTCAACACCAGTTGCGACTCTGAGATAAAAGCCAGTTGCAAGTCCAGATGCAACTCATATTAAAAAAGGGACCATGAAAACAATCCTTGCAACCCAACTTGCAATTCCCGAGAGAAAAGCCAGAAGTCCACTTACAACTCATAGTACGAAAACAATTCTCGGTTTCAACACCAGTTGCGACTCTGAGATAAAAGGCAGTTGCAAGTCTAGATGCAACTCAAAGTAAAGAAGGGACCACAAAAATAACCTTACTTGCAACCCCACTTGCAACTCCTGAAACAAAAGCCACAAGTCTAGTCACAACACATAGTACGAAAAAATTCGTCGGTTGCAACCCCACTTGCAACTCCCAAGGAAAAAAGTCAGTTGCGAGTCTAGCTACAATTCATAGTAAAGAAGTATCACGAAAAACAATTCTCAGTTGCAACCCTAGTTGCAACTCCCGAGAGAAAATGCACAAGTCCAGTTACAACTCATAGTATGCAAACAACCCTCGGCTGCAACCCCACTTGCAATTCTCGAGAGAAAAGCCAGAAGTCTAGTTACAACTCATAGTACGAAAACAATTCTTAGTTTCAACACAAGTTGCGACTCTGAGAGAAAAACTAGTTGCAAGTCTAGATGCAACTCATAATAAAGAAGGGACCACGAAAATAACCTTACTTGCAACTCCTAAAACAAAATCCGCAAGTCCAGTTACAACTCATAGTACGGAAAAATTCCTCGGTTGCAACCCCACTTGTAACTCCCAAGAAAAAAAGTCAGTTGCGACTCTAGCTACAAATCATAGTAAAGAAGGATCACAAAAAACAATTCTTAGTTGCAACCCTAGTTGCAACTCCCGAGAGAAAATGCACAAATCCAGTTACAACTCATAGTATGCAAACAATCCGCAGTTGCAACCCCATTTGCAATTCCCGAGAGAAAAGGCATGTTGCGAGTCTAGTTGAAGGACCATGAAAATCAATTCTCAGATACAACCCCAGTTGCTACTCCCGAGAGAAAATGCACAGGTCCAGTTACAACTCATAGTATGACAACAATCCTCGGTTGCAACCCCACTTGCAACTCCCGAGAGAAATGACATGTTGCGAGTCTAGTTGCAACTCATAGTGAAGAAGGACCATGAAAACCAATACTCAGTTGCAACCATAGTTGTAACTCCCGATATAAAAAGCTAGTTGCTACTCATAGTAAAATATGTACCACAAAAACAATCCTCGTATACAACCCTAGTTACAAGGGTTGCAACTCCTGAGAGAAAGACAATAGTAAAAAAAGACTCTAAAACAATCCTCAGTTGCAACTCCTATGAGAAATTATTTACTTCCATCCATGTCTTATATTTATATCCGTCCTCTCTTTCTTGAAAATCGCCCTACCATGAGGAAAACAACAACAAAAATAGTTTTTGGAAGATGCAGCTTGTTTCTAGGAAAGCTTATTCTTCTTCATATGGCTAGCATGGAAAAAATGATTTGGTACAAAAGAAGATGTCAACTACAAAAAAAATCTCAACCACACACTATATAGTAAGCTACAAATATTATTCCCTCCATATGTCACAATTTTTTCTAAATTTAGATGTATCTAGACAATATTTAGTCTAGATACATCTAAATTTAGACAAATTTTCTACATATATTTTGAGACGGATGGAATAGTCTATACATAGAAAAAATATTTAGTGGACCATAAAAAGTAAAGATAAAAAAAGGAAGAAAAAACAAGCAGATAAAAAAATAACAAAGACAACAACCAAAAAAAGGAAAAAAGGAAAAAAGAAAAAAAAAGACAAGAAGAAATGGCCCGCACACACACTGCCCAACATGAAACATATCAAAAGTCAAACTAACCATCGATCTCCCTTTCCTTAAAAAAAATCTATGGATCCTAAACTAGGGAGCCCATCAAAAGCTAGCGAGACCCCGCAAATTACCGAGCCCATCAAACAAAACAAGGACGGGCCAAAACCAGCCGATAAATGCAAAGCGTGAGACAAACACTGATCGCACCATTCTTGACACGATAAACAGATCAACGATCCACATGTCGACTGCGACATAAGCTCCGTCACAGCTAGATGTGACGTAGCAAATCCGAAATTTTAATGGCTGGTCAGTTTTTGGAATCTGATAAAATCAAGGCATATTTTCCGTGTATATGAAAGAAAAGAAACAAGGGAAAATTTGCTACTCCCTCCGTCCCAAAATAAGTGACGTGAGTTTGTCTAGATTCGGATGTACCTCTATATTAAAACGTGTCTACATATATCCGAATCTAGACAAACCTACATCATTTATTTTAGGACAGAGGGAGTACATGACATCGTTATTTTCTGTCATTTGCTGAAACACATTGTTCGATTATGACAGAACACACCACGTGGTCAAAAATGGGAAGTTTTAGCATTCCTACTCAGGTGACCATGTTATGGCCGGGTTTGAAGAAAATATGCCAAAGTTTCCATGTTTGGCCACGCGGTGTGTCTTAGCAAATGTGCCACAACATTGTAATGTTATTTAGCAAAGACACAATTGTGCGGTGTGTTTTAGCAAACGCTAGAAAATAACTGTCCTATAGCAAATTTTCCCAAGAAACAATTACTTTATGGATTCCACGTTTTTACCTAGACTAGCACAATTGTCCGTGCGTTGCGACGGGTTAACTTCGATACTGTCGAGAATCTAGGTTGCCAGGCCTTCCACACCTATACCTCTATGATCCCCTCCACCCGCATAGCTACACTCGTCGCATACCCTCGCCTCTCCTCTCATTGCTGCTCTAGCCGCCCCCTCCAAACAAGCATTGCCTCCCCACATTGCACCCCCTTCCCACATCCTTGAGCACCGAAAGAAACAGCGAGATCGAACGCTTCGGGCATGACAATGTGGAGCACTGAAACTCATGCACATTGATTGTTTCTAGATCAAACCATTGATGATGATCATTTTGAGGCAAACAGGGTGATAGACGATGTAAATTGGGCGACAGATGGAATTTTCGTGCAGAAACTCATCCATTTAATATTATGTTGAAAACGACAACGACTTAAAAGATGAAAAACATATATCATGTTCGGGTTTTGAAGATTAAATGCTACACAAAACCCCACGTTAATTGGACTCAAGATAACAATACCACGAGAAGTTGTATGACTTTGTATCCAAAGTTCCACTTGAGAATATAACCACTGTGCATGGGAAAAAATTCCTCAGAATGTTTTGGAGAATCAATATAACTTTAAAATTAGACCCCCCCCCCCCTAAAGTTAACCATTGATTAAGAAAAACTAATCAGTTAACTTACTTAAAGTTACTTACACAAATGATAGCATTAATACATGAGGCATGATAAAAAAAATACATGAGGCATAAGAAGAAAAAAAAATTCGTAAATGTTTGCTGTTAACATTGAGCAATTCTAAACTCATCGTCGCCACAGAGTGCTAGTTCTAACATCTAGAACTCGGCTCCATGCAATGGTAATGTGTGTCCAATTATCTATTCCTAGGTGCCACCGATTGATCTGATTAATTTAAGAGGCTAAGTTGATTACTATCTGTCCAACTTTCAGGTACTGTCATTCTCAGATAAATAGTCAACTCTATTGAAGAACGCGTATAGCTGCAGCTTGCAGGGTTAGTATTCCTATCCACTGTAGAATAGTCATATAATCAGCACCAGCTATTAAACAACATGTCAACATTTCTTCATTCTTCCCCTCTACACCGTGTATTCTTATATATATGGGATGTCATCTGAAGAAGGGCGTGGATAGTTGAGATGATGGAGAACGGACTTGAAATATAGCGCTGCTCCTGAAGCGACTCGAACTCGGCACCGTTGGGGCTGGAGCAGTACGTACGAGTCTAAGAAATCAGACGGCCAAGTTGGGGAACTGGGCAGGGATCCACGGCGACGGGAGCTCGGCCGTGATCTAGGTGGCTGGATCTGGCTCGGGATCTATGGAGGCGGGGAGCAGTGGTCCCGTACTTCGCCCGGGTTGGCACGGGGGCGCTGCTTTGGGACGCATCAGTTGGGTTATCGGCGCCGGAGGCTTCAGGGTTAGCGGCGCTGGAGGCTTCAGCGCATTCACAGGCACGGCGGCGAGTGGTCAACGGAGGGGCGTTGCGTGGGGCTTTATTCTCTCGCCAGGAAAAGTCTCAATATCCTAGCCGTTGGCAGCTGCACGCCGCCCTCCGTCCTGTCCCGAAGCACGGCCGGCCAGCGCCCCTCCGTCAGTCCAGCCGCCCGCCTCGAGCTCCTAGCCGTCGGCAGCTGCTCACCGCCATCTCCCAAAGGACGCCCGGAAATCGCGCCTCCTTCTGGGTCCAGCACCACACCTCGTCGCGCGCGACGCCGACCACTTCCGCCTTTGGCGATGTTGCTACGGTGGAAAGCCGGAAAAGAAACAAAGCGTTACGACTTAATAGTGGCATTGATGGGTAATATTAGGTCTAGTGGGAGGACAAAACGGTTAAAAAAAGGTTCATTGACAAAAACGTTACGTACTTTATTATTATTAGGTATAGACTAGAGATCTAAACCCCGCGTATGTGATCCCGTGGAGCACGTGGGGGATGGATCACATCAGCGGCCTCCATGATGCGCTCCTCCACAGCATCCTGCTGCGCCTCCGCTCGGCCCCCGCCGCCGCGCGCACCAGCGTCCTCTCCCGCCGCTGGCGCCACGTCTGGATCTACCTCCCCGAGCTTGTCCTCCACGGCCGTCACGCCCTGGCGCCGACGACCTCGTTCCTGGACTCGATTGACGCCGCCCTCGCCGCGCACTCTGCCCCAGCCGTCCTCAACCTCGAAATCGAAGTACCCTACCGATGCTGCTGCCTCTGCCGCTCCAGCCGCGTCGCTCCATGGCTGCGTTTCGCCTCGCAGCGCCTCGTGGGCAAGTTCTTTCTGGGCGTGCCCGGATGCACCCACCTGCCCTCCCAGCCACAAGTCTGGCCTGAAGAGCTTCTGCTTGAGTTACCCCCGTGTGAGAGAGTTACGAGCATGGAGCTCTCTCTCCCGGAAAGCTTCCTCCTCCGGTTCCGGCCGGCAGGTTCGTTCGCGGCTCTGACCGACTTGGTGATACACTCGGTCTCCATGGAAGCCAGGGATCTGGAGGCCATGGTGTCCTCTCAGTGCCCGCGCCTGACGACGCTTGTCCTGTTCGACGTCGCACTGGTCACCGTCTCCGACGTCTCGATACGGTCTCCCTCGCTACAGCGCCTCTGGTTCTTCGTCAAGAACGAGCAGAGCCCCCGCCTCGAGGTCGCCACCCCTGAGCTACGATTGTTGTGTGCGCCTGTCGTCGACGCTTACATAGCTGCCCCGAAGATGTCCGACCTAATCTGGATCAGCGACGCCTACGACCCACAGCGGTACCAATTTGTCGGTGCTGAGCGTCATCTCCGGCGGCTAGACATCGGGGAATGGTCATGGTCTAGAAACACACTAGCCTCGCTGCAGCGGCGGTTTGATTCGGTTGAAAATCTGCACGTGGACTGGTCGTCTCCTCGGGTACGATGTATATACGCATATGCTTGGATTGATTTCCTCAAACTCATCGTGTTCTTACACATCATGTGATGTTGTATTGTATAATTTTTCAGCGGGGAGAAACGGAATACGGATACGATAGCTTCTTGGATGGCGCGAGCAGTCTTCCAAGGTGTGAGACCTTGTGCGTATCCTCTGTGGGGAATTGCCATGGCTTTGTACCAAGCATGCTGCATCTCCTGAGGAAAGGAAACATGGTAAGGAAGCTCGTAGCATCTGCGTGTCCCCCGAAGGTGATTTATAATTTAAGATTATCTTCTTATTACCCTGCCATTTTAATCCCTGCTTTGCTCTTATTTTGAGAGAGAATGCTTCCATTCAAATAAGCATTGTCCTATCCAGTAGATTCTTTGATCGGCCGGTAGGATTCTTTCACCTCGCCCCTTCCACACTCCAGTACCCCAACCCTAGGGTCTCCACGTCTGGCAGCCCACATGTCAGCGACACCATGTCAGGACAGACGGATAACCTATCGGTGTTCTTGTTGAATTTGATTTGCTCCCCTTCTTATCCTTCTTAAGCAAACCAATTCAAAAACGTTGCAACAAATAATTGGCACCATCGCTGTAGAAACAATACAATTATGCAATACAAGAAATGGGAGGCCATAACAAAACATATAGTGCTGCAAAAGAGTCAATCAAATTATGCGCAAATCATTGTGTATTGTTGCAGCAAAAAATGATACATGCCGAGATAATGCACCGAAATTGGTAGACTTGCAACAAATGTTGTACGGGATTGCAACAAAATTAATCAGCGTGAGCAAGAATTAAGGGTATCATTGCAACCAAAAAGATACACACGTGAAGTTGTTCACATAGGCAACAGATCCCTAAACACCAAAAACAAAAAAAAGAACAAATTCTCACATGCAACATCACCACCTTGTTAGTCCCTAGTTCATGTCCTCATCTTGGTGGCGATGTCAAAGTCTCCAAGATGTGTGTGTGTGTGTGGGGAGGGGGGGGGGGGGTGTCAGGGGCAACCAAGATTAACCAGAAATGAGGATGCGCCGGAGTTTAGCGACCTCCATGTCGCTCTCATAGAGGTGGCTTTATTGGGGGTGGGAGGGGGCATATGGAGCAATGACTGAGGTGGTCATAAATGAGGGAACAACCGGAGAGATGAGGATGTGAGGGAGGAGGGCAGGGTTATGCATTGCGTGAGGTGACTTGAAGCACTAGTGAAAGAACAGTTAATGGGTTGCAGGAACATTTGTCCAGTATATGATGTAGCTGGTGCAGGAGCACCTTCACAAGATACAATCTCTGAAAATATACCAAAATCCCCTCAAAAAAGAGAGAAGAAAATATACCAAAATGCCATCTTCGATAATTTTAATATATATCCTTGTCTAATGCGGAATTTTCTTATTTTCCAGCGTCGTTCTCCTTGCTTGTTGGCTTGTCGATGCCGCTCACCAGAGAGTTACAGGGCAGATGATATTACCCTTGATTCACTTGAAGAGATTGAGATCAAATCATTCACTGGAGCAGATGATGAAGTGGAATTCCTAAAGCAACTACTATGCATATGCAACGTACCACAACTTACAAGCGTGAAAATTAAGGTGTGCCCTCTTTCTCCACTAAACAGTGATGTACAAGAGAAGATCCACAATATGTGTCGTCAGAATGTTAGAGTGAAACTGAGATTTGTTTCTGATGTGTTGCCCAGGTAAAGTATCAGACACATACATCACAGTAAAAGCTTAAAAAACTTTCATATACTCTCCGAGTTCCACTATATATGTCCTCTACCTCATGATAGTCCACTTCAAAACTTAAGTCGATTACTCAAGATTGTTGTTTCTTTCTACTATACCTCTATTAATGTGGTTGCATTGTGTTATTTACAATGAATATGCATGGTCATGTCTGCATCTATTTCTTTTTCCTTTTTGGTTGGCCTGCAATCTGTATGTGGGACGAGGAGAGGACACATAATAAAAATGTTACGCCTTGTAGTACATAACAATTTAGAGTTTTATTTATCCTACGGAACATCCTAGAAATCTTAAATCGTTAGGCCCACCATGTTTATCAATCATCCTACGATGCCAATTCTAATACTCTTTCAGTACTCCCTCCGACCCAAATTAATTGATTTCGATTTGTCTAGATTCAGATGTATCTAGACATGTTTCAGTGCTAGATATATTCGAATGTAGACAAATCCAACTCAATTAATTTGGGTCGGAGGGAGTAGTAAAATGGTGCGCCCAGCAGTACAGAATGTTTCAGAGTTTTGTGCTATGTAGCATCGTAAGAACACCTACAACCGTTAAACTCTAGACACACCATGTTGTTATCTATGTTTTGCTTCACCCATTTGACTATAAATTTAGACGTGTGTTCTTGTTTGTGGTCTTGCTTTACTAGCTAGAGCAGAAAACCATCCATCGTTACCGGCCCTCGACGACGGTGACGGTGATGTCGTTCACGGTGCATGTAGACGAGCACTCGCCGTCGGTGGAGGCGGACCCCCGGTCGCTGCAGTAGCCCGGGTGCCTCGGCTGCGGCATCAGCGCGCTCTGGTTGCCCAGCATCAGGAACACCGTCGCCATGTGCGGCCGCTCCTCCGGCCGCTCCTGCACGCACAGCAGCCCGACCTGCACGCACCGCAGCACCTCCTCCGAGTCACTGCACGCGCCGGCCACCGCCTCGTCTAGCAGCGCCAGCGTGTTGCCCTCCCTCCACAGCTTCCATGCCTGCTCATCAGTCACCATTCTTTTGTGACTCTCCGTGCATGCATAGGTCGGAAGTAGTACATGAGCAGAGGATTATTTGTGAGTAGTGACAACGTACGTGGCTGAGGAGGCTCGTCTGCTCGCCGCTGCTGTACATTCCCCGGTTCTTCCTCCCGCTGACGATCTCGAGGACAAGCACACCGAAGCTGAACACGTCGGACTTGACCGAGAAGACGCCGTCCATGGCGTACTCCGGGGACATGTACCCACTGCGCGTAAGCAGGCCGATGAGTTTACCACGTCCAAGTCAACTAACTGAAGCGAAACCCAGAGCTGCACTTACTATGTTCCGACCACCCTTCTGGTGTGGGAGTCGGCGCCATCAGCACCGAAGATCCTCGCCACGCCGAAGTCCGAGATCTTGGGGTTCATGTCCCCGTCGAGGAGGATGTTGCCGGCCTTGAGGTCCCTGTGGATGACCTTGAACCTCGAGTCCTGGTGCAGGTACAGGAGCCCGCGCGCGACGCCCAGTATGATGTCAAACCGCTTCGACCAGTTCAGCTGCGCCGATCGAGCCTTATCTGCTCAAACACAATAATCCGATCTGTAAATTCACCGCAAAAACTGAGGCTGGCCACATACTCGCAATGCATAATGCGTGTAGATGATCGACAGGTTTGATCTATGTATGTACCGAAGATGAACATGTCGAGGCTCTTGTTCTCCATGTACTCGTACACCAGGATCCTCTCCTCCCCGTGGACGCAGCAGCCCAGGAGCCTGACGAGGTTCACATGCTGGAGCTTGGCGATGAGCATCACCTCGTTCTTGAACTCGTCCAACCCCTGCGTCGAGTACTTGGAGAGCCGTTTCACCGCCACCGTCTGCCCTCCTCCGAGTTCACCCTGCACCATCCATGACCGTTTGTTTCACTTCACAACAGTAGTTGGTAGGAGTATCATTTTCTGACCTCAAATACCCCTATGAAAATGTTGCAATGATTACCTTGTAGACCGCGCCGAAGCCGCCCTCCCCGAGCTTCGCCGACGCCGCGAAGTTGTCAGTGGACAAGGCAATTGTGGCCATGTCAAAGAGAGTGACGTCCAGTAGCCCTTTGCGCTGACTGGATTCATCTTCCATGTTTCTGTCTTGGACCGGGTAAAGTGGGTTGCTCGAGTCAAATGAGGTGAGCCTTTGCGTGCTTTGGAATGTCCCTGCATCAGGTGAAACTTTCACACATAGTACATTAAATGGCATACACGGATTTACAGGAAAAGGAAATGAGAGAATAGAATTAGGCGCACCTTTATTTCTGAAAAACTTGGTCCATATGAAGAACCCACCCAACCCGAAAAGTAGAAGACCCGATAAGCTTAGGACAACAGCAAGTGCTGTGTTTTTCTTTTTGGAATTGTCACCGTTGGAGGCTGCCAGGGTCAAATTGGAATGGTTAGTGAATCACTTAGTCGTATCCAGTGTGCTAGATGAACTAGACGACTAACTGCTGATGATATCCCTTAAATTTTCAGTCAGAATAATGATCATGACCGTCTGGAAATTGTAAACTTTATTTTCTCAACTGGGTACTTGGCAATATGCTAATATTCTTCAGTTTGGTGTGAAATGCAGCAGTAGGATGGAAACCCTTACCCGCAGTGAACTTGAAAGAAAATTAGCTTACATCCTAGCAAAAAAAAATTACTCAGAGTCCTTGTTTACCACTGCACATCGATCTTGGCAAAATATGTCAATGTATACATTTTTCTTTATTACCGGTAATCAATGTAGTATATGACAAACAGATGTATATGTGCATCTGTTGTGAACAGATGCATTGTGTAATGCCCTGGAAAACTGTATTTAACAATGTAGAACTATGTGCTTTATTAATGAAGCTGGGGGGAAACCCCTTTAGTAATAAAAAGAAGTAATGTATTTGTTTTTCTTTATTACAGATTAATGACTAACATAAGATAATCCATATGAAAGATCAAGAACTAAACATGGAAGGCTAGCCAAATGGTGTTTCATCGGTCCTAGTTTACTTGTCAAAGAATGCAACAACTGCCAACCAAAAAGTTCAGACGTGTTCCAATTTTGCACAGGACTAGTCAGTTCAGTCATAGGAACGGATGCAGTCTTTCTGATCAGGCCATAGCAGCCAGAAAATAGCCGCCTCACGAGTTACCCTTTTCTACAATAAGTCTAAAGCGTCATGGACAGTCCAAGTACTCGATTCCCTTTTCAGAAGAATACAACCAGCTAGTTAATGGAAATATCAATCAAGACTAAATGTTCTAGATGTTCATATCCTCTAGAAAACTGCACATTCGATATTGTGCAGGACAATATATCTTCTCTCTGTTCTATTTTGTAAGAAAAAAGAGTACTACTGCATTTTTTTTTTGTACATTCAGATTCTGACATCTAAGCTTGAACTTTAACATGTTACAACATAAGTAAATGAAAAAAATTATACAGATTAAAACGGAGACGAGAGGAAAGGAGAAGAGGGATTCATACGTAGATCGGATGCCGCGAGACGGATAAACAGATTCTGCCCACCGGATTCGAACTGCCTGATGTCGATCAGCGGCGAGGTCCAGATGATGCAGCCGCTCTCGCCTCCCTTGATGCTCGAAGCAGAATACGCCAGGCACGAACAGTTGGCCAGACACCTCTGCCTGCACTGGTCGAGGCTCACGCTGGCGTCCGCCGTCGCGTTCGTCACGTCCGGCAGCTTGACGCCGGGCAGCTGCCGGAACCCGTCCCCGGTGCAGTTGAGCCGGGTCGTGCGCGCGCACCCCGCGGAGCCGTCCCTGAGCGCCCACTCCCGCGGCGAGGCCGGCGTGAACCCGGTGGGGCAGCCGCACATCGGCGAGGCGCTCGCGTCGCAGACGCCGTAGGCGCCGCACTCCGCGTAGCGGTCGCACTGGTCCCTGGGCAGCGACCAGTAGAGGTTCCACGCCTGCTGCTGCTGCAGCCACACGTAGCGCTGCAGAGTCGACTGGTTCAGCACGAACCTCGAGATGACGTCGCCGCCTCCGCCGCCACCGTCAACCAGGAACGTGTAGTAGACGTCGGTGCTGTTGGCCACGAACTCGAACAGGAAGTTGCCGTTGTCAGGCTCCATCTCCGGCTCGCCGCTGAACCGCAGGCCGTTCCATGGCCCGTTCCGGTACACGGGCGACGTGCCGTTGTACCAGATGAACCCCTCCGGCACGCCCCGGATGTCGATCTCGAAGGTGTAGTCGCCGGGCGACGGGTCGGCGGGGCTCGCCCATGTTGTCAGGTACCGGTCGAGCCCGGTGGTCAGTTCCCAGCCCAACTTCATTCCCGGGAGCAGAGTGTCGGACGGGTGGTCAAAGCTCTGCCACAGAACTGCCCCCGTGCCATTGGCGTCTACAATCAGAAAGTTGCCGCTGTCCAGGAGCTTGGCCACGGGAGTGCTGCTGGTCACGTTCGACGGCGCCGGCGACCAGAACATGTGTCCTGACCGGTCGGCGAGTACCAGGCTGCCGGTGCTGTTGATGGCCAAGCTTGCGGTGGTGCCGATGATCGGAGCGTGGCGGTTGGCGACCCAGACAACGGTAAGAGGAGCGATGTCCTTGTACCAGATGCCCAAGAACCTCGCCGTCGAGGTCGGTGGGGTGAAGAACCCGAGCTCGAATACTCCACCGGATGAAACAAGCGTCTGGCCATCGGCGATGGAAGAGTTTGCAGTGATACTATCAGCTGCGGAGGCAGGGGAGAAGACAAGGTAAAGGGAAAGAAGAGCTAAGGTAAGCACGCTGGTCGCCATGGCTCTTTGTAATTGTGGCGTACCTGAACTGGAAGCACTCACTACTCACAGCTCACCACCCGTACCCAACTGAAAGTCTAACTCGATCGGTGCGTCGTTTTACCCAGCTCGCTTGCTCCCGTGGAATGTTCTTGTGCTCAATTGGCATGCGTGTGAGAACTAGGAAGACGAATTTGACCGTTACATCAGTTCATTGACGGTGAGTCAGTGACTACCAAGATACAAAAAAACATAGTCCACAGATGTGTTGGCAGTTGGCACTAGCGGTCTTAGCTTTGAAAAGTAGGCAGATTTTCTTTCTTTCTTTTGAGATGAGAAAAGGTTGGTGGGACATGCGATGTTTTGTCTATCTCCTCAAGATCTATTCGTGCTTAAGGGGTTGGAAGTCCAAAGATGCATTTTCTCTAGAACATGAGATTAAAGATGGCTCTACAGCCGTACTCCCTATGTTTTGCTTTATTTATAAAACGGGGCGAAAGCCTGATTCGAGATACTCCTTCTGTTTCAAAATATAAGATATTTTAGTTTTGTGAGTCTAATGTATTTATACCACTTTTATAATGTAGGTTTGGAGAGGTTCGAAGTGAACCTACACACTAAAACAAGTCTAGATTCATTCACTTCACAAAGCTAAAACATCTTATATTTTAAAACGGAGGGAGTAACTCCAATATATGTTGGGGTTGATCTCTAGCTGTAAAAATATATCCTCTGAAAAAAAAAACTAGGTCGCAAAGTGCATGATGTTTGGAGAGGTTCGAAGTGAACCTACACACTAAAATGAGTCTAGATTCATTCACTTCACAAAGCTAAAACATCTTATATTTTAAAACGGAGTGAGTAACTCCAATATATGTCGGGGTTGATCTCCAGCTGTAAAAATATATCCTCTGAAGAAAAAAAAAACTAGGTCGCAAAGTTGCATGATGTCACAAAAGGGATAATCAAGGCCAGAGTTGTGTAGCTTTAAGTGGAACATCGCCTACCACAAAAATGGTAACCCGATTAATAAAACACAAGGTGCCAAACCTAGGATTTGTCTATTGTGGACTAGAGGTGAAGGGTTGGTAGCAGAAAATATAATTTTTTCATGACTAGCGCAACACCCAGTGCAAGGATCTGTCCAGAAGTAATGTTGTAACGGAGAAGTTTCAGTAATATACCGTTGTAAACCGAAAGCGGTTAACGTTTTGCGTGGAACATGGATGATGTAGTCGTACTCATAACCGATCTAAGGTCCTGAAGCTCCTCGCAAGTCACACCAGATCCTTGCACCACAAACCAGGTGCCACTAGTGGCAGCACATTCCTGGTTTCGCACACATCCGGTGTACGATGACAACCTCCGGTCCTCTGATCCCTATTGAGAGTGCGGAACTAGATCTTCTGGCTGGAATTCCTGCAGGACAACAGCGTGCTGCATTTGCGTTGTTTCTTGCGTGTACAGTTCTTTTAGAAACCGTGTCATCATAAAAGGCAATGAGAGAGATAATTTCCCAAGAAAAATGCCTTTGAGAATATTGGTGTACTTTTCCCATCCATAGGCACCTCCTTACATAGGGGAAGGAGTATGTGCCCTTCCAAGGGCTCTTCCGTGTGTGGGGCTAAAGGAGGGAATAGGGGAGAGAGGGGAGGTGGCCGGCCGATGGTTGCCTTGGGCCCCAAGCGCGCCTACAAGGCCCACCGCCCCTTTTCCTCCTTAGGACGATGGCTTCCCTCATGGGCCCCTCCCTCCTGGAGGGCCCAATGAGGTGGACAACCCCTAAAATCCCAATTTTAATATTTATTAAATAATATCAATTTCATTAATAATACATTTACATATTATTTAATTTCCGTTGACCCCAAACACCTTTTGGTTCACTCCGAACCATTTCGGAACCTCTCGGAACGATTTTGGTTTTCTCTTCTTTCCTTCGACGACTCTGATACAACCAAAACGATCTTCGTGCATCATCGCACCCTTAAGTGTATTACCCTACGGTTCGGGAACATCATAAACATGATCGAGACACCTCTCATATCAATGACCAATAGCGGGACTGGGATGCCCATAATGACCCCTGTGCATTCCACGATGTTTTAATGTCGTTTGAACCATAAACATCGAGTCCAATTCTCTTTGTTACTTTGATACTTGACTTGTCCGAGATCTGATCATCGGTATCACTATACCTTGTTCAATCTTATTACTGCCAAGTGTTGCTTTACTTCTTCCTGTGATATTCCATCCCCGTGACCTAGTCACATGTTGCAACATTATGGATGTAATCTCACCGATTGGGCCATGTGTATCTTCCCGTCACGCAGGCGAACAAATCTCGATCTTGATGCATGCGCCTCCACGTGCACCTCTAGAATATCCAACATACACCTTTATGATTATCCTGCTACAGTGTGACGTTGATGTAGTCAAAGCAACAACGAGTGACAATGATTAAACAAGATGTCACAGTCTAAGGATTAGGATACTTCAATCTAACTGTTGCAACATGAACTATGTGACTTGTGAAGGATATATGCCCTAGAGGCATAAAATAAAGGGATTTCTATTTTCGTACCCTCGGTTCGTTAGTTGTACTCAGTTTTCCTAGCCAAACTTTTCCTCCCTTTTGCCCATCTCCTTGTACGAAACTCTCACACGGTCTGAAATCTCGCTGTCCGTGAGTCTTGCTATTACATGCTGACAAGTGGGGCCGCATTCAGTCGGGTCCCTAGTGGACCCTCGCCGTTACGTGCTAACAAGTAGGGCCGTGTTCTATCGGGTCCCGTAGTGGACCCTTGCCGTTACATGCTGACAAGTGGGTCGCGTTCAGTCGGTTCCCGTAGTGGACACCTCTCTGCATTTATCTAGGTCAGCATCGGACCCACAGCTTATCCACGTAAGCGCCGGACCCACAGCTTACCCAGGTTGGCGTTGCAAGATGGGACCTCGAGCCAGCCCCGCGCCCACGCCTGTTCCGTTGCCTCCCCTTTCTTCTTCTTGTCCAGCGATGGTGGCTCTTTGTCTAGCTTCATTTTCATATACTGAAATGTAAAGCATATACGGAAATTATACACCTTTAAACTCTTTGAAATCGTACTTAGGACATGATAATGTTGTGCTAATAAAATCATGATCATTTATCATTTCCATGGAGTGAAATATAATGCATAAACTTGCGTATATGAAAATTATAACCTTTGAACACTGTGCAATGGCACTTAATACGTGATAATGATGTGCTAATAAAATTTTGAGAGATTATCATTTTCTCTCCCATTTTCATAGAGTGGAATGTAATGCATAAACTTGCATATACGAAAATTATACACCTTTAAACTCTTTGAAATCGCACTTAATACGTGATAATATTGTCCTAATAAAATGTGAGAGTTTATCATTTTCATAGAGTGGAATGTAATGCACAAACTTGTATATACGAAAATTATAAACCTTTGAACATTTTGAAATCGCACTTAATACGTGATAATGATGTGCTAACAAAATTTTAAAAGATTGTCATTTTCTCCCCCATTTTCATAGAGTGGAATGTAATGCATATACTTGCATATACGAAAATTATAAACATTTGAACTCTTTGAAATCGCACTTAATATGTGATAAGGATGTGCTAAGAAACTCTTGAGAGATTGTCATTTTCATATAGTGGAATGTAATGCACAAACTTGCATATGCAAAAATTATACACCTTTGAACTCTTTGAAATCGCACTTAGGACATGATAATGTTGTGCTAATAAACTGATTATTTATCATTTCCATGGAGTGAAATATAATGCATAAACTTGCGTATACTAAAATTTTAAACCTTTCAATACTGTGAAATTGCACTTAATAACGAGATAATGATGTGCTAGCAAAATTTTGAGAGATTATCATTTTCTCCCCATTTTCATAGAGTGGAATGTAATATATAAATTTGCGTATACGAAATTATACACATTTGAACTCTTTGAAATCACACTTAATACGTGATAATATTGTGCTAAGAAAATCCTAAGAGATTATCATTTTTATATAGTGGAATGTAATGCACGAATTATACACCTTTGAACACATTCCCTTCAAATTCATTTGTTTATGGAGTTAAAGTACCGCTGGTAAACTTGTTATTTTGCATGGATAGAGGGGTGCCCCTGATAAATATAGGAGTTATACTATCCGCTAGATCACATATGATCAATGATTGGTGGGCACGACACGTGTGACAACTGTCTCAACCAATCAGAGCGTAGCAGCCAAGATGAGCACAAGTGTGAGAGATTGTGACTAAGAGAGGGGAAAATTGAGTAGAACTTAAGAACCAAGGG
This sequence comes from Avena eriantha, assembly GCA_910589775.1. NCBI lineage: Eukaryota > Viridiplantae > Streptophyta > Magnoliopsida > Poales > Poaceae > Avena > Avena eriantha. Next base: position 156,112,642 of record OU342741.1, on the reverse strand, counting down.
CAAAACTGAGTAGAACTTAAGAACCAAGGGCAAAACTGACAAAGGGATTCAAATAGAAAATAGAAAGAGATTTAAAAAATGGAAAATGTGTCTTTTTTATACAATAAAATACATCTTGGTATACATCAAACTGTTTGCAATTCAAATATACACCAGTTTGACAACTATTGCCTCAGTCATACAAACTATCTTTTAGGGAGGGATGTTTTGGGAAGAGGCTTGAGTAGAAAGCTATGAATCTTCATACATAGTAGGTGATCTGAGAAGTGGTGATTTAGGTTTAAACTTGATTTATATACATTTCGTATGGTGGCAAGTCACATAATAAGACTCCATGTGGTAGATACCACTATGTTTTGATCTTTTTAAATTTGTTGTGCTTAAAATGACTCAATTAGCTAGCTAAAACCCATTTGTTGACTATCTGTTGACCAACCACCGGAGGGTAAAACTGAGTATATTGCACACGGCGGTGTTAGTACTGGAGGGTAAAACTGAGTACAACCAAACTGTCAGTGTTACACTCGAGGGCAAAACTGAGCACAACTAAGTTGCCAGAGTTAGACACGAGGGGAAAACGTGACTCACGGTACGTGTGTGCGGTACACGGGGCGGTAGCGGACACGTGTGGCCGTGCATGGTGCAGTAGCATATGCGGTTATGCGATGCATGGTGGTGCAACGAAACGTTGCTTCCCTTCTCCTTTATAGAGGCCTCCTCACTCTCACTCATCACTCACTTGCTCACTTGCTCACTCAACCGTCTCCACTGTCCCATCACCTTCTACAAACCCCCAAGTAAACCCCAACCACAAAGGCGATGGAGAAGAATGGCACGGTGGCCATTGGCGCCTCCAAGGCCGCCGGCGAGGAGGCCCTCGTCCATGTATAGGCCCCTGTCGAGGCATCGAAGGCAGCTACCGTCCCCATCCAGACCCCATCCCCGCTTCCATCGTAGCCGCTAGCGAGGAGGCCCCCGCTGGTCTTGGGCAGATCCCGCTCGACTAGGACCCCTACAAGGAGGTTTATTACATAAGGCCGGAGAACCCCTACGACACCAGCATCTCCGACCCATGGTCGTAGGTAACTAGGGTTTTCTCCCCTTCCCTTGTTCTTCCCCCATTCCCATCATTGGATGCTAGATCGAATCTTATTAGGGTTCAGCTGTTCATATTTTTATAGTAGCTAATCCTCTTGTGTTAGATCTCGTATTGCAATGAATCCCCCTATTCGTATTTTGATAATTCCCCCTATTCGTATTTGAATCCCCATGTTCGTAGTTGGGATTAGTATTCGATTTGGTTTGAGATTTGGGGAATAATCACGGGATCTCAATCGGTTAATTCATGTCATTATTGCACTCTACTATTGTTTTCAACAGGAGGATGGCAGCGACGTTTGCACCGACGACAAGTCCAAGGACACCAAGACTCGTCATGTGCTGAGGAGACTGAAGTCCGACCAGTAGGACAACTTCTTCACCGTCGATGTCTACAGGTGCCCCTTCTACACCACCAGGAGGCTCCATGCCACTGACTTCAACTCCCTCGTGAATCATGTTGAGGACGTGAGGACCTGCAGCGAGTCCGTGAACGTCCACGGCTTCATAGCCAAGCATCAGACGCTCGGTCTTCATCTCTGCAACCTCTAGAAGGTGGCCATCGAGGAGGGTCGCATGCCTCGATCAAGCCCAAGGCGCCCAAGGTCAAGGGACTAGGCAGCAAGAAGTGGAGGATGCGCCAGAGGGAGGAGGCGGAGGCCGTCTTGATGGAGGCCATGAGGGGCCACTGATCTTGTGCTGCTGCTGTAAAGCAGCTTCTTTTGTCTTGTTTGTGTTGAACTTGTCCGCTGCTGCTACTGAGCAGCCTAATTGGTGAACCTCGCTAAGTACCATACTATATATCCTATATTGGCTGCTTTATCTATATGTGTTCTGTTTACTGAATTTATTTATATTGCTGGTTAGATTGCTGCTCTAGATTTTCTACCATATTGGGGAAAATGAGGGTCAAAAGGAACAATAATTAAAGATAGAAGTTGCTCTAGATTTGCTACCTTTTTGGGCAAAAAAAATACAACTGTTGGCGAGAGAGAGGGGAAAAGGCGCTCTTAAAAAGACCAATCATAAAAATAACAAAAAAGAAAACTTCCAATTTAGGCGTCCGGGGGCACATAAATCACCAAACACGCCCCACATGGTCCCACACCACGTCCCCCATAACGCGTTCCCAACAAAGCGGCCCCATATGGCATGGCCCCACACATCAGCATAACGCGTTCCTGACCAAACGGCCCCACGTGGTCCCAGACCATGCGGCCCCACACGTGAGCCAATGGTCAACCTGACGGCAGCCGCCGTTCGAGCTCTTAGATGAGTTTCCGAGAAGGAGAGTGGCGAAAGTGAGAAAAATTTAAGCGACTGGGGAAAACTGAGTACAACTAACGAACCAGGGGCCCAAAAATAAAAATCTCTATAATAAATGGGTTTTATTATCATATCTCAATTAGTTCGTAATAGTTTCATATTGTGCTATAACTATATCAAGCGGAAATATTGATACAAGTGTGGTATAAAACAAACCAAGTCCCTAATAGCCTCTATGTATACTAGTTCGTTGGGCAACCGATGATCAAGGTTTCCTGATCATGGAGCATTTATGCTAGTTGACAATAGAGTCATATATGATATGATGGATATTTTTCAAAGATAGTTATTGTAGCACGATCAAGTCATAAGGTTCATCGTTGCAATAGTTAAAGCTTAGTTTCCTTCTCCTTAGACCGTGAGATCATATTAATCACTATCTCCCGAGGCTTCTTTGATCACATCAATCGTCATGTCCGGAACTGGGTGGTCATAAAGGTGTGCGTTAGGTATTCCAAAGGAATAGTTGAGGCCTATGTTATCAAGATCGGGATTTGTTTACCCGCGTGACGAGAACATACACATGGCCGACTTGCTGAGATTACATCCATAATGTTGCAACATGTGACTATGTCACAGGGATGAAATATCACGGAAACAAGTGAAACAGAACTTGTCGGTAACGAGATTGAACAAGGTATATGATACTAGTGATCAGATCTCGGACAAGTCGTATCAAAGAAACAAAGGGAATTGGACTCGATGTTTGCAGTTCAAATAACATCGTCTTCGTGGAATGCACAGGGGTCATTATGGGCATCCCGGTCCTACTAATGATCATTGATGGAGAACATGTCTGTGATAAGCCACCCTGAAAAAGGGAAAGAAAATAAAAACAACACTTCTGGTGGGACATACATCCCACCTAGGCGGACAAGCGGACATGGCTGGGTTCCGCACGGGGCGGCACGCAGCCAGCCACCACCGCTGGGCCTCAGCTGGGCAAGCCCACCCGGGAAGGTGCAACCTCAGGCGCTGCTAGGCTTCATGCCAGCCCACCCAGGCTGCTCCCTCTGGCCATCTCGCCCTGCCCTCGCAGCTGGGCCGCGAGTGGGTGGTGGCCCACCTAGCCGCGTGAGCCATTGTTGCGTGCAGCTGCAGCTGCTGCACCACGGGAGGGGGGGCACACCGGCCTACCCGGCTTGCAGCCAACTGCTGGGATATGGATGTTGCTGGGCCAATTCGGCCAGGACCCAGCTAGCAGTTCCCCTCCTTTTCCCTATTTCCTTTGGTCTTTTAGTCCCACATGGGGCACCCAATGGTCAGGGTACATGCCCCTCCATCTATATAAAGGGTGCCCATGGGTGGGATTAAACACACACAAAATGTATTCTTTGAGGCATTTCCTTAGGGAAATCTCTCTCTCTCTCTCTCCGGTTATCCTCTGTGATGGAACCGCCCTAGGAAGGATGGCGCCTGCAAGAGACGATACACCTATAGAACGCTGTTGCGCTATAGGAATTCCAGCCAGGGGATCTACTTCCGCACTCCCTACAGGGATCAGGGAACTGAAGCTCGTCATCGTACACTATAAGTGTAGGAAACCTCGAGGGTGCTACCAATAGCACATTGGATGTCGTGAGATGGAGCTGCTGCACGATGAAGAAGGAGCAAGGGGTGACCTGCGTGGAGCTTAGCGACATTGAGGTCGGCTATGAGTACGACTACTTCAACCACGTTCCGAGACAACCATGTTCCTCTCTGAATGTTAACCGCGTACGGTCTACAAGGGTATGTATTCTATACGCTCTGGTCGTTACTGAATTACTACATAGATAGATCATGGGTGTCTGGGTGTTCCAACGTAGCAATTTTTTGTTTTCTACCACGAAACCGCTTCAACTTGATCATATTGCAATACTTATATAGGAAATGTCCATCACATCACTTACTAATGATATGAATTCTATGGGGCCACAGAGAGAAAAACAAAAAAAATTCCTACGCGGGGAACCCAAGATCTAGCTGAGGTAGTAGGCCACGAGAATTACCACTAGATGTGCGGTTGCGGAATCGATGAAGCAGGTCGCTTGATGCAGTGCAGTCCTCACGATCCGTTTCGATCCACGATCATCGAAGTGTTGAACGTACAGTACCTCTGTCAGTATCCACACGTACGAGGAGGAGTGCCGACGATGGACTGCTAGGTTCGGTACGGCGGCGACAGGACAAGACTGGACTAGAGCTAGGGTTTCCAACACATGGAGTGACCTAACCGTGTGCTCTAAGCACCTGCGCCCCAGCTTATATAGGGAGTGAAAGTGGGCTCCACTCACTTGTGGCCCATTCACTAAAAGGCCTATATTAGTCACTGCGAGTCCAACTCACTAACTCTGTCCGTTTCCTTTTTGGGTCCAACCCAAATATGCTCCCGCTCTTAAGTGTGTGACCCGACAGGCTCATAGTGACCCAGACACGATCCGAGTCTCACTCGTGACCGATCAGTTGGTAGCAGCTCCTAGCAGAACGTGCCAACTCCCAAGTACCAAAGAGTCATGACGACATACCTTCCAATGCGACTTTCGTCTGAGTCTCTTTTGCCTCACGATATACCTTATCGAACTATAGGCGAATAATCGTGATCCCTTAAATAGTTCGACTCTCTTTCTCGATCCGAGATAAGTGATTCATCCGACTAACTCTTAGTCGGTCGCCTCGGTTAACACTTAATCGAGTCATGCATGGCCATGCTTTCCGAATCATATCTTCCGAGAGGGCCCAGAGAATATCTCTCCAGACGAAGGGGCAAAATCCCATCTTGGTTATTCACATCATGCAGCTTGATTTTCAGTCGACCCGAACTCCGCCTTTATAACTGCCAAGTGACAGAACAACGTTTGATAGAACCTAAGTCGGTGATCCTCAACTCGGATTGTGCAATAACCTTAGGTCTAAGGATTACATTGATTGAGATATACAAATGACGACTTATTCGTTGTATCTCAATATGGGTCAGTCCGACTCACTAAACTCTTTAGCCGAATCCATGTAAGTCGGAATAGCATCTCTATGCCCATGACAAGTGGAACCGAGTCATCAGCGGACTTTCACATTAGTCTAAGTTCTGTGTCCAGCACAACCTCAACGATCAAGGACAATCAGTATAAACAACATGAATATATAGTTCCACAATCAAATCACATATTCAATGATATATATCAGTAGTTCATACATGAACAATAACTTTATGAATACATTAGAAATAACATCATACATGATTGCCTCTAAGGCATATTCCCAACAGTCTCCCACTTGCACTAGAGTCAATCATCCGACATCACATGTCTAGGCATCTAATACCCATAGCTCTCAGGTGCGCCTCATGCTTGGGCTATGGAAGTGGCTTTGTCAATGCATCCGCAGTGTTTGCATCCGTGTGTACCTTGCATAACTTGATATCACCTTGATCCACGAACTGGAGAATAAGGTGGTACCGCATGAGTATATGTTTGTTCTTCTGGTGTTGTCTAGGTTCCTTGGCTTGTGCAATAGCACCATTGTTGTCACAATACACGTCTAATGGATTGGACGAGCCCTGGACCACACCAAGATCCATGAGGAAATTCCTCACCCAAATGGCTTCTTTTGCCGCCTCTGAGGCAGCAATACACTCAGCCTCTGTCGTAGACGCAGACATCGTCTCTTGCTTGGAACTCTTCTAGCTCGCAGCCCCTTCGTTTATTACAAACAGATATCCGGATTGCGAATGAGAATCATCCGAGTCAGTGAGATAACTCGCATCCGTGTAACCCCTTACACTGAGTTCATCCTCACCTCCATAAACCAGGAACATATCCTTAGTCCTTCTCAAGTACTTGAGGATATTTTTAGCCGCTGCCTAGTGGATTTCTCTAGGGTCAGCCTGGACCTTCTCACAACACTTAGAGCATAGGAAACATCCGGCCTAGTACAATTCATAGCATACATGATGGATCTGACTGCAGAAGCATACGGAATCGCACTCATCCGACTTCACTCATCAGTTGTTGAAGGACACTGAGTCTTGCTAAGTTTCACGCCATGGGACATCGGTAAGAACCCCTTCTTAGATGATTCCATGTTGAACTTCTTCAATAATTTGTACAAATATGTACTTTGACTCAATCCAATGAGCCGGATTCCTAGTATGTAAGTCGCCTCACCCAAGTCTTTCATCAAAAAACTCTTTTCCAATGATTCCTTGGTCTCTTGCAACATCTGTACATCATTTCCAATCAGTAATATGTCATCCACATATAAGATCAGAAAGTTCACTTTGCTACCAGTAAACTTCTTGTATAAACAAGAATCATGATCACTCTTGATGAAGCCAAACGATTTGACTACCTCATCAAAGCGAATGTTCCAACTCCGAGATGCTTGCTTCAACCCATAAATGGATTTCCAAAGTTTGCATACCTTGTCAGCATTAGCCGGATCGACAAAACCCTCGGGTTGTATCATATACACGTCCTCGGTTAAATTTCCATTAAGGAAAGCCGTCTTGACATCCATCTGCCATATCTCATAGTCGAAATAGGCTGCTATAGCTAACATGATCCGAACTGATTTAAGCATCGCCACGGGAGAGAAAGTCTCATCGTAGTCAACTCCTTGAACTTGTCGGAACCCCTTCACGACAAGTCGTGCCTTATAGATAGAAACATTTTGTAACTACCTCGGTGAATTACGCTCTTAGTTAATGCCTGGATGAACGAAAGTGGTTAAAATAGTACGGTGGGGCCCAGGGCCACTCACGGTAGACCTTTCGGCCGTCCTAACCACTTTCAGTCAACGGGACAAGAACGAGCGGCGTAATCGGCAGGCGAAGGGATCAAATACATACACAAATGAGTATGTATGCAAGCCACATACAACAGTACATCAGAGCCATTCCATCTAAAAGAAATAGAAATATTGCAACGCCATACGGCAAGATCCAAATATCCTAGATAGACATAATAATTTAGGATAGCTCCTCATACATCACACATCAGAGTGTCAGGCGGAAGCGGAAAACAAGATCCGAGTACGGATAAGAAGCAAATTGGCATAAGATGCCCCATAAATAAACACATCCCGCCCACAGATCACACGGATCCCCGTTCCTGGAATCTCTACACCAAATGATCGTTGCCAACATCATCTGTCTCTTCCGCCCAGTATCCATCTTGCGGGTACACCTGTTCATCTGAATCAAATAATTTATCATGTGAGACCCTAGGGGTACTCAGCAAGTCTTTATGCCACTAAAGGGGACACGACCTGGGGTGACGCATTTGCAGCAAAAGATAATATCTACAATTTCTATAGAGACTCGCTAACCTTCCGCCTAACCAATGATAGACGGAAGTCCGTGAATTAAGAACAACAGTTATAACAGTATAATTAACAGATCCATCCTCCTCCTCGCTTACCAACGAGGAAGCGGACGAACAACCCCCATCATCCGTTGGCAGTTTTTATTAACCATTCCATGAGTATTGCACTATTTACTAGTCAAGTACTTAGTCAATTTAAAAGCGGTACTTTAGTTATACTTGTCTATGATCGAGAAACTGTGCTCCAAGTCGTCCATAACCGCGGACACGGCTTTCAGAAAGATTTACCCTGCAGGGGTGCACGAATAGCAACACACACTCGATCAACCTCGGAAAAACCAAATCAAAACCCAACGAGGCATTCACGACAAAGCAATCACAGGATTCAGAAATATTTCAGGGGGCCACCCCATTAAGCTACCCGCAACGAAGTTGGCCGACTCCGAGACGGACCCAAGGTTTGTGTCAATGGCTGTAAACGACTGGGAACCCGAAAATGTGACTGGGCTTGTCGATACCGCGAAAACATTCCACGATCCAAAACAGTACAGGTGCTCCACGCACAATCTTAAATAAAGCCGTAACATAGCATAAGTACAGAATAGTAATAAAGCCCCAAACTACTTGTGGCCCCAAGGAATAAGAATGAATCAAGCTCTGGCTCAGGGGGGGTCCATAAGGCCTCCCGGATGTGGATAGTGCGAATAAACAAGGAACAGGAATCAAGTACTCGGGGTCCTACGGGACACAAGTGAGCAGGAAAAACCAAATAGCAGATATTGCTCACCGGTGCCTCTTTCATTAGTTATCCCATTACTACTTAGGTTATGTTGTTTAGGTACCTCATTATCCATCAGACACTCACATACCCTACTCATGCTTTTCTACGACTCGCATGGCTCAAACAACTCCTGTAGTAATGGCTCATGGGACCGGAACAAGCTTAGTGTGGTTTAAAAGTAAAGGCTATGCAATACTTGGGATTCAATTTAATGCAATCGCGACTCAATGATGCAAGAATAAGATAGAGGCAATAGGTACTGTATGTATGCAAGCATGTGGTAGTGCTTGCCTGACAGTTCAGTTGAAGCGAGAGATGGATCTGGGTAATACTCCTGTGATTCCTGGTAATTCTCCTGCTGGGCGTCTATTCGAAGAAGAACCAAACAAACAAGGGCCAACATAAATAAAGTGCGCAAGCATATAAATTGAAATGCAACAAGCAACCAAGCATGCCATGATGAATGATGCACAATTTGCATGGCATTTAAGTAGCATGGCAAAGGTGAGGTGTGGATACTATAAATAAAGCACTTTATTATTTATTTGCCCAAGTTTTATTGTCATAAGCAGTTCAGATTTTAAATGACAACATGATGCATGCTTCATTTCAGAACAAGGACTACATAAATAGAACGGGCTCGTCGCGCTGATCGATTTAGACATATTATTTGTCAAATTTGGAGTTATAAAACAAAAGTTATTAATTAAATAAGGAAAAGGGCATTTTCTTGTAATTTTGATTAACTCAAAAATTGAAAGTGTTCACAATATATTTTTAAGGGCATATTTGAATTCCTCTCATTTTTCTGATTCCAAAACATATATTATTTGTATTATTTGGATTTGTATTTTAAAAATTATTTGAATCTGAAAAGAATTTGAATTTAAATTAATTTGAAAAAGATTTGAATAAAAACAGATACGGAGAAATACTTTTTGCACCCAGGCAAACTCAGACCCAGTCACTGACGGGTGGGCCTGCGCGAACTGGGGCCACGCGCGCGAGAAACACTTTTGCCACGCGGGCTCTGGCTAGCCGCTGACGCTGACAGGCGGAACCAGCGGCGGAAGGCCCACGTGCCAGCGAAGCGGGAGACAGGGGCTGACAGGTGGGTCGCCGGCTGGACCGCGGGTTGCGGCCGGGAAAAGCCGAGGGGTTTTCTGCAAAGGTGCTAGCGCGGCTGACAGGTGGGGCTGAAAGGAGCGCGGGTCGCAGTAATCAAAAAGGGGAGGGGCTTTTTGCAAAACGACCACGGGCCCGGTACTGTTTCTCTTCCTCTCGCGTCTGGCGGCAGGCGCGTGCGCGGGCGTAGCGGGGATTCGATCTCGGGCCGCGGGAGTGCGCGCGGAGGGGGCTGACCGGTGCGGCTGGCTCGGGCAGATGTCAGGAGGGTGGCGGGGGATTAGATAGGCTTGCTGCGGCGCGGGAAAACTTGCAGACGGCGGCGAGCTCTGGCGCGCGGGGAGTGTTCGACGAAACGCACGGCGGCGATAGGGCGGTACGGCGAGGCGGACCATGTCAGGGAGAAGGGGATGCTCACCGCGGGTCGCCTGGTGTGGTTGGCTTGGACGGGGGCGCAGCGGATCGTCGACGACGCAGACGCTCCGGCGGCTAGGGTTTCGGAGGACGGCGAGGATCTGGCGGTGCTGGGGCGCTTCTCCTTCGCGTCGGTGGGCACGGGGCGTCGCAGGGAATCGTCCTGGATCTTCTCAACCACTCCACGGTCGCGCACGCCGGCTAGATCGTCGGGGCGAGGTGGTTGCTGGCGGCGACCGGCGGCAGGTGGAAGTCGTTGGGGAGGAAGAAGGAGGAGAGGAGGGGCGACTCGGCCAGATCTGGGGAGGCCAGGGAGGCGGCCAGGAGGGAAAAAGAAGGGAGAGAGGGAGGAGAGCAGCTGGGGCACGGCAGGGATAAGGTGGCCTCGTGCCACCTTTTTCCATCTCCTCCTCGAGCACGTGCTCGGCCGGCTGGAGGGGGACCTGGGGCTGCAGGGGGCTGCCAGGAGGGACCGCAGGGAGATGGCTGGAGGGGACCCTCGGTCAGGGAGAGAAGAGAGGGAGGGGTAGCTAGGCTAGGTAGATGGGCATGGCTCGGGTTAGGGTTAGCTAGGGTTAGGGAGAGGGTTAGGGTTAGCTAGTGTTAGGCTCAGCAGGTTAGAGAGAGAGGGAGGACAAGAGGTCATGCTAGAGAGAGAGAGAGAGGGTCTAGGGTTTAGAAGAATTTAGAGAGAGAGAGAGTAAAAGTGGCTAGGTTAGATTTAAGTAGATATTTAGATTTGTATCTTGTGTATGGAGCTAAACCAAGAAGACACCTTGGCTTGATCTTGCATGGGCTAATGTAGAGTAGAAACTAGAAAGAAAGAAGAAGAATAGAATTAGGTGGAATAAGGCTCATATGATCATATATGTAGAAAAAGAATAAAATAAAAGAAAAGAAAGGAATGTGGATAAGTCCATCCCAAGTGGAGCATGGTGGAGGCTAGAATGATCATGAGGTGGAGGTGAAAAGAATTCTAAGAGAAAGAGAAAGAGAAAGAAAAGAATTATAGGGTAAGCCTCATATGGTCCATGAATGGAGAATAAAATAAGAGGAAACGAAATGGGTGATACTATGAGGATGGTGTAAGGGAGGTAGATGGTTTTCCCAAGATAAGATCCACTCAAACCAAAGAAAAACCAATGGAAGTAAAAGGTGGTGGAGAAGCTTGCATGACCCATGCAAAAATAATAATACCATTATTTATTTTGTGACAACAATGATAATATGATGGCATTAATCTTATGCATTTCCAAGAAGTGGAATAAAACCAAGCAAAGAATTTAGAGGATTTAATCCACCCCAAACTACATGAGCTAGAATTAAAATATCAAAGAAAAAGAAAGACAAGCTCATTGTTAAAGGGATGGTGGAATTATAAAGTGGTGGAAGAGAAAGGTGGTGGAATGGAAATAAAAGATATGCCCCCAACTCAACTTGGGCATTTAGACAATATATCAACAACCAAATACAATAGCAAGAGGCAAATACAATTTATAATGCATGTGAGAGAAGAACCAAAAGAAAAAGGAGTTTTTATATGATGCTCAAATGCAAGGTGGCATGATGACATGAGCATGATATAATTATGATGCAACAATAATATATGTGGAGTATCCAATATCTTACTAGGACAAGTAGCATTTCAATTGTTAGACAATTGGGGTGCTACAACTCTCCCCCACTAAACAGGAATCTCGCCCCGAGATTCTAGGAAGACGAAGACTCAAACAGGGTAGGATACTTGGCACAAAGCTCATCTTCACGTTCCCAGGTTGCTTCATCAACGGAATGGTGCGACCACTGCACCTTGCAGAACTTGATGGACTTGTTGCGAGTCCTTCTTTCTGCGACTTCAAGAATTTTTGTGGGGTGTTCTTGATAAGAAAGGTCTTCTTGGAGATTAATGAGTTCATGGTCCACGGTCCTGCCGGGATCCTTGAAGCACTTCTTGAGTTGAGAGATGTGAAAAACATCATGGACTTTGAGTTGTTCAGGGAGCTCAAGAGCATAAGCAACTTCTCCTCTTCTTCCACGAATTTTGAAGGGGCCGATGTATCTAGGAGCCAGCTTTCCTTTGATACCAAAACGGTGCGTACCTCTCATGGGAGTGACACGAAGATAAACGAGATCACCAGGGACATACTCCATGTCCGTGTGCTTTCTATCATAATTGCTCTTCTGGCGACTTTGAGCAATCTTCAGATTTTCAAGAATGATGTGAACTTTCTCCTCCGCTTGAGTTACAATGTCGGGGCCAAACAATATTCTTTCACCTGCGCCCGACCAACCAATCGGAGTTCTGCACTTGCGACCATAGAGAGCCTCAAATGGTGCCATCTTTAGACTTTTCTGGAAACTGTTGTTGTAAGAGAATTCAGCATAAGGAAGACATTCTTCCCACTTCATGCCGAACGAGATAACGCAAGCACGGAGCATATCTTCTAGAATCTGATTGATCCTTTCAACTTGTCCTTGCGACTGAGGGTGGTAAGCTGTGCTGAAGTTTAGCTTTGTTCCCAAAGCATTTTGGAAACTTCCCCAGAACTTGGAAGTGAAGATGCTTCCACGGTCTGAACTGATCTCAAGAGGAACTCCATACAGAGAGACAATTCTGTTGATATAGAGCTCAGCCAACTGAATTGCAGAAATTGTTTCCTTGACTGGAAAGAAGTGAGCTACTTTGGAAAGCCTGTCAATGACAACAAAGATTGCATTGTTGCCTTTCTGCGACCTTGGAAAACCAGTGATGAAGTCCATCTCTACTTTCTCCCATTTCCATTCCGGAGGCTTCAATGGCTGTAGAAGACCGGAAGGTTTCTGATGGACAGCTTTAACTCTACGACAGACATCACACTCCGAGACATACTTGGCACAATATCATTTCAAACCAGGCCACCAATATTGTGTTTTCAAGTCCATGTACATCTTAGTGCTGCCAGGGTGGATAGAAAGAACAGAATCATGCGCCTCCTTGAGAACTTGCTCCCTTAAACCCGGGTAGTTCGGAACAAACATCCGGTGTTGAAAGAAGAGAGTGCCTTGGTCATCTACGTGGAAGGACTCATACTTCGGAAGTTGAATGTTGGAGATGATCTTTTTAGTGTAAGGATCCCCAAGCTGAATGGAACGGACCTTTTCTTCCAAGAGAGGTGTTGCTAGAAGGTTCAGCAGATAACCTTGATCCACAATTTCAAGGTTGAGCTTGCGGAATTCCTCGCACAAGAGAGGTTGTTGTTCTTCCACCATGAGATTGTTGACATAAGCTTTTCGGCTGAGAGCATCTGCCATGACATTAGCTTTGCCCGGGGTGTAGTTGATGGTCAAATCGAAATCATTAATTGTTTCGATCCACCTCCTCTGACGAAGGTTGAGATCAGGCTGTGTGAAGATATACTTCAGACTCTTGTGATCAGAAAAGATCTCACAACGGTTGCCCAGCAAGTAATGCCTCCATACTTTCAAAGCAAAGACAACTGCTGCGAGTTCGAGGTCATGTGTAGGATAGTTGATCTCATGCGTCTTCAACTGACGAGATGCATAAGCAACAACTTGCTTTTCTTGCATAAGGACCGCACCCAATCCTTGCAATGAAGCATCACAGAAAATCTGGAAAGGCTTTGATGTATCTGGAGGAACCAAGACTGGTGTGGAAGTGAGCTTCTCTTTGAGTGTTTCAAAGCTTGCTTGACATGCAGGAGTCCAAAGATATTTCTTGCCTTTCTTGAGGAGATCGGTAAGAGGCTTCGCAATGTTTGAGAAATTTTGAACGAAGCGACGGCAGTAACTGGCCAAACCAAGGAAACTCCGGACTTCTTTGACATTTATGGGTGGAAGCCAATCCATAATTGTCTTAATAGTTTCTGGGTTGATGGCAATGCCCTTGGCAGAGATAACGTGACCAAGGTAGGTGACTTGAGGCAGCCAAAACTCACACTTGGAGAACTTTGCATACATGCGGTTCTCACGAAGCTTGCTTAGGACACAACGAAGGTGTTCTTCATGTTCTTCTTTTGACTTAGAATAGACTAGAATGTCATCCAGATAGACCACAACGAACTTATCAAGATACTCCATGAAAACCGAGTTCATAAGCCTCGAGAAGGTGGCAGGTGCATTGGTGAGACCGAAAGACATGACCGTGTACTCATACAGGCCATAGCGAGTGGTGAAAGCTGTTTTGGGAACATCTTCCTTGCGGATCTTGATTTGATGATAACCACTTCTCAAATCAAGCTTAGAGAATACCACAGCTCCGGCTAGCTGATCGAAGAGATCATTAATCCGCGGAAGGGGATATTTATTCTTGATTGTTTTAGCATTGAGTGCCCGATAGTCAACACAAAGTCTATCAGTCTTGTCTCGCTTCTTCACAAATATGGTTGGACTACCCCAAGAAGAAGTACTGTGCTGAATGAAACCCAACTTCTCTTGTTCATCCAACTGACGCTTAAGTTCAGCCAACTCAGCAGGACCCATTTTATAAGGCCGCTTGGAAATAGGAGCGGTACCAGGTTCAAGTTCAATGACAAATTCAACCTCACGATCCGGAGGCATACCTGGTAACTCTTCAGGAAAGACATCTGGAAACTCACAAACTACAGGAACACTCTGAATACCTTCCATAGCATCATCATTCAGAGCTGCCAAAGAATAAAGCTGAATTGCAGGAGTCAGACTTGGGGAATAGACTATATGGCCTTCAGGAATTTTCAGAGAAACCGAACGTTCAGCACAATCAATCACAGCTGCATTTGCTGTCAACCAATCCATGCCCAAGATAACATCAATATCAGAATTTCCCAGAATAATTAAGGAAGCCAGAAACGAAGAACCACCAATCTCAATTTGATTGCCATGGCTGATCTTAGTAGATAACAATCTTGCCCCGGGAGAAAGGACCATTAACTTTTTATCCAGCTGGTCTATAACAAGCTGATGCTCATTTGCAAATTTGTGAGAGACGAAAGAATGTGAAGCACCAGAATCAAACAAAACTCGTGCAGGAACTGAGTTAACAGGAAGCATACCCATGACAACTCCAGGTGCATGCTCAGCTTGAGCGACGTTGACACAGTTGGCACGAGCAACCGTAGACCCCGGCTTAGTGTTGATGTTGAGAGCCCGAGGTGGAGGTGCACGAATCATAGGAGCACTTGCCGCGGTTCTTGGAGGTGGTGGTGGAAGAGCTTTGTTGTTCATAGGACAATTCCAGTGCTGATGCCCAGTGTTTCCACAAGTATAACAAGCACCAGGTGGACGTGGAGCAACGTAGCCAGGGACTCCGCCAGGCGCTCCAGGGTAGTTGTGGTTGTAGCCCCTGGGAGCCGCAGTGAAGGAGTTTCATGGCCTTGGTGCGTAGCTTGAAGGTCTTGGTGGAGCAGGGAGCAACGGTGGGGTGTTAGGAACCCAGACACGACGCTTAGAAGGAGCTGTCATAGCAGAAGAGCTTGCTGTATCACGGCTGTGTTTCTTTGACTCCTCAAACACTTGCCTACTTGCTTCTTCCTGCAGAGCTGTGTGCTGAAGTTCCAGGAAAGATGCTGGCCTTGCATGAGTGATTGCATATTTGATGGAAGCATTGAGGCCTTGCCGAAACCTCTTTTGCTTCTTCTTGTCATCAGAGATCTCATCGCCACCATAACGAGACAGGTTCATGAAGTTTCTGATGTAGGTGTTGACATTGTCAGTGCCTTGCTTGAGGTTGAGAAACACTTCCTTCATCCTTTCCATGACAATTTCTGACAGATATTGCTCTTTGAAAGCAGCAGTGAACCGCTCCCAAGTAGGCTGAAAACCAGAAAGATCTGCCTTGAGGTAATTTTCCCACCAGAGAGCTGCATCTCCCTTCAGAAGGTGAGTAGCACACTTGACCCATTCTTGCTCGGGAACATCCGCAGTCATGAGCAACCTTGACACTTCACGAAGCCAATCATCCGCATCAAGTGGCTGATCAGACACCTCAAATTGGCGTGGGTTGAACTTGAGAAAACTCTTGATGTCTCCTCGCTTGGGAGGTGGAGGTGGCGGAGCAAACTCATCCCTCCTCACACTTTCCTCGAAGCGCTGCTGGTTCTGCTGCATAGTGCCCAAAGCATTTGCAATACTTGCCAAAGCAGCCCCGAGTTCAGGTGGTATATCCTCCTCAGAACGGCGTGGTGGTGCCATCCTGTGATTGATATAAAACACAAGTCAGTACTATAATGGAGAATGATGATAATCCAAAATAGTACCAAAATGGAATTAATCAAGATTAAGGAATGCAATTCACTGAGATGATATTAAAATATCAACAAAGTTCAAGGCAACTAGAAGATATTAAGCATAACACACACGACTGAACAAGGAGTGTGGTATACAAACTAACAAAGAAAAAATTTCCGCACATTTCAGCATTAAAATACCACTATATGCGCAAAACCACTTAACGAATCAAGATTAGCAACTCTACTAGTTCAATATACAAAAGCAAATGACAAAAGTAGTGCTATGGTCGCGACTCTATCCCGCACTCAAATCATTACTTCGCACATGAATCAGTAAAACACATATCCCAAGAACTTCTTCTTAGATGAACCTAAAGATTGTTAACTACGGAAAAGAACACCCCAACAAGATAACGTAGGATAACAAAGAGTAAGATAGATCGCATCGGTGTACATTGAATCAGAATAGATCGCGTCGGTTTACAAAGGGCTGTCGGTAGGGAATGTACCAACAGTTGATAACCAAAAGGCAGATAGTGATAACATTTGGATGCAACAGATAGACAAGGAGTTCACACACACACACACAAACATAACCTATGGTACTACGGAACCCAGAACACATGAATCCTAGTTTGAATTTTAAAAAAGGATTGAAAACGTTACACTTCCTTACCAGAAAAGGGTGGGTGGGTGGGTAAGAATAAAAATGGAAGCAATCTTACTCTCACGTTTGTTTTTCCCTAGTATACATAACTACCAAAATATTTGCTAGACTGACAACGACCATTTTGGCTGAGACCCTGAAGGGCGGGATGGCTCTGATACCAATTGTAACTACCTCGGTGAATTACGCTCTTAGTTAATGCCTGGATGAACGAAAGTGGTTAAAATAGTACGGTGGGGCCCAGGGCCACTCACGGTAGACCTTTCGGCCGTCCTAACCACTTTCAGTCAACGGGACAAGAACGAGCGGCGTAATCGGCAGGCGAAGGGATCAAATACATACACAAATGAGTATGTATGCAAGCCACATACAACAGTACATCAGAGCCATTCCATCTAAAAGAAATAGAAATATTGCAACGCCATACGGCAAGATCCAAATATCCTAGATAGACATAATAATTTAGGATAGCTCCTCATACATCACACATCAGAGTGTCAGGCGGAAGCGGAAAACAAGATCCGAGTACGGATAAGAAGCAAATTGGCATAAGATGCCCCATAAATAAACACATCCCGCCCACAGATCACACGGATCCCCGTTCCTGGAATCTCTACACCAAATGATCGTTGCCAACATCATCTGTCTCTTCCGCCCAGTATCCATCTTGCGGGTACACCTGTTCATCTGAATCAAATAATTTATCATGTGAGACCCTAGGGGTACTCAGCAAGTCTTTATGCCACTAAAGGGGACACGACCTGGGGTGACGCATTTGCAGCAAAAGATAATATCTACAATTTCTATAGAGACTCGCTAACCTTCCGCCTAACCAATGATAGACGGAAGTCCGTGAATTAAGAACAACAGTTATAACAGTATAATTAACAGATCCATCCTCCTCCTCGCTTACCAACGAGGAAGCGGACGAACAACCCCCATCATCCGTTGGCAGTTTTTATTAACCATTCCATGAGTATTGCACTATTTACTAGTCAAGTACTTAGTCAATTTAAAAGCGGTACTTTAGTTATACTTGTCTATGATCGAGGAACTGTGCTCCAAGTCGTCCATAACCGCGGACACGGCTTTCAGAAAGATTTACCCTGCAGGGGTGCACGAATAGCAACACACACTCGATCAACCTCGGAAAAACCAAATCAAAACCCAACGAGGCATTCACGACAAAGCAATCACAGGATTCAGAAATATTTCAGGGGGCCACCCCATTAAGCTACCCGCAACGAAGTTGGCCGGCTCCGAGACGGACCCAAGGTTTGTGTCAATGGCTGTAAACGACTGGGAACCCGAAAATGTGACTGGGCTTGTCGATACCGCGAAAACATTCCACGATCCAAAACAGTACAGGTGCTCCACGCACAATCTTAAATAAAGCCGTAACATAGCATAAGTACAGAATAGTAATAAATCCCCAAACTACTTGTGGCCCCAAGGAATAAGAATGAATCAAGCTCTGGCTCAGGGGGGTCCATAAGGCCTCCCGGATGTGGATAGTGCGAATAAACAAGGAACATGAATCAAGTACTCGGGGTCCTACGGGACACAAGTGAGCAGGAAAAACCAAATAGCAGATATTGCTCACCGGTGCCTCTTTCATTAGTTATCCCATTACTACTTAGGTTATGTTGTTTAGGTACCTCATTATCCATCAGACACTCACATACCCTACTCATGCTTTTCTACGACTCGCATGGCTCAAACAACTCCTGTAGTAATGGCTCATGGGACCGGAACAAGCTTAGTGTGGTTTAAAAGTAAAGGCTATGCAATACTTGGGATTCAATTTAATGCAATCGCGACTCAATGATGCAAGAATAAGATAGAGGCAATAGGTACTGTATGTATGCAAGCATGTGGTAGTGCTTGCCTGACAGTTCAGTTGAAGCGAGAGATGGATCTGGGTAATACTCCTGTGATTCCTGGTAATTCTCCTGCTGGGCGTCTATTCGAAGAAGAACCAAACAAACAAGGGCCAACATAAATAAAGTGCGCAAGCATATAAATTGAAATGCAACAAGCAACCAAGCATGCCATGATGAATGATGCACAATTTGCATGGCATTTAAGTAGCATGGCAAAGGTGAGGTGTGGATACTATAAATAAAGCACTTTATTATTTATTTGCCCAAGTTTTATTGTCATAAGCAGTTCAGATTTTAAATGACAACATGATGCATGCTTCATTTCAGAACAAGGACTGCATAAATAGAACGGGCTCGTCGCGCTGATCGATTTAGACATATTATTTGTCAAATTTGGAGTTATAAAACAAAAGTTATTAATTAAATAAGGAAAAGGGCATTTTCTTGTAATTTTGATTAACTCGAAAATTGAAAGTGTTCACAATATATTTTTAAGGGCATATTTGAATTCCTCTCATTTTTCTGATTCCAAAACATATATTATATGTATTATTTGGATTTGTATTTTAAAAATTATTTGAATCTGAAAAGAATTTGAATTTAAATTAATTTGAAAAAGATTTGAATAAAAACAGATACGGAGAAATACTTTTTGCACCCAGGCAAACTTAGACCCAGTCACTGACGGGTGGGCCTGCGCGAACTGGGGCCACGCGCGCGAGAAACACTTTTGCCACGCGGGCTCTGGCTAGCCGCTGACGCTGACAGGCGGAACCAGCGGCGGAAGGCCCACGTGCCAGCGAAGCGGGAGACAGGGGCTGACAGGTGGGTCGCCGGCTAGACCGCGGGTTGCGGCCGGGAAAAGCCGAGGGGTTTTCTGCAAAGGTGCTAGCGCGGCTGACAGGTGGGGCTGAAAGGAGCGCGGGTCACAGTAATCAAAAAGGGGAGGGGCTTTTTGCAAAACGACCACGGGCCCGGTACTGTTTCTCTTCCTCTCGCGTCTGGCGGCAGGCGCGTGCGCGGGCGTAGCGGGGATTCGATCCCGGGCCGCGGGAGTGCGCGCGGAGGGGGCTGACCGGTGCGGCTGGCTCGGGCAGATGTCAGGAGGGTGGCGGGGGATTAGATAGGCTTGCTGCGGCGCGGGAAAACTTGCAGACGGCGGCGAGCTCTGGCGCGCGGGGAGTGTTCGACGAAACGCACGGCGGCGATAGGGCGGTACGGCGAGGCGGACCATGTCAGGGAGAAGGGGATGCTCACCGCGGGTCGCCTGGTGTGGTTGGCTTGGACGGGGGCGCGGCGGATCGTCGACGACGCAGACGCTCCGGCGGCTAGGGTTTCGGAGGACGGCGAGGATCTGGCGGTGCTGGGGCGCTTCTCCTTCGCGTCGGCGGGCACGGGGCGTCGCAGGGAATCGTCCTGGATCTTCTCAACCACTCCACGGTCGCGCACGCCGGCTAGATCGTCGGGGCGAGGTGGTTGCTGGCGGCGACCGGCGGCAGGTGGAAGTCGTTGGGGAGGAAGAAGGAGGAGAGGAGGGGCGACTCGGCCAGATCTGGGGAGGCCAGGGAGGCGGCCAGGAGGGAAAAATAAGGGAGAGAGGGAGGAGAGCAGCTGGGGCACGGCAGGGATAAGGTGGCCTCGTGCCACCTTTTTCCATCTCCTCCTCGAGCACGTGCTCGGCCGGCTGGAGGGGGACCTGGGGCTGCAGGGGGCTGCCAGGAGGGACCGCAGGGAGAAGGCTGGAGGGGACCCTCGGTCAGGGAGAGAAGAGAGGGAGGGGTAGCTAGGCTAGGTAGATGGGCATGGCTCGGGTTAGGGTTAGCTAGGGTTAGGGAGAGGGTTAGGGTTAGCTAGTGTTAGGCTCAGCAGGTTAGAGAGAGAGGGAGGACAAGAGGTCATGCTAGAGAGAGAGAGAGAGAGGGTCTAGGGTTTAGAAGAATTTAGAGAGAGAGAGAGTAAAAGTGGCTAGGTTAGATTTAAGTAGATATTTAGATTTGTATCTTGTGTATGGAGCTAAACCAAGAAGACACCTTGGCTTGATCTTGCATGGGCTAATGTAGAGTAGAAACTAGAAAGAAAGAAGAAGAATAGAATTAGGTGGAATAAGGCTCATATGATCATATATGTAGAAAAAGAATAAAATAAAAGAAAAGAAAAGAAAGGAATGTGGATAAGTCCATCCCAAGTGGAGCATGGTGGAGGCTAGAATGATCATGAGGTGGAGGTGAAAAGAATTCTAAGAGAAAGAGAAAGAGAAAGAAAAGAATTATAGGGTAAGCCTCATATGGTCCATGAATGGAGATAAAATAAGAGGAAACGAAATGGGTGATACTATGAGGATGGTGTAAGGGAGGTAGATGGTTTTCCCAAGATAAGATCCACTCAAACCAAAGAAAAACCAATGGAAGTAAAAGGTGGTGGAGAATCTTGCATGGCCCATGCAAAAATAATAATACCATTATTTATTTTGTGACAACAATGATAATATGATGGCATTAATCTTATGCATTTCCAAGAAGTGGAATAAAACCAAGCAAAGAATTTAGAGGATTTAATCCACCCCAAACTACATGAGCTAGAATTAAAATATCAAAGAAAAAGAAAGACAAGCTCATTGTTAAAGGGATGGTGGAATTATAAAGTGGTGGAAGAGAAAGGTGGTGGAATGGAAATAAAAGATATGCCCCCAACTCAACTTGGGCATTTAGACAATATATCAACAACCAAATACAATAGCAAGAGGCAAATACAATTTATAATGCATGTGAGAGAAGAACCAAAAGAAAAATGAGTTTTTATATGATGCTCAAATGCAAGGTGGCATGATGACATGAGCATGATATAATTATGATGCAACAATAATATATGTGGAGTATCCAATATCTTACTAGGACAAGTAGCATTTCAATTGTTAGACAATTGGGGTGCTACACATTTCCATCCATATCAGTTTTCTTCTTAAAGACCCATTTGCACTCGACGGGTCTTGCACCGTCTAGCAGATCAACCAAGTTCCAAACTTGATTTTCATCCATGGACTTTAACTCGGATCTCATGACTCCAAGCCATGACTCAGAATCAGAACCCACCATCGCTTCCGAATAAGTTGCTGGCTCATCACTGTCTAACAGTAACACATCACGAACACTTCACAATCTGGCCGATCTTCGCCGTTTCGGTGCTGTTTCCGGCTCAGGTACCACGACTGGCTCATCGTCCAAGGCTTTTGCCGACTCGCTATTGGCCGGTACCTCTCGAATTTCTTTGAGTTGCACCGTGCTCCCACTGACTCCTAGACTGAGAAGCTCTTTCTCAAGGAAGACATTGTTCCGAGCGACAAACACTTTGCCCTCTTCTCGGTTGTACAAGTAGTAACCCAAGGTTTCCCTCGGATATCCTATGAAAATACACTTATCTGACTTAGCTGTAAGCTTGTCCGACTGAAGTCGCTTGACAAAAGCTTCACAACCCCAAATCTTAAGAAAAGATAAACTCGGCTTCTTGCCAGTCCACATCTCATGCGGTGTATTTTCTACCGACTTTGATGGTACTCTGTTTAGTGTGAACGCTGCATTTTCTAGACAATAACCCCAAAATGATAAAGGCAGATCTGTCCGACTCATCATTGATCATACCATGTCCAACAAGGTCCGATTTCTCCTTTCTAACACACCGTTTCTCTGTGGTGTTCCTAGAGGAGTGAGCTGGGGAACTATTCCACAACTCTTTAGATGGTCATCAAACTCATGGCTCATGTACTCGCCTCCTCAGTCCGACCGAAGAAACTTTATTTTCTTGCCGAGTTGATTCTGTACCTCATTCTGGAATTCCTTGAACTTTTCAAAGGCATCCGACTTATGTTTCATCATGTAGATATATCCATACCTACTCAAATCATTAGTGAATGTAATGAAGTACTCATAACCACCTCTGGCTATCATGCTCATTGGGCCACATACATCACTATGTACTAGTCCCAATAAGTCGGACGCCCTTTCACAACCCTTTGCAAAAGGTGTCTTGGTCATCTTGCCGAGTAGGCAGGATTCACATGTCTCGAATGACTCCAAGTCGAACGAAGTTAGGAGTCCATCATCATGGAGCTTCTTCATGCGTTTCCAGCTTATATGACCAAGCCGACAATGCCAAAAGTAAGTCATATTTAGATCATTTGGTTTCAACCTTTTCACATTTATGTTATAGACAGATTCACCGTCAAGATTCAAAATAAATAACCCGTCTTGGACGGGTGCAAAGCCGTGAAACATATCATTCAAATACAAAGAACAACCATTATTCTTAATATTCGACTCATAGCCTTGTCTCATCAAACATGAGGCAGAAATAATGTTTCGACTAAGCACTAGAACATAATAACAATTATTCAGCTCCATTAAGAATCCAGAAGGTAAATGAAGTTACATTGTGCCTACTTCCAACACAGCGACTCTCGCTTTGTTGCCGACTCGAATGTCAACCTCGCCCCTCGCCACGCTCCTAGTTCTTACCAGTCCCTACTACGAGTTGCAGATGTGAATAACTGATCCGGTATCATATACCCAAGAACTACCAGGTGCATCAGCAATATAAATGTCTATAACATTGCAAACAAGCGTACCTGAGCCGGAAGTCACACCTCCACTCTTGGCTTTGTCAGCCAGATACTTGCTGCAATTCCTCTTCAAGTGGACATCCGCCTTGCAGTAGAAGCAAGTGGATCCGGCTGCAGGAGATGGCTTAGTCCCTAAGGAAGCGCTTTGGACCGGGTCCTCAGCCTTACCTCTCGACTTAGCCTTCTTCTTCTTAGTCCAAGAACTCTTCTTGAACTTAGCCTTATTCTGTACCATCAACACTTGACTGGCACCTTTCTTAAGATCCGCCTCAGCCTGCTTGAGCATCCCATGTAATTCAGTGAGCTTCTTATCCATACCATGCATGTGGTAGTTCGATATGAACTGACCATACGCACTAGGAAGAGAGTTCAGAATTATGTCCGTAGCGAACTCTTCACTAATGGGGTAGCCCAGCCTTTCCAGAGACTGCACGTAACCAACCATCTTGATCACATGCAGACTCAATGGATCACCATCCTTAAGCTTGCAGCTCAACAAGGCCTGAGAGACTTGATACCTCTTAGTCTTTGCTTGAGCCTGGAACATACTTTTGAGGCTTTCGATCATATCGTAGGCCTCAACATTCTCAAACTACTGCTGCAAGTCCGGTTCCATGTGATCAAGCATAAGATAGCTAATCTCCGTGGAATCATCACAAATCCGATGGTAGGCATTGGTGGCTGCGATAGTCGCATTCTCATTCGGCTCATCTGGAATTGGGTTGTCTAGGACATGGTCCCTCTTTTCTTGCTTGAGAATAATTCTCAGATTACGATACCAGTTGGTGAAGTTAGTTCTATTTATCTTATCTTTCTCTAAGATGGTTCTTAAAGCAAAACTGGAAATCTGAGGGAGACTGCTAGGTGCCATTCATCTACAACAGAAAAATATGCAAAACACTTAAGACATGTATCCATAAAAGAGCAAGCATATTAAACACTTTAATACATATGCTCCCACTGGAACCAACACCCCTCCGATGGTTACTTAGTGATTCAGGACCCTAAATAAGCAAGTCGACTAGTGAGCTTTAGCATCACTGCTAGCTGTCAAGTGATCTAGGTAGACAACTCCTTATTAATCGTATCTCATACGACTCATGTTGGATGGGTGGCATCACATGCCCCGGCTCCCATTCGACTTTTCCCCGAGTTCCACAACCGTTGTGATAGACCCGTCTAGATTACCGAGTGCTTCCGCTGTAAGAGTCCGACTCGAACCCACCTAGTCGGAAAGAATTGATAGTACCTCAATTTTATGAGCCAACTACCAAAAATGTCTGACTTGTGATGGTGCAGCACCTGCGGGGAAACTGACTAGACCTTCTTTGAGGGATTACTTTCTACCAACTATCTAATAGAGGTAAAACAGAGACATAACAATAACACCAAATAAAGAAATTATAATGTGAAATGGTATGGCTCTCTTCATGGCGATCTCCATCTCCACAAAGCCTGTAATCTGACTCGTGTCAACTCTTGTCACGTGTCGTCTTACTCCATGTAGCCGACTTGTACACCGACTTGCATGCCATCCTTGTTCTCCAAACAGCTACGGTAGCTTGTAATTTTAAATTACATACAGAATCCGACACATAGGTTGTTATACAATAAAGTGACAACACCTAGGCTCCAGCCGGCTGATAAAAACTATGATACGCAGATCACGTATGGATTACACACATCACATGCACATAAGTCATACCATGCACAACATCAACGTGCAGAAACAAGTTATGCATAGATACGATATCTACCGGCGTTGTGAAACTCGCAACGACATCTAAGGCGCTACGACAGGGCGAAGCCGGCGGTCCGGACATGGATTTCGTCATCAGATAAATCAATTTTACCCAAATCCGATCCTGACTCCGATTCGACCAAATTCTTTGATTTTCGATCACCTCATCCGGGTTTACGTGTCACAGTCTACCCCGATGGCGGAAGCCGACTGGTAGGTGTATGTCGTTTCACGACCTTAGCAGTTAGATCACGGAAACCAGATAATCTATTCCCCCGAGTACAGTTGATCCAATCGAATTTGTACAAAACCGATCAATCTCATAGATCGACCATCAAAACTACAATTAGATCCAATCTAACGCCAACCGCATATCACATATGCACGATCTCAAGCCTAAAACCAGAAGCTAATGCTCTGATACCACTATGGGGCCACGGAGAGAAAAACAAAACTTTTTACTACGCGGGGAACCTAAGATCTAGCTGATGTAGTAGGCCACGAGAATTACCACTAGACACGCGGTTGCGGAATCGATGATGCACGTCGCTTGATGCAGTGCAGTCCTCACGATCCGTTCCGATCCACGATCGTCGAAGTGCTGAACGTACAGCACCTCCGCCAATATCCACATGTACGAGGAGGAGCGCCGATGATGGACTGCTAGGTTTGGTACGGCGGCGACAGGACATGACTGAACTAGAGCTAGGGTTTCCAACACATGGAGTGACCTAACCGTGTGCTCTAAGCACCTGCGCCCCAGCTTATATGGGGGATGAAAGTGGGCTCCACTCACTTGTGGCCCATTCACTAAAAGGCCTATATTAGTCACTACGAGTCCATCTCACTGACTCTGTCCGTTTCCTTTTTGGGTCCAACCCAAATATGCTCCCGCTCTTAAGTGTGTGACCCGACAGGCTCATGGTGACCCAGAAACGATCTGAGTCTCACTCGTGACCGATCAGTTGGTAGCAGCTCCTAGCAGAACGTGCCAACTCCCAAGTACCAAAGAGTCATAACGACATACCTTCCAATGTGACTTTCGTCTGAGTCCCTTTTGCCTCACGATATACCTTGTCAAACAATAGGCAAATAATCGTCATCCCTTAAATAGTTCGACTCTCTTTCTCGATCCGAGATAAGTGATTCATCCAACTAACTCTTAGTCGGTCTCCTCGGTTAACACTTAACCGAGTCACGCATGGCCATGCTTTCCGAATCATATCTTCCGGGAGGCCCCAGAGAATATCTCTCCAGATGAAGGGGCAAAATCCCATCTCGGTTATTCACATCACGCAGCTTGATTCTCAGTCGACCCGAACTCCGCCTTTATAACTGCCTAGTGACGGAACAACATTTGACAGAACCTAAGTCGGTGATCCTCAACTCGGATTGTGCAATAACCTCAGGTCTAAGGATTACATTGATTGAGATATACAAATGACAACTTATTCGTTGTATCTCAATATGGGCCAGTCCGACTCACTAAACTCTTTAGCCGAATCCGTGTAAGTCGGAATAGCATCTCTATGCCCATGACAAGTGGAACCGAGTCATCAGCAGACTTTCATATTAGTCTAAGTTGTGTGTCCAGCACAACCTCAACGATCAAGGACAATCAGTATAAACAACATGAATATATAGTTCCACAATCGAATCACATATTCAATGATATATAGCAGTAGTTCATACATGGACAATAACTTTATGAATACATTGGAAATAACATCATACATGATTGCCTCTAGGGCATATTCCCAACAACTTCATTATCAACTGGTATAAATACTCCATGATCAGGAAATCTTGATCATCAGTTGCCCAACAAACTAGTATAATTAGAGGCTACTAGGGACTATAGTTTGTTTACATATCACACCTGTATCAACGTTTTTGCTTGATACAGTTATAGCATAGTATGAACTATTATAATCTTATTGAGATATGATAATAAAATCTATTTATTATTTGCCTCTAGGGCATATCTCCTTCACAAACACTATCCTAGACTCCTACCCATAAAATTAAGGGTTGGTTCTCGGTGATAAATTGTAAATTGGTATTACAATGCCAATAAGATGGATGATGGACACCAGAAATACATGGGTATCTATGTACCACAAATTTCACAAAACAAAAAAGATTACCCTGTCAATTGTGATGCCTTTCCACTTATAATGATTGATAATCAAAGTATCAGTATAAATAAGTAAGACATATGGTCTAGTATAAATAAGTTCTCTTTTGATGTGTATACCAGAGCCACTTCACCGACGACCACCTCACCGGATATAGTTCACCGAGTCTTTCTGCCACCGTACCTGACCTCCTTCACCGAGTTCCAAGGCCAACACACTAGACCATCTTCAACGTTGTTGCCGTGCACTACACCAGATCTGCCTCACCGATTCTCTTGCTCATTGCACTGAAGCCGACACCGACCGCCAAAGGTTTGCTTCTTTGTCACCGATAACTACACAACCATACTGTAGTTGCTTCACGGATGTCCACCACACTAGATCTAGTTCCCCGAGTTCTAAGTCCACCGCACTAGACCAGCTTCAGCGCCATCGCCGTGCACTGCACTGGATCTGCCTCACCAATGCTCTCGCCCACCATGCTGAATCCAACACAGACCGCCCAAGAACTGCTTGCCAGACGCTAACAGCCACCACAACCACAACACCCTCGATGACTTGGACCTCATCCGCATGACACGGATGATGCTTAGTCGCGCCCTGACCTAGGTAACCAAATATTCATCCTGTTTTTATTTTGTTAGCAGTATAGCGGGTTCAAACCTATCGCAGTAAACTCTTTTTTGTATTCGTGCTACTTATGAAGTCACTAGGAACACTTGTCCTTTGTGATAGTATATACGTGGTCACTAAACTTGTTGATTTGCATTCCCTTCTCTAAATTTTTTAGGTCATGCACATATTTGTTATTTGCTGGCATAGTGCACCCTACAAGTTGACAAGTGACATGGTTACAATTTCTATATGCTTTGTTCCTAGGTACAATTTTAATGCCTGCTATTGTCTAGTTCATAGAAAATCTAAGTCATTGGAAATATTAGTTTGCATTCTCTACTCTTTAATTGATGACTTGTACCTAGTTAGTCATGAGCTAAGTTCCCACTATTATTTCATTTGTGGAATCATTCAGCTATCATGTAGTACCTGCTTAATCTCTTAGTACCAATTCAATTATAACTTGCCCTCTTGTTCTTTAGAAGCTGAACACTAACTTTTTTGTCTATCTTTACATAGAGCTCAAACATGGAACACTGAACATGCTGGTTTGCATTGCATGTTCTACAGATTCACAAGCGATGCCACTAAATTTTGTATTTGGTTCTACTTTGCCCTAAGATACTACATAACTATCCTCTAATGTGTAGTTCATTCGTGGTTTGCTCTGCTTTCTCTACAAGTTTACGAATGATGCCATTATAATTTGTGTCTGGGACATTCTTAGCTATGACAGTAAATTCCTGCTATTGTGTACATCACCATAGATTCTGAGTCCCTCAACATGTTCTTGAATTCTAGGATATTGAACTGCTTGCATATTTGCTTAAATAACCTGACTAGTTTATATTTTCTGAAATTTTTAGGCACATAATGTTTGATTGCTTATTTTATTCTAGGTACACTTGTTTAATGCTTGCTTGTCCTATTCCTTTCATGTGTTGGTCAATAATTTAATCATGGAGCTATAGTAAATCATAGTTTACAGCTCATGTTATATGATTCAAATGACTAGTTTTAAATTCTTTGGCAATGAACATGGTTATTTATTTGCCTTGTTTGTTGTAGTAACTTGTTGTTTCTTAGTTTCAGACTACAAAAGTTGATATCACCACCGAAGAGCGGGCTGTTACTAGGTCATTTTCCAATGTAGATGTCACTCTTTAGCTACAAACTTCTGCTATCTATGGGCTCAATCTCGACGCGCAACTGAAATGGTTGATTTTCTTACCCTTGAGTTTGTTGATAATATGTAATCATTTTAAGAATTTTGTAGCTGATGTAATATTTAGGTAAATTGCGTAAGCTATGTACGCATTTAGTATTCGATGTTCCTACCTGGAGATACGTTGGAGTCTTGTCTCACCATAAGGAAGACTAGGATGATGAACAATCTTCTATCTGCTTCATCATACCAATGATATCTCGGTAAAAAGTATCTCTCTCATGCATACATTTCTAGCATCCAACCTTGTGGGTTGCATCTTGGCATGATTATCCTTCTTTGCAAATCTAATCCTCATTGGTGATACTTGTTGTCCTTCCAAGTCCATTCCAACTATCTAGTTTCCCCTTGTCGATAGTTGTGATGTATTTTTTGTTTTGTCTTTGAAGTTCATTAATGTACAATAATATAAAATTGAGCCTTTGGCCATCTTTCAAACAAAGATCTTATTGGTATATTTTATGACTTCCTTTTGCATTTGATGTGCTTTCTTGAGTATATATTTTGTGTGTGCATGTTTCTTTGCGGGATTACATCTTCGTGTTGTTATCTACTTAGAAACTTATACATATAAGAGATGATAATTCTTTAGTTGTTTTTGCATTTCTTTGGTGTTCACCTTTTATTTATTTTGATCCTTTGGTGGCTCCGAGAAGATTTTCCCTATGAATGTGTGGCTTATTTTATTTGAATTTTATGCTTGTGAATTTTTCTATTGATTTATTTGGTATATTCTTCGTTCCATGTGTTTCGCGGTCATGCTAAGCAATATCATTCACCGAAGACTATGTCGATGATTCTTGATCATCCATGTATTAGTATTATAATATGCTTTGTCATGCCTCTCTCACATCCTTTTGGTTGAGCATTGTATTATATTGTCTCTTCACATGTTGCTCAGTCATTTGTTTATTGCAAGTGCGATGATTTAATTTCCATCTATGCTCATCCTTTTGTGTTCTTATTTTATTTTAGGGGAGTTTGAATTCCATGTTTGTGCACTTTGTATTAAAAGGAAACTAGTATAATTGGTGCACAAACCTTGGGGATTTCCCCTACTTATTTAAGAACACTCTTTTTTATAACTTGCACTTATGTTTAAATGATTATTTGGAGTGATGATTCCATACTTTTGCACTTTCTTGTGCATGGAATTTGAGGAAATTCCTATTTTCGTTTGAACACTAATTTTACCTTCTTATAATATCTTCTTACGATTCATTTGGTCTTCAGGATCATTTGGATTGCTTGCTTCAGTTGTTGATGCCTTCTCTTGATCTATGTTAGTTACAATCTTTGGATCCTCAATATAGGTTGGTTTCCTCCTAGTATTAATTATTGTACTTATGCATATGATTTTACTCATATTATGAGAAATGCACACTATGAAGGAACTCTCACTATATTGTCCTTCTAAAAGTCTTTTCCTAGCCATTTTGGCAATTGAAGCCAATGTGGGAGAAATTTTAGAGGTTTTAAGGGAATTTGGCTATCTGCTTTATATTTTGTACTTAATCATTTTCCTCTTGTGCTTTGTAGCTTTGTGTTTTTCTTTGCATCTTAAATATATAGAGAAAACTCCACCATCTATAATGGTTGGCAATATATGCAATAAAATTCAAGTTCATTCACACACACGTAGATTATGTGTGTGTGTGGGGGGGGTCTCTATATATTACGGTTCTACTAACATCATATTATTTTGTAGTATTTGATGTTAGTGCAACTGTTGTTGTTCGCTAAATTCCATATATAAACCCTCTCAAAGGGGTTGTCATCAATTACCAAAATGAGGGATATTGAAAGAGAATTTGTGCCCCCATGTGTGGTTTTGGTAATTAATGACAATCTATATGCTCTAATGTTTGCATTGAGTTATACTTGTAGGGATTTTCCTTAGTCAAGGCTTGAACCATATGTTAGCTTACATGTAGAAATAAGAAGAAAGAGAAGAAGATTAAGAAATTACTAAGTATATACTCAAGGGTTAATCCGAAGAATGGTCTTCGAGAAGAAGTTACAAGGTTGATCAAGACTAAGTACAAAGAGTGGATTCGAGTGGATAAACACTCAAGTTTAATATGATTCATCATGAGAATATCATAAGCGTGAAGCTTGTCCTTATCATGGTGATCATGGATTTATAAAGACTCGTCCAAAGAAGAGGCTCTCCCATAGTGGAGTATGTGGAAGCAATTCAAGTCTTTATATAGCAAGCGCGATCAATAAAGGTGTTCCAACTTGAGAAGGATGAGATTGTCATCATCAAGTTCAAGTGGCATGCTCAAGGCAAAGGTATGATATTGATAGGTTTCATCTCTTACCTATCTCATGTAGTTAGTTGAGAGACTGGGTTTTAGGATAGATATCTGTACTATCAAGAGGGACTCTCGAGTGAGTAACTTGATCGTATCGTTTGGAGAGAGCTCAAACCTTTTCATACTTGGAATCACCGTTCTTGATTCTTATTTGGATCTTATCCATGTGAAGTTTTATAGCTTGTGGTTGTTCTCATGGTAAACTCTATTTCATCTAAAACGGATTTCATATGAAAACCTTGTTGCATTTTGGAGTTGAAGTATTTACGAGTTCTTATATAAGGGATGTTCCACACCTCTAGATACTTGGTATTTTGTTAGATGCTACTTCTTTGTATCTTTCCAACAAAATTAGTTTTAACCTAATCAGAGTTTCCAAGCTCAAATTATTGCGTTTTGCAGGATTTATCGGTTCGTCTATTTAGAGAGGTCAAACCTATCATATTATGGTTTACTCCATGACAGGACTATGATGTTTCTCTGCATGATCTTGTTGTCCTATTCAAAACGAGCACAAGATCATCGAAATCGGAGTCTGGATGCAAAAGTTATTGATATTTTTGTACTAGGATGACCGGTAGTATTAAACCAGAATCCGGTAGTACCACCCCTTGGTACCGGGGAATACTAAAGAGGGTGTGTTTGCATGACCAGGAACACCCGGGACTATGGTAGTACTGGGGTAAAGTCCGGTAGTACTCGGAATCGTGTTTTCTGGGCATAACGGTTGGATTTTGGGGTCCCTATTTAAGTGGCCCTTCTTCCCCATTACTTCCCAAGTTCTTGAGCTCATTTCCCCCACCATTGTTGCCCCTCTTGATATTGCATACTCCCTCTCCCTCCTATGATTCTTGCATCTTTTTAGGGAAAAGAGAGAGGAGATCTAGATCTACAACTCCACCAATCAATCTCTCCTCTAAGTGAGAGGAACTTCTTAGATTTAGATCTTGGAGACATTTGTGGTTTTCTTCTTCTCTTATTCCCCAAATAGCTTTTATAGCTTTGGTGGAATTTCAGAGTGAAGGACTTGCCATTGCATTAGGTGCATTGGTTTGAGTTCTCTATGAAGGATTTGATTGGTGAAATCAATAAGCTTGTTACTTTTGGGTTCTTGGAACCCTAGATGGTTAAGTGGCCTTTTCTGGTGTGTTCTCGGGGCCTCCAGTTAAGTTCTGGATCTTTCCCCAAGTTAGTGGTCTTGGTGGTGATTCTTAGGGGCCTCCAATTAAGTTGTGGAGATTCCCCCAAGGTTGTATGGGTTGGATGACCACCCTCAATTATCCCATAGTGGTTCAGGTGCTTGCCGTGCGGTGAGTACTCGGGAGAGTAGGATGAGGCCTTTTGTGGTGTTGGTGGTCTTAGTACCGTCCATCTCTCCAACGAAGGCGTACTTCCCCTTAAAAGGAAGGAACTTTGTGATACATCATCGTCATCGCATGTCTCGGTTATCTCTATACCCGAACTCTTTACTTATGCACTTTACATTGTGATAACATGCGTGCTTGAAGTTATACGTTGTTATCACCCTGTGGCTTATTTTGCTTAGTATAAGTTATTGGTGCACATAGGTGATCCGTAGTATATATAGGTCTTGTGCTTGAAAAAGTAAACACCAGTTTTATTCCGTGTTTGTTAATCCCTTATCGTAAAAGTTTTAAACCTCCTATTCACCACCTCAAGGCAGCATCTATGTCCTTTCACCACTATAGGCCAAAACAGTAACATGTCATCTTCTTATTAGGCTTCTCTAATGGGTCAGCCCACTTAATATTTATAAGGCCTTGGTTGAGCCTGATATCTACCACGGATTTGTGAAGAGTTGACGGCGGTAATTACTCATTAACGGTGTTTTCCACGAGAAAGTTTGCATGACTTCAGCAGTCAATGGACTGGGGAAACACATCTACCACGGTCTAGAATTTTGTGGTAGATGGGTTAAACCGTGGTAGACCCTTTTGTGACGCGGCTTTTACCACGGGTGCCCATCCGTGGTAGAATACCTTTAACCACAAAAAACAACCTTCTACCACGAAATCCGGTCGTCGTAGATGGCAACTTTTCTTGTAGTGTGATCAAATATCCATCCAGCGTAGGGCATATGCACACAAAGAGTCAGGATCACTCACTAAGAAGAAGCCAACATTGTTTTTCCAACATATCTTGATTAAAGCAATGGACATCATGAAATTGTATACTTATTTTCCACCATGCCATGAAGTGCACCTTATGTTGAGTATCAGTTTCACCCCACCAAAACCTTGCAATAACATTGCATATAGCCTTACATACTTGCTTCGGAATATTAAACATTGGCATAGCATACACCGGGATAGCATGTGATATTGCCTTCAGGTGTATCTCCTTCCCTGCTTTAGACAAAAACTCTCTCAATCAAGTGCTAAAAATAGTCACCCGAATAATACCAACCAAAGTTGGTAAACTAAGATATTTATCTAATAAAGCCTCCACCCGAATATTTTGGTGTACACAAACCTCCTCCTTAAACAAGCACATTAGTGTTCGGACTAAAAAAGACGCTAGATTTTTGCATCACTTACCAGCTGTCCTCAGTTTGCACGCTGCATATCTAGCACATTTTGAAGAGCCATGGCGTTGGTCATATTAGCCAATATCAAGATCAAAGAATCATTAGCAAAAAGAAGTGTGATACTCACGGTGTACCTCTACGCCCTTTGATTCCTGGAATATCACCAGTCATCTCGTCATAAGCTAGAAGGCTCGACAAACCCTCTACACATATCAAAACAAATATGAAGACATGGATCACCCTATCTAATCCCCCTTATCGAGGTAAACATCTGTCTCATAAGAATTGAACCGAACCCTGTAATTTGCAAAGGTAACACATGAAATATATAATGAGGTTAACCCATGATCAAATCCCAACCTCGCCATCATATTGCGTAAGAAACCAGCAACAATAATAATGCTAGACGTACGGACTCGCTGATTACAGAAACACCTATGTAGAGACGTGGAATTAACTGATTGGTTCAGTTTAGATTCCTTGCTTAAAAATCGGAACCCGTCACGTGCATGATATGTCTTTGGTGAGTCCGTTAAGTGATTTTTATAGAAAATGTCCGTATATGTAGCATTACTCATGCAACATGCAACAGTGTACCAAACAACACCCAACTCGATCCTCAATTCTAATTCTTCTGTGTTTCCACATAAGAAAGGAAAACGATACCACTCCCCCGGGATCGTTCGCTACGATCCCCCGCCTCCTCCTGCGCGTGACGCGATGCACGAAACGGACGTGTCTGTCGTGGGGCCACCGTAATCACCGCCTAAAGTAATTGCGCCTCCCTCCGCCGCCAACGTTATCACTTCATCTGTCCATCCCCATCTCACGGGAGAAGAAACTGCGCCTCCCTCCACCGCTGCAGCTGCACAGGCTCCTCCCCCTCCGGCGGCAGCCTCCAACTCCACCGCCGCAGCTGCATAGGCTCCTCCCCCTCTGGCGGCAGCCTCCAACCCCGTCGTCTTGCGCAGCTACATAGGCTCCTTCGGCCGCCGTACCCGGTGAGTTGCTTCCGCGCCCCAAACCCTCTGTCGTCGCCTCCCGTCGTTGCTACGAGCGGTGCCCCGTGCACGAGCTCGCCCGGCTCCTGCCGCCTCCTTCTTTTTTGACCACAGCCCCTGGCCTGCATCACCTCAAGGTCAAGGCCCTCGCGCTTTCCTGACTCGGCCCCGATGCTACAAGCTGTGGCGGTGCTCTACTACATCAGCGGCCGTGCTCTGCTACATTGGCGGCGGAGGTCTGCTACAGGCGGCGGTCGCGCTCTGGTACATCGGCAGCATAGGTCTGCTACAAGTGGCATCCACGCTCTTCTACAAGCGTCAAGCCGCTGCGGCGGCGGTACTTGCGTCGTGCTCTGGTACAACCAGCTGCGACACTTGCTACATCGGTGGGCGGTGCTTGCTACGGCGGTGGCGGGGTGTGCTACATCGGCGGTGATGCTTGCTACAGCGGCGGCCGCACCCTGCTACAATGCAGGCGTGCTCCGCTACAGCGGCGACCGTTCTCTCCTACAAGCGTCGCTTGCTACGTCGGTGGCGGAGCTCGCAGCGGCCCGCCCTGCTACAACGGCGATCATGCTCTGCTACAAGCAGATGCGACGCTTGCTACATTGGTGGGCGGTGCTTGCTACGGCGGCGGTGGCGGGGTCTGCTACATCGGCGGCGATGCTTGCTACAGTGGCGGTCGCGCCCTGCTACTGTGGAGGCCGTGCTCTGCTACAAGCGCCCTTCTACGCTTTCTATGTCGGTGGCGGAGCTTGCCGCGGTCATGCCCTGCTACAGCGGCGGTCGTGCTCTGCTACAAGCGGTGCGTCGCTTGCTACATCAGCGACGGTGCTTGCTATAGTGGCGGCGGTGGTCGGCCGTGCTCCGACGGTGCTCCGGTGGTGGTGGTGCTGCGAAGGATAATCTCAGGCGATGGAGTTGTGTTTGGTACTCGCCAGGAAAACAGGAGAGGATAAGAGGAGGACAAACGGGTGGAACTGCGTACTCGGCTTTTTACCAAAAGGACACGTGTCAGCACCTTGACCCGGAGGATCGGGGGTTTTGATCCCCCGAAGGACGCGTAGTAGTCCCCCATAAGAAAGCCGCATGCCGCCAATACAAAGACCACGGCCGTTACTACACTAACACTAATGTATCATTGTCTATCGGCTTTCTTCTAGAGCCTGAATCTGGCTAGGTCAAAAAACAGTAACTATGGTTTTCGTCAGTTTTTCTTATAACGTGTTTAACTTGTTTTGACAACATAATCAATTAAAGGAATTTCCTTCAAGAAAATAGTAATTACTACTCCCTCCGCTCCAAAATAATTGAAGTTCTAGGTTTGCCCTAAGTCAAACTATTTTAAGTCGATCAAAGTTGTAAAAAATATGTATAAACATCTACAACACCAGTTTAATTTTATTGGCGCCATACAATATATAGTATATTTTATAGTATATAGATTTCATGTTTTATAAATTAATACGTTTTTCTACTATATAAATCTGGTCAAACTTGATTTTTTTTTTGACTTAGCATAAACCTATAACTTAAATTATTTTGAAACGGATGGAGTATCTGCCATGTGCAGTTGTAAAATGAGTCATTTCCTATATCAAAGGAACTTACTATCAAAATTTTATCCCTATGTGTGTATGAGCTAGTCACTTGGGTTCAAATCCTCGTGGAAGCAAATTTAGGTTCTTATTGTTGCAAAATCAAACTCGACGTGGGGCTTCCCCACCTCTTTTCTTTCAAAAAATATTTTAGCCCTCTGATTCAAGTAACATTAGGATGTATATATTTCCAGGTTGATCAGCAGTTGTCTGCTATAAACCATATTTGGAAAATTTGTGACATCTATTTTGAGACGGAGGGAATGTATCACATGAATATCGTAACCATCGGATTCAAGCACTCTTTTAGTTGTTGATTTGATAAGGCTGGATACCAGGAGTAGGAGAATTGCCTTTTTTTTTAATCGTGGACACTACCTAGCGTGCATGGCTTCAGCAAGTTTCGCTCTGTATTAATTAGTCCAGTTTGTACGAGGCGAAACTTGATGATATGCAGCAGCACAGATTTTAAAGCACCAGATCGACGATAGAAACATGCATGCGACCAAGCGTGCATGCGACGTCCCCGCGCGTTGCTAGTTACAGTACTAGTCGTACTTGTTTTTTTCATTGTTGAAAACTGACGCGCCTTGTTTGGGGGCAAGCCATCCTTATATTGTGGCTAGCACAATAAATCAACCATTTTTAACGGTACTCTCTTCGTTCGCTAATATAAGATATTCTAGTAGATGTTTTAAAGTGAACTAGATACACCTAAAATGAGTGAACCTACATAAAACATGTCTACATACGGCATGTTTGGAAAAAGCTCGGGGGAGTACATAAATATATATGGCCTAGTTGTAATACTCCCTCCGTCCCAAAATAAGTGACGTGAGTTTATCTAGATTCGCATGTATCTAGACATATTTTAGTATATAGATACATCCGAATCTATACAATCACTTATTTTGGGACGGAGGGAGTACTTTTTTCATATTACCTGTGATTTGTCTCGAGCTGCGCTGTGTTCAACTATCAAAGCATGAAAACAAGATAAAACCACGACAAAAAAAGTACTAACTCAAACAACTGAATCAAAACTGGAGGTTTCGACAGGCTGCAGTTAAGTTATATCTGGAGTTCAGACTACGTGAGATACTGTACAAGCTATTTAGGATCCTGTATGTGTACTCAGTACTCTATATGAGACCGACTCGTCGGTTAAATTATGCTGGTGATGATAAACCATTCTTAGCATTCCTCCTTTTTTATTTTAGCTTTAAATATTAGCTGAGCATACCTGTGTCGGCATGCAAATTGAGGAGCCATTGCCTATAATGAGATTTGCAAATAAAATGCATGTTGAAGCACAGACGTAGTCCGTCATTTTCTGAGACACAATCCAGCCACTTCGTATCCACTTGACAGTGCATACAAGATAAGTGATGGCATTTTACTTGCAAACCTCTCCCCAGAATCACTGCTCGTTTCTAACAAAAGGCAATTCAGAATGTTCAACCCCATTTGGTGCTAGATGATGCTAGTTTCTTAGCTAAAAGTACACAGAGTACCAAGTACGCATCTCAGCATAACGTCTGGATAAAGGATGTCGTCCAAAAAAACCAAGTGGAATATGCTAATCTTGTTGAAGATCATATAGTTTTGTCTGCCGCCGCATCTTCACTCAGGGTTCACCCGTTTTCAGGGTCTTGCCAAACAACGTAATTGATCCTGTAGGCGCTGATGATGATGGTGGTGCATCTGAAGATCCTGTAGCCAATGCTGATGATGGTGCATTCGAAGATGGCTCCACGACGTCCATGGCCTCCACCTGCCAAACATTCACATTGCGGTCTGGAGTATAGTTTCCAACCCAATTCACCTGTAAACGCAAAGGCCAACTCATCAACCTTGTACATTTTAAAACTTTGAATAGCATTTGTGTGACAATAGCAGGCATATCAATCATCATAACATAACTCAACCATTCTATTGTTTTGTGTGACAGAGTCGAGAGTACACATACAACAGACATGTTTTTGCCATAAATGCCCAACCATGCACTGAGAAATATGTTAATCCTGCAGTAGTCGGCACAAGTGGTTCGAGCTCTCTGGATGTTTCAGTTATGGCAAACAGCTAAACAAGCATCTGAAATTTCAATCTCCACTTTGATGTGGTCTGGTATGAGCTTAATGTGTATTCTGAATTTCTGATACGCACAGAACATGTGGTTGGAGGAAACACAGAACCTAGAATCTTTGATGAAAGAACTTATCACTAAAATCTGAATGATCTTAAGAGAATGCCACCACTCGTAAGCAGGATGCAGTGGCAGGCCACCTACAATATAATCAACGGCAATATCCAGTGTTCTTACTACATGCTTGCCTGACGTTTCTGTCAAACAGAATGCTACTACTTAGGAAACCATGTATGCAGCTGTGCAGATAGTGGAGCCATTTTAAAGAGAGGATACCAAGAAAACAGAATGAAGTTGCAGTTAGCTACATAGGCAGAAACTCTGTTACATCAGAGGCTCCTACCCAAATTAAGGAACAATGGCAGATAATTTCCCTAATAGTTATCCAGTATCAGCATCCGACACTGAAGATCATGTCACGCAATCTTGTGATGATGTTTTAGCAGAGAGTATGACAAAGTGGATCATCACATGCATAGTGTGTATATACAACCATCAGATATTTATGTAATCGGGTAGGATAGATAATCATCTTCGAGTATCATGTAAATATCACACATACCTGCAGCTTGCACCAGTGGGTGTCGTTTACGACGTCGATGACGCCTAGGTAGAAGGGGGGAGTCTTGGATCTGTCCTTGCTCGACTGCAGCTCATGGTCGTCCTCTGGGACTGGCATGCGGACTCTCATCCCCGGCTGCCAGTGGAGTTGGAGGGCGTCGTCCACCTCCTTCCTGGGCACGACGAAGGGCCATCCCTGCCGTGGGTAGTACGCGACGGTGAACGACAGGTCTGCCGCCACTGCGCGCGCGATCTCCACCACTTGGAAGTTGTTGACCAGCCCCAGCGCGAGTTCGCTGCTTGGCTCACCGCGGCGCGAGGCGATGATGAGCCCGCCTTGGCCTTGCGCGCGGCGCATGAAGATGACGCCGTCCTTGCCCTCGCCCATCTTCAACTTCTTGTCGCGGAAGTAGTCGATCCAATTTTTTGTCAGGCGGTTACTGCCCTTGTCGCTGATGGAGCGGCTGAAACTTAAGGGCTTGCCGTGTACGTCCACCATGTGCAGGTCTTGGCTCGGCCCGACCAGCGGCGGGAAGAGCGCAACGGCGCACGGCTTGGGAACGACGAACGGGGCCCGGTCTTCTCTGGTACCGGTCAAGTGCTTGACATAGTACTCCAGCCCCAGGGCGGCGCGGTCCTCGTGGTCTGGTGCGGCGGGCGCGGGGGGCTGCGCTGGCCCTCCCTGTTGGCCAGGTTGCAGTGAGATCAGGGCGTAGGGCGCGTCAGATTCTTGGTGGTAGCGCAGCTCGATGGAGTTGACGGTGCAGAGGACGGCGGCGTCGTGGGGCAGATGGGGGAGCGTGGCGCCGCGGCACTGGTCGGCGTGACCTCTTGGGAAGTAGTACACCTGGGTGCCGATGGAGGGGAGCCTGGCGAACGGACCAGCGCATGCTAGCCAGACCGCGCGCTCCATCAGCGGGTCGGCCGCGGCGGCGGCGGAGACGGAGGCGGAGGCGGAGGACTGCGACATAGGAGAGGGAGGAGGAGGAGGAGGGGAGGCGGTGAGGTGAGGCCGGCTTGAAAGAGGAAGGAAAAAAGTTGCGCTCCGTGGTGGTGGTGTTTTCTTGTCGTTTTATGGTGGAGGGGCCTTCCAGATTGCTCCAGGTAGCGTTCCCACTTCCGGCACCAATCTTGAAGCAGGAGCCAGCTGGTCATGCGTGCTCACGCCTGGAAGCATGGTGCGTCTAGGTCTAGCTCGACTTGGTGATCGACATGCCAGCTGTTCCCGTACAACGCCCTGCATTGGCGAGTGCTGCCCGGCCGATGGCGTCGTTCTGGAACGCGTTCCACGGTGTGACCAAACGTCACGCCCCGCCCCGCCCCTTGCCTCCTGCCTGCAAAATCGCCACCACCTGCAAAATACCCCGCGTTGGTTGCCGCTGTGACCAAATGTTCAATATCGCCAATATTCGTGTGTCAGCGTAGACGGTTGCAATGCTTTTCTCCGAAATGTGGAGCGGAGCCCTGGTCTCTGCATCGAGCGATGCACACAGCCTTTATTTATTATTAGAACCATAATGTTTGGCAAAAGCTATTACAAGGATCGTATAAATCGGAACTATCAAAACAAAACACCGAGCAAAAAGGATAAACATATCGCCAGCTCCTCAACGCGATCTATCAAACGCCTATCTACCTGTTTCGACCCCTCTCAATAGTCACTCACACTATTGCCACTCGCCAAGAGAAGCTGGAGCGCCTTGGCGCGGCGGCACGAACTCAAGCAGAAGGAGTCCTAGAACCGCACAACATATCCATGGAGCGGCGCCCATGCACACGCTTCGGATGTCGCCGTCTTCACTATCTTCCGCCAACCATCTTCGGCATGTAGATCGATGTGCCGACTCATGCCACAGCAGCCACCGACACCACCGCGGTGCCAAGCAGCACCCCCCTCGCTCTAGCCGCTCCAGCTCTCCTACCACTTCCATCCAACGCTGCTCCACAGGCAATGCTCCCAGGAAAGAAAACGATACCGACACCGCGACACCGCCATCGCCTGACCCGAAGATCTTAGGGTTTTCCTCGGAGCAGCACGATTGAGATCGACACAAGGTGCACGGCGATGCCTTCATCAAGTTAACGACGTGGTAATGCCACCATCGCCTGCCAATGGCTCGGTTTTCACCTACAGCTAGGTCTTCCCGCCTCGCTGCTGGGATTGGAAGACAGATCGCGAGATCTGCCAATCCAGCCGTAGGCTGGCCACCTCGACGAAGAAGGTGTCCACCTCCACCAAACCTAGGGCCTCCACCCCGGGCACCCTCATGATGCGAAGAAGGCCAGAATACCTCCGGACGACACCGGCCGACGTCGAGGAGACGAAGACGTCATCGATCTAGGAAAACCTAGATCTCGACACCCTCCGTTGCCCCGCCGACCAAGGACCATTGCCGTCAGAGCACTGGCCGCCACCCACCCACCATCATTGCTGGAGATCCGCTAGAGCGCCGCCACCGAAGCCTGGATCTCGAGCCGGAGGGAAACCGCCGCTGCCGTCACTGTGGGAAGAGGCGGGTCAAGCTGGGAGGAGGCAGGGTAAAGGTAGACTAGAAGTACGAAATGACAACTGTGGATCTCAACAATCTTGGGTACATAGACGAACCATTTGTCCTAGCCAATGATGTGGCTCAGGTTTTATATGTGAAGGACATTTCTACCAAACTGAAAAAAGAAAAGATAAGCAACCAAATACATCATACGATGATCCAAAGCGCCACATAGTTCTTTTAGGGAAAAGAAACATCGTGGGAGTGGACGACAAGATAGACATGTCATAAGATTAAATAAGTTTGATGAAATTCCTCCCTTCATAGTGAATAATGACTCAAGCATCCTGTTAAATGATCAATATAATCCATGGATACGGCGCAATCATAAGCAAGGAACATACGCGAAAAACAAGTTTTATACCCCAACACTAGATGGGGATGTTGGTGATGTGTAAGAATGTATTGAACCATTTACGTAACTGTAACCTTTTATGTAACTGTGTCACATAATATGACACCACGCGAAGGTTTTATATTGTTTGGATATTTTTAAATTTCTTATACCCATTTCGAACTATGGTCAAAACAGCGGGCATGAAGATTCTTAACTCGAGGTCGAGCCTCGCTAAACTTGCAGTGGTTATCAGATAAAATACTATATTGTGAACCTAAAAAAGATTTTTGTGAAAAATCATGAGGATCAAATCATGTACCTGTAGTTCAAATTTGACCCACTTCCTACTGATTCGGTAGGAATTTGTATTTTTCACGAGGGGTGGACGGAAAGGTTTAAGATTTCCCGGTTGGGACTTTGTTAATGCAAGGTGGTCTAGTATTTTTGAAAAATGAGGCGGTGCCATTTTGAAACTTTCATTTGGTGGTTGCCGATGCATGTAAAATGCATACATGAACTTTATAGTTTATTTGCATCATATATAATATTATATCCCTGTTTTTTATTGATTTGGGGGGATTTACCAATTATCCCCTTTATTTTCGTTATAACCTTGAAGGGCAGTAAAACCCTGTTTTCAATGTTTTTGATGTTTCATGACCTATACAAACTCAAATGGACCTGCACTTTTGGAAATGCCAATATTTATCCACGAGAAGCATCTGGAGCACTTGAATCTCACCAGGAGGGCTAGGAGGGCCAAAAGAGCCCAGGCGGCACGCCCAGGCTTGGTGGGTGCGCCACCCATGCTCTTTCCCTCCTCAACCGTCCGATCGCCTTGATTCTTTCGCCCACGGAGCTCTCTTGACCTAAAAATCACTATATAAGGACCCCTCGGGGCGTCCACGAAACAGAGGCGACGGGAAGCAACGAGAGCCACCAGAGATAGAAACATCACCAGATGTAGCGAAGATTGGAGGGGGAAACTCCGCCGGAGCCACCTCCGGGGAGATCTCCACCCTCTCCAACATCTCCAGCTTCATCACCATGATGGAGAGGGAGTAGTCCACCTCCAGGCTATGGGTTTGTGGCAGTACCTTGATCTATTTCTCTTTGTTTTTCATAGATCTAGTACCATATGAGATGCCCAACATGATT
The DNA here is from genome assembly GCA_910589775.1 of Avena eriantha. Lineage (NCBI taxonomy): Eukaryota > Viridiplantae > Streptophyta > Magnoliopsida > Poales > Poaceae > Avena > Avena eriantha. The sequence continues at coordinate 156,069,295 of OU342741.1, read as the reverse complement.
ATGGTCATATTTGTAATTCCTATGTGGTGGATCTTTGTTCTATGATTTAATATTTGAGATTGGAATCTTTTTTTGTAAGACATTTTAATATATGCATATCATGCACCCCGTTCTTCATTGCTTGTTTTGATCCAACTTGTATGTAAGAACTTGTATGGGAAGAAGTGTGTGTTAGATGGAGTAGCATAGGGGTGGAGATTGAATTGTGACACATAACATTCAAGATCTACTTTGGTTTTTATATTTCTTTTGCTTCCTCACTAGGGGTAAAGTGAAATCATGTGCTATAGTTATTACGTGACAGTGTGATGAACTTGTTAAATCAAGGTAGCATATTTGTATTTCAAACATCATATAATATTGCTTAAAGCTATACTCTGATTTGTTCTTAAATCAAGATTGCATGGAGATTTTCCTTTCTTGAGTATAAGAGAGAGATGTATTCCATCTCAATATTAGAATGTGATACCCATATTAATTACTTTTATCAAGCACTTATAGAAATTCCATCAATCTTTATCATTGATGAATTGTTTTTGATCACTACAACCTAAAATGAGAGTAGACAAGTGAACCCATGAACCCCAGTACGATTTTAATCATAAGAAACACCTTTTCTTTGCATCTACTATCCTTTACATTTTATGCGATTTATTATTTCTAAAATACAAAAATACTTTCTCTACTTACAATCACTTATAGAAACCCAAAAACAACTCTATTATCTTCCATATCATCTAGTTTGCATTACTTTACTTTATTTACTGCTTTTATTTCTGTTTAAATTTTATTTTATTTCATATTACTAATACGAAACCTTGTGATTGACAACCACTTGGTGGAGTTGGGAACACAGGACAAATTATTTTACATTACAGGTTGCTTGAAGAAGAGAAGACAAGCATCCTTCCATAACCAATTCCCTGAGAGTTCGATATAGACCCTCGAGTCACCATTGTGGGGAAAACAAGCTTGCTACAACACTCTGCACTTGGAGTCCCAACGAAAAGTGGCCATGTTTGTTGCCATCAAGACTATTTTCTAGCACCATCGTTGAGGAATTGGAGAAGGTACGTCACAACTGCATCCTCATCAAGTTTGAAGAGCAAGGTAACTCCCACGATAACTGCTTATTTTCTGGCGCTGTCATCTTCATCAACATGTGCAACAACCCAAGGTTGGGGAGGTTGCACCACTGTGAGCTTTTTCTTCTCCTTTTAGATTTTTGAAGTATCTTATTTTGTCTTGTTTTTAGTCTTTTTAAGTTTTTCTTTAAAAACACAAAAACACATAAAAATTAATTTCAACCTTTTATTAAACATGACTAGGAAAAATAAAAAATTAAGTCGGGAACAAGTCTGTTCGAAACAAGTTTGATAGCAACATTGATCCTGAGGTGTTAGGGGTCATAGTCTGTAATCGTTTTTCTAATGGAAATGTAGCAGCTGCTCATTGGCATCTTAAAATCTTTGAAGATTCATGCAAAACTCTAGGGGGCCCAAACGTTGATCCTTGAATAGTGAAACTAAAATTATTTTCGCACTCCTTAAAAGGAATAGCTAATAGATGGTATGATGATGCACCTAAAAGAGATTTACAAACATGGTACAATATGAAAGTGTCATTTCCAGAAAAAATTGGTAAAAAGACCCTTCATTGCAAACAAATGATATGTGATTTCAAGTAATATGAAAATAAACCTCTCACTAGTGCTTGGGTAAGGTTTAAACAACTCAGACATAAAGTAGAACATGGGTTGAGGGATTGGTTGCTTACAAGAAGTTTTTATGAAGGCCTTACACATGAATCTAAATAGTCTCTAGATAACGAAACCGAAAAAAAGTCCTTTTTATATCTAAATCCCCATGAAGCATTTAAATTGTTAGATGGAATTCTAGTAGAAACTAGTATCAACAAGAGCTTAAGTGAACTTAACTCCAATTTTTCCCTTAGGAGAACTCGTGGTGAAAATAAAGTAGAAGTGGAAATCTTAAAAGATTCTAGCATGATCTTTGGGGACAAAAATTTAGAGTCATTAAAAAGAAAAAGGGAAGAAATTACTATGATTGAAAATGATAAAGAACCAACAAATGATAAACAAGTAGAAGAAGCAAAGGTGCTAAGTGAAACAAAAGAACCTCTTCTTGATCTTGATAAATGTAGCTTGCATGAACTCATTAAATTGTTGCAAAAAAATTCTAATGATCCATCCTTTAATGGTCATAAAGCAGGATTTGGTTCCTACCTAGCAAACTATGCTATAAAAGAAAAGATTGAAAGATATAATAGAGAAGCTATGATACCACCTAAGCTTGGGGATGTTTGGATCCCCAAGGTATTAATAACAATTGGAAAAGAGACACATCATGATATTCAGAGAGAGAGCTCGTGGAAGACTTGAGAAATGGAAATATCTGTCCATTTTAGTTTCCATTTCTTCCTAACAGGAAACTCAAATGTCACTGTGCGTAACACATCTAATTGGAAGTGGAATGAAGATAATGCGCTTTACTCTTTCATTTGTAGCTGGATTACCCCTGGGCTAACTTGAAGGGAATAGAAAGATCTTGGGCACAAATACTCAACTTTTCACGAAAGACATAGATTCACCAATGATTGGTTGGACTAAATACAACATTTATTTGCTCAGAAGAAGGCTGTGAGAATGATTTCTCGTACGTAGTCTTTCCTAGGACCATTCCAACAGGATGCTCAGAGGTGGGTGGAGAAAAAGCTCAAAAGGCATACTTCCTACGCTTTCATAGGATCTAAATCAGTCTTCACCCTTTCACTTTTCAAAGCCCCTCGCAATAAATTTCTAGATTTAGAATCTAGTGTCTCAGTTTTATCTAAAGATCTATATAACTTACTTGAATTGAAACCTGTGGAAAAATTCTGAATAGATCTTTTACTTGCTGATGATTCAACTAAACACGCTCTAGGAAAAGTTCAAGATATTATGGTTGAATTACATATGACATTTGTACCTGTTGATTTTATTGTCATGGATATGGGGAGCAATACCTCAAGTCCTATAATACTTGGTCGACCCTTTTTGAGAACCACAGGTGCAGTCATTGATGCAAAAGAAGGAAATGTGAAGTTTAAATTTCCTCACAAGAAGTGTATGGAACACTTTCCAAGGAATAATGGGGTAGCTAAAAAGCACAAGCTATCCCATGAGTTCCACATCACCTAAACCAAGTAAAGCCTAGCTATATGGTTATAAAGAAAGGGCTCTGCGGGAAGCAACCCAGTTATTTTTTCTTTTGGTTTTTTATTTTGAACTCTTGCTATAGAAAGAGAGTTTTGTGTTGCTTTTGTTTCTGAAGTTTATAATCAAGTACCAAGTGTAACCCATTTTGGATATTTTAAAAGTTGCTAAACATATGGAGTAGCAAATTCCTGCAGAACAGTTTATATTGCGTGAATTTTCTGATTTTTCTGTAAGTCCAATTGCGCTCAGATTCATACAGAATTTACAACATTTCATCCTATGTACACAAGAAAATTGTCTAAATTTCCTGACATGTTTAAATGGACGATATTTGTTTGTTTTGCTCTTGCTGAAAATCTGGACAGATTCTACCATGTTTTGTTTTAATCATTCCCAAGTGTCTTAAAATGATTTGTATGACTCATATTATATGCTAGGGATATGTAGGAACATTATGTGCATTATGGAACAGTTAGAAATAATTTTGTCTTTGATATATAGGCAGCAACTATTATATTGTTGTGCCACTAATGTCACCTCTCAGAAAAGAGATGGGAGAAAAAGTTTTGTGTTGAAGTTTTTTGACAGAGAATAGAGAAACACCATACCAAGAGAAATCCAAGGATGGTGAAAACCATAAGCTTGGGGATACCCAAGGCACACCACTGGACCAACTCAACTCTTTGTTTGCAAACCTCTAAACTTTGTTTTTTGAGCAACATAGAACTATCGTAGAAACTTGGAGAGTCTGTTTTGTCATTTGTTTTGCATTAGAAAGACCACCACCATTAGTATAAATGTTTATGATTAGCTACTAAAAAAAGTCTATCTTAATGAGATTAAAACTAAAAAAGAATTCCATGGAACAAAAGAAAATGGAAGATAAAAAGAAAAGCTAGAATTCATGTTGTGTCTGATTCTTAAGGTCAAGTGTTTTATATGAAGCGTGATCTATTTTATGCCTATTAATTTGTATCATTTTATTGTGCATATTTATGTTCAACATTAAGAGAAAGGTGAGAAAATAAATGCTAACATTATGAACTAGATGGCACACTCTTTAGGTCTCTTGTTGTTAAGCCTTTTTCTACACAAGATAAGACTTATTCCAAGCCCCTTAAAACTATATTAGGCATATCTACCTATTTGTGGTGAAAGCTACTTTCAAGTATAGTATTTATGTTAATCCTCCAAACACTCTTAAAAACACCCTTTTTCATGTATTTTAAAGCTCATAAGAAAGTAAGGTTTGGGGTGATACCACTATAGAATTTTTTGTGCTTTACATCTTATTAGTTGTTGTTGGCTAAACCATGCTGGCATGGCACAATATTTCAATGTTGAATGTTGATAATTAATCATGTTTAAGTTCTACCTATGGATTGCATCGATGTGAAATGAAGTGTTCACACTGAGTAGGCATGTTTGTAGAAAACGCTCCTGAACCGCTAGCCAAAGCCATGCATGACATGGTGGAAACTTATAACATGATGATTCTTGTTGATATGATTCATATGTCTATTTTTATTGTTTCTAAAGTAGAGATACTACCTCCTCCCACCTTGAACACAATCAAGGAATTATATTAGCTTTTATGCTAAAATAAGCAAATAAATAGATGCAAAAGGGGGGCATATGGCTACACAAGGGGCAAGAGGTACTTTAGTGATGCGGTTTCACAAGACCAATGTGAGTATACAATGACATGCATAAGTTGAGTAGCATGAGGAGTGCAAGGTCATATACTAGGTGCATGAAACAATTAACTTATAAGATGTTTAACACATAAACCATACGATGCTTTAAAACAAAGTGAAAATAAAAGGTTGCTGGGAACCTCATCCTTATTAGTATTGTTGACATGAATTACATAGCTCAAAATTCTATTTTTTTATTCTTTATGAAGGATTAACATATGTATTCAATGCTTACTTTTGGTACGGGATGCAAAACATCTCAAGGGAAGACATAAAACTAAGAAGTGAATCTTCTAGTCAAGCGCATGAAACTAAGAAGTAACCCAAAGATAAAGGCATGAACACCGATGCCAATCATGAAAAGAGTCTCGTATTCTATAGGTTCATCAAAATGTGCTTGAAGGTTTATTCTGTTCATCATTTGTTTTATCACACCACCACTTATTGTTTAGCATATTTATGGATGTGTAAAAGATACAACTTGATAATACACTTGCATATTATGTTTCGTTGAAAGGAATTGAGCCTATGAACTCTACGTGATAATGAAGGAAGAAAAGATAACAAACTCCAAAGTCCATGTTTAGTTTTATCACCTTCATGCTCGAGGACGAGCATAGGTTAAGTTTGGGGATGTTGATGCATGTACAATGCATACATGAACTTTGTAGTTTGTTGACATGTTTTCCCACATATTTGCATCATATATAATGTTATATCCCTATTTTATATTGATTTTTGGGGATTTACCAATGATCCCCTTTATTTTGGTTATAACCCTGCAGGGCAAAAAAATCCTATTTTCAATGTTTTTGATGTTTTAGGACCTATACGAAGTCAAATGGACCTGCACTTTTGGGAATGCCAATATTTATCCACGAGAAGCATCTGGAGCACTGGAATCTCACTAGGAGGGCCAGGAGGGACAAAAGAGCCTAGGTGGTGCGCCCATGCCTAGTGGGCGTGCCACCCATGCTCTTTCCCTCCTCAACCATCCGATCGCCTTGATTCTTATGTCCATAGAGCTGTCTTGACCTAAAAATCCCTATATAAGGACCCCCCCCAGGGCGTCCTCGAAATAGAGGCGATGGGAAGCAACGAGAGTCACCAGAGATAGAAACACCACCAGATCCAGCGAAGATTGGAGGACGAAACTCCACCGAAGCCACCTCTGGGGAGATCTCCACCCTCTCCAACATCTCCAGCTTCATCACCATGATGAAGAGGGAGTAGTCCACCTCCGGGCTATGGGTTTGTGGCAGTAGCTTGATCTATTTCTCTCTTGTTCTTCATAGATCTAATACCATATGAGCTTCCCAATATGATTATGTTCATATTTGTAATTCCTATGTGGTGGATCTTTGTTCTAGAATTTGATAGTTTAGATTGGAATCTATTTTTGTGTAAGATGTTTTAATAGATGCATATCATGCACCCCATTCTTCATTGCTTGTTTTTATCCAACTTGTATATAAGAACTTGTGTGGGGATAAGTGTGTGTTAGATGGAGTAGCATATGGGTGGAGATTGAATTGTGACACATAATATTCAAGATCTACTTTGGTTTTTAACTTTGTTTTGCTGCCTCACTAGGGGTAAAGTGAAATCATGTGCTATAGTTATCACGTGAGAGTGTGATTACCTTGTTAAATCAAGGTAGCATATTTGTATTTCAAACATCATATAATATTGCTTAAAGCTATACTCTGATTTAATCTTAAATCAAGATTGCATGGAGATTTACCTTTCTTGAGGAGTATAAGAGAGAGATGTATTCCATCTCAATATTAGAATGTGATGCCCATATTAATTCCTTTTGTCAAGCACTTATAGAAATTCCATGAATCTTTATCCTTGATGAATTGTTTTGTGATCACTATAACCTAAAAAGAGAGTAGACAAGTGAACCCATGAACCCCAGTCTGATTTTTATTATAAGAAACACCTTTCCTTTGCATCTACTGTCCTTTACATCTTATACAATTTATTATTTCGAAAATACAAAAATACTTTATCTACTTGCAATCTGAAAGGGCATGTATCCCCCATGTGTGGTTTTGGTAATTAATGACAATCCCTATGGACTAATGTGCAAATTGAGTTTCACTTGTAGGTTTGTCCATTGGCATCGCTTGGAACATGTGTTGGTTTCAAGGATGAAAAAGAAGAAGCATCGTCCAAGGACTTTGTGCCTATTGGAATCAAGTAGAAGAAGAAGATCAAGTTTGTCTTGAAGAAGAAGAAGATGATGGAGTTCCTCATGGCTATCTTCAAGACATCATCAAGAATTGACGTGCAAGCTCAAGATGCGTCATCTCTAGAAGATCTCATGCTTGAAGCTTGCCATCCTCGGCAATCATGGAATGATGAAGTCAAGTTCGAAGAAGAGGCTTCCCCATGGAGTATGGGGGAGCATGTCTCAAGACTTCATCAAGCAAGTGCAAGCAAGTGCAATCAAGAAAGGTGTTCCATCTTGAAGGTGACAAGACCGTCTACATCAAGCTCAAGTGCGATGCTCAAGGCAAATGTATGATCTTGATAGGGTTTCTATTTTACCGGTCTCTTGTAGTGTTGGGAGACCGGGTTTAGGATAGATAGCCGTACTATCAAGAGGGGCTCTCGAGTGGGTGACTTGTTCGTATCTTTTGGAGAGAGCTCAAACCTTTGCATTCATAGCATCACCTTTCTTGGTTGTTGTTTGGTTCTTGTCCATGTGAGGATCTAGAGCTTTTGGTTATCTTCATAACAAGCTCTAGTTCATCAAAAACGGATTTCTCTTGCATATCTTATTACGTTTTTGATCTTGCGGGTTTTCCGGCTCCACACCTTGGGAGGTATCTCACATATATATTCATGGTATTTTCTCCCTTGGTGATATCTTTCCAACAAAATTGGTTTCATCTCATTTGGAGTTCGGATGCAAAAGTTATGGCATTTCTGGTTCTGCAGTTTCTCTGACCGGAAGTACCGGCCAGATGCCAGAAGTACTGCTCGGGCAGAAATGCCGCCGGTAGTACCGGTGTTAATACCGGCCCAACTTCCGATGAACCCATTTTTGGTTCAGTATGCTCTCTGCCTGGTCTACGCTAATTGACGGAACTTCGGTCGGAATCTTGGGCGGTTGTACCGGCCCAGGCGGTAGTACCGGTGACCCACCGGTAGTACCGGCCGGCCTCGTTTTTGTGTTCGTTTGCACCGTGTTTTTGGACCGTTGGCTGAGTGCCACCGGTAGTACCGGCCACCCAACGGTACTAGCGGCCGTGCGCGATTCTGTGGGTAACGGTCAGATCGGGGAGCCCTTTAAAAGGAGCTCCCCTTTCCCCTTCGGCCCTCTCTAGTTTTTTTTGGTTCTTGCTCTCTCTCTCCTCCATTGTTGACCTTGAAGGGCTTGCCCTCTCCCCTTTCCCCTCCTATGATTCTTGCATCTTTTTGAGGGATTTGAGAGAGGAGATCTAGATCTACAAGCCCCACCAAGAAAAATCCCTTCTTTGTGAAGGAATCCTTGGGATCTAGATCTTGGAGAGTTTTGTGTTCTTCCTCCCTTATTCCCCCAATAGCTTTTGTAGCTTTGGTGGAATTTGAGAGTGAAGGACTTGCCTCTTGCATTTGGTGCATAGGTTTGAGTTCTCCTTGGGATTGTTTCTCTTGGGTTCTTGGAACCCTAGACGGTTGTGTGATTGGATTGTTGGCCTTTTGTGGCCTTGTTGCCTTTTGTGGCTTTATAGCCTTTGTGGCACTGTTCTTGGGGCTCCAATTGAGTTGTGGAGGTTCCCCAAGCTTGTTGGCCTTTTGTGGCATTGTGGAGCCTTTGTGGCGTTTCTTGGGAGCCCTCCAATTGAGACGTGGAGATTGCCCCAAGCCTTGTATGGGTTCGGTGATCGCCCTCAAGTGTCCCATAGTGGAACGTGAGTAGGCCTTTGTGGTGAGCTCACGGGAGAATAGGGTGAGCCTTTTGTGGCGTCGGTGAGTTGCGTGGCTTCACATCCTTGGTGAGGTATTGTGTGGCGTTGGGTGAGCATCGAGCCACCACACCTCGAGGTGAGCCATTTGTGGCGTTCTAAGTACATTGCGCCCCCGCACCTCTCCAATGGAGACGTAGCTTCTTGGAAGTGAACTTCAGGAAACAAATCATCGTCTCCGCGTCCATCGGTTATCTCTCAACCGAGCCCTTTACCTATGCAATTTACATTGTGATAGCCTTCGTGCTTGAAGTACTATATCTTGCTATCACCTTGTTGCTTGTCTTGCTTAGCATAGGTTGTTGGTGCACTTAGTGAAACTAGTGGATATAGGTTTTGACTTGATAAATTAAACGTTAAGTTTTATTCCGCATTTATTAGAGCCTAAACCGTAATTATTTTAAAACGCCTATTCACCCCCCTAGGCGACGTCCATTTCCCTTTCACAATCACTTATAAAAACCAAAAAATAACTTTATTATCTTCCATATCATCTAGTTTGTATTACTTTACTTTATTTACTACTTTTATTTTAGTTTAGATTTTATTTTATTTCATTTTACTAATACAAAACCTTATGCTTGACAACCACTTGGTGGAGTTGGGAACACATGACAAATTATTTTACATTACAGGTTGCTTGAAGAGGAGAAGACAAAGAAGCTTGCTACAACACTCTACACTTGGAGTCCTAACAAAAAGTGGCCACATTTGTTGCCATCAGTTGCTTCACAAAACACCTCGTTTTGGGCACCGGGAAAATGGATTTTTGGTGCGACAAAAAGGAAAACCTCGAATATGCCGCAATTCTGGCCATAATATTCGTCGTTTGGCCTGAATGCCATAAAACCTTGAACATGATAGCTCATTTCAGAGAAGTTTTTTGAGATACAATCAATATACCAAGTTTGATATTTTTCTTTGCAACTATGTCAGATAATATGACACCACACAAAGGTTTTGCAGTTTTTTGGATCATTTTGATATATTATACATATTTTTCTGACTTAAAATGAATTAGTTATGAATTACTCCATATTTAGTTCATTTTAAATCATTTTTAAAACAACTACAAGCATTTTTGGATTATATAAAATATTCTTAGATGTTTTAAAACAACTAAAACATTTTTATGGATTAAAAATAAAGGAAAAAGTTATAAATAAGGTTTATCAAATCTCCACATTTCATTTTACTTCAAATGTGCAATATTGTATTTTTTATGTGTAGATTATATTTTGTGATCATTTTGGTATATTATATGTATTTTTTGAGTTTTAAATAATAAAATATGCTTTTCCAAGATTTATACTTAATAGAATATTTGTTAAACAATAAAATTTTCATTTAAATTGTATAACAGAATATGATAATAGATTTAAATTATAGATTTTTTTTCTGAAATTTTTGATATGTAATACATAATTTTATAAATTATAGAATAATAGATATTGATTTTATTGTATTTACTTATTTTCTAAAAAAATCTATTACAAAAGCCAATGTTGTACCGATTGGCAATAACAACTGAGACTAAAGGAGGGCCCCATGTGCGAATTCTAGCGGACAACCCAAAATATCTTTAGTCTTGGTTCGAGGTACGGACCGGGAGTAAAGGGCTTTAATCTTGGTTGGTGGACAGACCTTTAGTCCCGGTTCGTACCACCAACCGGTACTAAAGGGTCGCGGTATATAAACCGCACGGTGCCTGATAGTTATGAGATTCAACATATTTTTGATGGTTTTTATTGATGGTTTTCTCCCGGATTTGATCATTTTCTAGCTTTACCTAACGCTAATATTTCGGTAGCAAAGAAAACTTGGTTTTAATTTGTGTTTCAGGTCTGAACGTCAACATAAGGTTTTAACTAGAGAAACACAATATTCAGGCGAAAACAAACAAGTCTCTCTTTGGAAGCAATCGAGGGACGCATACATAGGCTTTAACGAGCAACTATACGGCAGGAATATTTTTCCGGCCGTATAGTTCCCATCGTATAGATGCCACCGCCTTCGGCTTGTCAAAAGGGACAACTTCCATGAAGAGGCCAGACGCGGAAACACAACACAACATCCACCATCCCATCTAGAAAGGAGAAAGAAGAGATCCGGAGAAGAAGGGGAAGACGTTATTCATCTCGCTCCACGAGCTTTGACCTCCTAGACAATACACCCCCATAGCCATTACTTGTACTTGAGAGAGAGAGAGATCTTCACCTTGCAAGACTAGGGTTTGATATTGTTTCTTCCTATCTTGAATTGTGTTGTATTACTTTTCTATTCTTATTGTGGATCTCCACGGTAATATTGAGAAGAACTCCCTTTGTTTAATTATATCGATGATGCTTTCTTCTCTCATGTGTGAGTAAGTTCCTTGGGCATGGGAGATGTAAGGGATTGGTAAGATGTGATGTGCCTCCATATATTTTCGATTAGTTTGTGATTGATTTTAATTACTATATTATGTGTGTTTGATTATCTGTAGGATGCCTAATGCTTGTTGTCTAATTAAGGACCCAAACAACATGATGCTTTGTTCTACATAGATAGGATCTTGTTCGCTAGCAGACTGGCGACCCCCGAGTGACACGGGGATATCAATAGAAAACTAATAGACTCGATGATAACGAGTAACCACCGTGCTTATTGCATTAGTCCGATCCAAGGAGCTTAACTGCTAAGCAACCTGAAGGATGTTAATCGTCTAGTGTCTGACTATGGTTTTGGTAATAGACTAGTAGGATTATTGAAGTTGAGACGAAATCTACCAAGAGGATTTCCGGTTAATTATGGCTTACTCGCCTACACATATAAGATTATAACTGTTACACTTTTCATTCGTCCACCCGGCACAGTCACTATCACCATGAATTGCATCTCCCCGCGCATCTTTCGCCATCTGAAAACAACAACAACTGAATCGTTCTTTACTTTTATGCCTTTTATTTCTGAATTTTATATTTTAGTTTTATTTAAATACAACTAGTTTAATCCAAATTCTATTTTTGTTTTTATACTTGCAGTCAATTCACTCAAAGACCTATGATAACTTTGGGTGTGACAGAGACTTCATTCATAAATACTTACCTTTGGGCTCCCTGTGGGATCGATACCTATACTTCGCAACTAGCTACAAAAGATTTGTGCACTTGTAGACATCAGTGCCTCCTCCTCTCCTCTCCTCCCCTTTCTTTCTAGAACCGCGCGAGGATTATCCCTCGCTGCCGTCGCCTCCGACCCCTTAGTTATCCAGGGAGTATCGGACAAGTGCAACCAACCTCGTATGCGTCGGCCAACACCCGAGGAAGGAGCCGGAGTAGCCCGGAGCTCTCTGCACCGCCGCCGCCATTTGAGCCTAGATCGAGGTCGACCTCAACCTTCCCAAGCAGCCCGCCGCCTCCTTTTACCCATGTCCTCTTCTATATGACCCTTATCCCTCACCACAGAACCTTTCGCATCTTGTCACATCATCCTCACCGTCACTAGAGACCACGGGAGCCGCCGCCAGCACCGCCACCAGAGCCGCCATGTCGCCACCACCTCGCCACCGACCAGGTTAGAAGAAGCTCACGTTCCCAACCGTGCGATAAAAATCGGCCGGACGAGATCATAACGGTGGCAAACCGTGTGGCGATGCATCAACACCTGCTCAGCGCGCGCAGCGAGTCAGAGCGCACCGTGTGTCGTCCTGTCGGCTGTCTATGTAAATCGAATTCTTTAATTGGCAATAAATGTTGCAACATTGTAAGAATCATAGAAAAATAAATACTCATCAGAAAAATGCAAATAATATGTCGTCGGATTTAGAAAAATGAGTAGTATTTAACTACGGAATAAAATTACAAGTATACACTACAAATATTTTCTGATATATTAAAAGGCATATTGTAGTATTTTAATTAAATAAAATTATCTGTAACTATTTTTGCGTGAAACATTTGTATTGATCCCTATGTGTTGTTGTTCACCTTCTGTACCAATTAGTGTTTATTTTTATTAATTCCTACTATTATCGTAGTATTCCTTGTTAGGTGAGCTACTATATGTTATATCTGCTTACTTAGATGATGGTGGGATTACACCATGATACCATTTTCCAATAAACAAAATAATAATTAAAAATTTGGAAAATAATATGTCTAAATAGATCAGGTTGACACCACAAATACAACCATGGTATCCATTTGCTATTTTGCATCATGCATCATTCATGCTAATCTGAATTTTCATTGGAACCTCTAAGTAACATGTGGCCGTTTTACTTTACTTACCATGTTTGTTCCACGACCACCTAAACTTTATTTTATGAATAAGTATATGCTTTGCAACTAAATTCTTTTATCTTTCCTTCTGTATTAGTTAAGCTATGGACAGCCTCGGTAGAGACAAGGAACAGATAATGTACGAAATTATAGCTGGTGGTAAAAATCAAGCTATGGCCAACCTTATAGCCGGCGGTCGAGATAAGCTGACGACTTAAAATTCCTGAATGACTCTAGTGAGGGAATGAAGCTAGAACCAAGAGACGAAGGAAAAAATATGAACCAAAGCATTGATGGCAAAGACAATGTTGGATCCTTAACAAAGTCCAGCGAGGTATATATTAAGCCTCTAGTGATAACTAAATGCATTACTTGATTTGTAGATATATATATTAATAATTTTTCTTCTTTTAGCCCTAAAGATCAACAGAATCTGCTAGAAGAAAACGAGGCCCGACCAAAAAGTTGGTTGATCATCAGAGGTTCATGATCGATGAAGTCGCTGAAGATGGCGAACCGACTTCTCCCAAAGCAAACATAAAGTTATTTGTAAATCAATTCGAAGTTATTGATAGGGACAACATTCCGATCACCACTCGAGAGTAGAATAAGCCAAAGGCAGATGTGTTAGTTTTGTCGACCAAAGATCCAAAGATTTGTTTGGGATATGGTCTTGTCACATTTCAACTTACGACCAGATCTTATAGAATACTAGATCTCGAAAGTTAAGGAGTGGGCTCTTAAGAAGATAACCACACAATTCTTGACCTTCCAGAAAATATTATACATTGAGTATATCAAGGAAAAACTCCAACATTTGAGGGAACACTAGAGAATATAAAAGATCACTAGGACGTATTTGTGGAGTACAAGGAATCGTCTGAAGCTATGAAAAGGTCGAAAATAAATAAGGCAAATGCATCAAAAAATAAATATCACCATGTTATGGGGACAAGTGGCTACAAGACATTACAAGGAATGTATTGATCTATGACCTTCTGATAGTGACAGTGGACAAAATCGTGGCGATTTCAGATCAGATGGTCATGAGCAGTTTAGAGGGGTCAAAACCTTAGAAGGTTAGGACGATCTTGCTAGAAAATGTCATAGTTTCACTATGTAAAATCATCATAATCTACCTGTTGTGTGTATGTGTCATTTTTTGCCTAGGTGTATTGTCCATGTGTCATTTTTTACCTACGTGTCGCATGCACTTGGCAAATATACGAACTGATGAGATGGACTATTTGTTAGTTTCGGCAAGGTGTATGTCTATTTGTCAATTTTTTCCTCCGTGGCGCATCCACGTGCTAAAATTAGGAAAAAAATGGGAGATCTAAGAATTCGAACTAGGGACCCCACACACACCTAGTGGTGTTAACCAACAAACCAAATCATTTAAGATATCTTTCTAACGCGATGTATGTTTACGAACATTAGCCAGCGTCCTTATTAGTAAATGAAATGAAGAGAAAAAATGGCAGAACAAGGGTTCGAACCCGCGACCAAAGCAACACAAACAGGACACTTACCACTACACCAACTAAATTTTCATGTCCAACTACTACAATGTCCCTATATAACCCTTACTTTCCTATTAGGTCTAGGCTGATTCTGCTATTGCTGGTAAGAGAGGCAGGCTACGGTAGATTAGGTCTAGGCTGCCTTGGCGGCTTGGCCTTTGCGCGTGGTAGATTATGTCGGGCCAGCTCTGCTGGTCTAGTTTGGATTAATTTTTTTCTCTTTTTGAATTTTTTTGTATCTTTTTCATAAGAAGTCCAAACAAATTTATCTTGAAAATTTAATAAAATTTAGAAGATCATCTTAGGATGATAATTAAAAAAAATTTATGATTTAAAATAGTGGATTTACTAATCCCACGTTGGTCAATACTAGGAACAATATCATAATTTCAAAATGCGGGAGTGACTATTCTCGTCTAAGAGTTAAGTCTTAATAAAATATTAATGGATCTCTGAAGAAACATCATATTGTGAACCTAACTTTAAAAAAAAATAAAATCTTGAGTATTAGATCATGTACCTGTAGTTTAAACCGGACCTACTTTCTACCGATTCGGCAGGTATTTGTATTTTTCACTGGAGGTATACGGAAAGGTTTGAGATTCCCCGATTGGGACATTGTTCAAGTAAGGAGGTCTAGTATTTTTGTAAAATGAGGTGGTAGCATTTTGAATTTACCATTTGCTGTTGCTTCACAAAATGACCCGATTTTGGCATTCGGAAAATAGAAAATAGCTTTTCTATGCGACGAAAAGGAAAACTTCCTCCTGCAACATTGTTCGTCATCCCAATATGCACATGCATGCACAATATGAGAATATTATCATAAACTATGTCGCGATTGTGTCCATAACATTGGTCGTTTGACCTGAAAGCCATGAAACCTCGAACATGATAGGTCTTTTTTGGGAAGGTTTTTTCGAGATGGAATCAAATAACCAAGTTTGGTATTTTTTCTTACAACTATGTCACATAACATGACACCACGTGAAGGATTTATATTGTTCGTACCGTTTTTGAATTTCTTATGTCCATTTCAAAATTTTCTCATTTTAAACTATGGCCGAAACGGCGGGCATGAAGATAGGGGATGAGCCTCACTAAACTTGCATTGGATCTTTGAAGAAACATCATATGTGAGTCTAAAAATGATTTTTTCAAAAAACCACGAGCATCAGATCATGTACCTGTAGTTCAAATCGGACCCACTTCCTACGGATTCGGCAGACATTTATCTTTTTCACCAGGGATGTACGAAAAGGTTTTAAAATCTCCGGTTGGGCATTGTTCATGTAAGGTGGTCTAGTATTTAAAAAATAGGGTGGTAGCATTTTTGAATTGAACATTTGGCGTTGCTTCACAAAACATCACGATTTTGGCACTCGAAAAATAGAAAATGGCTTTTCCGTGCGACGAAAAGGAAAACTTCCTCCTACAACATTGATTTCCGCCCCAAGATGCACATGAGTGCACAATATGGGCATATTATCACAAACTATATCGCGATTCTGGCAATAAATTTGGTCGTTTGACCCAAAGCCTTGAAACCTCGAACATGATAAGTCATTTTTGGAAAGGTTTTTTCAAGATGCAATTAATTAACAAAATTTGGTAATTTTCCTTGCAACTATGTCACATAACATGATGACACGCGAAGGATTTACATTGTTCAGACCATTTTTGAATTTCTTATATCTGTTTCAAAATATTTATGTTTCACACTATGGTCAAAATGACGGGCATGAAGATAGGAGATGAGCCTTGCTAAACTTGCATGGGATCTATGAAGAAACATCATATTGTGAGTCTAAAAATGATTTTTTTCAAAAAACATGAGCATCAGATTATGTACATGTAGTTCAAATCAAACTCACTTCCTACTGATACGGCAAACATTTGTCTTTTTCACCAGGGGTGTACGAAAAGGTTTTAAAATCCTCGGTTTGGACATTGTTTATATAAGGTGGACTAGTATTTTAGAAAAATGGGGTGGTACCATTTTTGAATTGAACATTTGGTGGTTGCTTCACAAAACACCCCGATTTTGACACTTGAAAAATAAAATTGCTTTTCCGTGCGACGAAAAGGAAACTTCCTCCTGCAACATTGTTCTCCGTCCCAAGATGCACATGCATGCACAATATAGGCACATTTTCACAAACTATGTCGCGATTCTGGCAATAACATTGGTCGTTTGATCCGAAAGCCATGAAACCTTAAACATGATAGGTCATTCCTAGGAAGGTTTTTTCGAGATGCAATCAATTAACCAAGTTTGGTACTTTTCCTTGCAACTATGTCACATAACATGATGCTATGTGAAGGATTTACATTGTTCATACCATTTTTGAATTTCTTATGCCCCTTTCAAAATATTCCTGTTTCAAACTATGGTCAAAGCGGTGGGCATGAAGATAGGGGATGAGCCTCGCTAAACCTGCATTAGATATATGAAGAAACATCATATTGTGACTCTAAAAATGATTTTTTTGTGATCATCAGATCATGAACCTATAGTTCAAATCGGAGCCAGTTCCTGCCGATTTGGTAGGAATTTGTATTT
This sequence comes from Avena eriantha, assembly GCA_910589775.1. Taxonomy (NCBI): domain Eukaryota; kingdom Viridiplantae; phylum Streptophyta; class Magnoliopsida; order Poales; family Poaceae; genus Avena; species Avena eriantha. The sequence continues at coordinate 156,052,074 of OU342741.1, read as the reverse complement.
TTCACCAGGGGTGGACAGAAAGGTTTGAGATACCCCGATTGGGATATTGTCCATTTAAGATGATCTAATATTTTAGAAAAATAGGTGTAACATCCCAAAACTTCAATCCAAGCTTATCAAGATCAAATCAATCAAAAATGGGGTTAACAAAAACTTTTTAAATTTAAAATGAAAGCATTCATATTTGTGTGCATTTAAAATAGGAGTTGTTTTGAATTGCCATGATTGTGTGATACTTTACTTGTAAAATGTTTCTTAGGTGATTTAAACATCATCTACATCTTTCCCAAACTTTTCCTAAAGAAAATTAAATCAAAAAGAATTAAAAAGGAGGAATGGTCATTTTGGCCATTTTAATCCACTACACTACTTTCAGTGTTCCTAGCACTCATTTCTTAACAGAAACAATTCTTGGTCTTTGTACCCTTTGCTAGTACACATAATGAGGTACCAAGGCCCACCTTTGGATCTGCTAAAAACATTCTATTACTGATTTTAAATTGCAATTGAAAATTGAATCTAATGCATATGCATAGATCACCCCTATTTCAAAACCCATCTATTTGAGCTCCATTTTCAAAACCCTTGCAACCAAAGACTACCTAGCACTAGTGGAGATCACTCAAAAAATTTGAAACCAAAATTCAAAACTTTTTCTCTTGCGGCCATTTCATCAAACACTTGGCAGGCAAGAATCTAACTCTAATCCTAACTCACTGTTTACTATAGAGTTTTGCCCCCATTTGATCTCCATTTAACTCCCTCTGTCTCCCAATGATCTAACGAAAGCCTAAACACCCATCCCCTACACCCCTAGTGGCATTGCCATGCCATGCCGAGCCACCCCTCGCCGGCCAACCTTTCCCTCACCGTAGCAGACCATCTCCCCCTCTCTCTCCATGTCTAGGAGGTAGCCAACACCTCACCGCCCTCTCTGTCCCGTGCCCGAGCCAAGTGCTTCCGTGGACCACCGAGGAAAGCCTGCGCCTAGTGCCACCGCACCATGCCGGTGCCGTCCCCAGAGCGCGTTCTGTCCCCGCTCGACCAGACCGCCCCTTGGCCGCAGCCCGCGCCCGCCACTCCGCCTCGACCTGGAGAACACCCCAGACATCCCCGCTGGCCGTCCAACGCCTCACAGCCACCGCTCGCCATGGACACCGCCGCCTCTGCCGCGCAGAGCGCCACCTCGCCCAGACCGCGTGTCACCGCCCCTACGGCTGCATTCAATGCCTAGAGCACCGCCAGGGAACCGCACGTCGATCGCCCCGCAGCCATGCCTCTACCCCGCCGTGGCCATGTCGCCACCATCGCCTGCCCATCCCGCTCGGTCTCACCGTCGGGCCTATAAAAGGAGCCCTCCCCAGCCTCTTCTCTCCACACCATCCCACTCCCCTCACCTCTCTGAACCTCACCCACCTTTCGCTAGAGCAAGGCGAGCTCTGCCTCGCCGGAATTGGAGCCGGAGTAGCCGCGGCAGGAGGAGAAGGGCGCCGCTGATTGCGACCATCCAAAGCTCCGCCGCAACCGCGCTTCGCCTCGCCGTCGTCTTCCACTTCGTTTGCCCGCCTCGCCGACCCCGCTGGAGCCCTGGTACGTCCCCAGTATACCCCCACCGAGCCGCTAGGGTTCGAGCTCGCCGGCGACCTGTTCGTCGTTGACGACGACGCCCAGCCGTAGATCTGCCTTCTAATCCTACGGCCCACAGTGCGCGTACCGTTTTGCGTGTTAAGTGACGCTGGCAAGCAGGACCCTCTGTCAGCTGAGCTCCGCGCCACGGAGCGCCACTGGGCCGGCCCAAGTCGTTTCCCGCGCTAGCCCACACATTCAAATCTGGATTTTTTATAGTTAAATCTAGTTTCTGTCCACTATTTTAAAATTTAATTCTAGGAGTTTTACAAATCCAAATAGCATGAAAATAATTTTGCCTGAAAGGTATTAAGATGATCTATCCAAGCCCATTAGATTTAATTCAATTAGAGTTATAGATCTCTCCTAGTAAAAATAAGAAGACAGAAGCATTTGCAACTTGCAACATTTTTATAAAATCAACCAAGTTAGCTTTTGAGTTGATTCCAACTCTCAAACATCAAATTTCATTATATCTATCTAAATATGTAATAATATTAAGGTTTATATGCAGTGACTTTGGACTAGTACCAAAATAATGCCATATAGGCATTTCTAGTCACTTTAAATCATTAAATAATAAACTTAAACCAAAGTAATGTTGATCCAACCTTTAATTCTCATTCCCATGTGTTAAGATATGTGGTGATGACATGTGTCCACATGATCCCATATCTTAAGTGGTGAATATTAAATCTTAGTTAATTTTTTTAATGAGTAGAAATTACTTTTGTAAAATAAAAAGAATGAAACTATGGAATTAAACTTGTGATGTTTGTGATGATAATAGATCATCAAATGTGTGTCTTAGAATGCTACTTAGCTTAGTTAAGTATTGTTTGGTGATTGTGCACTCCCTATGTATTTATAGACGATAGTACCGACCAAGCTTTCGAGGAGGAGGAGTTCTACCAAGAAGAAGAAGAAGAAAACTTCAACCACTGCACCAACCAAGGCAAGCTACTATTAGCAAGCTAGCACTTTTAAGTGCAAGCCACCATTTACAATGCAAGCTAACACTTGCAAGTTTAGTGTTTAACAGGCTGGGATCAACTAGATGGTTTAGCTAAGATGCCTTAGGCATGTCTTGATCACACCCCCTTTACCTATTGGTACCCCAAGTCTCAGTTACAAGTTTTACCCTCTTAGTTTATACAAAGTTCTTTACTTGTTTAGAAGGTAGCATAAAAAGTATAAAACTTGACCTATTTAGAAACCTTTAAATGTCATTCTATGGCATGAGATTGAACCCATCTTTACCACCTTAGTGAACACTCTTAACTTAGTAGTCTAGAGTAGATCCAAAAACTTGAGTCATTTTAGATGGGAACACTTGGTGAAAATAAATTATGAAAACCTTGGAATGATGAGTCATTCTATTGACATGTTTTGACATGTGTTGAGAAACACAAATGGTTGATGATGATGAAAATGTTGAGGCATGAGCCTTTATAAAACTGATGGTTGGATTCAGATGCGATACCATTCCAAATTTACCGTACAACCACATTACCTGAATTGGGTAAGGCTTAGCTGGAGATTTATATGCATTAGTATTAGTTCCCTCACGGGAGAGGTCTGAGCTGAGGCTACCTCTCATGTTGTCCACCTATGTAGTGCCCAAGATGACTGATGGTCATGGTTGGGAGGCCATGCTCATAGGAGAGGTGCTTATACTAGGGTGTGTAAAGGGAAGGTTATGTTTGATTATCTGCATACTAAGTATGATGATTCAGGGTTATCCCTGACAGATGTATCGAATCTTGTGGTGAAAGTGTACCACCTCTGCAGAGTGTAAAATTATTCGAATAGCCGCGTCCGCGGTTATGGACAGTTGGAATGGCCATACTGTTTCGTTGTCAGATGTTTTCTAAATACTTTGAAATGAATGATGAATCTTGACTTGACCACAACAGGGTTGTGTTTATGACAATAGTTTCCCAACTTAAGTGATTCTAGAGTTTTACTTTATCTTTCTTTGCTTCAGAACTCAGCTTAGGTTTCAAACTTAACTTTATAGTTAAACATAGAGTTAGCACTTTAATCTTAGATTCATAATACTTGTTAGTGGTAGTTTGAGAGTACTTAAAGAGTACTCATGGCTTTTGTCCCTGGCTATTATCATGGCCAGACTATGAAGGAGACTATCAAGATGATGGCCAACAGGACGACTATGATAACTAGGACTATCTGCCTTCGTCAGCATTGCCTGTGCCCCTGAAGATGGACCCCACCGCTACGCTTATCTTTTATTTCCGCTGCTTGTTGTATTAAGACTGGATCATGAGATCCTTATTTGTGTAAGACCTCAAGTATGATTTGTAATGGATGATGTACTGTGATATCCAATCCGTTATGTCTCGCAAAAATGGTAATCCTGGATTGCGAGGTATGGCATAACGGACATCTGGGATTAAAAATCTGGGTGTTGACAATAGGGTGGTATCATTTTTCAAAATTCATTTGGTGGTTGCTTCACAAAACACCCCGTTTTAATAAACTATGCCATAGACACTCTTGTCTAGCCAATCAGAATGCATAACGGAGGCTGCCACGGATCACCCAGCGAAATGAATCCTAACCGTCCACTGCTCGATCCAACACTCAAGAACTTGACCCTCAGTCCACTCGCGGGAGAAAAAAATTGGCCTAAATTTTTTGTCTACGTCAGGCAGGCCGCCCATACAATACAACCCTAGTCCTCGTCTCTCCGCCACCACCCCCACCCCATCACTCCTGATCCCATCTGAACCACAACAACCACAGCATATCTCTCAATCCCATCGCTGATCTCTGCTCGCCCCCTCACTCCCTCTATTGTTCTCCGCCCAAACACCACCAATGGCCACCTAGCTCGCGTAAGCGCCGCTAGGAGGCCTGCAGGGAAGGATTTCCAGGGGATCTCGCAGATGCGTGTGCAGAGGGCCTGCAGGGAAGGGTTTGGCTTCGATGTGTGCTGGCTCCCATTGCTCTACCATGCGACAGTGAGCCCGAGGATGTTAGTACGGAGGCATCAACGCATGCTGGCCCAATTCCTCAAGGTTCTCAACCTCTGCCTTGCCCAATTCCTCAAGGTTCTCAACCTCCGCACGACTCCTCCTTCGGCGTCTGCAAGGCCTGCTACCAGCTCATCCTCGGCGCCCGCGTCTTCCCCAATGCGCAGGTGCTGTAACCCTCTCCGGCCTCCGCCTCGTCCGCTTCCTCATGGTCCTCGCAGTCGCCTCCAACTGCACCAGCAACCACCGCGCATCCCGCCTTGACTACGATCGGCCACACCTTTGGCTACGTCATCTATGAAGGCTTCAGTGAGTTCTCCGCCTGCTCCCTTCCAACAATTTCTTCATCTATTGTGGATTTAATTTAAAATATGTCGATCTGGTATGGCTTGGACTCGATGTATGTAGGTTTGGTGCTCGATTCATAGTATCACTATATGTGGAGGTGGTGAACGGGGTTGCTCCTCCAGGAATGCAGCTGTACAAATTAGATCACTTGATCTAGAACTAGATAAAACAAGCTAATTTACTTCTTATTGACTTGTTAGAATCTATTGGTGGGTGTAAAATGCCACTACTTGTATTGTAAATACACTAACTTTCGAGGCATACAAAGAAACAGATGCAAGCTACATGATTTTAATAAATAGCCAGACCTTTCTAGTTCATTATCTGAGACTGACCTTAGAGACTTATTATGCATGTCCTGGACCAAGTTTCTTCTGATTTTGCTAGCTCTAAGCCTGATGCACAACAACAGATGTGGCGTTATCATTTGATTTGGTACCTATGTACTATTGCTAGTATATTGTGACTAGTTAAATCATTAAGCCTTGCACATGAGTTAATAGAGAAAATAAAAGAAAAGAAGATGAAATAGTAATTATTTTGATCATCTGCTTCAATACATGCTTCGCAAGCATTACTGTTATTCATTTGTTTTCTATAGCAGAGCAAGCCTAATTGAGATGATGTCCCTTCCCCCTAAATTTACACTCTGGCTTTTCCCACATGATAACTGAATAGTATTCATGATAAGTCCTTATAATGTTGAACGTGCATGATTATTTTCTAGTCCTGGCAAGAGTATTTGCTAGCATGATTATGGATATAATATAGTAATTATTTATAGTATAATGCCATGAAATACATGAAAGAACATTTTTGATTGGGAGAATAGTATGGAAGTTTCTAGTCTATATGTATAGCATTGTATCTTACCTCTTTTTAAAGTTCAGTGTTGCCAATATTGTATTTGTTTTCATGCAATCAAATCTCTTGGAACAATGTGCTACATAAAAAACTGTAGAAGCATATGTTGGTTGTTCTTGTCGCTATTTTGTTCAGTTGAAATATTACCAAGGTATACACTCCAATATATCCATCTATCTTCGTCTGTTTCCTCTTATTTCCATGTGTTACTTTAGGAAAAGTATATGCTTGTAGAATTACCAGGTTGAGTTTTCGCTTCATATAGACTGAATGTGGTGCTTCTTATTTTATAGGAACTCCAGGCCTAAGAAAGTTGAATTGTGGAGCCGTGAAATAAGAAGTGTAGCATATTGTATATTTGGATTGAAGCTGTGAAGCAAAGTGTGAAGTCGTGAAGCATATTGTAGCAACGTAGGCATATCTGGGATGTGTTAGAAGATGTAAAGATTGTAATAGATGAATTTTATTTCATTTCACTCTTCTATTTGAATTATTGGTTAATGAAAACGTTTCAAAAGGAAACCTGATCAAATGGAACCCAAACCAAAATTATAATGGACCCTAAAAAGGCCAAGACCCAATTCGAGATGCTCGCGAAAAAGCCAAGGCCAGTAAGAATTTGGCTCATAACAGGCCAAGCCCATCAAGAAAATGAACCTAAAAAGGCCAAGGCCTAGTAAGAATTGAGCTCGTAATAGGCCAAGGCCCAATATTAATTGGGCTCGTAATAGGCCAAGGCCTATATAACAAACTGAATGGACCGGGCTGGTTTCAGATAATGATGTTTGTGAAATGTCACAATTTTGCAATGTCGGATTGCCACGTCGGACCTTATGTGGCATGGCTGGATCGACAGTAACATTTTAAAAATGTCGTAAACCCTATGACGGTTCTAGAACGTCGTAAAAGATGGTGACGTAACGTCGTAAAAGATGGTGACGTTCCTACGAAAAACGTCACTATCGGTCATTGCTGACGCTTAGCTTTCGACATTCTGAAAAATGTCACAAACTGATTATGGTGATGATTCTATGATGTTTTTGAAGCGTCATGTAATGAATGATTCCTTGTAGTGAGTGTCGTGCCTAAGTGGGATCAAACTGAGGCTGCCCTGATTGCTAAAGGGATCACTCCAGCAATATTGGGTTGGCCCCAGAGATCCAAGCAGTGGTTTTACGGACATAGGGGGCCATTGAACCCACAAACAAGGAGTGTATATATGGAGAGAATATTAAAATACCCTCTGACGCACTTGTGAAAGAAATTGATGCTGCTCGAGAGGGAAAGTTTCAGCCCGAGAGAGAGAACGACGAGCTGACTAAGGCCCTCGGGAATCCTGAACACATGGGACGAACACGAGGCTACGACCCCTCTATTCCGTGGAAGAAAGGGTTTTACGAGTGGAATGAAAGTTATACAAGCTGTCAGAGAAAAAAGAAACAAGAGGCAGATTAGTTCCAGAAAATAGAAAGAAAGAACGAGGATTGGAAAGCATATTAATGCGCCAGCAGGAGCAACTGAACGCACTTAGCCAACAAAGGGAATCTTAGGGGCCACAAGATCCTACATTCGATACTACCGGCCGATCTGAGTGGAAAAGCAGCGTGGCTTCCACGGGTTTTGAGCTGGTGATGAATAGATGGATGATGAATGATGCACTAATGGATGATGTACCGATGGGTCGTCGCTACCCCGTGGATGATATCACAGAGAATAAAGATTGTGAGCAACATCAGTCAATGAAGAACATATGCATGAACGTGGCGGTCATCTTTGCTTTACATTCCAAACCTAGCGCATGCTTACATGGCCGTATGATTCCAGCTGGATATGCTCATGTTGGGGTGGATGAAGTTCGGAAGGGATGTGAGCAACTGGAGCTTGACATCCCTGCAGGTGAAGGGGAGATGAGACTAGGAGAAATCACACATGGTATCATTCTATGGAAAAATGAGAACATCATGTTTCTAGACTCGGCGCTAAGGCCACCGACTCCTCCGAGTAGCAATACATCACCTCCAAATCCACCCCTCCCGAGAGGGACCGTAGCACGAGTCCATCTCTATCCCCGGTGCCTCAGCTGACTCTGCCCACTAAGTCCAAGGGGCAAAAGCAGAAGAGTGCCACCGCTCCGTCGACTAGTACTATGTCTCGTAAGGAAGTTACATCAACAAAGAAAACCAAGTCGGATCCTGCCAAGTTACCTTACGAAATGACTGATGCAGAAATCGATGTGATCGTGGCTGCCGATGTGAAATGCCAGTTAGCACCGAAATATCTCCAGTCAAAGGAGAAAATAGATCTGAAAGTCATACGTCACTTTGTGGAATTTCTTGAGCGAGTACCAGGACATGTGGAAAATAGGCCATCAAACTATGACCACTGTATTCAGAAGTCATATAGGGAAAGTAAGCGAACAAGTGCACGCAGGAAAAAAGTTCCCCAACTCGGAGAACGGGGAAGTACAATCGATCCCCACGCTCAAAGTATATCCTGATAAGGACGTACAAGGAAAAACAATAGCTGGCATTGCTATAGAAATGGGTATGACGGTTTCTCAGTTGCTAGGCATCGAAGATGTCCCCAATCCCGATGTAACACGTAAATTTTTCCACGAGCAACCTCTAGTCAGATCTAAGTAGATCTCACTTCTACCGACACAAATGTGAAGATTACATGAGTGGTACATGAAAATCGCAAAGCAAGGGCGATAAAGGCTCATGGTGGATGTTAGAAATGAGCATTTCTTCCATGAAGACCAGATGGAAATTGAGCTTGAAGAATTTTTTCAGTTATATAATCAAGACGTCTTCGACAAATCTCTCGTTAGTTTCTATTGTCTGTAGGCGATTTATTTCTGTAATTAAGTCTCTAACTCATCTATATTCTTTTGTAATTATTCTCACTATATTATTTTGTATGCTGTTATGTAGAATGAAGATTCTCAAATGTGAAATATGGGGAATCTATGATGTTGAGTTTATTGACCTATATATCGTTAATTTTGTTATGATAGGAGACTTACCAAGGACATAGAGGATAACTTGCTAATGTTTATAAAGAGCCAAAATTTCTGTTCGGAAATACTATTTCCTTACAACTTCAGGTGAGTGTTACTCTCTTGTACATATTGACCTTTGCTTACTCGAAGTTAAGTGTAATTGATGAGTTATGCATGACTGCATATATAAATGTGTGCAGCTTCCATTGGATTCTACTAACCATTCAAGTTAACGATGGAAAAGTTGAAGTCACGGACTCATTAGATAAAGACCCTAAGGAGTATGAGGGCCTGATTATGATGCTCCAGAAGTAATTTCAATCATTATCGCACTATATCTGTCTCTTTCGTTCATTTCCTGGTATCAAGTAATTAATAACTCCTTTATTTAGTTTCTTCGCTGGTCAGGGTTTGGAAACGGTTAATCAAAGATGAAGTCGGTGAATGGAAAGATATGCTGGCTTTTTGACGGAACAAGGTAAGTAGTCCTAGCTAGCTAGGTCCACGCATCTCTTTAATTCTAGTTTTAATACCATTATCATGCTTGATTATTATTTGGTTGAATTCTATTCTCGTAAATTGCTCGAGGCAGCCACCAGGGACTGATTTATGTGGATACTACGTCTTCGATTTCCTTCGCATGTCAATCAGTGAGCGGAGGAGATAAGTAAGACATGTTCAAGTACGTAAACAATATATTCACAACTTTATTTTATGACCATCAATTATGTTGAGTTGCATTCATAATTTTTTATGATGATTGATATATTCATATTTATCTTCTTCTTTAAAGATCGAAGATATGCGGAAAAATCTCCTACCAAAGGACCGCATACTTGCAATACAAGAGAAATTGGCAATTTTTTTACTTATGAAGGTCATAGATGAAAAGGGAGAACACTATTTGCCTCGATATAATTTAATGATCTCCATGTAATTAAATAGGATATATTTACATGCTCGTAAGAGAAATTATATATATCATCTCTCGGTACATCACTTACGCCAAACCTCCCTCCTCTACCGATCTTCCTACCGCGGCACATATTCTCCCCAAAATGCTACCGCGGCAGAACCTGCTACCACATCAGCCCATTGCCCCAAAACGCTGCCACGGCAGAACCAGATGCCACACCCAGCGCTTGCCACGTGGAGTACTTTAGTCCCGGTTGGTGTTATCAACCGGGACTAAATATCCTCCAGCCTAGCACGCTCCCATGGCCACGTGGAGGGTATTTAGACTCGGTTTATGGTACAACCAGGACTAAAGATCGGGACCTCTAGTCCCGATTGCGTAGTCCCGGTTAGGTAACCGGGGCCCTTACGAACCGGTAGTAGAGGTCCATTTTCTACTAGTGAAATGTTAAGCTCAACTCAACACAATTTGAACATACATGTCCGTTCCTTAGAAAGAACCCGATTGAAAAATTAAACCAACCCTCTGATAATATACCCCTTAAATGGTTCACGAACCTCACGATCACCACCCTATGCAGCAGGTCCTTACAATGATTTCTTCTCGTGGTGCAACACTCAACCACTTCTTCTATATCCATGCAATTTAATCCAGTCCTCCCTACCGTCCCTTCCTCGTACGCTGCGGCTAGCCACCAACACTGCCTTGCCATGTGTGTGTGTGGCAATCGAGGGTTTACGGTGAGGCGGATCTAACCGATGCCCCGCCGGATGATCTGATCAATCCCCCCTCACTTGGAAATCTATGGTGTTTGAAATCAAGAACCCTAATAACCTTGTAACACCATCCATGGTTCCTTTAATTACATTCCTCACACTCCCTTTCTTTTTTTCGAAAAGGGGTAGAACCCTGGCCTCTACATTAAGTGATGCACACAGCCTTTTATTACGAATGGATCTTTTATTACGAATGGATCACCAGAGTATTAAGTAAGACCATTATGTGTCACTCAAAGTTTTTTTGAAGATCAACTGGCGAAAGATAAAAATAATATAGTCAGTAAGCATCTTGTGGTCAACTAATATGCCGCCACCCAGGCAGCAAAAAGATATCATGTGTGATCGTCAGCAAATGGTTGCATCGAATAGCCATGGCATCTCGCTGGTCCAGAGGGAGAAGGCACAACCAAAGCTGCATCCAATGAGCCACCATATGGATTACTTGCAAAAGATAGCGTTTTCGTGTTGTTAAAAAATATCATTTCGGCTTCAAATTAACCAACATAAAGCTGAAATACCAATACTTATCCTCGCCTTATATTGTTTATCTACCCCATTCAAAAAAATTCCAAACATATTTATGATATTAGTTGGAGAAGGCAGATTATGATTATACGCCAAATAAGACTAGCAAAAAGACAAGATAGGAATAAATGCTCTATAGTCTTGTGTTCCCCATAGAAACAAAATTTGTACAACCAACTGAAATGATTTTTGCTAAGTTATATTTGGTGAGAAATACTTTATTATTAAGGAACCATATGGATATTTTAATCTGGGATTTTCAACTTCCATAAGTATTTTGGAAGAAAATGCGTATGAACATTTGTAAGATCTTTATACATATATTTAACTAAGAATGTACCACAAGTAGTTAGATTCTATATAAACTTATCAGGTACTTGAGCTAAAACATTTTTAGTTGTTAGATTTTCCCTTTGCATAATGTTATACAAATATGGATACTAGTTTTCTAAAGATGAATTTCCAAGCCACACATCTTCCCAAAACCTTTTTGTTAACCCATCTCCAGTTTTGAAATGGCATCTCCTAAAGAAGTCAACCTTCACCCAGATAATACGTTTCCAAAAAGGTGAGTCAGTGGTCTTTACTTCTATTTCAGATAATGAGTTCTGATTGAGGTACTTATTATGCAACATTTATTGCTACATACCCTCTTCATTAAGTAGTTTAAAATGCCACTTACTTAATAAACACTTACTTTTGAGTTCCAATACCTCAATTCCAGGACCACCTTGCTCTTTTGGTCAACATATATTATTCCACTTAGTCAACCTATACTTTATTTTATTCTCATTGCTTTTCCAAAAGAAACGAGGTCTATAGAAGTCAAGTCTTTTCCTCACCCCCTTCTGAATGTCAAGAAAATACAACATAACCATAGGTAGACTTGTTAAAAAAGAGTTGATAAGGACTACACAGTCACCATATGATAACAATTTTCCCTTAAAATAACCCAACTTCCATTCGAATCGAGTTGCCACTAGATATCAATCTGAATTCTTAAGTTTTTTGTAATAGTTAGGTACTCCAAACTACATGAAAGGCAAAGGACCGGATTCGCAGCCAAAGATTTCTTTGTACTATTCTTCTTCTTCTTTTTTCCTTTCCAAAAAAATCACTCTTGTGGAAATTAATTTTGAGACCATATAGTTGCTAAAATATACACAAAATAAGTTTCATGTTCATAGATTTCAGTAAGTTGTGTTCCATGAACAAAATTGTATCATCTGCATATTGCAAGAAGAAGACCCCTCCCTTAAGTAAATAAGGAATTAACCCTCTCACCTTTTCATCCTCCTTTTCTCGTGCAATAAGGATAGCTAACATGTATGCAATAATATTGAAAAGTATTGGAGATAAAGGATCTCACTGTCTCAGTCCTTTTTTGTTTTGGAAAAAGTGACAATGTCATCATTTACGTTTATACCAACACTACCTCCCTACACAAACTGCGTAATCAATCTACACAACTCAGGAGAAAATGCTTTCATACATAATGGTTGTTATAGGAAAGGCCATTGAACTTTTTCATATTATTTTTCAAAGTCAATCTTAAATAAAACTTCATCTATTTTCTTCATAAGAAGTTCATGAATGGTCTCATGAAGTACAAAAACTCCTTCAAGAATATGCCGTCCTGACATAAATGCCGACTGAGTAGGCCGAATCCCCTAAGGGGAAAATATCCCCATACATGATTAGTACCTACTTTGGTAAAGATTCTAAAACTTACATTTAAAGAGACAACTAGGCCTATATTGTTGATTTCACATTTTTTTTGGGTAATAACATGATGACTCCAAAGTTTTGTTTATATAGAGGAAAATCCCCCATATGAACTGACTAAATAGAGACATAAGGTTTCCCTTAATTATATTCCAAAAAATTGATAGAATCCAGCTGGGAATCCATCTGGACCAAGAGCATCCTTATACTCATATGTGAAACGGCTGATGGAAATATCCCCTAGAGGCAATAATAAGTTGAATTATTCTATAATTCTTGTTTCATAATAAGTGTATTGTTCTGTGCTATAATTGTATTAGTTCCGGAATAAGTATTTAGAGGAAAGACCTAATACATGTGTGGAATTATAAACATTATTAGATATATATAGTCTCACCTCTAAGACAAGTTTGTGTATCGTTGATAGTCTCGGTTTCCTGACTATGAGCAAAGTACAAAGTGTTGTAGAGATGCCGATCATATATATCAGAGTTGTTGAGATTACAATGACGATGGATAGACCCAACATGATATACCGTGAAACACATCGTTAATATTGTTATCGGTAGTTTCTCATTAACAAGTATTACCATTACTATAAGATCGTTAGACCACAAGACACATATGAACTTGGATATAATATGGATGTAGCGGCCCACTCATGTATACACTTGGATATAATATGGATGTAGCCCCATGGGAATTGCCTGACGATAGAGATATACACTTTAGGCCCACTCATGTATTATGATATTCATCATCGTCTGGTCAGACATGTGATCAAGTAGTTGACCACATGAACATCGATAATACATGATGAGTAAAGAGTACATGTCGGGTAACGAGGAGAACCTAGTGTTTCACATGGGGCTATGTAAAGTATCAAGAAGTAATGCGACATGTATCTAAGTAATCAAAAAGGTTCACACAATAAAAGAACTTCGTGATTATATGCAGAGATCACTATGTGCATGGAGGTACCGATGGTGATCATTATGGAGGAATGAGTTCCGAACATGTCCGCATATATCCGAACCCATAGGGTCACGTACACACTTAAGAGTTTAGCGACATTTAGAATGCGAGTGCAATGAAGTATAGTACAATAGTAATTCCGAGCGTGTTTGGAAGGTATTGGAATATACCGAAGGTTTCCGGAATATTGTCGAGTTTTTAAAATGAGTTTTGAGCATTTATATCATGAGAGAAGGGTTTCTAAAGGGTGATCTTGTAATGGTTCCGAGAGATCCCGAAAATTTTCCGGAATGGTCCTGATAGTGTCCGGAATGGTTCCAGACATATATGAAGATTTTGGAAGGACCGAAATGTCCAAAAGGTTATGGAAGATTCCAACAGGTACCAAGATAATCCGGGCCATCTTAGGTTGTCTGGAAGGTTCCATAATAGGTGCATCCACTTTCTCCCCAAGGAAAGTTTTGCTACCCCTATTCGGATTAGACAAAGTAGGTTATTTTCTAGTAGCTTTTGGTTCACCTAAACATACTAGAACTCATCCAAACTTGGGGGCTGGATTGTGGACGCCCCAAGGGACTTTGGGAACTATTTAAAGGGACCAACGGGCACCCAAAGGTAGTACAAACCGTGGCCTTAGCCTCCTCAAGCCACATCACCGCCACCACCTCCAAAATCGTAGCCGCCCATGCGCATCGCCGCCGTGGTCACTCTCTTTTCTCCACCCCTCCTTGTTGGTGATATAAACCCTATGTCCGGCGTGCCCTAGGTTCTTCTTATACTACGATGCTGGAGCGTTATTCGAGTTCTACCTCCGTCTGGATCTAATCTAGTTGGACTGCAGAATCGTGTCAGATCTTCATCGACGCATTCCCGCTTCGACCGTGTGCTTGATCACACCTTGATACAGTGCCATTGATATCGTATGTGTGGATACTGGTGGAGGTGCTACACTTGGAGCACTTGATCGTGTGGATCTTCACAAGGAGAAAACTTTTCACAGTTAATCGACTAGCTACGAGAATCGACGCACCGACTATTTCGACAATGGCATCTTCATCGGTGCATGTTCATGGAGCGGTTGCAGGGATAATACATCTCCTTGTGACTTGATAAGTCTAGTTGTGGGGATTGACGCTCATTCAACCTCGTCATCGACAACTTCCACTAGATTGATCTTCTGTGACGCAAGAGCATGCTATAATAAAAGTTACAAATAAAATGCATGTTGAAAGATAGAAGTGGTGCACTATTTTCTATGACACAAGCCGCTTTGTATCCACTTGACGATCCATACAAGATAACTGATGGCGTTTTACTTGCAAATCTCTTCCGGAATTATTGCCCGGTTATAACAAAAACCAATTCAGAATGTTCAACTGCATTAGGTGCTAGACGATTTAAGTTTCTTAACCGGAAGTACACAAGATTACCGAGTATGCATCTCAGCGCAACGTCTAGGTTAAAAAAATGTCCTCCCAAAAGCAAGTGGAATGAAGCCTTCTAATAAGCCTGTTAAAGATCAGATAGTTTCTTCCATCGCATCCTCTTCACTCGGTCTTTACATGGGGCTATGGCACGGCCGCTGTAGATCTTGTAGCCGATGAAGATGGTGCATCTAGAGTTTTACGCTTTTTCGAAGACGACTCCACGTGCTCCACCACGGCCTCCGCCTAGAGAATATCATTTTGCGGCCCGAAAGTTGGGTCGCCTAGGCAACGCGGTACCCAAGTTGCTTACAATCAGCTGCGTTGCCCAAAGTTGGCGTGCCAAATACCCAGAGGGTCTTTTTCGGCACGAATTCAACTTTACGTTTCAATACAAAATATTAGGCTAACGGCCGTCAAGTTGGCCCCCCTGTCAGCTTTCGACGTTATGTCGCTGCCGTCGTGGCTGCCATGTAGGCTGCCATGTAGGCTTGCAGCGTTGGCACATGCATCCTTTACGCGTCTTCTTCTTCCTCCGGGGCGGAAATATGTGGTCGCGGCCGTGGCACGGAGCTAGGACTTGGACAAACCTGCTTGGCCCCGTTCTCCTCCCATCCCGAATCGGAGCTCGCCCTCACCATGGCCGCACCCATGGCACGACGCGGGGACAGGAATTCATTTCCGGGTGAGATCTGTCACCATGCCAACCATGCTCGGTCCTGTTGGCCTCCTCCAGAATCCGAGCTCGCCATCGCCGTGGTCGCACACGCACCAGCCACGGTGCCTTCCTCTCCAAACCCCAAAGCCGCATCCACCCAGTTCGGCATAACGCAAAAAGGTGAAAATGCATCAAGTTTTATTCTTGTGATTGTAGAAAAACATGTATGTACCATGGCCGTAGCATACTCTAACAATGTACACATATGTTGTTTACTAGATTTTCATTTGAAATTAGTAGCTCCGTGATGACGAAATATAGAGAACCTAAATGGAATGATGATGACAACCATGTTCTGTACTTTGCATTGCATTAACAAGTGCTCAATGACGAAGCAAGTTACCGAGAGAGTGGATTTCATCAGCCATTGCCAAAAAATATGTGAACAAATCAATGAGCGATTCAATGCAAATACGCGTAGAATAGCTAGATCCATGTCATCAATCATCAATAGGTGGCACATTCTAGTGATGCGTTCAAATGCGTACATCATGTATCATTTGCTTAAATTGGTTGTTATCCTGAGAAAAAATGCCTAGTATGCAAATTACATTTGTATGTTCTATGCTACAATTCTGTTGTTATGGGCGTGGAAAGAAAAGCTGGGCTTCACTGAATATTACGCAGTTAGGTCTAACTTAGTCTTACACAAATAAGCACAGCTTAGTCTTTACACAAATAAGCGTAACTAATGATAAAGATAAAGACAAATGGTTCATCAGATCTGCCAGTATGAGGACTAGGTCCCTGGAGCTGGTGGTATCGTCGGAACGAACCAGAATGCTGCGTTTGGCCGTCTAGCATTCTCCATCAAATCGTATGACCCCACTGATGAACCAATTGTAGGCCCCTCCCCCCGACGTGGATTCGGCTCCAGGTCGGATCTGGAGTGTCAACATGATATGCGCATGAGTGTGCAGCAAACACACAGTCTGCTATCAACACTGGAAGTGCTGGCACCTCAACAACAACACTAGCATGTTCTTCCTAGACTCCGGCAGCAGCCTCATTAGGTATTTCATCAGCTTCACCAGCAGCAGCCTCAGCAGGTATTTCACCAGCTTCACCAGCAGCAGCATTAGCAAGTATTTCGTCAGCTTCACCAGCAGCAACATCACCAAGAATTTCGTCAGCTTCACCAGGAGCAGCAGCAGCTAGTTCTTCGTCAGCTCCACCACCACCAAACACCACCAGCAGCAGCAGCATCAGGAGCCAGGGCTGCCTGAGCAATTACAGGTTCAACAGCTCCAGGGGCTCCGACAAAGAAAGGGTAGTTGATCCCAAGAAACACAGATTGTCCCTTCAGATTGTCGACTCTGCTCCAGACTTGCTCTACTGGGTCTTTGGATGGGCATGCGGACCTCGAGAAAACATGACACCACAGCGATGGGTATGAAGAAAGTTGTGTGCCCATATGTTCTATTATATCACCAACGCTGTTTAGTGCTCCCCTGATATGAATCAACATGAGTTTATCATCTTGTCCCGTGTCGCCTTCGAGAGGTGCCAGGAACCAGCGCCGTGTCCCAAATTCAGCATCTGCTACTGCATCTTCGATGACCGGAGCTAGAATGATGCGTGGGGCTACGTGGATACCTGCGTGTTACTTACAGTCAGTAAGTAGAATTTTGAATGGGATTTTACATTCTATATGACACCATGACTCACCCCAAATGGATGGCTCCCAAACACGCATGTCGCCGCTAGGTTCAGTGACCGCATAAATGTGTTGCGGTTTGTACGAAGAGTAGTTGTAGGTGAAGACAGCGTTGACATACTTCTCCAGCAACACGAAGTCATTACGCAAGACTGTCCATTCCTTGTCTTCTGGGCATCTAATGAATGTGATTGCCTTGTCGAACACCGCTAAGAGTTCGTACTCCTAGGTCTTCCACGCCCCCTTTCGTGGTCTATGTGGGAGCTGTACCTTCAGGAGGTCAAGTTCTTCCATGTTGAACCTGTAAGCGAATTCGGAAATGGGCGGCGGCCACCCATTGTTGAATGCAGTAATGCCGACACCCTCCAAAGATGGTAATGCAAGTCTCACTGATATGTAGCCATTTTTTAGAGTCCAAGTACTCCCATCCTGTGATAAAAGGATCAGCCACTCGCCGTTGCCATCCACCCAGTTCTGGTCATCTTCCATTTCCGTCTCTTCTTCTTCCTTGATATTCACCACTACTGATTCAGACCACTTATCCAGCAACATCAGTTTTGGATGAATATTCTGCAGAGTTTGTTGTCAGTTGGTACAATCACCTAGCATGGATTCCATTGCAAATACAATTTGAGAACTGGACCTTCAGATTAAAGTACACAAAATATCGCCTAAATACGAGTGTCTCCTCAGATATCGCCTAAATTGTGCCTGTAGCAAAGCCCCCAGAACAAACTCCTGGCGATGATCATAAACAGCTTGGGGCATAACAGCCTTAAATCGTCTAATCTGTTTGTTTTTATTTTAGGAAACAGAATATCACCTAGTAGGCATTCCATTGCAAAATCGAAATTGACAACTCGTCTATCACCTAAAGTAAGACTATGTCACTACGAAAATACCAGAATATTAGGTACGAGCAGAGCTTCCGCTGTACAGAATAGTCTTAAATGGTTCGATTTGTTCAAACCGCGCGTGCACACAACACGTTCGACGAAAGGAACATAGGATTCCAATGAGAGTTCAGCACATATGAATCAACGATATGACTGAACGAATAAGCTAGATGCTGGAACTTACGTGGCCATCACGGTCGTTTGGCCATTTGCTGTTATCATGGTAAAGAAGGCCTGGCGTGCTGAACGGTTGCTCGTCCATGTCCCGCATTGTGAAGCGATAGCCAGGGATGTAGCGAGCGAGGCGGCCGGAAAAGATGATGTCCAACCCCGAGGCGATCATGTGCACGTTCATGGCGCTGAGGTTCAGCCATCCCCAATCCTCGCGGTGGCGGTCGCCCTAGCCCTCCGTGTCATTGTCGCATGCCTTTCGCTTCAGCCTGCTGCTACCCCAAGCTCTACCCATAGCGGCAAATGGAGTCTGGAATCCAGTAGATTAATGGAGGCGTTGTGATAAGGAGGCGGATGGATTCGAGAGGGGATGGAATCAGGAATGGGGGAAGTTGTTCGAGTGGGGAGTGAATCTGCAAAGAACCGCCACCGCTGCTAGTTCTCGTCCGCGTGGAAGACAAGGAAGAGGGGCGTAATTATTGAGGGCGGGCACCGGAACCGTCTAGAGGAAGTAAAAAAATAAATCGTAAGAGATAAATGTCCGGCCCGCCTATTGATGACCCACAAGTATAGGGGGTGTATCGCAGTATTTTCGAGGGAAGTGAAACCCAATTTATTGATTCGACACAAGGGGAGCCAAAGAATATTTATAAGCGTTAACAACTGAATTGTCAATTCAGCTGCACCTGGAAACAATCTTGCTCACAGAAGTTTATCAGGAGCAACAATTTCATAGTAGGAATAGTAAAGTAGCAGCAGTAGTAAAGTAAAGACAACAGTAACAATAGCAGTAAACTGTAGGATTCGAGTGCTGTAGGCATAGGGATGGATGGACGGGCGTTGCATGGACAAGACAATTCACATAGCAATCAGAACATAGGGCAATTGCAGATAAATAAGATAAATCATCCAAGTACTAGATAATCCTAGGCATGTGTCCCATATATAGTCATACGTGCTCGCAATGAGAACTTGCACAACATCTTTTGTCCAGCCAGCCCATTTGCAGCGGGGTCTCAAGGGAACTACTGGCAATTAAGGTGCTCCTTTTAATAGAGCACCGGAGCAAAGCATTAACACTCCATGAACACATGTGATCCTCACATCAAAGCCATTCCCTCCGGTTATCCCGATTTCTATCACTTCGGGGCCATTGGTTCCGGACAACAACGTGTGTATACAACTTGCAGGTAAGACCACAAACAATACTATCATAATGAATCAATAACATGTTTAGATCTGAAATCATGGCACTCGGGCCCTAGTGACAAGCATTAAGCATAACAAGTCGCCACAAAGTCATAAAGTACTAATAGAAGATACTAGGCACCATGCCCTAACAATCTGATGCCATTATCATCCAATCCCTACCATCCCCATAGCCTACAGCAGAGGATTACTCACTCATAGATGGGGGAAACATGGATGTCGATGGAGAAGCGATGGTGATGATGATGGCGATGATCTCCTCCAATTCCCCGTCCCGGTAGGGTGCCAGAACGGAGTTTTTGGTGCTGGTTCATGGAATCTGGTGGTGGCGGCGGAGTGGAACTCCTTCTGGAAAAACGTTGAACCTCCCCAGAGTTTTTAGGTCAGAAGGCTTCTTATAGGCGAAGAGGGAGACCGAGGGGGTGTCTAGGGCGACCTGACCACCCCCTGGCGCGGCCTGGGCTAGCCCGCGCGGCCAGGTGGTGTGGCCTAGGCCCAGCCCTCCTCCGTCTCGTATTCTGGCTCCAGGAGTCTTCTGGTGAAATAGGATTTTTGGCATATTTTCCGGAATTTTTCCTGATAGTTGATTTTCTGCACAAAAACTAGACACCAAGGCAATTCTGCTAAAAACAATGTGAGTCCGTGTTAGTTGCATCCAAATCACACAAGTTTAGAGGAGAAACAATAGCAAAAGTGTTCGGGAAAGTGGATACGTTTTGGACGTATCAACTCCCCCCAAGCTTAGCTTATTGCTTGTCCTCAAGCAATTCAGTTGAAAACTGAGTGCAATAAAAGAACTTTCACGAATACATTTGCTTCATATGATGTATATATTCTCAGCATGTGATTAACTACTTAGACAATTCATAATAAAGAGTATGCAACTAAGTTTACTTAATAGGCATTGCAAGCTATGAAGAGATTCCAACTTAAAAATAATAAGTAGCAAGAAACATAAACATAAGCAACATTACAATGCTCATAACAAGGTATGATAGAGTGGTATCTCACTTGTCTTTGATTAAGAATGCCAAGACACCTCTGAAGTTCAGGTGAAGACTAGAAGTAAAGATATCAAAGATACAAGCATCAAGGTGATAACACAAATAATCAAGTTTTGAGACAAGCACATTACACTAAGAATAACAACTATGCTCTCAAGAAGGTGCTCATAGAATAAGTGGAGACTCAACAAGAAAATGAAAAAGGTTTTGAATAGTTTGAAAGGCTTCCAAATGCTGAAAGTATGGTACTTGTTAGCTTTGAGCTCTCATTGCCCCTATCATAAACATCTTGAAGGTGATTAAGGTTAAAGTGACACAACTAAGATGATATGCTTGACAAGTTATAAATCGAAGACTCATGCCCCTTACTTATGAAGACCGATCCTCATGCTACTCAACTTCAGTCACAAGTAAGCTCTTGTTATTGTAAGTATATACATATCATAGAGAACCGCCAACGAGGTACCCCTTGCATATGATACAGGAGCTATCCCATAATCAAAATGACAAGGCAAGCAGATAATGAGCATCTCAGCGATCTTTTTATTTACTATGTGCATAGATTTTTATTAAGGATGCTTCATAGAATGGTCATTATGGTTATGCTGCAAGTTTCCACCATGATTAGGCATGGCTTAGGCTAGCGGTCCAGGCGTTTCCCTAACACATATACAAACTCCATGATCTTACAAGTTCCACTTTTATTTCACACCGCCGGGATCCATGAGCAAAAGAACATGATATCAACGAGGTACTAAGTACCAGTGCAATGCTGAAAGCGTTCCCCATGATACATGGTTCTGCTAACTTCAACTTATAAAGCGCAAGAATATACGCAACAAAGAAGGACGCAATGGTTCAGGTTTATTAAACGCAAGAAAATAAATTGTGCCATCAAGTTCATGAGAGCTTTACTAACTAACTTTCTCATAACAAGCAAACATTTTATTCGGAAGAAAACAAGGCATATTGAATATGCACGGAAATAGCAAATGATGCTAATAGGTAGGTATGGTGGACACTTTGGCAATATTTGGTTTTAGGGAGTTGGAAACATGAGTAAAACATATTCAATGAAAGTAAAGGCTAGCAATAGTAAGGGAGCGACAAACGAGAGAGCAATAGCTGTCATAATCATGCTTGCAACAAAACAGGACTAATCATGGCATGAAAGTGATTCAAGACCCTCAAGGAAAAATAATTCATTGAGGCTCAACTGATTATTTCAGTCATATGCATGCGTGAGCACGTGCTAAGTCAATTCAAATGAAACCTTCCGAGGAGGATACCACGATGTCATACCAAGTTATGAATAGAGTAATGCCAGCAAATATTCATATGACATGCTACAAACTATTAGCAAGCTAGAACTAATCATAAGAAAGAAAGAACTACTGAGCCTCCAAAGATAACATACACCCTACACGAACAAACCAAGCATGCCCACAATGATGAGTATGTGTACAAAAATGAAAACAAATAGAGTTCGTTACCAGCCTCTTACCACTCCTCAAGTTGTCATTAATCCTCATTATTGCCCTTCACTTGTGTGGCTTGAATAATAATATGAAACTAAATCCCACTGAGGACTGCTGAACCCTGCAACAAACTCACAAAACCAAAGAAGAACAACAAATATTTTTGGTGTTTTCAATTTTTAAAAGAAGAAACAAAAGGGAAGAACAAGCAAAGCAAAATATTTTTGGGTTTTTTTTGAAAAGTTTAAACAAAACAAAATGGAAAAGCAAAGCAAGGAAAAAAGAAGAAGAAACAAACCAAAGAGAAACAACAGAAATATTTTTGGTCTTTTTGTGTTTTATAAAGCAAAAGCAAAGAAAGAACGAAAATTAAAAAGGAGAAGGAAACATGAATATACAAAGTACCGACGCAACATGATAGGGAGATGAGTGCGATGTCGGCGTACCTCCCCCCAAGCTTAGGCTTTTGGCCTAAGTGGGTGTCAATCCCAAGCTGGCCAGGATGAAGTGTCACCGTGGTATGACGAGGAGGTACCCTCGTCCTGGTGCGAGCTCGAGTACATCCCTCCGTAGTGCGCAGAGTAATCGTAGGAGGGCACATCCTCCTGGTGCTGCTCATGGAAACCCAGCAAGCAAAGCTACTCGTCCACCTCCTCCTTAGAGGGCGACCATGGTCTCCTGTGAACACTAAACAAAGAAGACTGTGGCAAAGGGATATCCCTCTCATCCCCGTCAGTAAACAGCATCCTATATACTAAACTGTCCAAATCAGAATCAGCAATGACAAAGTGATGAGTTTTCATAGCAACAAGGTCAAGCCTTTGTGGCACTAATATAGTATCATTGGGGTCCACTGAAAGCCCTAATGCATTGACCATACGCGAGGCAATGATGCCCCCATAGATAGGCCCCCTAGCAGCTAGGCGGCGAGCAATAAGCGAGCCAAGGTTGTACCGAGTATCATTGTTAAGCGCAGCAGCAAGGAAGCCTAAATGATAATTGGAGATATTACTCGTATTCTCCCTACCAAGAACGCTAGTAGCAATATAATATGCAAAGTATCTAAGAGTAAGGAGTTGGATGTTTCTTATCTTTCCGCGCTGAGCCACGCGGTCATCATCATTGATCACCCCTCGTTAAAGCTCCAGCAAACCAGCGGGTCGCCCTTGAATTTTCTTCACGGTCCCTGTCATGCTTACACCTACAACACTGCAAAATCTTTCCAATGACATGGTAAAGGTGTCAACACCCGGATTTTTAATCCCAGATGCCTGTTATGCCATACCTCGCAATCCTAGGATTACCATTTTTGCGAGACATAACGGATTGGATATCACAGTACATCATCCATTACAAACCACACATAAGGTCTTACACAAATAAGGATCTCACGATCCAGTCTAAATACAACAAGCAGCGAAATTAAAAGATAAGCTTAGCGGTGGGTCCATCTTCAGGGGCACAGGCAATGCTGACGAAGGCAGATAGTCCTAGTTATCATAGCCGTCCTGTTGGCCATCATCTTGATAGTCTCCTTCATAGTCTGGCCATGATAATAGCCAGGGACAAAAGCCATGAGTTCTCTTTAAGTACTCGCAAACTACCACTAACAAGTATATAGTTCTAAGTGAAAGTGCTAAATCTATGATTAACTATAAAGTTAAGTTTGAAACCTAAGCTGAGTTCAGAAGCAAAGAAAGATAAAGTAAAGTTCTAGAATCACTTAAGTTGGGGAAACTATTGTCATAAACACAACGCTGTTGTGGTCAAGTCAAGATTCATCATTCATTTCAAAATATTTAGAAAACATCTGACAACGAAACAGTATGGCCATTCCAACTGTCCATAACCGCGGATGCGGCTATTCGAATAGTTTGACACTCTGCTGAGGTGGTACACTTTCACCACAAGATTCGATACATTTGTCAGGGATAACCCTGAATCATCATACTTAGTATGCAGATAATCAAACATAACCTTCCCTTTACACACCCTAGTATAAGCACCTCTCCTATGAGCATGGCCTCCCAACCATGACCATCAGTCATCTTGGGCACTCCATAGGTGGACAACATTGAGAGGTAGCCTCAGCTCAGACCTCTCCCGTGAGGGAACTAATACTAATGCATATAAATTTCCAGCTAAGCCTTACCCAATTCAGGTAATGTGGTTGTACGGTAAATTTGGAATGGTATCGCATCCGAATCCAACCATCAGTTTTATAAAAGGGTCAAGGATCATGCCTCAACATTTTCATCATCATCAACCATTTGTGTTTCTCAACACATGTCAAAACATCTCAATAGAATGACTCATCATTCCAAGGTTTACATAATTCATTTTCACCAAGTGTTCCCATCTAAAGTGACTCAAGTTTTTGATCTACTCTAAACTACTAAGTTAAGAGTGTTCACTAAGGTGAAAAAGATGGGTTCAATCTCATGCCATAGAATGACATCTAAAGGTTTCTAAATAGGTCAAGTTTTATACTTTTTATGCTACCTTCAAAACAAGTAAAGAATTTGGTGTAACTAAGGGGGTAAAACTTGTAAATAAGACTTGGGGTACTAATAGTCAAAGGGGTGTGATCCAAGCATGCTTAAGGCATCTTTGCTAAACCATCTAGTTTGGTCCTAGCTTGCTAAGCACTAAACTTGCAAGTCTTAGCTTGCACTGTTAATGGTGGCTTGCCTTGGTTGGTGCAGTGGTTGAAGTTTTCTTCTTCTTCTTCTTGGTAGAACTCCTCCTCCTCGAAAGCTTGGTCGGTACTATCGTCTATAAATACATAGGGAGTGCACAATCACCAAACAATACTTAACTAGGCTAAGTAGCATTCTAAGACACACATTTGATGATCTATTATCATCACAAGCATCACAAGTTTGATTCAATAGTTTCATCCTTTTTATTTTAGAAAAGTAATTTCTACTCATTGAAAAATTAACTAAGATTTAATATTCACCACTTAAAATATGGGATCATGTTGACACATGTCATCACCACATATACTAACATGTGGGAATGATAATTAAACGTTGGATCAACATTACTTTGGTTTAAGTTCATTATTTAATGATTTAAAGTGACTAGAAATGCCTATATAGCATTATTTTGGTACTAGTCCAAAGTCACTGCATGTAAACCTTAATATTATTACATAGTTAGCTAGATATGATGAAATGTGATTTTTTTGAGTCGGAATCAACTCAAAATCTAACTTGGTTGATTTTATAAAAATGTTACAAGTTGCAAATGCTTCTGTTTTCTTATTTTTATTAGGAGATATCTATAACTCTAAAAGAATTAAATCCAATGGGCTTGCATTGATCATCTTAATACCTTTGAGTCAAAATTAGTTTCATGCAATTTGGATTTGTACAACTCCCAGAATTTAATTTTAAAATAGTGGACAGAAACTAGATTTAACTAAAAAGAAAAATCCAGATTTGAACGGGTGGGCTAGCACGGGAAAAGACTTGGGCGCAGGGCTCAGCTGACAGGGGGGTCCCGCTTGTCAGTGGGTCTTAACACGCGAAACGGTACGCGTGCTGTGGGCCGTAGGATTAGAAGGGGAATCTACGGCTGACGGTCGTCGTCGACGACGAACAAGTCGCCGGCGAGCTCGAACCCTAGCGGCTCGGTGGGGGTCTGCTAGGGACGTACCAGGGCTCTAGCGATGACGGCGAGGCAGGCAAACGAACTGGAAGACGACGGCGAGGCGAGGCGCGGTTGAGGCGGAGCTTGGGGTGCCCTAAATCGCAGGCGCCCTTCTCCTCCCGAGGCGGCTGCTCCTGCTCCAATTCCGGCGAGCTGCTGCTCCCCTTGCTTTGGCTAGAGGTGGGTGAGGTTCAGTGAGGTGAGGGAGTGGAGTGGTGTGGAGATAAGAGGCTGGGGAGGCCTCCTTTTATAGGCCCGACGGTGAGACCGAAGGGTATGGGCGGGCGACTTCGGCGACATGGCTACGGCCGGCTAGAGGCATGGCTGAGGGTGGCGATCGACGGGCGGTCCCCTGGCGGTGCTCTAGGAAGTGAATGCGGCCGTAGGGGCGGTGGCATGCGGTCTAGGCGAGGTGGCGCTCTGAGCGGCAGAGAGGCGGTGTCCACGGCGAGCGGTGGCTGTGAGGCGTTGGGAAGCCAGCGGGGGTGTCTGGGGTGTTCCCCAGGTCGTGGTGGAGCGGTGGGTGCGGGCTGTGGCCAAGGGGCGGTCTGTGCGAGCGGGGACAGAGCATGCTCTAGGGGCGGCGACGGCATGGTCGACTAGCTCCGGGCACGGCGGTTCCTGGCCGCTCTGCTCTCTGTCTCTGGCCTGGGGCTGGTTGGACGGTGGAGGTGGACCACAGGCAACTTGCTAGACATGGTGAGAGAAGCTGGAGAGGGTTGCTGCTACAAGTGCACGGTCGGCCGGCGAGTTGGTCCTCGACATGGCATGACAGTGCAGCTAGGAGGTAGGGGGTGTGCTGGTGTGGTTCTGGTTAGGCTTGAGGGGGACAAAGATGATCGAAGCACTTCAAAATTGCTAGACAATATCAGCCCAAACAGTAATAGTTAGGCCACAATGATCTTCCCAACAAGGTGTTTGACAAAATGGCCGAAAGAGAAAAAGTTTTGAATTTTGATTCAAATTTTTTGAGTGATCTCCACTAGTGCTAGGTAGTCTCTGGTTGCAAGGGTTTTGGAAGTGGAGCTCAAAAAGATGGGTTTTGAAATAGGGGTGATCTATGCATATGCATTGGATTCAATTTTGAATTGCCATTTAAAATAAGTACAAGAATGTTTTTATCAAATCAAAAGGTGGGCCTTGGTACCTCATTATGTGTACTACAAAGGGGTGCAAAGATCATGAATTGTTTCTGTTAAGAAATGAGTGCTAGGAACACTCAAAGTAGTGTAGTGGATTAAAATGGCCAAAATGACCCCAAATTCTTTTTGATTTGATTTTCTTTAGGAGAAGTTTGGGAATGATGTAGATGATGTTTAAATCACTTAAGAAATATTTCAAAAGCAATGGATCACACAATCATGGCAATTCAAAACAACTCCTAATTTAAATGCACACATATATGAATGCTTTCATTTTAAATTTGCAAAAGTTTTTGTTAACCCCAAATTTGATGATTTAGATCTTGATAAGCTTGGATTGAAGTTTTGGGATGTTACAAACCTTCCCCCCTTAAACAAAATCTCGTCCCGAGATTTACAAAGAAAACTAGGAACAAAAGAGATCTGGGAACTCTGTCCGAATGTAATCTTCGCGCTCCCAAGTAGCTTCCTCCTCGGTATGGTTGCTCCACTGAATCTTGAGAAACTTGATACTCCTGGTCTTGGTGGTTCTGTAGGCTTCTTCTAAGATACGAATGGGTACTTCCCGATAGGTCAGGTCATTGTTGATTTAAATAGCTCTGTGATCGATGTTCTTGAAAACTTCAGTCTTCTCCGGCACTTCCAGACATTTGCGAAGTAACGAGATATGGAACACATTGTGGATGGCTGACGTCTCTTCAGGCAGTTCCAGCTGATACGATACTTCTCCTCGACGGTTCAGAATCTTGAAAGGTTCGATATATCTGGGGGCTAACTTTCCCTTCAAACTAAAGCGTTGAGTTCCTTTCAATGGTGAAACCTTGAGATATACAAAATCTTCGATATTGAAAGTCAGGTCTCTCCTTCTCTTGTCGGCATAGCTCTTCTGTCTGGATTGGGCGGTCTTGAGGTGCTCACAGACTTTGTGAACTTTCTCTTCTGCTTCTCGGAGAATGTTGGGTCCGAAGATCTAACTCTCTCCTACTTGTGACCAATTCAAAGGGGTACGACACTTTCTTCCGTATAGGAATTCAAATGGTGCCATCTGCAAACTAGCTTGATAACTGTTGTTATATGAGAATTCTGCTAAAGGCAGGCAGTCTTCCCATTTTGATCCATATTCCAACACACAAGCTCTAAGCATATCCTCTAGGATCTGGTTGACTCTCTCGGTCTGTCCATCTGTTTGCGGGTGATATGCTGTGCTAAAGTTCAACTTGGTTCCTAATCCTTCTTGGACTTTCTGCCAAAATCTCGAGGTAAAATGAGTTCCTCGATCTGATACTATGGTCTTGGGGGTTCCATGCAGACTAACAATCCTAGCAATGTATAGCTCTGCTAACTTTGCACTCTGGTAAGTTGTCTTGACAGGTATAAAGTGGGCTACCTTGGACAGTCTATCAACTATGACCCAGATGGAGTCATTTCCCCTACTAGAAGTAGGTAAACCGATGATAAAGTCCATTCCGACAGAATCCCATTTCCATTCCGGAATCTGCAATGGTTGCAACAGCCCTGTAGGTCTCTGATGCTCTGCCTTGACTCTTTGACAGATGTCACATTTGGCGATGTAGCTTCCGATCTCTCTCTTCATCTTTTGCCACCAAAATTGCTCTTTCAAGTCCTGATACATCTTTGTTCCTCCGGGGTGGATAGAATAAAGAGTATCATGAGCTTCCTTCATGATAACATCCTTCAGCTCTAAATCTGCTAGAACACAGATATGTCCTTTGTACCACAGTACTCCTTCTTCGTCTTCAGTGAATCCAGGTACCTTTCCTGTACCAATACGACGTTTGATTCCGCCGATACTCATTTCCCTTCTGGGCTTCCTTGATTTGGCTAATCAAAGTGGGTTGAAGTTTAATTCTAGCTAGGAATCCTTTGCTAACTAATTCAGTCCTGAACTGCTCCAACTCTTCATACAAACTTGGTTGCTTCTCCTTGATCATGGTGTTAAGCCTACATGACAATGTGCTAAGAGCATCCGCTACCACATTGGCTTTGCCGGGGTGATAGTGAATGTCAAGGTCATAATCCTTGATTAACTCGATCCATCTCCTTTGCCTCATATTCATCTCCTTCTGAGTGAAGATGTATTTCAAGCTTTTATGATATGAGTAAATATCACAGCGATTACCCATCAAATAATGACTCCATGTCTTCAATGCTAGAACTACAACTGCTAGCTCAAGATCATGGGTCGGATAGTTCTGCTCATGCTGCTTCAGTTGTCGAGAGAGATACGCGATGACTTTGCCTTCTTGCATCAATACAGATCCTAGACCAATCTTGGATGCGTCACAATACACATCAAACGACTCCTTGATGTCTGGCATGACCAATATTGGGGCTGATATCAATCTCTTCTTCAGCTCCTGGAAACTGGCTTCACATTTGTCTATCCATTCAAACTTCTTGTCCTTCCTCAACAATTGGGTCATTGGTCGGGCTATGCTCGAGAATCCTTCTACGAACTTGCAGTAATATCCCGCTAATCCGAGAAATGCACGGACTTGGGTTTGAGTGGTTGGGGCTTCCCATTCTTCGACATCTTTGATCTTGGCGGGATCAACCGAGACTCCTCTGGCAGACACAATATATCCTAGGAATCCTACTTCTTTCAACCAAAACTCACACTTGCTGAACTAGGCATATAACTGATGCTCTCTCAGGGTTTCTAGGATAACTCTCAGATGTTGCTCATGCTCTTCTTCTGACTTGGAGTAGATAAGGATGTCGTCGATAAACACAACTACAAACTTATCTAGGAAATTCATAAAGATCTTATTCATGAGATTCATGAAATAAGCAGGGGCATTGGTTAATCCAAAAGACATAACCGTATACTCGTATAAACCATAGCGAGTAGTAAAGGTGGTCTTCAGAATATCCGTTGCACGAATCTTAAGTTGGTGATAACCAGTCCTAAGATCAATCTTTGAGAATACCCGAGCTCCAGTCAACTGATCAAATAGATCCTCTATCTTTGGCAAGGGGTACTTGTTCTTGGTGGTGACATCATTCAACTTTCTGTAATTTGTGCACAGACGGTTGCCTCCATCTTTCTTGTCGACGAATAGCACTGGTGATCTCCATGGCGATGCACTTGGTTGAATCAAGCCTTTGGCTAGCATAGCATCCAACTGCTTCTTCAGTTCCACTAACTCTGAGGGGTTCATGCTATAGGGTCTCTGGGCTATAGGTCCGGTTCTGGGGATTAGTTCAATAATGAACTCAATATCCCTATCCGGGGGCATACCTGGCAATTCATCTGGGAATACGTCAGGGTATTCACAGACTACTCTGGCTTGGTCAATGGTGGGCAAGGCTACACTCTGGTTGCACTTGAATTGACAGGGTAAGGTTTCAGAGATATGCTCTACTGTTACTCCAGAACTACTGGTGATGGTGATGGCTTGCTTAGCATAGTCTATCTGTCCTTTATGCCTTGACATCTAGTCCATACCTAGTACTACTTCCAATCCTTTGGTTCCAAGTACAATTAGGTTGGCATAGAAATCTATCCCATGTATTCTGATAGGTACAGCTTTGCAAATTTTTCTAGCTTTGGTGATTGAACCGGGGATTTGAACTATCATGACATGCTTCAGGTTGGTTGGACAAATCTTACTAGTGCATGCAAATTCTTCGGTGACAAATGAATGCGATGCTCCCGAATCAAACAATACTCTTGCTAAAACTGAGTTGACAGAAAACATACCCAGCACTACATCTGGCGCTTCCTGGGATTCTTCTGCATTCATGTGGAAGAGACGGCCATTGCGGTTGTGAGGGTTCCCTGGGGCAAATCTCCTTCCTGGTTGAACACGACGCTGCTGCTGAGCTGGGGCATTCACATTGGTATTGGATGCGGTCTTCTTGGGACACTCATTAGAGTAGTCACCCTTCACTCCACACTCGAAACAAGTGATCTGGGACTTGTCCTTGACTGCGACAGGCACCGCATTGCTGCCAGTTCTGGGTGCAGTGTTGTTGTTGTTGTTGTTGTTGTTGTGGTTCTTGGGAGGGGCACGGTTGAAATTGTTGGCATTACCGGAGTTGTGATTGTTTCCTTCGGACTTCACATTTCTCCCGCTATGGTTGGGGTAGCTTGGGCGAGAATTTGGGGGTCGGTTGTTTCTTGGTGCATATCCTGGTGAAGGGTTGGGACAGTACTTCTGGTGACTGTTGGATCCAGACTGCTGCATCATACGGCGCTTGCGGTTGTCGTTTGCCTGGTTAATCTTCCCTTCCATCTAAATGGCCGAGTCGACTAGCTCTTCGAGATCCTGGAAACGGATGTTGATGAGGACAGTCTGCATCTCATCATGCAGTCCGTTCAAGAATCTCTCCTTCTTGGCCTCAGTGTTGATCTCATTCGGTGCATATCTGGCAAGTGACAAGAATCTGTCATGGTATTCCACCACAGTCATTCTCCCTTGCTTCAATTCGCGGAACTCATTTCTCATTCTGTTGACTAGACCTTGAGGCACATGGGTGCGGCTGAACTTGGCTTTGAATGCTTCCCATGTCATCACTTGACCATGGTTCATATTGCGGATGCTATTCCACCAAGCTCTTGCATCTCCTGCCAGATAGTGGGTGGCGAAGAGAACTTTCTCATTTTCATCAACTCTGGCAACTTCTAAGTTGTTTTCCATGGTCTGTAACCAGTCATCAGCATCTAATGGGTTTTCAGATTGGTTGAAGATTGGGGGATTGGTGTTCTGAAATTTTTTGAGTTTGGATCCCTAGTGATCCTGATTTCCATATCCTTGGTTGTTGAGAGCCATCTGGGCGATCTGTTGAAGTGTTGCTAAGTTGGCTTGGCGTTCTGCCCGGCTTGCTTCACGGTCTGCGATGAGATTCTGCAAGATCTGCAGCATTGGGTCTTGCGATGAGCTGCTCCCTCCTTGGTTTCCACGAGTCATCTGAAGATTGAGATAGATATAGGGATAAGAGGGAAATTCTAAGGTTCATGGTTTTGGGTTTTCAAAGCTGAAACTTTGAGTTAGACTCAGGTTTTTCAACTAACTTCATTTTCATTCATGCAAGCAAGCACACGATACAACACACACCACAACAATCAAAGGGAAAACAGATGGTTTGAAGAACCATTCTGTAAGCTACGATACAGTGAGACCGATACATCTCATGCTACGATAGTGCTCTAGTGCATCTACTCATCGTCGATGAAGTCAGAGTCCTCAACATCAGTGTAGAAGTCCACGACATCCTCCTCTAGAAAGTCATCATCGTTGCTGAGGTAAGAATCCATGTCTCCCTGGATGTCTTCACCCTCATCTTCTTCTTCCTTTGCTGCAAGCTGAGCTTCCTGCTCCTTGATGGTCTTCTCGAGGTCGGCCACCTTCTTGCGAAGACGGGCGATGGTGCGATCCTTCTTGGCACGCTGGCGGCAAAGAGACTGACGGTCTTGGACAAGCAGTGCGAAAGTCTGGGCCTTCTAGTCGGCAATGGCACGGTTCTGGTTGGCTAACTCTCTAGCATTGTCCAGTTCCTGCTGTCTGTCATGCAGCAAGAAGTCAAGGTTCTCCACTTGACGCCTCAACTCGGGGTGGCCCAACATCTCCACTGGCATTCCCATGAAATCACGTCTTGCATAGTGGGCAAAACGGGTTCCTTGGGTCTTGTTGACGCTGGGGGCACATAGACGTGCGAGAGCTTCATGCATTGCCCTGGCTAATCCATCCAGCCAGTTGTTCTCTCTCACGGAGAACTGAATTCTTCCAGAAGTTGGTGCTTCGATGCTTCCTCTAAGATCCGCGGTGACTAGCCACTGTAAGTCTCGTCCTGGGGGTCCTGGAAGTTGAGCTCCAAGAAACTCTGGGTGCGGGCGTCCCAGTAACTCTGACAGTGAATCCAGATCCCTCTCGAAGATTAGCTGGCCTCCGTTTCCCAACTGGTAAAACTTGCTGAACTGAGTCTCCATCTACAAGAATTAAGGATGAGGAAATTAGTGAAGTGATCAAGTGTGTCAAATTTTAAGTAGTAGTGGAAGAATTTTGAGGAACATGAATTTTTGAGAAAGAATCCACAAGGGTAAGAGAGGAGATAGTTTTTCATAATACTCACTTTGGTTTTGAAACTAAGTTTTTGTTTGACGTCCATTCTAACTAGGGTCTCCTATGGTCAGGATGGCTCTGATACCAACTTGTCAACACCCGGATTTTTAATCCCAGATGCCCGTTATGCCATACCTCACAATCCCAGGATTACCATTTTTGTGAGACATAATAGATTGGATATCACAGTACATCATCCATTACAAACCATAGATAAGGTCTTACACAAATAAGGATCTCATGATCCAGTAATAATACAACAAGCAGCGAGATTAAAAGATAAGCGTAGTGGTGGGGTCCATCTTCAGGGGCACAGGCAATGCTGACGAAGGCAGATAGTCCTAGTTATCATAGCCGTCCTGTTGGCCATCATCTTGATAGTCTCCTTCATAGTCTGGCCATGATAATAGCCAGGGACAAAAGCCATGAGTACTCTTTAAGTACTCGCAAACTACCACTAGCAAGTATATAGTTCTAAGTGAAAGTGCTAAATCTATGATTAACTATAAAGTTAAGTTTGAAACCTAAGCTGAGTTCAGAAGCAAAGAAAGATAAAGTAAAGTTCTAGAATCACTTAAGTTGGGGAAACTATTGTCATAAACACAACGCTGTTGTGGTCAAGTCAAGATTCATCATTCCTTCAAAGTATTTAGAAAACATCTGACAACCAAATAGTATGGACATTCCAACTGTCCATAACCGCGGACGCGGCTATTCGAATAGTTTGACACTCTGCTGAGGTGGTACACTTTCACCACAAGATTCGATACATCTGTCAGGGATAACCCTGAATCATCATACTTAGTATGCAGATAATCAAACATAACCTTCCCTTTACACACCCTAGTATAAGCACCTCTCCTATGAGCATGGCCTCCCAACCATGACCATCAGTCATCTTGGGCACTCCATAGGTGGACAACATTGAGAGGTAGCCTCAGCTCAGACCTCTCCCGTGAGGGAACTAATACTAATGCATATAAATTTCCAGCTAAGCCTTACCCAATTCAGGTAATGTGGTTGTACGGTAAATTTGGAATGGTATCGCATCCGAATCCAACCATCAGTTTTATAAAAGGGTCAAGGATCATGCCTCAACATTTTCATCATCATCAACCATTTGTGTTTCTCAACACATGTCAAAACATCTCAATAGAATGACTCATCATTCCAAGGTTTACATAATTCATTTTCACCAAGTGTTCCCATCTAAAGTGACTCAAGTTTTTGATCTACTCTAAACTACTAAGTTAAGAGTGTTCACTAAGGTGAAAAAGATGGGTTCAATCTCATGCCATAGAATGACATCTAAAGGTTTCTAAATAGGTCAAGTTTTATACTTTTTATGCTACCTTCAAAACAAGTAAAGAATTTGGTGTAACTAAGGGGGTAAAACTTGTAAATAAGACTTGGGGTACTAATAGTCAAAGGGGTGTGATCCAAGCATGCTTAAGGCATCTTTGCTAAACCATCTAGTTTGGTCCTAGCTTGCTAAGCACTAAACTTGCAAGTCTTAGCTTGCACTGTTAATGGTGGCTTGCCTTGGTTGGTGCAGTGGTTGAAGTTTTCTTCTTCTTCTTCTTCTTGGTAGAACTCCTCCTCCTTGAAAGCTTGGTCGGTACTATCATCTATAAATACATAGGGAGTGCACAATCACCAAACAATACTTAACTAGGCTAAGTAGAATTCTAAGACACACATTTGATGATCTATTATCATCACAAGCATCACAAGTTTGATTCAATAGTTTCATCCTTTTTATTTTAGAAAAGTAATTTCTACTCATTGAAAAATTAACTAAGATTTAATATTACCACTTAAAATATGGGATCATTTTGACACATGTCATAACCACATATCCAAACATGTGGGAATGAGAATTAAAGGTTGGATCAACATTACTTTGGTTTAAGTTCATTATTTAATGATTTAAAGTGACTAGAAATGCATATATAGCATTATTTTGGTACTAGTCCAAATTCACTGCATGTAAACCTAAATATTATTACATAGTTAGCTAGATATGATGAAATGTGATTTTTGAGAGTTGGAATCAACTCAAAAGCTAACTTGGTTGATTTTATAAAAATGTTGCAAGTTGCAAATGCTTCTGTTTTCTTATTTTTATTAGGAGAGATCTATAACTCTAAAAGAATTAAATCCAACGGGCTTGGATAGATCATCTTAATACCTTTCAGTAAAAATTAGTTTCATGCAATTTGGAGTTGTAAAACTTCCAGAATTGAATTTTAAAATAGTGGACAAAAACTAGATTTAACTAAAAAGAAAAATCCAGATTTGAACGGGTGGGCTAGCGCGGGAAAAGACTTGGGCTGGCCCAGTGGCGCTCCGCAACGCAGGGCTCAGCTGACAGGGGGGTCCTGCTTGTCAGTGGGTCTTAACACGCGAAACGGTACGCGCACTGTGGGCCGTAGGATTAGAAGGGGAATCTACGGCTGAGGGTCGTCGTCGACGACGAACAGGTCGCCAGCGAGCTCAAACCCTAGCAGCTCGGTGGGGGTCTGCTGGGGACGTACCAGGGCTCCAGCGACGACGGCGAGGCAGGCAAACGAACTGGAAGATGACGACGAGGCGACGCGCGGTTGCGGCGGAGCTTGGGGTGCCCTAAATTGCAGGCGCCCTTCTCCTCTCGAGGCGGATGCTCCGGCTCCAATTCCGGTGAGCTGCTGCTCCCCTTGCTCCGGCTAGAGGTGGGTGAGGTTCAGTGAAGTGAGGGGAGTGGAGTAGTATGGAGAGAAGAGGCTGGGGAGGCCTCCTTTTATAGGTCCGACGATGAGACCAAAGGGTATGGGCGGGCGACTCCGGCGACATGGCTACGGCCGGCTAGAGGCATGGCTGAGGGTGGCGATCGACGGGCGGTCCCCTGGCGGTTCTCTAGGAAGTGAATGCGTCTGTAGGGGCGGTGGCATGCGGTCTGGGTGAGGTGGTGAGCGCAGAGGCGACGATGTCCACGGCGAGCGGTGGCTGTGAGGCGTTGGGCGGCCAGCGGGGGTGTCTGGGGTGTTCCCCAGGTCGTGGCGGAGCGGTGGGCGCGGGCTGTGGCCAAGGGGCGGTCTGTGCGAGCGGAGACAGAGCATGCTCTGGGGGCGGCGACAGCATGGTCGACCAGCTCCGGGCGCGGCGGTTCCTGGCCGCTCTGCTCTCTGTCTCTGGCCTGGGGCTGGTTGGACGGTGGAGGTGGACCACAGGCAACTTGCTAGACATGGGGAGAGAAGCTGGAGAGGGCTTCTGCTGCAAGTGCACGGTCGCCGGCGAGTTGGTGCTCGGCATGGCATGGCAGTGCAGCTAGGAGGTAGGGGTGTGCTGGTGTGGTTCTAGTTAGGCTTGAGGGGGACAAAGATGATCAAAGCACTTCAAAATTGCTAGACAATATTAGCCCAAACAGTAATAGTTAGGCCACAATGATCTTGCCAGCAAGGTGTTTGACAAAATGGCCGAAAGAGAAAAAGTTTTGAATTTTGATTTCAAATTTTTTGAGTGATCTCCACTAGTGCTAGGTAGTCTCTGGTTGCAAGGGTTTTGGAAGTGGAGCTCAAAAAGATGGGTTTTGAAATAGGGGTGATCTATGCATATGCATTGGATTCAATTTTCAATTGCCATTTAAAATAAGTACAAGAATGTTTTTAGCAGATCAAAAGGTGGGCCTTGGTACCTTGTTATGTGTACTAGAAAGGGGTGCAAATATCATGAATTGTTTCTGTTAAGAAATGAGTGCTAGGAACACTCAAAGTAGTGTAGTGGATTAAAATGGCCTGTATGAAAGTAAAACAAGGAAAAGTGGATGGGTAAGCATCCCCATCATCTCCTTCATTACCAATGCGAGGTGCAATGAGTTCTTTGTTGTATGATGGCCTGAACTGAGAGGCTGATCTTGAGGGCCTTGACCTCCTAGGTTCATGCCTCTCAAATATCTCTCCAAAAGTATGGTTGTTCATGCTTGATATTCTGAAATTTAAACATATATTAAACAAGTGATTGCAAAGTGAATATAATGAAGGGCACTACTCATAAGGACTTGTAAGAGGCCTAAACATGCATCAAAACTATATCTCTAAGCATCAAACAAGCTTACAAGCTCTCATAACCTGTCACCTATAGCAGCAAAATACTCAAGATATAATCCACTAAACACAAATCTACTTGGACAAGCGGAGAAGTTACATACCGGAGAACAAATGCTCCAAATTTCAGCAACAAAGATGGGCTGAACAAGGAGATCGAAAAAATCAAGAGCAAGCACAGCAAGAATGCGATTTTGAGCAATGAACTGGAGCTTACTCGAGAGAGAGAATAAAGTGGCAAGTGAGAGAGTGAGTGGAGGGCCAGGGGTGGCCCACACCATGGCATGGCGCCACCCAGGGCAGGCTGTGCCACCAGGTGGTGTGCCTGTCTGGTGGGTCCCCCTGATACTTTCCAGGCACTCCTCTGCCCCTTTTTTCACGTAAAAATTTAATGTGAATTTTTTGGAATTTTTCGAGACACTTTATTTTTGGGCAAATTTCGGGCATAGATGAATGATTTTCTGATAGACAGATTTTTTTGGAAATGATGCAATGAGAAAACAAGGCTAGAACTACAGAAGTTGGAAGACACACTAACATGCAAACAACTAACAACAAAGAACACTAAACGAAAGCAAAACTAAAAAGAATTAGAGTAAACGGAGATAATCACGGTGAAAACATTGTTTTGTTCAATGAAATTCTTTTGCTAACAAGGTTGATCAGGTCTTGTTACCAAAACAATTCCATAAGAGACAAAACTTTGTATTCCACTAATGATTATGTTACCTCAACCTTGATAGCAATGGTCCCAATCATAATAGTTTCAATTTTTTCTCTTGGTATGGGACAATATATCTCTCCAACTTGAATACCCTCAACATGTTCATTTGAATTCAAACCATAAGTCCTTTCGATCTTCTTGGGGAAATAGACAATATGTTCCTTTTCATTAACATTAAAGGTCACCTTTCCTTGATTACAATTAATAACAGCCCCTGCAGTATTAAGAAAAGGTCTCCCAAGAATAATAGACATATTATCGTCTTCAGGCATTTCAAGCACAACAAAATCAGTTAATATCAAGCAATTATGAGCCACTTGAACAGGTACATCCTCACATATACCAACAGGAATAGTGGTAGATTTATCAGCCATTTGCAAAGATATATCAGTTGGTATTAATTTTTCTAGTTGAAGCCTCTTATAGAGAGAGAAAGGCATAACACTAACTCTAGCTCCCAAATCACACAAAGTAGTTCTAACATAACTATTCTTAATAGAGCAAGGGATAGTTGGAATCCCTAGGTCTCCAAGTTTCTTTGGAACCTTACCATTAAAGGAATAATTAGCAAGCAAAGTAGAGATTTCTTCATTAGGGATCTTCCTTTTATTCGAGACAATATCCTTCATATACTTTGAGTAAGGAGGCAATTTAATAGCATCAGTCAAAGGAATTTGCAGGAATAAAGGTTTCATCCACTGACAAAACTTATTATAGTGTTCATCTTCCTTTGACTTGTGTTTCTTATCAGGGAAGGGCATAAGTTTTTGGACCCAATGCTCTCTTTCACTACCATGTTTCGTAGCAACAAAATCTTCTTTAGTGTATTTAGTATTCTTAGTGTGGTTTTCAGGTTCTTCTTCAACTTTTTCTTTATCAGGAACATCATTTTCTTCATTACCACTTTCAGTTTCAGCATCAGAAATAGATATACTATTAGGATCTATAGCAGGTTCAGAGGGTTCTACAATAGTTTTATGTTTCTTTTTCCTTTTCTTACGAGTAGAACCACTATTTCAGCTTGTTGGTAATCCTTCTCAATTCTTTTGGGATGCCCCTTGATACATTGCAAATGTATCTATAATTTTTGATGTTCCATGCTTGGTTTTATCCACTCTCTTGTGTTTTGTTCCAACTTTGGAGTACTTTTCATATGATTTGTTGGACTAACCTATTAACAAGAGCCACAGTGCCAGCTGCCTCTTTTCTGCTATTTTTGGTTCCAGGAAAGTCGAAAAATGAATATTCTCGGAATTGGACGGGACAAAAGCTAAAGTGCCTATTTTTCCGGAAGGGATCAAGTGCCAGAATACGAGACGGAGAAGGGCCAGGGAGCCACCACACCACCTGGCCACGCGGCTAGGCCTGGCCCGCGCCAGGGGGTGGTGTGGCCGCTCCCGCCACCCCCTCGGCCTCTCCTTCCTCCTATATATTGCCCTCGGGACGAAAACCCTAAGGGCCCGATCAAAAATCCATGAAAGAGTCTGTAGCCGCCGTCATCTCCATCCCTAGATCGGGAAGGATCTGAAGCTCTTCCCGGCACCCTTCCGGAGAGGGGAATTCACCCTGGAGGCCTTCTTCATCACCATGCAAGCCTCCAGTGTGATGCGTGAGTAGTTCATCCTTGGACTACGGATCCATGTAGTAACTAGATGGCCGGTTCTCCTCCTTTGTGCTTTCATGTTTAGATCTTGTGAGCTCCGTTCATGATCAAGATCATCTATTTGTAATTCATACATGTTGTGGTTGCAGGGATCCGATGGATATTGAGATGCTATTTCAGATTGATTATTTATTCTATCATGTCTTTGTTATTTGTGATCTTAAATGCTTTCCGTTGTTAGTAGCTATATTGACCAAGTAGATGCTAGCAACTCCAAGAGTTACTATTTATGCTCGATAGTGGGTTCATGCCTCTGGTAATCTGGGGAAGTGACGGAAATCTCTAAGGTACTAGATGTGCTGTTGCTACTAGGGAGAAAACAACAATCCTTTGTTCATAGAACAATCATATTGTTTACTTTACACGCAGTTCGTAAAGCAATAATTTGTTGTTTGCAACTTAATACTGGAGGCGGTTCGGATGATAACCTGAAGGTGGATTATTAGTCATAGATGTAGTTGGATGGCGGTCTATGTATTAGGGATATTATAACCGGGACAAGATGGAGCAATCTCACAGCCTTTGCATTTGTGGTCGTCGGATTGTGTCATTTGCCTCTTTCTAGCCATTGGATTTTTCTCAGATCCCACTTGGGCTGAAGCATCCCTTGGGGACGCTCCTCTGCGCGTCAACAATCCTTTAGTAAGCATATAAGCAACATCGAAGGATACTTACCACCTGTATCAGCAAGGAGTTGTTGCACATGACCTCACCAAAAGTAAGTTCTCGAGAACCTATGAAGTCGACCTCAACCGTGTAGCGCCTCCATCACCGGCTAGGATTTCAAGGGATCGAGGGGATCGAGTGGGGTTGCCATTCCTTGCATGTTGTGTTCAAACTGCTACTCCCTGGTGCTCTCCGTCCAGAGCCTCCATCTTCTCATAGATCACCGGCTCTACCATGTTAAAGTCTGGTTGTGTTGAATGATTTGTGTTAGCGGTCTAGGTTTCAGATCAAGATAGGGAGGGAAGGACAGAGGGGAGGGGATGGGGTTGAGTACCATGGCATCAGGTCGGCGATGGAGGACAACATGTTCATGACTTTGTTGGCATCGGTGGCAAAGAGCTTGTCAAAGTGGAATAATGAGATGACGAGGACTGGATCCAAATGGTGGCGGCTGCCGGAGCCACATGGTGGCGGCCGCCAAAGCAGACGAAGAGAGGAATAAGACGGTTGGCTCCTAGGTCGGGAGTTGGGTGAGATAGGCGATTTTGGTGATGCACCAGCGGCTCTATCTAGACAGTTTATCCGAGATCGAACGCTAGGACTCCGATTTTACGTACAGAGAAGCGTCCCTTAGGGATAATTGGCCCACGTAGCGGTCCAATCAGGAGAAGAAGCGCATCAAACAACTAGAAATGACCTGAAACACACAATCCGACAGCAGAAAATATTCATGGCGTGAGAGTGCTCCTGTTTGAACCTTAGGCACGGCGACACAAGACGTCGGATGGAGGGATAGGCGCCGCTGCATGTGACAGAGGCGAGGGGAGAGGCTCCGCAACACGAGATGTGGTCTGGGGAAGAGACACCACCGCCGCATCGGCTGACTCGTCTTCTCCCTTGACACGTGGTCTGACTCGTCTTCTCCCTTACCGCATCGTCACTCATCTTAGCCCTGCCACATCGCATCCTCAATCCCTCCCGCCGTCTCTTTTTCTTCCCCTACAGAATCATGTCTAAAAAGCCCCCTTTTTTGGTACCAGGTAAATTGTGTCGATCAGAATTAATGGGCTGCGTTCGGCGCCAAATTAATCGGAGAAAGTCTACGATCAAAAAAAATAAAAAAAATCGGAGGAAGTCTTCTTGACGCGCAGAGGAGCGTCCCCAAGGGATGCTTCAGCCCAAGTGGGATCTGAGAAAAATCCAATGGCCAGGCAAATGACACAATCCGACGACCACAAACGCAAAGGCTGTGAGATTGCTCCATCTTGTCCCGGTTATAATATCCCTAATACATAGACCGCCATCCAACTGCATCTATGACTAATAATCCACCTTCAGGTTATCATCCGAACCCCCTCCAGTATTAAGTTGCAAGCAACAGATTATTGCTTTACGAACTGCCTGTAAAGTAAACAATACGATTGTTCTATGAACAAAGGATTGTTGTTTTCTCCCTAGTAGCAACAGCACATCTAGTACCTTAGAGATTTCTGTCACTTCCCCAGATTACCAGAGGCATGAACCCACTATCGAGCATAAATACTAACTCTTGGAGTTGCTAGCATCTACTTGGCCAAGATAGCTACTAACAACAGAAAGCATGCAAGATCACAAATAACAAAGACATGATAGAATCAATAATCAATCTGAAATAGCATCTCAATATCCATCGGATCCCCGCAAACACAACATGTATGAATTACAAATAGATAATCTGGATCATGAACGGAGCTCAAAAGATCTAAACATGAAAGCACAAAGGAGGAGAACCAGCCATCTAGCTACTAAATGGATCCGTAGTCCAAGGGTGAACTACTCACGCATCACACCGGAGGCTTGCATGGTGATGAAGAAGGCCTCCAGGGTGAATTCCCCTCTCCGGCACCCCCCGATCTAGGGACAGAGATGATGGCGGCTATAGACTCTTTCGTGGATTTTTGATCGGGCCCTTAGGGTTTTCGTCCCGAGGGCAATATATAGGCGGAAGGAGAGGCCGAGGGGGTGCCTGGGCTGGCCACACCACCCCCTGGCGCGGGCCAAGCCTGGCCGCACGGCCAGGTGGTGTTGCCGCCCTCTGGCCCTTCTCCGTGTCGTATTTTGGCACTTGATCCCTTCCGGAAAAATAGGCTCTTTGGCTTTTGTCCCATCCAATTCCGAGAATATTCATTTTCTGACTTTCCTGGAACCAAAAACAGCAGAAAACATGCAGCTGACACTATGGCTCTTGTTAATAGGTTAGTCCAAGAAATCATATGAAAAGTACTCCAAAGTTGGAACAAAACACAAGAAAGCGGATAAAACCAAGCATGGAACATCAAAAACCAAGTACTCCAAACTTATAGCTTTCAGCTCTTATTGCCCCTATCATAAGCATCTTGAAGTGATTAAGGTTAAAGTGAACAAACTATGGTGTACATGCTTGACGAAGTATAAGTTAGAAATCTCATGTGCCTTGTATACGAGGGCCGCTCCTCATGCTACTCAAGTTTAGTCACCGGTAAGTTCTTGTCATTGTAAGTACATGTGTATCATAGAGAACCGCCAACGGGGTACCCCTTGACCGATGATACAGAAGAATCCCCATATCAAAATGGCAAGGCCAACAGACAATGAGCATCTCAGCAATCTTCTTATTTACCATGGGAATATGGTGCTTTTTTCTCTTTTCTCTTTTTTCTCAATATAGGACTCTTTTTTTATAAGAAGAATGCTTCATACAAAGCTCATTATGGTTACGCTGCAGGTTTCCACCATGTCAGCATGGATTAGACCAGCGGCCCAGGCGTTTCTCTAACACATATACATAACTCCATGGACTTACAAGCTCCCCTTTCATTTCACACCGATGACATCCATATACAAAATAGCATGATATCAACTAGGTACAGGTACCAAGTGCAATATTGAAAGCATTCCCCATGAAAGCATGGTTCTGCTAATTCCCAACAAATAAGTGCAATCATATACAACATAGAAGACACAATGGTTCAAGTTTATTAAGGTCAAGTAAAGTAAAGTGTGCCATCAAGTTCGTGTGAGCTTTAATCACTAGTTTTCTCATAACAAGTTTAATTTGGAAAGTAAACAAAAGCATGAATATACTTGGAATAGCATAAGCTAGTAGGTAGGTATGGTGGACTCTTTGGAATAACTTGGTTTATGGAGTTGGATGCATGAGTGGAACTCATACTTGGTTGTGGAGGCTAGCAAAAGACTGGTAGCGACAAACCAAGAGAGCAATAATGGCCATAATCATGCAGAGCGACAAAACATCATTGCAAAGCATAAAGTGATACTACAAGTTGAAAACTAAAGGATCATAAAGGCTATGGTGACTTGTGACAGTCATAACATGGTGTGAGCATGTGCCAAGTCAACCCAAATAAAGCATCAAAGGAGAATACCACTATACTATGCTTTAATATGCTAAAACAACACATGATTCATCCAAGGCACATTAAGCAATCTCATTTGTTTATAACAAGTCATGCTACAGCAAAGAATACTAAGCATAAAGCCAAAACAATATCAA
Source organism: Avena eriantha (assembly GCA_910589775.1). Classification (NCBI taxonomy): domain Eukaryota; kingdom Viridiplantae; phylum Streptophyta; class Magnoliopsida; order Poales; family Poaceae; genus Avena; species Avena eriantha. The sequence goes on along the minus strand of OU342741.1, from coordinate 156,008,210 downwards.
GCATGGCATGACAAAGCACAGGCCACAGTCAAAAACGAGCTCTTTTTACCACATAAGCATGAACTTTCCTACTCTTTTCCAAACCAAACCAAACCATTTGCAAACCAATGTATGAAAGAGGGGGTCCAACCAATTTATTCAGAAAACTAAGCAAACCAAGCAAACTAAAAACCAAAACAAAAACGAAAAAGAAGACGCTCCAAGAAAAACACAACTGTGCATGAAACAAAAAATGAAGCGTTTGGAAGAAACCTGGGATTTTTATTGATGAAGAAGGGGATGCCTTGGGCATCCCCAAGCTTTGACGCTTGTACTTCTTGGATATTTCTGAGGGTGACACGCGTGGCATCCCCAAGCTTGAGCTTTAGTCCATCCTTCATCTCATTACTCATTCCTTCCATACACCTGAAAATTTTCCTTCATACAAAACTTCACACAATCTTTATTAGTAACATTAGTGCACTCAAGATAAATAAGTCTTAAGGTTCAGTTCTAACACCAAATAAACTTCCATTAGAACACTAGCTACTGTAGCACTTCCCTCAAAAAGCTCAATTCCCCAAAACAACTCAAAAAGGAACCCACAAGAAGCAAATGCAGAAAATGGCAGAAATCTGTCAAAACAGACCAGCAGGTAAAGACGAATTTTTTTCGAAGACCTTATGTTGCTCAAATCAAAAAGTGTTGAACTATAGGAAGTTAGATAACAACCTGGGGCAGAAGTACAAAACATGACAGCTCAATCCGACATACAGAGCTCTCTCACGAATTTTTACGGTGAAGCACAAAAATCTGTTTCGGGACAGCAACTTTCCCAATCATTACTTCTCTCTCATTAGAGGTTACTCTTGGCACAAAAAGCAAATAAAAAGGATAAGGAGAGGTTATTACTGAAGTAATAACTTCCAAGACTCATCTAAAACTTTTGGGTTATCTCCCAATAAGTACCTTTCTTTAACGCCTTTAAGTTAGGCATAAGAAACAAAGGAAGAATCAAGTGTTCTCAAATGAAGAAGCATTAAGACCAAATTTTGTTTTCATAGGAGAAGCAAAATAAATATTTTCTCTTTTTTAGGGAAGTGTTCTATACCTTTATTGAGTGGGAGTTGATATTTAATGGTGCCTTCTTTCATATCAATGATGGCACCAACAGTTCTAAGAAAAGGTCTTCCCAAAGTAATAGGACAAGAAGCATTGTATTCAACATCCAAAACATAGAAATAAATAGAGACATAGGAATCGTTAACCATAATAAGAATATCATTAAGACTCCCTATGAGTTTCTTTTTAGCATTATCATCAAGTGGGACATTCAAATAACAATCTTCAAGAGGAGGCAAATCAAGCATATCATAAATCCTTCTAGGCATAATAGAAACACTACTATCAAGATCACACAAAGCTTTGAAATTAAAGTCATTCACTTTCATGTTAATGATGGGTTCCCAACCATCCTCTTGTTTTATAGGAATAGAAGCTTTATGTTTCATATTTTCTTCCTTAATCGTTATGAGAGCATCGGTAATGTGTTTTGTAAAGGCCATGTTCATAGCACTAGCATTAGGACTTTTAGCAAGCTTTTGTAGGAACTTAATAACTTCAGAGATATTGCAACCATCAAGATCAAAATCAACTTTATCATCCAAAGTAGTAGAACTATTGCTAGCCTCAACACTAGTGGTGGTGATAGTAGAAACACTAATGTTTCTAGCAATTTCATCTTCTCTTTCCCACTTAGCATGTAATTCAGCTAATAGTTTAACATTTTCATCAATTCTTACTTGTATGGCATTAGTAGCTGCAAAGGGATTATCATTAGTTTCAGGTTTAGTAGCCATTTTATTGATCAAAGAAGATTGAGCTTCAGACAAAGATGATATATTTCTTTCAGCATTAGAGAGTTTCAATTGTAAACTAGGAATTTCCTTATTTAGACTCTCAAGTTGATGGCTAATGTTCTTCAAAATAATAGATTGTTCCTCCATAGTTTTAGTGGATAGCTTATTTTTCTCATATTGCATTTGCATGAAGTTTTTAGTGGCTCTTTCAACTTCTAAAATTATTCCTTCACTAGGTAATCCAGGTTTACCATTATAGCCATAAGTATTATTAGGAGGGTAGGGCCTATAATTGTTATTACCATAAGCATTGTTGCCAAAGTTGTTATTTCTTATGAAGTTCACATCAACTTGCTCTTCTTGAGTAACCAAAGAGGCTAAAGGAACATTATTCGGATCAATATGGGCTTTCCCATTAACAAGCATATACATAATAATATCAATCTTATCACTCAACGAGGAAGTTTCCTCAACAGAATTTAACTTCCTACCTTGTAGAGCTCTCTCAGTATGCCATTCAGAATAATTAACCATCATATTGTCCAGAAGCTTAGTTGCAGCACCCAAAGTAATGGTCATAAAGGTACCTCCAGCAGAAGAATCCAATAGGTTCCTTGAAGAATAGTTCAATCCTGCATAAAAAGTTTGGATGATCATCCAAGCAGTCAGTCCATGAGTGGGACAATTCTTTACCAAAGATTTCATTCTTTCCCAAGCTTGAACAACATACTCATTATCAAGTTGTTTAAACTTCATTATTTCACTTCTCATGGATATAATCTTAGCAGGAGGATAGTATTTTCCAATAAAAGCATCTTTGCACTTAGTCTAAGAATCAATACTATTCTTAGTTAAGGAATTCAACCACTCTTTAGCTTTTCCTCTCAAAGAGAAAGGAAACAATTTCAGCTTAATAATATCGCCATCTATATCCCTATGCTTTTGCATCTCACAAAGTTCAACAAAATTATTTAGATGGGAAGCAGCATCTTCATTACCAATACCAGAAAATTGTTCTCTCATAACAAGATTGAGCAAAGCAGGTTTTATCTCAAAGAAAGTATTTTTAGCCACAGGTGGAGCAATAGGTGTGCTCATAAAATCATTGTTGTTGGTGCTAGTGAAGTCACACAACTTAGTGTTTTCAAGAGTAGTCATTTTTGGGTTTTCAAATAAGAAAGCAAACTAGTAAAACTAATTTTTTTGTGTTTTTGAAGAACAAAACAAGCAAACAAAGCAAAAATAAACTAAGCAAAACAAAAACAACAGAGTCAAGAGATTGGTTATGAGGGACTCCCCTTGTGAAGATGTCCTTGACTCCCCGGCAATGGTGCCAGAAAATATCTTGATGTGCTCGTCGTTCGACGTAGAGCTCGTTGGGAACCCCAAGAGGAAGGTATGATGAGAACAGCAGCAAGTTTTCCCTCAGTTATGAAACCAAGGTTTAATCGAACCAGTAAGAGCAAGGAAACACCCCAAAGGTGTTACTAGCTGAGCTTTGGCAGGGCGCACTACCGGTGCTAGTAGCACATGGAGACCTACACAACACAACCACAGAACTTTTTCCCCAACTTGCGATGAGGTTGTCAATCTCACCGTGTTTTGCGGAAAACAAAGGATTAAACGTATCGAATGGAAAGAAGTAAAAGTTTGCAGAAAGTAAACACAAAGCAGTAAACACTTGTAGATTGTATGTAAAGAGAGAGGACAGGGATCCATAGTTCACTAGAGGTGGCTCTCCTTAGATAGATAACATGCTGGGTAAACAAATTACAGCGGGGCAATTCACAAACACCGAGAAAGCAATACATGCATATACTAATCATCTTGACTCCTTTGAGACTTGATTGGGCATTACGACATAATACATAGACCGCCATCCAACTTCATCTATGACTAATAATCCACCTTCAGGTTATCATCCGAACCCCCTCCAGTATTAAGTTGCAAGCAACATATTATTGCTTTACGAACTGCGTGTAAAGTAAACAATACGATTGTTCTATGAACAAAGGATTGTTGTTTTCTCCCTAGTAGCAATAGCACATTTAGTACCTTAGAGATTTCTGTCACTTCCCCAGATTACCAGAGGCATGAACCCACTATCGAGCATAAATACTAACTCTTGGAGTTGCTAGCATCTACTTGGCCAAGATAGCTACTAACAACGGAAAGCATGCAAGATCACAAATAAAAAAGACATGGTAGAATCAATAATCAATCTGAAATAGCATCTTAATATCCATCGGATCCCCGCAAACACAACATGTCTGAATTACAAATAGATGATCTTGATCATGAACAGAGCTCACAAGATCTAAACATGAAAGCACAAAGGAGGAGAACCAGCCATCTAGCTACTACATGGATCCGTAGTCCAAGGATGTACTACTCACGCATCACACCGGAGGCTTGCATGGTGATGAAGAAGGCCTCCAGGGTGAATTCCCCTCTCCGGCAGGGTGCCGGGAAGAGCTTCAGATCCCTCCCGGTCTAGGGATGGAGATGACGATGGCTACAGACTCTTTCATGGATTTTTGATCGGGTACTTAGGGTTTTCGTCCCGAGGTCAAAATATTGGCGGAAGGAGAGGCCGAGGGGGTGCCTGGGATGGCCACACCACTCCCTGGCGTGGGCCAGGCCTAGCCGCGCGGCCAGGTGGTGTGGCCGCCCTCTGGCCCTTCTCCATCTCGTATTATGGCACTTGATCCCTTCCGGAAAAATAGGCACTTTGGCTTTTGTCCCGTCCAATTCTGAGAATATTCATTTTCTGACTTTCCTGGAACCAAAAACAGCAGAAAATAGACAGCTGGCACTGTGGTTCTTGTTAATAGGTTAGTCCAAGAAATCATATGAAAAGTACTCCAAAGTTGGAACAAAACACAAGAAAGTGGATAAAACCAAGCATGGAACATCAAAAATTATAGATACATTTGCAATGTATCAACATCCCCAAGCTTAACTCATTCTCATCCTCGAGTAGGTAAGTGATAAAAAGAAAGAATAATTTTTGAGGTGACATGCACCATCAAAGACTTGATCAAAGTATTTGCAAAACATTCAAAGCTGGGATCATAGTACTTCAATCATAACATGAAAGACAAAGTTCTAGCAATAAGCAAAGAAACTATGATGCAACATGAAAAGGCACAAACAAAAGATTAATGAATAACAATGCTTTGCAAGATGTTTGTTTGTTTCACATAAAGAAAACATGGCATAATAGTATTCAGCTTGTCCCTCAATAGAGTAGCATATATAAATGCATAGGACACCTTCAAAGTTCATAAGAGTGACTAGATACAATAGTTTAAAACAAGCAATATCAAGTTATGCATCAATCAACTAGTCTTGGGACAACGCACATAGAACTAAGAATGGCCACTATGCTCTCAAATTAGGTGCATAAAGATAGAAGGTGGAGAATCAATATAATGGTGGAAGAAAGGCCTTTGTAAAAGGAAGTAGGGATTCAAATCTCATAAAGAGCTTCCAAAAATTATGGTACTTATAGCTTTCAGCTCTCGTTGCCCCTATCATAAGCATCTTGAAGTGATTAAGGTTAAAGTGAACAAACTACGGTGTACATGCTTGACGAAGTATAAGTCAGAAATCTCATGTCCCTTGTATACGAGGGACGCTCCTCATGCTACTCAAGTTTAGTCACCGGTAAGTTCTTGTCATTGTAAGTACATGTGTATCATTGAGAACCGCCAATGGGGTACCCCTTGCCCGATGATACGGAAGAATCCCCATATCAAAATGACAAGGCAAGCAGACAACGAGCATCTCGGCATTCTTCTTATTTATCATGGGAATATGGTGCTTTTTTCTCTCTTTCCTCTTTTCATAGTATCTCTTTTTTTCTTTTCTCTTTTTTGTCAATATAGGACTCTTTTTTTTATAAGAAGAATGCTTCATAGACAGCTCATTATGGTTACGCTGTAGGTTTCCACCATGTCAGCATGGATTAGACCGGCGGCCCAGGCGTTTCTCTAACACATATACATAACTCCATGGACTTACAAGCTCCCCTTTCATTTCACACCGACGACATCCATATACAAAAGAGCATGATATCAACTAGGTACAAGTACCAAGTGCAATGTTGAAAGCGTTCCCCATGAAAGCATGGTTCTGCTAATTCCCAACAAATAAGTGCAAGCATATACAACATAGACGACACAGTGGTTCAAGTTTATTAAGGGCAAGTAAAGTAAAGTGTGCCATCAAGTTCGTGAGAGCTTTAATCACTAGTTTTCTCATAACAAGTTTAATTTGGAAGGTAAACAAAAGCATGAATATACTTGGAATAGCATAAACTAGTAGGTAGGTATGGTGGACTCTTTGGAATAACTTGGTTTAGGGAGTTGGATGCATGAGTGGAACTCATACTTGGTTGTGGAGGCTAGCAAAGACTGGGAGCGACAAACTAAGAGAGCAATAATGGCCATAATCATGCAGAGCGACAAAACATCATTGATCAAAGCATAAAGTGATATTAAAAGTTGAAAACTAAAGGATCATAAAGGCTATGGTGACTTGTGACAGTCATAACATGGTGTGAGCATGTGCCAAGTCAACCCAAATAAAGCATCAAAGGCGAATACCACTATACTATGCTTTAGTATGCTAAAACAATGCATGATTCATCCAAGGCACATTAAGCTATCTCAATTGTTTATAACAAGTAATGCTACAGCAAAGAATACTAAGCATAAAGCCAAAACAATATCAAGCATGGCATGACAAAGCACATGCCACAGTCAAAAACAAGCTCTTTTTACCACATAAGCTTGAACTTTCCTACTCTTTTTCAAACCAAACTAAACCAATTGCAAACCAATGTATGAAAGAGGGGGTCCAACCTATTTATTCAGAAAACTAAGCAAACCAAGAAAACTTAAAACCAAAACAAAAACGAAAAAGAAGACGCTCCAAGAAAAACACAATTGTGCATGAAACAATAAAAATGAAGCGTTTGGAAGAAACCTGGGATTTTTATTGATGAAGAAGGGATGCCTTGGGCATCCCCAAGCTTTGACGCTTGTACTTCTTGGATATTTCTTCTGGTGACACGTGTGGCATCCCCAAGCTTGAGCTTTATTCCATCCTTCATCTCATTACTCATTCCTTCCATACACCTGAAAATTTTCCTTCATACAAAACTTCACACAATCTTTATTAGCAACATTAGTGCACTTAAGATAAATAAGTCTTAAGGTTCAGTTCTTACACCAAATAAACTTCCATTATAACACTAGCTACTGTAGCACTTCCTTCAAAAGAGCTCAATTCCCCAAAAGAACTCAAAAAGGAACCCACAAGAAGCAAATGCAGAAAATGGCAGAAATCTGTCAAAACAGACCAGTAGGTAAAGACCAATTTTTTCGAATACCTTATTTTTCTCAAATCAAAAAGTGTTGAACTAACAAAAGTTAGATAACAACCTATGGCAGAAGAACAATAAATTATAGGTCAATCCTACATACAAAGTTCTCTCACGAATTTTTTACGGTGAAGCACAAAAATCTATTTCGGGACAGCAACTTTCCCAATCATTACTTCTCTCTCATTAGAGGTTACTCTTGGCACAAAAAGAAAATAAAAAGGATAATAAGAGGTTATTACTGAAGTAATAACTTCCAAGACTCATCTAAACTTTTGGGTTATCTCCCAATAAGTACTTTTCTTTAACGCCTTTAAGTTAGGCATAAGAAGCAAAGAAAGAATAGAGTGTTCTCAAATGAAGAAGCATTAAGACCAAATTTTGTTTTTATAGGAAAAGCAAAAGAAATCTTTTCTCTTTTTTTAGGGAAGTGTTCTATACCTTTCTTGAGTGGGAGTTGATATTTAATGGTGCCTTGATGTCTACGCACTTCTATTCTTGTAGACAGTTGTTGGGCCTCCAAGTGCAGAGGTTTGTAGAACAGCATCAAGTTTTCCCTTAAGTGGATTACCCAAGGTTTATTGAACTCAGGGAGGAAGTGGTCAAAGGTATTTCCTCTCAAGCAACCCTGCAATCAGGATACAAGAAGTTTCTTGTGTCCCCAACACACCTAATACACTTGTCAGGTGTATAGGTGCACTAGTTCGGCAAAGAGATAGTGAAATACAAGTGGTATAGATAATTATAAGTGGTAAGATGATAGAAAATAGCTTGATGGCGTGGAAGAGACTAATAGCAAACTGAAATAAAGATGGAAGCAAGCAAACATGTAACAGATCTAATTGAAACGGTGTATCAATGCTTAGAAACAAAGCCTAGGGATCATACTTTCACTATTGAACACTCTCTCATAATATATCTTCTCTTTATGATACTACTCTTAACTACTCTCCGGTTGGACACTTTAATCGATGGTAGGGCTATAACAGCACACCTCAAAGTAAGCCTTTTCCATCTAGAAAACCCCACACTGTCACCTTGAGTACTAGATGAGTCCAACAAACACCACCATTTCATAAAGACATCCAACTCCAAGTATAACTCATAACAAGTATTTGTAATCTCTAGCCTAAGTGCCACCATGGTGTGCACGATGTCACTTTCACACACATGGGGAGAGCAACGATCTATTAAAGCACTTGAGTATCAAGGTAGATCTATAGATTACAAGCTCATGATCTCAATAAGATCATGCATAGAGAGAGAGATGAACACATAGCTACCGGTAAAACCCTTAGCCTCGAGAGAGAACTACTCCCTCCTCATCATGGGAATCAGCAATGGTGATGGAGATGGTGGTGGAGATCGATGGAGATGGCTCCAGGGACACTTCGGCGGCGGTGGCGGTGCGGAGGACTCCTTTTCCGCCGCCGGTATCACAGGGGAGCACCGCCCCTTAGCACCCTTCCTTCATAGGTTCTTGGGAGCCCTTCCCCATGGAGATGGGATCTATGGGGGAGGCAAAAACATGGCTTTGGTGGCTACAAATTCGTGGGTGGAGGTGTCTCCCACGAATTAGGTTTCCTCCCTTTATATAGCTTATCGGATTTCCGTCATCCCATTTTGGACTGTAGTAAATTGGGTCTATCGGACCGTGCAGACTTGGAATCAGCTAAATTTTATGTCTAGAACGTTTGTCGCGAAATTTCCAACAACTTTGTAGTTGAAGAGTTTTCCGTTTGACGCCGTCTTAGAGCTGAAATGTGACCATCTTCAAAAAGAGTTCTGAGACGGATTTCTACAAAATCCCAATTTGACTACAACAAGGTTTCCACTTGTATTCTTGATAATTTCTACACATCAAAGTGTAAAACAAGAACATTGTCCACTTTTGCAACTATTAGTAGGTTAGTCCAAATAAATTATAAACTTTATGTAAAAAGGAGTATCAAAAGCATATTAATAGCTTTATGTTTCATCTTTTCTTCCTTAATCTTTATGAGAGCATCGGTAATGTGTTTTGTAAAGGCCATGTTCATAGCACTAGTATTAGGACTTTTAGCAAGCTTTTGTAGGAACTTAATAACTTCAGAGATATTGCAACCATCAAGATCAAAATCAACTTTATCATCCAAACTAGTAGAACTATTACTAGCCTCACTAGAGGTGGTGATAGTAGAAACACTAATGTTTCTAGCAATTTCATCTTGTCTTTCACACTTAGCATGCAATTCAGCTAATAGTCTAACATTTTCATCAATTCTTACTTGTATGGCATTAGTAGTTGCAAAGGGATTATCATTAGTTTCAGGTTTAGCAGCCATTTTATTCAAAGAAGATTGACTTTCAACCAAAGATGCTATATTTCTTTCAGCATTAGAGAGTTTTTCCTCAATAGTTTTATTGAAAGCAGTTTGTTTACTAATAAACTCTTTAAGCATAACTTCAAGTTCAGAGGGACCACTCTTATTACTGTTGTAAGAATTTCCATAAGCATTACCATTGTTGGGAGGATAAGGCTTATAATTGTTGTTACCAAAATTGTTCCTATAAGCATTATTACCATAAGCATTGTTGCCAAAGTTGTTATTCCTTATGAAGTTCACATCAACTTGCTCTTCTTGAGTAACCAAAGAGGCTAAAGGAACATTATTTGGATCAATATGGGATTTCCCATTAACAAGCATAGACATAATAATATCAATCTTATCACTCAAGCCGGAATTTTCCTCAACAGAATTTACCTTCCTACCTTGTGGAGCTCTCTCAGTATGCCATTCAGAATAATTAACCATCATATTGTACAGAAGTTTGTTGCAGCACCCAAAGTGATGGTCATAAAGGTACCTCCAGCAGCAGAATCCAATAGGTTCCTTGAAGAATAGTTCAATCCTGCATAAAAAGTTTGGATAATCATCCAAGCAGTCAGTCCATGAGTGGGACAATTATTTACCAAAGATTTCATTCTATCCCAAGCTTGAGCAACATGCTCATTATCAAGTTGTTTAAACTTCATTATTTCACTTCTCATGGATATAATCTTAGCAGGAGGATAGTATTTTCCAATAAAAGCATCTTTGCACTTAGTCCAAGAATCAATACTATTCTTAGTTAAGGAATTCAACCACTCTTTAGCGTTTCCTCTCAAAGAGAAAGGAAACAATTTCATCTTAATAATATCACCATCTATATCCCTATGCCTTTGCATCTCACAAAGTTCAACAAAGTTATTTAGATGGGAAGCAGCATCTTCATTACCAATACGAGAAAATTGTTATCTCATAACAAGGTTGAGAAAAGCAGGTTTTATCTCAAAGAAAGTATTTTCAGCCACAGGTGGAGCAATAGGTGTGCTCATAAAATCATTATTGTTGGTGCTAGTGAAGTCACACAACTTAGTGTTTTCAAGAGTAGTCATTTTTTTTTGGGTTTTCAAATAAGAAAGCAAACTAGTAAAACTAATTTTTTTGTGTTTTTGAAGAACAAAACAAGCAAACAAAGCAAAAAGAAACTAAGCAAAACAAAAACAACAAAGTAAAGAGATTGGTTATGAGGGACTCCGCTTGTGAAGATGTCCTTGACTCCTCGGCAACGGCGCCAGAAAAGATCTAGATGTGCTCCTCGTTCCACGTAGAGCTTGTTGGGAACCCCAAGAGGAAGGTATGATGAGCACCGCAACAATTTTTCCCTTAGTTATGAAACCAAGATTTAATCGAACCAGTAGGAGCAAGGAAACACCCCAAAGGTGTTACTAGCTGAGCTTTGGCAGGGCGCACTACCGGTGCTAGTAGCAACGTGGAGACCTGCACAACACAACCACAGAACTTTGTCCCCAACTTGCGATGAGGTTGTCAATCTCACCGTGTTTTGCGGAAAACAAAGGATTAAGCGTATCGAATGGAAAGAAGTAAAATTTTGCAGAAAGTAAACACAAAGCAGTAAGCAGTTGTAGAGTGTATGTAAAGAGAAAGGACCGGGATCCATAGTTCACTAGAGATGGCTCTCCTTAGATAGCTAACATGCTGGGTGAACAAATTACAGTGGGGCAATTGACAAACACCGAGAAAGCAATACATGCATATACTAATCATCTTGACTCCTTTGAGACTTTGATACATTGCAAATGTATCTATAATTTTTGATGTTCCATGCTTGGTTTTATCCACTTTCTTGTGTTTTGTTCCAACTTTGGAGTACTTTTCATATGATTTCTTGGACTAACCTATTAACAAGAACCACAGTGCCAGCTGTCTATTTTCTGCTGTTTTTGGTTCCAGGAAAGTCAGAAAATGAATATTCTCGGAATTGGACGGGACAAAAGCCAAAGTGCCTATTAACCTATTAACCGCGCCAGGGGGTGGTCTGGCCGCTCTCGGCACCCCCTCGGCCTCTCCTTCCGCCTATATATTGCCCTCGGGACGAAAACCCTAAGGGCCCGATCAAAAATCCACGAAAGAGTCTATAGCCGCTGTCGTCTCTATCCCTAGATCGGGGGATCTGAAGCTCTTCCCAGCACCTTGCCGGAGAGGGGAATTCACCCTGGAGGCCTTCTTCATCACCATGCAAGCCTCCGGTGTGATGCGTGAGTAGTTCACCCTTGGACTACGGATCCATGTAGTAGCTAGATGGCTGGTTTCTCCTCCTTTGTGCTTTCATGTTTAGATCTTGTGAGCTCCGTTCATGATCCAGATTATCTATTTGTAATTCATACATGTTGTGTTTGCGGGGATCCGATGGATATTGAGATGCTATTTCAGATTGATTATTGATTCTACCATGTCTTTTTTATTTGTGATCTTGCATGCTTTCCGTTGTTAGTAGCTATCTTGGCCAAGTAGATGCTAGCAACTCCAAGAGTTAGTATTTATGCTCGATAGTGGGTTCATGCCTCTGGTAATCTGGGGAAGTGACAGAAATCTCTAAGGTACTAAATGTGCTATTGCTACTAGGGAGAAAACAACAATCCTTTGTTCATAGAACAATCGTATTGTTTACTTTACACGCAGTTCGTAAAGCAATAATCTGTTGTTTGCAACTTAATACTAGAGGGGGTTCGGATGATAACCTGAAGGTGGATTATTAGTCATAGATGCAGTTGGATGGCGGTCTATGTATTATGTTGTAATGCCCAATCAAGTCTCAAAGGAGTCAAGATGATTAGTATATGCATGTATTGCTTTCTCGGTGTTTGTCAATTGCCCCGCTGTAATTTGTTCACCCAGCATGTTATCTATCTAAGGAGAGCCACCTCTAGTGAACTATGGATCCTGGTCCTTTCTCTTTACATACAATCTACAACTGTTTACTGCTTTGTGTTTACTTTCTGCAAACTTTTACTTCTCTCCATTCGATACGTTTAATCCTTTGTTTTCCGAAAAACACGGTGAGATTGACAACCTCATCGCAAGTTGGGGACAAAGTTCTGTGGTTGTGTTGTGCAGGTCTCCACATTGCTACTAGCACCGGTAGTGTGCCTTGCCAAAGCTCAGCTAGTAACACCTTTGGGGTGTTTCCTTGCTCCTACTGGTTCGATTAAACCTTGGTTTCATAACTGAGGGAAAACTTGCTGATGTGCTCATCATACCTTCCTCTTGGGGTTCCCAACGAGCTCTACATCGAACAACGAGCACATCACCCCTCAGGATATAGAGGATCCTGGGTAGTAGCACTGCTTCTAGTTCTAATTTCATAAGCATGTTTTTCTTTAGCAGCGTTAACTAGCAAGTCTTTTTGGACTTTAATGAGTTGATCTATTTGAGTTTGAACCATTTTAAAGTGTTTAACAATCATTTTAACATCATTAGAGGTTCTTTTCATAATATCTTTTAACTCAACAATAGCTCTAGAGTTTTCCATTAGATGATTTTGCACCCTTTTATTAAAATTATCTGGCTTAACAATAAAGATATCAAATTCTTCTAAGCATTGATCAGGAGGTTTCAAGTAAGGGATATCACCTTCATCAAAGTGTTGGAGAGAGTGTACCTCAATAGTGGGTGAGTAGGGAATAGGCTTACATAATTCTTCTATAAGAGGTAAATTCTTGACATCTGCAGCTTTAATTCCCTTCTCCTTAAGACATTTCTTAGCTTCCTTTATCACTTCATCATTTAACTCTATAACTCCCCTCTTCTTTGATGTTGGAATAGGCACAGGAATAGTTGGTGCAGGTATAATTACTTCAGGTATAGCTGGTTCAGGAGGATTCCAATCCTCGTAGCTCTTGCTTATTTTAGCCATTAATTCCTCAGCTTCCTTGGGAGTCCTATTCCTGAAAACACAATCAGCACAACTATCTAGGTATGTCCTAGATTCTTCAGTTAGTCCATTATAAAATATATCAAGAAGATCATTCTTAGGTAATGGACTTCCAGCCTGTGCATGAATCAAAGCACAAAACCTTGCCCATGATTTAGGCAATATCTCTTTTTCTCCCTGTTTAAAATCAAAAAGTTCATGCAAAATAACATGTCTAGCACTAGGAGGAAAATATTTATGCAGGAAAGTAATAATCAAGCAATCAGGGCTATCAATAGATCCAGGAGGTAAATTACTAAACCAAGTTTTAGCTTCTCCTTTCAGTGAAAAAGGGAAAATCGTAGCAACAAAGTAAGTACGCATCTTAATATCATTAGAAAACAAGCCACTCATGGTAGACAGTTCATTCATATGTGCTACCGCACTTTCATTCTTAGTCCCACAAAAAGGTTCTTTCTCAACAATAACTATGTAAGATAGATCAAGAGAGAAATCATAATCTTTATCTTTAATGTTTATGGGAGAAGCAGCAAACTTAGCAATAGGAGACAATTTGGGTCTAATAGTATGCCTCTCAAGGAGACTCTTAGCAGCGCTCCTATCATAGGTGTTTTTACATTCTTTAATAAATTCATCGGTCATCTCAACATAACCATCTTTAATATCATAACTCTCACTAGACTCAGGTGAACTAACAGGTGTAGTAGTGTCTTCATTAGGAGTTTCAGTATTTCCAGCTATAGTTCTAGCAATCGTAGCATCTAGGAAAGGACCTAATGAACCACTCTTATCAAGCACAGTAGAAGCAGCATCATAAGTATCAGAAGTTTCAGATTCAGCAGTAGTAGCAATGTGTGTAGCATGTGTGTATGGTGGTGTAACGAGCTTACTCATAACAGATGGTGAATCAAGAGCAACATAGGTGTTCAGAACCATACCTCTTCTTGTAGTGGATGGTAAAATAGGAACCTTGCCATCACGAGACTTACCCATAATGGATGGATAGCAGCAAACAATAGAGAATCCAAGTGAACTTAATAAATAAAGCTATGCTCCCCGGCAACGGCGCCAGAAAATAGTCTTGATGACCCACAAGTATAGGGGGTGTATCGCAGTATTTTCGAGGGAAGTGAAACCCAATTTATTGATTCGACACAAGGGGAGCCAAAGAATATTTATAAGCCTTAACAACTGAATTGTCAATTCAGCTGCACCTGGAAACAATCTTGCTCACAGAAGTTTATCAGGAGCAACAATTTCATAGTAGGAATAGTAAAGTAGCAGTAGTAGTAAAGTAAAGACAACAATAACAATAGCAGTAAACAGTAGGATTCGAGTGCTGTAGGCATAGGGATGGATGGACGGGCGTTGCATGGACAAGACAATTCACATAGCAATCAGAACATAGGGCAATTGCAAATAAATAAGATAAATCATCCAAGTACTAGATAATCCTAGGCATGTGTCCCATATAGTCATACGTGCTCGCAATGAGAACTTGCACAACATCTTTTGTCCAGCCAGCCCGTTTGCAGCGGGGTCTCAAGGGAACTACTGGCAATTAAGGTGCTCCTTTTAATAGAGCACCGGAGCAAAGCATTAACACTCCATGAACACATGTGATCCTCACATCAAAGCCATTCCCTCTGGTTATCCTGATTTCTGTCACTTCGGGGCCATTGGTTCCGGACAACAACATGTGTATACAACTTGCAGGTAAGACCATAAACAATACTATCATAATGAATCAATAACATGTTCAGATCTGAAATCATGGCACTCGGGCCCTAGTGACAAGCATTAAGCATAACAAGTCGCAACAAAGTCATAAAGTACTAATAGAAGATACTAGGCACCATGCCCTAACAATCTGATGCCATTACATGAACGATCTCATCCAATCCCTACCATCCCCATAGCCTACAGCGAGGGATTACTCACTCATAGATGGGGAAACATGGATGGTTGATGGAGAAGCGATGGTGATGATGATGGCGATGATCTCCTCCAATTCCCCGTCCCAGTAGGGTGCCAGAACGGAGTTTTTGGTGCTGTTTCGTGGAATCTGGTGGTGGCGGCGGAGAGGAACTCCTTCTAGAAAAATGTCGAACCCCCCAGAGTTTTTAGGTCAGAAGGCTTCTTATAGGCGAAGAGGGGGACCGAGGGGGTGTCTGGGGCGACCAGACCACCCCCTTGCGTGGCCTGGGCTAGCCCGCATGGCCAGGTGGTGTGGCCTGGGCCTAGCCCTCCCCCGTCTCGTATTCTGGCTCCGGGAGTCTTCTGGTGAAATAGGATTTTTGGCATATTTTCCGGGATTTTTCCTGATAGTTGATTTTCTACACAAAAACTAGACACCAAGGCAATTCTACTAAAAATAGCGTCAGTCCGTGTTAGTTGCATTGAAATCACACAAGTTTCGAGGAGAAACAATAGCAAAAGTGTTCGGGAAAGTGGATACGTTTTGGACATATCACCTGTCAGTGAGTGAAGGTCGGCACGCGCAAACGTGCCTACGTTTGACTTCGATCGTGCATGGCAGACCTCGATTCCACCGCATGCAAGTGGCGTGGAACAAATTTTAGGAAGCGCTAGCATCGACGTGTAAAACCGCTGTTTTTCTCCACCTTCACCCTACTACGAACGGTCGTGCACCATTCCAGATATTGGTAAGGGCGGTTCCAATCTTTCACTTCTCCGTCTCATTTCCTCCTCCACTGCCTCATCATATTTATCCTCCATGACCTCATCCATTTCCTCCACCAACGCATCACCATCTTCCTCCGTATCCTTTCCCTCTTGTCTGTAGTCATGGACTCTCCGTACGTCCGAAACGACCGCAGGCAAGAAACTGCACACTTCGACATCGAAGTACATGGCAGGAAGAAGATCGATGTCGTCTACACCACCGAACCTCGGACGGTGAGGAACACTCTGAATAATTACACGGGTTGGCTGTAGTTCGAAGAAAATAGGTTCATAGGTCTCGACCTCGAGTATAGCCGCGATCACCGTAGGATCGCCGTGGTGCAACTCTCCATGAGGGGGCACAGCCTCGTATGCCAGCCTTTTTGCGAGAAGGGGGCTGGCAGGATCTGGTAGAGTTTGCTGTCTTTTTGTTCCTGAACCGTCTATTTGGAAAAGTTATTGCTATATTATTTGTCTGAATTCATTTTCATGCAGGTGCGGCGAAAGCATTAGGGATCTGTTTGATGACTTTCTCCTGAACCAGCACATAACATTTACTAGTGTTGACATCACGAATGACACTAAACTGCTTGAAAGCCCGACTGTCAACATTAGAATCCCAAAGGAGTGCAGAGTGGACATCCAGGAAATTTACTGGATCCTAGGGACTAAGGGCGGCAAGACCGGGATGGCCGCTCTTGCTTCTGAACTCATCGACCTGTGGTACACTGACATGAAGGGCAAATTGTCGAGATGTTCATGGAGGCGTTTAGGGCACGATTACTGGGAGGAGAAGCCACTTCTGAACCTAATCTGAAGTACGCTGCAATTGACGGGTATGTTAGCCATGAGCTATACCGCCAGATTGTAAAATATCGTTCTAGGCATCGCATCATTGAACCACCACCAAGGCAGGTTGTTTGCCCTAGATGCCGGAGTGTAGATGAATCTACACGCCAGGGCAAGCGACCGAAGGCATCCTGGGATTGGTTACCTTCTCCAACAGGCTGGGATGTAGACTTTTAGTGCATGATTGTTGTGTTTGTATGGGGCTTGTTGTGTTTATGAAAACATGTTATTTTAGAAGTACACTATGTGAGCAATTACGAATTGTTGTGTATTACCTTTGTCGAACTATAATCTGGGTTTGGTTATGACTGTATCCTTCGCTATAATCTGGGTTTGGTTATGACTTATGACTGTATCACACCTTATGCATGTCAGTCCTGGATTCTGCCGCATGCAAATGGCACATACAGAATTTGTAAGAATGAATGTTGAGCATACAAAAGGGGGAATGTAATTCATACAAGTTAAGTAGCTAATAGCACAGGGATCATACGAGCTTGGTTCTTACACACAGAATGCTTAGAAAATACATGCGAGATAAAATACAGACGAGATAAAACTAGGAACGAAATGCAAAACTAGTAGTGGTAAACAACACACTCACCCACCCACCAGATCCTGTTGAGCATCTCGTAGTAGACATACGCGTCCCTGGCTGCGTACTTGATCGCATCGTAATCCAGGTGCCTCCACTCCCATCGCTCGTGCAGGTGCTTCGGGAACTCGACTTTCATGCCGGCGTACTCGTGGTCGATGATGTCGGCAGCGAGTCTAGCCATGCCGGCTTTCCCCGTACCGCCATCCAGGTACCTCCACAAATGTTGGAGATTGACGTGATTGGCGACATGAACGTGGAGATCCCACTCTAGCTTCGGAGTCTCATTCTTGATGTCGGCACTGGCGAAGTAGATCTCCCTCCTATGTAGGAACTCACAAAGCTCCGGGCATACAGATTTGGCCCTACATACATGGTATAGGAGGCAGTGGTTGCGCATGGACAGCTGGAAAAGCGCCGTCCTCTTCCTATCTCCGGTATACTCGAGGTCAAGGCCGACGATCTTGTACCTGTCCATCGGCTCCTATAGCCACCGCGTGTACATTGCGATGACCTTGGCGACCTCCACTGACGCATTTGTGTGGACGACCGTCACCTTGGTGGTGCCATGGGCGGTGACGGTATACTCGTCGGTGAAGTCACTCCAGTCACTGAACACACCGTACTCTGCGTCCATGGCAGCAGCTAATGCGGCGGCGGTGGCCTAGGGTCGTGAGCGGTGGCTAGGACTGGGCGTGGCGGTGGAGTGATTTGTTACGGTGGTATGGCCTAGCGGAGGCGGTGCCTGCGGCAGCGTCAATGGTTCTTGCGGTGGCTGCGGCAGTGGCGGAGGGCGGCGAAAGGAATGAGTTGGGGATTTTTGCACAGTGATGTGCTGAGGAGACGGAAGGCAGTGCTTAAATTGCGTTTACCAATATTCCAGTCATACCCATGTGGAGGCAAGTTTGACCAGGCGAGCACCGTTGGTTTCCAATCCTAGCGATTAAATTCGGCATCCGTCCCGGTAGGCGATGGGACGGGTGTGCGACGTGGCTTTGGCATGACAGAGCCCGGTCACGTAGACCACCATCCTGTTGTCGATCCGCAGCGGGTGCGCGGTGCTGACATGACGTAACGTGACAAGACAGAAGGAAGTGTACAACTATTATTCCTAACAAGTTTAAGAAGTGTAAGCATAGACATGGACCTAGCATCCCTGCACCCCGGGGCAGCCGCCCAGCCGAACATGCATGCCGATTGAGCAAAGCTTGTCCAGAATTTGCAAAAATGAAGCTCATTTTCCCATGCTTATATAAGTTTCTCTGTAGGCCACTTGTGTAAGCATGCATGGTCAAGCAACTTTGCAACACACGTGTCAGTGGAAAAGCATTAGGTTTCAACGCACTGCATAGTTTAGGGATTTAGAATAGCTATATTGTGGAGATCTAGCCAAATTGCATGGTAAAGTCAAATTCAGCTTTTTGTAAGATTTAGCTATAACAACATTGTCTCTCGTTTGTCCTCACTTTTGCCCTCCCGATATTTTGAAGCCCTCACATGCGCTCGGAGGGGGGTGCCATCTGGTCAAAGGCTTGACCGTTACGTGCGCCCTGATGCCTAAATTGGAAGTTTTTTTTTGTTATTTGGCCTTTTTAAGAGCGCCTTTTCCCCCCTCTCTCTAACAGTTGTGTTTTTTCCCAAAAAGATAGGGAATCTAGAGCAACTTCTCTCTTCATTCATTGTTCTTTTTGCCCTCGTTTTTCCCCAATCTGGTAGAAAATCTAGAGCAGCAAAACAAACCAGCACCATAAATAAATTCAGTAAACAGAGTAGATGTAGATAAAGCAGCTAATATAGGTTATATAGTACGGTACTTAACGAGGTTCGACAATTAGGTTGCTCAGCAGCAGCAGCAGCTGACAGGTTCAACACAAACAAGACAAAATAAGCTGCTTTACAACAGCAGCAACAACTGATCAGTGGCCCCTCGTGGCCTCTGCCAGGAGGGCATCCGCCTCCTCCCTCTGGCGCCTCCTCCACTTCTTACTGCCCATCCCCTTGACCTTGGGCGCCTTGGGTATGATCGGGGGCATGCGACCCTCCTCGATAGCCACCTTCTGGAGGTTGCGGAGGTGAAGACCGAGCGCCTGGTGCTTGGCCATGAAGCCGTGGACGTTCACAGACTCGCCGCAGGTCCTCACATCCTCGGCATGCTTCACGAGGGAGTTGAAGTCTATGGCGCGGAGCCTCCTGGTGGGGCAGAAGGGCACCTATACACGTCGCCAGCGAAGAAGTTGTTGTACTGATCGGACTTTAGCCTCATCGTCACATGACGAGTCTTGGTGTCCTTGGACTCGTCGTCGCTGCGGAGGTCGCTGCTATCCTCCTGTTGGAAAAAACAGTAGAGTGAAATAAGGACATGATTGAGATACTTTGATTATCAGGATTGATTTTTTGCATAAATTAACCAAATGAGATCTCCCGATTATTCCCCAAATCTCAAACCAAATCGAATACTGATCCCAACTACGAACAGGGGGATTCATCGAAAATCGAGATCTAACACAAGAGGATTAGCTACTGTAAAAATACGAACATCCGACCCTAATAACATATGATCTAGCATCCAACGATGGGAACGGGGGAAGAACAAAGGAAGAGGAGAAAACCCTGCTTACCTTCGACCATGGGTCGGCGATGCTGGTGTCGTAGGGGTTCTCCGGCCTTATGTAGACAACCTCCTCGTAGGGGTCCCAGCCGAGCGGGATCTGTCCGAGACCGGTTGGGGCCTCCTCGCCGGCGGCTACGGCGGATGCGGGGACGGGGGGCTCCTCGTCGGTGGCCTTGGAGGCACCGATGGCCACCTCGCCGTTCTTCTCCATCGCCGGCGTGGTTAGAGTTTTGTTGGGCGTTTGCAGAAGGTGATGGGACGTGGAGACGGTTGAGTGAGCGAGTGCGTGATGAGTGGGAGTGGGGAGGCCTCTATTAAAGGAGAAGGGAAGCGACATTTCATTGCACCACCGTACACCGCGTATGCTAATGCACCGTGCACGGCCACACGTGTCCGCTACCGCCCTATGCACCGCACAGGCGTACTGTGAGTCGTGTTTTTTCCCCTCATGTCTAACCCTGGCGATTCAGTTGTACTCAGTTTTTCCCTCGAGCGTAACACTGGCGGTTTGGTTCCATTTTTAAATCATTTTCTATTTTCTATTTGAATCCCTTTGTCACGCTTGCCCTTGGTTTTTAAGTTCTACTCAGTCTTGCCCTTGGTTTTTAAGTTCTACTCAGTTTCGCCCTTGGTTGCTACTCGGTTTTCCCCTCTCTTTGTATCCATCTCTCGCACCTGTGCTCATCTTCGCTGCTACGCTCTGATTGGTCGAGACAGTTGTCACACGGATCGTGCTCACCAACCATTGATCCTCTGTGATCTAGCGGACAGGATAACCCTTATATCTGTCGGGGGCACCCCTCTATCCATGCAAAATAACGAGTATGCCACCGGAACTTTAACTCCATAAATAGATGAACTTGAATATATTTTGAAGGGTACGAAAATAGAAATCCCCACAGTTTAAGGGTCTAGACATGGTAAGAGAACTAAATATTATTAGTGGTTGGGCCAGCACAGTGACGGGTTGGTCGGCTAGAAGTTGCTGATTCCTAAGTAAGGGGACACTAGGCCGGTCTTGACATACTCCCTCAGGAATTTACCATAAGCAGCGTGCTTAGCCTTGGTCGCCGACTTGTGTTTACTAGCCGGGCTTTTACCGATGCCAACTGCATGCGGAATCAAGCTGGCAATCCTCAGGTTGACTCCTTTCTTACAGAAAGGGCACCTGAGCTCCCCAAGTCGAGTGCGAAAAGGGATTATCCCGCTCTTGCGCTTCTTCATGACATGGCGGCTCTTTTTGTCCCTGGTCTCCTTGTCAGATTCCATCTCACTTGAATACACCTGTAATGTATGGAATACAAACCGAAATGAGAAAAATAATAAATATATATTCCTTCCACCATTCCGAGTTACTTTCGATGCAATAACATGTCTATACAGGTTCATCAGTTTATTACGGCCGTCTCCCCAGCTCGCTCCTAAATTAATGTGGTTTATGTTCTTGGTAACTTATTAATAAATAAATAATGTGGATTCATTCAGAACAGACTAGATCTCTACATGTACCGGTTCGTACGTTGCATCTAATCATTAGGACTAGATTTTTTTATGACGCTAGGATAGATTAAGCTCGAGCAGAAAATATGAAACATGTAGAAATAGATGTACATCCGGGTACACGAGCGGAGCATGTTCATCGAACTCCACGCCCTCATCGGCGCCTCCGAAGTCGTCAGCACCGGCGAGCACATGGTCTCCCAAGGGCTTGAACTGCACGTAATCATTGCCTTGTGCTGCGTGATGCTCCTCCAGATCTGCCGCGTGAAGCACCACCCCAGGCGATGCCCGGACACTCACCCCCACGCACTGGTTTCATGGAGAAGGTTCGTGCAAGTACGTTCAATATTGTGGGGTTTGCTGGATAGGAAAGAAAGAGTAGTGGATGAGTGCGAATGGAGGACCCGATAGGCTGGGTTTTTAATGTGGGGACGTTATGTCTCCTCGAGGGCCCCGGTAGGCAGCTCGTCCGGCTGTGGCTGTCGCGTGGAAGGTTCGTGTGGTATGGGCCTGTCGGAAGCGAGAGTGCAGGCGCGCTACGTAGTAAAAATGGTATAGCCCGTGGGCCGTGGATGACCAGTTGCCATGCAGTAGACTTGTAGCCTTTGCAGACTAGATTAAACATGACATGACCACTCGACGACTTTTTCCATGGACGGCATCGTGTTCCTTCTTGTAGAAGTCTCGTTAAGGGAGACGTCCGTGCTGTCTCGCGCTGTCCTGTGAAGGTCACGACGTGTGCAACGAGCCTCGTTGGATCACATAGGATCAACGGTTGGTGCACACGATCCGCGTGACAACTATGACAACCAATCAGGGCGTAGCAGACAGAGTGGGCACAGGTTTGGGCTTCTACGAAAGAGAGAGAGGGGGCAAAACTGGGTAGTATCAAAAAACCAAGGGCAAAGCTGAGTAGTATAAAAATGGAAAGTGGGTGTCTTTTACAATGAAATACATCGTGGCATTCATTAAATTATGCCAAGATAGATCCACTAGAGTTCATTGCATGTGTGTTCTTTCCACAAACCACATATGTATCCACTAGAGTCATTGCATGTGTGTTCCTGTCATGAACCACATTTGGATCCACCAGTGTCATTGCATGTGTGTTCTTTCCACAAACCACAAATGGATCAACCAGTGTCATTGCATGTGTGTTCTTTCCACAAACCACATATGGATCAACCAATGTCATTGCATGTGTGTTCCTATCATGAACCACACATGGATCAACCAATATCATTGCATGTGTGTTCCTGTCAAGAACCACATATGGATCCACCAGTGTTCATTGCATGTGTGTTCCTGTCATGAACCACACATGGATCAACCAGTGGTTATTGCATGTGTGTTCTTTCCGCATACCACATATGGATCCACTAGAGTCATTGCATGTGTGTTCTTTCCACAAACCACATATGGATCGACTAGTGGTCATTGCATGTGTGTCCTTTCCACAAACCACACATGGATCCCCCAGAGTCATTGCATGTGTGTTCTTTCCACAAACCACACATGGATCCACCATTGGCATTGCATGTGTGTTCCTAACATGAACCACATATGGACCCACTAGAGTCATTGCGTGTGTGTTCTTTCCACAAACCACATATGGATCAACTAGAGTCATGGCATGTGTGTTCTTTTCACAAACCACATATGGATCAACTAGAGTCATTGCATGTGTGTTTTTATACAAAAACCAGCACTAGAGTCATTGCATGTGTGTTCTTTCCACAAACAACACATGGATCGACCAGTGGTCATTGCATGTGTGTTCTTTCCACAAACCCCTGAGTCATTGCGTGTGTGTTCTTTTCACAAACCACATATGGACCCACTTTAGTCATTGCATGTGTGTTCTTTCCACAAACCACATATGGATCCAATAGAGTCATTGCATGTGTGTTCTGTTCACAGACCACATATGGACCCACTAGAGTCATTGCATGTGTGTTCTTTCCACAAACCACACATGGATCCACCAATGGCATTGCATATGTGTTCCTGACATGAACCACATATGGACCCACTAGAGTCATTCCATGTGCGTTCTTTCCACAAACCACACATGGATCAACCAATGGCATTGCATGTGTGTTCTTTCCACAAACCACACATGGATCAACCAGTGTCATTGCATGTGTGTTCTTTCCACAAACCACGTATGGATCAACCAGTGGTCATTGCATGTGTGTTCTTTTCCACAAACCACATATGGATCCACTAGATTCATTGCATGTGTGTTCTTTCCACAAACCACACATGGATTAACCAATGGCATTGCATGTGTGTTCTTT